>JASDDO010000019.1:920400570-921699737 GCA_030015575.1 Agapanthus africanus
CGGTCATATCACATATAACCTAAGCGATATCACATATCGCGAGATTAGAATACGGTATCACATACTCCTATTTAATCAAGCTCCCGCACATATCATCATATGTGCCCTACTTCGTTTCGCTTGAGCTCGGAAACCTCTGTGTGGGACTCTAAAGACTCGTCAATACGCCAGCAGTAGGTAATGATCATATCAGTCACCCACAAGCCATCAGCGGTACTAGCTGGACATAACGGGAACCTGGTATTGAGCGAATAGAAGATCAACAAGCAAGCTTGTCCAAACTCCCGCAAAGCCTATAAGCAACAGTTACCGTACAGTCCGGTCTCCTCGTCTGATACGTCGCATATCAAGTCTAGTGGTGGAATCGTCAGACCCCAATAACTTGATAAGTCATGCCGATGTATGGCTTATAACCGTTCAAGAAACTACTGATAACACTTACCAGTAAATCTCATTAGCCATGGCCAGGGACTTGCTGCTATAGCCAATCGAGCATAGCGCAACATCAACTCCCAATACCGGGAGAGAAGAAACCCCTCCTATCACTTATTACATCCATGTGACTCAGGACTGTACCCAAAATCCACCTTTTTGCATGACTCCTTTGAGCCGTGGTAGGGAGGAAATCAAAGCACAATGGGAACCACACAAGACTCTATGACGATCTCGGGTCTATAGACTAACCTGTACAAATGTCACCAGAGAACTGCTATCTGATGATAAGTATAATACCAACTAGAAGTTCTCGGCGAGTCCTGTTTGGTGTACCCATTCTCTAATGAGCACCTGCGTACAATCTATGATGTTAAGAACCAATGGTTGTAGGATCAACCATCGCCCCATACAGGGTCAAGAAACATACACACTAGCCTACTCTGGAATATTGATGCCCTGTCTCGATACTCTCTCGACTTGGAACTGTTAAAGGGTGTGCTTGCGGACTACATAAGCCCCACTAGTATGATCTGCATCATAGTCCTGGTAGTCAATCTATCATCCTAAGGGCTTTATAAACATGTATTAGAGAGACGGTATAATAATACTTGTGTACATGTTAAGATAAAGAGCAACCAGATAGCATACTATCATGTCGAGCAAGAAAGTCCTCTATATATATGTCCAAGCATCCACTATATCATACAATAATGGCCTCTAGGTAATACATATTCCTAACAGTCCGAAGATAAATCTGCGGGGGTTTAGCTGAAGAAAAGAGCTCTTCGATATGTGTTTGAAAATGACACGCTATACCGCAGATCGTACGACCATGTTTGTCTCCGGTGTCTGTCCTTGGCCGAAACCCAAAAAGTCATGAAAGAAGTTCACTCGGACGTCTATGGAGCTCACCCGTCCAGCCCCAAAATACGGCTTCAAATCAAACGACTTGGATATTACTTGCCTACCATGATAAGGGATTGCGAAGAGTATGCAAAGAAGTGTTACCTCTGCCAAATTCACGGTGACTTCATTCGCAAGCATCCCAATCTGTTGCATCCTACGGTGGCGTCATGGCCCTTCGAAGTTTATGGCACCGACATAGTTGGCCCAATTAATCCCCCGTCATCCAAATGCCACCAGTTCATATTGGCAACAACTGACTATTTCTCCAAATGGGCTGAAACTGTCCCGCTAAAAGAAGTCAAGACAGAAAATATTCTGACGTTCTTCCGGCATAATATTCTATACAGCTTCGGTACACCTAAAAAAATCATCTGACTACTGGCCTTCTTTCAAGGGCTTCAAAGTCTCAAGATTCGCTATTCAGCACAAGATAGACTAGAGATATTCCACCATCTATAATCTAAGAGCTATTGGGCTAGCCGAAGCCTTCAATAAAATTCTATGCAAGCTTCCGAGGAAAAATATTTCAGCTAACAAGAGAGACTGGAATCTCAAACTTCACGAAGCGTCGTGGGCATATCGTACCACGCACCGCACTCCAACTCAGTCCACTCCATACTCACTACTTTTCAAAGTAGAGGCGATCCTCCCCCTCGAAGTTGAAGTTCCAAGCCTCAGGTGGCCATCCAACAAAGTTTAACGGAGGAAGAAATCGTTCTCCTTCGGCTCGAAGAACTTGATGCCCTCAAAGAAAAGAGACTCACAGCACAGCAAAATCTGGAGCTGTATCGAGCCCAAATGTCAAGGGCCTATGACAAGATAACCCGTCTCTGTGCTTTTAAGAAAGACAAATTGGTGTTGGTCCTCAAAAGGCCGATCATCCCCAATCGTCACGCCAAGGGAAAATTCGAGCCAAATTGGGAAGGGCCATAAGTCATCGAGAAAGTGTTTGATGAAATATCCTACCAGCTGATAAATGCCGAGTGAGAAAGGCCTATGCCACCAATCAATGGCTAATAACTCAAGAAATACTACGCGTGAATGCTCCAAGTCGCATACAAATTGAGCACACCGGCTCTACGGTCTGGATCATGCATCCTGTAAAACCTTATACAATCCACGGGGGTAAACGACCCCTAACTCTCCCAAGTCTTACCGGCAAGACTACATCTGAAGTCCTACTGGCGATGAAGCTCCACTAATGTGAGAGAAAAAAACTATATGTCCACAAGCAAAATAGGCACGGATGAAAACCAGAAATGGCTCCGTAAGTAAAATCAGCAGGACTGCCGGTGAGTTTGTGAAAACCCGAAAGGTGCAAACTCGTGAAAAGGAGATGAAAATACACTCGCAAAGTCCTCTCGACCTTATGAGGAGAATAGCCTCGCGTGAGATCCTTACGACTCACAAAAGAGCAACACACTTAGGAATTCTCACGATTCCTAAGGAGAATATACACCTACGAGATCCTCTCGACTCATAGGGAGAAAATACTTTTATGAAACTCTTACGGCCATAAAATTGAAAAGCCTTAGGTGATAGGAATCTAAACTTGTCTCCTAAGCCATCGCTCCACAACAGGCTGTCACGTCCCGCTTCCCAGTAGACGGAAACGATGATGTGGTAAGCCCATGGCATATTCATCCAGAGAAGTTCATTCCCTAAATAAATATACTAAACATATTGAAACAATAATACACTATGCAAGAATAAATGAAGACTGTAAAAATTTTCAACAAACATCTTTATTTACATTCAACTTCAAATATTTACAAGTACATGAGTTATGTTCATGGGTAAGTATCTATTATAGGTCTCTATATGGTCACTATGTTAACGTTAAGTTCCAAGTGTGAATGTCAACGCTGCCGTGGAAGTATTCACGAGCTTAAGAGTTGGGCCTCAGGAGCAAGAAAACACGGGCTCATTTCAAGTGTTAGCATCGAGCCTCTAGGCTGTGGATGAGTCGACCCGACTGATATTCGAGTAAAAAAAAAAAGGTTAATATGAGACTCCTGAAGCTCTATTGGATTCACACAAGAAACTATCCCAAGCCCTTCGAGTATAATATATATTACAGTTGTAAGATAGTCTTAGTTGATTTGACTGATTGATTATATCATGACTTGATAGAAATCATAGATTGCAAAAGGTGTAGAATGAATATAAGTGAGTCGAGTAATACGCGGGTCATGACAATTGCAACCTTGGTTCGAGTCAAGTTTGTTCGATTAGATTGGGTTCGAGTTCATATTCGAGTTTAGATTCGAGTTTCGAGTTCAAGTTTAGATTCAAATTTAGGGTTTGAATTCGAGTTTAGATTCAAATTTGGATTCGAGTTATAGATATTTCTTGTGAATTGATTTAACTTTTGAAGATCTTAGATTCAGGAGAAATCGGTAATTGTTGCACATGGACGGCAGGATTTGTGTTTTTTTCCAAGACAATTGCCATTGATAACTCAGTTAAGTTGTCTAACCTGAATAGAAAAGCACTCACTTTCTCCTGCTCCCTGGGGCTCAAGAGAATTGATCCCGTTTAAACCTATATTAATCTAGAGTCCTCAATATTGTTTGCATATCTCGAGGGGTTTTATGAAAAATACTTTAATATAGTTTAAAAATAAACATCGAGGGTGATTTATAATATTTAGGGTTTTCATGAAACATGTATTTTAATTATTATGGTATCTTGGTGATAAAACCCAGCTTTTAAAAGTTTATGGTATTTTTATAAAAACTAGCTCTTTTGGAAACTTGATGGTATTTTACTAAAAAAAATTAATCTTTAAAAAATATAGTTTTATAGTTTGTTTTTATTGAAAATGCGGACTATAGATTTATATAATTTTTCCAAAATTTAGTTTTGTTTAGAAAAGTCATATTTCTTAAAAACCGTAATTTTATTTCTTTTCGAGACCGAATACTCCGTGAGGAGTTCTGCATCTCACTATACTATCCTAAGGATGTGTGATAATCCACACTATCTATTAGCGGGTCCCCTAATAAGGGTTGTAAAGGCGTAATTGGAAGGATTTTAAAATACCAATTAAAATAAACCCATTTTGAAAAGGTGTGGTATTTTAATGAAAAAGCTTTTACTTTGAATTATCCATATATTTAGAATACCGTGGTATGAAACCATAGTGTGCGTGTGGCATAGGTCATTACCCCATGAAGGTTCTAGAGTTTGAGTATACTATATATTGAAAAGAGGTTACACTAAAGTTCATGGTATTTTAATGAAAAGTTCGTTATATGACTGTTTCACATGAAAATTTTGGTTAAACTAAAAGCTAAAAGGTTTTAAATAAGGCAAGTAATGTGAGAAAGTTAGTTTGACCTATTTTGCTTTAAAGAGGGGAGTTCCAAGGTTAAATAAACATGTATCGGATATAACTCCACTTTACCGACATGTTTTTTAAAAAAGATTTGAGATGAAAGAAAAGAGAGAAAATGGTGTTTACTGTCGAAAACAGAGATGGGACCGCGTAGGTCGTCTTGCCTGAATTTGGGGGTAGATGCTATTTGGTTTTATCTGTCTAACTCTCCGAAGATGCCAAGTTGATTTATGGCACCGTGTATCGAAGGTTTAGACAGATGCGGCCGTTGTAGCAGACTTCGTCAGATTCCCTCTCGTTGTGAGGGGTTTTTGATTGTGGGGACGCTCTTCCCTACAGGCGCAAGCCCCTGCAGTTAATTACGTTACAGCGTATCGATAACCACTTTCTCTTGCTCAAGAAGGTCACTTTGTATCGTGTGTGTGTTTGTTTTATTTTTTGTTGCCCATGGATTGTATACGGAGACTAATTTGTGTTGTCGTCCGTAAGGCGTGGATTAGTCCAAATCCTTATTTTCTTAGATTTGGGTTTGATTTGATTTAAGTATTGTTAATCTCATTTGGGATTAAGATCAACATAAATATTTGTTAAGGATACGTTAATCCGATATTGGACTAATATCTACTTAACGGGGGTTCGGAATTATTTTTGATCCAATGAAAGAGCATTTGGGCCTTATCGTTTTAGTTTAGGGACGTTACGGTCTACAGCTAGTTTAAGGACATTACGGTCCATGGCTAGTTTATGGACATTACGGTACATTGAGATATGCTCATTGGTTTGAGATTGCATCCAAGAACTATTGGTTGTCGGGACCCTCCACCTCTCTGATATCATTGAAGAATTACAATGACATATATCAGAGGTGTGGAGAGATGTACCCTTAAACCGAACTCCAGATTGAAAAGAGAGATCATGGTGGAACGAACATTATTTTAAATACCACGTGTCAGGAGATCGTTGGCCATCTTTGGAACTAAGATCGATTTGGGGGGAACCTAAGTATAGGAGGGCTCGGTTAATTGATGGTCAAAAAGCCTTTGGTCTCAGGAGACTTGGCTAATTTAGGCTAAGGTTGACCCCTCACAGAATTAAACACTGTTAATTGTTTGGCGCTCACGTGCTCCCGCGTGAGGCTCTTACGCAGTGTTAAACACTAAAATTTGGAGCGCTCACGTATGGCACGTGAGGCACCGGAATATTAGGCACTATTTCTTTTGGGCTTATTCCCCTGATCTATATATATGTGTTAAACACGTAAATCTTGTAACCATCACATGTAGACACGTGAAGCGCCACCAAGTTGGGCACTGCCTCCTTTGAATTTATCCTTCAATTCTTTTCTAAGTGCAATGTACTATTGGAAGTCACGTGGGGTGACGTGACTCGGTCTCAATTGTTCCTTTTTGTTCTTCAAAGGTGCTCACGTTGGAACACGTGATCTATCGTTATAGCGCTAAGCGCTAATATGCATGGAGCTCTTGATCTGAGTCTTGAGAATTTCAAATCCTCATTTTTTTATAAGAATTAAATTCTTACGCAGGGTTAAACCTTAGTTCTATCAGAGGAATTAAATTCCTATATCTTTAAAAGAATTAAATTCTTCAAACCTAATTCTTTTCTCTAAGTTTTGGGACTGCATAACAGAATCTCCCCGATGAGAATTAAATTCTCAACTTATAAGGAGATCTGCTTCTGCAGATCTCAACCAGAGGAAGAACTAAGTTTTTTTTTGGAATAGTTAAATTCTTGTAAAAAGAGATAAAATGATCTCCAAGTCTTTTTCCTCACCTAGGGTTTTCTTTTCTTTAAAGAGAACTCCTTTTCTTTTTGTTTTCTCAAATCTTATGGGGGTCTCCTCTCCTTCTCTCTTCAGTCTCGAGTCCTTTATATAGCAGAGGCAAGTTTGTTGATTTTTGTTAAGGAAATCTCTCATTGAGAGATTTTTGATTAATTCGGGGATTTTATCCACCGTTAGATTTTTTATCCAGTGACTTCTGTTTTACAGAAGACATTTTTCTTGTTTTTAACAAGATCGGGAAAATATTTTCCCATACGGAGCTTATTCCGTATCTTGGTGATTTTTAATCACCATTGGATCTTTAATCCAACGGTGCTCTGATTTACAGAGCACAATTGATTGAAAGAATTAAAGTTAACCGCAATCATGACGGTGTCGCTTTGCAGCTAGCCGGTTGAGCACGGGTCGATCCACAGGGAGACGGAACCATTTTACGTTCTTGTTCTTACGAGTTAATGCACGTGGCAGAATGTTCGTATCTAACCTATGTGTTATATGCAAGTATAAAGTTTTTTAGGAAACGATAGGATGGTGTAAGTTAATGGATTCCGTATTCAAGTCCTTTGAGCCGAACTCAACCAATAAAGCTAGAGTAATCGGCAACAACGTGGATTAGAGGATTTAAGCACGGTATTCGTGGAATCCGGCTTATTTACCTTTGTCCTTCCGTTCTTGTCCCTTGCTTTCGCCTCCGGCCAAACCGAACGCAACCGATCGCGGTTAGCAATCACCGTTACCTTGGTAGGGTAGGATGCCTAACGGAGCGCTTGCGTAACGTTTGGACGGAATTCAATAGAAAATACAAGAATAGGAAATAAGAAACGGAACGTTAACTTACAATATCGTAATCTTTTCCTAACAACACATATTTACAACCATCTCAAGAACCAACCAAAAAAAAGCAAAAGAAAAGTTACAAAGAAAGGAAAAACAATACAAGCGAGTAAGTAAAGGGTATGGAATAAAAATTGCATGAACGTAAAGCATGGAAGGTAAGTGCTAGTAAGTAAATGCAAGAAATAAAAGAGCAAGAAAGAAAAGCAAGTAAGAACAACTAGGAACCAAAGAGCACATTACACACCACGGGTTTAATAATCCAAACTTAAACTTGCTAGCTCAATTAAGAGGTTGCATGATCAAAAGAGGGCTAAAAACACAAGGCAAATGAAGGCACAAACGAACACTTTATTGATTCCTTAAGTAATGATACAACCCCTTGAGATCAATGACCAAAGCTTAAACTTGCAAGTTCAATGAAGAGGTTGCAAGATCAAGTTAAGGTAGAGAGCTCAAGAGGGATTAGCTATGTACAAGAGAACAAAAAAGAAAACAAAAAGAGTTACAAAGTGTAAAAATGAAAGATACAATGTGAGACCCCTATCCTTGCTGCCTAGTTATGCTTTTATAGGCTCAAAAACTAAATAAACAAATAATAAAAATGTGATGACAAGGCAGCAAAAGGGGCCCACAGAAAACTGGGGGCATTTGGGGAAAAAGTGGTCGGCCACAATAGTGCTCATCTCAGGTCAAATCCGAGCTCTGGGTCTCGTTCTTTGTGTGTTAGCTTGTTTTGTCCCCCACATCACTCTGATATTGTTTGCTTGGTCAGTAGAGGCTTTGGATGCACTCAGGGCTTGGAGAGAAACTTGTTGCTATGAATCACATCAACACTTTATGCATTGAATGCACCATTAATGCACAACACACCATGCCCACTTGTGCCATGATTCATGGCTGCCCCATCATGGTCCATGTGCCAAAGAGCATGTGTGTACACATGTTATGTGTTGGACCAAAATATTGTGCATACATTTTATTCGCAAAAAATCTTTTGATATCGGTCGGTTTCTAGTTCTGGTTGCACTATCAGCTCACAACTGTAATATCCATGATTTTAAGTGTATTTCCAGTATTTTGTCACGGATACCTGTAATCTGTAATACTGAGCAGACATTGGTTAATAGTACCGATAAATAAAAAAAATAGATAATGAATTATCGGTATTAAAATGCAATATTCTGGTCTGAACAATACCCCCAAACTTATCTTTTACTCGTTTCGAGCAAAACAAAATCCTAGCCTCACTTTCGCAGGGAACGCGATTGCACTGAGCACGTGCAACAAGCCATTAAACCTCTAAGTGTCCCTAGTAGAAGGAGTGTTGTCTCCTGAGGGTTTTCAGCGGATACTACCCACAAAATCCCGTCAAGCTAGTTTCATAAGTTAACGTTGATTTTACTCCTACAGTTTAGTATCTAGGTTAGAAATTCTATTATCCTAAGTTAGAAATATCCCACCCTTATTTTTCACGCCTCCTATCTATTTAACCTTAGATCATATATGTTCCAAAAAAAAGTTTAGAAAGTTGCCGGTATCTCCTGAGTTTTCCTTCTAAAGCACGGTCTCAAATCAGGGATTTTTATTAACATTACAGAAAACATAAATCTTATTCTTCATTTTTATCTTTCCTCCAAACATTGATTGTTTACCCCTATGTGTGTGTATATTTGCACCCCTATACTCAAGAATTCAATTCAAGCTATAGTACCAATGCCTTAATACATAATACTACTTCTTTTCATTAATGATGGACGGTGCTGCTCACACACCTTTCATACGACTATTAATGTTTTTTGAGGCACTAAAGGCCGATTATTGAATGTGTGAGCATAAAGCGTAAATAGCAATTTCTAGGTCTTGACTTTATTTATTTTTCTTTTTCTTTTTCTTTACTTTTCTTTTTCATGACCGGATATATTTTTCAATATGCTCTTTTGGTGTTTAGCTTTAAATACTGTTTTTTCTTTCATACTAGGTTTTCAGGAAAGAGTATTTCTAGGTATTCTCTACTATCCTAAGTTTCAAGGTGCGTGTATGTGCAGTTTATAAGGTATATACTTTCTAAATTTGGACTCAAGAATAGAAACTATTTTTCAGACTTATCCTTCAGTAAAGCTTCAATACTTTACTTTCATCTTGATTCAACTAAAGAACTGAACTCAAGATTACCTATTTCTCAAAAAAAACTGTAAGGACGTATATTTACCAAGTTTAAACAGAAGGAGGGTTATTTTTAGGGTTTTCAATTTCTAAGCCTAGGATTTAGTTATTTCAAACGTATCAACTAAACTTTCAGAATAAAAATCCAAGTTACCTTACTAGCTAACTTGACGACAAAGTTTTTATATTTTTGTAAAATTTTTTATTTTTATGAGTTTTAAAATAAGTATGCAAATGTAAAATATACAAATGAATGCGAAGGAAGAAAGCTTACCGAGCACACCCCTAAACTTAAACTTGACAGTGCCCTCACTGTCAGGCTACACCAAAAGGGTCAAAATTGTCGGCGCTCCCCAAAAACAAACTATATACAAAACAAAAAAGAAAACCAAAAATATATACACAAAAAAGGTCCCCCCCCAACTTAAGTAAAACAGTGTTTCCACTGTTTAAGCGGTGAAGTTCAGAGTTTAAAGGGGAAATAACAGTATCAAGCTATACAAGGCCTTACAAAGGCCAAAAGTGAGCACCAACCATTCAAAAATTCTATCTCTGTAGTGTGCTGGTTGGTGAAAGAATGCGGAGAGGAAAGAAATGGAGAATACGCTGGACCATATGGGGATAGAAGTGGTATACGGTCCCGGTATATGAGGAGAAGAATGGTGAGGGAAGAAAGAAGTGGAATACGAACTTGAGGGTGAAAATGGAGTGAATAAATTAGCACAATTTGTAATGACCGATGTGTAAAAAGCGATTGTGCTAATTTATCAACCCGTCGAGAAATTGGGTCAAATCCCTCAAGATTCATGAGAAAACATGGGTACGCCAAACTTGGTAAACCAGACATAGGAAATGAAATTGATACGGTGTCTTGTAAGGTCGGAACGATGGAAAGGATGGAGGGAAGTGATTGAGAAGGGGTATCAGGTAAAGGTTCAGGAGGGTGTACACAGTCATTGATAGGGATATGATGAATTGGAAAATCCGAATCATCAAGCAAAACTAGCTCATCCTCAAAAATATCCTCAAAATTCAGCTTATCCATGCAAATTTCATCAAAATCAAGACGCATATGGAGTTCGGGAAAAACGGTTAATGACTCGGGATGATGGATTGGAGAGAAAAACTCATCCAAACTAGCGGGTTCATCATCCAAAATAATCCCAGCGTCAATATCCTCAATCAAGTGAAAATCAATTTTCTCAGACACCTCATCAAAAGCGTGGATTTCAATCGATTCTGGTTCTAAGATGGGGGTGTAGAGGTTAATAGGATTGGGTGTGGTTTCACTCAAAAGGGACCCTTCACAATCGGGTATATTAAACACTACAAAGTCGCACAACTCATTAACCCTTCTATCTTCAATCGGCGAATCGTTTGGAACATTAGATGGACATTCAAAACCGGAGTTGTGGGATTCAATTTGGAATGGGTAGGTTTGATTTGGAAGGGTGTACTGCTCACTCTCTCCACTCAAATTCTCAACCTGTCCGACTGCCTCATCATACATTGGAAAATTTGGAGCTAGCTGGAAACTAGCTACCGGGTCACTAGGTTGTATGAGGGCGGCCATGGACGCATTCAAATCCATCATATGTTGGTACGACGCTACCCGAAAGTCTTCCAACGACTGTTCCAGACTAGACATGGGTTGTGAAGGGGTTTCAGTAAAAGATTCAAAGTTATTTTGATACTGGAAACTCCCAAATGGCTGTGTAGAAGCAATGTCTAGGGAAGGTGCAACAGTTGGATAGGATGGATAGAAATTGAATGGTTAGACAGGAGTATGATCATCATTTGGATAAGAAGGTGAATGGAATTGTTGATCCTAAGAACTGGAAGTGTTGAAAAGAGTGAAAGATCGGCTACAAAATTGTTCAATATGTTCAGCAATAGACATAGGTTTCGGAGTTACAACCGAACTCTCAAAAGGGGTATCAATATAAGAAGGGGTGAATGTTTGAAACGGTTGATATGAAGTGGATTGCGGAGTCCAATTGTTTGTCCTAGACGCGTCTATCCGATCTCTCAATGAAATTTTTGGCGAGGATGGATCGTTCGACTTTCGGCTAAAACAAGAACCGTAGGAAGTTATGTCTAGTTGTGGCTACCAAAGTTCGGCAAGAGTTTTTCGAGATGGGGTACCCATGATATGAAGAGAAGAAGAAGAGAAAGAGTGGACAAAGAATGTGATTTTTTTTAGTTTTTTAGTTAGTTATTAACAAAAGAATGAAATATACAAACAAAAAGAATCTGGACAAGAACAATCACGACACAAAAATACCACGCACCTAATCAGTCTAGGGTTCACCTAGGTCAACTAGACCTGCTCAAAAATTTGATTGTTGAAATAAAACTGTGTCGAGAAACGGGCTCAAGATATACTGATCACGAGGCCAGGTAAGTGCAGAGATAAGGGGAGGTTTTCCGACGCTTTCACGAAGGTCCTTAATTAAATAACCCATTCTCTTTTGGCGGTTTCGCCGTGAACACTTTTCTAGACACCCCGAGAACGATATACCGTTAAGCAGTGTTCTAAACACAATTAACTTCTCCTAGTGAGCGCGAAGTCCTTAAGGCTTAAAATCTAGTTTCTTTTTAAAAATTTGTGCGGGTAAACGTTATGCTCATTTTCATGATTTGTGGGCAACGGAAAAGGTGATGAAATCTTTTACCGTATGTTGTGAGGTTCGCTTGCCCTTAAGTCCGTATTTAATTGATGCAATGCGCAATTCAAAAAAAAATTATTCGAAGAATCAAACAATCGTTTTTTAGTTTAAGTTCGGCACTGCAATAAATACGGGTTAGTCAATTTTAGCGTTTGCTAGCGAACTTGCAAAGAATCCTGCAAAGATATTATATTGGATGCGTCGGATTTGAGAAGAAGGTGTTAGTAAAGTATGTACCGTTATTTTGGGTTAGGAAACCCCCGTTGAATCAAATCCGGTAAGCTTGAAAAGTTCTCTTGCGCGGGTCAAACTACCCGGATCTTTGGCACTGTACTTTGCAATCACCTTGGCCTTGAATGTACACTTTTCTCCCCACGATCGCCGTTCGCAATTCCGCAAAATCTACAAATGTCGGAAAAAAATGGATATTAGTGCGGAAAAGCGATACGAATGCCTAAATACCTGCACACTAAAAATTATAAAAAACAAACAATACAAATAGGACAAAACCAGAACACTTGAGCACAGAGGAAAAATTGGAGGCAGAAGGAGCAGAAGAGGCCGGCGAGCTCGGAATTTGTGGGTGTGTCGCCGGCCAAGTTGTGGCAGATGGGCTCCAAACTTCTTCTTTGTTCACTGTGTTTCACTAGAGTCTCACTGATATTGTTTGATTTTTTAGTTTAGATCCAGAGTGGTAGCAGGTCAGAAATCCAAAGAGCAAAAATGGTTAGCTTGGTTAGTTTTTGTTTTGGTTTTGGTTTTTTTGAAATTTTTATGTTGTTTTGAAAATAGGGTTAGTTGTATAAATGAGATGTACAATGATTAACCCAAATTAAAAAGAATAAAAACGTTACCGTCTCCTCGGCAATGGCGCCATTTGATTGAAAAAATTAAGGTTAACCGCAATCATGACCGTGTCGCTTTGCAGCTAGCCAGTTGAGCACGGGTCGATCCATAGGGAGACGTAGCCATTTTACGTTCTTGTTCTTACGAGTTAATGCGCGTAGAGAAATGTTCGTATCTAACCTATGTGTTATATGCAAGTATAAAACTTGTTAGGAAACGATTGGATGGTGTAAGTTAATGGATTCCGTATTCAAGTCCTTTGAGCCGAACTCAACCAATGAAGCTAGAGCAATCAGCAACAACGTAGATTAGGAGATTTAAGCATGGTATTCGTGGAATCCGGCTTATTAACCCTTGTCCTTCCGTTCTTGTCTCTTGCTTTCGCCTCCGGCCAAACCGAATGCAACCGGTCGCGGTTAGGAATCACCGTTACCTTGGTAGGGTAGGATGCCTAACGGAGCGCTTGAGTAACGTTTGGACGGAGTTCAATGGAAAATACGTGAATAGGAAATAAGAAACGAAACGTTAACTTACAATATCGTAATCTTTTTCTAACAACACATATTGACAACTATCTCAAGAACCAACCAAAAAAAAGCAAAAGAAAAGATACAAAGAAAGGAAAAACAATACAAGCGAGTAAGTAAAGGGCATCGAATAAAAGTTGCATGAAAGTTAAGCATGGAAGGTAAGTGCAAGTAAGTAAATGCAAGAAAAAAAAGAGCAAGAAAGAAAAGCAAGTAAGAACAACTAGGAACCAAACAGCATATTACACACCATGGGTTTAATAACCCAAACTTAAACTTGCAAGCTCAATTAAGAGCTTGCAAGATCAAGAGAGGGCTAAAAACACAAGGCAAATGAAGGCACAAAAGAACACTTTATTGATTCCTTAAGTAATGATACAACCCCTTGAGATCAATGACCAAAGCTTAAACTTGCAAGCTCAATGAAGAGGTTGCAAGATCAAGTTAAGGTAGAGAGCTCAAGGGGGATTAGCTATGTACAAGAGAACCAAAAAGAAAACAAAAGAGTTACAATGTGTAAAAATGAAAGATACAATGTGAGACCCCCATCCTTGCTGCCTAGTTCTACTTTTATAGGCTCAAAAAATGAATAAACAAACAATAAAAATATGATGACAAGGCAGCAAGGGTGCCCACAGAAAACTGAGGGCATTTGGGGAAAAAGTGGCCGGCCACAATGGTGCTCATCTCGGGTCAAATCCGAGCTCTGGGTCTCGTTCTTTGTGTGTTGGCTTATTTTGTCCCCTACATCACTCTGATGTTGTTTGCTTGGTCAGTAGAGGTTTTGGATGCACTCAGGGTTTGGAGGGAAACTTGTAGCTATGAATCACATCAACATTTTATGCATTGAATTCACTATCAATGCACATCATACCATGCCTACTTGTGCCATGATTCATGGCTGCCCCATCATGGTCCATGTGCCAAAGAGCATGTGTGCACACATGTTATGTGTTGGACCAAAATATTGAGCAGACATTTTATTCGCAAAAACTCTTTGGATATCGGTCGGTTTCCAGTTTTGGTTGCAGTGCCAGCTTACAACTGTAATATCCGTGATTTTAAGTGTATTTCCAGTATTTTGTCACGGATACCTGTAATCTGTAATACTGAGCAGACAGTGGTTAATAGTACCGATAAATACGAAAAATAGATAATGAATGAGCGGTATTAAAATTCAATATTCTAGTCTGAACAACAATCTTTCTTGTTTAGAAAGATTGGGAAAATATTTTCCCATACAGAGCTTATTCTGTATCTTGGTGATTTTTAATCACCATTGGATCTTTAATCCAACGGTGCTCTGATTTACAGAGCACAATCTTTCTACTTTAGAAAGATTGGGAGAAATGTTTCCAAAATAGGGTTTTGATCTCTCTTATTTAGAATTTAATTCTATCGGCTCAGAAGGTATTAGAAATCCTCACGTGTAGAACGTGACCCAATGGAAATAGGCCGGTTTGCTTATATGCAGCAGTCCCAGAGAAAAGCATCACGTGTTGGCACGTGATGCGCCTTCTGGCTTGTTATTTGTTTTAGGAAGGCATCTATATACTTTGTATATAGACACTCATGTGCCTGCACGTGATGCTCAATTCGAGCCTTATTTGTTAAGCGTACTGCCCACAATTTTTGCTCCATGGCGCATCACACGCAAGCAAGTGATGTCCATTTAGGGAATTTCTCCATCGCTTTTGGTTCATTATTTGTTTATTTTTTATAAGGGAACAAATGCCCCCACAGCGTTGTTCTCATGTTGCTTGTACGTGAGCGCAACGCTGTCAACTTTACAGCCATTGGATTGCCTAGGGGAACGGAGAGAAGAACCGCCCTTATCACGTCTTATAAATGCAAGGGTTTGGCCTTTGGGAAGCCACTGTTCTTTCATTTTCTTCCTTCCTTATTTTTTTCAAGAATTTAATTCTCCTCTTCAGAGCTTAGTTCTCTGTTCATTGCAATTCCAGAGTTAAACTCTGTTAGAAAAGGAAACCTTTTCTTAGGTAAAGATCTTGAATATCAGAGAACCCTTTTCTTAAAGAAAACCTCTGGATTTTAAATCCATCATGAGAGCTTTGCTCTCCTTTGAAACCCATCTCTCAGAGATCCAAAGACATGATCTTTGAGTAGTAACCCTCAATGCCTTGGGCATTCCTCCTCTAACCTTTAAGGACTCCTGGTATTTGACTTTTCATTTCCTCTTCATGGGGGTTTCTGGAATTTAATTCCATTGCATAAAAGGAATTTAATTCCTCACCAAGGAGCTCTGCTCTGAAGATCAAAAGGGCCTTCAGGAATTTCATTCCCTGATGGTCTCGAGAACATTTTCGTAGGGTTTTTCCTTACTTACACAAATTCAAATTTGTTGGGTATTTTAACAGAACTTGCTTTCTCTATGAGGATGTCAATAGTATTTTAAACTCTCGTGTCCGCTTAATGAGAATCTTTTTAGATTCTCATAATAAGCATTTTCTTGATCATCTCGATCGCTAAACTCTTGCTGATTTTCTTGTTCAAATGCTATGGCCGTTTATTTGTATGACCTTGATGAAATTATCTCGTATGAATACATTCGCGTCCAAGGCCGCTGTCAAAACCAAGAGTTTACGGATGCTCAATACGCTAAGGTTATGCATCATTTCGATGAAGACAACGGTCGACTACTCCCCCGTCGTTCTGCTTTATTAAAGATCATCGTGGGAGCGATTTGGGAAGCCCTTCCTCGATTTTACGAAGCCATGCCACTTGAGGCGCTTGATGATGCCGAAGACAAGGTGCACTCGGTATATCTGATTGGCTTGATCTCGAAGAGGGGGCGAGATGGTCTCGTTGATATCTTGCATCAATTTTTCCAATAGACGACGATAATCTCTGCCTATCAGAGGACGGATGACATTAGCGAGAATCCTGACGCTTGCACTCGTGAGAAGATGCACACGAAAATGGTCAGAGAAGCCAGAAGCATTTTACTCGGCCTTGCTTCTGAATTCCTCAATCCATGTCCAGGATCAAGTTTTTTACCATTGTAAACATTTTCTTCTGTTTCTATGCCATGTATAAGTTCTTGGAGTATGAATGACAAAACTTCCCCTTTCCCTTTTTTTATGCTCACGTGTATTCTGCATGAAGTATCGTTATACTGTTATTGGTGTTCACGTGTTTTGCGCGTGAGGTGCTGCTGGGGAGTTTGATCTTGAACCAGTGTCGGCGCTCACGAGTTATGCACGTGCGGTGCCGTTTTAGTTTTCAAAAGAGATCAATGTGGGTGCTCACGTGCCATGCACGTGAGGCTCCGCTGATGAGGTTGTTTCGCCTCCCTACTCTAATTCCAATGAGTTACCCTTTTCTTTCCCATGCCCCCCTTTTTCCGGCCTTGGGAATAGCTTTTCATACCATAATTTTGCATTATTATATTCCCCATTCTTATTCATTTTACAAATAAACAGGTTCTTTTGATGCATGTCTGCTACATAGTTGGAGGTTACAGGTTCTCGGAACAAAAACAGTGAAAACGATGAAAAGACGATACAAAAGTGAGACTACGACCAACAAATGGAAGAATCTTGATCAAGCCTACAGTTGGAGAATAAATGAAGATCAATGAACAAGTTCACAAAGCATAAAGGCAGCGCAAGGTTCAAGACTTCGACACGAAGCAAGCGGTAAAAGTCCACGACATTATTCACTGTGAAAATCTGGAAGAAAACTAGAAGACAATCTGAGAAACCAAGTGAAGAAACAAGTACCCAAATGCAACCAGAAGAAGCCCAAGAAAACTCAGCCAATGACCCCTCTACATGGCAGCGGAACCGCCGCCAAACAGGGCATTTGGCCATGATTTCGCGGCCATTACAAGCATGTGTGGGTGGAAATTTTCATGGTACGGCGCGCGTTGACTAGTCTTCTTAGGGTATACTTGTAATTGCAGATATGACTCGATTATAACCCTAGGGTTTCTATGATCTATAAATAGAAACCCTAAAACCTCTTTTAGGTCATGCCTCTTCTTGTGCCTCATTTCATTTATCTAAATTCAGATCTATAAATTTCTGTAAAGAAGGAAGAGAGTATCAAATAAGAATTAGGAGTAAGTTTTCTTTTCATTGCCCTAGTTAAATTTTATTTCCATGCCCTAGGTAATTTCTTTCTTGCCCTAGCATAGATCTTTATTATCTGCCCTAGTTAGATAGTTAGAAAAATGTTTTTCAATTTCCTAATGAGTGAGCAGTCTCCTCGCTTGTTAGGGTTAGATTTGGGGAAGACTTGAGAGATGAAGATCTCTCACCCCTTTCTTGCCCATCACACGATTTTATATGACTCCATGCATATATGCACACACCGCTCCCTACGACACCCTATTCCACGAGATAGAGGTGATACTGTAGTATAAAGGACCGGTTGCGTGTGTTTTCCATGGAGGTTAAGGTAAGAATTAAGAAAGGAAGGACAAGAACCTAGAAGAAGAAACACCGTTTCTTCCTGATGGTACTAATCCACTTTATTAATTATTACCATAACACTTAATAGATCTTAATTTGGGAATAGAAAGCGGTGAGGAATATTGACTTTCCAAACTTAACCTAAACCTAACTTTAGCAACATTTTAATCCTAGTTTAGATAAACCTTAGTTTTTAGATTTAATCAATCCGACAACAATCAGAATTAACTCGTTAGAACAAATTGAGAATACACAAAATCCCTGTGGATAGACCCGTACTCACCGGCTAGCTACCAAGCGACGCCGTTCTTGATTGCGGTTAATAAATTCTTTGACAAATCAAATGGCGCCGTTGCCGGGGAAGGCGTCGTTATTCTCTTTTTGTAATTTCGGGTTAATAAAAATTGAAAAATCATAAAAACTGAAAATATAAAAAAATATATATAAAAAAATTTATCATTTTGTTATTTTGTGAAGGGTATTTCGTTTGAATTTTGCAGGACCGACGAACGAATTCAGATCTGGAAAAATCCAGAGAGCGAAACAGAAAACAGCAGATCTAAACGACCGAGGAGTATCATAACCGAGCAACAGAAAAAGATTGTAGGGGTGACTCTTCTTGATGACTGCGGAACCGCCGCTGGAACCCCCTTTCCGCCGCGAATCCGCCGCTCCCTTGTGACGTCAGCAAAGGCAATTTCCTCTGTGAGCTTCCTTTTTCCTTCTCTGCAACCCGTGATATCTCCTCTGTGAAAATTTCCTGTAGGATTCTTTGCGCTAAAAATTCTCCCCTTCTCAATAAATTGATCTTGTGCAGGATTCTTTGCGCCGCACTAAAAAAAAAATTGTTTGCAAGTGATTGTGTTTACTGCTTTGCATATTTTAAATTGACTTTAAGGGGCTTGAACACCAATCAGATTGGGTGGGGATTTCATCACCCTTCTCAGGACCCCAAAAATCACATAAGTCATATTGCATTGACCATCAATTAATTAAAAAAGATTAGACTCAGCCCTAAGGACTTCGCGCTTAATAGGACAAAGGAATAGTTGTAGGCATCGACCGTTGATCCTAACCTGACTTTATGGTGCTTAGGCTAGACAGGTAGGGGGAGGTAATTTTAAAAGGCCCGTCTCATGGTGATTCATGAGCGGATCCCTCCTTTCTTTACTTGTGCTTACCTGGCCACAATTGGCGGTGAAGAGGCGGTTTGAGGTCCTATTTCTTGCCCTTTGGAACATTTAGGAGCTGTCTGGCTGACCTAGGTGACCCTAAATCTAGGATTGATTGTGTATTTGTGGTTGATTGAACGTGTGTATAAGCCTCTTATTGAAAATCTTTTTGCAAAAAGCTCCATAAAAAAAACACAAAAAGAAATTTTTTTTTTACAAAAAAAACTTGCAACTTGTCGCTAAGAAATCCGTGCACCCCATATTCTTTTTCTTCCCCTTCTTACATCATGGGTACCCCACCTCCCAAAACTCTTGCCGAACTTTGGTACCCTCATCCAAACATTTCTTCATACGTGAATTGTTTTGGTCGAATTACGGACGACCCCTCCATGCCCAAATTTTTTTTGAAAGATCGAATAGAAGCGTCTACGAGAAACAGTTCGACTCCGGAATCCACTTTGTATCAACCATTTCAACCTTCACCACCTTCTTACGTTGATACTACTTTTTCAAGTCCTGTTGTAACTCCGAAAGCCATGTCTATTGCTGAACATATTGAACAATCTCGTAACCGATCTTTCACTCCTTTCAATACTTCTAGTTCTTGGGATCAACAAGTCCATTCACCTTTTTATCCAAATGTTGATCCTACTCCTGTCCAACCATTCAATTCCTATCAGTCCTACCCGACTTTCACACCTTTCCTAGACATTGATTCTACACAACCATTTGGGAGTTTCACGTATCCAAACAACTTTGAATTTTTTACTGAAACTCCTTCACAACCCATGTCTAGTCTGGAACAGTCATTAGAAGCTTATATGGTAGCGACAAACCAAATGATGAGGAATGTGGATGCGTCCATGGCCGTCCTTATGCAACCTGGTGACCCGGTAGCTAGTTTCCAACTAG
Source organism: Agapanthus africanus (assembly GCA_030015575.1). NCBI lineage: Eukaryota > Viridiplantae > Streptophyta > Magnoliopsida > Asparagales > Amaryllidaceae > Agapanthus > Agapanthus africanus. Next base: position 920,420,615 of record JASDDO010000019.1, read on the forward strand.
CTCCAAAAATTCCAATGTATGATGAGGCGGTTGGACAGAGTGAGAATTTGAGTGGAGAGAGTGAGCTGTGCACCCTTCCAAATCAAACCTACCCATACCCAATTGAATCCCACAACTCCGGATTTCAAACAAGTGTCCCAAATGATTCACCGGTTGAAGATAAAACATTTAATGAGTTGTGCGACTTTGTTGTGCTTGATTTGCCAGATTGTGAAGGGTCCCTTTAAAGTGAAACCATCACCAATCCTTTCGAACTTTACACCTCCAATCTAGAACCTGAATTGATAAATATCCATGCTTTTGATGAGGTGTCAGAAAAAATTGATTTTCACTTGATTGAGGATATTGACGCCGGGAATATTTTGGATGATGAACCCGCAGATTTGACTGAAATTTTATCTCCAATTCATCATCCCGAGTCATTAAATGTTTCTCTCGAACTTCATATGCATCTTGATTTTGATGATAATTGCATGGATGGGATAACTTTTGAGGAAAATTATGAGGATAGTATTGAGGATGAACCAGTTTTGTTTGATGAGTCGGATTTTCCAATTCATCCTCCTGAACCTTTAACTGTTATACTTCCTAAATCACCCTCCCTCCTTTCCATCGTTCCAACCACACAAAAGATCACGCAGGAGGACTGTGAGCTTGAAAAATTTCTATTTGATCACAGCAGTTTTGATGCCACTAGTGCGTTCCTTCTTAAATCTCACACTCTTCTCACAATCGATATCGATTACGAGTGTTTCACTTTTTCGGACGATTTTAAAGACTCACCACCTGAGTTTGAGTCCTTTGAATTTTCAGATGAGTTAGTTGAACCATCAGACTCGGTTGCTTACAGACATTTCGAACCATTGATGGAATCCTTCAAGTTCGAGACAGATTACTTAGGTGAGAATAAGACTATCCCTAAATCACTCCCTTTCGTCCTTTCCATCGTTGCGACCGCGCACGAATCCGTCGCGTTTCCGCTTCCAATGGATGGTTTACCAAGTTCAATGTACCCATGTTTTCTCGCGAATCTTGAGGGATTTGACCCCATTTCTCAACGGGTTAATAGATTAGCATAATCGCTTTTAACACATCGGTCATCACAATTTGCGCTAATTTATTCACTCGATTTGCGCCCTCAAGTTCGTACTGCACTTCTTTCTCTCTTCAGCAATTCTTCTAATATACCGAGACCATATTCCACCCTTCTTCCCATACGGTCTCGTGTGTTCCTCAACTCCTTTCTCTAAACTCCATTCTTTCACCAACCCTACCATTATCACGATAGAATTTTTGAATGGTTGGTGCTAATCTTTGGCCTGTGTAAGGCTTTGTATAGTTTGATTTTTTTCTCCTCCCTAACTTTGAACTTTAACGTTGATAACAGTGGAAACACTGTTTCACTTAAGTTTGGGGGGGCCTTGTTGTATATATTTTTTGTTTTTCTTTTAACAATAAAAAAAATTTGCAAATAAATAAACAGGGGAGTGCCGACATTTTTAACCCTCTTGGTGTAGCATGATAGTGAGGACACTGTCAAGTTTAAGTTTGAGGGTATGCTCAGTAAGCCTTATTCATTCGCATTCATGTGTATATTTTTGCATTTGCATACTTATTTTAAAACCCATAAAAATTGAAAATTTTGAAAAATTATAAAAAATTGAAACATTCAATTTTGGCCATAATTGACTTAAGTTTGACAAATAGGTTAAATAGCTAGAGGAAAAACTAGATCTTAGATTTCATAAATTAAAAACCCTAAAAATAACCTTTCTTAAAATTTAACGGTAGAAAGTATATGTCTTTGTAGTTTATTTAGAAATAGGCAAATTTCGAGTTGACTTCTTGGGCTAAGTTAAAACAAGGGAAAAGTATTGATATTTTTATTAAAGTATAAGTTTGAAAAATAATTCCTAGCTTAAGTCTAAATTCTGAAAATATATACCCTACAAATTGCACAAACACGAACCTTGAAACTTGGAATAGTAGGAGAGACCTTGAAATGCTCTTGTCTAAAATCCTTAGTACGAAGAAAAATAAAATAAAAATACAAGTGTGAATAAAGAGATAAAAAAAATGAACACTGGTTTTTGTAATTACTTAAGGCTGCATTAATAGAAAAAAATATTTAGCGAGGGTGCTTCATCACCTAGTGCCTTAGACCAACTGATTTGGGAGTCACTGCTAAAAGCCTTAGGTGTTACAAGACTAGGAATTACGCATTAATGCGCAAACACATTTTGTAATCGTTCGTTAGTACCTCAAGAAGTATTAACGGTCGCATGAAGAATGTGTGAGCAATTTTCATATAAAAATTCACCAATTAAAAGTACTTTGGATAATGGACAAGAGTATAATAGCTTGATTTGAATTTCCAAGTATAGGGGTGATATATAGACACACGTAGGGGTATGTGATTGGGGTTTAGATAAGAGATAGGAATGAAAAATAGGACTTATATCGTTAATAGAGATGATAAAAATACCTAAGTTGAGATAGAACCCTAGAAGGAAAACTTAAAAGATGCTAAAAGCTAAGTAAATTTACAAGAATATATATAATTTTAAGTTAAATGATAAGGAAGCGTGAAAAATACGGGTGGATAATTTTTAAGTCGAAGATAAGAGAGTTCTTGTTAGAAGACCTAATTGGAGAATAAATGTCGATAAGCCAAATTGATAGGATTTTGTGGGTAGTATCCGCTGAAAACCCTAAGGAGACAACACTCCTCCTACTAGGGAGACCTAGAGGTTTAACGGCTTGTTGCACAAGCTCAGTGCAATCGCGTTTCCCTGCGAAAGTGAGGCTAGGTCTTTTTTCGAGAATAAAACTAGGTTTGCTCGAGGACGAGCAAAAGATAAGTTTGGGGGTATTTGTTCATACCATAATTTTGCATTATTATATTCCCCATTCTTATTCATTTTACAAATAAACAGGTGCTTTTGATCCAAGTCTGCTACATAGTTGCAGGTTACAGGTTCTCGGAACAAAAACAGTGAAAAAGATGAAAGACGATACAAAAGTGAGACTACGACCAACAAATGGAAGAATCTTGATCAAGCCTACAGTTGGAGAATAAATGAAGATCAATGAACAAGTTCACAAAGCACAAAGGCAGCGCAAGATTCAAGACTTCGACATGAAGCAAGCGGTAAAAGTCCACGACATTATTCACTGTGAAAATCTGGAAGAAAACTAGAAGACAATCTGAGAAACCAAGTGAAGAAAGAAGTACCCAAATGCATCCAGAAGAAGCCCAAGAAAACTCAGCCAATGACCCCTCTACATGGCCGCGGAACCGCGGCCAAACAGGGCATTTGGCCGCGGTTCCGCGGCCATTACAATCACGTGTCGGTGGAAATTTTCATGGTACGGCGCGCGTTGACTAGTCTTCTTAGGGGTATACTTGTAATTGCAGATATGAATCGATTGTAACCCTAGGGTTTCTATGATCTATAAATAGAAACCCTAAAACCTCTTTTAGGTCATGCCTCTTCTTGTGCCTCATTTCATCTATCTAAATTCAGATCTGTAAATTTCTGTAAAGAAGAAAGAGCGTATCAAATAAAAATTAGGAGTAAGTTTCTTTCCATTGCCCTGGTTAAATTTTATTTCCATGCCCTAGGAAATTTCTTTCTTGCCCTAGCATAGATCTTTATTATCTGCCCTAATTAGATAGTTAGAAAAATGTTTTTCAATTCCCTAATAAGTAAGTAGTCTCCTCGCTTGTTAGGGTTAGATTTGGGGAAGGCTTGAGAGATGAAGATCTCTCACCCCTTTCTTGCCTATCACACGTTTTTATAGGACTCCATGCATACATGCATACACCGCTCCCTACGGCACCCTATCCCACGAGGTAGCGGTGATACCGTAGTATAAAGGACCGGTTGCGCGTGTTTTCCGTGGAGGTTAGGGTAAGAATTAAGAAAGAAAGGACAAGAACCTAGAGGAAGAAACACCGTTTCTTCCCGATGGTACTAATCTACTTTATTAATTATTACCATAACACTTAATAGATCTTAATTTAGGCATAGAAAGCGGTGAGGAATATTGACTTTCCAAACTTAACCTAAACCTAACCCTATCAAGATTTTAATCCTAGTTTAGATAAACCTTAGATTTAGATTTAATCAATCCGACAACAATCGGAATTAACTCGTTAGAACAACTTGAGAATACACAAAATCTTTGTGGACCGACCCGTACTCACCGGCTAGCTACCAAGCGACGCCGTTCTTGATTGCGGTTAATAAATTCTTTGACAAATCAATAGCTCCACCATGCACGATGTTTTTTGTGCATAGCTTTGAATGCGTCTCTTTAAAACCCGAGGCTACATCTTCCTCTTTCTTCATACAGAGAGTACCATTTAGACCTTAGGGTGATCATCTTGAGAAAAAAAACCAAAGGTTATGGCTTGCAATCGTCCCCACGCTCGTCGGCAACCCTAAAAAGTGCCTGTTCACCGCCGAAAGACGCGACCGGGACGTTGGGACGTCTGGCCTGAATTTTAGGGGGCAGATGCTAATTGGTTTTATCCGTCCACCTCTCCGAAAATGCCAAGTTGATTTATGGCACCGTGTATCAGAGGTTTAGACGGATGCGGCCATTGTAGCAGACTTCATCAGATCCCCTTCGTGTACGAAGGGTTTTTGATTGTGAGAGCGCTCTTCCCTACAGCCGCAAGCCCCTGTAGTTAATTACGCTACCGCATCGCGGTAACCACTTTATCCTTCTCCAGATGGTCACTTCGTGTCGTGTGTTTTTGTTTTGTTTTTGGTTGACCATGGATTGTATGCGGAGACTAATTTATGTTGTCGCCCGTAGGGCGTGGATTAGTCCAAATCCGTATTTTCTTAGATTTGGGTTTGGGTTGGTTTTAAGGATCGTTAATCTTATTTTTAGATTAAGATCAACTTAAATGCTTGTTAAGGATACGTTAGTCTAATTTTAGACTAAGATCTACTCAGCATGGTTTTGGGATCATTTAGATCTAACGAGAGAGTATTTGGACTCTATCGTTTTAGTTCAGGGACATTGCGGTCCATTAGGTTTAAGAACATCATAGTCCATGAGTTTAAGGACCTCATAGTCCATAGTTTAAAGACATCATAGTCTGTATAGTTTAAAGACATCATTGGCTGGTTTAAAGACATCATAGTCTGTAAGGTTTTGATTTAACCATTTGGGGATGCACCAAAATTTATTGGTTATTGAAACCCTTCATCTCTCTGAAGACACTGAATAATTACAGCGACGTGTATCAGAGGTAAGAAGAGATGTACCCTTGAACCGAAGTTGGTTGGGAGATCTACAGTCAGGTTTTAGAATAAGACCAATCAAGAAGATTGTGAGCACATGGGTTCGGTTGATCTGAATTAGAGACTTGTGGACAGCTTGGGCTTAGTCCACTCAATTTTGAATAAAGTGTTTGAAAACTTATTTGGACTCGGTCCACTCATTTTGTGTAGAATGTTAAACATTCATTAGGGCTCAGCCCCTTTTATTCAAATAATGCTGAGCATTGATTCGGGCTCTGACACTCCTTTTTCTTTTTGTCTTTTATTGAGTGTTGAACACTTTTTTTGGCGCTGGAGCCTTATTTACAGAGCGCTTTGTAATTCCTTAGTGCCCACGTGAGGTGCACGTGGAGCGCTTGGCGCTGAGCGCCAGACTTAGAGCGCTAAGGCGCTTCTTTTTAAAATGGCGCCCGCGTGAGGAGCACATGGTGCGCTTGGCGCTGAGCGCCAGATTTGGAGTGCTAAAGCGCTTCTTATAAAATTGCGCCCACGTGAGGAGCACGTGGAGCGATTAGCGCCAGATTTGGAGCGCTAAAGCGCTTCTTTTAAATTGGAGCGCTAAAGTGCTTCTTTGGCAGCTTTGATCAGTTCTGTGCTCTGGGAATTAATTCTCGGTTTACAAGAGACTTTGTCTCATGGATCTAAAAACTGAGTTCTTCTTTTTATGAAGAGAGACTTTGTCTCATGGATCTAAGAACTAAGTTCTTCTTTTTATGAAGAGAGACTTTGATCTCTTTTGTTTTTGTGAAAGACTTAGTCTTATAGGTTTGTGATCTAGAAAAAGAACTAAGTTCTTCTGATGCGAGAGTTAAACTCTCAAATATAGAGGAGATGTTATGATCTCTTTTCTTTTAATTTACCTTAAAAATGGTTCTTCTTCTTAGAGCTTGCTCTTCACCTTTTCTTTTCTCAGAACTGGAAACTTATCGGGGGGTTTTCTGTACAAGACCTGAAGTCTTAGGTCCTTTATATAGTGGAGGCTGATTTGTTGAATCAGTTAAGGAAATCTCTCATTGAGATATCTTTAAATGATTTGGGAATTTATCCCACCATTGGATTTTTGATCCAAGGGCTTCTGTTTTACAGAAGATAGTTTTCTTGTTATTAACAAGATTGGAAAAATATTTTCCCATACAGAACTTATTCTGTATCTCGGTGATTTTTAATCACCATTGGATCTTTGATTCAACGGTGCTCTGATTTACAGAGCACAATCTTTCTGGTTTAAAGATTTGAGGAGTGTTTCCTCAATCAGAATTTAATTCTGGTAATTTGATGATTTATCATCTTCGTTAGATCATTGATCCAAGGGTTGAGAACTGTTAGTTCTGGCGCTGGCGCTCTCGTGCTTTGCACGTGAGCGCTGCCTCAGAGTCTTTGACTCTTAGAACTGGTGCTCTTGGCGCTAGTATTCTCGTGCTTTCCACGTGAGCGCTGCCTCAGAGTCTTTGACTCTTAGCACTGACTCTCTTGGTGCTAGCGCTCTCGGGCTTTGCACGTGAGCGCTGCCTCGGAGTCTTTGACTCTTAGCGCTGACGCTCTTAGCGTGAGCGCTCTCGTGCTTTCCATGTGAGGTGCTTCCTGTTAGTTATATGTATGCCCTAGAGGGCATTACTATACATAGGATGTATATTGTAGTGGATGCTTGGACATATATAGGGAGGACTTTCTTGCTCGACATGATAGTATGCTATCTGGTTGCTCTTTACCTTAACGTGTACACTGATTGTCTCTCTGTTACATGCTGGTAAAGCCCTTAGGATGCGTACTTGACTACCTGGACTATGATGCGGATCATACTAGTGGGTATATGGTAGTCCATAAGTACATCCTTCATGGTCCCTAGTCGTGGGTGTATCCAGACGGGGCATCGATATACCAGAGTAGACTAGCGTATACCTTCTCGACCCATACAGATGGGCGATGGATGATCCCATATCCATTGGTGTTTCACATCAGAGATGATATACGGGTGCTCAGTGGAGACTGGGTACACTGGACGGACTCGCCGAGAACTCCCAGATGGTATTATACCTTACGTCAGATGGCAGTTCTCTGGTGACACTGGTACAGGTTATTCTGTAGACCCGAGATCGTCATAGAGTCTTGTGTGATTCCCACTGTGCTTTGATTTCCACCTTACCACGTCCAAGAGGGCATGCAAAACGGTGGTTTTTGGGTACAGTCCCGAATCACATGGAGGCAATGAGCGATAGGAGGGGATTCGTCTCTCCTGGTATAGGGAGTTGATGTTGCGCTGTGTTCGATTGGCTATAACCGGATATCCCTGGCCAGGGTTGCTAAGATTTACTGGTAAGTGTTACCAGTAGTTTCTCGAACTGTTATAGACCTCATATCGACACGACTTATCGAGCAATTGGGGTCTGACGTTTACCACCCCTAGGCGAGATATACGACATATCAGACGACTGTACGGTAAGTGTTACTGGTTGGATTCACAGGAGTGTGAGCGGGCTTGCTCGTTGATCTTCTGATCTCTCAATACCCGGGTGGCCGTTACGTTTAGCAGACCGCTTGCGGCTTGTGGATGCTTGATATGATCATCATCTGCTGCCGGCGTATTGACGAGTCTTTAGAGTCCTACATAGAGGTTTCCTGGCTCAAGCGAAACGAAATAGGAGCGCATATGAGATATGTGCGGGACCGAGAATAATACCAGTATGTGATACTGTATTCGATTCTCGCGATTTGTGACATTGATCGGTTATATGCGATATAGCCGGGTTATCGGATCAAGTGTTGATTCGATAAGTTGTTACTATTGATATTAGTCGGTTATATGCATTATGACCGGATCGTTAAATCAAGTGTTGATTTAATGATTTAATGTATAATTATATATTTGATATATTACTTTACATTAACTAATATTGGTTCACTTAAGATGTTTTTCTCACTTGTTTGTGCACATTGTATATGTGATATATTTTTGTGCACAAGATTGTATCATGTTTGATGATACATGCAAACTTGGGTGTATGTTTGTTTTAAACAATGTTTAGTAAATGGTTAGGGTTTCATTTCATTTGCTTTATTTACTTATTCATTTATTTATATGTTCATTTTGGTAAGAAATAAAATTGTGACTTTATTTGGATTTCATTTGAAGCTTCATGAAGCTTTGAAAGTCAAAACCATTTTGTTTCTTTCCTAAACCCTAACCCTTTAACTAAACCCTAGTTCATTCTCTACATGAGTTAGTCTCACCCATGGTTGCATTATGATAACTCTTCACTTGATTTTTCATTTTTTTAATTGAATTGATATTTCTTTTCTTCTTCTTCTTCTTCATGAGAAAGAAAAGAAAAGCTTGCTTCAAAAATGTCAAGTGATGATTCCAAGTGAGAAATCCAAATCCAAAGTGAACCCACTTCCTATTTCTTCATCCTCTACCACTTGCCAAGTAGTATAGCGTGTTTTCTTCACAAGTTTCTTGACTTGGTGAAGTTGGAGCTTGATCTTGAGTTGCCTCGACGTAGATCATCTTCGTCATCGAAGTCGACGACCTAGCCCGATCATTTCTTCGACGAAACCATCGCTAGAGTCTGGGATCCGATGATCGCAGCGGAGGGACATCATCACGGAGCTAAGGAAGTAGTGGACCGGATCTACAAAGGTTGTAGTCTCTTTCACTTTAGAGTAAAGTTGTTTACTGGCATTTGTTTTCGCCTATCCTCTAGTTAACGATCAGTATTAGGGTTTGTAGGCACATGAAAAAATTTGAATTTGGCATGGTTGATGCCTTGTGAGACCTCTATATTGTGCCTAGGAACCCTACAGTGGTATCAGAGCCTAGCTAGAGCCTTAGGCGATGAGTAGACGAAGTTAGAAACCCGATTGAACCCGAAACCCTAACTCAAAACGGCTCTCTGGACATTTTCTGGAATTTTGGATTTTTTCAAATTAAAAATATGCAGAAAAATCAGCAGACTATTCTAAGAAATACTGTGCAAAACGAGCGACTAACTCGATCAAACCGCCGCGGAACCGCGGCACGAGCATGGCTTGCGCGGCGGTTCCGCGGCCGTACGGAAGCATCATCATTTAATTTTGCATAGTAATTCATATATTGTTGTGCTGAGTTTTCTGGGAATTTTTAAAATATACTTAAGAGTTGAGTTTTCTGGATTGTTTTGGGGAATCGATGATTCGATCGGATTGTTTAGCTTTGTCTATGTGTTTTTCCGGATAACTTTAGAATATGTTAAAAAGTTCTACCGGATATAAATACCCACTTTTTCCTCTGCCGGGAAATTTCCAATTGTTGGATCTTTCCGTGGTTTAATGACGTTCTAAGTAGTGCAAGTAACGCGATGGACCCTCTAGAAGACAACAAACCTTAACTCGATTATGTGACCGTCTTGAACTGCCCTTTGAACCTTCGGGTTTGGGGCAGTACGGCGTGCCACATGTGAGGCGTTGGCTTGACCCTTCTACGGCTGGATCGTTGGTACTGTGGCATGAACTGGATGTTTTTAAACTTGTTTCATGTGTTGAGCTGTTTCGGGAAAACTTGGGTGTTTGATTGTTTGATCGGAAAGTTTAACATTTTCTATTTATCCGGAATGTGATACAACATTTGGAATTCACAAGTAGTTATGAGATAACTGAATGAATATTATAAATCTAGCAGTTTAGTCTCACTTGATTGATTGCCATGGAATTTTGATGCGATCAAAAGTCCGTCGCAATCACATAGCGTACGCGGATACTCGCCGGGTAAACTTAATAGACAGCTACACCCCATAGCCCCGACCAAGTGACTGTAGGAGAACCTCGTCGCCGAAAGCATCCGTTCGGGTGCTCGCGGCAGCGGTGTTCCGTCTTGGTGCACTTCGTCGACGGCATCGGGGGTGCGGCCGCCTAATAAAGTTTGCGACAAGCATTCGATCAAAATGTCAGGAATCTTGTTGAATTGCCCGACTTGCCATTGAAAAGAGTTTTCGATAATGAGACTAAAATGCGGGGTTTATAATTGTTAGGCATGCGATGTCTAAGGAATTCATTTGATTAGGCATGCGATGTCTAAAGAGTTTGCGGATTCCAACTGTTGTAGTTTTACACTTTCTTTTCTGCGACCGTAAGTGTAATATGTGATATCGCCGGTTTCGTTGCTATATGTCAACGACAATTGGGATGGGCATATTTACTTACGTTGATGACATGTGATGTTATGTGTTGCTGGATATGTTATATTGGATCGTCGTGTTTGAATAGCCGGGGGTTTTTATGTGAGATGAGTGTTTTTCATTTTCATTCATGTAAAAACTTGTATGTAATATTCTTTTATTGGGGCACTTCCAGGTTGCGGAAGATGTCACCCTTTGTATATTATTTACTTTTCCGCACTAAGATAGACCCAAGGAGGAGGGCACAAGTAACCGGGTTCTGGAGTCCAGTGGGAGACCGACTCGAGGAGTCGAGTCCGGGACTCCTAACTCTAGAATTGGTAGGGTTGCTTGCCGCTCTCGTAGGGGTCTAGAGGTGTGGGTTTGGCTATTCATCACGACCGTGGAATCCGTGTTTTGTACTGGCTCGTATTGAAAACACGGACGTCCTAGTGTATCCAATATTTCATATATGATTCTTCTGCTGCGATATCTGTGATGTGATCATGTGATATGTTCTGTGATAAATACTGTATATGGTATATATGATATATTATATAGACGTTACTTATGTTTTGCACTCACGCTAGCCCTGCCCCGCTCTGTCGTTAGTTACCTAACCTAACGGTGCATGAGGGGACATCGAGGCGAATGCGGATGGCATAAGTGTACGTCGTATTTATCTGTGATGTTTAGGTACTTAAATGATGGGACTTCATTAATATGATTAATGAAAGAAAAGAAACCTAAAGATGTTGTGGAATCGAATTTCAAAAATAAAACAGGTAGCTACAGTTCTTGCTTTGCACAGCGGTATATATGATATATCCTGCACCTTATTCGATGAGGAAAGGGCCGACGATCCCTTCACCGGGAGTGACCCCTTTAGCAATAACTGGCAGATACTACAACCCTCGGTTTGTCCTTTGATTGCTTCTATAGTTTCTACTTTGCACAGCGATATATATGATATATCCCGCACCTCATTCGACGAGGAAAGGGCCGACGATCCCTTCGCCGGGAGTGACCCCTTTAGCAAAACTAGAAAAGCCTAAAAAATACTCCATTTTAAAATCATTTGATTCTACAACGATATCAAGTTCATTACGCAATAGGTTTTCAGAAAAACCTGTCGTAGCCCTCCGTCATTTCAGATAAGTCCTGCTTAGTATTCGTGCTGCGTTTGTTGACCTTATCAAGGCACAGTGTGCGGTAGCTAACCAGTATTTATCTGCTTATGCATATGATGCAGATTGGGTTAGGGTAGTCGTACGGCCTTGTTGACCTTGTCAAGGGTCGTGCGGGTGGGTTTGATTCAATCAAGAAATGACGGGTTGAACTTGACTTACGGTCTATGGTTTGTTGACCTTGTCAAGGTCATAGATCGTTTGGGGCAAAATATTATCGGGAATTTCAAGTGTTGAAATTTGCAATGAGATTGCATACCTTCTATGAGATAGTTGGATGCCGATACCCGCTGCGAGTAATTGTTACTCCTGGGAGAGTTTTACACATTACAATTAGCCGATCAAGTAGGTGTCTAGAAAGGTGTCAACGGGGTTACGCCTCTGGGAAAACGAGGTTTACATTAATTAGGTTCGTGCAAAAGCACGGCGGACCTCCCTTAAAGTACCGACACTGGCCTGGCTGAAAGATTGGCGAACTTGTAGCGTGTAATTAATCCCGGCTAGTCTTTCCTTTTAGGGTTTGAAGGAAGATTTGATAAAAACAGTGGGAGCCATCCTGATTAGATAAAATAATAACCAATCTTGCAAGAGCATACGCTGAGTGTTTTCTTCTCTCTCTCTCTCTCCAGGTAGCGACCATATCATGCCTTAATCAAGATAATAATACGGAATATTGACCGAACCCGCTTGTTATACTGAGCTGGGGAACGTTGGTCCCGCTCCAACTTATAATTGTTATAAGACAGAGCAGGAAATTGGGGATTACCAGAATTCCCGTGCTGCCCAAACGAAGAAAGTGCATACTGATGCATCATCTTCGGGTGTGTTCATTATACAGAACTATTTCTCAGTATTCTTTACGTCCTGGATATGAGATACCGGATCAGGATCCCGCATATATAATTTGTTACATGGGCTACAGATAGGTAAAGAACTGAGAACGGGTGATAAGTTTCATGAGACAGAAAACGGGGCAAGTGTTGCAGCCAAGTCTGTTGGTCACTGTCACCCTATATTACCAATACATTGATTCTGAACGAATGTTATTAGATACCGAACCTGATATACAAAATCATATCACTCTCTTTATTAGTAAAGAAATGATAAAATTTTGTATTGTTGGATAATGTTTTGAACATTTCCTATATCAAAAGTTGATCGGTTCAGGCACGTTATCTAAAGCATTGATGTTCTAAATCAAACTACAGTTTTTAAGTATACAGAACACACACAAGAGGAAGAGTTCAGAAATGAACGAATCCTTCTTGAGGCATTGTAGACTAGGTCATATCAATGCGACCCGACTAGCTGAAGTTACATGTAGATGCATATTTAAATCAGTTTGAATTTACATCTTGTGAAACTTGCCAGTCATGTCACAAAGATATAATGACACCAGCTCTGTTTATTGGAAACAGAGAAAGAGTTAGTGAACTCTTGGGATGATACATGTTGATGTATAAAGGTCCCTTGTCTACACATGCCAAGACCGGTTCTTTGTACTTCATTACATTCTCTGATGATCTCTCAAGATTTAGACATATGTTCCTGTTGAAACACAAGTCCGAACCTTTTGAGATATTCACGGAATATAAGTTAGAAGTAGAGAACCAAAATGAGGGTATAAGTATTTTGTCCTTTGATGCGATCAGGGAGGAGAATACTTGAGCACGGAATTCCTGGACTATTCTAAAGGAGAATGAGATTCTCTCTTAGCATTACTCCTCCGTATACATCATAGCACAATGGTATATCGGGGCGGAGCAATTGCACCCTATTCGATATGGTGCGCTCTATGATAAGTACTACTAAGTTACCTGTTTCCTTTTTAGGAGTTATGCGCTTGAGAAGCTGCATACCTATTGAATAGGGTTCGAATCAGATCACAGCCTACCACTCCATATGAGATATGGTATGGGAAAAGCTCATGTCTTAAGCTAGTTAAGATTTGGGGTTGTCCGGCCTATGTCTAAAAGAAAAATCCGGACAAGCTCGAGGCAAGGTCAGTTATGTAGAACTGGAATGGTTCCAGCTATGCAAACTACAGCAGATAATTTGGTACAACCAAAGGATTCAGTAGATACCAACGAACCTCAGCCTCTCCGCCGATCTAGTAGGGTTTCTCATCCACCTGAGAGATACTTCGATTTCTCTATGACAGTGGGAGCGAGGATTGCATCATCAGATGATGACCCAACTAGTTTCGAGCTGGCCATCAGGAGTGGGACTCTATAAGAATGGCTGGATGCTTAGCGATCTGAGATGGAATCCTTATACACCAACAAAGTATGGACTTTGGTTTCTATATCTGAACAGTTAAATCCCCATCAGGAGCAAGTATATCTTGAGAAGATTACTTGGTGTAGATGGAAAAGTTGAGACTTTCAAAGCTAGACTTGTTAAAGGTTTTCGTCATCTACCAGGCGTGGATAATGATGAAACCTTTTCCAGTGGCTATGCTTAAGTCCATCCGGATCCTACTTGCCACGGCTACATACCATGACTATGATATCTGGCGGTTGGGTGTCATGACTGCTTTTCTAAAATGTTGTTTTAGAAGAGAGCGTCTGTAAGTACACAGCCAGAGGGCTTCGTAGACAGTGGGAGCAGCGGAAACGTGTATAATATGCTTTATAGGATAAAGCAGGCATCGCAGAGTTGGAACGTCTGTTTTGATGTAGTAGTCAAAGAGTTTGACATCATCAAAATGGTAGATGAACCTTGTATAAACAAAAAGGTAGTAGGGAGTATGGTGACGATCCTCGTAGAGTACGTGTATGACATACTCTTGATAGGGAAGGAGTTTCCTATGCTATGCTCGATCAATCTCCGCTTATCACAATGATTCTCCACATAGGATCAAAGTGATACCTACTAAATCCTGGGTTTTGGATCTATGAGATAGATCTAAATGGATGTTAGGATTCTCACTAGTTGAAGTGAGATGGTATCAATTGATCGTGGGGAGAATCACTGGAAGTGTTCCAGGGTGATAAGGACGACTGAATGTCAGTCACAGGCACTGTCTTTACCCTCAGTGGAGGGACGGTATGTTGGAAGAGTTCCAAGCTAAATACCGTGGCTTACTAGACGATAAAGGCTGGATACATCGCTACTTAAGATGCTACCAAAGAGGCTGTCTGGGTGTATATTTGTTCATGAGATGAACTTAGTTCCTCCCATTGTGTGACAATGGAGTTGTGGCTTATGCCAAGGAACGTCCGTCCCATCAGTGATCCAGACACATTCTGAGGCAGTGTCACCTGATCATGGAGATGGTTGATCTCCAAGGGATCGAGGTTAGGAGAGTAGACTCAGAGGACAACACGGCGGATCCACTCACAAAGGCCTTTTCCCAGAGAGAGACTTTTATGGGATGGTTGAGTATGAGATACTACAACCACTGCTATCAGATGGCCCTAGTGCAAGTGGGAGATTGTTAGTTATATGTATGCCCTAGAGGCCATTACTATACATAGGATGTATATTGTAGTGGATGCTTGGACATATATAGGGAGGACTTTCTTGCTCGACATGATAGTATGCTATCTGGTTGCTCTTTACCTTAACGTGTACACTGATTGTCTCTCTGTTACATGTTGGTAAAGCCCTTAGGATGCGTACTTGACTACCTGGACTATGATGCGGATCATACTAGTGGGGATATGGTAGTCCATAACTACATCCTTCATGGTCCCTAGTCGTGGGTGTATCCAGACGGGGCATCGATATACCAGAGTAAACTAGCGTATACCTTCTCGACCCATGCAGATGGGCGATGGATGATCCCATATCCATTGGTGTTTGACATCAGAGATGAAATACGGGTGCTCAGTGGAGACTGGGTACACTGGACGGACTCGCCGAGAACTCCCAGATAGTATTATACCTTACGTCAGATGGCAGTTCTCTGGTGACACTGGTACAGGTTAGTCTGTAGACCCGAGATTGTCATAGAGTCTTGTGTGATTCCCACTGCGCTTTGATTTCCACCTTACCACGTCCAAGAGGGCGTGCAAAACGGTGGTTTTTGGGTACAGTCCTGAATCACATGGGGCAATGAGCGATAGGAGGGGATTGGTCTCTCCCGGTATAGGGAGTTGATGTTGCGCTGTGTTCGATTGGCTATAATCGGAAATCCCTGGCCAGGGTTGCTGAGATTTACTAGAAAGTGTTACCAGTAGTTTCTAGAACTGTTATAGACCTCATATCGACACGACTTATCGAGCTATTGGGGTCTGACGTTTACCACCCCTAGACGAGATATGCGACATATCAGACGATCAGACCGGACTGTACGGTAAGTGTTACTGGTTGGATTCACAGGAGTGTGAGCGGGCTTGCTCGTCGATCTTCTAATCGCTCAATACCCGGGTGGCCGTTACGTTTAACAGACCGCTTGAGCTTGTGGGTGCTTGATATGATCATCATCTGCTGCCGGCGTATTGACGAGTCTTTAGAGTCCTACACAGAGGTTTCCTGGCTCAAGCGAAATGAAATAGGAGCGCATATGAGATATGTGCGGGACCGAGAATAATACCAGTATGTGATACTGTATTCGATTCTCACGATTTGTGACATTGATCAGTTATATGCGATATAGCCGGGTTATCGGATCAAGTGTTGATTCGATAAGTTGTTACTATTTATATTAGTCGATTATATGCATTATGACCGGATCGTTAAATCAAGTGTTGATTTAATGATTTAATGTATAATTATATATTTGATATATTACTTTACATTAACTAATATTGGTTCACTTAAGATGTTTTTTTCACTTGTTTGTGCACATTGTATATGTGATATATTTTTGTGCACAAGATTGTATCATGTTTGATGATACATGCAAACTTGGGTGTATGTTTGTTTTAAACAATGTTTAGTAAATGGTTAGGGTTTCATTTCATTTGCTTTATTTACTTATTCATTTATTTATATGTTCATTTTGGTAAGAAATAAAATGGTGACTTTATTTGGATTTCACTTGAAGCTTCATGAAGCTTTGAAAGTCAAAACCATTTTGTTTCTTTCCTAAACCCTAACCCTTTAACTAAACCCTAGTTCATTCTCTACATGAGTTAGTCTCAACCATGGTTGGATTATGATAACTCTTCACTTGATTTTTCATTTTTTTAATTGAATTGATATTTCTTTTCTTCTTCTTCTTCTTCAAGAGAAAGAAAAGAAAAGCTTGCTTCAAAAATGTCAAGTGATGATTCCAAGTGAGAAATCCAAATCCAAAGTGAACCCACTTCCTATTTCTTCATCCTCTACCACTTGCCAAGTAGTATATGGTGTTTTCTTCACAAGTTTCTTGACTTGGTGAAGTTGGAGCTTGATCTTGAGTTGCCTCGACGTAGATCATCTTCGGCATTGAAGTTGACGACCTAGCCCGATCATTTCTTCGACGAAACCATCGCTAGAGTCCGGGATCCGATGATCGCAGCGGAGGGACATCATCACAGAGCTAAGGAAGTGGAGGACCGGATCTACAAAGGTTGTAGTCTCTTTCACTTTAGAGTAAAGTTGTTTACTTGCATTTGTTTTCGCCTATTCTCTAGTTAACGATCCGTATTAGGGTTTGTAGGCACATGAAAAAATTTGAATTTGGCATGGTTGATGCCTTGTGAGACCTCTATAGTGTGCCCAGGAACCCTACACTTTCTTAGAGTCTTTGACTCTTAGCGCTGGCGCTCTTGGCGCGAGCGCTCTCATGCTTTGCACGTGAGGCGCTGCCTCAGAGTCTTTGACTCATGACGTTGGCGCTCTTGGCCCTAGAGCTCTCACGCTTTGCACGTGAGGCGCTGCCTCATTACTGAAGGTGCTTTTTCACCTTTTTCTCCATTTTTCCTGAGTCAGACTTCTCTTTCCTAATGCCTTCTCTTAACAGAGCTTGGAAACAGTTCCATCATGCACAGAATTTTCTGCGCCTAGAATTAAATGTCTCCCTTTATAATTTGAAGCAATACTACTCTTCTCTCTCACTTTCAGAGAATCATCTTAACAGAGCAGAGCTATGGCTTGTAATCGCCCACATACCCGCCGACAACCATTGGAGGTGCCTATTGAGGAAATCGTTTCTCGTTTTGTTGCACGCTTGGTGAACCCTGCTCTTACGGATGACCAATGCGATACGGTGTTGTACGAGCTCTTGACTCGTAGAGGATCCCCTCTCCCCATCGGCTACATTTGGTTTCAGATGGTCTTCTCGTCCGTGCTCGATGACATCCCTCCTCATCCAGTGGAGATGACTTCGGCAATGCTCGATGCCGCAGAGGACAAGATCGAGTGCTTTCACGAGGCACTTTTGATTACCAAAGCTCTGAGGGATCACTCTGCTCAGCTGCTAAGCCAGATACGGGCTCAGCGGGTCGTCATGTCTGCCTTCGCTGATGGGCACGGTGCTGACCGATGGGAAGCTACTGTTCATGAAGATTGCCGCTTTGACATGGTGGAGAAGGCAGAGAGGGAGTTTGATAATTTTATCCATAGTTTTATGAATCCTTGTACTTTCGATCCCATGTTTGGTGATCTATTTCCTGTAGAATAGAATGTTCAATTAAATGCTTTCTTTTTATCGTTGACCACCAAGTGCTCTCTTCTAACACCTACTCTTTCTCTGATGTGTGCATGTGCGTGTATGAATGAGTCTGATTTCACGCATATCTGTAAACGAAACTTAAACCGGTGTAAACAGGAACAAATAGCTCTTGGCCGGAAATTTTGGTGGGAACAAATGCCCCCCACTACTTTGCCCACGTAAGTATTATGTGGGTGAAGTAGTGCAGAGTCATTCATGGCCATAAAATTGAGGGCTTAGGAGACAAGTTTAGGGTCCTTGTAGCCTAAGACTTTTCTCTTCTTCATGAGACGTAAAGTTTTCAAGAAGGTTATTTCTCCCTACGAGTCGAGTGGATCTCGTAGGTGCAAATTCTCCCTAGAAATCGTGAGGATTTCTAAGTGTTCATCGCCTCCGTGAGTCGTAAGAATCTCACTTGGGTATTTTTCCTTACGAATCGTGAGGCCTCGTAAGTACCTTCTTTATTTCATTGGCAAATGTGGCCCGTAGATAGTCCGTCTTGACTTCCTTGTAGGGCAGCGATGGCTTAGGAAACAGGGTTAGGAATTGCCGCCTAAGACTTTTTAACTTTATGATCCGTGAGGGTCTCATAAAGACTTTTCTC
This sequence comes from Agapanthus africanus, assembly GCA_030015575.1. Taxonomy (NCBI): domain Eukaryota; kingdom Viridiplantae; phylum Streptophyta; class Magnoliopsida; order Asparagales; family Amaryllidaceae; genus Agapanthus; species Agapanthus africanus. The sequence continues at coordinate 920,439,418 of JASDDO010000019.1, forward strand.
CCTACGAGTCGAGAGGATCTTGTAGGTGTATTTTCTCCTTAGGAGTCATGAGGATTCCTAAGTGCGTTTTCTCTTGAGAGTCATAAGGATCTCACAAGAGGATTTTCTCCTTTACAAGTCGAGAGGACCCGTAAGTGGTTGGTGAGTTGACTTGTTTTCGAGTTGAAGCACTGCTCCTATAGGGAGGTCGTTGGCTGACTTGTTTCCGAGACGGAGGTCATTTGTTGACGTGTTTCCGGGACGGGGTCATTTGCTGACGTATTTCCGCGACGGGGTCATTAGGTGACTTATTTCCGCGACGGGGTCGTTGGATGATGTATTTCCGCGATGGGGTCATTGCTGACGTATTTCTGCGACGGGGTCATTGGATGACGTATTTCCGTGACGGGGTCATTTGCTGACGTATTTCCAAGACGGGGTCATTTGTTGACGAATTTCCGCGACGGGGTCATTTGGATGACGTATTTTCGTGACGGGGTCATAGGATGACATGTTTCCGAGACGGGGTCATTTGCTGATGTATTTCCGTGACGGGGTCATTTGCTGACGTATTTCCACGACGGGGTCATTGGATGACGTATTTCCACGATGGGGTCATTGGATGACGTATTTCCGCGACAGGGTCATTGGATGACGTATTTCCGCGACGGCGACATTGGATAACGTGTTTCCACGACGGGGTCATTAGATGACGTATTTCCGTGACGGGGTCATTGGATGACGTATTTCCGCGACGGGGTCATTGGCTAACGTATTTCCGCAACGGGGTCATTTGCTGATGTGTTTCCGCGACGGGGTCATTGGATGACGTGTTTCCACGACGGGGTCATTGGATGACGTGTTTCCGTGACAGGGTCATTGGATGACGTGTTACCGCGACGGTGTCATTGGATGACGTGTTTCCGAGACGGGGTCATTGGCTGACGTGTTTCCGCCACGGGGTCATTGGATGACGTATTTCCGTGACAGGGTCATTGGATGACGTGTTTCCGCGACGGGGTCATTAGATGACGTATTTCCGAGACGGGGTCATTGGCTGATGTATTTCCGCAACGGGTTCATTTGCTGACGTATTTTCATTTTCTGTGGTGTCAGGGTTTTGACTCTGGGTTATTTGTGAACCATAGAGTCTTGGAACTGGGGACTCTGCCATGGCTCTAATTGGTGATATCACGTCTGTATCCTGCTGGGATGAGGAGGAATGTCGTTGTCGGTCTCTAAGCTGTAGATGTTTTCGATGAGATCTGACTCTCCCTTTGACAGAGTTTGTTGGGACACAGGGTTCCCCTTTCGTTTATGCTCATGGATTGTATATAAGGGTCAGTATGGACTTACCTGCAGGGCAAAAGTTTCATTCTTTCATCATTTTTTATTTCTTTCCGCGATGCTCTATCATTTCAGCATTTATATCGCGAAAGTCGTGATTGCCCAATCATTTCGGCTATTTTTTGCGATGCCCAATCATTTGGGCTATTTTTTCTTTTTACTCGCTGCTTTTTATTGCGAGTTGCCTAATCATTTCAGCTATTTTTGTATTCATATCTTTTACTTGTTGATTTTGTTGCAAGTTGCCCTATCATTTCGGCTATTTCATATGCATTTATGGCTCGTTGACTTTCCGCCGCGAGTATGGGACTTGGAATCTGGTGCCAATCTTAGCATCAGTATCGCTGCGACTGGAATATTGCCAGGAGCGAATCATCATTTGCCGTGAAAGGACTTGGAATTTGTTACCGATTTAGGCATCAACATCGCTACTGCTGGAACATTGCCAGGAGCGAATCATCATTTGCCTCTGTCGATGTCGAATAAAGGTGGCTTAGCAATCAGGGTTAGGATCCTGTCGACTAAGGCTTTTGACTTTATGAGCCGTAAGGGTCTCATAAAGATGTTTCTCCTTACGAGTCTTGAGGATCTCGTAAGTGCGTTTTCTCTTTAAGAATCATGAGGATTCTTAAGTGTATGGTCTCTTATAAGTCGTAAAGATCTCACAAGAGCATTTTCTCCTTGCAAGTCGAGAGGACCTACAAGTGTTTGTTCACCAAATGAGGACATTCCTCGTCGTTGGTGGGACTTGATGGAGGAGACTTTTATTTGTGCCCATGGATTGTATATAAGGGTCAATATTGAACCATTTATAGGGCAGTCTGAGAAATGTGATGGATTAAGAACATGTTCAGATCCCTGTAGCTTAAAGCTTTTGAATCTTATGATCCGTGAGGGTCTCATAAGAGGGTTCTCCTTACGAGTCGTGAGGATCTCGTACGTGTAATTTCTCCTCGGGAATCGTGAGGATCCTTGAGTGTGTTGCTCCCTTATGAGTCATAAGGATCTCACGCAGATATTTTCTCCTTACAAGGTCGAGAGGACCTTGCAAGTGTCTATGAATTTTTCACGTGCCTGCGCCCTTTCGGGTTTTCACAAACTTGCCGGTAGCCCTGCTGTTTTTACTCACGGAGCCCTTTCGAGTTTTCATCCGTGCCCATCCTGCTTATAGCCATACCGTTTTTTTTTTCCGTCAGCCCTAGGATGCTGCGGTTTGTAGTAGTTTAAAGACATTTCGGTCCATCGTTAGTTTTAGAACATTTCGGTCCATTGTTAGTTTTAGGACGTTGCGGTCCCTAGTTAGTTTTAGGACATTTCGGTCCATTTTTAGTTTTAGGACGTTGCGGTCCCTTATTAGTTTAGGGACATTTCGGTCCGTTATTAGTTTAAGGACGTTTCGGTCCATCGTTAGTTTAGGGAAATTTCGGTCCGTTGTTGCCATTTTAGAGACAATGGTTTCGCTGGATACAACTTATAGAGTTTGGGCTTGGGAAGATAGCGAGCTGACATAGGCGTCGTCATTTATCGTTGACCTGGGCCGTGACTCGTCAGGCGTAGTATTTTTTCAGGAACCGGCCGTTGATTGGCCTGAAGGGTATTTCACCATGTATATCCATGAGCAAGTAAGCCCCACCTTGGTAGACTTTGTCTATGATGTACGGGCCCTCATAGTTCGGCTCAAATTTCCCCCGTTTAGTACGATTGGGGATCATAAGTCTCTTGACCACTAGCACGAGTTCGCCTTGGTGGAATTTTCTCGGCCTAGTTAATTTTTCGTATGAGCACGTCATCTTTACTTTGTAAGCTTCTACGTTTTGCTGCGCCATGAGATGAGTTTCATCGAGGGCGTCGAGCTCCTCAAGCCGAAGCTGAGCATTCTCTTTGTCTGTTAGCTCATAATGAACTGTCACTCGTAGAGAGGGTAGCTCTATCTCTAAGGGGAGTACTGCTTCCGTGCCAAATACCAACGCAAATGGCGTTGTATTTGTGGCCGTTTTGAACGCGGTCCAGTAAGCCCAGAGAGTTTCATGCAGTCTTCCATGCCAGTCCTTTTTATTTTTGGACACCGTCTTCTTTATGATCTTCGTCAAGGTCTTGTTGAAAGCCTTAGCTAGACCGTTAGCTCGGAGATTATAGACTGAAGAGTATCTCCAATCTATATTATGCTGCTGTGCAAAACGGCTAATCTTATGACTTCTATAGGCTGGCCCATTATCCGAGATAATCCGTCGCGGAGTGCCGAACCGATAGATGACGTGTGTCTTGAAGAAATGGAGAATGTTCTCCGTCTTCACTTCTCTTAGCGGTATGGATTCTGCCCACTTGGAGAAATAATCGATTGTCGCCAATATGAACCGATGTCCTCTGGATGACGCTGGTTCGATGGGCCCGACTATATCGGTTCCTCACATTTCGAACGGCCAGCTAGCCACTATTGGGTGTAGCGGGTTTGGATGCTGGTGGATGAAATCTCCAAGAATTTGGCACGAGTGGCACTTCTTTGCATATTCGAGACAATCCTGAATCATCGTGGGCCAATAGTAGCTCATCCTTTTGATTTTCAGCTTCATCTTTGGCCCGGCTTGATGAGAACCGCAGAGTCCATTGTGAGTTTCTTAGATGACTCTCCTTGCTTCTTCTGATCCCAGGCATCTTAGCCACAGAGCGTCGAACGATCTCTTATATAGAGTATCATTGATGAAGGCAAAAGACGGAGCTCATTTCATGAGCTGATGTCTTGAGGATGCATCTTCAGGTGTTTGACGAGATTTGAAATAGTCTATGAAGACTTCTCTCCAATCCTTAGCCTTTCCTTGATCCTTTATTTATAGAGATGTTTGCTTGGTCGCTCCCTTTTCTTGAGATGACTCCGACGATATTTCCGCTGGTGCAAGAACCCGACGGCTTTGTAAAACGATCCTTACATCATCGAGGTTTTCGTCAGCCAGTTCTTTAGCGAGCTTGACTAATGCAACCGCTTTGCTATTTTTAGCACATGGTATGTTTCCAGGGTGTAGGAAGGGATTTGAGTTAGCAATTGTTGTACTCTCTCACCGTACTTCACCAACTCTGGTTTGCACGTTTGATAGTCGCCATTTACTTGACTAACAACCAACTGGGAGTCTCCATATATGAGGAGGTCTTCGATTCCTATGTCAACAACGATCTTAAGACCTGCTATCAAAGCTTCATATTCCGCTTCGTTGTTTGTTCTCGGCTCTGTTAAGGAAAAGGCAAAGCGCATTATCCATCCTTGCTGAGTCACGAAGATAAGGCTAACCCCCGATTTGATTATAAAGGTGGTGTGCTTTCTCTTCTTCATGGAAAATGCCCCATCGAAGTACAGTTCCCATCAGGTATCACTCCCTCCTCTCTCCCTGTCGATTGTGTCAAACGCATGCTCGTCCGGAAATTCACAATTTAGGAGTGAATCGGCAGGTATCGGATGCTCAGTGATTAAGTCGGCGATGGCCTGGCCTTTCACTACCTTGAGAGTTCAGTATATTATCGAGAATTCCATTAAGAGTAGGGCCCATTTAGCGAGCCGTCCCGTTAATATGGCACTTGACATCAAATACTTGAGAGGATCCACGTTTGATATGAGATGGATCTCATGCGCTAAAGCATAATGCCGAAGCTTCGTTATCACGAAAATTAACGCCAGGCAGTGTTTTTCGATAGGTGAGTAGTTGTTTTCTGCCCCTGGTAGAACTTGACTCAAATAGTAGAGGGATCTCTCCTTCCCTTGGTCGTTCTCTTGTGCCCATAGTGCGCCTAAAGAATCTTCAAGGGCTGTTGTGTACAGGATGAAGGGCTTTCCCTTGACTGGAGCGGTCAGCACCGGCGGATTCTGCTGGTATTGCTTGATTTAGTCCACTGCGCTTTGGAATTTGCGATCCCAAGCGAACGGGGTCCCCTTTTTCATTAAATGGCTATAAGGACGGCATTTTCCGGAGAGATTGGCTATGAACCGCCGGATATACGCGAGCTTTCCTTGGAGAGACCGCAATTGCTTGAGAGTTCTTGGCTAAGGTATTTCCATAATCGCATTTGTCACGACCCGAATTTAGCACGTGTCGGCCCTTAAACTACGCAACGTCTACAGGCGTAACGCAATTTAAGTAAGCCGAAAACCCAGAAATCTAAACCATCAAAAGTAGTAAGAAATAAGAACATTGTTAAAACTTTTGAAATCTCAACCCAAATTCCTTAAAGTCCCAATTTTATTTCCTTAAAAATTTTGGCAACACCTCCTTTGTAAAAACTAACCCCCAAAAATTTGGGTACAACATAAATATAAGTAAAGCATCCCCAACGGGAGCAAATCCACGCCCAACGGCGGAAAACAACCACCACAACAGATATACGACGCCGTAGCGAAGAAATAAAAGACGATAGAAGTAAAACTGCATAAAAGACCTCCCAGTCACAAAATAATATACAACATCGTCCTCACATCAAGTCTCTAAGTCATACAAGATAATAGTATATGGAGAGTACATGGATACAACGAATATACAATAAACAACCTTGGATAACCGTAAAACCTACCTAAGAAAAACTGCACACTGTGAGCCGAAGCGGTATGCACTGCAAAAGATGATGTGATAGATGAATAGCCTGCCTCGACTACTCTGAGGAACAACCAGCAAACACTGTGGTACAACGGGGGCGAGTTGCCAACTCATGAATAGTAAATAACATATGCAGGTAATCGCAAGTATGCATGTACAGCGCGAATCTAACATATGCAAACTAAAAGCAATAAATGGTCATATGAATGCAATAGTCATGAAAGATACTCTAGCAGGTACATCTAATACATGAAGCAATAGTATGACAATCTGTATGAAACAATCATATAAGGTAGTCTATCAGGTACAACTAATACATGAAATGATGATATGACAATGTAAATATGCAACAGTCTTGAAAGGTACTCTAGTAGGTACAACTAATACATAAAGCAGTGCATATAAAATAAAAGTATATAAATGCAACAATCATGGGAGGTACTCTATCAGGTACTACTAATACATGAAGCAGTGCATAAACAATAAATGTAGAGTATGAAATGAAACATGTCATTTTCATGGAATTCTGACATCGTGGTAAGACCAAATTCCATCAATACAATCCAAATCCCAATTCCTCAAATCAGCCCCCAAATTGGCTCTCATATCATATAAGTCTCCCAAATCCTGAATGTACAATATCAAGTAAATCTCATATATCCTGAATGTACAAAATCAGTAAATCTCATATATATCCCGTATCCAATATCAAGTGAATCTCATATATCCAAAGTATATTTGCATGAATAAATATGATGATGTATATAAATTGATATGTATACATATATATTAGCGTCCCATTCCACTAATATATATATATATATATATATATATATATAACAGCGTCCCATTCCACTGTTATATATACCTAGGAGTAAAAATATCATGAAACTAATGTGCCAAGTATCGACACAAAAATACCGATCTATCAGGTCCTGTCACCACAACTGGCACCCTGATAGGTACGTATCATACGCTATACCGAAAGCTCGAGTGCCTAGCTCTGACCTTCGCCTTTCGACGTATCCATACGCACATGACTCCCGTCGGAATCCCCACGATAACCGCCGAGTCATAGGTACTATCACCGGATGGTATGGTTCCCCCACTAACTCATCGTCTACTCCATGATTCTTGCCCCGGGGTACCTCCGGGCGCCATCATGTACCCGCACACGGCTCCCTCCATTCCTCGCATGGGGTGTGTGTGTGTGTGTGTGTGTATATATATATATATATATATATATCAGAACCGATAAATCTCATAGAGGATACTGAAATATCATATCAAGATAAACCGGGTTTTTCAAATAATGCATAATTTCATGAAACTACCACGGTTCTCAAATCCAGAAAACACCATGAAAATCCATATCTCAATGCGAAAATCCATGAATATAATATACGCAACATAAAACTGAAATGCGAGCATATAAAGGAAAAGCCGCTATTTAACTGCAACAAATTAATATAAATATCATGTGGTTCCTAATTTCTCCAAGTCTATATAATATCAAATAAAGGTAAACATGTAGTTATAGCCAGATATATGTGTAAACATAAAAGTATAGCAAAGTATAAGTATCTACCTATCAGTAATGATGTAATATACCCTCCAGGTATAAGTGAGGTATGTAGGCAAGGTATACATGTAGATATGTCATTATGTGTGTATGTACCTATCGCTAATGGTACAATACCCTATAGGTATACAGGTAACTTGCATGTAAGCATGTCAAGGCATATGTGTAAGCATGTAGGTATACAGGTATGCTATATGTCATATGCATAAAGAAATATGAATCAATGCCTCAATGTCCCTAACCAAACAATATCATATAAGTATGGGTGTTGTGCGTGTCATGGCAATTATTGACGATGTGTGTGGCATACAATCAGTGCTCGTGCAACATGAGCCGTCAATAATAGTGCAGTGTCCTAAGGGTAAGTAGTCCAAGCACAACAAGTAACTAAGCAATAAGGTGTATGCGCAACTCTATATATGAAATAGAATATGCGACAAAAAGATAACATCTCTAGCCCAGACGCATAACGTCATGCGGGCGATTCCCCTGTAGATGTTAAATCTACTCACCAACGCTCCTGGCTAAGTGAAGCCTACCACCTGTTTTCCCTTCGTCGCAGCGTCCGAAGTCCCCGCTTGCGATCCTAAAATTTCACAAACACATCACATAAGCTAAATATCCTGCATCGACGTAAAGGCAAGGAAACGCAAGGATAACGCCCAGAAAATTACACTGCGCACCTAGCGCACTAAACGCGCACGACATCGGCAAAAACCCTAACTAGGGTCGCTAAACTACGAAACACCAAGTCTAGACTCCGATTGTCCCGATCGCGCAAACACAACACAATAAAATATGAGGAAAATAATAGATATCACCTCGCAACGACCAGTTGAACCCACGTCGGAAAAACACCGAAACCTAATAAGCAACTTATCGCAATATTTTTCACAAGTCTAAAACTAAAACCATTCTAGCGGTTCCAAATATCGCAAAGCGGCTTAACTATGTTATCCAAACCGTTTCCATAATTTTTAAACCCACCCAATTAGTTTTTATTAAAACCTAGTAAGCAAAAACTTCATTAGTTAACTTAGGAATTATCAATAATTATCATTCACAAGATTAAGTTTCCAAAGCCCTCATTTTAACCATTATCCATCACAAATCCTAACCTGATTTTCTTTAAAATTATAAAGAATGAATTAAACATAAGTTTAAAGCTATAATAATCCAATTAATTGGCTATCTTAATGATTTAGCATAACAAAAGATGAATAGGGTTAGAATTTATACCTCTTACGAACAAATTCTAGCAACAAGATTCCATCAACTTTTGCCTCCAAAGATCAATTTTTTCATGAAGAACTAAGCAAGTTTAGTGAAAGGAAATGATGGTTTGTAGGGTTCCTAGGCACTCTCAAGAGGTCTCACAAGGCATCAACCATGCCAATTTTAAAAATTACGGTGCCGAGAAACCCTAGACTACGGATCGTTGGCTAGAAGTTTAGGCGACAAAGCAACTAGTTAACTACTTTAACTAAGAGTACAGAAATACAACCTTTGTAGATCCAGTCCTCCACCTCCACGGCTCCGTGATGAAGTCCTCTCCGCTGTCCAAATCAAAATCCGGGCTCTAGCGTCGGCTTCATCGGAGAAATGGGCGGGCAAGGTCGTCGGCTTCGTGCCGAAGATGATCTACGTCGAAGCATCACAAGATCAAGCTCCCACTTCACCAAGTCATGAAACTTGTGAAGAAAACACACTCTACTTCTTGGCAAGAGGTAGAGGATGAAGAAATAGGAAGTGGGTTCACTTTAGAATTGGATTTCTCACTCTTTTCATCAACTTGCCATTGATGAGGCAAGCTTTTTCTTCAAGTAGAAGATGAAGAAGAAGAAGAAGATAATATGATGATAAGTATTTATGAAAAGAATAATAAAATGATTCTTATCATCAAAATTAACCATGGTAATGTGTAGAGAAATAACTAAGGTTAAATGAATGGTTAGGGTTTAGGAGATGAAGACAAAAGAGTCACTTTGGTCAAAACTTCATTAAGCTTCAACAAGCTTCATGTTGAAAGCAACCCTTTTGTTTTTCTTTTCTCATTTCTTTTAATCCAAATTAAAAGATAAATGAAAGAATAAATATATAAAAACCCTAACTATTTACTTAACTAAGGTTTAACTCTTCACACAAACCCTAGCAATCATGTATCATCAAACATGATACAATCAAGTGCACAAAAAATATATCACATATACAATGTGCACAAGCGAGTGAGAAAATCCATTTAAAGTGAACCAATACTAGTTAATGCAAAGCAATATATCAAATATATAATTATGCATTAGATCATTAAATCAACACTTGATTCAATGATCCGGTCATATCGTATATAACCGACCAGTATCCAATGTATCGGCTTATCGAATCAATCCTCGATTCGATAACTAGGTTATATCGTATACAACCATTCGACACATTCATCACGAGAATAGAATGCGGTATCACATACACGCATTATTCTCGGTCCCGCACATATCTCATATGCGCTCCTATTTCGTTTCGCTTGAGCCAGGAAACCTCTGTGTAGGACTCTAAAGACTCGTCAATACGCCGGCAGCAGATGATGATCATATCAAGCACCCACAAGCCGCAAGCGGTCTACTAAACGTAACGGCCACCCGGGTATTGAGCGATCAGAAGATCGACGAGCAAGCCCGCTCACACTCCTGTGAATCCAACCAGTAACACTTACCGTACAGTCCGGTCTGATCGTCTGATATGTCGCATATCTCGCCTAGGGGTGGTAAACGTCAGACCCCAATAGCTCGATAAGTCGTGTCGATATGAGGTCTATAACAATTCGAGAAACTACTGGTAACACTTACCAGTAAATCTCAGCAACCCTGGCCGGGGATTTCCTGTTATAGCCAATCGAACACAGCACAACATCAACTCCCTATACCGGGAGAGACGAATCCCCTCCTATCGCTCATTGCCTCCATGTGACTCGGGACTGTACCCAAAAACCACCGTTTTGCACGCCCTCTTGGACGTGGTAAGATGGAAATCAAAGCACAGTGGGAATCACACAAGACTCTATGATGATCTCGGGTCAACAGACTATCTGTACCGGTGTCACCAGAGAACTGCCATCTGACGTAAGGTATAATACCATCTGGGAGTTCTCGGCGAGTCCGTCCAGTGTACCCAGTCTCCACTGAGCACCCGTATATCATCTCCGATGTCAAACACCAATGGATATGGGATCATCCATCGCCCATCTGTATGGGTCGAGAAGGTATACGCTAGTCTACTCTGGTATATCGATGCCCCGTCTCGATATACCCACGACTAGGGACTGTGAAGGATGTACTTATAGACTATCTGTCCCACTAGTATGATCTGCATCATAGTCCAGGTTGTCAAGTACACATCCTAAGGGCTTTACCAACATGTAACAGAGTGACAATCAGTATACACGTTAAGGTAAAGAGCAACCAGATAGCATACTATCATGTCGAGCAAGAAAGTCCTCCCTGTATATGTCCCAGCATCCACTACAATACACATCCTATGTACAGTAATGGCCTCTAGGGCATACATATAACTAACAATCTCCCACTTGCACTAGGGCCATCTGTAGCAGTGGTTGCAGTATCTCATACTCAACCATCCCATAAAAATCTCTCTCTGGGAATAGGCCTTCGTGAGTGGATCCGCCGTGTTGTCCTCTGAGTCTACTCTCCTTACCTCGATCACCCTGGAGATCAACCATCTCCATCATCAGGTGATACTGCCTTAGAATATGTCTGGATCACTGATGGGACTGGCGTTCCTTGGCATAAGCCACAACTCCATTGTCACACAATGGGAGGAACTAAGTTCATCTCATGAATAAATATACATCCAGACAGCCTCTTTGGTAGCATCTTAAGTAGCAACATATTCAGCCTTTATCGTCTAGTATGCCACGGTATCTAGCTTGGAACTCTTCCAACATACCGTCCCTTTACTGAGGGTAAAGACAATGCCTGCGACTGACATTCAGTCGTCTTTATCACCCTGGAACACTTCCAGTGATTCTCCCCAGGATCTATTGATACCATCTCACTACAACCAGTGAGAATCCTAACATCCAATTAGATCTATCTCATAGATCCAAAACCCAGGATTTAGGAGGTATCATTTTGATCCTATATGGAGAATTCTTCTGATAACCGGAGATTGACCGAGCGTAGCATAGGAAACTCCTTCCCTATCAAAAGTATGTCATCCACGTACTCTACGAGGATCGTCACCATACTCCCTACTACCTTTTTGTTTATACAAGGTTCATCTACCATTTTGATGATGTCAAACTCTTTGACTAAATCATCAAAACAGATGTTCCAACTCCGCGATGCCTGCTTTATCCTATAAAGCATCTTGCACACGTTTCTGCTGCTCCCACTGTCTACGAAGTCCTCTGGCTGTGTACTTATAGACGCTCTCTTCCAAAACATCATTTAGAAAAGCAGTCATGGCACCCAACCGCCAGATATCGTAGTCATGGTATGTAGCCGTGGCAAATAGGATCTGGATGGACTTAAGCCTAGCCACTTGAAAAGGTTTCATCATTATCCACGCCTGGTCGATGACGAAAAGCTTTAACAAGTCTAGCTTTGAAAGTCTCAACTTTTCCATCTACACCAAGTAATCTTCTCAAGATATACTTGCTCCTGATGGGGATTTAACCCTTCAGATATAGCATCCAAAATCCATACTTTGTTGGTGTACATGGATTCCATCTCAGATCACTAAGCATCCAGCCATTCTTACAGAGTCCCACTCCTGATGGCCAGCTCGAAACTAGTTGGGTCATCATCTCATGATGCAATCCTCGCTCCCACTGTCATAGAGAAACCGAAGTATCTCTCAGGTGGGTGAGGAACCCTACTAGATCGGCGGAGAGGCTGGGGTTCGTTGGTAACTATTGAATCCTTTGGTTTTATCGAATCATCTTTTTTAGTTTGTATAGCTGGAACCTTTCCAGTTCTACATTACAGACCTTGCCTCAAGCTTGTCCGGATTTTGCTTTTAGACATAAGCCGGACAACCCCAAATCTTAAATATCTTAAGAGATGGGCTCTTCCCTTATCATATCAAATATGAAGTGGTAGGCAACTGATTTGATTTGAACCTTATTCAATAGGTATGCAGCTTCTCAAGTGCATAACTCCCAAAAAGGAAATAGGTAACTCAGTAGTACTCATCATAGAGCACACCTTATCATATAGGGTGTTATTGCTCCGTCCCGATATACCATCGTGCTATGGTGTATACGGAGGAGTAATGCTGAGAGAGAATCTCATTCTCCTTTAGAATAGTCCAGGAATTCCGTGCTCAAGTATTCTCCTCCTTGATCACATCAAAGGACATAATACTTATACCCGTATTTTGGTTCTCTACTTCTAACTTATATTCTATGAATATCTCAAAAGGTTCGGACTTGTGTTTCAACAGGAACATAGGTCTGAATCTCGAAAGATCATCAGAGAATGTAATGAAGTACAAGGAACCAGTCCTGGCATATGTAGATAGGGGACCTTACATACATCAACATGTATCATCCCAAGAGTTTACTAACTCTTTCTCTGTTTTCAGTAAACAGAGCTATGGTCTTGGTATCTTTGTGACATGACTAGCAAGTTTCATAAGATGTAAATTCAAACAGATTTAAATATGCATCTAAATGTAACTTCAGCTAGTCAGGTCGCATTGATATGACCTAATCTACAATGCCTCAAGAAGGATTCGTTCATTTCTGAACTCTTCCTCTTGTGTGTGTTCCGTATACTAAGAACTATAGTTTGATTTAGAACATCAATGCTTTTAGATAACGTGCCTGATCCGATCAACTTTTGATATAGGAAATGTTCAAAACATTATCCAACTATACAAAATTTTATCATTTCTTTACTAATAAAGAGATTGATATGATTTTGTATATCAGGTTCGGTATCTAATAACATTCGTTCAGAATCAATGTATTTGGAATACAGGGTGACAGTGACCAACAGACTTGGCTGCAACACTTGCCCCGTTTTCTGCCTCATGAAACTTATCACCCGTTCTCAGTTCTCTACCTTTCTGTAGCCCTATGTAACAGATTACATATCTGGGATCCTGATCTGGTATCACATACCCAGGACGTAGAGGATACAGAGAAACAGTTCTTTGTAACGAACACACCCGAAGATAATGCATCTGCATGCACTCTCTTCGTTTGGGCGGCACGGGAAATCTGGTATTCCCCAATTTCCTGCTCTGTCTTATAACAATTATAAGTTGGAGTGGGACCAACGTTCCCCAGCTCAGTATAACAAGCGGGTTCGGTCAATATTCCGTTTTATTATCTTGATTAAGGCGTGATATGGTCGCTACCTGGAGAGAGAGAGAGAAGAAAACACTCAGCGTGCGCTCTAGCAAGAATAGATTGGTTATTATTTTATCTAATCAGGATGGCTCCCACTGTTTTTATCAAATCTTCCTTCAAACCCTAAAAGGAAAGACTAGCCGGGATTAATTACACACTACAAGTTCTCCAATCTTTCAGCCAGGCCAGTGTCGGTACTTTGAGGGAGGTCCCCCGTGCTTTCGCACGAACCTAATTAATGTAAACCTCATTTTCCCAGAGGCGTAACCTCGTTAACACCTTTCTAGACACCTACTTGATCGGCTAATTGTAATGTATAAAACTCTCCCAGGAGTAACTCTTACTCGCAGCGGGTATCGGGATCCAACTATCTCATAGAAGGTATGCAATCTCATTGCAAATTTCAACACTTGAAATTCCCGATAATATTTTGCCCCTAACGTGCTATGACCTTGACGAAAGCCAACAAACCATAGCCCGCTAGTCAAGTTCAACCCGTACATTTCTTGATCGAATTAAACCCACCCGCACGACCCTTGACGAAAGCCAACAAAGCCGCACGACTACCCTAATCCAATCGCATCGTATGCAGCAGATAAGCAGCATATAGCTACCGCACACTGCACCTTGACGAAAGCCAACAAATGCAGCACGAATACTATATACAACTTATCTGAAATGATGGAGGGCTACGACAGGTTTTTCTGAAAACCTATTGCGTAATGAACTTGATATCGTTGTAGAATCAAATGATTTTAAAATGGAGTGCTTTTGAGGCTTTTCTAGTTTTGCTAAAGGAGTCACTCCCGGTGAAGGGATCGTCGGTCCTTTCCACGTCAAATGAGGTGCGGGATATATCATATATATCACTGTGCAAAGCAAAAACACTTAAAAGCAATCAAAAGACAAACCGAGGGTTGTAGCATCTGCCAGTTATTGCTAAAGGAGTCACTCCCGGTGAAGGGATCTCGGTCCTTTCCTCATCGAATAAGGTGCAGGATATATCATATATACCGCTATGCAAAGCAAGAACTGTAGCTACCTGTTTTATTTTGAAATTCGATTCGACAACATCTTAGGTTTCTTTTATTTCATTAATCTCATTAATGAAGTCCCATCATTTAAGTACCTAAACATCACAGATAAATACGACGTACACTTATGCCATCCGCATTCGCCTCGATGTCCCCTCGTGCATCGTTAGGTTAGGTAACTAACGGCTGAGCGGGGCAGGGCTAGCGCGGGTGTAAAACATAAGTAACGCCTATATAATATATCATATATACTATATACAGTATCCATCACAGAACATCACATGATCACATCACAGATATCTCAGCAGAAGAATCATATGAAAATATTGGATATACTAGGACGTCCGTGTTTTCAATACGAGCCAGTATAAAACACGGATTCCACGGTCGTGATGAATAGCCAAACCCACACCCCTAGACCCCTACGAGAGCGGCAAGTAACCCTACCAATTCTAGAGTTAGGAGACCCGGACTCGACTCCTCGAGTTGGTGTCCCACTGGACTCCAGAACCCGGTTACTTGTGCTCCCCTCCTTGGGTCTATCCTAGTGCGGAAAAGTAAATAATATACAAAAGGTGACATCTTCCGCAACCTGGAAGTGCCCCAATAAAAGAATATTACATACAAGTTTTTACATGAATGAAAATGAAAAACACTTATCTCACATAAAAACCCCCGGCTATTCAAACACGACGATCCAATATAACATATCCAGCAACACATAACAACACATGTCATCAACGTAAGCAAATATGCGCATCCCAATTGTCGTTGACATATAGCAACGAAACCGGCGATATCACATATTACACTTACGGTCAAAGAAAAGAAAGTGTAAAACTACAACAGTTGGAATCCGCAACCTTCTCAGACATCGCATGCCTGACCAAATAAATTACTTAGACATCGCATGCCTAACAATTATAAACCCTGCATTTTAGTCTCATTATCGAAAACACTTTTCAATACCAAGTCGGGCAATTCAACAGGATTCCCGACAATTTGATCGAATGCTCGTCGCAAACTTCAGTAGACGGCCGCACCCCCGATACCGTCGACGAAGTGCACCAAGGCGGAACACCGCTGCCGCGAGCACCCAGATGGATGCTTTCGGCGACGGGGTTCTCCTACAGTCACTTGGTCGAGGCTATGGAGTGAAGCTGTCTATTAAGTTTACCCGACGAGTATCCGCGTACGCTACGTGATTGCGACGGACTTTTGATCACATCAAAATTCCGTGGCAACCTATCAAGTGAGACTAAACTGCTATGTTTATAACATTCATTCAGTTATCTCATAACTTATTGTGAATTCCAATTATTGTATCCCATTCCAGATAATTAGAAAATGTTAAACTTTCCGATCGAACATTCTAACACCCAAGTTTTCCCGACATAGCTCAACACATGAAATAAGTCTAACAACATTCAGTTCGTGCCTCAGTACCAACGGTCCAGCCGTAGAAGGGTCAAGCCAACGCCTCACATGTGGCACGCCGTACTGCCCCAAACCCGAAGGTTCAAAGGGCAGTTCAAGACGGTCACATAATCGAGTTAAGGTTTGTTGTCTTCTAGAGGGTCCATCGCGTTACTTGCACTACTTAGAACGTCGTTAAACCACGGAAAAATCCAACACTTGGAAATTTCCCGACAGGGGAAAAATTGGGTATTTATATCCGGTCGAACTTTTTAACATATTCAAAAATTATCCGGAAAGCCACATGGACAAAATCTGATACTCCGATCGAAATACCGAATCCCCAAAACAACCCCAGAAAATTCAACTCTTGAATAAAATATTAAAATTATCCAGAAAACACAGGAGTCAAATATAACAATTACTGTGCAAACAAAAGTCAAAGATTCAACATAACGGCCGCGGAACCGCCGCGCCACGTGGGGTAAGGTCGCGGTTCCGCGGCGGGTTGACGGAGTTAGGGCTCCGTTTTGCATAGTAATTCATAAAAAAACCTGCTTAATTTTCTGCATATTTTTAATATGGAAAAACTCCAGATTTTAGAAAAAGTCCAGAGAGCAAGTTTGGTTTAGGGTTTCGGGTTCGTTCGGGTTTCAAATTTCGTCTACGCATCGCCTAAGGCTCTGATACCACTGTAGGGTTCCTAGGCACTCTCAAGAGGTCTCACAAGGCATCAACCATGCCAATTTCAAAAATTATGGTGCCGAGAAACCCTAGACTACGGATCGTTGGCTAGAAGTTTACGCGACAAAGCAACTAGTTAACTACTTTAACTAAGAGTACGGAAATACAACCTTTGTAGATCCGGTCCTCCACCTCCACGGCTCCGTGATGAAGTCCTCTCCGCTGTCCAAATCAAAATCCGGGCTCTAGCGTCGGCTTCATCGGAGAAATGGGCGGGCAAGGTCGTCGGCTTCGTGCCGAAGATGATCTACGTCGAAGCATCACAAGATCAAGCTCCCACTTCACCAAGTCATGAAAATTGTGAAGAAAACACACTCTACTACTTGGCAAGAGGTAGAGGATGAAGAAATAGGAAGTGGGTTCACTTTAGAATTGGATTTCTCACTCTTTTCATCAAGTTGCCATTGATGAGGCAAGCTTTTTCTTCAAGTAGAAGATGAAGAAGAAGAAGAAGATAATATGATGATAAGTAGTTATGAAAAGAATAATAAAATGATTCTTATCATAAAATTAACCATGGTAATGTGTAGAGAAATAACTAAGGTTAAATGAATGGTTAGGGTTTAGGAGATGAAGACAAAAGAGTCACTTTGGTCAAAGCTTCATGAAGCTTCAACAAGCTTCATGTTGAAAGCAACCCTTTTGTTTTTCTTTTCTCATTTCTTTTAATCCAAATTAAAAGATAAATGAAAGAATAAATATATAAAAACCCTAACCATTTACTTAACTAAGGTTTAACTCTTCACACAAACCCTAGCAATCATGTATCATCAAACATGATACAATCAAGTGCACAAAAAATATATCACATATACAATGTGCACAAGCAAGTGAGAAAATCCATTTAAAGTGAAGCATACTAGTTAATGCAAAGCAATATATCAAATATATAATTATGAATTAGATCATTAAATCAACACTTGATTCAATGATCCGGTCATATCGTATATAACCGACCAGTATCCAATGTATCGGCTTATCGAATCAATCCTCGATTCGATAACTAGGTTATATCGTATACAACCATTCGACACATTCATCGCGAGAATAGAATGCGGTATCACATACACGCATTATTCTCGGTCCCGAACATATCTCATATGCGCTCCTATTTCGTTTCGCTTGAGCCAGGAAACCTCTGTGTAGGACTCTAAAGACTCGTCAATACGCCGGCAGCAGATGATGATCACATCAAGCACCCACAAGCCGCAAGCGGTCTGCTAAACGTAACGGCCACCCGGGTATTGAGCGATCAGAAGATCGACGAGCAAGCCCGCTCACACTCCTGTGAATCCAACCAGTAACACTTACCGTACAGTCCGGTCTGATCGTCTGATATGTCGCATATCTCGCCTAGGGGTGATAAACGTCAGACCCCAATAGCTCGATAAGTTGTGTCGATATGAGGTCTATAACAATTCGAGAAACTACTGGTAACACTTACCAGTAAATCTCAGCAACCCTGGCCGGGGATTTCCTGTTATAGCCAATCGAACACAACACAACATCAACTCCCTATACCGGGAGAGATGAATCCCCTCCTATCGCTCATTGCCTCCATGTGACTCGGGACTGTACCCAAAGACCACCGTTTTGCACGCCCTCTTGGACGTGGTAAGATGGAAATCAAAGCACAGTGGGAATCACACAAGACTCTATGACGATCTCGGGTCAACAGACTACTCTGTACCAGTGTCACCAGAGAACTGCCATCTGACGTAAGGTATAATACCATCTGGGAGTTCTCGGCGAGTCCGTCCAGTGTACCCAGTCTCCACTGAGCACCCGTATATCATCTCCGATGTCAAACACCAATGGATATGGGATCATCCATCGCCCATCTGTATGGGTCGATAAGGTATACGCTAGTCTACTCTGGTATATCGATGCCCCGTCTTGATATACCCACGACTAGGGACTGTGAATGATGTACTTATAGATTATCTGTCCCCACTAGTATGATCTGCATCATAGTCCAGGTTGTCAAGTACACATCCTAAGGGCTTTACCAACATGTAACAGAGTGACAATCAGTATACACGTTAAGGTAAAGAGCAACCAGATAGCATACTATCATGTCGAGCAAGAAAGTCCTCCCTATATATGTCCCAGCATCCACTACAATACACATCCTATGTACAGTAATGGCCTCTAGGGCATACATATAACTAACATGGTTAAAGTTTTATTTAGGGTTTTGTGGATTTATTTTGGAATTTTTGATGAGTTTTTGAGTGAAAGAAAATGGAGAAATGAGCTAAGGAAAATTTGGGGCAGAAATGGGGGAGCTCGGCCAAGGTGAGGGGGGGTATTTGTGAAATTAAAATGATGAAAGTTCTAGCTTAAAACATTAAATGCAACATTAAATGCAAGTGCCACCATTTCATTCTTTTTCTTTTCTTTTTAAATCTTAAATCTTTTTGCAAAAAAGATTCTATATATTTGAAGAGAAGCTTCCAAACTAATTCTAGTGATAAGATTAAAATGATTTTCATTAGAAGTAATTTAAGCCAAACCAAAAATGTAATTACCACTTAAAATAATATTTAATTAGGGAAAAATTCTATGTGAACCAAAACTTCCCATTGACCCCCAAAGTACGCCACTAGCTTTATTTTAGCTAAACTAGGTGCCGACAAGTCTATACAGAAGTTTGATAACAATCGGGTTAAAACGGAAAACACCGACTATTTTATCCTAAAAACGGAAAATTCGCAAAATAATTTCTAAAACGTTACAATCTTCCCCCCTTAAAGAAATTCGGTCCTCGAATTTAAAATTCTCACTAAGCGTACCTTCAAAGAGATGAGTATAAAACTCCCAAATCTCGCTCGCAGCCTACCAAGTGGTCACCTCACTATACGGCTACGTCCAAGAAAACCCTCCACAGATGGCAAGACCCTTGACCGAAGTTTCTCCACCTGCCGAGCCATTAACACTCTTGGCTGCCGGTGAACGAAAGATCGCGTCCCAAATAAATGGTCTGGTGCTGAATCATGTGAGAAAAGTCATGAAGGTATTTGCAAAGTATCGACACAAGGAATACAGTGAGAATATTCAATAATCCGGCGGAAGTGCCAATTTATAGTCAATGGAACTAACTCGCTTGAGGATCTCAAAAGGACCTACAATCCTGGGATAAGCTTCCCAAAACTCAACACGTCATTCATCGGAAAATCCGTAGGAATACATGATCTCCCACTGTGAACTCAAGTCTGCGACCACCACGATCGGCATAAGACCTCTGTCTGCACTGGGCTGCTCTCATCCTGACCTGAACCAACTGGATCATCTCCGAAGTCTCTAGACTAGATGGGGTCCAAAAATCCTACTCTTGCACAGTCAGAAAAAAAACAGACTAGTGATCGACACGACCTACCAACAAAACCTAAAGGTTGCCAATTGGAGTGTCTCCTGATATCAGCTATCGAAGAAGAATCCTAACAATAGCAAGTGACGATCCCAACTGCCGACAACAATTAGTACACACGTACAAGCATATCCTCCAGAGTTTGTATAGCCCGCTCTCATAAACCCTCGTCCTGCGGATGGAAAAGCGGAGCTAAAGCTCAGCCAGTACCCAAGGCTTCCTGAAGCTTCTGCCCAAGAAGGCAAGCGAATAGGGTGCCTGCATTAGATACAACAAATGAAGGAACTCCGTGCAA
Source organism: Agapanthus africanus (assembly GCA_030015575.1). NCBI lineage: Eukaryota > Viridiplantae > Streptophyta > Magnoliopsida > Asparagales > Amaryllidaceae > Agapanthus > Agapanthus africanus. The sequence goes on from JASDDO010000019.1 coordinate 920,460,129, forward strand.
ACGCACAAACTTAACAAAGAACAACTGAGCAAACTGAGCATAACCGGATAACAAACTCCCAAATGGAGTCACACCCTGACTAAACCTGGGTAGACGCCATAACGAATATTCATGGAGATCTGCTCCCATTCCCACTCCGGAATGGTTAAAGATTGCAACTCTCCAGCCGGTCTCAGATGCTCAACCAGCACACAACAAGATAGACACCTTGAAACGAAATCCGAAACTTCACTCTTCATCCCTGCCCACCCGTAACTATCTCACAAGTCACGCTATAAATTGGTGGAACTTAAATGAACACCGAAAGCTGACTGATGTGCCTGCTCTAGGATTTCGCGTCTCTGCCCATCAGCAATAGGTACACACAAACGCATCCCTAAACGTAGCACATTTGGTCACAAATCAAGGACTCCAAATTTTTACCCAGCCGAGTATGCTCAGGAATCTCTGACGAACGAGCATCGGCGGGCTGTGCCTCGCGAAAGTGATTAAGGAAAAGTTGTCGGGTGCGGAAATGAGAAAGTTGTCCACTCAGTAGAGGCGAACATAAGCTGTACTCAACGATCGCACAAGAACTGTAAATCTGCAGAAGACTGTCTCTACAATCAAAACCCGCTGCAGGAAGATGTACATTAAGCTCCGGTGGCCGTGAAAATCTGACACGACTCTCCAAATAAGTAGTGTCCTCAAATCATCAACGCACAACCACCGCAGCCATCTCCAGATCATGAGTGGGATATCCTGCTTATACTTCCTCCAACTGTCGGGAAGCATAAGCGATAACTCTATAGTGCCACATCAGCGCAAAATCGAGCCCCACTCGCGAAACATCACAGTTAAACAACAAAGTCGCCCGAACCAGGAAGCAAAGAAAGAAATGATGCAGTTGTCAACCGAATCTCCAACTACCAAAAACGCCACACACATGCCTCAGTCCAAAGAAAAAGAACCTCCTTTCCAGTCAGTCCAGTACACGGTGCAGCGATACACTAGCAATCCTGCACGAAACGGCGGTAAAAACCTGCTACGCCCGAAAATCTGCGGACCTCCGTCCCATACACAAGTCTGGGCCAAAGCTGTACGACCTCGATCTTCCTCGGGACCATACGAACACCGTCTCCCGTAACAACAACACCTAGGAGTCAACACAATCAAGCATGAAGGAAAACTCCGAGAATTTAACAAACTGTTGGGCTTCTCCCAATATCTGCAAATCAAATCCTCAAGTGCTGCTAGGGCATTGGTGAGTCCAATGACACCTCCAAAACACATAAAGCCCGTAGCATGCACAAAAGCGGACTTCGGAATGACATCACTCTGAACCCGCAACTAATGATGACCTGATCCAAAACAAACTTAGAAAAAGTCTCGCACTCTAGAGCTGATCGAAGAAATCGTCAATGCGAGGTAAAGGATACCTATCCGCACCGTAAGCCAGTTCAATTGAGGATCCATCAATACACAACCTTAAACTGCTGCCCTTCTCCTTGACGAACAGAAATAGGAGCTCCCCAAAGCAAAACACTCTGACGCAACAAGCCTCCCAACAAACAACTCTGCAGCTGATCCTTAAGCTCCCTAAGCTCCGCCGGCTCATCTGGAACAACGTCAGAAAACTCTCACATGATAGAAACCCGGTCCAACAAACCCACAGTGGCTCCGGCATCCTGAATGAAAGCCAAGAATCCACGACATCCTCTACTCTAAAGCCGACTAGCGAAAAAGGCTGAATTCAACCTGTGATAGGCGGCACCACTGTCCCCCTGCACAACAAGAACTGACTCGCCGGGAAAAACAGAACCTGACTGTTTCCTTATGGAAGACCACAGATGCCTAGCACGTAGCTAACCAATCCGTGCCTAGGAGAACGTCAAATCCAACATCAAGAAGGATCAACACGACGGACGATTCTCTATCTCCTATCCGATTGGCAAACGACTGAAATACGTGTCGCGCAACAAAAGAATCGCTGACAGAAGTTAACACAAAAATGGCTAATCTAGCTAACATGACTCGCGTCCCAACCATGGCACAAAGTGTGTAAAACAAACAAGTACATCAAAAGAACATACGAATTTAGAATACCTGAAAACTCTGCATTGGACGCCCTCGCGTCCCGATGAGTAGAAGCAAACTCTCGTGTCTGCCCTCTACCCGCAACTGGCTGAAATCCTCCTCTGCTAACCTATCCCCTCTGAGCGAACCCTTCACGACTACGACCTCTCCGAGGACGAGTCTGACGCGGTGCTAAGGAACAATTCCTGATAAGGTGATGAAGGCTCCCGCACCAGAAACATCCACGCGATGACTGCTGACCCTCCTGGGGATGAGAGCCGAACGACTGTCCTCATCCCAAGCCTCTGCTACTCCCGAGACGGTCATGAAATCTGTCTCGACGGCTAGGCCTCCGTCTCTAGGCTGGTACACCGGTACGAGTCCTCCACTATTCCGGAACTCCCAAAGTCTCTGGAAGACGTGCCTCGTCAACTGGGGCTGCATCCACTGGTGATATGTAGGTGATGGAATGCTGTGTACTGACCGTAAGGAACAACTAGGAAACAGGGGTGACAACCTCCTGTCGCTGCGCTCGAATGGCCTCAACCAATGAACTCATTGATCAGTCGAAAATATTGCATTTTTAACACGACAATTTCCCTACCATTTGCACTTATCTAGAGGTGTTCAGTATTCATATTGCACATATTAGCAAAACAGCTGTAAAATACCAGATTACCTGTGTTGTATACTTAAACCGATATTTCAAGGGAAATTGAGTGTTTATCATGGCATCGCATCATCCTTATATAGCGCAACACTTGTTTCGAAGTCTGTGCAGGAAATTTCAGGAATCGAGCCAAAATTGTCAAATTGCTGATAAAAAATACGCCAACTCCAAGATTTAAAATCTGGCAATGATCTAGAAGGCATTCTGGGAATCAACATATCATACAGTACACCTGAAGTCAGTATAAGAATTACCAGAGAATTTGAAGCTTCGAAGCCCCTATTGGACCGCGGATCCGCGGCCCAAACCCACTTGGTGCCGCGGATCTGCGGCATGATGACGTCATCAGAGAATCAAAATTTCCCCATGTGCTCATTTATAACGGCCAAGCTTCCAGAACTCTCCAGAAACGCCACGTGGCTTCATCTAGAAGGCTCGGCCTAACAAACTATTTCTAGAAGCCTCTCTTTAACAAACTTTTGGAGGGAAATTTGAATTTGAATCCTAGATCTAGGGTTATGAGGCTTATAAAAGGGAACCTAGATCTAGGGTTGAGGTTGTTCAAGAATTATCTTTCATCTTCTACCAACAAGTTGAGTGACACAACTTGTGCCTCAAAACCCTAACCCTAATTCCAATTCCAAATCCAAGATCAAGAATTCCGAGTACCACATCAAGCTTGAAGCCTTCGATCCTTTAGAAAGCGACACCGGACTTCATCGGAGCAAGAGATCCAAGGAGATCCGCGACTCAAGGAGCCGAGCGAAGCCGAAATCAACAATCATGTTCCTTCCTCTTGTAGATCTTGAGAGTTGTAACTAAATTGTTGATAAATAAAGGTGAAATTTCTATATTTTGCTTATCTTTTAATTCAAGCATTATGATTCAATCTAGATTCTTGAAAGTGTTCTTTGTGATAATGTTTGAGTTAAACTCCGCTCGTGAAGGAGTCGTGATGATCTATAGATGATGATGATTTAGACTCTTTTACAATTCTTAAGTCCTATAACGTTTGTAAATTCTTGTAAATCGAATGATCCACGATCTAGTTTCGATGCGAAATGCTTTCTTGATTATTTTCGCTCGGAACTAGAGATCAACGATCGATCATTATATTTACTAGAAGATAGCTTGTGAATGAGATTCATCGAAAGGACAAAGGATGAGATGAGGAAACCTTAGTTTCTTTGCAAGATCCTTAAAGCTCAATAAATCGTCATCGATCTAGTATCAATTCGTTAATGGATAAGAGTATGTAATCATTAGATTTCATCATATTTATAGATCCGATCGATTCCTACGAGCCTCATTTCGAATCTTGATATTTGGTTTGGAAATCATTAATTCTCAATTCTTGATTTTAATGTTTTCTAGTTATTAGATCTAAATTTTACTAGTTCTTGAATTTCAATTCTATAAATCATGAATTGTTTCTTTTCTTTTCTTTAAATTTTCGACTCATCTAATTCGAAATACGAACGATTACACTTTCCCTGTGGACGATCCGCACTTACTAACGCGGTACAAATCGACACCGTTATTGATTGCGGTCAAATATTTTTGGTTGTGATTTCTATATACATTTTCTAACTACACACCGGAAATTCATTCAATCAAATAGCGCCGTTGCCGGGGATCGTATGCTAATTCATTCGTTTTTGAAATTTGAGTTGAAAAGTTTATTCCATCTATATTTTGAGATCAAAATTCGCGCAAAACACTAACGATTCGTTGTGATTTCTTGCAAGAAAATCTGGAGCATGCTGTGCAATTGGAAAAATATTTGGAACATTCCAGAGGACTCAGGAAGTGAACAGGAGTTTCTGGAAAAAGTTTTGTGCAGGGATCTTATTGTTACACCGCGCATCCGCGGCATTAGGTGACTCCTGCGGTGGAATCGCGGCAGCTTTGCCTCTTCACTGCACGAAAATTTCTCTGTAAACTTCTTACTTTCTTATCTCCTCCTAAATCTGCTCCAATTAATAATTTTCTGCAGGTTTCTTTGCAAAATTCGCAGCGCCGCAAAAAGCAATAAAAAATTGTGCGTGTTTTTGATTTTTGGTTGTTTGCATATTAATACAGAAATTAAGGGGCAAAGACCAAATTCAGATTAGGTGGGGAGTTCATTACTCTTCCTAAGCCACAAAAATCACAAACTTGCATCCGCATTTACCCTCATTAACTAAAAAAAATCTAGAGATGACTCAAAGGACCGTCGCGCTCACTTAAGACAAGAGAAGGCCGTGGGTAATTCATTGCTTATCCACGTTTCTTTTGTGGTGTCTAAGGCAAGTGTGTCGAAAGCTAGTGGTTACTTAATTAGGCCCACTACTTACGTAGTGGAGAACCTCCCACTTACCTGGCACTTACCTGGCCACAGGGGAGACAAAGAGGCAGTGGAGGATTGATCCTGCGACTTGTTTTTTGGCAGTTAGGAGCGGTCTAGAGCTTTGACCTAGGCGACCACTAGAATTTGGGTTTTGCTTGTTGCATTTTTTGTGATCGCATCATTTTTTTTTCAAAAATCCGTATATTTTTCAAAACAAACACCACATTCATTCATTTCCCCTAATTATATCTACGCTGCTACTTGTAATAACCCTTTTAGTACAAGATAGGCTGGACACGGGATTCTAGTGCCCGTTTAGTCCGTGTCCCCCGATCGACTCCGAAGTCGGTATTCTACATTTACCTCTCCTTTACCCACCACCACACCCACACCGATGGATCCTTCTCCATCGAACTTTTTTACCACTAATCTACCGCCGTCCGCAGGTGCGCAGAATCCACCCCGCATCTCTCTCCAAGAGAGGTGCTATCCTATGCGAGGTCCTCTTTCGACCTGCTTATCCACTCCACCAGCCAACGGGGATAATTTTGAGATTAAACCCCAATACATCAACCTTCTACCCAAATTCCACGGTCTCGAGTCTGAAGACGCATATGTGTTTATCACGAAATTTGAAAATGTATGCGCAATGATGGGTACGTCACAACTTTCAGTGGATACTATGCGTCTACGTCTTCTTCCATTTACCTTGTGCGATATAGCCGAGAAGTGGCTGTATAACACTACCGCACATTCCATTACGAATTGGGAAGAATTCGTTGCGGCATTCCTTAAGAAATTCTACCCTATGCAAAAGACAGCTCGAATCCGTAGCGAACTAAATCAATTCACCCAGCTTCCTACTGAACCATTCTCGAAATGCTTTGAACGCTTCAAGGATCTTTTGGTTCAATGTCCACATCACGGCATCCCGAGATGGGATCTTTGCCGAATCATATATGAGGGCATTAACCCTACCACTAAACAAAACCTTGAAGCCATGTGTCAAGGCACCTTTATGACCAAGGATGATGGGGAAGCTTGGAAATTTTTAGAAGAGTTCGCTAAAAAATCCTTACAGTGGGAGAGTGGAAACCAGTCATCATCTAGGGGTGGCGTACACCAAATTGACGTGTCCATAGGTGTTCGAGCTGAAATGGAAGCAATGCAAAAGAAGCTCGAAGCTATGGAACACAAATTTTTAGCAGCCTCCCTAAATCCGATGTCACTCCCCAAAACTGTTTGTGGATGCTGTTTTGATCCTTCTCATTTGACGGAAGAATGTCCATTGAATTCTCCGTTTCAAGGTCAAGAGCATACCAATGCCGCATTTCAAAGACCTAGAAACGATCCATATTCTTCCATGTATAATCAGGGTTGGAAGAATCACCCTAACTTTGCTTGGAACCAACAACATCAAAACACGGTTCCAAATCAAAATAATTTCCAAAGGGCTCTTCCACCACAACAGCAACCACTGCAACTCACTCAGCACCCCTACCAGTCATAAAATTTTCAAACCCAGGTCAACCCTCCTGCACCTTCTAATCCTATGCAGTTGACCTGTTCTGATGAGTTCTCTCAATTCACACAAACCATGAAGTCACTCTTGTCAAATTTCATGGAAGTGTCGGCTGAGGTTAGGTCTTCCGTCAGTGAGATAAAGAAAAACTCGGCGTCCCAAGCTGAGAGTATCAGAGCGATGGAAGCAGAAATTGCACGACTTAAACCGAAATGAGTGCGAGAGAAAAAGGGAAACTTCCGTCTCAACCCCTACCGAATCCTGGGCATTACAATTTAAATGCCGTCACAACGTTGAAATTAGGAAGAGTGCTGAATAACCATATTGGGGAAGAAATTGATGATATTGAAAATCCTATCAATAACACCCCGGCTGAGACCTTTCCTCACACACACACTTATACTTCTGATCCTTGTTCTTCTACCCCACCACTTTCTCACGAGCCTATTCTCCGTTTTCCTCTAGGCTCGCCACCTCAGCAAACCTCTTCTAGTCCTTCACAGACGATCCCCACTCCTCTTTTGGGATCATGTCTACTTACACCACCTCCTCCTATGATGGACCCAGCGCTCATTGCTAAAGCACCTTATCCTAATCGGTTAAGGGGTAACAAATCGAGTCCACATATAGAGAAAATTATGGAAATGTTCAAACAGGTTAATATCAACATCCCTCTCCTAGATGCGATTCAACAAGTCCCCGCTTATGCGAAAATTCTTAAAGACTTATGCACTAGGAAGAGGAAGACTCAAGTGCCAAAAAAGGTCTTCATGTCTAATAATATCAGCACTGCTTTTATCCCACAGCTACCAAAGAAACGTAAGGACCCAGGATGTCCTACGATATCGATTTCTATTAGGGGGTAAAAACATCAACCATGCTCTTTTAGACCTTGGCGCAAGTGTTAACGTACTTCCATATTCTGTCTATGAGCAGCTAGGGATTGGAGAGTTGAAACCAGCTCACTGTACTCTCCAAATGGCAGACCGTTCGATCACCAAACCTAGGGGTGAATTAGAGGATGTGTTGATAAAGGTCGGGGAATTTGTATTCCCTGTAGACTTCATTGTTCTCGATACACAACCTATAGAGAACCCTCGGAGCCAAATTCCGGTGATTTTGGGATGACCATTCCTTGCCACTTCCAATGCTGTCATTAACTATAGAAACGGTTCAATGAACTTATCCTTTGGAAATATGACAATTGAACTGAACATCTACAAAATTGGAAGTCAGCCATTAGAACCCTCTGCTCATATCCTTGATGTGTGCTCTGTCCACGAGATTGCTCCCGAAAGTTGCGGAGTTGAAGAACTTTGCTTTACAGATCTCGATGACACTACCACATCACTGTTTGATCTTGCATATGATCTTAGTGAGGACAATTTTTCCACGCTTGAGTCCGACACTCCTGACTCATCACCATCCGAGCTTGTATCTTTCACAGGCTATGAGCTTCTCTGTAACTCCGAAAATCATTCGATGATCTCACCTTCTATTCTTTCTCCGCCAGCATTAGATCTCAAAATTTTACCTTCTCATCTTAAATATGCATATTTAGGTGAGAATGAGTCTTTACCGGTTATCATATCCGTTTCTCTAGCATCAGAGCAAGAGAATGCACTTTTATCGATATTGAGATCTAATAGGGAGGCGTTTGGTTGGACCATGGCGGACATCAAAGGGATTAGTCCCTTGATTGTAGAACATCATATACATGTGATGGATGATGCCAAACCAACCCGAGAACTACAGAGATGGTTGAACCCCGTCATGAAGGAAGCGGTGATGAAAGAGATCATCAAATGCCTTGATAATGGTATTATATACCCAATCTTCGATAGCCAATGGGTGAGTCCAATCCATGTCGTCCCTAAGAAATCTGGCATCACTGTTATTACCAATGAGGCAAATGAGTTGATTCGGACACGCACCCAAACTGGGTGGCGTGTATGTATTGATTACAGAAAACTCAATGCCGCTACGAGGAAAGACCACTTTCCTCTACCTTTCATTGATCAGATGCTGGAATGCTTAGCTGGACGTAAATATTATTGCTTTATGGATGGATACTCTGGCTATAATTAGGTCCCCATTGCCAAAAAGAATCAAGATAAAACCACATTTACTTGTCCTTTTGGTACCTGATTGATACGATTTCGGATTGTGTAATTGTAAATCAAATGATCCCCGCCAACGGCGCCATTTGATTGATACGATTTCGGATTGTGTAATTGTAAATCAAATGATCCCTGGCAACGGCGCCATTTGATTGGTATGAAATCTCGATGTGTCGGTAGAAAATGTATAGAAATCACAACCAAAGAAATTTTTTTGACCGCAATCAATAACGGTGTCAATTGTAGCGCGTTAGCGAGTGCGGATCGTCTACAGGGAAAGTGAGATCCGTTCGTAATTGAATTAGATGAATTGAAAATTTAAAGAAAAGAAAAGAAACAATTCATGATTTAAAGAATTGAATTTCAAGAATTAGAAAATCTAGGTCTAAATCAAGAAAACAATAAAATCAGGAATTGAGATGTGATGATTTCCAAACCAACAATCAAGATTCGAAATATGGCTCGTAGGAGTAGATCGGATCTATAGATGTGATGAGATCTAATGATTACATATTCTTATCCATTAACGAATTGATACTAGATCGATGACGATTTATCAAGGTTAAGGATCTTGCGAAGAAACTAGGGTTTCCTCATCTTATCCTTTGTCCTTTCGATGAATCTCATTCACAAACTAGCTTCATGTAAATCAAATGATCGATCGTTGATCTCTAGTTTCGAGCGAACATAATCAAGAAAGCATCGCATCGAAACTAGGTCATCGATCATTCGATTCATAAGAATTTACAAACGTTATAGGATTTAAGAATTGTAAAAGAATCTAAATCATCATCATTCTATCGATTGTCTCAACTCCTTTACGAGCAGAGTTTTACTCAAATATTATCACAAAGCAAACATTCAAGAATCTAGATTGAATCATAATACTTGAATTCAAAAGATAAGCAAGATAAAAGAATTGTCACATTTATTTATATCAACAATTAGTTGCAACTCTTAAGAACTACAAGAGGAAGGAACTTGATCGTTGAATCTAGCGTCGCATCGTCTCCATGAGTCGCGGATCGGCTTGGATCACTTGCTCGGATGAAGATCGGCTTCGCTCCAAAAGGATCTAGGTTTCTTGCTTTGATTAAACTCGGAATTCTTGATCTTGGATTGGAATTGGAATTAAGGTTTACAAGTTGTGTCACTCAACTTGTATTGAATTTGGGGAAGATGAAGAACAACCATTAACCCTAAATCTAGGTTTCCTTTTATAGACCTCCTAACCCTAGATCTAGGATTTCAAATTTCAAATTTCCCTCCAAAAGTTTGTAATGGGGAGAGGATTCTAGAAGAAGTTAGTTGGAGGGAGCTTTTAGAACTAGGTTCTTAGGCCGAGCCTTCTAGATGAAGCCACGTAGACAATCTGGAGTGTTCTGGAAGCTTGGCCATTGGAAATAAGCACATGGGGAAAAATTGAGGTGCTGATGTCATCAAGATGCCGCGGATCCGCAACACGTGCCTCCTCAGGCCGCGGATCCGCGGTCACGTGAGGAGTTTAGGCTCTCATCTTTCTAGTGCTGCTTCCCTTTGACTTCAGGAATATTCTCTGATGTGCTGAATCTTGTAATTAGTCCTTGATCACTGCCAGATCTCTAGCCTTTGAGTTGGCGAATTTTATCAGCATTATTTTCACAATTTTGGCTCGGTTTCTGGAATTTCCTGCACAGACTTCGAAACAAGTGTTGCGCTATACAAGAATGATGTGATGCCATGATAAACAGTCAATTTTCCTAAAAATGCCGGTTTTAGTATACAACACAGGTAATCTTGTATTTTACCGCTGTTTTGCTAATATGTGTAATATGCAAACCGAACACCTCTAGATGAGTGCAAATGATAGGGAAATTGACGTGTTAAAATTACAATATTTTCGACTGATCAAATTCCCCCAAACTTATTTTCGGTCGTCTCGAGCGAATTGTTTTATTAAAAAGAGAAAGAGAAAATAAAGAAAGAGAAAAACTAACTAGCATACTTTCGTAGGCAACACGATTGCACTGAGCATGTGCAACAAGCCTTTAAATCTCTAGGTGTCCCTACTAGGAGGAGTGTTTTCTCCTGAGGGTTTTCAGAGGATTGCACCCACAAAATCCAATAATAAAAGGAAGACCGTGAATATTACATTTAAAGATAAGAATTGTAAAAGAAAGACTTTGAAAATTAGGGTTTCCAACTAAGCTAGCCTTTCGGTTGTCATGAGCCCTATCTTAATAGTCATGAAAAAATGTTAGAAATCACATCATCCCTCAATAAAACATCGTCTTTATTCTTCATTCCTATCTTTCTTCCAAACATCAATCATATAACCCTACATGTGTGTAATATACATCCCTACACCCAGAGAATTCAACTCAAGCTATCATACTCTTGTCCATCTGCCTCAGTACTTTTTAATTAATGAATATTTAGATGAATTTGCTCACACACTTTCATGCGACCGTTAATACTTCTTGAGATACTAACCGACCGATTACTCATGTGCTTACTTATTTGGTGTTTTTCCTCATCTTGCACCACCTAAGGCTTAGCAGTGACTCCCAGACCAGTTGGCCTTAGGGCACTAGGTGAAGAGGCACCCTCGCTATATTTTTTTATTGCTGCCTTGGGAATAACAAAACCAGTGTTCATTTTTCTCACCATTTTATATTTTATTCATATTTTTTTTCCTTCATACTTTGGCTTTTAGACAAGAGCATTTCAAGGTATCCTCTACTATCCCGAGGTTCAAGACGTGTGTAAGTGCGAATAGCAGGGTATCAACGTTCAAAATGTTTGGCTTCCAGAATAGGAACTATTTTTCAGACTTATTTTTATCCTCAGATTAGTGACTTCTTTCATCTTACTAACCTTTGGGACAACGGCTCATAACTACTTATTACTAGTTCGTATAAGAAAACTTCTAATTTTCTTGGTTTTCTTAAATTTTTCTGATCTTTTAGATGTAATTTTTCACTATCTAATCTTTTATTATCTTATTTATGTACAAAAAAAAAATTTTGAAAATTTTTAAATTTTTATAGGTTTTCAAATGTTTTGTGCTTATGCAAAGTATAATGCAAATGATGCGAAAATAAGCACAAACCACCCCCAAACTTGTTTTCAATAGTGTCCTCACAGTTGCCATCTGCTAAATCTCAAAAACCTGTAAGCTTGGGAGGAAATTTATTAATGGGGGCAAAATATTTAAGTGAAGATCCTCCCCCAAACTTATTTTTGGCTCATCTTTTTGTGTAAAAATTTTCTTTTCAAGAGCCAGATAATTTACCCCCCCAAACTTGAGTTAAGCAATATTAATCTTTGAAAATCACATGAGGGGGTCAAGAATCAGTGGTCGATGCTAAGCTTTGCAAATACCGAAAGTTAACACCAACCATTCGAAAATTTTATCAATGCAGTGCTTTGGTTGGTGGAAGAAGAAGTGGGGAAAGGGTAAGTGGTGGAATAGAATGTGTGTGCGTCTCGTTTTGGAGAGACGATGCAGTGAATGTGATGGATTGCTCGCATTCTTTTTACAGTTTAGAAGAAGGGGTGGAGGTTCAATTTCATTGCTTGGGAGATAATTCATCTCAACACCCGTGTCATTCAAAAATGCGAGTTCATCAGCGAAGATCTCCTCAAAAGTTCCATCAATACCCCGAAGAATAATGTCATCACAAAGTGCGGGGTGATCTTCAGACTCTAAAAGCAGTTCATAATCAATGTTAGTTGTTGACCCGGACAACTCGGTGGAAGAGTCCATATGTGTATGATACATAGTTGGGTCAAACAACAACGTATGAAAAGAGTCAAGATCAGTATCATGAGGATCGTCAAATTCGCTGCCGTCGACATCCATTAAGTCGACAGAACAGACCTGAGCAGTAGGTTCGGAGGGTACACTTCCCAACTTGTAAATGTTCAGCTCAATCGACCTATTCCCGAAGGATAGGGTCATAGAACCATTACGACAGTTGATGATAGCATTGGAAGTGGCCAAAAAGGGGCAACCTAAAATCACCGGAATTTGATTCCGTGGGTTCGCTACAGGCTGTGTATCAAGTACAATAAAGTCCACAGGGAATACAAATTGCCCCATTTTTATTAACACATCCTCCGGTTCACCCCTACGTTTGGTGATTGATCGGTCAGCCATCTGGAGAGTGCAAGGAGCTGGTTTCAACTCTCCGATACCTAGTTGCTCATAAACTGAATATGGAAGCAAGTTAACACTAGCGCCATGGTCTAGTAGAGCACGGTTGATGTGTTTTTCCTTAATAGAAATAGAAATAGTAGGACAGCCAGGGTCCTTACGTTTCCGTGGTAATTGTTGGGGGAAAGCCGTGTCTACAGTTTTGCCATGAATATCTTCTTGGGCACTTGAGTCTTCCTTTTCCTAGTGCACAAGTTCTTAAGAGTTTTCGCATAGGACGGAACTTGTTGGATGGCGTCTAGGAGAGGGATGTTGATATTAACTTGCTTAAACATGTCCATAATCTTCTCCATATGTGGACTCGATTTGTTAGCCCTTAACCGATTCGGATAAGGTGCTTTGGCAATAAGCACTGGGTCCATCATAGGAGAAGGAAGTGTGTGTGGAACCGATCCCAGAATAGAAGTGGGGATCGTCTTCTGTGTGCTAGAAGAGATGGGCTGAGGTGTCGAGCCTTGGGGAAAACGGAGAATAGGCTCGGAAGAAGGTGGTGGGGTATAAGAACTGAGGTCAGAATTAGAAGCAGAAGTGGAAGGAAAGGTCTCAGCCGGGGTATCATTGATAGATTTTTCAGTGTCATCAATCTCTTCCCCAACGTGATTGTCAAGCACTCTTCCAGATCTCAACGTGGTGATTACATCCACATGATGTGAATGGCTAGGATTCGGTAAAGGTTGAGCTGGAAGTTTCCCTTTCTCTCTTGCACTCATTTCGGCTTTTAATCTTGAAATTTCTGCTTCCATCGATTTGATATTCTCATTTTGAGAGACAATGATCTTCATCACATTATCGAAGGAAGATTGCATTTTTGCCGTCCCTTGGATGGATTGTTTCATAAATTATCCAAGGTTTGTGCTAGTGCAGAGGTATTATCTGTACCAATCAATTGCAAAGAGTTTTCATGTGGTGCAAAAGTGTTGGCCAGATTTTGGAAGTTTTGTGCTTGGAAGGGGTGCTGACTCAATTGTGGTGGTTGCTGTAGTGGTGGAGGGACCCTTCGGAAATTGTTTTGGGTTGGAACCGTATTTTGAGATTGTGATTGGTTCCAAACAAAATTAGGGTGATTGCTCCAACCCTGATTATATGTGGAAGAAAATGGATCGTTTCTAGGTCTTTGTTGGAAAGCAGTATTGGTATGCTCGTGACCTTGAAACAGAGAATTTATTGGACATTCTTCTGTGAGATGTGATGGATCAGAACAGCATTCACATACAGTTTTGGAGAGTGACATTTGGTTTAGGGCGGCAGCTAAAAATTTATTTTCCATAGTCTCGAATTTCTTTTGCATTGCTGACATTTCAGCTCTAACTCCTATGGAAACATCCGATTGGTTATTGCCAGCCCTAAACGATTGACTCACACCCTCCCACTGTAAAGATTTTTCAGCGAAATCTTCTAGAAATTTTCAGGCTTCCCCATCATCTTTGGTCATGAAGTTGCCTTGACACATGGATTCAAGGGTCTGTCTTGTGTTTGGATTAATGCCCTCATATATGATTCTGCACAGATCCCATCTAGGGATTCCGTGAAGTGGACATTGGACTAACAGATCCTTGAAGCGTTCAAGACATTTTGAAAATGGTTCATTTGGAAGCTGGGTGAATTGATTTATTTCGCTACGGACTCGAGCTGTCTTATGATGTGGGTAGAATTTCTTAAGGAATGCTTTGACGAATTCTTCCCAATTTGAAATAGAATGTGCGGTAGTGTTATATAGCCACTTCTCGGCTATATTGCACAAGGTAAATGGGAGAAGACGTAGACGCATAGCATCCACAGAAAGCTGTGAGGTACCCATCATTGCACATACATTTTCAAATTTGGTGATAAAGGCATATGCGTCTTCAGAATCGAGACCGTGATATTTTGGTAGAAGGTTGATGTATTGGGGTTTTATTTCAAAATTGTCCCCGTTGGCTGGTAGAATGGAGAGACAGGTCGAAAGAGGACCTCATGTAGGATAGCACCTCTCTTGGAGAGAGATGCGGGGTGGATTCTGCGCACCTGCAGACGGCGGCAGATTAGTGGTAAAGAAGTTCGATGGAGAAGGATCCATCGGTGTGGATGTGGTGGTGGGTAAAGAAGAGGTAAATGTAGAAATACTGACTTTGGAGTCGATCGGGGAAACGCGGACTAAACGGGCACTAGAATCCCATGTCCAGCCTATCTTGCACTAAAAAGAGTTAGTACAAGTGGCAGCGTAGATATAATTAGGGGAAAGAATGAATGTGGTGTTTGTTTTGAAAAATTTACGGATTTGTTTTTTTTGAAAAAATGATGCGATCACAACAAATGCAACAAGCAACACTAAAATCTAGTGGTCACCTAGGTCAAAGCTCTAGATCGCTCCTAACTGCCAAAAGACAAGTCGCAGGATCAATCCTCCACTGCCCCTTTATCTCTCCTGTGGCCAGGTAAGTGCCAGATAAGTGGAAAGGTACTCCACTACGTAAGTAGTGGGCCTAATTAATAACCACTAACCTTAGACACACTTGCTTTAGACACCACAAAAGAAAAGCAGATAAGCAATGAATTACCCACGGCCTTCTTCTGTCCTAAGTGAGCGCGACGGTCCTTAGAGTCATCTCTTGATTTTTTTTAGTTAATGAGGGTAAATGCGGATGCAAGTTTGTGATTTTTGGCGCTTAGGAAGGGTAATGAACTCCCCACCTAATCTGAATTTGGTCTTTTCCTCTCAATTTTCGTATTAATATGCAAACAACCAAAAATCAAAAACACGCACAATTTTTTATTGCTTTTTGCGGCGCTGTGATTTTTGCAAAGAAGCCAGCAGAAAATTGTTAATTGGAGCAGATTGAGAAAGAGATAAGAAAGTAAGAAGTCACCTGAGGAAATTAGGTACAGTAACTCAGCAAGATTGCCGCGGAACCGCCGCAATTATCACCTAATGCCGCGGAAACGTGATTTATTTGGATTTTATAGATCAAAAATATTATTACCGCAATCAATAACGGCGTCGCTTTGCAGCTAGCCGGTGAATACGGGTCGGTCCACAGGGATTTTGTGTTTTCCTAATCGCTCTAACGAGTTAATTTCGATGGGTGTTCGGATTGATTATTAAATCTAAAAACTAAATCTATCTATACTAAGATTATCTAGATCTAAATCTTGTTAGGGTTAGGTTTAGGAATGGTTTGGAAATGTAAATAAATCTCAACGCTTTCTATATCCAAATTAGGATCTAAGAGGAGTTATAGTAATTATTAATTAAGGGGATTAGATCCATTCGGGAAGGTGTTCCTTCCTCTAGGTTCTTGTCCTTCCTTTATCAATCCTTACCCTAACCTCCATGGAAAACACGCGCAACCGGGCTTTTATACTACGGTATTACCGCTACCTCGAGGGATAGGGTGCCGTAGGGTGCGGTGTGTGTGTGTATGCATGGAGTCCTATTGATTATATGTGATGGGTAAGAAAGGGATGAGAGATCTCATCTTTCAAAAGCCTTCCCCAAAGCTAACTCTAACAATTATCTAGAGCAAGAAATAAAAATCTAAACTAGAGCAATTAAATAAAACTACTTACAGATGGCTCTCTCCAAACATCAACACAGGGTTGTCAGATCTGAATTCATGAAATGAAAAGAGGCACCGATGCTCTCCAAAAGATTTATAAATTTTATTCATAGAAAGAGGCATAGGGAGGCATAACCTAATACAAGATTTAGAGTTCCTATTTATAGAGGATAGGAAATCCTAGGTTACAATTGATTCGCACGTCTGCATTTACAAAAATACCCTTAGGAAGACCCATTCAGCGCCGCACAAAATTATGGTAAAAATTTTAGCTTCTTCAGGCTCAACCCCGCCGCGGAACCGCGGCCGCAGCCAGGGTTTGGCCGCGGTTCCGCGGTCAAACTGGGGAGTTGGGTTATCAAAATTCTGCTTCTGGCTCTTCTGTTCTTGTACTTCCTATTCCTACAGGTCCTTTATCATATTGCCTTCTATTTCTTCTCCAGATCTCCAGTGAATACTTGTAGTGAACTTTAACTGTTTCTTCGTGTCGCTGCCTTATACTCGGTGAAATGTTGTTCATTGTTTCTTACAATGTAGGCGCGATCGATATTTCACCATTTATCATTTGTAGTCTCACTTTTTTGCATTGTCTTCTCATTACTTTCACTGTTTTAAACCAAAAACCTGTAACATGTAATATGTAGCAGACATGCGTCAAAAGCACCTGTTTATTTATAAAACGAATAAGAATGGGGAATATAATAATGCAATATTATGGTATGAACAAATATCCCAAACTTATCTTTTGCTCATCCTCGAGCAAACTTATTTTTATTCTCTACAAAAACCTAACCGCACTTTCGCAGGGAAACGCGATTGCACTGAGCTCATGCAACAAGCCGTTAAACCTCTAGGTGTCCCTAGTTGGAGGAGTGTTGTCTCCTTAGGGTTTTCAGCGGATACTACCCACAAAATCCTATCAATTAGGCTTTTCGAGTTTTGTTCTCCAAAAGAGTTTTCCAACAAGGAATTCTATTATCTTCGACTCATAAATTATCCACCCATATTCTTCACACTTCCTCATCATTTAACTTAAGATTATATATGTTCTGCAGACCTACTTAGCTTTCGGCATTTCTTAAGTTTTCGTTCTGAGTTTCCATCTCCACTTAGGAATTTTTATCAACTTTACTAAAGATACAAGTTCTATTCTTCATTCCTCTCTCTTATCTAAACTCCAATCACATATCCCCACGTGTGTGTATAAATCACCCCTACACTTGGAAATTCAAATCAAGCAATCGTACTCTTGTCCGTTGTCCAAAGTACTTATTAATTGGTGAATTTTTAATTGAATTTTTCTTACACATCTTTCATTCAACCGTTAATACTTCTTGAGGTACCAACGACCGATTACAAAATGCATTTGCACTTTAAAGCGTAATTCCTAGTCTTGCAACACCCAATGCCTTTTAGCAGTGACTCCCAAACCAGTTGGTCTAAGACACTAGGTGATGAAGCACCCTCGCTAAATATTTTTCTATTTTTACAGCCTTAAGTAATCACAAAAACCAGTGTTCATTTTTTTTCTTTATTCACACTTATATTATTTTTTTACTTTCTTCGTACTAAGGACTTTAGACAAAAGCATTTCAAGGTCTCTTCTACTATTCCAAGTTTCAAGGTGCGTGATTGTGCAAATTGTAGGGTATATATTTTCAGAATCTAGATTTAAGCTAGGAATTATTTTTCAAACTTATACTCTAATAAAAATATCAATACTTTTCCTTCGTTTCGACTTAGCCCAAGAAGTGAACTCAAAATTTGCCTATTTCTAAATAAACTACAAAGACATATACTTTCTACCGCTAAACTTTAAGGAAGGTTAGTTTTAGGGTTTTTAATTTACTACGTCTAAGATCTAGTTGTTCCTAGCTAGTTAACCTATCTGTCAAACTCTAGTCAAATAAGCCAAAATTGAATACAATAATTTTTATAATTTTTCAAAATTTTTCAATTTTTATGGGTTTTCAAATAAGTAAGCAAACGCAAAAATATACATATGAATGCGAAGGAAGAAGACGTACCGAGCATACCTCCAAACTTAAACTTGATAGTGTCCTCACTGTCATGCTACACCAAGAGGGTCAAAATGTCGGCACTCCCCTGTTTATTTATTTATAAAAGTTTTTATATTTTTTTATATTTTTTTATTTTTTTATTAGAAAAGAAAACAAAAAATACATATACATATATACAATAAGGTCCTCCCCAAACTAAGCAAGGCCTTACATAAGCCAAAGGTGAGCACCAACCATTCAAAAATCTTATCGTGATAATGGTAGAGTTGGTGAAAGGATAGGGTGTAAAGGAAAGAAATGAGAAGCACATGAGACCGAATGGGAAGAAGGGTGGAATATGGTCTCGGTGGAGGAGAAGAATGGCGGAAAGGAGAAAGAAGTGGAGTACGATCTTGAGGGTGTAAATCGAGTGAATAAATTAGCGCAATTTGTGATGACTGATGTGTTAAAAACGATTGTTCCAATCTATCAACCCGTCGAGAAATGGGGTCAAATTCCTCAAGATTCGAAAGAAAACAAGGGTCCGTCGAACTTGGTATTGGAAATGAAAGCGTAACGGTCTCTTGTAAGGTCGGAACGATAGGAAAGACGAAAGGGAGTGAATTAGGGATAGTCTCATTCTCACCGTAGTAAACTGTCTCGAACTTGAAAGATTCCATCAATGGTTCGAAACGACTGTAAGCACCCGAGTCTGATGGTTCAACTAACTCATCTGAAAATTCAAAGGACTCAAACTCGGGCGGTGAGTTTTCAATATCGTCCGAAAAAGTGAAACACTCATAAGTGTTATCGGCTGTGAGAACTGTGTCAGATTCAAAGGAAAATTTTTCAAGCTCACAGTCTTCAAGCGTGATCTTGTACGTGGTAGGAACGATGGAAAGGAGGGAGGGTGATATAACAGTTAAAGGTTCAGGAGGATGAATTGGAAAATCCAACACATCAAACAAAAATGATTCAACCTCAATATTATCCTCAATACTATCCTCAATATTTAGCTCATCCATGCCATTATCATCAAAATCAAGACGCATATGAGGTTCGGGAGGAACATTTAATGACTCGGGATGATGAATTGGACATAAAATTTCAATCAAATCGACAGGTTCATCATCCGAAATATTCCCGGTGTCTATATCCTCAATCAAGAGAAAATCAATTTTTTTGACACCTCATCAAAATCATAGATATTTATCAATTCAGGTTCTAGATTGGAGGTGTAAAGATCGAAGGTATTAAGTGTGGTTTCACTCGAAAGGGGTTCTTCACAATCTGGCAAATCAAGCACTACAAAGTCACACAACTCGTTAGATGTTTTATTTTCAACTTGTGATTCATTTGGGACAATCGATGGAAAACCGGAGTTGTGGGATTCAATTGGGTATGGGTAGGTCTGATTTGGGAATGTGTAGAACTCACTCGCTCCTCTCAAATTCTCCTTCTGTCCAACCGCCTCCTCATACATTGAAAAATTTGGAGCTAGTTGGAAACTACCTCCCGGTTCACTAGGTTGCATAAGGGCGGCAATGGACGCATCCACATTCCTAACCATTTTGTTTGTTGCTAAGATATAAGCCTCCAACGACTGTTCCAAACTAGACATGGGTTGTGAATGGGTTTCGGTAAGAGATTCGAAATTGTTTGGATACATGAAACTCCCAAAAGGCTGTGTAGAAACAGTGTCTAGTGAAGGTGGGAAAGTCGGGTAGGATTGGTAGGAATTGGATGGTTGGACAGGAGTAGGGTCAACATGTGGATAAAAAGGTGAATGGACTTGTTGATCCCTATAACTGGATGTGTGGAGAGGGGTGAAAGATCGACTACGAGATTGTGCAATGTGCTCAGCAATAGACATCGGCTTAGGAGTTACAACAGAACTCGAAAAAGTGGTATCAACGTACGAAGGTGGTAAAGGTTGACATGGTTTAC
Organism: Agapanthus africanus; assembly: GCA_030015575.1. Lineage (NCBI taxonomy): Eukaryota > Viridiplantae > Streptophyta > Magnoliopsida > Asparagales > Amaryllidaceae > Agapanthus > Agapanthus africanus. Next base: position 920,480,506 of record JASDDO010000019.1, read on the forward strand.
ACAAAGTGGGTTGCAACGTCGAACTGTTTCTCCTAGACGCTTCTATTTGATCTTTCAAAGAAATTTCTGGCACGGAGGGATCTTCCTTAAATCGACCGAAACAATTGACGTACAAGGCAAAGTTAGGTTCGGGATACCAAAGTTCGAAAAGTGATTTATGATGTGGGGTACCCATGATAGAAGAAAGAGAAGAGAAAGTAGGTACGTGGTGCTAGGATTTCTTAGTGGCAAAGATTTGCAGGTTGTTAAAAAAAATTCCTTTTTCCGTTTGCTCTTTATTTGGAAATTTCTACCAAAAAGATTTTTGATAAAAGATATGCAAAACAGAAAAAAAAGATTACTTGCAATCAATTTCTATGTTAAGCGAGGCGCAAAAAATCCCGCACAAGATTGTTATTTGGAAGGGGGAAGATTTTTAAAGCGCACCAAATTCTGCAGGAATTTTTCAAAAGATATATGGAGATTTTTGCAGAGGAGAAAGAGGGAAACATACAGAGAAAATTTCACACGAAGAGACAACAGGCCCGCCGCATTTTCACCGCACTATGGCCTTTCAGACCGCATTTCCGCGGTTATTTCAGAGGCTCGGTTCCCCAACAAAATTTGTGGAAGATGATGTCACATTCCCGCCGCCCTTCCGCGGTGAAAACGCCTTAATGCCGCGTATCCGCGGTGATAGAAGAGTCGCTGTTCCCAAAAAAAATTGTACTGCTCCGTTGTTGCAATCTTCTGCTGTTAGGATTGTTTGTTTTCTGTTTTGATTTCTGTAGATTTCCAGATCCTAATTTGTGTGTAGATCCTGCAAAATTCAAACAAAAGTACCTTTTCCAAAAATAGCAGATGATATATTTTTATATTTTGTTGATTTTTCAGATTTTTATGATTTTTTTATTTTAGATTAACCCGAAATTGCAAAAAGGAATTAACACACCATCCCCGGCAACGGCGCCATTTGATTTATTTGGATTTTATAGATCAAAAATATTATTACCGCAATCAAGAACGGCGTCGCTTTGCAGCTAGCCGGTGAATACGGGTCGGTCCACAGGGATTTTGTGTTTTCCTAATCGCTCTAACGAGTTAATTCCGATGGGTGTTCGGATTGATTATTAAATCTAAAAACTAAATCTATCTATACTAAGATTATCTAGATCTAAATCTTGTTAGGATTAGGTTTAGGAATGGTTTGGAAATGTAAATAAATCTCAACGCTTTCTATACCCAAATTAGGATCTAAGAGGAGTTATGGTAATTATTAATAAAGGGGATTAGATCCATTCGGGAAGGTGTTCCTTCCTCTAGGTTCTTGTCCTTCCTTTATCAATTCTTACCCTAACCTCCATGGAAAACACGCGCAACCGGGCCTTTATACTACGGTATCACCGCTACCTCGAGGGATAGGGTGCCGTAGGGCACGGTGTGTGCGTGTATGCATGGAGTCCTATTGATTATATGTGATGGGTAAGAAAGGGATGAGAGATCTCATCTCTCAAAAGCCTTCCCCAAAACTAACTCTAACAATTATCTAGGGCAAGAAATTAAAATCTAAACTAGAGCAATTAAATAAAACTACTTATAGATGGCTCTCTCCAAACATCAACACAGGGTTGTCAGATCTGAATTCATGAAATGAAAAGAGGCACCGATACTCTCCAAAAGATTTCTAAATTTTATTCATAGAAAGAGGCATAGGGAGGTATAACCTAATACAAGATTTAAAGTTCCTATTTATAGAGAATAGGAAACCCTAGGTTACAATTGATTCGCACGTCTGCATTTACAAAAATACCCCTAGGAAGACCCATTCAGCGCCGCACAAAATTATGGTAAAAATTTTAGCTTCTTCAGGCTCAACCCCGCCGCGAAACCGCTGCCGCAGCCAGGGTTTGGCCGTGGTTCCGCGGTCAAACTGGGGAGTTGGGTTATCAAAATTCTGCTGCTGGCTCTTCTGTTCTTGTACTTTCTATTCCTACAGGTCCTTTATCATATTGGCTTCTATTTCTTCTCCAGATCTCCAGAGAACACTTGTAGTGAACTTTAACTGTTTCTTCGTGTCGCTGCCTTATACTCAATGAACTGTTGTTCATTATTTCTCACAATGTAGGCGCGATCGAGATTTTACCATTTATCATTTGTAGTCTCACTTTTTTGCATTGTCTTCTCATTACTTTCACTGTTTTAAATCCAAAAACCTGTAACCTGTAATATGTAGCAGACATGCGTCAAAAGCACCTGTTTATTTATAAAACGAATAAGAATGGGGAATATAATAATGCAATATTATGGTATGAACAAAACGCCGCGCTGTGAACAGTTCCCTGGACAAGATTTTTACAGAGAGCTTCTGTTTAGCCCCTGAGTCCTCTGGAATATTCTGAAAAAAATTTCAGTCGCTCCACAGCTTCCAGATTTCCTCGCAACAAATCACAACAATACGTTTAGAGTTTGCGCGAATTTTTGATCTCAAAACTGTAATGGAATAAATCTTTTCAATTTAAATTTCAATAATAAACGAATTAGCACACGTTCCCCAGCAACGGCGTCATTTGATTGATACGATTTTGGATTGTGTAATTGTAAATCAAATGATCCCTGGCAATGGCGCCATTTGATTGATACGATTTCGGATTGTGTAATTGTAAATAAAATGATCCCCGGGAACGGCGCCATTTGATTGGTATAAAATCTCGGTGTGTCGGTAGAAAATGTATAGAAATCACAACCAAAGAAATTTTTTTGACCGCAATCAATAACGGTGTCAGTTGTAGCGCGTTAGCGAGTGCGGATCGTCTACAGGAAAAGTGAGATCCGTTCGTAATTGAATTAGATGAATTGAAAATTTAAAGAAAAGAAAAGAAATAATTCATGATTTAAAGAATTGAATTTCAAGAATTAGAAAATCTAGGTCTAAATCAAGAAAACAATAAAATCAGGAATTGAGATGTGATGATTTCCAAACCAACAATCAAGATTCGAAATATGGCTCGTAGGAGTAGATCGGATCTATAGATGTGATGAGATCTAATGATTACATATTCTTATCCATTAACGAATTGATACTAGATCGATGACGATTTATCAAGGTTAAGGATCTTGTGAAGAAACTAGGGTTTCATCATCTTATCCTTTGTCCTTTCGATGAATCTCATTCACAAACTAGCTTCAAGTAAATCAAATAATCAATCGTTGATCTCTAGTTTCGAGCGAACACAATCAAGAAAGCATCGCATCGAAACTAGGTCATCAATCATTCGATTCACAAGAATTTACAAACGTTATAGGATTTAAGAATTGTAAAAGAATCTAAATCATCATCATTCTATCGATCGTCTCGACTCCTTTACGAGCGGAGTTTTACTCAAACATTATCACAAAGCAAACATTCAAGAATGTAGATTGAATCATAATGCTTGAATTCAAAAGATAAGCAAGATAAAAGAATTGTCACCTTTATTTATATCAACAATTAGTTACAACTCTCAAGAGCTACAAGAGGAAGGAACTTGATCGTTGAATCTAGCGTCGCATCGTCTCCGTGAGTTGCGGATCGGCTTAGATCACTTGCTCGGATTAAGATTGGCTTCGCTCCAAAAGGATCTAGGCTTCTTGCTTTGATTGAACTCGGAATTCTTGATCTTGGATTGGAATTGGAATTAGGGTTTACAAGTTATGTCACTCAACTTGTATTGAATTTGGGGGAGATGAAGAACAACCATTAACCCTTAATCTAGGTTTCCTTTTATAGACCTCCTAACCCTAGATCTAGGATTTCAAATTTCAAATTTCCCTCCAAAAGTTTGTTATGGGGAGAGGCTTCTAGAAGAAGTTAGTTGGAGGGAGCTTCTAGAACTAGGTTGTTAGGCCGAGCCTTCTAGATGAAACCACGTAGACAATCTGGAGTGTTCTGGAAGCTTGGCCATTGGATATAAGCACATGGGGAAAAATTGAGGTGCTGATGTCATCAAGAAGCCGCGGATCCGTGGCACGTGCCTCCTCCGGCCGTGGATCCGCGGTCACGTGAGGAGTTTAGGCTCTCATCTTTATAGTGCTGCTTCCCTTTGACTTCAGGAATATTCTCTGATGTGCTGAATCTTGTAATTAGTCCTTGATCACTGCCAGATCTCTAGCCTTTGAGTTGGTGAATTTTATCAGCAATATTTTCACAATTTTGGCTCGGTTTCTGGAATTTCCTGCACAGACTTCAAAACAAGTGTTGCGCTACACAAGAATGATGCGATGCCATGATAAACAGTCAATTTCCCTAAAAATGCCGGTTTTAGTATACAACATAGGTAATCTTGTATTTTACCGCTGTTTTGCTAATATATGTAATATGCAAACCGAACACCTCTAGATGAGTGCAAATGATAGGGAAATTGACATGTTAAAAATACAATATTTTCGACTGATCAGTACCTTTGCTTATAGACGCATGCCCTTTGGGTTATGCAATACTCCCGCTACATTTCAGTGGTGTATGATGGGGATATTCTCTGACATGGTCGAGAATTTTTTGGAGATTTTCATGGACGATTTCTCGATTTTCGGAGACTCTTTTTCTGACTGCCTATCGAATCTTGACGCAGTTCTTACTCGTTGAAAAGAGAAGAACTTAACCTTGAATTAGGAAAATGCCACTTCATGATCCAAGAGGGAATTGTGCTTGGACATGTTATTTCACGAAAAGGCATTGAGGTTGACAGAGTTAAGATAGATGTCATTCAAAACCTTCCTCATCCCAAAAGCGTCAAGGATATCCGACCATTTCTTGGCCATGCGGGCTTTTACAGGAGATTCATTAAGGATTTTAGCAAAATTGCTAGACCTTTAACTCTTCTCTTGGCCAAGGATACGACCTTCCACTTTGACTCGGATTGTGAGGCAGCATTCGACTCACTCAAACACTTCCTCACTACAGCCCCCGTTCTATCGTCTCCAAATTGGGACCACCCTTTTGAGCTTATGTGTGATGCATCAGATTTTGCAGTTGGTGCAGTCTTAGGACAGCACATTGAAAAGATACCACACGTGATCTATTACGCAAGTAAGACCCTGAATGATGCTCAAATTAACTATACAACTACCGAAAAAGAACTTTTGGCGGTTGTATTTGCATTAGAAAAATTCAGTCCTTACTTGATTGGCTCACCAATAGTTGTGTACACTGACCACTCCGCCTTGAAACATCTTTTGTTGAAGAAAGATGCTAAAGGTAGGATAATACGTTGGATCCTTCTATTACAAGAATTTGATCTTGTTATCAAAGATAAGAAAGGATGTGAAAATATTGTAGCCGACCATCTTTCACGCATCTCTTCTTCACCTGTGACCCTGCCGATCAATGATTCTTTTCCAGGCGAACAACTCTTGAGCGTATCCGATGAACCTTGGTTCAGGGATATTGTGAACTATCTTGCCACGGGACTGATACCCAGCGATTGGTCAAAATAGGACAAACATTGTTTTCTATCCCAAGTAAAAAACTTTTACCGGGATGAACCCTATCTGTTTAAGTATTGTCCTGATCAGATCATTCGTCGATGTGTCCCGAATGAGGAGTTCAAGAGTGTTCTATATTTTTGTCATGATCAGGCATGTGGGGGTCACTTCGGTCCTAAAAAGACGGTGGAGAAGTTTTGCAATGCGGTTTTTATTGGCCAACTTTGTTCAAAGAAGCATTTGATCATTGCAAAACCTGTACACAGTGTCAACACACGGGTAGGATTTCCCGAGAAAATGAGATGCCACAGCAACCAATCTTAGTGGTTGAAATTTTCGATATTTGGGGCATTGACTTTATGGGTCCCTTTCCCAACTCCTTTGGGAATTTGTACATACTGCTTGCGGTTGATTACGTCTCAAAGTGGGTTGAAGCCATTCCATGTCGCACTAATGACAAAAAGGTTGTCATTAAGTTCTTAAAAGAAAACATCTTTTCGCGATTTGGACACCCACGCGCAATCATTAGCGATAACGGGACATATTTCTGCAACAGGTCCTTCGAGACTTTAATGCGGAAATACGCAATCAACCACAGACTTTCTACACCCTATCATCCCCAAACGAGCGGGCAGGCTGAGATTTCGAATAGACAGATCAAACAAATCTTGGAGAAAACTGTTGCGAAGAATAGAAAAGATTGGTCGATCAAATTGACGGATGCTTTTTGGGCATTCCGAACAGCATTTAAAACCGATCTAGGGATGTCTCCATATAGGTTAGTGTTTGGGAAGGCTTGTCACTTGCCAGTCGAGATTGAGCATAGAGCAATATGGGCTATTAAAGAAATTAACTTTGACTGGAAACAAGCCTGCAACTTTCGGAAGCTGCAACTAAATGAGCTAAGCAAACTCCGCGATGATGTTTATGATAACGCTGTAATTGTAAAGAATAGGACTAAGGTATTTCATGATAAAAACATTTTGAGGAAAATGTTTACACCTGGTCAACAAGTCCTTCTTTATGATTCACGACTACACCTTCACGCGGGTAAGCTTCGATCTCGGTGGAAGGGACCTTTTATTGTGCGGTCTGTATACCCGCACGGGGTAATTGAGGTAGAAAATGTTAAAAATGGTATATTTTTCAAAGTGAATGGACATAGACTGAAGCCGTATTTTTCCACTGACCCCACGGAGGAGCTCCTGTTCTTACAGAAGCCATTTTATCTTGATTAAAATTCCTCCGTCTCATCTCCATGACCTGTAAATTACTGCATCATCTTTTTGAATGGAGATGAGTGAAAAGAATAAGTTTGGGGGAGGTTCTTCACTTAAATATTTTGCCCCCACTAATAAATTCCTCCCAGGCTTACAGTTTTTTTGTAGATATAGTGGTTGGTAACAGTGAGGACACTGTTGAAAATAAGTTTGGGGGAGGTTTGTGCTTATTTTCGCATCATTTGCATATCACTTTGCATAAGCACAAAACATTTTTGAAAACCTATAAAAATTTTCAAATTTTCAAAAAAAAATATATAAATATTTTTGTACATAAATAAGATAATAAAAGATTAGATAGTGAAAAATTACATCCAAAAGATTAGAAAAATTTAAGAAAACCAAGAAAATTAGAAGTTTTCTTATACGAACTAGTAATAAGTAGTTATGAGCCGTTATCCTAAAGGTTAGTAAGATGAAAGAAGTCACTAATCTGAGGATAAAAATAAGTCTGAAAAATAGTTCTTATTCTGTAAGCCAAACATTTTGAACGTTGATACCCTACTATACGCACTTACACACGTCTTGAAGCCCGGGATAGTAGAGGATACCTTGAAATGCTCTTGTCTAAAAGCCGATGTATGAAGGAAATAAAAAAAATGAATAAAATATAAAGTGGTGAGAAAATGGACACTGGTTTTGTTATCGCCAAGGCAGCAATAAAAAAATATAGCGAGGGTGCCTCTTCACCTAGTGCCCTAAGGCCAACTGGTCTGAGAGTCACTGTTAAGCCTTAAGTGGTGCAAGACGAGGAAAAACACCAAATAAGCAAGCACATGAGTAATCGGTCGGTTAGTACCTCAAGAAGTATTAACGGTCGCATGAAAATGTGTGAGCAAATTCATCTAAAATATTCATTAATTAAAAAGTACTGAGGCAGATGGACAAGAGTATGATAGCTTGAATTGAATTCTCCGGGTGTAGGGATGTTCTTTACACACACGTAGGGTTATATGATCGATGTTTGGAAGAAAGATAGGAATGAAGAATAAAGATAATGTTTTATTGAGGGATGATGTGATTTCTAACATCTTTTCATGACTATTAAGATAGGGCTCATGACAACCGAAAAGCTAGCATAGTTGGAAACCCTAATTTTCAAAGTCTTTCTTTTACAATTCTTATTTTTAAATGTAATATTCACGGTCTTACTTTTATTATTGGATTTTGTGGGTGCAATCCGCTGAAAATCCATAGGAGAAAACACTCCTCCTACTAGGGACACCTAGAGGTTTAAAAGCTTGTTGCACGTGCTCAGTGCAATCGTGTTGCCTACGAAAGTGTGCTAGTTAGTTTTTATCTTTCTTTATTTTCTCCTTCTCTTTTTAATAAAACAGTTCGCTCGAGATGACCGAAAACAAGTTTGGGGGAATTTGATCAGTCGAAAATATTGTATTTTTAACACGACAATTTCCCTACCATTTGCACTTATCTAGAGGTGTTCGGTATTCATATTGCACATATTAGCAAAATAGCTGTAAAATACCAGATTACCTGTGTTGTATACTTAAACCGATATTTCAAGGGAAATTGAGTGTTTATCATTGCATCGCATCATCCTTGTATAGCGCAACACTTGTTTCGAAGTCTGTGCAGGAAATTTCAGAAATCGAGCCAAAATTGTCAAATTGCTGATAAAAAATACGCCAACTCTAAGATTTAAAATCTGGCAATGATCTAAAAGGCATTCTGGGAATCAACATATCATACAGTACACCTGAAGTCAGTACAAGAATTACCAGAGAATTTGAAGCTTCAAAGCCCCTATTGGACCGTGGATCCACGGCCCAAACCCACTTGGTGCCGCGGATCCGCGGCATGATGACATCATCAGAGAATCAAAATGTCCCCATGTGCTCATTTATAACGGCCAAGCTTCCAGAACTCTCCAGAAATGCCACGTGGCTTCATCTAGAAGGCTCGGCCTAACAAACTATTTCTAGAAGCCTCTCTTTAACAAACTTTTGGAGGGAAATTTGAAATTTGAATCCTAGATCTAGGGTTATGAGGCTTATAAAAAGGAACCTAGATCTAGGGTTGAGGTTGTTCAAGAATTATCTTTCATCTCCTACCCACAAGTTGAGTGACACAACTTGTGCCTCAAAACCCTAACCCTAATTCCAATTCCAAATCCAAGATCAAGAATTCCGAGTACCACATCAAGCTTGAAGCCTTCGATCCTTTAGAAAGCGACGCCGGACTTCATCGGAGCAAGAGATCCAAGGAGATCCATGACTCAAGGAGCCGAGCGAAACCGAAATCAACAATCATGTTCCTTCCTCTTGTAGATCTTGAGAGTTGTAACTAAATTATTGATAAATAAAGGTGAAATTTCTATATCTTGCTTATCTTTTAATTCAAGCATTATGATTCAATCTAGATTCTTGAAAGTGTTCTTTGTGATAATCTTTGAGTAAAACTCCGCTCGTGAAGGAGTTGTGATGATCTATAGATGATGATGATTTAGACTCTTTTACAATTCTTAAGTCCTTTAACGTTTGTAAATTCTTGTAAATCGAATGATCCATGATCCAGTTTCGATGCGAAATGCTTTCTTGATTATTTTTGCTCGGAACTAGAAATCAACGATCGATCATTAGATTTACTAGAAGCTAGCTTGTGAATGAGATTCATCGAAAGGACAAAGGATGAGATGAGGAAACCCTAGTTTCTTTGCAAGATCCTTAAACCTTGATAAATCGTCATCGATCTAGTATCAATTCGTTAATGAATAAGAGTATTTAATCATTGGATTTCATCACATCTATAGATCCGATCGATTCCTACGAGCCTCACTTCGAATCTTGATATTTGGTTTGGAAATCATAAATTCTCAATTCTTGATTTTAATGTTTTCTAGTTATTACATCTAAATTTTACTAGTTCTTGAACTTCAATTCTATAAATCATGAATTGTTTCTTTTCTTTTCTTTAAATTTTTGACTCATCTAATTCGAAATACGAACGATTACACTTTCCATGTGAACGATCCGCATTTACTAATGCGCTATAAATCGATACCATTATTGATTGCGGTCAAATATTTTTGGTTGTGATTTCTATATACATTTTCTAACTACACACCGGAAATTCATTCAATCACTCATCGTCTGGCGCATGTCCTGCATATCTGCCATAAGCCTAGCGAGATGATCTGTCGAAGGCGGATCCATCTGCTCCTGTGCAACGAGCATGCCATCCTGGTCAGTTCTCATCCCACCCGAGTCAACTCTGATCTCGGCCCTTGCAGCATCACTCTGAGTCCCTATAGTCATCGGCGGCAAAGGCTAAAAATGGAAATAAGATTCGATAAGAACATGGAAATCGAATCACAAGGATATGAATCATCAAGAAAGGAATTTCAAGTAGTTTGTACTTAGCTCACTTTAGGCGGAGTACCGCATCGTGAGTATGCCGCGGACATACACACACTACATTACTCTGCTTAAGCTACCTACTCCATCATACCAAGGTTATCCTACACTCCGAAAGGTAAAACCTAGCGCTCTGATACCAACTTTGTCATGACCCGAATTTGGCACGTGACGGCTCTTAAACTACGCAACGTCTACAGGCGTAACGCAATTTAAGTAAGCCGAAAACCCAACAATCTAAACCATCAAAAGTAGTAAGAAATAAGAACATTGTTAAAACTTTTGAAATCTCAACCCAAATTCTTTAAAGTCCCAATTTTATTTCCTTAAAAATTTTGGCAACACCTCCTTTGTAAAAACTAACCCAAAAAAAATGGGTACAACATAAATATAAGTAAAGCATCCCCAACGGGAGCAAATCCACGCCCAACGGCGGAAAACAACCACCACAACAGATATGCGATGCCGTAGCGAAGAAATAAAAGACGATAGAAGTAAAACTGCATAAAAGACCTCCCAGTCACAAAATAATATACAACATCGTCCTCACATCAAGTCTTTAAGTCATACAAGATAATAGTAGATGGAGGGTACATGGATACAACGAATATACAATAAACAATCTTGGATAACCGTAAAACCCATCTAAGCAAAACTGCATACTGTGAGCCGAAGCGGTATCCGCTGCAAAATATGATGTGATAGATGAATAGCCTGCCTCGACTACTCTGGGAACAACCTGCAAACACTGTGGCACAACAAGGGTGAGTTGCCAACTCATGAATAGTAAATAACATATGCAGGTAATCGTAAGTATGCACGTACAACGCGAATCTAACATATGCAAGCTAAAAGCAATAAATGGTCATATAAATGCAATAGTCATGAAAGATACTCTAGCAGGTATATCTAATACATGAAACAATAGTATGACAATCTGTATGCAACAATCATGTAAGGTACTCTATCAGGTACAACTAATACATGAAACGATGATATGACAATGTATATATACAACAGTCATGAAAGGAACTCCAGCAGGTACAACTAATATATGAAGCAATGCATATAAAATAAAAGTATGTAAATGCAACAGTCATGGAAGGTACTCTATCAGGTACTACTAATACATGAAGAAGTGCATAAACAATAAATGTAGAGTATGGAATGAAACATGTCATTTCCACGGAATCCTGACATCGTGGTAGGACCAAAGTCCATCAAGACAATCCAAATCCCAATTCCTCAAATCAGCCCCCAAATTGGCTCTCATATCATATAAGCCTCCCAAATTCTGAATGTACAATATCAAGTAAATCTCATATATACTGAATGTACAAAATCAGTAAATCTCATATATATCATGTATCCAATATCAAGTGAATCTCATATATCCTAAATATATTTGCATGAATAAATATGATGATGTATATAAATTGATATGTAAACATATATATTAGCGTCCCATTCCACTAATATATATATATATACATACATACATATATATATATGCATATATAACAGCGTCCCATTCCACTGTTATATATACTTAGGAGTAAAAATATCATGAAACCAATGTATCAAGCATCGACACAAAAATGATGATGTATCAGGTGCTGTCACCACGACTGGCACCCTGATAGGTACGTATCATACGCTATACCGAAAGCTCGAGTGCCTAGCTCTGGCCCTCGCTTTTCGGCGTATCCATACGCACATGACTCCCGTCGGTATCCCCACACTAACCGCCGAGTCATAGGTACTGTCACCGGATGGTATGGTTCCCCCACTAACTCATCGTCTACTCCACGACTCTTGCCCCGGGGTACCTCCGGGCCTCACCATGTACCCGCACACGGCTCCTACCGTTTCTCGCGTAGGGTATATATATATCAGAACCGATAAATCTAATGGTGGATGCTGAAATATCATATCAAGAGAAACCGGGTTTTTCAAATAATGCATAATTTCATGAAACTACCACGGTTCTCAAATCCAGAAAACACCATGAAAAATCCATATCTCAATGCGAAAATCCATGAATATAATATACTCAGCATAAAACTGAAATGCGAGCATATAAAGGAAAAACCGTTATTTAACTGCAACAAGTTAATATAAATATCATGCGGTTCCTAATTTCTCCAAGTCTATATAACATCAAATAAAGGTAAACATGTAACTATAGCCAGATATATGTGTAAACATAAAGGTATAGCAAAGTATAAGTATCTACCTATCAGTAATGATGTAATATACCCTCCAGGTATAAGTGAGGTGTGTAGGCAAGGTATACATGTAGCTATGTCATTATGTGTGTATGTACCTATCGCTAATGGTACAATACCCTATAGGTATACAGGTAACTAGCATGTAAGCATGTCAAGGCATATGTGTAAGTATGTAGGTATACAGGTATGCTATATGTCATATGCATAAAGAAATATAAATCAATGCCTCAATGTCCCTAACCAAACAAATCATATAAGTATGGGTGTTGTGCGTGTCATGGAAATTATTGACAGTGTGTGTGGCATACAATCAGTGCTCGTGCAACATGAGCCGTCAATAATAGTGCAGTGTCCTAAAGGTACTAGTCCAAGCACAACAAATAACTAAGGAATAAGGTGTATGCGCAACTCTATATATGAAATAGAATATGCGACAAAAACATAATATCTCTAGCCCAGACGCATAACGCCATGCGGGCGATTCCCCTGTAGATGTTAAATCTACTCACCAACGCTCCTGGCTAAGTGGAGCCTACCACCTGTTTTCCCTTCGTCGTAGCGTCCGAAGTCCCCGCTTGCGATCCTAAAATTTCACAAACACATCACATAAACTAAATATCCTACATCGACGTAAAGATAAGGAAATGTAAGGATAACACCCAGAAAATTACACTGCGCACCTAGCGCACTAAACGCGCATAACATCGGCAAAAACCCTAACTAGGGTCGCTAAACTACGAAACACCAATTCTAGACTCCGATCGTTCCGATCGCGCAAACACAACACAATAAAATACGAGGAAGATAATAGATATCACCTCGCAACGACCAATTGAACCCACGTCGGAAAAACACCGAAACCTAGTAAGCAACTTATCGCAATATTTTACACAAGTCTAAAACTAAAACCATTCTAGCGGTTCCAAATATCGCAAAGCGGCTTAACTATGTTATCCAAACTATTTCCATAATTTTTAAACCCACCAAATTAGGTTTTATTAAAACCTAGTAAGCAAAAACTTCATTAGTTAACTTAGGAATTATCATTAATTATCATTCACAAGATTAAGTTTCCAAAGCCCTCATTTTAACCATTATCCATCACAAATCATAACTTGATTTTCTTTAAAATTATAAAGAATGAATTAAACATAAGTTTAAAGCTATAATAATCCAGTTAATTAGCTATCTTAATGATTTAGCATAACAAAAGAGGATTACGGTTAGAATTTATACCTCTTAAGAACAAATTCTAGCAACAAGATTCCATCAACTTTTGCCTCCAAAGATCAATTTTTTCATGAAGAACTAAGCAAGTTTAGTGAAAGGAAATGATGGTTAAAGTTTTATTTAGGGTTTTGTGGATTTATTTTGGAATTTTTGATGAGTTTTTGAGTGAAAGAAAATGGAGAAATGAGCTAAGGAAAATTTGGGGCAGAAATGGGGGAGCTCGGCCAAGGTTAGGGGGGGGGGTATTTGTGAAATTAAAATGATGAAAGTTCTAGCTTAAAACATTAAATGCAACATTAAATGCAAGTGCCACCATTTCATTCTTTTTCTTTTCTTTTTAAATCTTAAATCTTTTTGCAAAAAAGAATCTATATATTTGAAGAGAAGCTTCCAAACTAACTCTAGTGATAAGATTAAAATGATTTTCTTTAGAAGTAATTTAAGCCAAACCAAAAATGTAATTACCACTTAAAATAATATTTAATTAGGGAAAAATTCTATGTGAACCAAAACTTCCCATTGACCCCCAAAGTTCACGCACTAAATTTATTTTAGCTAAACTAGGTGCCGACAAGTCTATACAGAAGTTTGATCACAATCGGGTTAAAACGGAAAACACCGACTATTTTACCCTAAAAACGGAAAATTCGCAAAACAATTTCTAAAACGTTACAGCCTTGATCTTCGATGGATCTATTTCGATGCCTCGATATCGTATGATGAACCCTAGAAATTTGCCTGAGGAAACTCCGAACGCGTATGTGAGAGGGTTCATCTTCAGGTTGTATTTCCGAAGACATTGGAATACTACCTTCAGATGCTCCCAATGCTCCTCATGTGATTTGCTTTTTACCACAAGGTCGTCAATATAGCATTCGACGATTTCATGTATGAGGTCATCGAAAATATTTGTCATGGCCCTCTGATAGGTAGCGCCAGCGTTCATCAGACCAAAAGGCTTTACTTTGTAGCAGAATATGCCTAGAAGAGTCCGGAAAGCGGTATGCTTCTGGTCTTCGGAATGCATCTTTATTTGATTGTACCCTAATGACCCGTCCATGAAGGAAAAGTCTTTATGAGTGGACGTGTTGTCTATCATTAGCTCGGTAACCGGTATGGGAAAATCATCCTTCGGACAGGCCTTGTTGAGGTCCCGGAAGTCCACGCAGATGCGCACCGTCCCATTTTTCTTCATCACTGGGACAATGTTGGTGATCCAGTCGGGGTATTGGACTTCTTGGATGAAGCCAGAGTCGATCGGCTTCTTGACTTTGGCGTTGATGCTCGTCTCAAGTTCAAGCCTCATTCTTCTTGGGGCTTGTTTAACTGGCATGACGTCCTGAGATATCGCCAATTTATGCACAGCTATTTCCGGATCTAGCTCCGGCATCTCAGAATAGTTCCATGCGAATCAGTCCTTATACTGCATAAGCACGTCTTTTAGCATAGCCACTTGTTCTTTAGATAATAGCTCATTGACGAACGTAGGCCATGGGTCGTTTGCCGTCCCCAAGTCTATTTTCCTTAAGTTGTCCGAAGTAATATGTATTCCATCTTCCAACTCTTTTGGCGCCGGTGGAAATTCTGAGATCACCTCGTCTTCATCTTCATTTTTGAAGCACCAGGAGAGGTCGTCCATATTCTCGCGCTCTCCTTCTTCTGACAGCGTTATCACGTGACAGGTATGAGATCGTTTCCAGGACTGATGTTGGTCTGGTTCTACTCTTGCCGTATACGTTGCTTTCGGCTCGTGTTTTTATGGTGGGGTTACCCTCCAACTGTCGCATAGAGCGAACCTGTCAAGTTGATACTGGTCTTCAACCTAGTCTTTGAAGGTGAAACAGTCTTCAAGAGGATGTCCTATCGCTCGGTGATAGGAGCAATAGTCCGGGTGATGATCCTCACTTGCTTGATCGGGGTGCCGAGACTCCGGGAGTGTCATCATTCGATATTTTATGACAAGGTCGAATATCTTCCTTGTCTTGTCTTGAGGGAAGGAATATTCCTGACCCATCTTCTTCATTAGCGACGGGTTCCGGTTGGCCTTTTCTTGATCACGTGGCCTTTTGGATCCGTTTTGCCGCCGCCGAACATTTTTTCCGTTCTACTACTTGTTCTTGCCTCTGCTCGGGTCTTTTTCCTGTCTTAGGAATGCATGGCGGGTTGATGGTGAAGGGCATTGTCATCCCCCGTAGCCTGCTGAAGAAGGCGTTGCGTCTTAGCTTTCTCGTAAATGGCCAATTCGTGGCTGTAGTCGTTCCGAACCTTTTGACTCACTTCCCTTATTAGCTTGTCCATCTGTTCTTCAAATGATGGACTCAACATTTTTATGGCAGGACCGCATTCAGGCTCAGCGTCAGCGTCTTTTAAAAGAGCATCGCCTTCTTCATCGAAGTCATGTATAACGTAGCAGCCATAGGATCGCTCCCGTTTCTTGGATTGAACATATCCAAGCCCGATCGTTTCCATTCTCCCGTTGGGCAATTTTCGCTAAGTTCCGGGGACGGTCCAGATCCTATTATAGAATTGAGCTTTTCAAGCAGTCTGTTTGAAGGGTACGCCTTGGCGTCTCAACAGCCTTTTTAATACTTCTGTATAGTATCTGGGCAGACGGAAGGGCTAGAGCCTGTCAAGTGCCGAATCGGCACTATGCCAAATTTCTTTCTCCACTTTGGTTTCCGCTGATCGATAAAAGAGGATTGCCTTTTCATTCCTTCGCCTGGGAGGGACGTAGAATGTATGTAGCTCTTGCACACTATATGTCTCAAGCGCATCCAGCTTTCTGTAATGCTGCCACGGGACCATTGTGATTTTCAAACTCCGATCATCTCCGGTGAGGGCCTGCATCGATGGGCAGACCGAGAACACTGCGTTGACCTCATCTTCAGAGTCATTGCCAAAGACCAGAATAGGGGTAGACGGTCCCGGCTTGTTGCATTAGGGTGGCCCCGAATAGACTATCTCCTCATCTTCCTCGGTATCGCTTCTGAAGACCGGAATAGTGATGGTAGCTTTTTGCTTGTTCTCTGGTTTATGGCATCTTTCCGTGTCTTCAAAGTCTAGCAGGAAATACTTGGCGTCTTCGTATTTGCGGACTTCATTCACGGAAAATGGGTTTAGTTCCTCCGTCACAGTGTACTCGAGACCATCTTTGATGTACTTCATACACTGATGCTGTATAGAAGGGATGATATTATACTCGTGTAACCAAGGCCGGCCGAGCAAGGCGTTGTAGCAGGTCTTGGCATCGATGACATGAAATTTTATGTCAGTGATGAGCATCCTAAAGCGTAACGTCAGAATCACAGACCCGAGCGTTCGTGATGACTGGGAGTCGAACTCGGAGATGGTGATTTTGTCTCGAGCTAGGTGCTGCACGCTCATGCAAATTTCCTTTAGCACCCTCACGTTCAGGAGATTGACAGAAGACCCATTGTCAACTAAGATCTTCCCTATCTTGATGTTATGGCAGTATCCGGTGACATACAGGGGACGGTTATGCTCGCAGGTTCCGAGGAGGAGATCTTCATCGCCGAAAGTGATGTCAGCTATGTGAACCTCTTCGAGCTCATCTTTTATCTTTTCTTCGGCAAGGAAAGCTTGAAACTTATCGGGCTCTTATAGTGCCTTGATCAGAGAATCCCGTGCCTCTTTAGACAACAGGAGGGCATCGAGAATGCTAAGCTGCGAGGGTATCTTTCTCAGGTGTGCCAGAACATTGTAATCTACCTTGTTTTTCTTGGGCGGGTCCTTGGCTGCGAGTTCTTCGACGACTTAGTCATCAAGGGCGATATCCTCAGGGACATTTTCCTTCCCTTTATCTTTTTTGTTTAACCCCTTGTTTGTGTGTCCGAGATTCTTTTCAGGCAACGTACGGTTGCGCAGCTGAATATTCTCACAGTTCTTCATCTCTTCCTCTTTTCCTGAGGTGGATTCTTTGAAGAGAGGGCCGAGAGTTATTTCTTCGTCAGAATCGCTCCCGAAGGTGAGAACTTGCGATCCCTTGCTATCAACCATGTGACAGTTGCCGGCAGTTCTTCCACGTTCGTCTGTCGCACTTTTTCGCTGTTGACGAGCTTCACGCTTCATCCTCTTGAAGTGTTGCCTGTGAGCGACACACCCTTGCCACCATTTTTTAAAGGCCATGCATTCTTCGGTAGGATGTGCAATCCTCTGATGGTATAAGCAAAAGGTGGGATGTGCATCT
Source organism: Agapanthus africanus (assembly GCA_030015575.1). NCBI lineage: Eukaryota > Viridiplantae > Streptophyta > Magnoliopsida > Asparagales > Amaryllidaceae > Agapanthus > Agapanthus africanus. Next base: position 920,498,267 of record JASDDO010000019.1, read on the forward strand.
GCTTCGTCAGGGTGCATACCGTCGGGAGTATTCCCTTTGAAAAGTGGCAACTTCATTCCCATGGACAAGGCATTGACGAACCGTTTTTTCATTTTAAGTTTGCTTTTGTCTACGGCGGATGTGCTTTGATCTGGTGGGAGTGTTTTGTAACCCATCCCTACCGTGACTTCTTCAAATTGATGCCGATTCCTAGCCCTTTCGAATATGGCCATTTCGCATTCTTGATCATCCTTGCTCTTTTGACGGGCTTCGTTCAGCAGCATATCGATCATTTCGTCAGACAGTTCTAAGGATTTTGGATCCGATCCCGCCCCCAGCTCCTCTATGTTGTTTTCTGACGCTGAGTGAGCTTCTTCATTAGTTAGCGACGAATGAGAGATCATGTGACAGCTTGCCACATAATCCTCGGATCCTTCTGATGAGTCGTCTCCGTCGTCATTGTCGTTATCCCCGCCCTCAAGGATATTGTTGATAAATTCTTGGAGTGTGACCGGGGTTCGTGCCTTTAGATTATATTCCTCCGGCGCATCAATATGTTTTCGGAAGTCCGTGCGCTTGTCATCAGGCTTCACGGGCTTTTTGGTCTTCTTCTTCTTCTTTGAAGACTTTGACGGCTGGGCCTAAGCGTTTTGACCATCGCTACCAATTCTTGGCGTCGGGCGCGGTTTCAGCATTCCCTCAATGATCTCAGGTTCCAGTGGGCTTCTCCACCTGATCGCCGGGCAAGTTTGGAGATCTTTCAGCATACATTTTGTTTTGGCTGAAAGAGCGACCTCCCATGGAGTTTCTTCTATAAAAGGGCATGATGCCCCCGGCGTGTCCACCTTTTTAAAACCGTGCGACTGGGGCGGGCTTACTTTCCAATTCTCAGACAATGCGAATTTGCCCTATTGGTATTGGTTCTCAATCCAGCCTTTGAAGACGAAGCAATCTTCGATTGGATGGCCTTCTACTCGGTGGTAGGGGCAGTAATTGGGATTTTTGACATCACCGGGCTACAATGGACGTCTCGGATCCGACAAATTGATGAGCCTGTTGCGTATCGCCAACTCGAACAGTTTCTTTGTTTTCTCCTGCGGAAACGAGTAAGGACGTCTTAACTTTTCGTTGAGGAATCGCTGTCTATCGTTTTGGCGATCGGCTGGTTTTGGACCAGTCGGCTGTTGCTGAGCATTAGTGATGAAGGTCACTTTCCCTTTTCCCTTTTCATTCTGAGGCTCCGTCTTTGAAGAGGAAGGCTTATGACCTATCTGGTCCATCTGGGCCAGCTTGTCGATCAAAGCCTGGAAAGTGGTCGGCTTGAAGAACATCATGAATTGGGAAATGGTCGCCTGCGGATCAAGGGTTCCTACGAACATGCCCACGGCAGCAGCTTCCTCTATGCATTGTTCGCATCTCGACCACAGGTTCCGCCACCGAATGACGTATTGAACCCAGGTTTCTCCTGGCTTCACCCTGGTATTGATCAATGCCGTGATTAGGGTGCGTTCGCTGGCGCTTGTAAAACGCTGAGTGAATAGCAACTCCATCTCCGTGAATGTTTTGACGGAGTCGTTTAGAAGTTCTGAATACCATTCAAAGGCCGTCTCTGCCAAGATGCCGATGAATTGGTGAAGCAGCAGCTTATTGTCACCTCCAGTATTGCCGCAGAGAGCCCTGAACTGGGCGACATGCTGATGGGGATTGCCGGTCTCCTTATATACGTGAAATTTGGGGATCATGTATCCTGGCGGGTAATTAATTTGATCGTACTAGCCCGGATGTGGTCGTCCAGTTCTGACGACTTGGCCAGTTGCTTCATTCGCCTAATAAGCTCGTATCTGTTGAGCTATATAGTCGTCAAGGGCAGCTTTGGAGATGGTCTCTTCCTTGGCTCCTGATAGCGCAGGAAGAAGGTTTGATGTCTCCCCTCTGTCGTCTTCAAGGATAATCGGAGGGTCTTCAGCTAGAGAATCCGGCTGTATCATCATCCCGACCATATCTTGGAACAGAAGTGCCATTTGCTTTATGTTAGCTGCTTGTTCCGCACATCTTTGTCTTTCTTCTCGAGCATTCTTCGGAAGAACTCGGCGTCAGTTTCCTGTTCTTGGCGTTGTTCTGACGACGTCTCCGGGCTTTCTTTCAGCCCAGTGAGTGCGGCCATCTTCATTAGCATCTCCTGGAGCTTTTGCTGTTGTTGCTCTTGAGCCTTTGTCACAGACCGTGTAAGTGGTCGATGACCCGTGGAAGCACGGCTTTCCTCCTTTCCGGAAGCCATATAGACGGTGTGTACTACTATTCCCCCAGACTTGGGGCGTTTAGGTTCAGTGCCCTTGAGATTCGTCGCAAACACATGGATCTTCTCTGGCCTTCTCTTTTTATGGGCGGTCGAAGTTGAGGGGGCCATTGCAGCAGGCACCCATATAGATGATACCTTCTGTGGTACGACGGGATGATCCATCTCTTGCCGAACCTTCATTTTCTTCGGTCGACGGGAGTAGTCTTGGTTAATCATAGAGTCTTGGACCCTTCACCAGACCCTATGGATTTTGGAGGATAGCCGCTGAGGAGGCTGCTCTGGCTCCGCTTTTGTAACATTTTCAGCAGGTGGAGGAGACCTTTTTAACACAGCAGTTAGAGAGTTTTTGCCCACCTTCTTGAGTGGTTCAAAGCTGTACCCAGTTAGAACAGCAGCATCAATTTCCACCATTGGAGCTGATAGAGTCAGTCCAGAAGGGGAACTGCCCCCGGCTTTCCTCACTCGACGCCAGTGGCGACGTCGATCGCGTCTTGCAGATGGAATCATCTCCGTTGTCGGGGCAGCTTTATCATACCCCCTATTTTGGTGAAGGGTTACTGCCGGTGCCAGCCTATCGAAGACTGACGTCCGCTGAGAAGAAATATCGAACCTATCGAAGACTGACTTTTGACCAGGGAAAGAAGCCTTGGTGACTTCGCCCGAAGCGGGAGCCGGAACGGTCAGTCTTGCAAAGACTGATCCTTTAGCAGGAGAAGCCGCTTTGACGATTTCCTCTACTTGAGCCGGAATGGCTATCAACTTTGGGATAACCCCTTCGAGTATTGCAGGATTCTTCATGGGCCTATTTGAGATTTGGCCTAGTCTGTTAAAGATCGAGGCGCTGGAATTGGACGACCCGTTGAGAGGGGCCGCAGTAGTGGTGAGCCGATCAAAGACCGACTTCTTTGGAGCCTCCTGCATTAGCATTAGAGCGTTGAAGCTCATTGGCGGGAGCATGGTCCCAAAGAATAACCCAGCGGTGGTTTGTGTTACCTGCTCTACTGGCATTATGTAAATGGAGGCCGCTTGGGGCCTGTAAGTTACTCCTCCAGATAGGACAGAGCGGGAGTTGTTGTTGCAGTTGGTGCAGTTGGAAGTTATTGACGCCATCTTCTCTTCTTGACGGAGCAAGACACCAAATCTTAGTACCTCGAATCCACAGGCAACCATAGCAGACCATGATTTGTTCGCGAAACACGACATATGAAGTGTGGAGTGGAAAGAGGAAAAGGTCCCACCGGGCGTGCCAGAATCTGTTCACCGCCGAAAGATGAGACCGGGACGTTGGGATGTCTGGCCTGAATTTTGGGGGACAGATGCTAATTGGTTTTATCCGTCCGCCTCTCCGAAGATGCCAAGTTGATTTATGGCACCGTGTATCGGAGATTTAGACCGATACGGCCGTTGTAGCAGACTTCGTCAGATTCCCTCTCGTGTACTAGGGGATTTTGATTGTGGGGACGCTCTTCCCTGCAGCCGCAAGCCCTGCAGTTAATTACGCTACCGCATCGCGGTAACCACTTTATCCTTCTCCAAATGGTCACTTCGTGTCGTGTGTGTTTGTTTTGTTTTTGGTTGCCCGTGGATTGCATACGGAGACTAATTTATGTTGTCGCCCATAGGGCGTGGATTATTCCAAATCAGTATTTTCTTAGATTTGGATTTTGGTTGGTTTTAAGGATCATTAATCTTATTTTTAGATTAAGATCAACTTAAATGCTTGTTAAGGATACGTTAGCCTAATTTTAGACTAAGATCTACTCAGCAAGGTTTTGGGATCATTTAGATCCAACGAGAGAGTAATTGGACTCTATCGTTTTAGTTTAGGGACATTGCGGTCCATTGGGTTTAAGGACATCATAGTCCATGAGTTTAAGGACCTCATATTCCATAGTTTAAAGATGTCATAGTCTATATAGTTTAAAGACATCATAGTCTTGTTTAAAGACATCATAATTAAGGTTTCGATTTAACCATTTGGGGATGTACCAAAAGTTATTGGTTATTGGGACCCTTCATCTCTCTGAAGACGCTGAAGAATTACAGCGACGTGTATCAGAGGTATGAAGAGATGTACCCTTAAACCGAAGTTGGTTGGGAGATCTACAGTCAGGTTTGAGATTAAGACCAATCAAGAAGATTGTGAGCACATGAACTCGATTGATCTGAATTAGGGACTTGTGGCCAGTTTGGGCTTAGTCCACTCATTTTTGAATAAAGTGTTTGAATACTTGTTTAGACTCGGTCCACTCATTTTGAGTAGAATATTGAACATTCATTTAGGCTCAGCCCCTTTTATTCAATAATGATGAGCATTGATTCGGGCTCTGACACTCCTTTTTCCTTTTGTCTTTTATTGAGTGTTGAACACTTTTTGTGGCGCTGGGGCCTTATTTACAGAGCGCTTTGTAATTCCTTAACGCCCACATGAGGAGCACGTGGAGCGCTTGGCGCTGAGCGCCAGACTTGAAGCGCTAAGGCGCTTCTTTTCTAAAATGGCGCCCTCGTAAGGAGCACATGGAGCGCTTGGCGCTGAGCGCCAGATTTGGAGCGCTAAAGCGCTTCTTATAAAATAGCGCCCACGTGAGGAGCACGTGGAGCGCTAAAGCGCTTCTTTTAAATTGGAGCGCTAAGGTGCTTCTTTGGCAGCTCTAATCAGTTCTGTACTCTAGGAATTAATTCTCGGTTTACAAGAGACTTTGTCTCATGGATCTAAGAACTGAATTCTTCTTTTTATGAAGAGAGACTTTGATCTCTTCTGTTTTTATAAAAGACTTGGTCTTAAAGATCTGTGGTCTAGAAAAAGAACTAAGTTCTTCTGATACGAGAGTTAAACACTCTAATATGGAGGAGATGTTATGATCTCTCTTCTTTTTATTTATCTTAAAAAAGGTTCTTTTTCTTAGAGCTTGCTTTTCACCTTTTCTTTTCTCAGAACTGGAAACTTATGGGGGGGTTCTTCTGTACAAGACTTGAAGTCTTGGGTTCTTTATATAGTGGAGGCTGATTTGTTGAATCAGTTAAGGAAATCTCTCATTGAGAGATCTTTAAATGATTTGGGAATTTATCCCACCTTTGGAATCTTTGATCTAAGGGCTTCTGTTTTACAGAAGATGGTTTTCTTGTTATTAACAAGATTGGGAAAATATTTTCCCATACAAAACTTATTTTGTATCTCGGTGATTTTTAATCACCATTGGATCTTTGATCCAACGGTGCTCTGATTTACAAAGCATAATCTTTCTGGTTTAGAAAGATTTGAGGAGTGTTTGCTCAATCAGAATTTAATTCTGGTAATTTGATGATTTTATCATCTTCGTTGGATCTTTGATCTAAGGGTTGAGAACTGTTAGTTCTGGCACTGGTGTTCTCGTGCTTTGCACGTGAGCGCTGCCTCAGAGTCTTTGACTCTTAGCGCTGGCGCTCTTGGCGCAGGCGCTCTCGTGCTTTGCACGTAAGCGCTGCCTCAGAGTCTTTGACTCTTAGCGGTGGCGCTCTTGGCGCTGACGCTCTCTTGCTTTGCACGTGAGGCGCTGCCTTAGAATCTTTGACTCATGACGCTGGCGCTCTTGGCGCTAGCGCTCTCGTGCTTTGCACGTGTGGCGCTGCCTCATTACCGAAGGTGCCTTTTCATATTTTTTTCTCTACTTTTTCTGAGTCAGACTTCTCTTTCCTAATGCTTTCTCTTAATAGAGCTTGAAAACAGTTCCATCACGCACAGAATTTTCTAGGCCTAGACTTAAATGTCTCCTTTTATAATTTGAAGCAATGTTTCTCTTCTCTCTCACTTTCAGAGAATCATCTTAACAAAGCAGAGCTATAGCTTGTAATCGTCCACATGCCCGCCGGCAACCAAGGGAGGTGCCTATTGAGGAAATCGTTCCTCGTTTTGTTGCACGCTTCGTGAACCCTGCTCTTACGGATGACCAATGCGATACGGTGTTGTACGAGCTCTTGACTCGTAAAGGATCCCCTCTCCCCATCGGCTCCATTTGGCTTCGGATGGTCTTCTTGTTGATGCTCGATGACATCCCTCCTCATCCAGTGGAGATGACTCTGGCAATGCTCGACGCGGCAGATGAAAAGATCGAGTGCTTTCACGAGACACTTTTGATTACTACAGCTCTGAGGGATCGCTCTGTTCAGCTGCTAAACTAGATACGGGCTCAGTGGGTCATCATGTCTGCTTTCGCTGATGGGCACGGTGCTGACCGATGGAAAGCGACTGTTCGTGAAGATCGCCGCTTTGACATGGTGGAGAAGGCAGAGAGGGAATTAGATAATTTTATCCATGGTTTTGTGAATCCTTGTACTTTCGATCCCATGTTTGGTGATCTATTTCCTGTAGAGTAGAATGTTCAATTAAATGCTTTCTTTTTGTCGTTGACCACCAAGTGCTCTCTTTCTAACACCTGCTCTTTCTCTGATGTGTGTATGTGCGTGTATGAATGAGTCCGATTTCACACATATCTGTAAACGAAACTTAAACCCGTGTAAACAGGAACAAATAGCTCTTGGCCGGAAATTTTGGTGAGAATAGTGCCTATCGAGGAGATCATTCCTCATTTTGCCACGCGGTTAGCGGATCCTCTTCTCACTGATGACCAATGTGACGTGGCCCTGTACGAACTCCCAACCCGTAGGGGCTCTCCTCTTCCCATGGGTTCCATTTGGCTTAGGATGATTTTCTTGTTTTCTGATATTCCTCCTCTTCCGGCAGAGATGATCCCTGCGATTCTTGATACGGCGGAGGATAAAATTGAGTGTTTCCACGAGGCACGCTTAATCACCCCGGCTCTGAAGGATTGCTCGTTTCATTTACCGAGTCAGATAAGAGCCCGGCAGGGTATCATGTCTGCTTTCGCTGATGAGCATGGCGCTAATCGGTGGGGATCAACTCCTCATGAAGACCGTCACTTCGACATGGTGGAGAAGGCAGAGAGGGAATTGGAGAACATTGTATTTTGTATTGTTAACCCCTATACCTCTAATCCCATAGTTGGTGATCTTTTCTCTGTAGAGTAGTATATTTATATCGATGTATTTTTCTTATTATCGACTGTTGAATGTTTTATGTCGAATGTTTTGTGTTCATCATATATTCGTATGTGTATTGCACTTCTGTACATGAGCTTTTATAATTTACCATCAGGAATTTTCTTTTAAGTGCGAGAACTATTGTAGTGTCGTACGTAAATTAGCTTGCTTTGGACACCATTTCTATTTAAGCACATACATAGTTGTATTGTCGTGTCTCTTTAGCGAATACGTCTTGTAGATAGTCTATCTTGATCTCCTTGTAGGGCAGCGATGGCTTAGAAGACAGGTTCAGATCTGCCGCCTAAGACTTTTCAACTTTATGAGCCGTGAGGGTCTCATAAAGGCTTTCCCCCTACGAGTCGAGAGGATCCCATATGTGTATTTTCTCGTTAGGAGTCGTGAAGACTCCTAAGTGCATTTTCTCTTGAGAGTCATAAGGATCTCACAAGAGAATTTTTCCCACTTACAAGTCGAGATGACTCGTAAGTAGTTGTTTCCCTCCTTCTCGAGATTCTACTTTGGAGAGTGTGGCCCGTGAATAGTATGCAATAGCCCATCTTGGACTGACTTGCAGGGCCCCAGTGCTTAGGAAACAGGTCCTTATCCCTATTGCCTAAGGATTTTCCCTACAAGTCGAGACGAGTCGAGAAGTTCTCGCAAGGACACTAATTTCCTCACGAGTCGAGACGAATCGAGAAATTCTCGCAAGGGTTTCCTAACGTCACAGTTAACTCCTGCTAATAGAAGTCCGTTAGGGTTTGTGGTACTAGGGTTTTTACCCATCACACCGTCGCATTGGCCGATAAATTCCCGGATATGCAATCTTGCTGTTCGGGTGGCCCCGCGACTGTCGTGTCTCTGATCCCTTCGGGAGCTGGACAAGACGTCTTCAAGTAATCTTCTAGGTAATATTACCGTCGGAAAAGAAAGCGTTAGGGATATTCCATGTTGCTTTTTACTTGAGGTTAGGCTCAGTTTGTGAGCCCCGATGAGTTATAACCACTCCGCGCTGGAGTGGTATGGTCTCCGATAGTCTTTCAGGTCTCATTTGAGTTACCGTCAAGACCCTGAAGCGAGAGATTTTCCTTGGCTTCGTTGGTTGACATTGTGTCTGCAATATTGCGACGAATGTCGAGGTTGTCTCTGAGTTATCTGTGAACCATCGAGGTTTGGAACTAGGGGACTTTGCCATGGCTCCATTTGTTTATGTCGTGCTCGTATCCTGCTGGAGGGAAGAAGAACGCTATTTGGTTGATCTCTAGGCTGTGGATGCCGCCGTCAAGACTTGGAACTAAAGACTTTGCCATGGTTTCGGGGTAGTCTCTAGGTTGTCTGTGAATCGTCGAGATTTCGAACTAGGGGACTTTTCCATGGCTCCGTTTGTTGATGTCGCGTCTGCTTCTGGTTGGAACGAGAAGAAGAACGTTGTTGTTGACTTCTAGGCTTGTATATGTAGCCATTGAGATCTGGCTTCCCTTTGGCGAAGCCTGGTGGGACGATATGGTTTCCTTTCTGTTTGTGCCCATGGATTGTATACAGGGGTCAATATGATCTCACCTGCAGGGCAGAAATTTCATTTCATTTTTTTCACGATGCTCTATCATTACTGTAAGTCTACGGTAGCGCCCCGGCCGTCTAACAGACGCCAAATGCGGAACAAAAACTTTTTGACTGGCGCTATCGTATACTATAACCCGGATCTGCCATTAAAACTAAACTAACAAACTACAAAGAGGGTAGAAAGGTTATACCGAACGATCCGAGTCCTTCATTCTTTAACCATCATCCCAGCTCCGTTGGGGCTGCTCCGATCTCGTCGATCTCCGATCTGCTCGTCCAGGTGGCACCACGTCAACGGATCTTTAAACGGGCTCCCGCTTCTGACCCGAGGCAACTCGGTCATCAAGTTTGCTAAAAGAGATGACCAATATTGATGTAGAGAATGAGTAGAACACTTTGTCTCGCTTCGTCCAAAGCCATGGACGAACGGTTAATGAAGTTGGCATTTGAATCGGGTGATGGAATAAAATGAGCTATGAAATTTCCATACACAAATCTATCATAATCTTTTCAACCAAGTGAGTGAGTGAGAAGAGGAGGGGAAGGCTGGCCAATATAACAAGAGAGGGGGGTGAGTGTAGGAAAGGTAGAGAGTAACCTTAACAATAAATGAGCTAATGAGTCATTAGACACCTTGCACAAATAATCAATGCATACAATGAATCATAATCTAGTCATCATCCATCATTAAATGCACAAATGACTCACTAGCCATCTCATCATCCTAGTCACCATCTAGAAGCTTCCACACACTCATGACTCACCCTCATGACGAAAAGATAAATCCTCATTAAACCGAATGTTTAATACGGGTGATAGAAAACAGGAAACTGGCAACTTCCAAAAGCGATCACGAAACAAATTTCAGGACAACCCCGTAACAGTATAAACATACCCGTATTTGTATTACGACCGAATACAAATGCAACTGAGAAAAAGATATTATATCTACACAGTATAATACTCGGATCCAGCTTAAAGCAAAGCCCACCAGTATTATCTGCCCGAAATATGACACATGCGTAAACGCACGTGCATTGCCATAAAACCATACGGCCTCTACAACATTTCGCCAAACTTGGGAAACTTTCTGTGGGGGACTCTAATGACTCGTCAGTACCCTGGCAGTGGGTTTAACCACAAACCGTCAGCGGCACTAGCTGTGCGTAACGGCTGCCCATGGACTGACCTCAAGAGATGCCGATGAGCGAACTCATCCTGGAACCCTATTGAGCCTAACAGTGACAATGTATATATAGTCCGGTCCGTTCGCCTATAAGTATCGCATATCGGCCTAGGGGGCTGGTAACGTCAGACCCCTAATAGCGGTATAAGTCATGTCGGAGTGTAGCCCAAAAACACTCTAAGATACTACTGGAGTACCTACCAGTAAATCTCCTGCCTCGGCCGAGGGCTATGTGTAATGGCTCTCCTAGACACAGCGCGATCTCACCCCCAATACCGGGAGAGACGAATCCCCTGCCGATCAGCTCACTTACCTCCATGTGGCTCGGGACTGTACCCAAAAACTACCTGTTTGCACGACTCCTTTGAGCCGTGGTAGGGTAGAAATCAAAGCACAGTGGGAACTCACACGAGACAAATGACGACCTCAGGTCGATGAACTAACCTGTACGCATGTCACCAGGGAACTGCTATCTCACGATAGGTATAATACCAACTAGCAGGTTCCCGGCGAGTCCTGTCCGGTGTACTCATAACCTAATGAGCACCTGTATACATCTTAGGTGATCCAACTGACACCAGTGGCTTGTGAGACCGGCCACCGCCCCTCGTCGGGGTCTCGACTGTATACACTAGTCTACTCCGGAGAATCGATGCCCTGTCTCGAAACTCCCACGACTAAGGACCATAATTAAGGATATGCTTATAGACCACCCAACTCTCACGTATATGATCGCCATCATACTGTTGGTAGTCAAGCAAGATCCTAAGGGCTCTATCAACGTGTAACAGTGATCAGTCACCTGAATCTGTACACGACTGATAAAGGCAAACCAGATAGTATACTATCATCTCGAGTAAGACTGTACTACCGGTATAGGTCCTCCTCAATCATTGTAATCACGTGCCCGCGATCCAATAATTGACTTTGAGGGCACTACATCCAACAATTACAGCTTTTTATATTGCGAAAGTCGTGATTACCCAATCATTTCAGCTATTTTTCTTTTTCTTTATTCGTTGCTTTTTATTGTGAGTTGCCCAATCATTTTGGCTATTTTTATATGCTTATATTTTACTCGCCGATTTTTGTTGCAAGTTGCCCTATCATTTCGGCTATTTCATATGCATTTTTGCTCGCTAATTTTTATTATGAGTATGGAACTTGGGATCTGATACCAATCTTAGCATCAGCATCGCTGCGACTGGAATATTGCCAGGATCAAATCGTCATTTGCCATGAAAGGGCTTGGAATTCGATACCGATTTAGGCATCAGCATCGCTACAACTGGGATATTGCCAGAAGCAAATCATCACTTTCCTTTGTCGATTCGAGCAAAGGTGGCTTAGCAAACAGGGTTAAGATCCTGTCGACTAAGGCTTTTTGACTTCATAAGCCATAAGGGTCTCATAAAGATGTTTCTCCCTACGAGTCGTGAGGATCTCGTAGGTGCATTTTCTCCTTAGGAATCGTGAGGATTCTTAAGTGTATGTTCTCTTATAAGTCGTAAGGATCTTACAAGAGTGTCTTCTCCTTATAAGTCGAGAGGACTTACAAGTGTCGTTTAGCACATGAGGACATTCCTCGTCGTTGGTGGGACTTGGTGAAAGAAACGTTTATTTATGCTCGTGGATTTTATACAGGGGTCAATATTGAGGCGCCTGTAGGGCAAACTGGGAGATGTGATTGCTTAAGAAAAGGTTTAGATCCCTGTAGCTTAAGGCTTTTGAATCCTACGAGCCATGAGGGTCTCATAGGGGGAATTCTCCTTACGAGTCGTGGGGATCTCGTAAGTGTAATTTCTCCTTAGGAATCATGGGGATCCCTAAGTGTGTTGCTCCCTTGTAAATCGTAAGGATCTCACGCGGGTATTTTCTCCTCACAAGGTCGAGAGGACCTTGCAGGTGTCTTTATTTTAACGAGATTGCGCCCTTTCGGGTTTTCACAAACTCGCCGGTAGTCCTGCTGTTTTTACTCACAGCGCCCTTTCAAGTTTTTATCCGTGCCCATTTAGCTTGTGGACGTACCCCCCTCTTTTTGTATGGTGGGATTTGAGCCATAGTCCTCATCGCTGGGATTTGTGGACTTGCACTCCACTATCGCCGTGTTTGAGGCAACATTGTTAGTTTAAAGACATATCGGTCCAATGTTAGTTTTTAAGGACATCTCGGTCCATTGTTAGTTTAAAGACATCTCGGTCCATAACTAGTTTGAGGACATCTCGGTCCGTTGTTAGTTTTAAGGAAGTTACGGTCCATAACTAGTTTGACGTTGCGGTCCTTTGTTAGTTTTAAGGACATTACGGGCCGTAACTAGTTTAAGGATGTTACGGTCTGTAGCTAGTTTAAGGATGTTGAGTTCCGTTGTTAGTTTTAAGGACGTTACGGTTCGTAGCTAGTTTAACGACGTTGTGGTCCTTTATTATTTTTAAGGACGTTATGGTCCGTAGCTCTCCATTTTTGAGATGGAGTACTGTTGGGTACTACTCTTAGAGTTTTGACTCAAGAAGATAGTGAGCGGACATAGGCGGCATCATCTATCATTGACCTGGGCCGTGACTCGTCAGGCGTAGTATTTTTTCAGGAATCGGCCGTTTATTGGCAGGAAGGGTCTTTCGCCATGCATATCCATGAGCAAGTAGGCTCCATCTTGGTAGACCTTGTCTAGGATGTACGGGCCCTCATAGTTCGGCTCGAATTTCCCCTGTTTGGCACAGTTGGGGATCATAGGTCTTTTTACAACTAGCATGAGTTTGCCTTGGAGGAATGTTCTTGGCCTAGTCAATCTTTCGTATGAGTGTGTCATCCTTGCTTTGTAAGCCTTCAGGTTTTGCTGTGCCATGAGACGAGTTTCATCAAGGGCATCGAGCTCCTCAAGACGAAGATGGGCATTTCCTTCATCCTTCAGCTCATATCGAACTGCTACTCGTAAAGAGGGTAGCTCTATCTCTAAGGGAAGAACCGCTTCCGTTCCGAATACCAACACAAATGGCATTGTGTTCGTGGCCGTCTTGAACGTAGCCCGATAGGCCCAGAGAGGTTCATGCAATCTCTCATGCTAGTCCTTTTTATTTCTGGAAACTATTTTCTTTATGATCTTTTTCAAGGTCTTGTTGAAAGCCTCAGCTAGACCGTTAGCCCAGGAATTATAAACTGAAGAATATCTCCAATCTATTTTATGCCGCTATGCGAAGCGGCTGATCTTATGGCTTCTGTAGGCTGTCCCGTTATCCGAGATGATCCGCCGCGGAGTGCCGAACCGGTAGATGACATGCGTCCTGAAGAAATAGAGGATGTTCTCCGTCTTCACTTTCCTTAATGGTATTGCTTCTGCCCATTTAGAGAAGTAATCGGTTGTTGCCAGTATGAACCGATGTCCTTTGGATGATGCTGGCTCAACTTGGATGATGCTGGCTCGATGGGCCCGATTATATCGGTTCCCCACATTTCGAATGGCCAACTAGCCAATGTCAGATGTAGTGGATTTGGATGCTGATGGATGAAGTCCCCATGAATTTGGCATGAGTGACATCGCTTCGCATATCGAGGTAGTCCTGAACCATTGTGGGCCAATAGTAGCCCATTCTTTTGATCATCAGCTTCATCTTTAGCCCAGCTTGATGGGAACCGCAAAGTCCCTCATGAGTTTCTTTGACGACCCTTTTTGCTTCTTCTGGTCCCAGGCATCTCAGCCATAGACAATCGAATGATCTCTTATAAAGAGTACCATTGACGAAGGCAAAAGACAGGGCTCGCTTCATGAGATGATGTCTTGACGACACATTTTCGGGCGTTCGATAGGATTTGAAGTAGTCTATGAAGACTTCTCTCCAATACTTTGCCCCTTCTTCATCCTCCAATTGGAAGGTCTCTTGTTTGGTTTTTTCCTCTCCTTTAGACATCTTCGGAGATATTTCTGCTGGAGTGAGAATCCGGCGAATTTGCACAATGATCTTTATTTCATCGAGGTTTTCGTCGGCTAGTTCTTTAGCGAGCTTGGCTGACGCATCCACCTTGCTATTTTCCGCACGCGGTATGCTTTCCAGGGTGTAGGAAGGGATTTGCGTCAGCAATTGCTGCACTCTTTCACCATATCTGATCAGTTCTGCTTGCACGTCTGGTAGTCGCCATTTACTTGGCTAACGACCAGCTGGGAGTCTCCATATATGAGGAGGTTTTCGATTCCCATGTTGACAGCAATCTCGAGACCTGTTATCAAAGCTTCATACTCAGCCTCATTATTTGTTCTCAGCTCCGTTAAAGAAAGGGCAAAACACATTATCCCTCCTTGTGGAGTCACAAAGATAAGGCCCACCCCGGCTTTAATCATGGGGGTATTTTTCTTTCGCTTCTTCAAGGAGGATGCTCCATCGAAGTAGAGTTCCTATCGGGTATCATTCCCTTCTTTCTCCTCATCAATTGCATTAAACGCGTGTTCGTCCGGCAACTCACAGTTCAAGGGAGAGTCGGCGGGTATCGGATGCTCAGCGAGAAAATCGGCGATGACCAGGCCTTTTATTGCCTTGAGGGGTCGATATACTATCGAGAACACCATCAAGAGGAGGGCCTATTTGGCAAGCCTTCCCGTTAGCATGGCTCTTGATATCAAGTACTTGAGAGGATCCACCTTTGATATGAGTTGGACCTCATGTGTCAAGGTGTAATGTCGGAGTTTTTTTACTGCGAAGATCAGTGCTAGGAAATGCTTTTCGATGGGGGAGTAGTTATTTTCTGCCCCCAGGAGAACTCGAATCATATAATAGAGAGCTCTCTCCTTCCCCTGGTCGTTCTCCTGTGCTCATAACGCACCTAAAGAACCTTCAAGAGCTGTTGTGTACAGGATGAGGGGCTTTCCTTTGACCGGTGCGATCAGTACCGGCGAGTTCTACAGATATTGCTTGATTTCGTCCAGTGCGCTCTGGCATTTACGATCCCAAACGAGCGGGGTCCCTTTTTTCATTAAATGACTGTAGGGGCAGCATTTACCAGAGAGGTTAGCTATGAACCGCCGAATATACACGAGTTTTCCTTGGAGAGACCGCAGCTGCTTGAGAGTTCTTAGCGAAGGCAGTTCCATAATCGCCTTGATCTTTGACAGGTCTATTTCGATGCCCGGTGTCGTACGATGAATCCCAGGAATTTGCCCGAGAAAACTCCAAACACACATTTCAGAGGGTTCATCTTCAGATTATATTTCCGAAGACGCCGGAACACTATTTTCAAATGCTCCCAGTGTTCCTCGTATGATTTGCTTTTCACCACGAGGTCGTTGATGTAACATTCAACGATCTCATGTACGAGGTAATCGAAGATCTTTTTCATGGCCCTCTGGTAGGTGGCGCTGGCGTTCTTCAGACCGAATGGCGTCACTTTGTAGCAGAATATGCCCAACGGAGTCCGGAAAGCAGTATGCTCTTGGTCTTCAGGATGCATCTTGATTTGGTTGTACCCTGAGGATCTGTCCTTGAAGGAGAAGACTTCATGGGTGGATGTGTTATCGATCATCAACTCGGTGACAAGCACTGGGAAGTCGTCTTTCGGACAAGCTTTGTTGAGATCCCGAAAATCTACGCAGACGCGTACTGTACTATTTTTCTTCAGTACCAGAACGATATTGGCGATCCATTCGGGGTATTGAACTTCTTGGATGAAGCCAGAGTCGATTAGCTTCTTGACTTCGGCATTGATACTCATCTCAAGCTCGAGCCGCATTCTTCTTGGTGCTTGTTTGACTGGCTTGACGTCCGGCGATATCGCTAGTTTATGCACAGCTATCTCTGGGTCTAATCCCGGCATCTCAGAATAGTTCCATGCGAAACAGTCTTTATACTGCATAAGCATGTCTTTTAACATGGCTACCTATTTCTCAGACATTAGCTCACTGAAGAACGTTGGCCTTGGCTCGTTTGCCATCCCCAAGTCGATTTTTCTCAGGTTGTCTGCTGTGGTGTGTATCCCATCTTCCAGCTCTTTTGGCGCCGGTGGAAATTATGAAATCAGCGCGTTCTCATCTTCATTTGCGAAGCATTGGGAGAGGTTGTCCATATCCTCATGCTCTCGCTCCTTTGAGAATGTTATCATATGGCACGTATGAGCTCGTTTCCAAGCTCGATGCTGATCTAAAGTTTCCCTCACAGTGTAGGTGGTTCTCGGCTCATGCTTTCGTGGCGGGGCTACCCTCCAACTGTCGGATAGAGCAAACCAGCCCTGCTGATACTGATCTTCAACCCAATCTTTGAAGGTGAAGCAGTCATCCAGAGGATGTCCCACTACTCGGTAGTAGGAGAAATAATCCGGGCGATGGACCTCGTTTATCTGTTCGGGGTATCGAGACTCTGGGAGCATCATCATTTGATGCTTCATGACAAGGTCGAATATTTTCCTTGTCTTTTCTTGAGGGAAAGAGTATTCCCGACCCATCTTCTTCATGAAAGATGGGTTCCAGCTGACTTTTCCTCGCTCGCGTGGCTTCTTGGATCTGCTTTGCTGTCTTGGAATGTCGTCCCCGTTCTTGACCTTGCTGTTGTTTCTACATCGGGCTTTCTTTTTGCCACGAGAGCGCACAACGAGTTGGGGGTGAAATGGATCGTCATCCTCCGTAGCCTGCTGAATGATACGTTGTGTCCTGGTTTTTTCGTAAATGGCCATTTTGCGGCTGTGGTCATCCCGAACCCTTTGACCTGCTACTCTTATTAGCTTGTCAATCTGCTCTTCGAATAATGGACTTGATATTCGTACGGCGGGATCTCGTTCTGGTTCGACATCAACGCTGTCCGAAAATGTGTTCGTTCCACCGGAGTTATTTATGACATGGCAGCCATGGAATCTCTCCCGTTTCTTGGACCGAATGTATCTAAAGCTAGTCGTCTCCATTCTCCCGTTGGGCATCTTCTGCTGAGTCCCAGGAATGTTCCAAATCCTATTATAGAACTGGGCTTGTCGACCAGTCTATTTAAAGGGTATGCCTTAGCGTCTCAATAGTCTTTTCAGTCCCTCTGCATAGTATCTGGGCAGACGGATAGGTTGAAGCCTGTCGAGCGCAGGTTCGGCACCGTGCCATACCTCTCTCTCCACTTTAGTCTCGGTGGATTGATAGAAAATGATCGCCTTCTCACTTTTTTGGAGAGGAGGGACGTGTACGTATCAAGTGCATCAAGTTCTTTGCAATGCTGCTGCGGGACCAGAGTAATCTATAAACTCTGGTTAGCTCCAGCAAAGGTCTGCATTGACGGGCGGACGGAGAACATTGCGTTGGCCTCGTCCTCAAAATCACTGCCAAAGACCAGCATAGGAGTAGATGGTCCAGGCCTATTTCCTTGGGGTTGTCCCGAGTAGACCAACTCTTCGTCCTCTTTAGTATCGCTCCCAAATATCGGAATGGTGGCGATGGCTTTTTTCTTGTTCTCTGGTTTGCAACATCTTTCCACGTCTTCGAAGACTGCTAAGAAGTACTTGGCGTCTTCATATTTGCGGTCTTGATTTACGGAGAATGGGTTCAGCTCCCGTGTAACTGTGTACTCGAAGTCTTCCTTGAAGTACTTCATACACTAATGTTGTGTAGAAGGGATGATGTTGTACTCATGTAACCAAGGCCTGCCGAGCAAAGCGTCGTAGAAAGTCTTGGCGTCAATAACATGGAACTTGATGTCGGTGATGAGTAACCCAAAGCGTAGTGTCAATATTACGGACCCGAGCGTTTGTGATGACTACGAGTCGAAACCGAAGATGGTAATTTTATCCCGAGCCAGGTGCTGCACATTCATGCAAATCTTCTTCAACACCCTTACGTTGAGAAGGTGTCACACCCCGAAAAGTATGGAACATGACCAGCACTTAAATTAAGAAACGTCTCGAGGCGTACGTAATCTAAATAAGCCAAAACCCAAAAATCAAAACCATGTAAAGCAGTAGAATGAAGGAAAACCAATTTAAATCAAGTAGTTTAGCAACATAAGCCGAAATATGCATTTTTTTAAAATCACAAGTCTTTTCTGAAAATTTCGGCAGAGTTTCCTTTGTAAATACTGGCCCCGAACGGGGTACAACATGATAAACATATGCATCAATGAGAAAAGGCATCCCCAAGCGGGAGCTAGCTCTTCGTCAATCGACGGCCATAACCACGCAAGCAATATAATATACAACGCCGAAAGGCGAGGATCAAAACTGAAAGAAAAACTCTAAAACTACATGAATTCCATCATAATACAACGCGCGACTCTAAGGTCGAAAGAATAAACATCACTGGTCTGCTAAGTCAATAAAATATACATGTCTGGTTGATAGAGTTTACTAGATACAACTGAATGTAATAAAGTACAATGGCGGTCACGATGCAAGTGAACCCACCTACCAAAGCAATCACCCGGAAAGGGAGCAGTGTGCCAGCAAAACCATAACGAAACCTATATGGCAATACCTGCAAGAAACTGTGGCACAACGGGGGTGAGTTGTCAACTCATGAGTAGAAAACATCACCGAGCAGAAATCGTGTGTATGACACAATCCTAGGTCAATATGATCAATACAAATATATTCTCAACATGATAAAGTCTGAAGTATGAAAAGATGGCAAGGGTAAACATCTATACATAAGTATAATCCTATGTGCTCATGTCAGTGCCTCGGGTAGCAACATATCATATGAATGAGGTATGAATGCATGAAAACAGAATACATGTAAATGAAGAAACTGCTTTCATAACTTAGTAAGATTTCTGTATATTTAAAATGAGATATCATCAATGAAATCAACATAAACAGTGGTTAGCATCGACACAAAACATAAATCCCAATATCTCGATATCTCAGGCTCCGGCTATATGGACTGGCCTGTATCATCAAATCTCAATACCTCAATATCTCAAATCTCAGTGTCTCAAATCTCACTATCTAGGGCTCCGTCAGTCCGGATTGGCCCCTATCATCAATCACACGACCACGAACAGTATCCTCCAGATATCCGACGCGCTAGGTAAAATCACGGGTAGGCAGTCTGCCCCTGCCGGGCTCATCGTCTACACCTCGAGCTTCTTATCCCGGGGTACCTTACCGGGTCTACCATGTACCCGCAGACGGTTCATCCAACTCCTCGAATCGGGTCTCATAACCGAGAAAACATCATGGTGGACGACTCATATATCACGAGAAAACCGCACTTTTCATTTTAAAATGAGAGAGAGAGAGAGAAGTTTATATATATTCTTGCGGTTTTCTCCCAAATCCAGAAAATCTCATGAAAATCCGAAATCCAATCATCAATAGCAAGTAAACAGTGAATATCGGCATAAAACTCCATAATACTGCATAACAGTGAATAATAATATGCATGCAGTAGCAAGTAATAATTGCAATGTCTAAACTAGCATATAAAGACGAGTACGCTAATACCATGTCGAACTATCAGTTAACAAGCTATGTCAATGAGTAATATTCTCTAAAGTGTTCGTGACATGGCAATTACCGATGATGATGTGTGTGAGCCGGCAAGTAAGTGTATGTGGAACATACGCATCATCGGTAATGGTGCTCGTGTCCAGACAGCATGATCTCAATAATGGCATATGAAAATACAATATAAGCATGCGGTGCGAGATATGCGGGAGCTGAACAATAAACACAATAATAACTAATCTGCATTTATATAAATACGAGTCATACAGTTTTACCATTTGAAATAACACAAATTGTGGTGTTTTGAAAATAAGGGCTACGGTGTTTTAAGAAAAGATACGTCCTTTGAAATATCCGTAGAATCCTGATTTGATTATTTTCTGGATTGTGTAAGTAAAAGGAAGTATCGAATCAATTGTTTCCCGATAACGGTTTCATTTGATCGATAACAGTATCTTGTATCAGTATTTAGAAAATTGTATAAAGAAATCACAACCAAAGAATTATATTTAACCGCAATCAATTACGGTGTCAGTTGTAGATCGTAAGCGAGTGCAGATCGTCCACAGGGATTGTGCGATTCGTTTCAATGTTCGATTTGCTTGAATTGAAAAGTTAATCGAAAAGAAAAGAAAGCATGATTCAAGATTTATCAATTGTTTCAAGTGTCACTATTCTATTCAAGAATCAAGAAAATGATAAACAATCAAGAATCGGGTTTCGATGATATTTCCAACCAAATGTCAAGAATCTAAATGAGGCTCGTAGGAATCGATCGGATCTATAGACGTGATGTAATCATCAAGATATCGTGTTCTTGTCCTTCGAAGAATTGATACTAGATCGATGATGATCGACGAGAGTTAGGGCTTTCTTGTGAAACTAGGGTTTCATCATTTAACCCTTGTTCTTTCATCGATATCATTCACATTCTAGCCTCTAGCAATTTCAAGAAATGATCGTAACTCCCCAATTTCGAGTGATATCAATCAAGAAAGCATCACAACAAAATTGGGTCGTCGATTCTTGAACTTGCTAGGGTTTACAAAACTCGTAGGAATCAAGAATCGTTTTCAGATATATTACATCATCATTCTATTGATCGTCTCGAATCCTCGACGAGCGGAGTTTATTCACACATCATCACACAGAAAGCATTCAAGAATTGAAAAGATATCATGATGCAAGAATTTAAAGAAAACAAGATAAATGAATATCACCTTTTATTTATATCAACAATTTGATTACAGTCGCTCAAGAACTACAAGAGGAAGAACTAAATTGTCGATCTGGCATCGCTTTTCTCCCTGAGTCGTGGATCGGCTTGGACCACTTGCTCTGTTGAAGATCGGCTCCGCTCATAAAAGGTTGAAGGGCTTCTTGCTCGATTTGGTACTCGGGATCTTGGCTTTTGATTGGAATTAGGGTTAGGGTTTCACACAAGTCTTCTCACTAGACTTGTGGAAGAAGATGAAGAATGAGGTGAATGGATCAATCAATTTCAATGAATGAATAATCTCTTTACAAGTGAGCCTAGGGTCCTATTTATAGATCTCCCAAACCCTAAGCCTTGAGTTTAAAATAGAAATTCCCTCCAAAAGTTTGTTGAAAGACTTCTAGAAGTAGTTAGTTAGGCTTAGCTTAGGGTTTAAGCTAGGGTTTAGGGAGAACATTCTAGAATACAAGGCTAGTTTAGTGTAGATCCAAGGGTTTGCTGATCTGGCAGAAGCTTCTGGGGCTTTCTGGAAATTGTTGTGTCATTCTGAGCTGTACACACTGAGGGAGGAGTTATGGTGCAAAATTGGGGTGATGAAGAGTCAAGACCACCGCAGAATCGCGGCACAAGGCGGCTTAGGCCGCGGTTCCGCGGCCAAGTAGGTGACTTAGGTCTTCAAACTTCATGTCTTAGCTTCTGATGTCCTCCTATGTATTTTCTGATATGTTGAATTGCTGAATGCCTTTTAGATCAATACCAGATTCCAAATTCTTGAGTTGGCGTATCTTTTAGCGGTGTAAATCTGAGCAAGCTTCTGATTTTCCTGCACAGACTTCGAAACACGGGTTTCGATATATAGGAATGATGCCATGCTATGAAATGCAGTCAATTTCCTTAGAAATGCCGGTTTTAAGGTCTAACACATGTAATCTGATATTTTGCGACAGATTTGCTAATATGTGAAATATGAATGCCGAACACTTCTATATGAATGCAAATGATAGGGAAATTGCCGGTTAAAATATGCAATATTTTCGACTAATCAAATTCCCCCAAACTTAATTTCGATCGTCTCGAGCGAACTTCTTATTAAAAAGAGAAGGCGAAAATAAAGAAAGAGAAAAACTAAGTAGCACACTTTCGTAGGCAACACGATTGCACTGAGCACGTGCAACAAGCCTTTAAACCTCTAGGTGTCCCTAGTAGGAGGAGTGTTGTCTCCTGAGGGTTTTCAGCGGATTGCAGCCACAAAATCCAATAATAAAAGAAAGATGATGAATATTACATTTAAAGACAAGAATTGTAAAAGAAAAGCCTTGAAAATTAGTGTTTCCAACTAAGCTAGCTTTTCGGTTGTCATGAGCCCTATCTTAATAGTCATGAAAAAATGTCAGAAATCACGTCCTCCCTCAATAAAACATCGTCTTATTCTTCATTCCTATCTTTCTTCCAAAACATCGATCATATCACCCTGCGTGTGTGTAAAGGACATCCCTACACCCGGAGAATTCAATTCAAGCTATCATACTCTTACCCATCAGCCTCAGTACTTTTTACTTAATGAATATTTAGATGAAATTGCTCACACACTTTCATGCGACCGTTAATACTTCTTGAGGTACTAACCGACCGATTACTCATGTGTTTGCTTATTTGGTGTATTTTTCTCGTCTTGCACCACCTCAGGCATAGCAATGACTCCCAGACCAGTTGGCCTTAGGGCACTAGGTGAAGAGGCACCCTCGCTATACATTTTTATTGCCTTCGGCGATAACAAAACCAGTGTCCATTTTTCTCACCACTTTATATTTTTTTTATTCATTTTTTTTCTTTTTATTTCCTTCATACATCGGCTTTAAGACAAGAGCCTTTCAAGGTATTCTCTACTATCCCAGGCTTCAAGACGTGTGTAAGTGCGAATAGCAGGGTATCAACGTTCAAAATGTTTGGCTTCCAGAATAGGAACTATTTTTCAGACTTAGTTTTATCCTCAGATTAGTGACGTCCTTCATCTTACTAACCCTTGGGACAACGGCTCATAACTACTTATTACTAGTTCGTATAAGAAAACTTCTAATTTTCTTAGTTTTCTTAAATTTTTTCTAATCTCATGGATGTAATTGTTCATTATCTAAACTTTTATTATCTTATTTATGTACAAAAAGTATGTAAATATTAAAATATTTTTATATTTGAAAATTTTTAAATTTTTATAGATTTTAAAAGAAAATGTTTTTTGCTTATGCAAATGATATGCAAATGATGCAAAAATAAGCACAAACCTCCCCTAAACTTGATTTCAACAGTGTCCTCACTGTTGCCAATCGCTATACCCTACAAAAACTGTAAGCCTGAGGGGAATTATTAGTGGGGGAAAAATATATAAGTGAAGAACTTCTCCCAAACTTATTCTTTTCACTCACCTCCATCCAAAACATGATGCAGTGATATACAGGATATGAAGGTGAGACAGAGGAATTTTACTCCAAATAAACTGGCTCTTGTAAGAACAAGAGCTCCTCCGTGGGGTCAGTGGAAAAATACGGCTTTAGTCTATGTCCATTCACTTTGAAAAACATGCCGTTTTTAACATTTTCTACTTCTACTGCCCCGTACGGGTATACAGACCGCACAACAAAAGGTCCCTTCCATCGAGATCGGAGCTTACCCGCGTGAAAGTGTAATCGTGAATCATAAAGAAGGACTTGTTGACCAGGTGAAAATGTTTTCCTCAAAATATTTTTATCGTGAAAAACCTTAGTCCTATTCTTTACAATTACAGCGTTATCATAAGCTTCATCGCGGAGTTCGCTTAGCTCATTTAGTTGCAGCTTCCGAAAGTTGCAGGCTTCTTTTAGATCAAAGTTTATTTCCTTAATAGCCCACAATACTTTATGCTCTATCTCGATGGGTAAGTGACATGCCTTCCCAAACACTATCCTATATGGAGACATCCCTAGGTCGGTTTTATATGCAGTCCTGAATTCCCAAAGAGCATCCGTCAATTTGGTCGACCAGTCTTTTCTATTCTTAGCAACAGTCTTCTCCAGGATAAGTTTGATTTGTCTGTTTGAGATTTCAGCCTGCCCGCTCGTTTGGGGATGATAAGGTGTAGAAAGTCGGTGGTTGATTGCGTATTTCCGTATCAGAGTCTCGAAAGACCTGTTGCAGAAATATGTCCCATTATCGCTAATAATAGCGCGTGGGTGTCCAAATCGCTAAAAGATATTCTCTTTCAAGAACTTAATGACAACTTTCCTGTCATTAGTGCGACATGGAATGGCTTCAACCCACTTTGAGACATAATTAACCGCCAGCAGTATGTACAAATTCCCAAAGGAGTTGGGAAAAGGACCCATAAAATCAATGCCCCAAACATCGAATATTTCAACAACCAGAATGGGTTGCTGAGGCATTTCATTTCTCCGGGATATTCTACCCGTGTACTGACATTGTGTACAGGTTTTGCAATGCTTAAATGCGTCCTTGAATAAGGTCGGCCAATAAAATCCACATTGCAAAACCTTTTCCGCCGTCTTTCTAGGACCGAAGTGACCCCCACAGGTCTGATCATGACAAAAAGAAAGAACACTCTTGAACTCTTCTTTCGGGACACACCGGCGAATGATCTGATTAGGACAATATTTAAACAAATATGGATCATCCCAGTAATAGTGTTTTACTTGGGATAGAAAACGGTATTTGTCCTGTTTTTACCAATCGCTCGGTATAAGTCCCGTGACAAGGTAGTTCACAATATCCCTGAACCAAGGTTCAGTGGATACGTTCTGTTGCGCCACGGCAGCGCCCCGGCCGTCTTACTCGAGGCCAAATTGCGGAATCAAAATTTTTCCTTACTCGGAAACCGGCGCTACCGCGGACAAAGAAAACCCGGATCGTAACCATTAACCTAATGCTAGCAATCAAGAGATAGGGTGAGAAGTATACCAAGTGATCCGAGTCCTCCGGTCTTCTCTTCATCGTCCCGATCTCCCGCGGAAAGTCTTGTCTCCATATCGTCGCCTCCTCGCCGGAAAGGGCACCACATCGCCTGCGTCTTTTACGGGCTCCCGCCTCAATACCGAGGCAACTCGAGCATGAAGCCGGCAACTCGACATGCTCAAGATGTGCTGTAGAATGTAGTGTAGAAGATGCTTGTCTCATTTGGGGTTTGTTGCCATGGTGATGGAGGAATCAAGAATAGAAAAATGGTGCTTGCATTTTTCTAGCAAGAAAATGAGATCATGAATGAAACTCTCAAGATGAAGCTCTCTCTTCTTCTTCTTCTCTCTTTCTTTTTCCTCTCATGAAAAACTTATCATCCAAATGAGAATGGTGGAAGAGGTAATATGAAGCATGAAGGGAGGTGAGTGTAGGGTAAAGCAAGTGGTGACCACATCAAGACATAATCATCACAAAACTCAAATCAAACTTCATCTCATATCTAATCTTCATAAAGCAAGACAAGATGATAGAAAAGAATGGAATAAAAAGATGCTATCATAATTAATCATCTTACAAATAAAACCTCCACCAAAAGTAATTTGCAAAACTGCAAATTACCCCCTCCATCAGAAAAGTCCGGCCGGGAAAGAACAAAGGAAAACCGGCCGGAACGGAATGCAAACTGGCAACTCCAGAAAACTGGTCCCGTAATAAATTACAGGACAACCCCGATACTGTGCATACACACCCGCATCTGTATTCCGACCGGATACAAATGCAATGAGACAAAATCTACACTGTACTAAACTAGGACCGGCTTAAACCAAAACCGGCTAGTAAAATCCGTTCGATCCTGATCCGTGCAATAACGCACGTATCAGATCGAACCCTGCCATATAACTATACGGCTACTAGTACAAAACTGTCCGATCCTGATCCGTGCAATACCGCAAGTATCTGATCGGACCCTGCCATATCTCCATACGGCCTCTACAGCGTTTCGCCCGAAAGCTGAGTAACTGAAAGTGTGGTGGACTCTAAAGACTCGTCAATACAATGGCTGTGGATTTAACCACTTGCACGTCAGAGGTATAAGCCAATACGTAACGGGCCACCAGCTATTGACCAAAAGGGACGTCGATGAGCAAACTCATCCTGACACCCTACTGAGCCTGTCAGTGACAATATCCGTACAGTCCGGTCCGTTCGTCTATGAGCATCGCATGTCGGGCCTAGAGGGTTGGTGAAAGTCAGACCCCCAAAAGCGGTACAAGTCGTGTCGGAGTGTAGCCCAGAACGCCCTGAGATACTACTGGAATACCTACCAGCAAATCTCCTGCCTCGGCCGAGGGCTTTGCATAATGGCTCTCCTAGACACAGCGCGACCTCACCCCCAATACCGGGAGAGACGAACCCCTGAAGATCCGCTCACTGCCTCCATGTGGCTCGGGACTGTACCCAACTAAAACCTGTTTGCACGACTCCTTTGAGCCGTGGTAGGGTAGTAATCAAAGCACAGTGGGAACTCACACGAGACAAATGACGATCCTCAGGTCGATGAACTAACCTGTACACATGTCACCAGGGAACTGCTATCTGACGTCAGGTATAAGCCCAACTAGCAGGTTTCCGGCGAGTCCTGTCCGGTGTACTCATAACCCAATGAGCACCTGTATACATCTTAGGTGAACCAACTGACACCAGTGGCTTGTGAGACCGGCCACCGCCCCTCGTCGGGGTCTCGACTGTATACACTAGTCTACTAATGGAGTATCGATGCCCTGTCTCGAAACTCCTACGACTAGGGACCTTTTAAGGATGTGCTTATAGACTACCGGCTCCCACGTATATGATCGCCATCATACTGCTGGCAGTGAAGCAAGAATCCTAGGGGCTCTATCAACGTGTAATAGCGACATGTCAGGTCACCTAAAGCAGTACACGATGATAAAGATAAACCAGATAGCATACTATCATCTCGAGTAAGACTGTCCTACCGGGATAGGTCCTCCCTCAATCATTGTAATCACGTGCCTGTGATCCAATAATTGACTCTGAGGGCACTAACTCCAACAATCTCCCACTTGCACTCAAGGCTAATTATTGCGATGCCGCATACTCACAGCCCGTGTGATACCGAACACCCAACTTCTCTACTAGTCAGTCTCACAAAGCTCGTTTGCGAAACTATTGCGTTCGAGGAATAGCCTCAGTGAGTGGATCCGCAGGATGTTTCTTTCTTTGTCTCTCTATATCTCAAGTTCGCGGAGAAAGCCATCTCCCGAAATGAGCAATACCTGTCTTGGAACGTCTCGATGTCTGATGGGACCTAGTTCATAAAAGAACTCCAAATCCAGACTTCTAAGACTGTATCGTCAACTGAACTTA
Organism: Agapanthus africanus; assembly: GCA_030015575.1. Classification (NCBI taxonomy): domain Eukaryota; kingdom Viridiplantae; phylum Streptophyta; class Magnoliopsida; order Asparagales; family Amaryllidaceae; genus Agapanthus; species Agapanthus africanus. The sequence continues at coordinate 920,525,273 of JASDDO010000019.1, forward strand.
ATCAGTATCCTGCGCCATGCCTCCCTCAGTATTGCCTTGGACCACCTGTCCAAAATACAGTCCCTCATCAGAGGGAGAACTATAACTCTGACAACCTCCTTGTCGTCCATGTCACCTTGGAAGCCTGGAATGATAACTGTCTCCCAAATGAGGCTGTCGTTATCATATCCCTAGAACATCCACTCATGTTCTAAAACTGCTTTCGACTGTTTCTCCAGGATTGGATCAATGTCAACTTATTGCATCTAGTGCAAGAACAACATCTGGTGTGGTACTTGACATCTCATGATTGACTCAATTGCCTAAGCAAGTGATCTGCCAATCATGCACACCCCTCTCTACTTTAGTCTATAAGACACCTTTAGAGAGGGTGACTCCATTACCTGCAGGTACACTACCATGCCAGGAGTCGTCCATTCTAAATACTCTTAGAATGCTGTCAAAGTACCCTGATTGGGAAACCACCCAAATCTAGATCTAAAACCATAGATCTAGTAACCAGTATGTCTGATATAATGTCCAAGTCCCTTTTGGAGAAACCATTGTATGACGACCAAAGTATAACCGATCGTAGTATAGGAATATCACTTCCTACTACCTTCTCAACAGATCCATCCCCTATTCTGATGACGTCAAACCTATGACTGTCACATCAGAAACAGATGATCTAACTCCGCTATATCTGCTTTAGTCTATAAATAGACATAAGCCTGATGTCCACCAATGCTTCCGCTGCTCCCACTGACTACGACAACCCTCTGGCAGAGTCATATAGACGTGCACTTCTAAAGCTAGTTTAGAACGACGCTATACTCATCCTCCCACCGGGTCTCGCAGCCTGGAACAACAGCAATGGCAAGTGTGGGTAAACAAGAACTTCCCTATCACCGTCCTTGAGGCTACCGAAGTACCTCTCGGGTGCCTGAAGTTACCCACCGTATCTGCGGAGTGGCCAATGGAATGTCAAATTAGATTGAATCTTTAGGTTCCTTATCAAATCTTCAGTAATCGTTTGCGGTTCTGGAATCACTTCCAGTTCTACCATACTCCCACTACTGTTTTTGAAAAATTCCAATTTTATTAAAACTGTGGCGAGTCAAGAACAATACCACTATTGATCTTTCTTATGGTAGAAAATCAACCCTCGTCATAGCCTGGGTCAACCCGCAAACAGCCATTACAGAAACGTGCCTTGAGTTATCCGGAGTCTGGTTTTAAGCATAAGCCGGACAACTCCCCGTACCTTAACATCGTTAAGATATGAACTGTTCTATATCCAATATAGAACCAGAGGCACTGATTTAATTGAACCAGATTCAAATCATGCAGCTGTCTCCAGTGCATGTCAACTAAATGGAAGGAGGCCGATCAGCGTTACTCAACTTAGGAATGCTTCCAATTATGAGTAACCTGAAAGAGAAGCAATTTCTCTTTATCATTACTATCAACTGAATACCATACACAAGTATCTACATCTTCGATCACTTTGAAGAATCCCGATACTTGCTACACCTGGTTCTCTACTCTATTCAAATACCTATAACTCCTCAAAACTTAGACCCTGTGTTTCCAAGAAGCACATGTCTAAGAACTAGAGAAGTTAAAAGTAAACAGAATATAGTATGAGGACCAACCCCTCTGTCCTAATGGACACTGGACAACATACAATACTCTGTATAAGTCCGCTGAGTCTAACAACTCTTTCTCTGTGTGTCGTAGGTTGAAAACTGTACTTGTGGTTAAGAAGAATTACACCGCTGTTTAATGCTCCTTACCTAACCATCCACTGATATAGGTAAATGTCATCGACATAATATCAAAAGGTATATCTCACTCTATGAAAATAGACGTACAGATATATCAATTTGAAATTGGTGCACAACAGCGGATATTCATAACCAAATATTTGCCGACCGGCAAACAGCCCAGGTGATCTCCTCAAATATCACCGATTACAACGAATCCCGATATAATGAGGATGATCACCCAATTCCCAATAACTTACTCCCACTCATCATCTGTAAAACCATACAGATGTGAGAATCATACCTGGTAAATACATACCCTGGAGTAAGTGTCTAATCGGGAAATCAGTTTTCTTTTAACATTACACAGTGAAACTGAAACATTGAAATGTTTCGTCGGGGTATCCTGGTATTCCTAGTAATGCCTCTTCCATTATCCAGATTCACAACTGTAACCGTATAATTCTTTGCCATCTTTCTCAATCCCTTCATATGTCTTTAGTCATTACCTTCTGTACACCCCTTTAGGCCAAATGGTTTTCTTCCTTCCCTACCGTTCGGCACCAGCCTATGGATTGGAAGAAGACTATCCAAAAGGCATAAAGGGTGTACTGTCCTAATCCTAGGAACACTCGCAATGCGAGAGAAGGTGAAGATAAAAGACACCTGAATGTACTTTATTCCTATTTCTCCTGAACCAGAATCCATCCCCGAACTGGAACAAGTTCCTTTCGAGTTCGTATATAACCATACGATGGAGTATCCAATAAACTGTGGATCTTCGTAGTGATACGGAGTGTCCTGGAGAAATACAAAGGTGATTTAGGATTGGCGAAGAAATACTTGGTTTGGTCGTGAATATCAGTCGCAATTTACTTTGCCCTCCTACTAATCCCTTGCTTTGTCTTAACTTAATACCTTCTGTACACCGTTTTAGGCTAACTGGTTTTCTTCATTCCCTACCGGTCGGCACCAGCCTATGGTTTGGAAGAAGACTATCCAATTTGCGTAATAGGTGTACTACTCCTAAACCAAGGAGTACTCGCAACCTGAGAGAAGGTGAAAAGAAAAGACAACTGAATAATCCTATCCGTTTTCTCCAGAACCAGAAACCATCCTCGAAGTCCTTCGAGTTCGTATCTAACCATACGATGGTTTTGTCCAATGGAAGTGGACGTTCGTAGCAATACGGGGTGTCCTGGAGAAAAGGGTAAAAGTAGGAGTGGCAATGAGGTTTGCAACTCTGACAATCCAAAAGCCAGTGTTAAGAAGGTTCGGTCAACTTGGTCACTGAGTCAAAGTCCAGGGTCGGGTCAATGGTCGCTGCCAAAGAGAGAGAGAAAAGAAACACTCAGCGTGCACTCTAACCAAGATCAGAATGGTTATCACTTTTTCTAATCAGGAATCCTCCCACCGTACCTCAAATTCTCCTCCAAACCTTAAAGAAGAATTAGTCGGGGTCACCCAAGGAGTAAACTAACTCATCAGTGGGAATCGGGATCCAACTATCATTGCATGATAACTTGACGGAATCCACTCAAGTCACCACACTCCAGAAGATATGCGCATTGAAACTCCCGATGAAAGTTTTACCCCTAGGACCCAAGTGACCTTGACACAGTCAACAAATCAAAGAGTCCTAGTCAAGTTCAACCCGTCATTATCCTGGATTGCATTAAACCCACCCGTACGAGCCCTTGACACAGTCAACAAGGCCGCACGACTGTCCTAACCAATCCCATTTATATGCTGCAAACAAACACTACTTAGTTACCGCACACTACGCCTTGACACAGTCAACAAACGCAGCACGAATACTAAGTAATACTTGTAAGAAATGACGGAGGGCTACGTCTAGTTTTTGGCGAAAAACTTTTAACGTAATGAACTTGATATCGTTGAAGGAACTGCATAGCCTTTTATAAAAATATAGTGACGAAAACCTTTACTAAAGAGGTCACTCCCGGTGAAGGGATCTCGGCTCTTTCCCCGTAGAATGAGGTGCAGGATATTCCAACTGAATACCACGATGCAAAGCAAAAGTAATCGGCTATAGTGAAGTTAATGCCCTGACGCAAACTTCTGTCCAAGGGGTCACTCCCGGTGAAGGGATCTCGGCCCTTGCCTCGTCGACTGAGGAGCAGGATATTCCAAATGAATACCACGATGCAAAACAAAAGTGAACGTCCTTGCAATAACAGCTTTTTGAAAAAGTGTTCCAACAACATCAGAATAGGTTTGTTTATCTTGCATTGATCCGAATCAACGCAGTCCCATCAATTAATCACACCACAAAGAACGAAAATATACTGACGTACGTATATGCCATCCGCATTCGCCACTGGGTCCCGTCATCACCCGTTAGGTTAGCTAACTAACGGCAGAGCGGGGACTGGACTAGCGCGGATGTAAAACATATACAACATCTACTAATATATATACCAATATATAGTATTTCGCTCAAGGCGTGAATAAAATGCAACATCACAGAAATGTACAGCATCACAGAACAATACAGATATCTGGAAGCCCCGGGTTTCACAGAGCCGCTGCTGAAACCCGACGTTCCCCTGGTCGTGTGGATAGCCTGTGCAATGAAATCCTATACCCCCTACGAGTGCGGCGAATAGCCAGCCAATCCTGGAGTGAAGCCTCCTCCGTCTCAATGCCATGAGATGCGGGCCCGTTGCCCTCTAGAACCCGGCCATCCGTGCACCCCACCGTGGGGTAATCCTAGTACAGAAAGTAAAATATACATACACCGGGTACATCGACCGCAACCAGGTCGTGCCCCAAAAGAATAATACAAACAGGCAGTGACGGCAGTCCACATGTCGGACGCTCGCCCCGCAATATCAAATGTACATAATACAACAGCACTGTACTAGCATTGCATCCAGGCTATCCCCCACGACCGATCCGCAACATCACAGCATAAACATAGAACATCAACGTGAAAGTCACGTTCGCAAATCCGTCTAACCGGGCTATAGCAGTTAGACCGGATTTACCGATCGAGTGACATTCACGGTCGCAGATATAATGTAAATACTGTGAAATAATGTGTTTAAAATTTTCCGATTGACCAAAAATTAACAAGTGGGCCCCCAAACAAAACTGTAGCACTCACAGAAAACCTGGGCCCAATTTTAATATTCCAAAACCCCTAATTACAGTCCATAAGCCCACTGCAAAAAATTAATCACACGAACCCATATTCCTGCGGCGGAAGTGCGGCCAAAAGGGGGTAATGGCCGCGCTTCCGCGGTCGTACGGAGGAGTTGTGTCACCAAATTTTTTTAGTATTCTTAGAACTCCCTGCACATCATTCTGAGACCACCTGAAAAATTTTTAGACTCCAAAAAATTTCGACAGAAACTGATTGTGCTAGAAAAATACGGTTTTTTGGAAATTTTGGTCGATCGGAAACGCAAACACATCAAACGAAGCTAGGTAAGGTTAATGGCGTGGCTCTGATACCATGTTGCGCCACGGCAGCGCCCCGGCCGTCTTACTCGAGGCCAAATTGCGGAATCAAAATTTTTCCTTACTCGGAAACCGGCGCTACCGCGGACAAAGAAAACCCGGATCGTAACCATTAACCTAATGCTAGCAATCAAGAGATAGGGTGAGAAGTATACCGAGTGATCCGAGTCCTCCGGTCTTCTCTTCATCGTCCCGATCTCCCGCGGAAAGTCTTGTCTCCATATCGTCGCCTCCTCGCCGGAAAGGGCACCACATCGCCTGCGTCTTTTACGGGCTCCCGCCTCAATACCGAGGCAACTCGAGCATGAAGCCGGCAACTCGACATGCTCAAGATGTGCTGTAGAATGTAGTGTAGAAGATGCTTGTCTCATTTGGGGTTTGTTGCCATGGTGATGGAGGAATCAAGAATAGAAAAATGGTGCTTGCATTTTTCTAGCAAGAAAATGAGATCATGAATGAAACTCTCAAGATGAAGCTCTCTCTTCTTCTTCTTCTCTCTTTCTTTTTCCTCTCATGAAAAACTTATCATCCAAATGAGAATGGTGGAAGAGGTAATATGAAGCATGAAGGGAGGTGAGTGTAGGGTAAAGCAAGTGGTGACCACATCAAGACATAATCATCACAAAACTCAAATCAAACTTCATCTCATATCTAATCTTCATAAAGCAAGACAAGATGATAGAAAAGAATGGAATAAAAAGATGCTATCATAATTAATCATCTTACAAATAAAACCTCCACCAAAAGTAATTTGCAAAACTGCAAATTACCCCCTCTATCAGAAAAGTCCGGCCGGGAAAGAACAAAGGAAAACCGGCCGGAACGGAATGCAAACTGGCAACTCCAGAAAACTGGTCCCGTAATAAATTACAGGACAACCCCGATACTGTGCATACACACCCGCATCTGTATTCCGACCGGATACAAATGCAATGAGACAAAATCTACACTGTACTAAACTAGGACCGGCTTAAACCAAAACCGGCTAGTAAAATCCGTTCGATCCTGATCCGTGCAATACCGCACGTATCAGATCGAACCCTGCCATATAACTATACGGCTACTAGTAGAAAACTGTCCGATCCTGATCCGTGCAATACCGCACGTATCTGATCGGACCCTGCCATATCTCCATACGGCCTCTACAGCGTTTCGCCCGAAAGCTGAGTAACTGAAAGTGTGGTGGACTCTAAAGACTCGTCAATACAATGGCTGTGGATTTAACCACTAGCACGTCAGAGGTATAAGCGAATACGTAACGGGCCACCAGCTATTGACCAAAAGGGACGTCGATGAGCGAACTCTTCCTGACACCCTACTGAGCCTGTCAGTGACAATATCCGTACAGTCCGGTCCGTTCGTCTATGAGCATCGCATGTCGGGCCTAGAGGGTTGGTGAAAGTCAGACCCCCAAAAGCGGTACAAGTCGTGTCGGAGTGTAGCCCAGAACGCCCTGAGATACTACTGGAATACCTACCAGCAAATCTCCTGCCTCGGCCGAGGGCTTTGCGTAATGGCTCTCCTAGACACAGCGCGACCTCACCCCCAATACCGGGAGAGACGAACCCCTGAAGATCCGCTCACTGCCTCCATGTGGCTCGGGACTGTACCCAACTAAAACCTGTTTGCACGACTCCTTTGAGCCGTGGTAGGGTAGTAATCAAAGCACAGTGGGAACTCACACGAGACAAATGACGATCCTCAGGTCGATGAACTAACCTGTACACATGTCACCAGGGAACTGCTATCTGACGTCAGGTATAAGCCCAACTAGCAGGTTCCCGGCGAGTCCTGTCCGGTGTACTCATAACCCAATGAGCACCTGTATACATCTTAGGTGAACCAACTGACACCAGTGGCTTGTGAGACCGGCCACCGCCCCTCGTCGGGGTCTCGACTGTATACACTAGTCTACTAATGGAGTATCGATGCCCTGTCTCGAAACTCCTACGACTAGGGACCTTTTAAGGATGTGCTTATAGACTACCAGCTCCCACGTATATGATCGCCATCATACTGCTGGCAGTGAAGCAAGAATCCTAGGGGCTCTATCAACGTGTAATAGCGACATGTCAGGTCACCTAAAGCAGTACACGATGATAAAGATAAACCAGATAGCATACTATCATCTCGAGTAAGACTGTCCTACCGGGATAGGTCCTCCCTCAATCATTGTAATCACGTGCCTGTGATCCAATAATTGACTCTGAGGGCACTAACTCCAACACGTTCAAGAGTTGTTCATCAGGGAACGAATCATTGATCGGCAGGGTCACAAGGGAAGAAGAGATGCGTGAAAGATGGTCGGCGACTACGTTTTCACATCCTTTCTTATCTTTGATAACAAGATCAAATTCTTGTAACAGAAGGATCCAACGTATTAGTCGACCTTTTGCATCTTTCTTCGCCAAAAGATGTTTTAAGGCGGAATGGTCAGTGTACACAACTATAGGAGAGCCAATTAAGTAAGGCCTGAATTTTTCTAATACAAATACAACCGCTAAAAGTTCTTTCTCGGTGGTTGTATAGTTGATTTGTGCATCGTTCAGGGTCTTACTTGTATAGTAGATCACGTGTGGCATTTTTTCAATGTGCTGTCCTAAGACTGCACGTACTGCAAAGTCGGATGCATCACACATCAGCTCAAAGGGGTAGTCCCAATTTGGAGACGATAAAACGGGGGCTAAAGTGAGTGAGTGTTTAAGTGAGTCGAAAGCTGTCTTACAGTCCGAGTCAAAGTGGAAGGTTGTATCCTTGGCCAGGAGAAGAGTTAAAGGTCTAGCAATTTTGCTAAAGTCCTTAATGAATCTCCTATAAAAGCCCGCATGGCCAAGCAAAGATCGAATATCTTTGACGCTTTTGGGATGAGGGAGGTTTTGAATGACATCTATCTTAGCTCTGTCAAACTCAATGCCTTTCTGTGAAATAACATGTCCAAGTACAATTCCTTCTTGGACCATGAAATGGCATTTTTCCCAGTTCAAAGTTAAGTTCTTCTCTTTGCAACGAGTAAGAACTGCGTCAAGATTCGATAGGAAATCAAAAAAAGAGTCTCCAAAAATTGAGAAATCGTCCATAAAGATCTCCAGAAAATTCTCTACCATATCAGAGAATATCCCCATCATACACCGCTGAAAGGTAGCGGGAGCATTGCATAACCTAAAGAGCATGCGACTGTAAGCAAAGGTACCAAAAGGACAAGTAAAAGTGGTTTTATCTTGATCCTTTTTGGCGATGGGGACCTGATTATAGCCTGAGTATCCATCCATAAAGCAATAATACTCTCGTCCTGCTAAGCGTTCCAGCATTTGATCAATGAATGGTAGAGGAAAGTGGTCTTTCCTCGTGGCAGCATTGAGTTTTCTATAATCAATACATACACGCCACCCAGTTTGGGTGCGTGTATGAATCAACTCATTTGCCTCATTGGTAATAACAGTGATGCCGGATTTCTTAGGAACGACATATATAGGACTCACCCATTGGCTATCGGAGATGGGGTATATAATACCATTATCTAGGCATTTGACGATCTCTTTCATCACCGCTTCCTTCATGACGGGATTTAACCGTCTCTGTGGTTCTCGGGTTGGTCTGGCATCATCCATCACATGTATATGATGTTCAACAATCAAGGGACTAATCCCTTTGATGTCCGCCATGGTCCAACCAAACGCTTCTTTGTTAGATCTCAATACCGATAAAAGTGCATTCTCTTGCTCTGATGCAAGAGAAGCGGAAATGATAACCGGTAAAGACTCATTCTCACCTAAATAAGCATATTTAAGATGAGAAGGTAAAATTTTGAGATCTAATTCAGGCGGAGAAATGATAGAAGGAGGGATCATCGAGTGATTTTTGGAATTACAAAGAAGCTCAGAGCCTGTGAAAGATACAGACTCGGGTGGAGAAAGGTCAGGAGTGCAGGACTCAAGTGTAGGAAAAGTGTCCTCACTGAGATCATGTGTGAGATCAAACAGAGATGTGGTAATGTCGTTGAGATCTAGAAAGCAAAGATCCTCAGCTCCACAACTATCGGGAGCGATCTCGTGGACAGAGCACACATCTAGAATATGAGCAGAGGGTTCTGATGGCTGACTTCCAACTTTGTAGATGTTAAGTTCAATGGTCGTATTTCCAAATGATAAGTTCATTGAACCATTTCTACAGTTTATAACAGCGTTGGAAGTGGCAAGGAAAGGACGACCCAGAATCACCGGAATTTGGCCCCTGGGGTTTGCTACAGACTGTGTATCGAGTACAATGAAGTCTACAGGGAAAAAAAATTTCCCGACCTTTATCAACACATCCTCTAGTTCACCCCTTGGTTTGGTGATTGAACGGTCTGCCATTTGGAGAGTGCAGTGAGCAGGTTTCAACTCTCCAACCCCTAATTGCTCATATACAGAATATGGAAGTAGGTTAACACTTGCGCCAAGGTCTAAAAGAGCACAATTTATGTTTTTACCCCCAATAGAAATCGATATCGTAGGACATCCTGGGTCCTTATGTTTCTTTGGTAGCTGTGGGATAAAAGCAGTGCTGATATTATTAGACATAAAGACCTTCTTCGGCACTTGAGTCTTCCTTTTCCTAGTGCACAAGTCCTTAAGAATTTTCGCATAAGCGGGGACTTGCTGAATCGCATCTAGGAGAAGGATATTGATGTTAACCTGTTTGAACATTTCTATAATTTTCTCCATATGAGGACTCGTTTTATTACCCCTTAACCGATTCAGGTAAGGTGCTTTCGCAATGAGCGTCGGATCCATCATAGGAGAAGGAAGAGGGGGTAGACGAGATCCCAAAAGAGGTGTGGGGACCGTCTGTGGAGAACTAGAAGGGCTATACTGAGGTGTCGAGCCTAGTGGGAAATGGAGAATAGGATCGCGAGAAGGTGGTGTGGTAGAAGAAGAAGGATCAGAAGGAGAAGTGTGTGTGTGTGGAAAGGTCTCAGCCAGGGTGTTGATATGATTTCCAATATCATCAACTTCTTCCCCAACATGCTTGTTCAACACTCTTCCCGATCTCAACGTTGTGACGGCATTTACATTGTAATACCCAAGATTCTGTAGGGGTTGAGAGGGAAGTTTCCCTTTTTCTCTCGCACCCATTTCGGCTTTAAGTCGTGTGATTTCAGCTTCCATCGTTCTGATACTCTCAGCTTGGGACGCTGAGTTTTTCTTTATCTCACTGACGGAAGATCTAACCTCAGCCGAAACCTCTATGAAATTTGACAAAAGTGATTTCATGGTTTGAGTGAATTGAGAGAACTCGTCAGAACAGGTCATAGGATTAGACTGTGCAGGAGTGTTGACCTGATTTTGGAAGTTTTGTGACTGATAGGGGTGCTGAGTGAGTTGAAGGGGTTGCTGTGGTAGAGGAAGAGACCTTTGAAATTGATTCGTGTTTGGAACCGTGTTTTGAGATTGGTTTTGGTTCCAAGCGAAATTCGGGTGATTCCTCCAACCCTGATTGTACGTGGAAGAATATGGATCGTTTCTAGGTCGTTGGAATGCGGCATTAGAATGCTCGTGACCTTGAAATGCAGATTTTAATGGACATTCTTCCGTTAAATGAGACGGATCAGAACAGCACCCACAAACAGTTTTGGGGAGCGACACTGGGTTTAGGGAGGCTGCTGCAAATTTGTGTTCCATAGCGTCGAGCTTCTTTTGCATTGCTGCCATCTCAGCTCGAACACCTATGGACACATCTATTTGGTGTATGCCACCCCTATTCGATGGTTGGATTCCACTCTCCCACTGTAGTGATTTTTCAGCGAACTCTTCTAAATACTTCCAAGCTTCCCCATCATCTTTAGTCATAAAAGTACCTTGACACATGTTTTCAAGGCTCTGTTTAGTGTTTGGGTTAATGCCCTCATAAATGATTCGGCACAATTCCCATCTCAGGATGCCGTGATGAGGACACTGAACCAATAAATCCTTGAAACGTTCAAAGCATTTAGAGAATGGTTCAGTAGGGAGCTGGGCAAATTGATTCAGTTCGCTACGGATTCGAGCTGTCTTTTGTATTGGGTAAAATTTCTTAAGAAATGCAGCGACGAATTCTTCCCAATTCATAAAAGAGTGTGCGGTAGTGTTATATAGCCACTTCTCGGCTATATCGCACAAAGTAAATGGAAGAAGTCGTAGACGCATCGTATCCACTGAAAGTTGTGGCGTACCCATCATTGCGCATACGTTTTCAAATTTGGTAATGAAAACATAAGCGTCCTCAGTCTCGAGTCCGTGGAATTTGGGTAAAAGATTGATATACTGGGGTTTAATCTCAAAGTTATCCCCGTTGGCTGGTGGTGTGGATAAACAGGTCGAAAGAGGACCTCGAATAGGGTAGCACCTCTCCTGGAGAGAGATGCGGGGTGGATTCTACGCACCAACGGACGGCGGTAGATTAGGGTTAAAGAAGTTCGATGGATTCGGATCCATCGGTGTGGGTGTGGTAGTGGGTAAAGGAAAGGTAAATGGAGAAATATCGACTTCGGAGTCGATAGGAGATACGCGGACTAAACGGGCACTAGAATCCCATGTCCAGCCTATCTTGCACTAAAAATGGGTTAGTACAAGTGGCAGCGTCGACTTATAATTAGGGGTATGAATGAATGCGGTGTTTACTTTGAAAAAGGGGCTGATTTTTGAAAAAAATGATGCGATACAACAAATGCAGCAACAAAAACCCTAGAATCTAGTGGTCACCTAGGTCCGGCTCTAGACCGCTCCTAACTGCTAAAAGACAAGTCGCAGGATAGAATCCTCCACTGCCTCCTTGTCCCCCTGTAGCCGGATAAGTGCCAGGTAAGTGGGAAGGTACTCCACTACGTAAGTAGTGGGCCTAATTAAAAACCACTAGCCTTAGACACACTTGCCTAGGCACCACAAGAAAACGCGGATAAGCAATGAATTACCCACGGCCTTCTTCTGTCCTAAGTGAGCGCGACGGTCCTTAGAGTCATCTCTAGATATTTTTTAGTTAATGTAGGTCAATGCGGATGCAAGTTTTGCGATTTTTGGGGTCTAGGAAGGGTAATGAAATCCCCACCTAATTTGGATTTGGCCGAGCCCCTTAATATCCGTATTTAGAATGCAAACAACCAAGAAACAAAATCACACACAAATTTAATTTTGCAATTTGCGAGCTGTGATTATTTGCAAAGAATGCTGCAGAAAATTATTAGTTGGAGCTAAAAAGAAGAGAGAGGAGAAGGTAAGAAATCACATGAAGCAAAAATTTTGCAGAGATCCCCCAAGAATGCCGCGGTTCCGCCGCAATTGCTGGCTCCCACCGCGGAATCGCGGTCGTCTGTGCAGATCACTGCACCAAAATTCTTCAGAGAGGCTCTGTAGACTCCCTCTGCTCTCTGGTATATTCCAAAATTTTTTTCCAATTTCCAGCAATCTCCAGATCTTCTTGCAATGAACCACAACAAATCGTTTAGGGTTTGCACGAATTTTGATCTCAAAAATCACAATGGAATAAATCTTTCAATTCAAACTTTAATATGAAACGAATTAGCGCGCGATCCCTGGCAACGGCGTCATTTGATTTGATTATTTTCCGGATTGTGTAAGTAAAAGGAAGTATCGAATCAATTGTTTCCCGATAACGGTTTCATTTGATCGATAACAGTATCTTGTATCAGTATTTAGAAAATTGTATAAAGAAATCACAACCAAAGAATTATATTTGACCGCAATCAATTACGGTGTCAGTTGTAGATCGTAAGCGAGTGCAGATCGTCCACAGGGATTGTGCGATTCGTTTCAATGTTCGATTTGTTTGAATTGAAAAGTTAATCGAAAAGAAAAGAAAGCATGATTCAAGATTTATCAATTGTTTCAAGTGTCACTATTCTATTCAAGAATCAAGAAAATGATAAACAATCAAGAATCGGGTTTCGATGATATTTCCAACCAAATGTCAAGAATTTAAATGAGGCTCGTAGGAATCGATCGGATCTATAGACGTGATGTAATCATCAAGATATCGTGTTCTTGTCCTTCGAAGAATTGATACTAGATCGATGATGATCGATGAGAGTTAGGGCTTTCTTGTGAAACTAGGGTTTCATCATTTAACCCTTGTTCTTTCGTCGATATCATTCACATTCTAGCCTCAAGCAATTTCAAGAAACGATCGTAACTCCCCAATTTCGAACGATATCAATCAAGAAAGCATCGCAACAAAATTGGGTCGTCGATTCTTGAACTTGCTAGGGTTTACAAAACTCGTAGGAATCAAGAATCGTTTTCAGATATATTACATCATCATTCTATTGATCGTCTCGACTCCTCGACGAATGGAGTTTATTCACACATCATCACACAGAAAGCATTCAAGAATTGAAAAGATATCATGATGCAAGAATTTAAAGAAAACAAGATAAAAGAATATCACCTTTTATTTATATCAACAATTTGATTACAATCGCTCAAGAACTACAAGAGGAAGAACTAAATTGTCGATCTGGCGTCGCTTTTCTCCGTGAGTCGTGGATCGGCTTGGACCACTTGCTCTGTTGAAGATCGGCTCCGCTCATAAAAGGTTGAAGGGCTTCTTGCTCGATTTGGTACTCGGGATCTTGGCTTTTGATTGGAATTAGGGTTAGGGTTTCACACAAGTCTTCTCACTAGACTTGTGGAAGAAGATAAAGAATGAGGTGAATGGATCAATCAATTTCAATGAATGAATAATCTCTTTACAAGTGAGCCTAGGGTCCTATTTATAGATCTCCCAAACCCTAAGCCTTGAGTTTAAAATAGAAATTCCCTCCAAAAGTTTGTTGAAAGACTTCTAGAAGTAATTAGTTAGGCTTAGCTTAGGGTTTAAGCTAGGGTTTAGGGAGAACATTCTAGAACACAAGGCTAGTTTAGTGTAGATCCAAGGGTTTGCTGATCTGGCAGAAGCTTCTGGGGCTTTCTGGAAATTGTTGTGTCATTCTGAGCTGTACACACCGAGGGAGGAGTTATGGTGCAAAATTGGGGTGATGAAGAGTCAAGACCACCGCGGAACCGCGGCACAAGGTGGCTTAGGCCGCGGTTCCACGGCCAAGTAGGTGACTTAGGTCTTCAAACTTCATGTCTTAGCTTCTGATGTCCTCCTATGTATTTTCTGATATGTTGAATTGCTGAATGCCTTTTAGATCAATACCAGATTCCAAATTCTTGAGTTGGCGTATCTTTTAGCGGTGTAAATCTGAGCAAGCTTCTGATTTTCCTGCACAGACTTCGAAACACGGGTTGCGATATATAGGAATGATGCCATGCTATGAAATGCAGTCAATTTCCCTAGAAGTGTCGGTTTTAAGGTCTAACACATGTAATCTGATATTTTGCGACAGATTTGCTAATATTTGAAATATGAATGCCGAACACTTCTATATGAATGCAAATGATAAGGAAATTGCCGGTTAAAATATGCAATATTTTCGACTAATCAAATCCCTTGTCCTGTCTTTAAAATACTCACGATTCGTTAGTTTTAAAATAGGTATGACTCGAGTCTAATCCATCATTTACAAGTAAACTACCGGGCTAAACTAGCATGCTGATCGAATGGTAAGGAAACCGCCTAACATCTGAGTCGATACATATGTATATATAATAGTCGGTGATCCCGCCTCAATAGTATCCCATACGATACCCTAATACAATATGACATCCTCAAGTCAAGAGTGCGGATCTAATATCAATATAGCTCGTACGGTAAATTCGTCGTACGGCATCCCAAATCTGGATACGGGTCAATGTCACATCAATCACATTATTCATCTGGTATCCTCTTTATCAAATATCATGATCGAGGGTACTGATCTACATCTAGTACAATACTGATACCACATATGTATATGCATGCGTGTGTCTGAAAACACCACGTCGAAAGGACCCGCTAAAACATAACGTCGTATCTCAAATACGAACCATATCCCATCACCGATCTCAAGGCCTCAAGCCCAGTCTCATCGACTCATTTCCAATCCCAAGTACTATCCTCATAATCCATGTATATGTATACGTATATATATATATATATACACACACACACACACACATAGTCCCATACCCATGTGTGTGTGTGTGTGTGTATACATATCCCTATATACGCACAGGTAATAAGATGAATGCAGGTGTGTACGTGTGGGTGTAAACCTATTCTAGGGTTCGCGACTAAGAAGCTATGCTAGTTCACTTCTAATAACCCCAAACTAACCATGAACACATAATCATATCTTGAACATCCACGTATCATGAATCATATATAAAAACATATATATCATAACTATGCTACGAACTGCAAGGGTGCTATACGCCATCCACCCGACTTCCCCTGTAGATATATCTACTCACCTTGCTTCTTGTGTGCCGATGCCGATGTCGCCATCTTCATCTTCAACGTCTCCACATCACGTGGGGTACCTACACATATAATACAATCGCAGTGCGTATTAAAATCCAATCGGAAAAGCCTAAAACGGCACACGTTGCGCTCATAGGTAAAAACCTATAGCCTCGCATGCAAACACGACCAATAACCCTAGTCGTTGACGTTCAAACGCCATACGACGGAAAAGAATTATCAATTACCAAAATCCATGTTAAAACAAGTCGTAAAACAACACGCCAACAAGAGAAAATGATCCCAAATTTTACCCTAGGTCAAATCAGCCAATTTTGCATATGCCAAGGGTCTAGTTAACAGGAGATAAAGCCCTGGAACAAGCATGAACCCAAACTGGAATTCCCAGGCCGCAAATTGCAGCCTAAAGGGATAAATTTGCGGCCAAAAGAGGGAATTGGGGTCTTGGGTTTTGGTGGTACACTACAGGTTGCCTGCACATCACTCTGTGTTTGCTAAATAATTTTCAAGTCACCCGGGCGTTAGCGGATTTCAATATACACTCATAGAATCCAAAATTCTTCCGATATCGGTTTTCTAAGTTCGCTAAAATGGGTTCTAGTCTCTGGTTTAGGTCTCCAATCAATCACCACAGGGGTTGTATAGCCTCTACTAACCTTAATTTCACCTTTGGGTTCAACTCAAACCCTAATCCTCAACTTAAAGTTTTCAAAGTTCCCAAAACCACACAATATTGATTCTAATTTAACATGGATGCTAAAGGAATGAAAATTCTACACTAATAATGGAATAATTATCTCATTTTGCACTCATGAATTCTCTACAACGCCAAAACTCAAACATTCTTGGTCCAAAGGATTGCTTGAGAGCTTGTGCACATTTTTTATGAAGTGGGAGTAGGGTTTTGGGTTTGTTTTGGTGATGAAGTGAGGTGATTTGTGGAGGGGGAGATGAGGGCAACAGCACATGAGGAAATGGGGGGAGAAAATGATAAAGGAAGAAGAAGGGAACAAGTGGGCATGGCACTCTCTTGACCCCTCACTTTCTCTCACTTGCCCATACCTCATTATTCTATCATTCCTTTTTCTTTTCTTTTGTTTTCTTTTCTTTTCTTCTCTTTGCAATAGGAAACCTAAAGCAATAACCATACACACAAGAATCATGTAGGAAAAATATAACAAGTGTGAAAAAAAAGACTTTTGCACGTCATGTGCACAAAACACGTTTAGTGCCCGATTAGCGATATCTAATCGCAATTAGCACAAAATTAGTGTATAATAAATCATAAAATTTCATAATTTGCATAAATCACATAAAGCACCCTCTTTTTAGTAATTTCCATAATTTTCCAAATTTTTCCTAATTTATCGGTATTTAATTATACCGCCTTATTAAAATATTCAATATTTTATTATTTAATTACAAAAATTCCCAAAAATAATATTTTATTTTTTTTGAAATGTTACAGAAGGTTGATGGAGGAACCGTTGTCGACCAGGATCTTCCCTATCTTGATGTCGTGACAATACCCGATTACATACAGCAGACGGTTGTACTCGCACGTTCCTAGAAGGAGATCTTCATCGCTGAAGGTGATATCAGCCGTGTGGACTTCATCCAGCTCGTCCTTCATCTTTTCTTCTGCCAGGAAGGCTTGAAACTGGTCGGGCTCTTATAACGCCTTGATCAGAGAATCTCGTGCTTCTTTAGACAGGAGAAGGGCATCCAAGATACTCAATTGTGAGGGTATCTTTCTCAGATGCGCCAGGACATTGTAATCCACCTTGTTCTTCTTGAGCGAGTCCTTAGCTGTGAACTCTTCGACAACTCTATCATCGAGGGCAATCTCCTCAGGAACTTTTTCCTTCCCTTTGTCTTTTTTGCTCGAACCTTTGTTTGAGGGTCCGAGATTCTTTTCAGGTAACGTACGGTTACGCAACTGAATGTTCTCACAGTTCCTCATCTCTTCTTCTTTTCCAGAGGCAGATTCTTTGAAGAGAGGGCCGAGGGTCATTTCCTCGTCCGAATCGCTCCTGAAGGTAAGAACTTGAGGTTTTGTTCTTGTCTGGATGGAATCAACCATATGGCAGTTACCGGCTGTTCCTTTATGCTCATCTGTCGCGCTTCTCTGCTCCCGACGGGCTTTGCACTTCATTCGCTTGAATTTTTGTCGGTGGACAACGTATCCCTGCCACCACTTCTTGAAGGGAATTATACTTTTCGGTAGGGTGTGTGAACTTCCGATGGTATAAGCAGTAGTTTGGATATACATCCGGTTCGTCGAGGTACATACTCTCGGAAGTATTTTCTTTGAAAGTGGCAGCTTCATTCCCATTGACAGAGCTTTGGCGAATTGCTTCCTTATCTTGATTCTACTCTTGCTGGGGGGAGGGCACTTTTATCCGGTTGAGGTACTTTATGGATTCTCATCACCGGAGCTTTTTCGGCCTGACTCCGACGCTTGGCCTTTTCATAAATGGCTGCCTCACGCTCTTGATCAGCTTTGCTCTTTTAAAGAGCTTCGTTCAGCAGCTTATCGATTAGGTCATCTGACGGTTCCATAGATTCAGGCTCTTGATCTGCGCCCGGTTTCTCTACGTCAAGAGCTTCTTTGCTATTTATCGACGAGTGAGAGATCATGTAGCAACTCGCTACATGATTCTTGGGTTCTTCCGAAGAATTGTCTCCTTCATCAATGTCACTGTCTCCGTTCTCAAGAACATGCTTGAAGAATTCTTCCAGTGTGACTGGGGTCCGCGCTTTTTGGTTGTATTCCTCCAGCGAGTCGATGTACTTTTGCAGACCCATACGATTGCTATCGAGCTGCATGGGCTTCTTGGCCTTCTTCTTTTTCTTTGAAGACTTCGGAGGCTTGGCCTGGAGGTTTTATGCATCGTTACCAACTTTTGGTGTTGGGCGCGGCTTCAGCGTTCCGTCAATAATTTCATGCTCCAGTGGGCTCTTCCACCTAATCGCTGGACATGCTTGAAGATCTTTTAGTATTCTTTTAGTTTTAGCTGAAATGACCACTTTCCATGGAGCTTCTTCTATAAATGAGCATGATGCCCCCGGCGTGTCCATCTTCTTAGGAGCGTGTTGCTGTGGTGGGTTCACCTTCCAGTTTTCGGACAGCGTGAACTTGCCCTGTTGGTACTGGTCTTCGACCCAGTTTTTAAAGAGGTAGCAATCTTCGATTGGGTGGACCGCTATTCGGTGGTAGGGGCAGTAATTGGGATTGTTGACGTCGCCCGATTATAGTGGGTGTCTCGGATCCGGCAGAGTGATGAGCCTGTTGTGCACCGCCAGTTCGAATAGCCTCCTCGTTTATCACGAGGAAATGAGTAAGGACGTCTTAACTTCTCTTCGATGGCTCGCAGTCTGCTGTTTTGGCGAGTAACCGGTTTCGGGTCACTCGATTGTTATTGAGTATTGGCGACGAAGGTCGCTTTCTTTTTGCCCTTTTCATTCTGAAGATCTGTCTTTGAAGAGGACGGCCTATATCCCATTTGGTCCATTTGGACTAGTTTGACAATCAAGGCCTGGAAGGTGGTCAGCTTGAAGAACATCATAAACTGGGATATAGTTTCCTGAGGATCAGGGGTCCCCACGAACATGCCCACAGCATGAGCTTCTTCTATGCACTGTTCACACTTCGATCATAGGTTCCGCCACCGAATTGCGTACTGAACCCAGGTTTCTCCCAGCTTCACCCTGGCGTTGATTAATGTCATGATTGGGGTGCGCTCGCTTGCGTTTGTGAACCGCTGTGTAAACAGTAGCTCCATTTCTGCAAATGTCTTGACAGAGTCATTTAGGAGCTCAGAGTACCATTCAAATGCCGTCTCCGACAAGTTGCCGACAAATTGGCGAAGCAATAGTTTGTCATCGCCTCCAGTATTACCGCACAAAGCTCTGAATTGAGCAACGTGTTGGTGCGGATTGCCCGTCCCCTTATACACATGGAATTTGGGGATCGTATATCCTGGCGGGTATTTAATTTGGTCATACCAGCCTGGGTAAGGTCGCCTAGTTCTAACGACCTGGCCTGCCGCTTCGTTCGCTTGTATTTTTTGAGCTATGTAGTCATCAAGGGTAGCTTTGGAGATCGTCTCCTCCATGGTTGCTGATAAAGCCGGGGGAGGGTTTGATGTCTCCCCTGTATCATCTTCAATGATTATTGGAGGGTCTTCGGCCGGAGGATCCAGTTGGATCATCATCCCCACCATGTTTTGGAACAAAAGAGCCATTGTTTTATATTAGCCGCTTGTTCCACGGCCTCTTTGTCTTTCTTTTCAAGAACCCTCCGAAGGAATTCGGTGTCGGTCTCCTACTCCCAGCGTTGCTCTGACGGTGCTTCCGGGCTTTCTTTCTTCCCAGTAAGTGTGGCCATCCTTGTCAACATCTCCTGGAGCTTTTGTTGTTGCTCCTAAGCTTTTGTCAGACCGTGTAAGCGGTCGATGACCTGCGGAAGTACGGCTTTCCTCTTTGCTGGAAGCTATGTACACCGTATGCACTACCATGCCCCCAGACTTGGGGCGTTTGGATCCGTTACGCTCAGAATTTGTCTGCGGTGGTGGTTGATTCTCTGGCTTACTCTTCTTGTGGGAGGCCAAAGTTGAGGGAGCCGTTGTAGCGAGCATCCATGCAGACGATACTTTCCGTGGCATGATGGCAGGACGGTCCTCCCCTTGCCAAGCCTTTGTTTTCTTCAGTCGGCGAGAGTATTCTTTGTCAATTACAGAGTCCTGGACTTTCCGCCAAACACTGTGGATCCTGGAGGACAACCGCTGAGGAGGTTGTCCCGGCTTCACCTGGGTTGTGTTTTCGACAGGGGAGGAAATTTCTTCAAGATGGCAGTTGAAGAGTTCTTGTGCACCCTCCTGAGTAGCTCGAAGCTGTTTCCAGTTGGAACTGCAGTGTCAGTTTCCACCGTTGGAGCTGGTGGGGTAAGTCCAGAAGGGAAACTGCCCCCAGCCTTCCTTACTCGGAGCCAGTGGCGACGTCGAGCATGTCTTGCAGATAGGATGTCACGAACCGAAATCGGCACGTGACGGCGCTTAAACTACGCAACGTCCACAGGCGTAACGCAATTTAAGTAAGCCGAAAACCCAGCAATCTAAACCATCAAAAGTAGTAAGAAATAATAGCATTTTCAAACCATTGAAATCTCAACCCAAATTCTTTAAAAGTCCAACTTCATTTTCTTTAAAATTTTGGCAGCACCTCCTTTGTAAAAACCAGCCCCAAAATGGGTACAACATAAATAACAGTAAAGCATCCCCAAACGGGAACAAAAACACGCCGAAAGGCGGAAAACAACCACCACAACAGATATACGACGCCGTAAGGAAGAAATAAAAGACGATATAAATAAAACTGCATAAAATACCTCCAAGTCACCAAATTAATATACAATATCGTTCTCACATCAAGTCTCTAAGTCATACATGAAAGTGGTAGATGGAGAGTACAGGATACAACGAATATACAATAAACATGAACGGATAACCATAAAACCCACCTAAAGCAAAACTGCACACTGTGAGCCGAAGCGGTATCCGCAGCAAAAGATGATAAGATAGATAAATAGCCTGTCTCGACTACTCGGGAGAAACAACCTGCAAAACACTGTGGCACAACGGGGGTGAGTTGCCAACTCGTGAATAGTAAATAACATATGCAGGTAATCGCAAGTATACACGTACAGCGCGAATCTAACATATGCAAGCTAATAGCAATAAATGGTCATATGTATGCAATAGTATGAAAGGTACTCTATCAGGTCCTACTAATACATGAAGCAATAAAGGCAAATGTATGCAATAGTCATGTGAGGTACTCTATCAGGTACTACTAATACATGAAGCAATGATATGACAATGTATATATGCAACAGTTATGAAAGGTACTCTATCAGGTACAACTAATACATGAAGCAATGCATATAAAATAAATGTATGTAAATGCAAGAGTCATGGAAGGTACTCTATCAAGTACTACTAATACATGAAGCAGTGCATAAACAATAAATGTGGAGTATGGGATGAAACATGTCATTTCCACGGAATCATGACCTCATGGTAGGACCAAAATCCATCAAGACAAACCAAATCCCAATTTCCTCAAATCAGCCCCCAAATTAGCTCGCATATCATGTAAGTCCCATAAATCCTGAATGTACAATATCAAGTAAATCTTATATATCCTGAATGTACAAAATCAAGTAAATCTCATATATCTTGTATCCAATATCAAGTGAATCTCAAATATCATGTATCCAATATCAAGTGAATCTCATATATCCTGAATCCAATATCAAGTGAATCTCATATATCCTGAATATATTTGCATGAATAAATATGATGATGTATATAAATTGATATGTATACATATATACTAGCATCTCATTCCACTAATATATATATATATATAACAGCATCTCATTCCACTGTTATATATACTTAGGAGTAAAAATATTATGAAACCAATGTGTCAAGTATCGACACAAAAATACTGATCTATCAGGTGCTGTCACCAAGACTGGCCCCTGATAGGTACGTAGCATACGCTATTCCGAAAACCCAAGTACCCAGCTTCGACCCTCGTCTTTCGACGTATCCATACATACATGACCCCGGCCTGTATCCCCACGATACCCGTTGAGTCAAAGGTATTGTCACCGGTAGGTATGGTTCTCCTGTCAGGCCTCATCGGCATGTTACATCAAAATCCCTTTCTTGCCCCGGGTTACCTCCGGGCTCTACCATGTACCCTCATACGTCCCCCGACTCCTCCACGCATGGGGTATATATATCAGAACCGATAAAACTCATGGTGGATGCTGAAATATCATATCAAGAGAAACCGGGTTTTTCAAATAATGCATAATTTCATGAAACTACCACGGTCCTCAAATCCAGAAAACATCATGAAAAATCCATATCTAAATGCGAAAATCCATGAATATAATATATGCAACAGAAAACTGTAATGTATGCATATAAAGGAAAAGCCGCTATTTAACTGCAACAACTTAAAATATATATCATGCGGTTCCTAATTTCTCCAAGTCTATATAACATCAAATAAAGGTAAACATGTAGTTATGTCATTATGTGTGAAATATATCTATCACTAATGGTACAATACCCTATAGGTATACAGGTAACTAGTATGTAAGCATGTCAAGGCATATATGTAAGCATGTAGGTATATAGGTATGCTATATGTCATATGCATAAAGAATTATGAATCAATGTCTCAATGTCCCTAACCAAACAATATCATATCTATATGTGTGTTGTGCGTGTCATGGAAATTATTGACGGTGTGTGTGGCATACAATCAGTGCTCGTGCAACATGAGCCGTCGATAATAGTGCAGTGTCCTAAGGGTACAATTCCAAGCACAACTAGTAACTATGCGTAACTCTATATATGAAATAGAATATGCGAAAAATCATGTCATCTCTAGCCCAGACGCATAACGGCATGCGGGCGATTTCCCTGTAGATGTTAAATCTACTCACCAACGCTCCTGGCTAAGTAAAGCCAACCGCCTTTTTCCCTTTCTTTGCAGCGTCCGAAATCCCCGCCTGCAAACCTAAAACATAATACAAGAAAGCAAGTATATATTAGAAATAGACCCAAAACACGTACAAACTACACGGACCAACGCGACAACACAAACGTACTCTCAAGTGTTCGTATTGTAGCTAACGTGTATAACGACACTACTAAACCAACTCAAGATCAACAGAACACAGAACACAAACCGTATCAGATAACGTAACGCGTGAAATGAAACACAAGAAATACGCAAAGTAGTCCTAGATTTTGCTATACTAACAATCTGTAAAAGTTGCAAGTACCATGAGACCACATACAACCCCAGAGACCCCTACACCAAAATCCACACCCTAACTCCCTAGTCTGGCCGCAAATTGCGGCCAGAAGCAATATAATTGCGGCTAGTTCATGAAGGAATTGGTTCATATTTTGAGGGTAGGTTCTAGGTCACTACACTAGGTCACTGTGATGGGAACTTTTGCAACAATACCTGGTTTGATAGCAGATCATCTGAGACCCCAAAACAACGCTAAAAATACGATATTTACACGAAACGAAATGATACGTGATCTAAACTGAAACGACTAAGCTACCCTATACTATAAACACATAAATAACAGAAAGAGATCATTACCTATCCAAAAGAACTCAAAAATCCTAGCTTCCCAAGCTCCAAGGCATCCAAGAGGAAAATCAAGACATAAGATGTGATTTTTGTGAGTTTTTATGAATATTTGTGATGGATTTGTGATGGATGAAGAAGTGTTCAATTTAGAAAAGAGAGAGATGAAGAAAATGAGAAGGAAAAGAGTGTGAGAGAGAGTATGAAGAAAAGAGAGAGAGAGTGAGGTTAAGGGGTAAGAGCACCCTTGCATTAAAACACCATTAATGCATTCACACTCACCATGCCCTCTCCTCACTTCCAAAACAAATATCTCTCTTCTCACACAAATATCGTAAGGTTTAGGTTTAAGGATTGGATTAAAGTAAAGATTAGATTAGGTAAAGTGTCATGGTCACTAACCTAGATTAGCACAAACAAACCCTCACATTAACGTGCACACGTGCGTGCATGCCATAACAAATAATAATAAATTATTAATTAAATGTTATAAAATGTGAGGAACCCAAATTGGTAAACTTTTTTACCAAAAACCCGTATTAACGTCTAAACTAACACTAACCGAAACCTAAGGCGTTACATGGGATCACCTCAGTTGTAGAAGAGACCTCATCATACCCCTTGCTTTGATGAGAGGCTGCTGTTAGTGCCAACCTGTCGAAGACTGATCTCCGTTGAGATGGAACGTCTAGCCTATCGAATACTGACTTTCGAATAGGGTAAGCACTTATAATGACTTCACCCATAGTAGGAGTTGGAACGGCCAGTCTTACGAAGACCGATCACTTAGCAGGAGAAGCTCTTTTGATGACTTCATTTACCGGAGCTGGAATGGCTATCCGCTTTGGGATAACTCCTTCAAGTATTGCAGTCCTCTTTACGGGCCCAGTGGAGTTTTGGCTCAGCTTATCGAAGACTGAGGCGGCAGACTTGGATGGCCCTTTGAGTGGGGCCATGGTGGCTGCGAGCCAATCAAAGACCGACTTCTTTGGAGCCTCCTGTGATGGCATTGAAGCCTTGAAGCTCATTGGAGGGAGCATAGTCCCGAAGAACAGTCCAGTTGTGGCCTGAGTCACCTGCTCCACTGGCATCGCAAAGATGGAGGCCACTTGGGGCACATAAGTTACTCCTCTAGCAGGGACAGAGCGGGAGTTGTTGTTGCAATTGGTGCGGTTGGAAGCCATTGATGTCATCTTCACTTCTGCATAGGAGAAAGACACCAAATCTTAGTACCTCGAATCCAGGGGCAACCATATTAAACCGCGATTCGTTCGCGAATACGACACACGAAGTGTGGAGTGGAAAGAGTAAAAGGTCCCACAGGGTATGCCAGAATCTGTTTACCGCCGAAAATAGATACGGAACCGCGTAGGTCGTCTTGCCTGAATTTGGGGGCAGATGCTATTTGGTTTTAACTGTCTACCTCTCCGAAAATGCCAAGTTGATTTATAGCACTGTGTATCGAAGGTTTGGACAAATGCGGCCGGTGTAGCAGACTTCGTCAAATTCCCCCTCGTTGTGAGGGTTTTTGATTGTGGTGACGCTCTTCCCTGCAGACGTAAGCCCCTGCAGTTAATTATGTTACCGCGTAGCGATAACCACTTTCTCCTGCTCCAGAAGGTCATTTCGTATCGTGTGTGTGTTTGTTTTATTTTTGGTTTCCCGTGAATTGTATACGGAGACTAATTTGTGTTGTCACCCGTAGGGCATGGATTAGTCCAAATCCATATTTTCTTAGATTTGGGTTTGGTTTGATTTAAGGATCGTTAATCTCATTTGGAATTAAGATCAACTTAAATATTTGTTAAGGATACGTTAATCCGATATTGGACTAAGATCTACTTAACGGGGGTTCAGGATCATTTTTGATCCAACGAAAGAGCATTTGGTCCTTATCGTTTTAGTTTAGGGACGTTACGGTCTACAGCTAGTTTAAGGACATTACGGTCCATGGCTAGTTTAGGGACATTACAGTCCATTAGGATATGCTCATAGGTTTGAGAGTGCATCCAAGAACTGTTGGTTGTCGGGACCCTCCACCTCTCTGATATCGTTGAAGAATTACAACGACATATATCAGAGGTGTGGAGAGATGTACCCTTAAACCAAACTCCAGATTGAAGGGAGAGATCATGATGGAACGAACATTATTTTAAATGCCACGTGTCAGGAGATCATTGGCCATCTTTGGAACTAAGATCGATTTGGGGGGAACCTGAGTATAGGAGGGCTCGGTTGATTAATGGTCAAAAAGTCTTTGGCCTGAGGAGACTTGGCTAATTTGGGCTAAGGTTGGCCCCTCACAGTGTTAAACACTGCTAATTGTTTGGCGCTCACGTGCTCCCGCGTAAGGCTCTTACGCAGTGTTAAACACTGAAATTTGGAGCGCTCACGTATGGTACGTGAGGCACCTGAATATTAGGCACAGTTTCTTTTGGGCTTATTCCCTTATTCTATACATATAAGTGTTAAACACTTAAATCTTGTAACCATCATGTGTAGACAAGTGAAGCGCCACCAAGTTGGGCACTGCCTCCTTTGAATTTATCCTTCAATTCTTTTCTAAGTGCAAAGCACTATTGGAAGTCACATGGGGTGACGTGACTAGGTCTCAATTGTTCCTTTTTGTTCCTCAAAGGTGCTCACGTTGGAACACGTGATCTATCGTTATAGCGCTAAGAGCTAATATGCATGGAGCTCTTGATCTGAGTCTTGAGAATTTCAAGTCCTTTTTTTTATAAGAATTAAATTCTTACACAGGGTTAAATCCTAGTTCTATCAGAGGAATTAAATTCCTATATCCTTGGAAGAATTAAATTATTCAAACTAGTTCTTTCCTCTAAGTTTTGGGACTGCATAACAGAATCTTCCCGATAAGAATTAAATTCTCAACTTATGGGGAAATCTGTTTCTGCAGATCTCAACCAGAAGAAGAACTAAGTTCTTTTTTGGAAGAGTTAAACTCTTGTGAAAAAAGATAAAATGATCTCTATGTCTTTTTCTTCACCTAGGATTTCCTTTTCTTTAAAGAAAATTCCTTTTCTTTTTGTTTTCTCAAATCTTATGGGGGGTCTCCTCTCCTTCTCTCTTCAGTCTCGAGTCCTTTATATAGCAGATGCAAGTTTGTTGATTTTTGTTAAGGAAATCTCTCATTGAGAGATTTTTTAATAATTCAGGGATTTTATCCACCGTTGGATTTTTTATCCAGGGACTTCTGTTTTACAGACGACATTTTTTTGTTTTTAACAAGATCGGGAAAATATTTTCCCATACAGAGCTTATTCTATATCTCGGTGATTTTTAATGACCATTGGATCTTTAATCCAACGGTGCTATGATTTACAGAGCACAATCTTTCTTGTTTAGAAAGATTGGGAAAATATTTTCCTATACAGAGCTTATTATGTATCTTAGTGATTTTTAATCACCATTGGATCTTTAATCTAACGGTGCTCTGATTTACGGAGCACAATCTTTCTAGTTTAAAAATATTGGGAGAAATGTTTCCAAAATAGGGTTCTGATCCCTCTTATTTAGAATTTAATTCTATCGGCTCAGAAGGTATTAGGAATCCTCACGTGTAGCACGTGACCCAATGGTACTAGGCCGGTTTGCTTATATGTAGCATTCCTAGATAAAAGCATCACGTGTTGACATGTAATGCGCCTTCTGGCTTGTTATTTGTTTTAGGAAGGCGTCTATATATTTTGTATATAGATACTCATGTACCTGCACGTGAGGCTTAATTTCAGCCTTATTTGTTAAGCGTACTGCCCATAATTTTTGCTCCAAGGCGCATCACGTGCGAGCACATGATGCTCCATTTGGGGAATTTCTCCATCGCTTTTAGTTCATTATTTGTTTATTTTTTATAAGGGAACAAATGGGAATTACTAGCTTAGATCGTTAACAAAAAAGAGAAGAAGCCTTCGGGGGTTGTGGTTTCGTCGGAGATGCTCCGGTCGTCAAGCTTGGCTTGCTACTCCTCTTAGATGCTTAACTTCACTTGGTACTTAGAGAGTTTGAGAGGATTTTTGATAGAAATTTCAAAATGGGGGAGAGTTAGGGCATGGGGTGGTATTTATAGTGGAGAATTAGGGTTTGGGAATTAAAAATATGGATTAAAAGAATTAAAATGGTGTTAAATGGTGAAATGAAGAGTTTCTGTTTAATTGCAGGAAAATCAAACGGTGTAGGGGAGTTGAGGGGAGTATAAAGGACAAGTGTGCAAAGCACGGAGGCGATTGGAGGCAATCAAACCGTCGGTGCTGGCCCAAAACCAAGAATGGGTGGTCGGATCTTGGTGATCAGTCTCGAGATTTGTACCACGTGTCAAGTTGGGTGTTTACTCCTATTGGCGCATGTTTGATTTTTCTGAAACTTTTCGTTTCTCCGTGAATTGCACGTGCAACTCTTGGGATTCCAAAAAATTAAAAAAGAAAAATCTAAAATAATTGGGTCTGATAGGAATCGAATACACAAACTATGTGCAGCAGTGTAGAGGCTTTACCAGTAAGCTACAAGCTGCTTCTTGCTTTTATTTAACAAAAATAACTTTTAACTCTTACACAAGCTGTAATACTCTTTTCTGTACAATAACAAAAAATTTCTGTACAGGGATTTTAGAGTCGTTACACAGGCAACGGCAGATGATGAGTCGCTCTTAGCACTACGCTTCAGTGTTATCAGTGCTGATGCCAACCCAAAACTCAAGCACCAAGTTTTCCCAACAGCAAATGATGAGTTGCTCCTGGCATTATGCTTCAATGTTAGCGGTGCTGCAACCGACCCAAAACCCAAATACAACGTTTTCCTAAAGCAAATGATGAATTTCTCCTGTCACCTGTGCTTCAGTGTTAGCAATGCTGATACCGGACATAATCCCAAAATTCTAAGCTTTCAAATCTAGATAACCCCTAAGTCGTTAAAGTGAGAACGAAGGAAATTCCCTCACGGCAAATGATGTCACTCCTGGCACTATTCCGGTGTAGCGATGCTGATGCCAAATAAAAATCAAGATTCCAAATTCTTTCAGAGAAAATGATGAGTCGCTCCTGGTGCTATTCCAGTGTAGTGATATTGATGCCAAACAAAATCCAAATTTCAAGTCCCGCCAAACAAGACAGAAATCAAATAAATCAAATCAAAGTCTCACTGGCAGTGATTCTAATCTCAAAAGGTCCCACAGAACATACAAGAACTCTAAAACCAATCAGATCAACTGATTCAACACTAATGACCTCCTCGGCCGAAACAAGCTCCACCTTGGAAGCAAGTCAACCAACGACCTCCTCAGCGGAATCAAGCTCCACCTTGGAAGCAAGTAAACCAAGGAACTCCTCGGCAAAATCAAGCACCACCTTAGAAGCAAGTCAACCAATGACCACCTCGGCGAAATCAAGCACCACCTTGGAAGCAAGTCAACCAATGACCACCACGGCGGAATCAAGGCCAACCTTGGAAGAAAGTCAACCTATGACCTCCACGGCGGAATCAAGTCCACCTTGAAAGTAAGTCAATCAACAACCTCCTCACTAGAATCAAGCCCTACCTTAGAAGCAAGTCAACCAACGACCTCCCCGGCGGAATCAAGCTCCACCTCGGAAACAAGTCAAATCCCGAACCGCAGAAAGCGGAACAAGTCAACTTTAACCCTGGCACTGCAGAAAGCAAAGCAAGACAACTTCAATCCTGACACCGCAAGAAGCGATGCAAGTCAAATCCAAACCCGACACGTGGAAAGTGGAGCAAGTCAACTTCAATTTGATACCGCAAGAAGTGGGGCAATTCAAATTCAATCCCTGACACGGAAAGAAGCGGAGTAAATCAAATCAAACACCGACCGTCCAAGTTGCAAAAATGACAGCATCGACCGTCCAAGTCGCAAAAATGGCAGCATCGACCGTCCACATCGCAAAAATGGCAATATCGACCATCCAACTGGCAAAAATGGCAGCATCGACCGTCCATATCGCAAAAATGGCAGTATCGACTGTCCAAGTCGCAAAAATGGTAGTATCGATCGTCCAAGTCGCAAAAATGGCAGTATAGACTTTACAAGTCGTAAAAATTGCAGTATCGACCGTCTACGTCAGTAAAAGGCAACATCGACCTCCACGTTGTCAAAAGGGAACCAAACCAGATCAATCTCCATATAGCATAAGATCCATCAATTTCATGCACATAACCCCTATGCGCGGTGTGCATTTATTGATAGGGGGTACTTTGTTGGGGTCGAAAATTACACCCAATTGCCAAATTCAGAAATCAAATTAAATCAAAACCAAAACCAAAAAGTCAAAGTGGGCCCAAGCCTAAGCTTAAGCTAAGTGGGCCCGAGCCCATGCCTAAACATGAAGAGGGGCCGGCCAAAAGAGAAGAAGAAAAGGAAAAGATTAAATGTAATATTTTGTTTTTTTAAAATTCAATAGGGAAAATCCAATTTTGTACAAGCCAAGGGGCTAAATGAAAAATATGTAAGCCTATAAAAGCCCCTCCCGGCGATTAAAAAAAATCGTAATCTTGATTCCCCAAAAAACAAAATCTTGAGTTTTGAGATGCTCTTTAGTGCGCAAGTCTCTCTTTCTCTTCCTTTCTTTTTTTTAAGTGCGTACGTCAGGAGGTTCCGAAAAAGGGAAAAGAGCCGCTTTTTGATCTTCAAAAGTTAAAATCTTTGTGTTTGTAGACGGTTGCTTCATTAGGTTTCGACCCTACTTGCACCGTGTAAGGTGCCCACTATGCTAGGTGCCTATTTGGCTAAGTGCGCACATTGTTGGGTACACATCAAGCCAAGTGCGCACCTCGCTTGGTGCACACATCCCTAAATGCGCACCTTACTGGACCTTTTGGCCCATTCGGGACCCTTTGGCCCACTTCACTCCCTCGCACCTTGCCAAGTGCGCACCTTGCTAGGTGTGCGTCTCGGCAGGTGCCACGAAATGCTTCGGTTCGTCGGGCAAGTACAGGATGGATAGGCGAGACAATGCCTCGGTTTGGAACTTGACCCTTGCTATTGGTTATAGTGCTCTCAAGGCAATTATTGTAATCGCAGGCAGAAGATTATGATGATTGGGGGAAGACCTATATGGGTAGAACATTCTTAGTCAAGATGATAGTATACTATTTGGTTTGTCTCTATCATCATGTACATTCATTATATGGTATTAAAAATCACTATTACGTGTTGATAGAGCCAATAAGATACTTTCTTGACTACCAGCATTATGATGGCGATCATATACGTGGGGGCTGGGTGATCCATAAGCACATCCTTAAATGACCCTAGTCGAGAGAGTATCGAGACTAGGCATCAATACTCCAAAATAGACTAGTGTATACTTTTTGAGACCATGACAAGGAGCGGTAGCCGGTCTCACAAGCCATTGGTGTCAGTTGGTTACCTAAGATAGTATACAAGTGTTCACTGGAGGTGAGTACACTAGACGGACTCACCGGGAATACGCTATATTGTCACGACCCGAATAAGGCACGTGACTGGCACTTGCATCAGGTGAAGTCTATAGGACTACAACTAATACAATTAAGCCAAAAGCCCAGAAATCTAAACCTATTAGAGAAAATAGTGAAGGTACGGTTTTTGAAATAAGATTTACTGAAAATCAAAACCTATTCTTATATTATATATACACATAGGTAGTGATATGAAGCACTCAGTTTATCTCTAACTTAAAAACCCTATAAATCGTTTGAAATTTTGGCAGCACCTCCTTTGAAATTTTTAACCCAAAACGAATACAAGCTATAATATATAAGGCATCCCCAAGCGGGAGCTAGCTCTTTTCCAATTGGCGAAAACAACCATGCAAGTAAAGCAAATATACAACGCCAAAGGCGAGGATCCAAAACCCAGAAAGAAAGCAAGAAAACTAAGACTCAAGAAAACCAGAAAGCAAAAATACTACAAGAGCGCGACTCTAAGGTCGAAAGAATATACAACTGGTTTTTTAAATCTATCAAATATAAAAGTCTGGTTGATGGTGCTTACTAGATACAACTGAAATAGATAAAAGTACAACGGTGGTCACGATGCAAGTGAAACCACCCACCAAAGCAATCACCCGGAAGGAAGTGGTGTGCCAGCGAAGCCGCTATGGAACCTGTACGGCTAATCTGCAGGAAACTGTGGTATAATGGGGGTGAGTTGCCAACTCGTGAGTAGAAGATATCACCGAGTAGAAACCGAATGTATGACAATCTTCTAGGTCATACCATAATGTACTCATAATATACACTGAAACATCTAGTAGTGGCAAGGGTAATCATCTAACCATAAGTGTAATACCATGTACTTGTGTCAGTGTCACTAAGCAGCAATGAGTCATATATCTGATGTATGAATGCATCATAAATGAAACAATCAACCACGAAATCTGGATATATCTGGTATAAGAAAATCTATGTTTTTATCTTAGTAAAACTTATATAATAAAACTGGAATATCACCAATGAAATCGACAGAAAATCCGTGTGAAGCATCGACACAATACATGTATATCTTAATATCCTAATGCCTCAATATTTTAATATCTCAATATCTTAGGGTCCGTCAGTCCGGATCGGCCCATATCATCAAATCTCACGACTACGGTCGGTATCCTCCGAATATCCGCCACGCCATCTATCACCGGTAGGTAGTCTGCCCTTGCCAGGTTCATCGTATACAACTTGAATTTCTTGCCCCGGGGTACCTCACCGGGTCCACTATGTACCCGAAACGGTTCATCCTACTTCTCGAATCGAGTCTCGAAAACCAACTCAAATCAGGAAAACTCATGGTGGACGCCATATACATCATATCACGAGAAAACTGCAACTTGCATTTTTAAAATGATAATGAGTTTATAAAATTCTTACGGTTTTCCCCAAATCCAGAAATCTCATTGAAAATCCGAAATCCCAAAATCAAGAGTCAATACGCAGTGAATACCGGCATAAAGCCCATAAGATTTTATAACAGAATGAACATATAAATGCATGGGTATCTAAGCAAGGAATACAACATCTAAACTAGCACATGAGAGCAAGCATAATAATAATATGTTGAAACTACCAGCTAGCAGGTTATACTAATGAAGCAATGTTTTCTAAAGTGTACGTGACATAGCAATTACCGATGATGATGTGTGTGAGCCGGCAAGCAAGTGTATGTGGAACATACGCATCATCGGTAATGGTGCTGGTGTCCTAGCAGATGAGATCATAATAGTTAAAGAAACACATGTATAAGCATGCAATGCGATGAGAATGACATGAATATAATTGAGAAATGAGTAGTAAACGCAACATTGTAGAATGTACCTATCTATATACAAGTCATACCATTTTGGTGTTTGAAATAGCACGAATCGTGGTTTCTAGAAAAATAGGGGCTACGGTGTTTTTAAGAAAAGATATGACCTTTGAAAATCTGTAACATCCCTTGGATTGTCTTTTGAAAATACTCACGATTCGTTAGTTTTTTAAAATAGGTATGACTCGAGCTTAGTCTAACATCTACCTAATCAACTAAAAGACTAAACTAAGAAACTAGCTGAAATGGTAAGAAATCCACCTAAATTCCGAGTCGATATACCTAGTAGTCGGCGATCCAAACTCATAGCGTCACGTACTGTATAATACATAGTACGACATTCTCGAGTCAAGAGTATGGATAAATCATCATATCTATACCTCGTACGGTAAAATGCATCGTACGGCATCCCCGAAATCGGGGGTACGGTTCAACTATCATATATAATATCATCTTTCGCACGATATCATCATCGTACAAAACCATGATCAGGGGTACTGTTCTAAAGTCTCGTACATTCCAATATCATCAACCCTATTATCGTATGTATGAATACGCATCGCCCAACGATTCATTATAATATCATATCGTATAATATCATACCACGACTCAAACACATATCCAATTCTCACGGCACCATGCCCGATCATATCAACTCATCTCCAAGTATCATATGACATCCTCATCTCACGTGTATATGTATGTATGTATGTATGTATGTATGTATATATATATATATATAAACTACACTCATACATATATATACATACACATATACACATAAAATCAAGTGTGCGTGTATGCGTGTGTGTGTGACTACATGTAACCTGTGATTCACCTCCAAGGTAATCATTCTCTGGATAGGTCTTCCTAGATCAAACTAATCCGCCTAAGGTCTTCTAAATACCCTACTCGCTAAGTATCCAATATCACATCTAAACTCATAAAAATAATACGGTAATAACCCTATTCTACGTTTGCGGGAGTACTGTACGCCATCCACCCGACTTCCCCTGTAGATATACATCTACTCACCTTGATCCTCGCTTGCCGAAGTCAAAGACGCCACGCTTTTCCTTGTTGTTCGAAGTCCAAGTAAGGGTTCCTACATATATAAACACATAGTATTGTAAACAAAAATCGCGTACGAAAACCAAACGGTACACGAAACACACATAGGTTAAAACGTATGGTCTACGCATGCAAGAATAATCAAAAACCTCCCGATATAGATGTACAAATGTCAAGTGACCAAGATAAAACACAATATCAAAACTAAAGTCATTAGAAAGTTGCAAAACGAAAACAACAACTCAAGAAAACGCTCCCAGATTTGCCTCAGGTGAGAATTAGGAAAAGTTGCATATAGGGTGGGTCTAATTAGAAGATAATGGAGCCATAGACCAAGCACGAGGCAATTCCCTCATACCAAGGCCGCAATTTGCTGCCAAAACAAGATTATTTGTGGCCATTAAAAGGAGTTGGAGTCTCGGGTCTTAGGGATAGCTCTTAGGTTGCCTGCACACCTCTCAGTAATTGCTAATTGATCTATAAAGCCCCCGGGTGATAGCAGATCTCGATAACACATCACAATTTCTCACAAAACCCAATATCGGCAAATTTCAGTTCATGATCTTGAGGTTTTACTTCGAGTATAATCCATAAAACCAGCATTACAGGGTTTAAAAATCTAACCTAAACCTCAATAACACTTTCAAAACTCATAATCTCCTACAACCTCATCTGGAAAATTTTCAAGATCACTAAACCACAATAGTTTTACTCTAAACTTTATTAGGATAAGAGGAGAACAAGGTTCTAAACTAAGGGTGAAGAAATTACCTCATTTAGCAACTCAAGAAAATTCTTGAGTTGCTCAAGGTCTTCAAGATCTCTACTTGATCACACCATGGTCATTGTAGTGGAGTTGTGAAAATTTTTTGTGAAGGAACTATAGTGTTTTGTTTGAGTTTTGTGTTGATTTTGTGGGGTGTAGTGGAGGTAGAGAATGAAGGAGGAGTTGAAGAATGAGGGGGGAAGAAAAATGAAGAAAAGAAAATGAAGAATGAAGAAGAGCCATGAGAGCTTTAGAAAATTCTCACACTCTCTCTCTCATACTCTCATGGTCCCCACTCTCTCTCTCTCACCTTTATCTTTATCTTTTCTTTTCTTTTATATTCTCACTTTAAAACAAAATAACACCATACCTATGGAAAAAAAAGACATGGTTACTAAAAAAATGTATAAGTGTGGCAACATGTCATGTTGCATGACACAATATGTAAACATGATTAATGTATGATAATTCATAAATTGCCTAAGTTACATAAGTACTTTGAAATTAATAATTCTTATAAATTTTCCCAAACATTTTACCAATTATTGGTATATAATTATACCCTTTCTTTAAAACTAATTTTGTACTTAATAATATCCATAGAAATTATTATCTCAATTATTTAAATTCCTAAAAATAATATTTTATTTTCTGAAATGTTACATATATGGTATTAAACCTATTGTCAGATAGCAGTTCTCATGTGACATGAGTATAGGTTAGTCTGTTGATCTGAGATCGTCATTTGTCTCATGTGAGTTCCCACTGTGCTTTAATTACTACCCTATCACGGCTCAAAGAAGTCGTGCAAACAGGTTTTAGTTGGGTACAGTCCCGAGCCATATAAAGGCAGTGAGCGAATCGTCCGGGATTTGTCTCTCCCGGTATTGCGGATAGATGTCGCACTGCGCATGGGTGGCCATCACCAGAAATACTTGGCTAAGGTGGACAAGAATTACTGATTTGGATCAGTAGTTTCTCAGCGGGTGATGGACTTCATACCGATACGACTTATCGTATTATTAGGGGTCTAACTTTATCTACCCCTTAAACCTGATATGTGATACTCTTAGACGAACATACCAGACTGTACGAAGATTTTCACAGACAGTCTCAGTAGGGGTACAGATGAGTTTGCTCATCAGCCTTCTTTTCGCTCAATAGCTGGGTAGTCGTTACGTACAGCTAATGCCACTGACATATTTGTGGTTAAACCCACTTCCGGCAAATTGACGTGTTTTTAGAGTCCTACACAGAGGGTTTTCCCGGTTCAGGAAAAATGATGTAGTTGCCATATATTAATACGTGCAGGGTTCCGATTAGATATGTGTGTTAGCCACACGGACTTTAATCGAGCAGATGGTAAAAATAGCCGGCTTTGGATTAAGCCGGATTATTAAATCAAATTTTGATTTAATAATTTACATATATATATATATATATATTTCATTATGTATATTCTAGTATTATATTCAATGTATTTTTCTATCTCTTTGGTATTCGTATTTTTATACGAATACGGGCATTTATTTGCGAGGACGTATTCTTGTATTTATACAAGAATACTTCTAGAAAGAGGATACCTCATTTCTAAGATTTACTTTTCTTTTGTTTAAAAGAAATTATGAAATGAGATGGAAAAGAGAAATGGTGGAGGGTATGGGAAAATGAATTATTAATTCATTTGCATACACTATTCAAACATGGTTTTAATTTTAAAATGGTAAAATTCTTTTAACAAAAGAAATGAAGCATGCTTGAATTTTTGAAGAAGCTATTTGTTCTACCATTCTTGTTTCTCTCTCTTCCATGACTCCTCCTCCTTCTTCTTCATTATCTTCTACCATTCTCATGTGTTGAGAAACAAGAAGATAAAAGAGAGAAAAAATTCTAGAACACTCACACACATTCTAACCATCCTAGATTAGCAACCTAGCATCCTTAGTTACTTCAATGATGAAGTTGAAGCTTGAACTTGGTTCCCTCAGGTGGAACATCTTCAGCAAAGGAAGACCGGCTTGCAAGCGCGATGCAGAGCTCTTGAGAGCATGCTAGAGTCCAACCCAATTTGAGCAAATGAAGACATTACAAAGGTTGTGATTTTTATCTTTTTTTTGCTTGCTAGTTTAGTTGTTTGGTTTAGATTCTTTGGTTAGAGTTTCTAATGCCATCAAAATTTTCGTTTTTCGATTCCGTTTTGGCCGCAGGTTAACGGCGAAGGCACTAGGAACCAACAATGGTATCAGAGCCACCTAAACACCCTAAACTAGATATATACGACTTCCGAATCTCGCCGGTTTTCCCCCGCAAAAACTGTTGTAAAACCAGTAAACATTTCATGTTATTTTGATGTTTTGACTCCACGTGGGCTCTCAGTTTGGACCGAGAAGCCTCGAGGAGGTGTGCAGGGACCTCGGGGACATCCCAAAGGGACCTAGGGAGGGCCTAACCCCTCGAGACCACCGAAGTGGCCATGGGGGTGGGGACCCGAGCCCTGCCTCACAAGGCAGGCTCGGGTCTGCTTACCCCCGGTCAGTTTAGGGTGGCTTAGGGGTAATGAATACCCTCCCTAGGTGCCTCTGGGTCGACTCTAATTTTGTGCCGGGGTCCTCCGCGAAGTTTCAGCTCGATCCGAGCTTATTTCAGACTTTCGGAGTGGGTTTTAGCATGGAATTTTTGTCGGTTTTTAGCACACTTAATTTTTGGTGTTTTGGAAAATTGAAGTGTTAGCTATTTGTGTGTGGTATTCGATTGTCGTAGGCTTAGTGTTGGTTGTGTATATAATAACGTTTGGTAAAACGTCATCTAATTGCTATACGCATCAATTAGACGGGGTTACGGAATTGATACTCGCAAGTTTGCATGTTCTGTATTAAATATTTCTTGGTGGTTATGGTTGTGTTGAATTTGTCGCGATGGATAGCCCGGTGTATGTAGTATTAAAAGTTATTCTCTGTGATGTAATGTATATTCATATTGCATGGTGAGCATTCGACATGTGGACTACTGTCACTACGGCTTGTATTATTCTCTGGGGCATGTCCTGGTTGTAAACGTAGTCACCGTTGTATATTCAGGTTTTCATTACATGCACTAGAATTACTCCGCGGCGGAGTGCTCAAGTAGCCGGGTTCTAGAGGGAAACGGGTATCCATCTCATAGCGTTGAGACTAAGATACCTTACTCTAGAATTGGCGGGCTATTCACCGCACTCGTAGGGGGTATAGGATTCACCCACGGAAGGGTACCCAAGTCACTGGATTTTGAAAGTGTTGGGTAGGCCGCTCACTTCGTTGATTGGGGTTGTCTCGCTTCTGGAATTGGCAGGTGGCTTTCCACACTCATAAGGTCTAGTATCCAATACTACGGGCTATCCATACAACTGAGAAAATTGCATTTCATATTTGGCTCCATTGAAATGTACATTTCCTTGATTATCTGCATTTTCATACCGTGTTTTCCTTCTTTTGTGATGCTTCTATGATGTTACTTGATATCATGCGTGAGACGAATATTTATATATATATTGTATATATTTAGTAGACGCTATATATAGTTTGCATCTGCGCTAGTCATGTCCCCACCCTGCTGTAAGTTAAGTAACCTTACAGTGAAGACCCGGGACCCTGTAGCGAATGTGGATGGCATATATGTGCGTTCCTATTTTTGTTTCTTTCTGGCATGATATATTTAATTGATGGGATTGCATTAATTCTTATTAATGTAAGGAAAACTAACCTAAATGATATTGTTGGAACCAATTTTTCAAAACTATAGGCGTTTGCTTTTGCTTTGCATAGAGTTGTTCGGTTAGGAATATCCTACACCTCATTCGATGAGGAAAGAGCCTAAATCCCCTCATATGGAGTGTCCTCTTTGGCAAAAGTTTACATGACTATAAATTACTCGGTTTTCTACAAAACCACTCGTTTTAAAAATGCAGAGCCTAAACCACTCCTTTTCAAAAACTGCTTGAGTTCCTTCAACGATATCTAGTTCATTACGTTAAAAGTTTTTTCGCCAAAAACTAGCCATAGCCTTCCATCATTTTAGATCAATATTACTTAGTATTCGTTCTACGTATGTCGATATTTAGTCGAGGTGTAGTTTTCGGTAGCTCTGTAGTACTTTTCTGATGCATGGTGATGCGATTAGATATGACAGTCGTACAATAGTTTTGATCTTTTGTCAGGTATCATGCGGGTAGCTCTAATGCAATCAAGATAATGACGGGTAGAACTTGACTACGACTCTTTGGCATTTTGATCTTTAGTCAAGGTCACTTGGGTCCTAGGGACAAAAATCATGTCGGAAGTTTCAAATATAAGGGAAACTTGCCAAGTATGTGCATATCTTCTGGAATATGCTAATTTTGGTCGAATTCCGTCAAAGTTATCACACAATGATGGTTGAGTCCCGATTCCCACTAATGAATAGGTATTATTCCTTAGGAGATTTTCACTTCACAATTAGATAACCTATTAGATGTCTAGAAAGTGCTAACGAGGTTACGCCTCTACGGAAACGAGATTGTTTAATTGGGTCCGTAAGAAAGTATAGGGGACTTCCCTCAGAGTACCAACACTGGCCTAGCTAAACGGTTAGCGAATTTGTAAGGTGTATATGATCACGACTAGTTCTCCTTTTTAGGGTTTGAAGGAGTATTCAAGGAAACAGTGGGAGTCATCCTGATTAGATAAATTGATTAACCGATCTAATATTGATAGAGTGCATGCTGAGTGTTTCATTTCTCTCTCTGGTTTCTGACTGTAACTTACCTTAAACTAAAACTCTTAAACCAAGTTAACTGAACCTTCTTACACACTTTGGCTTTTGGATTGTCATGATTCACGACAAAGTTGCGTGTATCCTTCTACTCTTACGTACCCTCTGTATTTCTCCATAACACTCTGTATCACTATGAAGATCCATATTGCTTGGGTATGCCATTGTATAGTTACATACGAACTCGAAGAAACTAGTTTCAGTTCGAGCATGGATTTCGGTTCTGGGAAAATTGAATAGGATTATTCGGTTGTCTTTTCTTTACCTTCTCTCAAGTTGCGAGAGCTCCTTATATTAGGAGAGTACACCAGTTACGCTTATTGGACAGTCTTCTTCCAAACCTTAAGAGGTGCCGAAAGGTAGGGAAGAAGAAAACCAATTAGCTTAAGTATGGTGTACAGAAGGTAAGATATAAAGACATATAAAGGGATTGAAGTGAGTGTAAGTCGATGTCGCACACCCCACGTGTTCGCGGGGAGGCGGAAATTGCAAAAAATTATTTTTACGGGCTTCGCAACACCGACTAGAACCAAGGATCGAACATAAAGAATAGCTAGCAAACTACATGAGGTTTAACTACTATGATACGAAATTATACCTCACGATTCAAGTCCTTCGGGTCTTCATCGCTGTCCTCCACTCGTCGTCTGCTCTAAGGATCGTAACAGATCGTAAAAACCTCGACGACCTCCTCGAGTCAAAGACGATCCATCCAAGAGTCTATAGTCCGAGCTCCTACCTCAAATCTGAGCTGACTACGGCTTCTAGTTCGCTAAACTAGAAGCCCTAGAGGGTGTAGAGTGTGAAGATGGAGTGCTTTGTCTCTTGGAACCCTAGGATTCTCAACATATGAGAGCTTTTAGGGTTTAGAGTAAGAAGAAGAAGACTTGAGGAAAAGCTAGTGAAGCATGAGCTCAAGAAACACTTGCTGTCCACTCTTGATAGAATAAAGAATATGAGATATTTTGTGAGATAAAAATCACACTAAAATATCTACAACTCTTCACAAATATCTTGTGGTGACTCATGACAATGAGTCACCAAGTAGCCATGCTAGTTTTAATGCTCAAATCCACCTCATTTCCTCCATCCATTTTGTTTAATCCAAAAAGAATAAAACCTCAATTGGTGTCCCCCTTCTAGAAGCCAATCCTGAGGAATTACGAGAATGCCCATCATCAGTATAAACATACCCGAATCCGTATTCCGAAGAAAACGAATACTAAGAGACGAAATAAATCCATCATTATAATACTAGGATCCGGCTTAAACCAAAACCCACTAGTATTATCCGTCTGATCATCATATGTGTACAAGTACACGTAAGTGATCAAAACCCTTCCGTAAAACCATATGGCCTCTACACCTTTTGCCCGGTGTAGGGAAACTTTCTATGTGGGACTCTAAAGACTCGACACTATGCTGGCAGGGGGTTTAACCATAAGCCGCAAGCGGTACTAGCTGCACGTAACGGCTCCTAGGTAGATGTCGATAAGAAGGCCGATGAGCTAACTCATCCGAACTCCTACTGAGCCTGAATGTGACAATCTATGTACAGTCTGGTCTGTTCGTCTAAGAGTATCGCATATCGGACCTAAGGGACCTGGGTCTAAGGGTCTGTACACTCGAATTCACTATCCTCTTTGATCTGTCACTGAATCACCCAATGACATTCCTATGCTACTAAAATATTTAGTATGTGACAATATCGCATTTATTATAGAGCCTACCGCGGAAGTGTAGGGTATAGATGTGATGCGATCTCTTTCTAAATCAGTCTTGGAAGACATCTTTTTGGAGAGGGTGATTCAGTGACAGGTCGGTAAACTACCGCTCTTTGAATCTTCCATACTAAATATTTTTAGTATGGTGTTGATGTACCTTGACTGTGAAAGTCCCACTATCCTCTTTGATCTATCACGATAGATCTGGATCCCCAGAATGTAGTTGGTATCACCCAGGTCTTTCATGGAGAACCTTTGTGATAAGAATCCTTTGACTGATTGTAGCATAGGAATGTCATCTCCTATCAAGAGAATGCCATCCACGTACTCAACGAGGAATTCCACGGTTCTTGCTACAAACTTACTATAAATGCGTGGTTCATCTGGATTTTTGATAAAGTCAAATTCTTTTACTGTCTTAATAAAAACAGATGTTCCAACTCCGCGATGCCTGCTTTAGTCCATAAATGGACTTAAGAAACTTGCACACTGTTCTGCTGCTCCTACTCTGATTGAAAACCCTCTGGCTGATCCATATAGACGCACTCTTCCAAGTTACCATTTAGAAAAACCATCTCTACGTCCATCTGCCGGATCTCAAAATCTTGGAAGGCAGCAATAGCAAGAAGGATCCGAATGGATTTGATCATAGACACTGGAGAAAAGGTTTCATCATGGTCCAAACCAGGTCTTTGATGAAATCCTTTTACAACAAGTTTAGCTTTATAGCTTTCAACCTATCTACCTACACCGATCTTCTTTCTGAAGATCCATTTGCAGCCTAAGGGTTTTACCCCTTCTGGAGCAATGTTCAAAGTGTATACTTTGTTGGTGTACATGGACTCCATTTCTGTCCGCATTGCATCCAGCCATTTTACCGAGTCGCCACTCTGAATGGCTTACTGGAAGCTAGTTGGCTCATCATTGTTAATGATGCAATCCTCTAGATTCCCGTCTATGAGAAAACCGTAGTATCTCTCAGGCGGATGAGACTGCCTACTAGTCCTACGGATTGGCGTAGGGATGTCCAGTTCTTTTGAAACATCTGGTTCTACCATACTTTCAGTAATAGTTTGTATTTCATGAATTTCTTCTAGTTCTATTGCGCTCCCATTATTTCCTTTTACAAAAAATTGATTTTCCAAAAAAAATGGGCATGACGAGGAACAAAAACCTTTTGTTCCTCTGCGTAATAGGAAAGATACCCCTTGGAGTTCTTTGGATATCCTACAAACTTATACGGTACTGAGCGTGCCTCGAGCTTGTCCGCATACTGCTTTTCAACAAAAGCTGGACATCCCTATATCTTCAGATACTGAAGATAGGGTTTCTTCCCACTCCATATCTAATATGATATGGTAGGAACAATCTTGGTAGGAACCTTATTCAAAAGATATGCAGCTTATTCTAGTGCATAACTTCAGAAGGATCACGGAAACTCGGCGTTACTCATCATGGAACGAACAATATCCAATAGGGTTCTGTTCCGCCTTTCCTATACACCGTTGTATTGTGGTGTGTATGGAGGAGTAAGCTGAAAGAGAATTCCATTCCCTTTTAGGTAATCCAGGAACTCGGCAATTTAAGTATACACCACGTCGATCAGATCTCAGTGTCTTAATACTTTTTCCTGTTTGTTTTTCCACTTCATTCTTATATTCCCGGAATTTTTCAAAGGGTTCGGATTTATGCTTCATCAAGAAGACATGTCCTAACCTAGAGAAATTATCCGTAAAAATAATGAAATAGGAATAACCACTTCGTGCATCTGTAGATATTGGACTACACACATCGCTATGTATGAGCCCTAAGAGCTCGCTCGCTCTTACTCCGTGTCCAGTGAACGGAATTTTTGTCATCTTTCCTATGAGACAAGATTGACAAGTTGCATAAGACTGATATTCGAACGGATCCAAATATCCCTCTCTATGTAACTTCATCAACCGTGTTTCATTGATGTGACCCAGTCTACAATACCTTAAGAGAGCCTTATTTAATTCTGGAGACTTTCTTTTAAGTGTGTTCTGGACGTTTGAAAACCTGAGCTTGATTCAATATATACTGTCCTCTAGTGTACCTGAACCAATCAAACTTTGATTTAGGTGGATGTGAACCACATCGCTTACAAACTAGACTTGGTATACACAAACAGTTACGTAGAATCAATATATGCCAACATGTCAATTCTAGGTGATATACCCTACGGATACAGCATCCATGCTCATTCCCTTAGCAACCCTGAGAGTCATATCACCTGCCCTGATAACTCTACGGTTTCTCAAAACCTGTAATGAATTACAGATATGAGATCCTGATCCGGTATCTAGTACCGAGGAAGTAGAGTTAATTGACAGACTGTTTTCAATCACAAACACACTCGAATTCAAAACCACAATATGCTACGGATCCTGGATTCTGGCTTTCTAAGCCATGCATCCCTTCTTCCAATGCCCTTTCCCTTAACAATAGGAACATCCCTCCTTTCCTACTGTTAACCCCGAAATATTTGCCCTTCCCTATTCTTCTACCTTACTGACACCGCCTATCGGCTTTGTGGAGGTCTTCTTCTTCTCATCCTTGGCATTCGCCTTAGATCCAGAAGAAGAAGATTCCCCAATAAGCAGAGCGGATGTCTCCCTGGTTTCCTTCAGGGTGCCTTCAACTGGAAGTATAACTTTCTTCCCCTGGGCGTAAGTAGGAGGTAAGAACTGTAGAATCAAGTCAGCATATGACTCATTCTCCAACGTGGTCTTCAGGTCCATGAGCTTTTTAATATAGCTAACCATTGTAAGGACGTGGTCCCCTACAGATGACCCGACAGCCAACCTCGCTTGAAGCAATTCTTTCGAGGTCTCATATCTACGATATGAGATTGCTCTCTATACAAAACTTTGTTATGGAGGAAAATAGAAACTAAGTCTATCTTCTCGTGCTGCCTCTGGTATACACCATCAATTGAGGCCAACATGAGGCACTTGGCATTCGCACAGTCTTTTTCCCTTGTCTTACGGATATCAACATCCGTGATGGTGGAAACTGGACCTAGACGGCGGGGCTTGAGTAGTAATGAGGTGGTCCAGTTTGTCATAGGTAATAGACATCTGGACAAACCTTTGCCAGTCAATATAGTATAACTCAGTCATTTTATTATCTATCTATAACCTAATCTAGTCATCTGGTCGCTGCAATTAGGAGAGAGAGAAGAAAACACTTAGTATGATGCTCTTGCAAGTTTAGATTGGTTTTTAATTTATTTAAAATAGGATGGCTCCCACTGTTTCTCAAATCCTTCCTCAAACCATAAAAGAAGAATTAGTCAGGATTGATCTCACCGTACAATACTTGCTTAACCGTTCGGCCAGGCTAGTGTCGGTACTTCGAGGGAGGTTTTACG
The DNA here is from genome assembly GCA_030015575.1 of Agapanthus africanus. Classification (NCBI taxonomy): domain Eukaryota; kingdom Viridiplantae; phylum Streptophyta; class Magnoliopsida; order Asparagales; family Amaryllidaceae; genus Agapanthus; species Agapanthus africanus. The sequence continues at coordinate 920,570,121 of JASDDO010000019.1, forward strand.
ACGCTTTCGTGAAGTTCTTAATTTAAAAACCTCTTTTCCCTAGAGGCGTAGCCCCGCTAACACTGTTCTAGACACCTACTTGGTTTATAGCATTGATCGTTAAGTGAAGAATCTCCCGCGGAGCAGCGGATACTCACAGTAGAATCGAGATACAAATATCATTGTGTGATAATCCTGAAGGAATCCGACCAACATTATCACACTCCAAATGGTATGCACCACTGGCAAGTTTCAGTTTCTTTAGAAACTCCCGATGTGGATTTTTGCCCCATGCTCTTATGACCTTGACGAAGGCCAACATATCATAAGTCACATGTCAAGTTCTACCCATCATTGTCCAGGTTAATTTGAACCCACCCGTACATACTCTTGATGAAAGCCAAAATAGTAGTACGACTGTCCCAAACCAAAGCATCTATCTATACTACAGATGAATATTCAGCAGCTACCAATCACTATGCCTTAGCGAAGGTCAAAATACATAGCTTGAATAATACTGAATATCCAACTGAAATGACGGAGGGATACGAATGGTTTTGGCGAAACCTTGAATGTAGTGAACTTGATATAATCGAAGGAACCTGATAGATTTTAAAAGGAGTGGTTTAAGCTCCACATTTAAAAGTCTCCTGTTTTAAAATAACCGAGTGGTTTTAAATTTTGTTCCAATGATTCAGCTTTGGCTTGTTTTCTTTGCATTAATGTAATACAGTCCCACCATATACACCTATCATCACAGAAAAAGACAAAAATATCACGTCCACTTATGCCATCCGCATTCGCCACTAGGCCCCGTCATCACCCGTTAGGTTACTTAACTAACGACAGAGCGGAGGCTGGACTAACATGGATGCAAAACATAAGCAACGCTTACTAGATATCATATATAGATATATACATTCTTCCCACGCAATAATAGACATTCCAGATCACAGAAGAACATATTGGATATACTAGAAATTCTGTGTTTCGTTTGAGCCTGTAATGAAAGACAAATTCCACAGTCGTGATGAATAACCAAACCCCACCCTAGACCCCTACGGGTGCGGAAAACTAACCGCCAAATAGCCGAAGTGAAGCAACTTCCCTCAACAAAGTGAGTAGGCCACTCGGCACTTCAAAGTACCCGGTAGTTTGTGCACCCCACCTTGGGTCTATCCTAGAAGCAAAAACAGTAAAAGAAATAATACAATAGTAGCTACAACCTCAACCCAGATGTGCCCCACAAAAATAATATTACATCACTTTCCAAATTTTACATCGAATGAAAGAATGAAAACCCTCATCTCACATCCCCGGCTATTCATCCACGATGATCCAACGAGTTCATATACACAAACCAACATAACATCATCACAGGTATGTGCAACACCGACTAATCGACGTATAGCAATTAGTCGACGTTTCCAAACACATATACATATCACAAAGCTTGTAAAGTAACCGTGATATTAGAATTCCAAAACCAATCGTTTTAAGCCAATTCGGAAGTCCGAATCAAAACGATACGAGCCCGAACCTTCGCGGGAAGTTAAAGCACGAAATTAACTTCGAGTCGAGGGTCCTAGAGGGGGTACCCTACCAATGAGGCCACCATGAGGTGGCTAGGGGGTGAGGCAGACCAGAAACTGCCTAAGGTAGGGCAGTTTCGGGTCCCCGCTGCCAAGACCACCTTGTAGTGGTCTTAGGGAGTGGGCCCAGCCGTTCGGCCCCTTCGGAAGGTCCCCGGGGTGCGCACTCTCCTCGCCGCGGCTTTTCGGTTCAAACCGTTGTAAGTCTACGGTAGCGCCCCGGCCATCAATCCGAGGCCAAACGCGGAAAAAAAAACATTTTACGAAACCGGCGCTATCACAGTCTTTAACCCAGATCGTACCATTAACATTAAACTAGCTATCTACAAGAACTTAGAATAGCTATACCGATCGATCCGTGTCCTTCGATCTTTAGCTACCATCCCTAGCTCCTCGTGGCATCTCCGATCTCGCTCGGTCTCCGATCTCCTCGTCGAAAAGGTCATCACATCAAGAAGTCTTTTTATGGGCTTCCGCTTCAAACCGAAGCAACTCGGACATGAAGTTTGCTAGCCGACATGTCCAAGGTGATGCAGAGAATGTGTGTGATAACTTTGTCTCAAACATCCATTGATTCTCAACACATGAGAGTGTATGGATGGAGGTTGAAGATGATGCCATGGTGGAAGTGGTGAGTTAGAAGAAGAAAGAAGATGAAGTGGCTTTTGTTATTATTGTGTTGAGAAAAAATTGAGAGCCATAGAATGATAATCCAAGAGCAAACCCCAAGCCTATGGCTGCAATCTCTCTCTCTCTCTCTCTCTCTCTCTCTATAACCACCATTTCAACACAATGATCAATCACTAATGTGACTTTTGCACAAATAAAAAGACCATGAGTCATCACCCATGCACATGTCATAATAAATGCTCCTCATGATGAAATCCACTTACAATTTCCACCAAAATAAACATTAATCTAAATGTTTATGACAATAAAAAGAACGGCATCATCTAAAGTAAACTCATGACGGATCACAAGAATACCCCTCACCTGTATATACATATCTGCATCCGCATTCCGACTGAACGCAAATGCGATGAGACTGAAGTAATCCAACAAATCTAAGACTAGGATCCGGCATAAACCAAAGCCCACTAGTATGATCCGTCCGATCATGATACGTGCACAATTGCACGTATATGATCGAACCCTGCCATAGAACCATACGGCCTCTACAACGTTTCGCCCGAAACTTGAGAAATTGTCTGTGGGGGACTCTAAAGACTCGTCAATACACTGGCGGTGGATTTAACCACTAGCACGTCAGTGACACTAGCTGTGCGTAACGGCTGCCGAGGTATCGACCAAAAGGGAAGCTGATGAGCGAACTCATCCTGACACCCTACTGAGCCTGTCAGTGACAATATCAGTATAGTTCGGTCCGTTCGTCTATGAGTATCGCATGTCGGGCCTAGGGGGCTGGTAAACGTCAGACCCCCAAAAGCGGTACAAGTCGTGTCAGAGTCTAGCCCAAAACACCGTGAGATACTACTGGAATACCTACCAGTAAATTTCCTGCCTTGGCCAAGGACTTTGTGTAATGGCTCTCCTAGACACAGCGCGATCTCACCCCCAATACCAGGAGAGACGAAACCCCTGCCGATCCGTTCACTGCCTCCATGTGGCTTGGGACTGTACTCAACTAAAACCTGTTTGTATGACTCCTTTGAGATGTGGTAGGGTAGTAATCAAAGAACAGTGGGAACTCACACGAGACAAATGACGATCTCAGGTCGATGAACTAACCTGTACACATGTCACCAGGGAACTGCTATCTGACGCTAGGTATATTACCAACTAGCATGTTCCCGGCAAGTCCTGTCCGGTGTACTCATAACCCAATGAGCATATGCATACATCTTAGGTGAACCAACTGACACCAATGGCTTGTGAGGCCGGCCACCTCCCCTTGTCAGGGTCTCGACTGTATACACTATTCTACTAATGGAGTATCGATGCCCAGTCTCAAAACTCCCACGACTAGGGACACTTTTAAGGATGTGCTTATAGACTACCCAACTCTCACGTATATGATCGCCAACATACTGCTGGTAGTCAAGAAAAAATCCTAAGGGCTCTATCAAAGTGTAATAGTGATATGTAATGTCACCTAAAGCTGTACACGATGACAAAGATAAACCAGATAGCATACTATCATCTTGAATAAGACTGTCATACCGATATAGGTCCTCCCTCAATCATTGAAATCACGTGCCTGCGATTCAATAATTGACTTTGAGGGCACTATATTCAACAATCTCCCACTTGCACTTAAGGCCAATTATTGCGATGTCGCATACTCACAGCCCATGTGATACCGAACACCCAACTCCTCTACTAATCAGTTTCACAAAGATCGTTTGTAAAACTATTGCGTTCGAGAAATAGCCTCAGTGAGTGGATCCGCTATGATGTTTCTTTCTATGTCTCTCTTTATCTCAAGTTCGCGGAGAAAGCCATCTCCCGAAATGATCAATACCTGTCTTAGAATATGTCTGGATATCTGATGGGACCTAGTTCACAAATGAACTCCAAATCCAAACTTCTTAGACTGTATCGTTAACAGAATTTAATCAGTATCCTGGACCATGCCTCCCTCAGTATCTGCTTGGATCACCTGTCCAAACTACTGCCCCTCGTCAAGAGAGAAAATTATAACTCTGACAGTCACTCTATCAACCAGGTCACCTTGGAAGCCTGGAATGATATCCGTCTCCCAAAGGAGGCTGTCATTGTCAAATCCCTAGAACATTCACTTATGTACTAAAACTGCTTCCGAACGTTTCTCTAGGATTGGATTAATATTAACTTATTGCAGCTAGTGCAAAATAACATCTGGTGTGGTACTTGACATCTCATGATTGACTCAATTGCCTAAGCAAGCGATATGTCAATCATGCACATCCCTCTCCCCTTTAGTCTGTAAGACACCTTAGAGAGGGTGACTCCATCACCTGCAGGTGCACCACCATGCCAGGAGTCGTCCATTCTAAAATACCTTTAGAATACTGTCAAAGTACCCAGATTGGGACCCTTCCCAAATCTAGATCTAAAATCTTAGATCTAGTAACCAGAATGCCTGATATAATATCCAAGCCCTATGTGGAGAAACCGTTGTGTGACAACCAAAGTATAACCGATTGTAGTATAAGAATTTCACTTCCTACTATGTGTATGTCATCCAAATACCAGGACATCACACCCTACTATCTTCTTAACAGATCCATCTCCTATTCTGATGAAGTCAAAACCTATGACTGTCACATCAAAAATAGACGATATATCTCCGCTATATCTGCTTTAGTCTATAAACAGACATATGCTACTTGTCCACTATGCTTCCTCTGCTAACACTGACTACAACAACCCTCTAGTAGAATCATATACACGTGCACTTCTAAAGTAAACTTTAGAACGACGCTATACCCATCCTCCTTCTAGGTCTCATAGTCTGGAACAACAGTTGTGTCAAGTCTAGATAAACAAGATCCTCCCTGTCAACGTCTTTGAGAATACCGAAGTACCTCTCAGGTGCCTGAGGTTACCCACCATATCTGCGGAGTGGCTAATGGAATGTCAAACCTGATTGAATCTTTAGGTCCTATTAAATTTTCAGTAATCGTTTGCTGTTCTGGAATCACTTCCAGTTCTACCATACTCCCACTACTGTTTTCTGAAAAAATCCATTTTTATTAAAACTGTGGCGAGTCAAGAACAATATCACTATTGATCTTCCAAATGGTAGAAAGTCAACCCTCGTCATAGCCCAGGTCAACCCACAAACAGCCATTACAGAAACGTGCCTTGAGTTATCCAGAGTCTGGTTTTAAGCATAAGCCAGACAACTCCATATACCTTAACATCGTTAAGATATGAGCCATTCTATATCTAATATAGAAACAGAGGCACTGATTTAATTGGAACCAGATTCAAATCATGCAGCTGTCTCCAGTGCATGTCAACCAAATGGAGAGAGGCCGATCGGCATTACTCAACTTAGGAGTGCATCCAAACATGAGTAACTTGAAAGAGAAACAAGTTTCTCAAAACCATTACTATCAACTGAATACCATACACAAGTATCTACATCTTCGATTACCTTGAAGAATACTGATACTTGCAACACGTGGTTCTCTACTTTACTCTTATACCTATAACTTCTCAAAACTTAGACCTTGTAATTCTACGAAACACTTGTCTAAAACTAGAGAAGTCATAAGTAAATAGAATATAGTACGAGGACCAACCCCTTTGTCCTAATGGACACTGGACAACATGTTGGAGATAGTGCCCTCAGAGTCAATTATTGGATCGCAGGTACGTGATTGCAATGATTGCGGAGGACTTATATCGGTAGGACAGTCTTACTCGAGATGATAGTATGCTATCTGGTTTGCCTTTATCAATGGTGTACATGTTCAGGTGACTGATTACATGTTACACTTTGATAGAGCCCTTAGGATTTTGCTTTACTACCAACAGTATGATGGCGATCATATACGTGAGAGTTGGGTAGTTTATATGCATATCCTTAATTGTGGTCCCTAGTCATGGGAGTTTAGAAACAGGGCATCGATACTCCGGAGTAGACTAGTGTATACAGTCGAGACCCCGACGAGGGGCGGTGGCCGGTCTCACAAGCCACTGGTGTCAGTTGGATCACCTAAGATGTATACAGGTGCTCATTGGGTTATGAGTACACCGGACAGGACTTGCCGGGAATCTGCTAGTTGGTATTATACATATCGTCGGATAGCAGTTCCCTGCTGACATGTGTACAGGTTAGTTCATCGACCTGAGGTCGTCATTTGTCTCGTGTGAGTTCCCACTGTGCTTTGATTTCTACCCTACCACGGCTCAAAAGAGTCATGCAAACAGGTAGCTTTTGGGTACAGTCCCGAGCCATATGGAGGCATGTGAGCGGATCGGCAGGTGATTCGTCTCTCCCGGTATTGGGGGTGAGATCGTGCTGTTTCTAGGAGAGCCATTACACAAAGCCCATGGCCGTGGCAGGAGATTTACTGGTAGGTACTCCAGTAGTATCTCAGGGTGTTATTGGGCTACACTCCGACATGACTTATACTGCTATTGGGGGTCTGACGTTACTAGCCCCCTAGGCAGATATGCGATACTCATAGACGAACGGACCGGACTGTATATACATTGTCACTGTTAGGCTCAGTAGGGTTTCCGGGTGAGTTCGCTCATCGGCCTCTCTTGAGGTCAGTCCATGGGCAGCCGTTATGCACAGCTAGTGCCGCTGACGGTTTGTGGTTAAACCCACTGCCAGGGTACTGACGAGTCATTAGAGTCCCCTACAGACAGTTTTCCAAGTTTGGACGAAACGTTGTAGAGGCCGTATTGTTTTATGGCAGGGTTCGGAAAATGCACGTGCGTTTACGCACGTGTCAGATTTCGGGCAGATGATACTGGTCGGCTTTGGTTTAAGCCGGATCCGAGTATTATATTGAGTAGATATAATATCTTTGTCTCAGTTGCATTTGTATTCGGTCGTAATACAAATACGGGTATATTTATACAGTTACGGGGTTATCCTGAAATTCGTTTCGGGATCGCTTTTGGATGTTGCCAGTTTTCAGTTTTCTATCAGCCGTCTTTTAACATTCGGTTAAAGACGGATTTATCTTTTCTTGAGATGAGTGTGGAAGGTTCTAGAAGTTTCTAGAAGAGGTGACTAGGTTGAATGGTGTTGAGTTTTCATTGGTTGCTTTCTTTGTGTTCACACTTTGTGTTCACACTTTGTGTTCACACATGATATTTTTCTCTTGTGGTCACCCTCTTCCCTCCTACACTCACCCCCCCATTCCTATATATGGCCGGCCCCTTCCCCCTCTCTCTCTAGCACTCACTTGATTTGGTTTAAAAAGATTATGATAGTTTTTGGGGTGTATGGAAATTTCATAGCTCATTTCATTCCATCACCCGATTCGAGTGGCAACTTCATTAACTGATCGTCCACGGCTTTGGACGAAATGAGACAAAGTAATCTACTCATTCTCTACATCAATCTTGGTCGTCTCTTTTAGCAAACTTGACAACCGAGTTACCTCGAGTCAGAGGCAGGAGCCCGTTTAAAGAATCCTTGACGTGGTGCCACCTGGACGAGCAGATCGGAGATCGACGAGATCGGAGCAGCCGCAACAGAGCGTGGGATGATGGTTAAAGAACGAAGGACTCGGATCATTCGGTATAACCTTTCTACACTATTTACAGTTTGTTAGTTTAGCAATAATGGCAGATCCGAGTTAAAGTATACGATAGCGCCAGTTAAAAAGTTTTTGTTCCGCATTTGGCGTCTGTAGACGGCCGGGGCGCTACCGTAGACTTACAGTGGTATCAGAGCCTCACCATTTTGCTTTACTAACTTGTACTAACGCGTTTAAAATATCGATCGAAGCGGATATCGAAAACTGCAAAATTCATGTTCTGAGTTTCTGTTGATTTTTAAAGGGTTCTAAAAATAATTTTACATATCACAGAAAATTCAGCAGGGTTTTCTAAGAACACCGTACAAATTTAGGCACGTGATTCGACAAGACCGCCATGGAATCGCGGCCATTCAGTGAGATCGTGGCCCCAAATTTGCACAGTGGGTTCTTGTCTGGAATTTGGGGTTTTTGGTATATATCTTTTGGGCCCAGATTTTGTTTCTGTTCAACAGATGTTCGTGGGGCCCACTTCGTGATATTTAGTCGATCGAAATTTAAACATGTTAGTTTAGAGTGCTTACATTATATCTCCGACCGGAAATGTCATTTGATCGGTAAACCGCGTCTGATTGCTATAGTTCTTTTAGACGGGTTTGCAAACGTGACATTCACGTTAATATTCTGTGTTGTGCTGTGATGTTGCGGATTTGTCGTGGTGGATAGCAGTGTGCAATGATAGTGCTGTTTGGATTTATTTGTACATTTGATATTGCGGGGCGAGCGTCCAACATGTGGACTGCCGTCACTGCCTGTTGTATAATATTCTTTTGGGGCACGACCAGGTTGCGGTCGATGTACCTGTTGTACTATTATTTATTTCTGTACTAGGTTTACCCCGCGACAGAGTGCACGGATAGCCGGGTTCGGGAGGGCAACGGGTCCGCATCTCATGGCTTTGAGAGGCAGAGGGACCTCACTCTAGAATTGCCAGACTATTCGCCGCACTCGTAGGGGTTCAGGTTGACCCAAGGAGGGGTGCTCAATTTACCGGATTCCGTGAAGTGCCGGGTGTTCCATTCACTATGCTGTGGGGGACTACCTCACTTCAGGTTTTGGCGGGTAACTTGCCGCACCCGTAGGGGTCTAGGTTTCATTGCACAGGCTATCCACACGACCAGGGGAACGTCGGGTTTCAGCAGCGGCTCTGTGAAACTCGGGGATCCCAGATTATCTGTATTGTTTTGTGATGCTTATTACTTTTTCTGTAATGTTGCATATTATTATGCCTGGAGCGATTATTGTATATTGGTTTATATACTATTAGATGTTGTATATGTTTTACACCCGCGCTAGTCCAGTCCCCGCTCTGTCGTTAGTTAAGTAACCTAACGGGTGATGACGAGACCCAGTGACGCATGCGGATGGCATATACGTACATTTTATTTTCGTTCTTTTCTGGTGTGATTGATTGATGGGACTGCGTTGATTCTGATCAATGCAAAGTAAAACAAACCTGTTTGCAGTTGTTGGAACAAATTTAAAAAGTGTTATTACAAAGATTTTTCCTTTTGTTTTGCATAGCGGTATTCAGTGGAATATCCTGCACCTCATTCGACGGGGCAAGGGCCGATATCCTTTCACCGGGAATGACCCCTTAGGCAGAAGTTTGCGTCAGGGTAATAACTTCACTATAGTCGATTACAAGTTGCTTTGCATCGCGGTATTCAGTGGAATATCCTGCACCTCATTCCACGAGGAAAGAGCCGAGATCCCTTCACCGGGAGTGACCTCTTTAGCAAAAGGTTTTCGCCGCTATATTTTAAAAAGCTATCAGGTTCCTTCAGCGATATCAAGTTCGTTACGTTAAAGGTTTTTCGCCAAAAACCAGCCGTAGCCCTCCGTCACTTCTTTTGGGTATTCAGTAGTATTCAAGTTATGCATTTTAGCCAAAGTTAAGGCATAGTGTTTGGTAGCTGCTGGGTATTCATTTGTTGCATAGATAGATGAGTTGGTTTGGGACAGTCGTTCTGCCATTTGGCTAAAGCCAGGGGCATGTGCGGGTGCGTTCAAATTGACAAGATAGTGACGGGTGGAATGTGACTTATAACATTTTGACCAAAGCCAAGGTTATAAGAGCATAGGGCAAAAATCATATCGGGAGTTTCTAAAGAAACTGAAACTTGCCAAGTATGCGCATACCTTCTGGAGTATGAGTAACGTGGATGCATTCCATCACGTTATCATGTGATGAGAGTTGGATCCCGATTCCCACTGATGAGTTGGTTTACTCTTCGGGTGATCCCGATTGATTCTTCTTTTAGGTTTGGAGGAGAATTTGACAGGACAGTGGGAGGTTTCCGGATTAGATAAAGTGATAACCATTCTGATCTAGGTTAGAGTGCACGCAGAGTGTTTCTTTTCTCTCTCTCTTTGGCAACGACCTTTGACCGACTCTAGACTATGACTCAGTGACCAAGTTGACCGAACCTTCTTAAAATACTGGCTTTTGGATTGTCCGAGTTGCATAAGTCATTGCCACTCCTTCTTTTACCCTTTGCATTTCTCAGAACACCCTGTATTACTACGGACATCCACTTCCATTGGATAGATCCATCGTATGGTTATATACGAACTTGGAGGGACTTCTTCGAGGATGGATCAAGGTTCAGGAGAAATAGAATTGGTTTATTCAGTTGTCTTTTATTATCACCTTCTCTCAGGTTGCGAGGGCTCCTTGGTTTAGGAGAGTACACCTATTACGCTTATTGGATAGTCTTATTCCAAACCATAGGCAGGTGCCGAAAGGTAGGGAATGAAGAAAACCAATTAGCCTAAGTAGGGTGTACAGAAGGAAATAACTAAAGACAAAATAAAGGGATTAGAAAGAGGGCAAAGTAAGTTGCGACTGTTATCATTCACGACCAAACCGCGTACATCGTCGCCACTCCTATTTCACCTTTAAAAGAATAAGGTATTATTCAGTTGTTTTTTATCATCACCTTCTCTCAAGATACAAGTACTCCTTGGTTTAGGAGGGTACACCAATTATGCTTACTGGATAGTCTTCTTCCAAACCATAGGCTGGTGCCGAATGGTAGGGAAGGAAGAAAACCATTTAGCCTAACGATGGTGTACAGAAGGTAACGACTAAAGACAAATAAAGGGATTTGGAGAGATGGCAATAAAATATACGGTTGAAGTCATGAATTGGATTATGGAAGAGGCATTGCTATGAATACCAGGATACCCCTATGAAACATTTTCATGTTTCAGTGCATTGTTAAAAGAAAACTATTTTCCCGATTAGATACTTACTCCAAGGGTATGTATTTACCAGGTTTCATTCTCATATCTATATGGTTTTACAGATGATGAGTAGGAGTAAGTTATTGGGAATTAGGTGATCATCCTCATTATATCGGAATTCGTTGTAATTGGTGATATTTGAGAAAATCGCCAGGGTACAGTTTTCAACCTACGAAGCACAGGTTTTGAGTTATTCAACTCAGCGGACTTATACAGAGTATTGTATGTTGTCCAGTGTCCATCAGGACAAAGGGGTAGGTCCTCGTATTTTGCTCTGTTTACTTATGACTTCTCTAGTTTTTAGACAAGTGTTTCGTAGAAATACAAGGTCTAAGTTTTGAGAAGTTGTAGGTATAAAAATAAAGTAGAACCTCAAACAGCCAGGTTTGACATTCCAATAGCCACTCCGCAGATATGGTGGGTAACCTCAAACACCCGAGAGGTATTTCGGTAGCCTCAAGGACAGTGACAGGGAGGTTCTTGTTTACCCAGACTTGACACTACTGTTGTTCCAGACTATGAGACCAGGCAGGAGGATAAGTATAGCGTCGTTCTAAACTAGCTTTAGAAGTGCACGTGTATATTATTCTGCCAGAGGGTTGTCATAGTCAGTGGGAGCAGCAGAAGCATAGTGGGCAAGTAGCTTATGTCTATTCATAGACTAGAGCAGTTATAGCGGAGATAGATCATCTAAATTTGATGTGACAGTCATGGGTTTGACTTCATCAGAATAGGGGATGGATCTGTTAAGAAGGTAGTAGGGTGTGATGCCATGGTATCTGGATGACATACACCGAGTAGGAAGTAAAATTCCTATACTACGATCGGTTGTACTGTGATCGTCACACAGTTGTTTCTCCAGACAGGATATGGATATAATACTTGACATTCTGGTTTCTAGATCTATGGTTTTAGATCTGGATTTGGGTAGTTTCCCAATGTGGGTACTTTGACAGTATTCTAATGGTTTTTAGAATAGATGACTCCTGGCATGGTGGTGTACCTGCAGGTGATGGAGTCACCCTCTCTAAAGGTGTCGTATAGACTAAAGTGGAGAAGGCTGTGCATGATTGGCAGATCACTTGCTTAGGCAATTGAGTCAATCATGAGATGTCAAGTACCACACCAAATGTTGTTTTTGCACTAGATGCAATAAGTTTGTATTAATCCAATCCTGGAGAAACGTAAGGAAGCAGTTTTAGAACATAAGTGGATGTTCTACAGATTTGATGACGGCAGCCTCCTTCGGGAGATGATTATCATTCCAGGCTTCAAAGGTGACATGGTTGACAGAGTGATTGTCAGAGTTATAGTTTTCCCTCTGACGAGGGGCAGTATTATGGACAGGTGGTCCAAGAGGATACTGTGGGTGGCATGGTGTCGGATACTGATTAGGTTCAGTGATCGATACAGTCTAAAAAGTTTGGATTTGGAGTTCATTTATGAACTAGGTCCTATCAGATATCCAGACATATTCTAAGACAGGTATTACTCTATTCGGGAGATGGCTTTCTCCGCGAACTTGAGATTTAGAGAGATATAGAAAGAAACTTCTAGGCGGATCCACTCACTAAGGCTATTTCTCGAACACAATAGTTTTACAAACGGGCCTTGTGAAACTGATTAGTATAGGAGTTGGCTGTTCGGTTTCACACGGGCTATGAGTAGTCGACATCGCAATAATTAGCCTTAAGTGCAAGTGGGAGATTGTTGGAGATAGTGCCCTCAGAGTCAATTATTGGATCGCAGGTACGTGATTGCAATGATTGCGGAGGACTTATACCGGTAGGACAGTCTTACTCGAGATGATAGTATGCTATCTGGTTTGCCTTTATTAGTCGTGTATATGTTCAGGTGACTGATTACATGTTACACTTTGATAGAGCCCTTAGGATTTTGCTTTACTACCAACAGTATGATGGAGATCATATACGTGAGAGTTGGGTAGTTTATATGCATATCCTTAATTGTGGTCCCTAGTCGTGGGAGTTTCGAGACAGGACATCGATACTCCGGAGTAGACTAGTGTATACAGTCGAGACCCCGACGAGGGGCGGTGGCCAGTCTCACAAGCCACTGGTGTCAGTTGGATCACCTAAGATGTATATAGGTGCTCATTGGGTTATGAGTACACCGGACAGGACTCGCCGGGAATCTGCTAGTTGGTATTATACATATCGTCAGATAGCAGTTCTCTGGTGACATGTTTACAGGTTAGTTCATCGACCTGAGATCGTCATTTGTCTCGTGTGAGTTCCTACTGTGCTTTGATTTCTACCCTACCACGGCTCAAAGGAGTCGTGCAAACAGGTAGCTTTTGGGTACAGTCCCGAGCCATATGGAGGCACGTGAGCGGATCGGCAGGGGATTCGTCTCTCTCGGTATTGGGGGTGAGATCGTGTTGTGTCTAGAAGAGCCATTACATAAAGCCCACGGCCATGGAAGGAGATTTACTGGTAGGTACTCCAGTAGTATCTCAGGGTGTTATTGGGTTACACTCCGACACGACTTATACTGCTATTGGGGGTCTGACGTTACTAGCCCCCTAGGCAGATTTGCGATACTCATAGACGAACGGACCGAACTGTATATACACTGTCACTGTTAGGCTCAGTAGGGTTTCCCGGTGAGTTCGCTCATCGGCCTCCCTTGAGGTCAGTCCATGGGCAGCCGTTATGCATAGCTAGTGCCGCTGACAGTTTGTGGTTAAACCCACTGCCAGGGTACTGACGAGTCATTAGAGTCCCCCACAGACAGTTTCCCAAGTTTGGGCGAAACGTTGTAGAGGCCGTATGGTTTTATGGCAGGGTTCGGAAAATGCACGTGCGTTTACGCACGTGCCAGATTTCGGGCAGATGATACTGGTCGGCTTTGGTTTAAGCCGGATCCGTGTATTATATTAAGTAGATATAATATCTTTGTCTCAGTTGCATTTGTATTCGATCGTAATACAAATGCGGGTATATTTATACAGTTACGGGGTTATCCTGAAATTCGTTTCGGGATCGCTTTTGGAAGTTGCCAGTTTCCAGTTTTCTATCAACCGTCTTTTAACATTCGGTTAAAGACGGATTTATCTTTTCTTGAGATAAGTGTGGAAGGTTCTAGAAGTTTCTAGAAGAGGTGACTAGGTTGAATGGTGTTGAGTTTTCAATGGTTGCTTTCTTTGTGTTCACACTTTGTGTTCACACTATGTGTTCACACTTTGTGTTCACACATGATATTTTTCTCTTGTGGTCACCCTCTTCCCTCCTACACTCACCCCCCTATTCCTATATATGGCTGGCCCCTTCCCCCCTCTCTCTAACACTCACTTGATTTGGTTTAAAAAGATTATGATAGTTTTTGGGGTGTATGGAAATTTCATAGCTCATTTCATTCCATCACCCGATTCGAGTGGCAACTTCATTAACCGATCGTCCACGGCTTTGGACGAAGTGAGACAAAGTAATCTACTCATTCTCTACATCAATCTTGGTCGTCTCTTTTAGCAAACTTGACGACCGAGTTGCCTCGAGTCAGAGGCGGGAGCCCGTCTAAAGAATCGTTGACGTGGTGCCACCTGGACGAGCAGATCGGAGATCGACGAGATCGGAGCAGCCGCAACGAAGCGTGGGATGATGGTTAAAGAACGAAATACTCGGATCGTTCGGTATAACCTTTCTACACTATTTACAGTTTGTTAGTTTAGCAATAATGGCAGATCCCGGTTAAAGTATACGATAGCGCCAGTTAAAAAGTTTTTGTTCCGCATTTGGCATCTGTAGACGGCCGGGGCTCTACCGTAGACTTACACAACATACAATACTTTGTATAAGTCCGCTGAGTTGAATAAATCAAACCCTCTGCGACGTAGGTTGAAAATTGTACTATGGTTATGAAGAATTACACCGTTGTTGAATGCTCCTTACCTAACCATCAACTGATATAGGTAAATGTCATGGACATAATTTTAAAAAGTTATATCTCACTTTATAAAAATAAACGTACAGATATATCAGTTTGAAATTGGTGTATAACAACGGATATTCAAAACCAAATATTTTCCTTCCGGCAAAATCCCAGGCGATTTCCTCAAATATCACCAATTACAACGAATCTCGATATAATGAGGATGATCACCTAATTCCCAAGAACTTACTTCCACTCATCATCTGTAAAACCATACAGATGTGAGAATCAAACCTGGTAAATACATACCCTGGAGTAAGGGCTAATTAGGAAAACAGTTTTCTATTAACAATGCACAGTGAAACTGAAACATGTAGATGTTTCGAAGGGGTATCCGGGTATTCCTAGTAATGCTTCTTCCATTATCCAGATTCATGACTGTAACCATATATTTCCTTGCCATCTCTCCAAATCCATTTATTTGTCTTTACTCATTACCTTCTGTACACCATCGTTAGGCTTAATGGTTTTCTTTCTTCCCTACCGTTCGGCACCAGCCTGAGGTTTGGAAGAAGACTATCCAATAAGCATAACAGGTGTACTCCCCTAATCCTAGGAGTACTCGCAACTTGAGTGAAGGCAATGATAAAAGACAACTGAATAAACCTTATTCCTATTTTTCCTGAACCAGAATCCATCCTCGAACTGGAACAAGTTCCTTCGAGTTCGTATATAACCATACGATGGAGTATTCAAATAATTATGGATCTTCGTAGAGATATGGGGTGTTCTAGAGAAATACAAAGGTGAAGTAGTAGTGGCGATGAAATACTTGGTTTGGTCGTGAATGATAGCAGTCGCATTTTACTTTGCCCTCTTACTAATCCCTTTATTTGTCTTTACTTATTACCTTCTGTACACCACACTTAGGCTAATCGGTTTTTTTCATTCCCTGCCTTTCGGCACCTGCCTATGGTTTGTAAGAAGACTATCCAATTAGCGTAATGGGTGTACCCTCTCCTAATCCTAGGAGCCCTCGCAACCTGAGAGAAGGTAAAAGGAACAGACAACTGAATAGTCCTATTCATTTTCTCCAAAACCGGAAACCATCCTTGAATCTGGAACAAGTTCCTTCGAGTTCGTATATAACCATACGATGGTTTTATCCAATGGAAGTGGATGTTCGCAGTGATACGAAATGTTCCAGAGAAAAAGGGTAAAAGTAGGAGTGGCAATGAGGTATGCAACTCAGACAATCCAAAAGCCAGTGTTTTAAGAAGGTTCGGTTAACTTAGTCACTGAGTCATAGTCTAGGGTCGGGACATGGTCGCTTCCAAAGAGAGAGAGAAAAGAAACACTCTACATGCACTCTAACCTAGATCAGAATGGTTATCACTTTATCTAATCAAGAAACCTCCCACTGTAACCTTAAATTCTCCTCCAAACCTGAAAGAAGAATTAGTCGGGATCACCCGAGGAGTAAACCAACTCATCAGTGGGAATCGGGATCCAACTATTATCGCATGATAACGTGATGGAATCCACTCACGTTATCACACTTCAGAAGGTATGCGCCTATCTGGCAAGTTTCCTGTATGTTTGAAACTCCCGATGTGATTTTTACCCCATGCTCTTATGACCTTGACGAAGGTCAACAAATCATAAGTCACATGTCAAGTTCTGCCCGTCATTGTCCAGGTTAATTTGAACCCACCCGTACAAACCCTTGACGAAGGTCAACAAGGCTGTACGACTGTCCCAAACTAACGCATCTATCTATACAACAGAAAGGTAACATTCACTATGCCTTGACGAAGGTCAACAAATATAACATGAATACTAAGTGCTACCCGTCTGAAATGACGGAGGTCTACGAATGGTTTTTGGCGAAAAACCTTTAACGTAATGAACTTGATATCGTTGAAGGAACCGGATAGCTTTTTACAAATATATAATGGCGAAAACCTTTGCTAAAGAGGTCACTGCCGGTGAAGGGATCTCGGCTCTTTCCCCGTAGAATGAGGTGCAGGATATTCTAAACTGAATACCGTGATGCAAAGCAAAAAGTAATCGACTATAGTGAACTTATTACCCTGATGCAAACCTCTGTCCAAGGGGTCACTCCCGATGAAGGGATCTCGGCCCTTGCCTCGTCGAATGAGGTGCTGGATATTCATAACCGAATACCACTGTGCAAAACAAAAGTGAACGTCCTTATAATAACAGTTTTTTGAAAAATGTTTGTTCATACCAGAATATTGCATTTTATACCGTCCATTCTTACGCTCGTTTGTTTATAGGTAGGTACTGTTAATCTGTGTTTGCTACATATTTACAGACTACAAGTTCCTAGTCCAAAATAACGCAAATGATACAAAATCTCCACAGTTACGCCAAAATACAGAACATCTGTTGACAGCAGATAAAAGCCGGGTTCCGGTCATCCGTATCCGTCCAGTGCCACGTACCAGTTCCTGAGACAAGACATATGACAGTGGTCATTCGTGTCTCGGACAAGCACAAAGCACGAAGGGGGCAGCACAAGAATCAATGGGTGTGCGGAGCTCGAGGGAGAAAAGGTCAAAAGTATTATTATTGATGCCATTTTGAACCATTGCAGATCTGAAGCAATTATGGAAGCAATTTGCAGTTTGGTACATGTAGAACAGCATAAGACAGCAAACCAGGGAAAACGACAAAATCTAGTCACCTAACTCATCAATACGGCCGCGGTTCCGCGGCATTAGCGTGCTTAGGCCGCGGAACCGCGGCCATGTGGGCTCATCAGCTGATGATTTTTCGGGGGTAGGTGGCACAGTACATTTGGCCAGATAATCTTGCCCCTAGGTTTTCAGTTCTCCTCCTATAAATATCCCAGAACTTGCCAAGCCAAAGGAGTTCTTTTTCATGCCCTCTTTTTGTTAGTTTTTAGTTTTCTTCTTCTTCTTCTTCATCTTTCCTCCATTAAATTGTTGTGAGAGCTTTTGAGTGGATGTTAAATGAAGATGAGGGTTTTTTTTGTATCATTCTTTTGCTTAGCTTCCCTCTTGAGCTCTCTACCTTAACTTGATCTTGCAACCTCTTAAGTGAGCTTGCAAGTTTAAGCTTTGATCATTGATCTCAAGGGGTTGTATCATTTTGTTCTCTCTTTTGTGCTTCATTCTCCATGAGTTCTTTGCCTTTTCTTGATCTTGCAACCTCTTAAGTGAGCTTGCAAGTTTAATATTTGGTTATTGAACCCAAGTCTTGTATTTGGTTCTATGGTTCTTGTTGTTATTTTCTTGCTTATTTCTTTCTTGCTTTTTATTACCTTGCTTTACTTTCATGCACTTAAATTCCATGCACTTTTAATTACTTGTTTGTAATCTTTTCTTTTCTTTGTTTATCTTTTCTTTTGCTCTTTTTGGTTCGTTTTGTGAATGGTTGTAATATGTGTTGTTAAGAATGAATACGATATTGTAAGTTAATGTTTCTTTGCTCATTTCCTTTTCCCGTTATTTTCCTTTGAACTCCGCCCAAACATTACGCAAGCGCTCCGTTAGGCACCTTACCCTACCAATGTAACGGTGATTCCTAAACGCGACCGGTTGCGTTCGGTTTGGCCGGAGGCGAAAGCAAGAGACAAGAACGGAAGGACAAGGGTAAATAAGCCGAATTCCACGAATACCGTGCTTAAATCCTCTAATCCACGTTGTTGCCGATTGCTCTAGCTTCAATTGGTCAAGACTCGGCTCAAAGGTTTTGAGTACGGATTTCCTTAGCTTACACTTTCGTATCTTTTTCTTAACAACTTTATACTTGCATATAAAACACATAGGTTAGAACTGAACAAACATATACACATTCTTCATTGACTCGTCTAAAACTCGAACGGACATACAACCATCTCCCTGTGGATCGACCCGTGCTCAACCGGCTAGCTACATAGTGACACCGTCCTGATCGCGGTAATAACTTTAGAACTTTGAACATCCGACACGCCAAAAGCGTTCGATCAATGTTCCAACAACATCAAACAGGTTTGTTTAGCTTGCATTAATCCGAATCAATGCATTCCCATCAATTGATCACACCAATAAAGAACGAAAATGCGATGTACGTATATGCCATTCACATTCGCCACTGGGTCCCGTCATCACCCGTTAGGTTACTTAACTAACGACAGAGTGGGGACTGGACTAGCGGGGGTGTAAAACATATACAACATCTACTAGTATATATATCAATATATAATAATCGCTCAAGGCGTGATAAATGCAACATCACATAAATGTAATAAGCATCACAGAACAATACAGATAATCTGGGAGCCCTGGGTTTCCTTTGAGCCGCAAGTGAAACCCGACGTTCCCCTGGTTATGTGGATAGCCTGTGCAATGAAAACCTAGACCCCTATGGGTGCGGCAAGTTACCCTCTAAAACCTAAAGCGAGGCAGCCTCCTTCAGCAAAATGAATGGACCACCCAGCACTTCACGGAATCCGGTAACTTGAGCACCCCTCCTTGGGTCAACTTATACCCCCTACGAGTGCGGCAAATAGCCCGCCAATTCTAGAGTGAAGCCCCCTCCATCTCAAAGCCATGAGATGCGGGCTCGTTGCCCTCTAGAACCCGGCTATCCGTGCACTCCACCGAAGGGTAATCCCTGTACAGAAAAGAAAAATATGTACAACGGTGACATCGACCTCAACCCGGTCGTGCCCCAAAATAATATACAAACAGGCAGTGACGGCAGTCCACATGTCGGACGCTCGCCCCGCAATATCAAATGTATAAATAAAACTGAACTGTACAACCATTGCACGCAAACTATCCACCACGATAAATCCACAACATCACAGCATAACACAGAACATCAACGCGAATGTCACGTTCGCAAACCCGTCTAAAAGGACTATAGCAATTAGACAAGATTTACCGCTCGAATGACATTCATGGTCGCAGATATAATGTAAGCACTTTGAACTAACATATTTAAAATCTCGATCGATAAAACTTCCCGAAGTGGGCCCCAGGCAAAAATCCGGTACTCTAACAAATCTGGGCCCAAACTAAATATTCTAGAAACCATAATTCCACATGAAAGACACCCAGAAGAAAAATGGTGAACTGTTGCCACCATATCGCCGCGCAACCGCGGCAAACATGATGTTTCCGCCGCGGTTCTGCGGTCTGATGGTGAGAATGTGCTCTCAAATTTCTTCAGGGTTCTTAAAAAAGCCTGCACGATTTTCTGATATACTGAAAATAATTTTTCGACGACTTTTAAAATTCGGCAGAAACTCAGAAAATGAAAATGTGGTTTCGGAAATTTTGATCGATCGATGTTTTAAACATGTTAGAACAAGCTAGTAAAGGTTAATGGCGTGGCTCTGATACCATGTAAGTTTACGGTAGCGCCCCGGTCGTCAATCCGAGACCAAACGCGGAAACAAAAACTTTTTTACGAAACCGGGGCTATCGCAGACTTTATCCCGGATCGTACCATTAACACTAAACTAGCTATCTACAAGAAGTTAGAATGGCTATACCGATCGATCCGTGTCCTTCGGTCTTTAGCCACCATCCCTCGCTCCTCACGGTTTGATCGATCGATGTTTTAAACATGTTAGAACAAGCTAGTAAAGGTTAATGGCGTGGCTCTGATACCATGTAAGTCTACGGTAGCGCCCCGGTCGTCAATCCGAGACCAAACGCGGAAACAAAAACTTTTTACGAAACCGGGGCTATCGCAGACTTTATCCCGGATCGTACCATTAACACTAAACTAGCTATCTACAAGAAGTTAGAATGGCTATACCGATCGATCCGTGTCCTTCGGTCTTTAGCCACCATCCCTCGCTCCTCACGGCATCTCCGATCTCGTTCGATCTCCAGTCTCCTCGTCGAAAAGGTCACCACATCAAGAAGTCTTTTTACGGGCTCCCGCTTCTAACCGAAGCAACTCGGACATGAAGTTTGCTAGCCGACATGTCCAAGGTGATGTAGAGAATGTGTGTGATAACTTTGTCTCAAGCATCCATTGATTCTTAACACATTAGAATGTATGGATAGAGGTTGAAGATGATGCCATGGTGGAAGTGGTGAGTTAGAAGAAGAAAGTAGATGAAGAGGCTTTTGTTATTATTGTGTTGAGAAAAAATTGATAGCCTTAAAATGATAATCCAAGAGCAAACCCCAAGCCTATGGCTGCCCTCTCTCTCTCTAATCATCATTTTAACACAATGATCAATCACTAATGTGACATTTGTACAAATAAAAAGACAATGAGTCATCACCCATGCACATGTCACAATAAATGCTCCTCATGATGAAATCCACTCACATTTTCCACCAAAATAAACATTAACCCAAATGTTTATGACAATAAAAAGAACGGCATCATCTAAAGTAAACTCGTGACGGATCACAAGGATACCTCTCACATGTATATACATACCTGCATCCGCATTCCGACTGAATGCAAATGTGATGAAACTAAAGTAATCCAACAAATCTAATACTAGGATCCGGCTTAAGCCAAAGCTCACTAGTAAGATCCGTCCGATCATGATCCGTGCACAATTGTACATATATGATCGAACCCTGCCATAGAACCATACGTCCTCTACAACGTTTCGCCCGAAACTTAAGAAATTGTCTGTGGAGGGACTCTAAAGACTCGTCAATACACTGGCAGTGGAATTAACCACTAACACGTCAGTGGCACTAGCTGTGCGTAACGGCTGCCGAGGTATCGACCAAAAGGGAGGCTGATGAGCGAACTCATCCTGACACCCTACTGAGCCTGTCAGTGACAATATCCGTACAGTCCGGTCCGTTCGTCTATGAGTATCGCATGTCAGGCCTAGGGGGCTGGTAAACGTCAGACCCCCAAAAGCGGTACAAGTCGTGTCAGAGTCTAGCCCAGAACATCCTGAGATACTACTGGAATACCTACCAATAAATCTCCTGCCTTGGCCAAGGACTTCGTGTAATGGCTCTCCTAGACACAGCGCGATCTCACCCACTACCGGGAGAGACGAAACCCCTGCCGATCCGCTCACTGCCTCCATATGGCTCGAGACTGTACCCAACTAAAACTTGTTTGCATGACTCCTTTGAGCCATGGTAGGGTAGTAATCAAAGAACAGTGGGAACTCACACGAGACAAATAACGATCTCAGGTCGATGAACTAACCTGTACACATGTCACCAGGGAACTGCTATCTGACGCTAGGTATATTACCAACTAGCATGTTCCCGACGAGTCCTGTCCGGTGTACTCATAACCCAAAGAGCACCTACATCTTAGGTGAAGCAACTGACACCAATGGCTTGTGAGACCGGCCACCGCCCCTCGTCGGGGTCTCTTTTTTATACACTAGTCTACTAATGGAGTATCGATGCCCAGTCTCAAAACTCCCACGACTAGGGACACTTTTAAGGATGTGCTTATAGACCACCCAACTCTCACGTATATGATCGCAATCATACTGCTGGTAGTCAAGCAAAAATCCTAAGGGCTCTATCAAAGTGTAATAGTGATATGTAATGTCACCTAAAGCTGTACACGATGACAAAGATAAACCAGATAGCATTCTATCATCTTGAGTAAGACTGTCCTACCGGTATAGGTCCTCCCTCAATCATTGAAATCACGTGCCTGCGATCCAATAATTGACTTTGACGGCACTATATCCAATAACCGTGTGCCCGTGAGGTGTGCAAACAACTCAAAACATCAACTTTGGAAACTGTTTTTACGACAGGTTTTGTGCGACAAAAACGGCGGATTTATAACGTCGCAACAAACTATCTAAGGTTTATGAGAGGCTCGGATACCACTGTAAGTCGATGTTGTGCACCCCACATGTTCGCAGGGAGGCGGAAATTGCAAAAAATGAATTTTACGGGCTTCGCAACGCGGTATCAACCCCTAATAACGGCTCCCAGGTAGATGTCGATAAGAAGGCCGATGAGCTAACGCATCCGAACTCCTACTGAGCCTGAATGTGACAATCTCTGTACAGTCTGGTCTGTTCGTCTAAGAGTACCGCATATGGGGCTTAGGGGGCGGTAATCGTCAGACCCCTAATAGCGCAATAAGTCGTGTCGGAGAGTAGCCCAATACACCCTGAGAAACTACTGGAATACCTACCAGTAAATCTCGCTTGTCTTGGCCAAGGACTTTATGTAATGGCCTTCCGAACACAGCGCGGTATCAACCCCAAATACCAGAAGAGACGAATCCTATTTAACCGCCACTGCCTCCAAGTGCTTCGGGACTGCACCCAACTACTACCTGTTTGCACGACTCCTTTGAGCCATGGTAGGGTAGTAATCAAAGTACAGTGGGAACACACTCGAGGTGAAGTAGCAGTATCAAATCGACGGACTAAGCCGCACTCATGTCACCTGGAAATTGCTACCCGACAATAGCTATAATACCCACCAACAGTTCCCGACGAGTCCTGTCCAGTGTACTCATAACCTAATGAGCACATGCATACTATCTCCAGTACGACGTACTGATGGCTGTGGGACAGACCAGCTCCCCTGCTGGGATAAGAAGCGTATACACTAGTCTACTGTGGAGTATCGATGTCCAGTCTCGATAATCCTATGACTAGGGACCTGTATAGGATGTGCTTATAGACTACCCAGCCCCCACTAGTGTGACTACTATCACAACGCTGGTAATCTAGCAAAGATCCTAAGGGCTCTACCAATATGTATACGCGATATGCTAAGAAAAACACATGCACATATTGAGGTAGAAACAAACCAGGTAGCATACTGCCATTTTGAGCAAGACTGTTACTATATCCGTCTATATCCCAAGCTCCCATTAAGTAATATTCAATCCAGTATGATACAATAATGACCTCTAGGGCATATCACTAACAGTGAGGGCAAAGAAAATTGTGACTGTTGTCATGAATCTGGATAGTGGAAATGACATTACTAGGAATACCCGGTCACCCTCTCAAAATATTTTCATGTTTCAGTTTTACTGTGCGGTGTTAATTGAAAAATGCTTTCCTAATTAGATTCTGACTCAGTGTATGTATTTACCAAACTTGAGTCTCACATCTGTATGGCGTTACAGATGCTGAGTGGGAGTAGAATATTGGTATTGGGTGATTAGATCCTCAATATCATAATTCTTTGTAATTGGTGATATTTGAGAAAGTCACATGGGTTTTTCCTAACAACAAATATTTGGTTTTGAATATCCATCGTTATGCACCAATTTCAAACTGATATATCTGTACGTTTATTTTATAAAGTGGGATAACTTTTTGAAATTATGTTTATAACATTTACCTTTATCGGTTGATGATTAGGTATGGTGCATTCAACAACAGTGTAATTCTTCTTAACCATAATATTGTTTTCTACTTACAACGCACAGGATTTGAGTTATTAAACTCAGAGGACATATACAAAGTATTGTATGTTGTCCGATGTCTATTAGGACAAGGGGTTGGTACTCATACTATATTCCGTTTACTTGTGACTTCTCTGATTTTATACATGCATTTCGTTGAAATACAAGGTCCAAAATTTTAAGAAGTTATAGGTATAAGAATAAAGTATAAGAATACAAGGTGCAAGTACCAGGATTCTTTGAGGTGTTCGAAGATGTAGATAATTATGCTAGGTATTCCATCGTAAGTAATATATTTGAGAACTTGTTTCTCTCTCAGCTTACTCATCCATGGGTGCGCTCCTTGATGAGTAATGCTTCTTGGCCTTCTTCCATTTAATCGATATGTACTGGAAACAGCCGCATAATTTTTTGAATCTGGTTCCAATTAAAGTAGTGCCTTTGTTTTTGTATTGGATATAGAATGGATTCATATCTTAACGATGTTAAGAAATATGGAGTTTTCCGTCTTATGCTTAAAACCAGAATCCGAATAAACCCAATGCGCATTTCAGTAATAGCAGTTTGTGGGTTATCTCGAGCTTTGATAAGGGTTAACATTACCATTTGCAGGATCAATACTTATATTTTTCTTGACTAGCCACCTTTTTTAGTAAAATGAATTCTTTTCAGAAAACATTAATGGGTGTATGGTAGAACTGGAAGTGATCTCAGAACCACAAACAGTTACTAAATTTTTAGTAGAACCTAAGAATTTAATTGGATTCGACAATCCATCAGCCACTCCGCAGATTTAGTGGGTAACCTCAGCCTCCCGAGAGATACTTCGGTCTCCTAAAAAACAGTGACAGGGAGGTTTTGATAACCCAAGCTTACCACTACTGATGTTCTAGACTATGAGATATGGCTTGTGGATGACTATAACGTCGTTCTAAATTAGCTTTAGAAGTGCACGTATATATCATTCTGCCAGAGAATTATTGTAGTCAGTGGGAGCAGCGGAAGCGTAGTGGACCGGTAGCTTATGTCTATTTATAGACTAAAGCAAGTATAAGGAAGATAGATCATCTATTTTTTATGTAACAGTTATAAAATTTGACTTCATCAGAACAACAGATGGACCTGGTAAGAAAGTAGTATGGAGTGATGTCCTGGTATTTGGATGACATGCTCCTGATAGGAAGTGATATTCCTATACTATGATCGGTTATACTATGGTTATCACATATGTTTCTCCACATAAAATCTGGACAAAATATCGAGGATTCTAGTGACTAGATATATGGTTTTAGATCTATATTTGGGAAGTGTCCCAACTTGGGTACTTTGACACTATTCTAAAGTGTTTTAAAATGGACGACTCCTGACGTGGAGGTATACACATAGGTGATGGAGTCACCCTCTCTAAAGAGATGTTTTCTAGACTGATGAGAAGAGAGATTTGCATGATTGACACACTTGCTTAGGTAATTGAGTCAATCATGAGATGTCATGTACCATTCCGGATATTGCTTTTTGCACTAACTACAATAAGCAGATATTAATCCAATCCTGGAGAAACATTGGGAAGCAGTTAAGAACATAAGAGAATGTTCTTGGTATATGGTAACGGCAGCCTCCTTAAAGAGGCGGTTATCATTTCAAGCTTCCAAGGTGACGTAGATGATAGAGTGGCTGTCAGAGTTAATAGGTTTCTCTTTTTTGAGGTGCAGTGTGTTGGATAGGTTTCCAAGCAGGATACTGAGATGGTCATGGCGCTGAGTGCTGATTACATCAGCAAATGGATACAGTCTAAGAGACTTGTTGGATTTGGTGTTCATGTTATGAATAAGATCACATCAGATATCCAGACAAGTTGTGAGACAAGTATTGCTCATTTCGGGAGATAGTCGTTCTCTACAAAATTGAGATATAGAAAGATAAAAATAGAAATATTGGAGTGGATCCACTCACTGAAGTTATTTCTCAAAAGCGAATATTTCGCAAACATGCTTTGCAAAACTGATTAGTAGAGAAGTTGGGTGATCGGTAGCATACGGGCTGTAAGTATACGGCACCGTAATAATTAGCCTAAGTACAAGTAGGAAATTGTTTATAATGCAAGGTGCCTAGCACGGCAACAAGGTTTCGGGGGGTATCGTCCATGCCAATTTAAAAAAATTGTCGTTCTAGCTAACCCTAACCATAGAATCTTTACTAGAAAATGCGACAATACAATATGTAAACTACTTTACAACTAAGTGAATGAGGAATACAACCATTGTAGACAGGTCCTTCACTTCAAAAGCTCCGTACAGTAGTTCCTTCGCTGCGAGTTGTGATCTCCCGAACTCTAGTATGGGTTCCCTTGGAGAAATGAACAAGCTTGCTAGAAGTCTTCGAGGTCGAAAATGATCTACGTTGAGGAGACTCAAGCTCATGCTAGCTCTTCACTAATGGTGAAATTAGTGAAGAAACACCCTAAACTAAATGGATAATAGTAGAGGATGATGAAGTAGGAAATGGGCTCACTTTAGTTTTCATTTTCTCACAATATTTTCTCACCTTGAGAAAACCTAATAAGCTTTTCTCATGAGGAAGAAGAACAAGTGAAGAATGAGAATGAACTCTTGTGGTGAGAATAGAAACCATGGGTGAGTTAGTGTCATACACTAACTCATGTGGAGATTAAACCATGGCTAACAATAATGGTTAGGTTAATAAATATCTACAAGTAAAACAAAAAAAGTGGACTTGATCAATGGTTCCACAAGCTTCTACAAGCTTCAACCATGTGACTTAATTCCACTAATTTTGATTTACTTTAAATGAATAAAACCTTATCATTATTATTAGTATGGTGTGAGTCTCATACACCCATGAAGCATGTGGCATCAAGCATGACACAAAAACATGTACACTAATATATATCACATATACACTAATGCACACAAGTGAGAAAAAGAAATGTTTAAGTGGGCTAATATTAGTTAATGTAATCTAGTATATCAAATATACAATTATACATTAAATTATTAAATCAACACTTGATTTAATAATCTAGCTATATAATATATAACCGACTAATATCAAATGTAACAACTTATCGAATCAACACTTGATCCGATAACATGGCTATATTACATATAACCGACCGATGTCATAAATCACGAGAATAGAATGCGGTATCATATACACGCATTAATTTCGGTCCCGCACATACCACATATGTGCTCCTACTTCGTTTCGCATGAACCAGAAAACCTCTGTGTGGGACTCTAAAGACTCGTCAATACGCCGGCAGTAGGTAATGATCATATCAAACACCCACAAGCCCCAAGCGGTCTCCTAAACATAACGACCACCTGGGTATTGAGTGATCAGAAGATCAACAAGCAAGCCTGCTCATACTCCTACAAATCCAATCAGTAACACTACCGTACAGTCCGGTCTCTTCGTCTGATATGTCGCATATCTCGTCTGGGGGTGGTAAACGTCAGACCCCAATAGCTTGATAAGTCATGCCGGGCTTATAACGGGTCAAGAAACTACTGATAACACTTACCAGTAAATCTCATAAACAGCTCTGGCTAGGGACTTCCTGTTATAGCCAATCGAGCACAGCGCAACATCAACCCCCAATACTGGGAGAGACAAAATCCCTTCTTATCGCTCATTGCCTCCATGTGACTCGGGACTGTACCCAAAAACCACCGTTTTGCACATTCTCTTGAACGTGGTAAGGTGTAAATCAAAGAACAGTGGGAATTACACAAGACTCTATGGCGATCTCGGGTCGACAGACTAACCTGTACCAGTGTCACCAGAGAACTGCCATCTGACGTGAGGTATAATACCATCTAGGAGTTCTCGGCGAGTCCGTCCAGTGTACCCAGTCTCCACTGAGCACCCATATATCATCTCTGATGTCAAACACCAATGGATATGGGATCATCCATCACCCATCTACATGGGTCGAGAAGGTATACGCTAGTCTACTCTGGTATATCGATGCCCCGTCTCGATACACCCATGACTAGGGACATTAAAAGATGTACTCAGGGACTACCTTTGTCCCACTAGTATGATCCGCATCATAATGTAGTCAAGTACACATCCTAAGGGCTTTATCAACATGTAACAGAGAAACAATCAGTGTACATGTTAAGATAAAGAGTAACACCAGATAGCATACTATCATGTCGAGCAAAAAAGTCCTCCCTATGTATGTCCAAGCATCCACTATAATATACATCATATATACAATAATGGCCTCTAGGGCATACATATAACTAATAGATTATAGTGTCCTCAAGGCAATTATTGTAATCGCAGGCAAGCGATTATGATGATTGAGGAAGGACCTATACGGGTAGGATAGTCTTACTCGAGATGATAGTATGCTATCTGGTTTGTCTCTATCATCATGTATACGCATTATGTGGTATTACAGATCATTATTACACGTCGATAGAGCCCATATGATTCTTTCTTGAATACCAACATTATGATGGCGATCATATACGTGGGAGCTAGGTGGTCC
Organism: Agapanthus africanus; assembly: GCA_030015575.1. NCBI lineage: Eukaryota > Viridiplantae > Streptophyta > Magnoliopsida > Asparagales > Amaryllidaceae > Agapanthus > Agapanthus africanus. Next base: position 920,598,956 of record JASDDO010000019.1, read on the forward strand.
ATAAGCACATCCTTAAATGACCCTAGTCGAGGGAGTATCGAGACTGGGCATCGATACTCCGGAGTAGACTAGTGTTTACTTTTCGAGATCTTGACGAGGAGCGATGGCCGGTCTCATAAGTCATTGGTGTTAGTTGGTCACCTAAGATAGTACACAGGTGCTCACTGGAGGTGAGTACACTGGACGGACTCGCCGGGAACATGCTAAATAGTATTATACCTATTGTCAGATAGCGGCTCTCAGGTGACATGAGTATAAGTTAGTCTGTCAACCTGAGATCGTCATTTGTCTCATGTGAGTTTCCACTGTGCTTGATTACTACCCTACCACGGCTCAAAGGAGTCATGCAAACAGGTTTTAGTTAGGTACAATCCTGAGCCACGTGGAGGTATTGAGCGAATCGTCAGGGATTCGTCTCTTCCGGTATTGGGGGTAGATGTCGCGCTGTGCACGGGTGGCAATCACCAGAAATCCTTAGCCAAGGTGGATGAGAACTACTAATTTGGATCAGTAGTTTATCAGTGGATGATGGGTTTCATTATAACAACTCTAAAATCTTTATACGGAAATTTTTCTGTTAATATATAAGAAATGAGATTACAACCTAAGTTGAGTTATATGTCACTTTTGTGAAATAACAGCAAGAAACAACTTGTAGCTCGCTGGTAAAGCCTTGCACTGCTGTAACGTAGCCTGTGTGTTCGATTCCCATTAGACACAATTTTTTTTCTGAATTTTCTTTGTAACTTTTTGGAAGCCCAAAAGATTGCACATGCAATACACGGGGAAATGAAAAGTTTAGAAAAATCAAACATAAGGAAAATGGTTTAAACAGAGAATTAATCAGATGGCATGAATTTTGAGGCAAGAGCCTCAAGATCGACCGGTGGAAAGCACCCTAGGGCCGGCGAGGACAGGTGAAATGAGCACAAATTGCCCCGTGCTCTACACACATGACTCTTCGGCTACCCTTAACCTCTCTACACTGTTTGATTTCTCTGCAATCAAACAGTGACTTTTCATTTAATAATTAAACATAATTTTAATGCTTTTAATCCACATTTTTAATTCCCAAACCCTAATTCTCCACTATAAATACCACCTCCTACCTTGGCTCAGCACCATTCAGAAAATTCTAGCCAAAACTCCCTAAAAAGTTCCTAGTGCAAGTGAAGTAAAGTGGAGTTAGCGAGCAAGTTGGTTCCGGCGAAGATCGAAGCCAATTTCGGAGCTCCCGCGACGCCACAAAGATTATCCTCTCTTCTTTAACCTTTCTTTGAAGTTTCTAAACCGTAAGTCCCTCCCAAACTCCCTTTCTCTTTATTGAATTTCATGTTTAATCAAAATCGGTAAAAGTAGAGTTATTACCGATATCATCTTTTCTAAAACCTATAACTCCATTTTCTTTTGTCATTTAGTCAAACCAATTTTACCACTTCACTTGTAATCTTAATACCAATATTTAGAATCAAGTTTAAATCAAGAATCTCATGTAAAACAACCATGTTTGAACTGTTACATTAAAATACCTTGAACTTTGTTATCACATCTTTTCGACAAAATTGCTTAGCAATAATTTTAGGAAAACTTCACGGGGTAACGACCTACCCCACACGCACACTTGGTTTCATAGCACGATACCTACTTGTATGTATTTTTGGTTCGAAGAATAGCATTACAATAAAATACCACATAGTTCTAAAACCGGGTTTCTTTTAAAAGCAGAATTTCATTTCCTTTGCAATTATGCATCTACAACCCTTGTTAGGGGACCCACTAATGGATGGTGTGAATTATCGCACATCCTTAGGCTAGTAGAGTGAGATTCAGACCACCTAACGGAGCATTTGACCTCGAAAAGATTTAAATACGTTTTTAAGAAATACGAATTTTTCTAAATAAAATAAAATAAATTTTTAGAAAAATTATATAAAATTATAAATCCATATTTTCAAAATATAATAAACCTATATTTTTCTAAAAATGAAATATTAACAAATGACAATAAAATACCATCAAGATACCAAAAAGGACAAATTTTTCAATAAAATACCATAAACTTTCCAAGCTAAGTAATTATCACTAAAATACCCAATATTAAAATCCATGCTCATGAAAACCCTAAGTAATACTAATCACCCTCGAGGTTTACTTTTTAACTATATTAAAATATTTTTCATAAAACCCCATCGAGTTATATAAAAACAATATTTTAAGGACTTTAGTAAATATAAGTTTAAGCGGGATCAATTCTCTTATGCCCCAGAGAGCCGGAGAAAGTGAGTGCTTGCCTATTCAGGTTAGAAAACTTAACCGGAGTTATCAATGGCAATTTTCTTGGAAAAAGACATAAATCCTGCTGTCTATGTGCAGCAGTTGCCGATAATTCCCAAACCTAAGAATTCAAGAGTTAAATCAGCACAAGTATCTGAATCAGTTCAAGTCCAATCTCAAACATGAATCCAACCTCAAACAAGAACTCGAATACTTGATCATGAACATGAACACTCGAATTCAAACCTCAATATCAAACATGTATACTTGACCTGACTTGACTTGACCGAACCATGGTTATAACTTGACTTGAACTTGGCATGCCTACTTGAATACATGACTACATCCTGAACATGAATACTTGAACATTTTGTATCCATGGTTTCGGCAAGACTTGTAAACATAATCTATACAATACATTACGCAGGGATAAAGGGGCAGATTGGTACGGAACGTATATCGTGGCACGGGAGGTCACATAAAAGAACCTATATGAATTCTCGTGTCATTGTCCCGTGGGTTATGACGGGGCCTTGTACTACAAGTTGCCATACTGCACAGGGTAAGATGGACTCCTCTCGTATACATGAATACCTTCTTTACCAAACTACAAACAACCACGTTAGAATAACTTTCTTTCACCAGTAATCAATCGTGTACAATTTACCGATTCATTTCACTTTATATACTATCATCTCTTTCTTCTTTTAGGACTTACCGAGCGTTAGTTCGCTGACGACACTCCTTTCTATTTCTTTCTTTGGAATGTTCTTCAGAAGGACCAGACTCTGAGGAGATCGAGCCGAGCCAAGAGGACTTGGACCAGCTTACCGCACAGCCTGACTTCTAGTTCCGTTGCACTTACTTTCCTGTATGCCATTGTTTAGGCACTGTTTTACTCATTGTATCTTTTATTCCAACAGTTGTGTGTAAAGATGAATGTAAATAAAGTTGCTGTTTTATTTTAATACTCTTTTCATTCTTGTACATTTACATATTGCTTAATTACGTGTAACGTATTTATTTCTTAGTAAATACGTCACGGCCTGCCACGTCACCGTTTCTGTCTACTGGGAAGCGGGGCATGACATTCATACCGACAAGACTTATCGCGTTATTAAGGGTCTGAATTTATCCACCCCCAAGACCTGATATGCGATACTCTTAGACGAACATACCGGACTGTATGGAGATTGTCACAGACAGGTTTAGTAGGGGTACGGATGCATCTGCGCATCGGCCTTCCTTTCGCTCAATACCTGGGTAGCCGTTATGTATAGCTTGTAGGGTTCCCTAGCACCCACGGTGCAGCGGAGGCGCAAATGTCGAACAAAAATTTCAAGCAAATACGAAGGAACGCTGAACCTAGAATCGATCCAAACTCCTAAAAAAGCAAACCAAGCATGCAAAGATACGAAATACAACCTTTGTCGCATGTCCATGCAATTATGGAAGACCCCTCCAAGCTCATAGCCGTCGGGATCGCGCTTAAGAATCGACCACCCTTCGCCGAAGACAATCCACCCGATGAACACAGAGGAGGCTCTAACCGACGACCTAAATTCGCTAGGTTTGGATAGTCGGTGATGTAGGAATACTCCACTAAAAAATTCTCTCTTAAACCATGCTCAAAAATGAGAGAAAGAAGAAAAAGAAGGTGAAGAAGGTTGAAGCATGGAGGGAAAATGGAGCAAGTGAGGAATCAAAAAATCATCAAGTGAAGAGAGTGAGCATGGCTTGCTCTCTTTCAACCATCCATCAATAGTGCACCCAAATGAATATATCATTTTAAAAGTAAACCCATAACTCTCTACAATGTTTGCACCATGCTTCATAACTCCACTTTCCATCTCATTTCCAATTTTAATTTTCCAAAAAAGAAAATCAAATATGAGGTGTCATTCTTCTAGAAGCATTCTCGTATAAATACGGAATACTTCACCTAGTATATGTATCGCTACATATACCGTATCCATATAAAAATACGGATAGCACCAAAGAGAGAATGAATAGTGAACAATAATACTAAAATATATTTATCAAAATACATATATAAATTATTAAATCAAAACCTGATTTAATAATCCGGCTTAATCCTAAGCTGGCTAGTAGTATCAACCGTCTGATTAAAGTCCGTGTATCGCGTACACGTATTTGTTAGTTATATGTATGCCCTAGAGGCCATTACTATACATGTGATGTATATTGTAGTGGATGCTTAGACATATATAGGGAGGACTTTCTTGCTCGACATGATAGTATGCTGTCTGGTTGCACTTTATCTTAATATGTATACTTATTGTCTCTCTATTACATGTCGACAAAGCCCTTAGGATGAGTAATTGACTATCAGGATTATGATGCAGATCATACTAGTGGGGACAGGGTAGTCGGTAAGTACATCCTTCAAAAGTTCCTAGTCATGGGGGTATCGAGACGAGGCATCGATATTCCAGAGTAGACTAGCGTATACGCTTCTCGACCCATATGATGGGCGATGGATAATCCCACATCCATTGGTGTTTGACATCAGAGAAGGTATACGGGTGCTCAGTGGAGACTGGGTACACTGAGCGGACTCGCCGAGAACTCCTAGATGGTATTATACCTATCGTCAGATAGCAGTTCTCTGGTGACACTGGTATAGGTTAGTCTGTCGACCCAAGATCGTCATAGAGTCTTGTGTGATTCCCACTATGCTTTGATTTCCACCATACCATGTTCAAGAGATCGTGCAAAAAGGTGGTTTTTGGGTACAGTCCCAAGTCACATGGAGGCAATGAGCGATAGAAAGGGATTCATCTTTCCCGGTATTGGGAGTTGATGTTGCGCTATGCTCGATTGGTCATAACAGGAAATCCCTGGCCAGGGTTGCTGAGATCTACTGGTAAGTATTATCAATAGTTTCTTAAACCGTTATGAGCCTCACATCAGCATGACTTATCAAACTATTGGGGTCTGACGTTATACCACCCCCAGGCTTTCATATGCGACATATCTGACGAAAAGACAGGGCTGTACGGTAGTGTTACTGATTGGATTCACAGGAGTATGAGCAGGCTTACTTTTTGATCTTCTGATCGCTCAATACCCGGTTGGCCGTTACGTTTAGCAGACTGCTTGCGGTTTATGAGTGACTGATATGATCACCACCTACTGCCGGCGTATTGACGAGTCTTTAGAGCCCTACACAGAGGTTTCCTGGTTCATGCGAAACGAAGTAGGAGCACATATGTAATATGTGCGGGGCCGAGATTAATGTGCGTATGTGATACCGCATTCTATTCTCGCGATATGTGATATCGGTTGGTTATATGTGATAGACGATTCTGCGCAAAGACTGGAGAACAACCGCACCAAGTAGATATAAATCCTCTAAGGGTGTAGCCGGTGCTTACCTCCAGAAACCGAGAAGACAAACGTCTTGCCTGAATTTGGGGGCAGATACTATTTGGTTTTATCTGTCTACCTATCCAAAAATGCCAAGTTAATTTATGACACCATGTATCGAAGGTTTAAACAGATGCGGCCGTTGTAGCAGATTTCGTCAGATTCTCCCTCATTGTGAAGGATTTTTTATTGTGAGGACACTCTTCCCTGCAGGCGCAAGCTCCTGCAGTTAATTACGTTACCGCGTAGCGATAACCACTTTCTCCTGCTCCAGATGTTCACTTCGTGTCGTGTGTGTTTGTTTTATTTTTGGTTGCCCATGGATTGTATACGGAGACTAATTTATGTTGTCGCCCATAGGGCGGGGATTAGTCCAAATCCGTATTTTCTTAGATTTGGGTTTGGTTTGATTTAAGGATCGTTAACCTCGTTTGAGATCAAGATCAACTTAAATGTTTGTTAAGGATACATTAATCCGATATTAGACTAAGATCTACTTAACGGTGGTTCATGATCACTTTTATTCCAACGAAAGAGAATTTGGGTTCTATCGTTTCAGTTTAGGGACATTACGGTCCATTGGGTTTAAGGACATCATAGTCCATGTTTAAGGACATCATAGTCCATAGAGTTTTGGGTTTAAGGATATCATAGTCCATGGAGTTTAGTTTAGGGACGTTGCGGTCCATTAGGTTTAAGGACATCATAGTCCATCATTAGTTTAAGGACATTGCGGTCTATTATGTTTCCATTGGGTTTAAGCACATCATTAGTCCATAAAGATTAGTTTAAGGACATTACGGTTCATAGTTAGTTTAAAGACATTACGGTCCATGTAGATTAATTAAAGGACATTACGGTCCATAGTTAGTTTAAGGACATTACGATCCATTTAATTATTGGTTGTCGGAACCCGCCACTTCTCTGAAGACTTTGAAGAATTATGACGTCATATATCAGAGGTGTGGGGAGATGTACCCTTAAACCAATGTCAATTGAGAGATCTGTAGTTGGTTTTAGGACTAAGATCAAATTTAGAAAAATTGTGAGCCCATGGGCTTGGTTGATCTGAATTAGGGGCTTTTGGTCAGCTTGGACTCAGCCCACTCAAGTTTTGAATAAAGTGTTAAACACTTGTTTCGGCTTGGTCCCTTTTGTTCAACAATGCTGAGCATTTATATGGGCTTTGATGTTCACCCTTTCTTTATTTTTTTATATTGAGTGTTAAACACTCTTTATGGCGTTGGGCTGCATTTACAGAGCACTTTATGTTAAACAGCGTCCACGTGAGAAGCGTGTGAGGCGCTAGGTGCCAACTATTCAGTGCAGAGCACTCTTTACTTTATCAGCGCCCACGTAAGGGGCACGTGGAGAGTTTGGCGTTGGACGCCAACCCTTGAGTGCTAAGCACTCCTTATCTTATTAGCGCCCATGTAAGGGGCACGTGGAGTGCTTGGCGCTGGGCACCAACCACTGAGTGCTAAGCACTCCTTGTTTTATTAGCCCCCACGTGAGGGACACATGGAGCGCTTGGCGCTGGGTGCCAACCACTGAGTGCTAAGCACTCCTTATTTTATTAGCACCTAAGTGAGGGAGACGTGGAGCGCTTGGAGCTGGGCACCAATCACTGAGTGCAGAGCACTCTTTATTTTAGCAGTGCCCACGTGAGTGGCACGTGGTGCGCTCGGCGCTTTTTTCCTCTTTGTGCATTTTTCTGAAGAGTTCAATTTTTTGTTCTCCCCTGGATCTTCAATCCATAAGAACAAATTCATCCCTACGAGAATTAAATTCTCATTTGTGGGAGACATGTCTCATAGATCTCAGATCCAGGGAAAGAACTATGTTCTTTTTTTAGGGTTAAACCCTTGGGTATGCAGATCAAATACTATGATCTCTCTTTATCTTGAAGAAAGTTCTTCTTCTTTCCTCTCTGTTTTTAAAGCTCTTTTTTTCTTGCTCCTCTTTTTGAACTTGAAGTTTATGTGGGGTTCATCTGTACAAGACTTGAAGTCTTGGGTCCTTTATATAGGTGAGGCTGATTTGTTGATTCAGTTGAGGAAATCTCTTATTGAGAGGTTTCTTAATTGATTTGGGGAATTTACCCACCGTTGGATTTTTGATCCAAGGACTTCTGTTTTACAGAAGACATCTTTCTTGTTTTAAACAAGATTAGGAAAATATTTTCCCGTACAGAACTTATTCTGTATCTTGGTGATTTTTAATCACTATTGGATCTTTGATCCAACGGTGCTCTGATTTACAGAGCACAATCTTTTTTGTTTAGAAAGATTTGAGGAGTATTTCCTCAATCAGAATTTAATTCTGTGCTTTGATGATTTATCATCTCCGTTGGATCTTTGATCCAAGGGTGGAGAACTTTTAGTTCTGACGCTGGCGCTCTCGTGCTTTGCACGTGAGGCACTGCCTCAGAGTTTTAACTCTTGGCGCTGGCGCTCACGTGCCTTGCACGTGAGGCGCTGCCTCAGAGTTTTTAACTCCGGGCGCTGGCGCTCTCGTGCATTGCACGTGAGGCGCTGCCTCAGTTCAAATTTTGAACAGAGTCGTGCTCTCTTATTGGGGGGAAACAGCCAGGTTATCGGATCAAGTGTTGATTCGATAAGTTGATACATTTAATAGTAGTCGGTTATTTGTGATATTGCCGGATTATTAAATCAAGTGTTAATTTGATAATGTAATATATATATGATATATTAATTTACATTAACTAATATTTGCTCACTTAAACATTTCTTTTTCTCACTTTGTGCTTTAGCATATATATGATATATATTAATGTACATTATATTGTGTCATGCTTGAAGCCACATGCTTCATGGGTGTATGAGACATAAGCCATGCTTGAAATAATGAAGGGTTTATATTTATTTTAGTAATTCATAAATTGGTGGAAATTGGTTTAATGGTTCAAGCTTGGAGAAGCTTGTGAAACCATTGACTAAGTCCACTCATTTGTTTTACTTGTAAATATTTATTAACCTAACCATTATTGTTAGCCATGGTTTATTCTCTACATGAGTTAGTGTATGACACTAACTCACCCATGGTTGTTATTCTTACCTCATGAGTTTCATTCTCATCTCCACTTCATCTTCTTCTTCATTGAGAGAAAGCTTGCTAGCTTTTCTCAAAGTGAGAAAACATTGTGAGAAAAATAAATCTAAAGTGAGCCCAATTCCTACATCATCATTCTCTACTATAATAGCCATTTAGTTTAGGGTGTTTGCTTCACTAATCTACCATTAATGAAGAGGTAGCATTAGCTCGAGTCTCCTCAACGTAGATCATCTTCGGCCTCGAAGATTTCGAGCAAACTTGTTCATTTCTTCATGTGAACCCTTACTAGAGTTCGGGTGTTCACTACTTGGAGCAAAAGGACTACTACACGGAACTTTAGAAGTGAAGGACCGATCTACAAAGGTTGTATTCCTTATTCACTTAGATGTAAAGTTTTTTACATTGTTGTTCGTCTAAATCTCTAGTTAAGATGTTAGGGTTAGGGTTCTTTAGTACGGCAAAAAAATTTGAAAACGGCATAGACGATGCCTCCCGAAACCTTGCTGCCGCCCTAGGGAACCCTACAGTATTTAATCGGACCCCTGCACGTACCACCGTACAGTGTTGGATATATATATGCCCTAGAGGCCATTATGTGACAGTGTATGTACTAATGTGTGTGTATATATATATATATATATATATATTCAAAGGATAGTCTTGCTCGACATGATAGTATGCTATCTGGTTTCTCTTTATCATATGTTCACTTGATCATGTTTATATTCATTTTGGTACATGTTGATAAAGCCCTAAAGATATTGGCTTGACTACTGGGATTATGATGTGGATCATACTAGTGGGACACCTATAGTTTATAAGCATATCCTTGAAATGTTCCTAGTCATAGGTATATCGAAACAGGGCATCGATATTCCAATGTAGACTAGCGTATACTATTCTTGTTCCATATGATGGGCGATGGATGATCCCATATCCATCTGGTGTGTTGACACCAAAGATTGTATACGGGTGCTCAGTGAGACTGGGTACACTGAACGGACTCACCGAGAACTCCTATGTGGTATTATATCATACGTCGGATAGCAGTTCTCAGGTGACACTGGTACAGATTAGTCTGTAGACCCGAGATTGCCATAGAGTCATGTGTGTCCTCCTACTGTACTTTGATCTCCACCCTACTACGGCTCTATTGAGTCGTACAAACAGGTGGATTTTGGGTACAGTCCAAAGACATCTGGAGGCAATGAGCGATAGGAGGGGTTTCGTCTCTCCCGGTATTGGGGGTTGATGCTGTCCTATGCACGATTGGCCATAACAGGAAGTCCCTGGCCAGGGCTGCTAAGATATTACTGATAAGTGTTATCAGTAGTTTCTCGATCTGTTGTAAACCATATACCGGCATGACTTATTGAGTTATTGGGGTCGACGATTCCATCCCTAGAATCAATATGCAGCATATCTGATGAAGAGACCGGACTGTACGGTAAGTGTTGCCAGTTGGATTGACGGGAGTTTTGACAGGTTCGCTTGTTCTTCTTCTGATCGCTCAATACCCGGGTGGCCGTTACGTTTAGCTGACCGCTTGCGGCTTATAGGTGTTTGATATGATCATCACCTACTGCTTGCGTATTGACGAGTCTTAAAGTCCCATATAGAAGTTTCCTGGCTCAGGCAAAACGAAGTGGTGCGCATATGAGATATATGCGGAAGCTCGATTAAATACGAATATTTGATACCGTATTTTAATCGGGCGTTTTATTTTAGTCGGGTCGTATGAGATATGACCGGTTTATTAAATCAAGTATTGATTTAATATTGACTTTTATCTCATTTATTTAAACCATTTTCTTTTGATGGATGCATGCATGTATATGTACATGATGATGTGCATACACACATACATACATGCATTAGTATCATGGTTGATGATACAACTTAGATGGCAATATAAGACTCACATGGTTCATAATTTTATATATGGATATTTTTGTATTAAGTTAAAGATAAAGGAAAATAGATAATGACTCATTTCTTTTCTAATGACTCATTTCTTCTACACTTTTCCATGGTTGACCTTTGACTTAATCATGGTTTATTTTCCTTTGCCTTTTAACTCATGAAAAAATATCTAGATATTATTATTAACTATGATTTCTATTATGATATTTATCTCTCTCTCATTTTCTTTTTGCATTATTGTTCATCCAAAAGAAAAATATCAAGCCATCTTCTTCTTCCTCTCTCTAGCTCTCTCTTGAGTTCTAAATTGAGTGAGATAAAAAGAAAGAAAGGGTATTAAGTGAGTTAACCAACCACTTCATCATCCTGCACAACTCTTGCTACTTTGTGTAGGGTGTTTTGCTTCAAGGATTTCAAAGATCAAGTGAAGCAACAAGCTTTGAGCAAAGGATTTCGGATGGATCGTCGTGGAATTGGAAGTGATCTAGCGAGCCGTTACCAAAGGAGGTCCAAGGAGTCACCCTAGGAGGTCTACAAAGGTTGTAGTCTCTCCACTTAGTGTTAGATTATCTTTTAGATGTGATACTTTTAATTGTTACTCTATAATTCTAGTTCGATTCCTAGTTTAGTTTACTTAGCACCTCATAAAATTAAAGTTATAGCATGTGTGATGCTTCCAAACCCTATACGAGGTGTTAAGGAAACCCTACAGTGGTATCAAAGCCAAGCTAGAGCTTTGGAGTAACCTAGACGACGTTAAAAACCTCGAACGAACGAAATACAACGCCCGGGGGGTGCTCTCTGGAAATTTTTCTAAAACGTGGATTTTTTCATATTAAAAATACTTCAAAAATTCAGCAGGGTATTTTATGGGCCCACAAGAAGTATGATGCCCTAACTCCACCATACGACCGCGGAACCATGGCCATAGTGGCCTTTCTACGGCGGTTCCGCGGCGCAGTAGGTGGATCATGGGCCGTATCTTCTTGTGCTGGCCCGTATGTATTTTGTGCAGTTACTGGTATTTTTTAAAATTGCTCAAGTGTTGAGCTTTCTGAGAAGTCTTTGGGTGTTTAATCGTTCGATCGAATGTTTTAACTGCGCCTAGTTTATTAGTATGTGATACAATAATTGAAATCTACAAATTTGTTTGTTGCATGTAAATCTAGCAGTTCGGTCTCGGGAATAACGGAAATCTTGTTGAATTATCCGGTTTGTTTTGAAAAGGTGTTTTCTTGGATGAAACCCAAATGCGAGCTTTACATTGTTAGGCATGAAATCTGGTATATGTGATATTCCGGGTTTGTGTTGTCTAAAGGCAGTTACGATTCTAATTGTTGTAGTTTTTCATTTTATTTATCTGTGATCGTAAGTGTAGTATGTAGCTGTATCGCCGGTTTCGTTGCTATAGATCAACGACAATCGGGGTACGCATACTTACTTACGTTGATGATATATGATATTATGTGTTGCTGAGATTTGATGCGCAGGATTGTCGTGAATGAATAGCCGGGGGTTTTATGTGAGATGAGAGTTTTCTTTTCATTCATGTAAAATTAAATTGTATGTAATATTATTTTATTTGGGGAACTTCCGGGCTGAGATTGATGTCACCAGTGTTGTATATTATTTACTTTTCTGCATTAGGATAGACCCAAGGAGGAAGGCACAAGTGACCGGGTTCTAGGGTTCAGTGGGAGGCCATCTCGAGAAGTCGAGACCGGGTCTCCTAAACTCCAGAATTGGTAGGGTCACTTGCCGCTCTCGTAGGGGTCTGATTAAGAGAGATTTTATAGATAAAAAATATAATTACCGCAATCAAGAACGGCGTCGCTTGGTAGCTAGCCGGTGAGTACGGGTCGGTCCACATGGATATTGTAAATTTCCTAAATGTTCTTACGAGCTAATTCCAAAGGGTGCCGGATCTTTTAATTAAATCTAAAAGCTAAGTTGAGTTATACTAGGATTAGAAAACTAAGATTATCTAGATCTAAGTCTTGCTAGGGTTAGGTCTAGGGTAAGTTGAGAGATTAAAGGTTTCCTCACCGCTTTCAATGCCCTAATTTTGGTCTATTAGATATTATGGTAATTATCAATAAAGTGGATTAGAATCATTTGGGAAGATATTTCTTCCTCTAGGTTCTTGTCCTTCCTTTATCGATCCTTACCCTAACCTCCATGGAAAATACGCTCAGCCGGTCCTTTATACTACGGTATCATCGTTACCTCGAAGGGTAAGGTGCCGCAGGGAGCGGTGTGTGCGTGTATGCATGGAGATAATTATTATTTATGATGGGCAAGAAAGGAGTGAGAGATCTCATCTCTCAAACATTTCCCTAAAGCTAACCCTAACAAGCGAGGAGACTACTCGCTCATTAGGGAATTGAAAGACATTCTAAATTAAATTAAACTAAGGCAAAGAAATAAAAGAACTTACTAATTTTTATTGATGGCTCTCTCCAAACATCAACCCAGTACAGATCTGAATTTATGAAATGAGAAGAGGCATGACCTAATACAAGAGTTTGGGTATCTATTTATAGGACATAGAAAACCCTAGGTTTACAATTGCTGCATGTCTGCATTTACCAAAATACCCCTAGGTTGACTAGTCAGCGCCGCCTCCAACTTTTGGTAAAAAATTATTCTTCTCTGGGCTTTAGATGGCCGCGGAACCGCGGCCTCAGCAGGGGTTGGGCCGCGATTCCGTGGCCCAATGTTGGTCTTGAATGCTGAAAACTCTTATGCTTATGGTGGGCTTTCTGGGCTTCTAACTTCTTTGATTGTTTCTTTAAAATAGCTTCTGGTTCTCTTCCAGATTTTCCAGTGAATAATTGTGATGGACTTTAACCGTGGCTTTGTAGTCTTGGACCTTGCGTTGCCTTGTACTGATCTTTTGTGTAGGCTTAATTAAGATCCTCCTATTTGTTGGTCAAAGTCTCACTTTTGCATCGTCTTTTATCTTTTTCACTGTTTTAGCTCCAAGAACCTGTAACCTGTAACTATGTAGCAGGCATGGGTCAAAAGCACCTGTTTATTTGTAAAAAGAATAAGAATGGGGAATATAATAATGCAATATAATGGTGTGAACAAATACCCCCAAACTTATCTTTTGCTCGTCCTCGAGCAAACTTAGTTTTATTCTCGACAAAAACCTAACCGCACTTTCGCAGGGAATCGCGATTGCACTGAGCTCGTGCAACAAGCCGTTAAACCTCTAGATGTCCCTAGTAGGAGTGTTGTCTCCTTAGGGTTTTCAGCGGATACTACCCACAAAATCCTATCAATTAAGCCCATTGACTTTTATTCTTCAATTAGGTTTTCTAACAAGGAATTCTATTGTCTTCGACTCATAATTTATCCACCCATATTCTTCACACTTCCTCATTATCTAACTTAAAATTATATATGTTTTGCAGACCTACTTAGCTTTCGGCATCTCTTAAGTTTTCCTTCTAGGGTTCCATCTCCACTTAGGAATTTTTATCAGCTCTACTAAAAATACAAGTTATATTCTTCATTCCTCTCTCTTATCTAAATTCCAATCACATATCCCTACGTGTGTGTATATATATCACCCCTACACTTGGAAATTCAAATCAAGAAATCATACTCTTGTCCGTTGTCCAAAGCACTTATTAATTGGTGAATTTTTAATTGAATTTTGCTTACACATCCTTCATGCGACCGTTAATACTTCTTGAGGTACCAACGACCAATTATAAAATGCGTTTGCACTTTAAAGCGTACTTCCTAGTCTTGTAATACCTAAGGCTTTTTAGCAGTGACTCCCAAACCAGTTGGTCTAAGGCACTAGGTGATGAAGCACCCTCGCTAAATATTTTTTCTATTTTTGCAGCCTTAAATAATCACAAAATCTAGCGTTCATTTTTTTTCCTTTTATTCACACTTGTATTTTTTTTATTTTCCATCGTACTAAGGACATTAGACAAGAGCATTTCAAGGTCTCTTCTACAATTCCAAGTTTCAAGATGCGTGATTGTGTAAATTGTAGGGTATACGTTTTCAGAATCTAGACTTAAGCTAGGAATTATTTTTCAAACTTATACTCTAATAAAAATATCAATACTTTTCCTTTGTTTCGACTTAGCCCAAGAAGTGAACTCAAAATTTGCCTATTTCTAAATAAACTACAAAGACATATACTTTCTACCGTTAAACTTTAAGAAAGGTTATTTTTAGGGTTTTTAATTTACTAAGTCTAAGATCTAGTTGTTCCTAGCTAGTTAACATATTTGTCAAACTCAAGTCAAATACGGCCAAAATTGAATACATTAATTTTTATAATTTTAGAAATTTTCAATTTTTTTGGGTTTTTCTTTTTCTAATTTTTTTTTATTTTTCAAATTTTTCAATTTTTATGATTTTTATATAAGGATGCAATGCAGAAATATACATATGAATGCGAAGGAAGAGGACTTACCGAGCATACCCCCAAACTTAAACTCGACAGTGTCCTCACTGTCATGCTACACCATGAAGGTCAAAATGTTGGCACTCCCCTGTTTATTTATTTATAATAATTCTTTTATTTTTTTTATTTTTTATTGTTAAAAGAAAAACAAAAATATATATACAGAAAGCCCCCCCCCCCAAATTTCATTGAAACAATATTAAACGTCATTGCCAAACTTTGCAAAGACCAAACGTCAACACCAACCATTCGAAAAATTTATCTGTATAGAATATCGGCTGGTGGAAGAATATCTTGTACCGATCCAAAAAAAATTGGGGAAGATAGAAGTGGTGATATGGAAAATGTGGAAGTGAATAGATAAGAGATGGTGATGAATCAAAACGAGAATGTGAATGATCAGCAATCAGTGGAATGTTGGCATTCTCGTAGCGTAGTAAAAGAAAAGGGGATGGTTCAACTTCTAAAGGAGGAGGTTGACTATCCACACTATCCCCAAGATATTTCTGTGGATCCTTTATCGACTTGGCATCATCCATCATATGCATATGATATTCAATTATGAGGGAACTAATCTCCTCGATGTCCGCCCTAGTCCAGCCGAAAGCTTGCCGCCTATCTTGTAAGACCATTAAAAGGGCGTTCTCTTGCTCGAGGGCTAGAGAGGCCGATATGATAACGGGAAAGGTCTCATTCTCACCTATGTAAGCATATTTAAGGTGAGACGGCAAGGGCTTGAGTTCGAGTTTCGGAGGCGAAACAATCATAGGCAAAGTTGGGAAATCTACCTCGAACTCAAAGGACTCCAACACAGGTTCGAAATTACTGCAAACAACCGATTCAGATGGTTCAACTAACTCATCCAAAAATTCAAAAGACTCATATTCGGGTTGTGAGTCGTCAAAATCATCCGAAAAAGTGAAATATTCATAATCAATATCGGTTGTGTCAACTGTGGTAGATTTAAGGAGGGACGCACTAGTGGCGTCAAAACTGTTTTCATCAAATAGAAATCTTTCAAGCTCGCAGTCCTCCTGCGTGATTTCGTGAATAGAGCAAACTTCTCGTGTACTAGTTTTAGGCACGGGGGGCAGACTTCCTAACTTGTAAATATTGAACTCACTAGACGTCTTCCCGAAGGATAGAGTCATGGAGCCATTAAGACAATTTATTACAGCATTGGAAGTGGCCAAAAATGGTCGACCGAGAATCACCGGAATTTGGTTCCGTAGGTTAGCAACAGGTTATGTGTCCATAACAATAAAATCAACGGGGAATATGAAATCCCCAACTTTGATCAACACATCCTCTAGCTCACCCCTAGAATGGGTGATTGATCGATCAGCCATTTGGAGAGTACAACGAGTGGGTTTCAACTCTCCAACCCCTGATTGCTCGTACACGGAGTAGGGAAGCAGGTTAACACTAGACCCAAGATCTAAAAGTGCTCGATTAATTTTCTTATCCCCAATTGTTATTGAAATCGTAGGACAGCCGGGGTCCTTTCGCTTTTGGGGTAAGGGTTGAGGTTGGTTAATAGCATTGCTCACTGCACTAGCCACTAGCACTTTTCTTGGGTATTTGAGATTTTCTCTTAGAGGAGCATAAGCCCTTTAAGATTTTTACGTATGAAGGGACTTGTTGGATTGCATCCAAGAGAGGTATATTTATACTAGCATGTTTAAATAACTCCACAATCTTCTCCATTTGTAGAGTTGGTTTATTAGGATTCAACCTGTTTCGAAATGGAGCATTTTGAAAATTAGTTGAATCCAATGTCTGTGGAGTAGAATATGGAGTTGAAACGGATTCCAGTGTGGGTGTGTTCGTGAAGTGAGAAGTGGGTCCGTTCGGATTAGAAAAAGAAGAGCCTTTTGAAGAATGAAGAATAGGCTCTAACGGAGAAGATGAAGGTGAAGAAGAGGATGGAGAAGAATAAGAAGAAGGAGAAGAACCACTGGCGGGGGTATCATCACCAGTACCCACATTATTTTGCAACACTTTTCCAGATCTCAACGTGGTCACCGCATTTACATTGTGATATTCATGTGCGTTGTGTGTGACCGGGATTTGGCAATGGTTGAGATGGAAGCTTTCCCTTTTCTCTCTAGCTCAACACAGCAGTTAATTGTGAAATTTATGCCTCAATAGATTTGATGCTTTGATCGTGTGAAGCATTGTTGTGCACCAAAGACTGGACGCAATTTTCCAATCTTGCTGCGGATTCTGTAGATTGCTTGAGAAACGCATCTAGACTTTTTCCTAGCGAGATAACCTTATCATCATTTGGTTGAACCAAGTTGTTCGTTTGATTTGGATAAGATTGTGGTTGGAAAGGTTGCTGGTATTGAGTTTGTTGGGGTGCTTGTTGTTGTGGAGGAGGAGGCCTTTGAAAGTTGTTATTTCCTTAGAATTGCTGATTTTGATTCCAAGCAAAATTTGGGTGACTCCTCCAACCCGGATTGTAGGTCGAAGAGTAAGGATCATTTCGTTGTCGTTGCTGAAAGGCAGCATTGACTTGATCTTTTCCTTGAACAGGTGGATTGTAAGGACACTCTTCGGTAAGGTGTGATGGATCCGAACAACAAGCACAAACAGTTCGTAGGGGTACAGCAGGGGCAGGAGAGGACGATGAGATTTTGGTTTCAATGGCTTCTAGCTTTTTCATAAGTGCGGCCATCTCGGCCTTCATAGCAATCGACATATCTACTTGATGTATGCCTGCCCTAGATTGACCAATAGAAGAAGATGAGGTGGTCTTTGTGCTCTCCCACTGAATTGTTTGTTCACTAAGATCCTCGAGAAACTGCCATGCTTTCTCACTAGATTTGGTTGGAAAGTGACCTTGACAAATGGTTTCTAGCAACTGCTTCGTTGCCGGGTTCAATCCCTCTTATAATGTTTGGCAAAGTTGCCAATTTTCGATCCCATGGTGAGGGCATTGAACGAGTAGGTCTTTCAATCTTTCAAAACACTTTCAAAATGGTTCGGAAGGAAGCTGGGAAAATTGTATTATCTCATTGCGAATTCTCGCGGTCTTGTGATGAGGATAAAACTTTTTAAGAAAAGCTTTAACAAACTCGTCCCAATTTCTAATTGAATGTGATGCTGTGCTGTATAGCCACTTCTCGGCTAAGTCACATAAGGTGAAAAGAATGACCCTTAGCCTTATAGCATCATCACTTAATTGGGTTGTTTTTATCATGGCGCAAACGTTTTGGAATTTATTGATAAAGATATAGGCATCTTCGGATTCCAATCCATGAAATTTTGGCAGCATATTGAAGAAGTGGGGTTTTCTTTCAAAATTGTCCCCATTTGCCGGTGGGGGTGAAAGACAGGTAGGTAAAGAGGTGCGGACAGGGTAGAAGAGATCCTGGAGCGCGATTCGTTGGGGTGATACAACAGGCGGGTGATTCGGGTTATTTGCATCTAACGGAGGCGGAATCAGTCCCGTGGGTAAGGTGCTGTTGGGATTATGTCCCGACATACCTTCGGAAGAAGAATTTGAAGGTGGAGGTAAAGAAGTGGAAAGGATTTCGACTTCGGAGTCGAAAGGTTCGTCGGTCGGTACCAACGAAATACGGACTAATAGGGCGCTAGTGTCCCTAGTCCAACCGGACATACACTAAAGAGGTAGTGTAGTCAAAAAGGTGAAAGACGGAATGTGGAGGTAAGAAAATGTCAATGAGAGGAAGTGGTGTAAGTGAAGTGAAAAGATTTCTTTAGCGACAAGTTGCAAGTTTTTGAAAAGATTTTTCCTTTTTCTTTTTATGTGGAGCATTTGCAAAAAGATTTTTGAAAAGAGACTTGTGACACAAATGCAATCAACCACAAATGCACAATCAGGCCTAGATCTAGGATCACCTAGGTCAGCTGGACAGCTCCTAACTGTTCCAAAGGGCTAGAAATAGGACCTCAAACCGCCTCTTCACCGCCAATTGCAGCCAGGTAAGTGCCAGGTAAGTGGGAGGCTCCCTACTATGAAAGTAGTGGTCCTAATTAAGTAACCACTTGCCTTAGACACACTTTCCTAGACACCGCAAAGTCAGGTTAGGATAAACGGCCGATGCCTATAATTAGTCCTCTGTCCTATTGAGCGCGACGTCCTTAGGGCTGAGTCTAGTATTTTTTAATTAAATATGGTCAATGCAAATGCCTTATGTGATTTCTGGGGTCCTGGGAAGGGTGATGAAATCCCCACCCAATCTGAATTGGTCAAAAGCCCCTTAAAGTCCGATTAAAGATATGCAAAACAGTAAATCACTTGCAATCAAATCTTTTTTTTATTTTTAGCGCGGCGCAAAGAATCCTGCAGGAAATCAATTGTTGGAAGGGGAAGATTTTTAAGCGTAAAGAATCCTGCAGAAGATTTGATAAAAAGATATATGGGGATTTGCAGAGAGGGGGAAGAGAAATCAAACAGTGAATTTTCGCGCACTGATGTGGCAGGGGGGGCTGCGGTTCCTCGGCGGAATGGGGGTTTTCGCGGCGGATTAGCGGCGGTACGGAGGCTTCAGGTCTCCAAAAAAATTGTGTTGTTCTGCTTTTCCAACCCCTTTCTATTCTGATGTATCTTTTTCTGTTTCGCACTCTAGATTTTTCCAGATCCGTCGATCCTGCAGAGATTCACAAAAAAATACCCTTCAAACAGTAAATGATAAAATTTTATATTTTTGATTTTCTTGATTTTTATGATTTTTTTATTTTATATTAACCCGAAATTACAAAAAGGAAATATTACGCCATCCCCGGCAATGGTGCAATTTGATTAAGAGAGATTTTATAGATCAAAAATATAATTACCACAATCAAGAACGGCGTCGCTTGGTAGCTAGCCGGTGAGTACGGGTCGGTTCACAGAGATGTTGTAAATTTTCTAAATGTTCTTACGAGCTAATTCCATAGGGTGTCAGATCTTTTAATTAAATCTAAAAGCTAAGTTGAGTTATACTAGAATTAGGAAACTAAGATTATCTAGATCTAAGTCTTGCTAGGGTTAGGTCTAGGGTAAGTTGAGAGATTAAAGGTTTCCTCACCGCTTTCAATGCCCTAATTTAGGTCTATAAGATGTTATGGTAATTATCAATAATGTGGATTAAAATCATTTGGGAAGATGTTTCTTCCTCTAGGTTCTTGTCCTTCCTTTATCGATCCTTACCCTAACCTCCATGAAAACACGCGCAGCCGGTCCTTTATACTACGGTATCAACGTTACCTCGAGGGGTAAGGTGCCGCAGGGAGCGGTGTGTGCGTGTATGCATGGAGTTCTAATTATTATTTGTGATGGGCAAGAAAGGGGTGAGAGATCTCATCTCTCAAATTTTTCCCTAAAACTAACCCTAACAAGCGAGGAGACTACTCGCTCATTAGGGAATTGAAAGACATTCTAAATTAAATTAAACTAAGGCAAAGAAATAAAAGAACTTACTAATTTTTATTGATGGCTCTCTCCAAACATCAACTCAGTACAGATCTGAATTTATGAAATGAAAAGAGGCATGACCTAATACAAGAGTTTGGGTATCTATTTATAGGACATAGAAAACCCTAGATTTACAATTGCTGCATGTCTGCATTTACCAAAATACCCCTAGGTTGACTAGTCAGCGCCTCCAACTTTTAGTAAAAAATTATTCTTCTCTGGGCTTTAGATGGCAGCGGAACCGCGGCCTCAGCAGGGGTTGGGCCGCGGTTCCGCGGCCCAATGTTGGTCTTGAATGCTGAAAACACTTATGCTTATGGTGGGCTTTCTGGGCTTCTAACTTCTTTGATTGTTTCTTTAAAATAGCTTCTGGTTCTCTTCCAGATTTTCCAGTGAATAATTATGGTGGACTTTAACCATGGCTTTGTAGTCTTGGACCTTGCGTTGCCTTGTACTGATCTTTTGTGTAGGCTTGATTAAGATCCTTCTATTTGTTGGTCAAAGTCTCACTTTTGCATCGTCTTCTATCTTTTTCACTGTTTTAGCTCCAAGAACGTGTAACCTGTAATTATGTAGCAGGCATGGGTCAAAAATACCTGTTTGTTTGTAAAAAGAATAAGAATGGGGAATATAATAATACAATATAATGGTGTGAACAGGGTCTAAGGGTGTGGGCTTGGCTATTCATCGCGACCATGGAATCCGTATTTTCTATTGCTGGCTAAATACAAAATACGGACCTCCTAGATATCCTATATTAAATGTGCTTCTGCTGCTTATTTGATGTGATCATTTAATTTATATCTGAGACGAATGCGATATTATATATATGATATATAATAGACGTTACTTATGTTTTGCACCCGCGCTAGCCCCGTTCTGGTATGCCGTTAGTTAAGTAACATAACGGTGCATATCAGGACACTGTGGCGAATGCGAGTGGCATAAGTGTACGTTATATTTTCGTTTCTTTCTGTAATGGCTTAGGATTTAAATGATGGGACTACATTAATGAGATTAATGTAAAAGATAAATGAACCTAAAAAGATGTTGTAGAATCGGATTTGAAACACACTCGGCCTTTTATGAAAAAGCAAGTTTCAAAATGCGGAGCTTAAGCCACTCCTTTTAAACCCATTAGATTCTACAACGATATCAAGTTCAAAGTGTTAAAAGTTTTCTTAAAAACTATCCACAGCCCTCCGTCATTTTAGGAAGTAGAGTACTTAGTATTCGTGCTGCGTATTTTGACTTTAGTTAAGGCGCAGTGAACGGTAGCTAAGTGATGTCTTCCTACACTGCATATGATGCAGATTAGTTAGGACATTCATATGATTATGTTGAGTTTAGTTAAGGATCATATGGGTGGGTCTAGTTAATCACGAAATGATGGGAATAACTTGACTAGTACTTATGATATGTTGACTTTAGTTAAGGTCATGAGTACTAGGGGTAAAAATCATATCGGGAATTTCAAGAGTTGAAATTTACAATGAGATCGTATACCTTCTATTTGATAGTAGGATCCCGATCCCACTGCGAGCAAAAGTTGCTTCCGGGAGAATTTTGCACTTTACAATTAGCTAACCCAGTAGGTGTCTAGAAAGGTGTCAAATGGGGCTACGCCTCGGGGAAGATGAGGTTTATTTTAATTAGGTCCGTGCGAAAGCACGGGGAACCTCCCTCAAGTACCGACACTGGCCTGGCTGAACGGTTAGCGAAGTTGTAGAATGTAATTAATCCCGGCTGGTTTTCTTTTTAAAAGGTTTTAAAGAAAATTTGATAAAAACAGTGGGAGACATCGATTAGACAAGATAATAACCAATCTGATATTTGTAAGAGCTTTTCGCTGAGTGTATTCTTTTCTCTCTCTTAACAGCAAATTCAAATGTCAGGACTTAAACTTCTATTAGATAAAAACAAGCTGAATGGGACCAATTATAAAGATTGGCTGAGGAATCTCAACATTGCCTTAACTTATGATAAGGTATCATATGTCCTCACCGCTCCAACCCCGTCCAGCCCAGGTCCTAAATCTTCAATTGTGGATAAGGAAATCCGCAAGACATGGGACGCTGACTGTTCCATGGCCAAATGCTTCGCGCTTGCATCGATGGATAACACACATCAAAAGCAGCACGAGAATATGGACGTACAGTCCATATTCCTCCATACAAAACAGTTGTATGGAGAGCAATCTCGCGTATTACGATACGAAGCATCCAGAAAGCTGTTTCAGACGCGAATGGCCCCTGGTACAGCAGTAGGAGACCATGTTCTGAAAATGATAGCTCTCATAGAAAAGCTTGAGGACCTTGGGTGGACAATGGATAATGAACAATATACTGATATTATTCTGCAGTCTCTCGCCTCCACCTTTGCTCAGTTCATAGTTAACTTCAACATGCACAATATGGAGAAGGAACTACCTGAACTCCTTAATATGTTAAGGAGTACAGAGAGCATGCTAAAATCAGTAAAGACTCCAGTTTCGTATGTTGGGCTATCATCGTCCTCTCACCCGAAGGCTAAGGCCAAGGGAAAGATGAAGAAGAAACCCACCAAACCTAAGGGTGGAGTCAAAAAGGTTAAGGGGAGAGACAAGTCCATGGTTGGGGAATCGGGGAAAGGAGAATGTTTCCACTGCAAAAAGACGGGACACTGGAAGCGGAACTGTACTGAGTACCTTGAACTCAAGAAGAAGCATGGTGATTCTTCAGCTTCAGGTGTGTTCATAGTTGAGAACTGTTTTTCTATTAACTCTGCTTCCTGGGTATTAGATACCGGTTCAGGTTCTCATATTTGCAATTCTGTGCAGGCGTTGAGAAATAGCAAAGTTTTGAAGAAAGGTGATCATACTCTCCAGGTTGGAAATGGTTCCAATGTAAATGCAGTTTCAGTAGGAGAGTATCACCTAGGGTTGCCGTCGGGTTGTATATTGGTTTTGAACCCATGTTATTTTGTGCCAAGTATGCTTTGTAATATTATATTTGTTTTCTTGTTAGACAATGAAGGGTATCATTTTGCTGTGCAACACAATATTATGAACATTAGACTTAATCAAGAGTTGATTGGTTGTGGTACACTAAATAACGGAATATACGTTCTTAATCAACACACAGTTTTCAACGTTCAACACAAATAAAGAAAATTTTCAGATATAAATGATGCTTTTCTTTGGCATTGTAGACTTGGTCATATTAATGAAACAAGACTAAAAAAGCTTCATAAAGATGGATATTTAAATTCTTTTGAGTATAAATTTTATGCAACTTTCCAGTCTTGTATCAAAGGTAAAATGACCAAAACTCCATTTACAGGAAACGGAGAAAGAGCTACTGAGCTCCTAGGCCTCATACATAGTGATGTATGTGGGCGAATGTCTACACATGCAAGAGGCGGTTTTTCTTACTTCATAACTTTTACTGATGATTTCTCAAGGTTCGGTCATGTGTACTTGATAAAGTATAAGTCTGAAGTTTTCGAGAAATTCAAGGAGTATAAACTTGAAGTAGAAAACCAAACAGGAAAGAGTATCAAGATACTTCGATCAGATCGAGGTGGAGAGTACTTAAGTACTGAGTTCTTGGACTTCCTAAAAGAGAATGGGATTCTCTCAGCTCACTCCACCTTACACACCACAGCACAACGGTGTGTCAGAGCGCGGAATCGTACCCTATTAGATATGGTATGATCCATGATGAGTGATTCTGAGTTACCTCTCTCATTTTGGGGGCATGCATTGGAAACAACAGCTTTTCTGTTAAACAAAGTTCCAACCAAAACCGTGTCTACCACTCCATATGAGATATGGCATGGGAAGAAACCATCTCTTAAAAGAGTTAAGATTTGGGGTTGTCCGGCTTTTGTCAAAAAGAAGAATCCAGACAAACTCGAGACACGATCAGTCAAATGTATATTTGTAAGATATCCAAAACATTCGTTTGTGTATCTTTTCTACCACCAGGAGGAACAAAAGGTGTTTGTTTCTCAGTATGCCACCTTTTTAGAAAATGAGATTTTTTCAAATGATGCTGATGGCAATGTGGTAGATCTAGAAAAGGTTCTAGAGACACAAGTTACAAATGACGACTTGGCTGAACCTGAAGTTATAACAGAATCTAATGAGCCTCAGCCATTCCGTAGATCTGGTAGGACTTCTCGCCCACCGAAGAGATACTACGGTTTTCTTATTGATGGTGATAGAGAAGATTGCATCATGGATGATGATGATCCTGCCAGTTTTCATCAGGCTATCACAAGTAGTGACTCTGTGAAATGGCTGGATGCCATGAGATCCGAAATGGAGTCCATGTACACCAACAAAGTATGGACTTTGGAAGATGTACCCTCCGGGATAAAACCTGTAGGTTGCAAATGGATCTTTAAAAGAAATATCGGTATAGATGGACAGGTAGAGACCTATAAGGCAAGGTTGGTAGCGAAAGGTTTTCATCAAAGACCAGGTTTAGACTATGACGAGACTTTCTCTCCGGTAGCCATGCTTAAATCCATTCGGATCCTACTTGCTATTGCTGCTCACTACGACTATGAAATCTGGCAGATGGACGTTAAAACTACATTCCTAAATGGTGATTTAGATGAATGCGTTTATATGGATCAGCCAGAGGGCTTCATTGACAGTGGGAGCAGCGGAAAATCATGTAAGTTACTTAAATCCATTTATGGATTAAAGCAGGCATCACGGAGTTGGAACATCTGTTTAGATGATGTTATCAAAGAGTTTGATTTCATCAAAAATCCAGATGAACCTTGTGTTTATAAGAAAGCTGTAGGGAGAAATGTCGCATTCCTCGTATTGTACGTGGATGACATACTTCTGATAGGAAATGATATTCCTATGCTACAGTCGGTCAAATCATTCTTATCACAAAGGTTCTCCATGAAGGACCTGGGTGATGCCACATACATATTGGGCATACGGATCTATAGGGATAGATCCAAACGGTTATTGGGATTGCCCCAAACCAAGTACATTAACACCATCCTAAAGAGGTTTAGTATGGAAGACTCCAAGCGGGGTGCCTTACCTGCTTGCCACGGAGTCACTCTCTCAAAGGACGATTGCCCAAAGTCTGATATAGAGAGAGCTCGCATGAGCATTATTCCCTATGTTTCGGCAGTAGGATCGATAATGTATGCGATGTTATGTACATGCCCTGATGTTGCTTATGCACTTAGTGTAGTAAGCAGGTATCAGTCAAACCCAGGGGAGAATCACTGGATTGCTGTGAAGAACATTCTTAAGTACTTGCGAAGGACTAAAGAATTGTTCTTGGTGTATGGTAACGGGGATCTCCAAATGGAGGCCTTTACCGATTCGAGCTTCAAGAGTGACAAGGATGACAGCAAGTCTATCTCAGGGTTTGCATTTACCCTCAATGGAGGGACGGTGAGTAGGAAGAGTTCCAAACAGAATATTGTTGCAGACTCAACGATGGAAGCTGAGTACATTGCTGCAAATGATGCTGCCAAGGAAGCCGTCTGGATGAGGAAGTTCTGTAGGGTTCCTAGGCACACTAATGAGGTCTCACAAGGCATCAACCATGCCAATTTCAAATTTTACAATTGCCGAGAAAGCCTAATACGGATTCGTTGACTAGAGTATAAGCGAAAAGTGAAACTAGTTAACAACTTAACGAAAAGTAAGAAGCTACAACCTTTGTAGATCCGGTTATCCACTTCCTTAGCTCCACGTAGACGTCCCCTCGCTGTCCATCTCGAATCCCGGACTCTAGCATCGGCTTCATCAGAGAAATGGGCGGGCTAGGTCGTCGGCTTCGATGCCGAAGATGATCTACGTCGAGGCAACACAAGATCAAGCTCCAACTTCACTAAGTCATGAAACTTGTGAAGAAAACACCCTATACTACTTGGCAAGAGGTAGAGGATGAAGAAATAGGAGGTGGGTTCACTTTAGAATTAGATTTCTCACTCTTTTACTCAAGATGCCATTGGAGCTAGTAAGCTTTTTTTCTTGAAGATGAAGAAGTAGAAGAAGATAGAATATGATAAGTGTTTTTAAAATAGAAAAGAAATGAATACTTATCATATCCTAACCTTGGTTAGGTGTAGAGAATAGACCATGGTTAGTGGGAATGGTTAGGGTTAAGCATGAGACAAATATGGTGGACTTGTTCAAAACTTCATGAAGCTTCAACAAGCATCCAAAGAAAACCACCATATTCTCCTTTATCTTTTTCAAAATAAACAAATAAATAAATAAGTAAGAAAAAGAAAACCCTAACCATTACACAACCATGGTTTAATCTTTACACATACTCAAGTTAGCATGTATCATCAAACATGATACAATCAAGTGCACAAAAAAAATATATCACATATACAATGTGCACTTCAAGTGAGAAAATCCTTTTAAAATGAACCAATACTAGTTAATGCAAAGTAATATATCAAATATATAATTATACATTAAATCATTAAATCAACACTTGATTCAATGATCCGGTCATGTCGCACATAACCGACTAGTATTCAATGTATCGATTTATCGAATCAATGATTCGATAACTAGGTTATATCGCATACAACCAATTGAAACATTCATCGCGAGAATGATATACGGTATCACATACACGCATTATTCTCGGTCCCACACATATCTCATATGCGCTCCTATTTCGTTTCGCTTGAGCCAGGAAACCTCTGTGTAGGACTCTAAAGACTCGTCAATACGCCGGCAGCAGATGATGATCATATCAAGCACCAACAAGCCGCAAGCGGTCTGCTAAACGTAACGGCCACCCGGGTATTGAGCGATCAGAAGATCGACGAGCTAGCTCGCTCACACTCCTGTGAATCCAACCAGTAACACTTACCGTACAGTCCGGTCTGTTCGTCTGATATGTCGCATATCAATTCTAGGGGTGGTAAACGTCAGACCCCAATAACCGACAAGTCGTGCCGATGTGAGGCTCATAACGAGTCGAGAAACTACTTGTAACACTTACAAGCAAATCTCTGATCAGCCCTGGCCAGGGACTTCCCTGTTACGGCCAATCGAGCACAGCGCAACATCAACCCCCAATACCGGGAGAGACGAAACCCCTCCTATCGCTCATTGCCTCTATGTGACTCGGGACTGTACCCAAAAACCACCGTTTTGCATGCCCTCATGGACGTGGTAAGGTGGAGATCAAAGCACAGTGGGAATCACACAAGACTCTATGACGATCTCGGGTCTACAGACTAACCTGCACAAGTGTCACCTGAGAGCTGCCATCTAACGTGAGGTATAATACCATCTGGGAGTTCTCGGCGAGTCCGTCCAGTGTACCCAGTCTCCACTGAGCACCCGTATACCATCTCTGATGTCAAACATCAATGGATATGGGATCATCCATCGCCCATCTCATGGGTCGAGAAGCGTATACGCTAGTCTACACTGGTATATCGATACCCCGTCTCGATACACCCACGACTAGGGACCTTGAAGGATGTACCTATGGACTACCATGTCCCCACTAGTATGATCTGCATCATAGTCCAGGTAGTCAAGTACACATCCTAAGGGCTTTACCAACATGTAACTATAAGACAGTTTAAAGAGACAAGTGTACATGTTAAGATAAAGAGCAACCAGATAGCATACTATCATATCGAGCAAGAAAGTCATCTCTATATATGTCCAAGCATCCAATATAATATACATCATCTGTACAATACTGGCCTCTAGGGCATACATACAACTAACAATCTCCCACTTGCACTAGGGCCAGCTGCTGTAGTATCGCATACCGAGCATCCCGAAGAGTCTCTCAAACTGTATCTGGGGAATGGCCTTCGTGAGTGGATCCGCCGTGTTGTTCTTCGTGTCAACCCTCCTGACCTCGATCTCCCGGCGATCAACTATCTCCCGGATCAGGTGATACCGCCTCAGAATATGCCTGGATCGCTGATGGGACCTAGGTTCCTTGGCCAAAGCCACCGCTCCATTGTTATCGCAATACAAAGGTATTGGATGCTCAATGGATGGAACCACTCCAAGTTCAGTAATGAACTTCTTGATCCAGACAGCCTCTTTAGCAGCATCGTTGGCAGCGATGTATTCAGCCTCCATCGTCGAGTCTGCCACGGTTTCCTGCTTGGAACTCTTCCAGCTAACCGCCCCTCCGTAAAGGGTAAAGACAAATCCCGACTGCGACTTAGAGTCGTCCTTATCACTCTGGAAGCTCGAATCGGTAAAGGACTCCACTTGGAGTTCTCCGTTACCATACACCAAGAGCATCTCTTTAGTCCTTCGTAAGTACTTGAGAATGCTCTTCACAGCTGTCCAGTGACTCTCTCCAGGATCAGCTTGATACCTGCTCACTACACTTAGTGAGTATGCTACATCGGGTCTGGTACATAGCATCGCGTACATGATAGAGCCTACAGCCGAAGCATAGGGTATCCCTTGCATGCGAGCTCTCTCCAAATCAGTCTTGGGAGACATGTCTTTGGAGAGAGTGACTCCAGAGATCGTGGGCAAGTTCCCACGCTTGGATTCTTCCATACTAAACCTCTTTAGTACAGTGTCAATGTACCTGGATTGGGACAATCCCAATATCCGTTTGGATCTATCTCTATAGATCCTAATTCCAAATATGCAGGAGGCATCACCAAGATCTTTCATTGAGAATCTTTGTGATAAGAAGAGCTTGACCGATTGCAGCATAGGAATATCATTTCCTATCAAGAGTATGTCGTCCGCGTACAATACGAGGAAGACAACCTTACTCTCTGCTACCTTCTTGTAAATACAAGGTTCATCTGGGTTTTTGACGAAATCAAACTCTTTGATAACGACGTCAAAGCAGATGTTCCAACTCCGCGATACTTGCTTTAATCCATAAATGGATTTAAGCAGCTTGCACACCTTCCCGCTGCTCCCACTGTCTACGAAGCCCTCTGGCTGAGTCATGTACACGCACTCTTCTAAATCACCATTTAGAAAGGCGGTCTTAACATCCATTTTCCAGATTTCGTAATCATGATATGCAGCGATGGCAAGCATGATCCGGATGGATTTAAGCATAGCCACTGGAGAAAAGGTTTCGTCACAGTCCACACCTGGTCTTTGACGAAAACCCTTTGCAACAAGTCTAGCTTTGAAAGTCTCCACTTTCCCATCTACACCAAGTTTTTTCTTGAAGATCCACTTGCTCCCGATGGGTTTTACCCCTTCAGGAGCAACTTCCAAAGTCCATACTTTGTTGGTGTACATGGATTCCATCTCGGACCGCATAGCATCCAGCCATTTCACTGAGTCCCTACTCGTGATGGCCTGCTCGAAGCTAGTTGGGTCATCATCCTCCATGATGCAATCCTCGCTCCCACCATCCATGAGAAAACCGTAGTATCTCTCAGGTTGGCGAGGAACCCTACTAGATCGGCAGAGAGGCTGAGGTTCATTGGGAGCTATGAATCTTCTGGTTCCACTAAATCTTCAGTTACGGTTTGTGTATCTGGAACTTTTTCCAGCTCTACCACTTTGCCACTAATTTCTTTTTCAAGGAATTCCTTTTCTAAAAAGGTGGCATGTCGAGAAACAAACACTTTTTGTTCCTCTGCATGGTAGAAAAGATATCCATGTGAATGTTTGGGATATCCCACAAACTTGCATAGAACTGACCGTGCCTCGAGTTTGTCCGGATTTTGCCTTTTGACATAGGCCGGGCAACCCCATATCTTAACTCGTTTAAGACATGGTCTCTTCCCACTCCATATCTCATATGGTGTGGTAGGTACAGATTTAGTTGGAACTTGATTCAATAGGTATGCTGCTGTTTCCAGCGCATATCCCCAGAAGGAAATAGGTAACTCAGCTGTGCTCATCATAGAGCGCACCATATCTAATAGGGTGCGGTTCCTCCGTTCTGATACACCGTTGTGTTGTGGTGTATATGGAGGAGTCAACAGAGAGAGAATCCCATTCTCTTTTAGGAAGTCCAGGAATCATTGCTCAAGTATTCACCTCCTCGATCGGATCGAAGGATTTTAATACTTTTTCCGGTTTGGTTCTCGACTTCATGTTTATATTCTCTAAATTTCTCAAAAGCTTCTGATTTGTGTTTCATCAGGAACACATATCCGAATCTAGAGAGATCGTCAGTGAATGTAATGAAGTACGATGAACCATCCCTGGCATGTGTAGACATGGGACCGCATACATCACTATGTATCAGTCCCAAGAGTTCAGTAACTCTTTCTCCGTATCCCGTAAACGGAGTTTTGGTCATCTTGCCTTTGATACATGACTGGCAAGTGTCATAAGATGAAAATTCAAACGGATTTAAATATCCATCCTTATGCAACTTTGCTAGTCGTGTCGCATTGATGTGACCCAGTCTACAATGCCACAAGAAGGATTCGTTCAGTTCAGAACTCTTCCTCTTGTGTGTGTTTGTTATGCTCAGAACTGTTGATTGATTTAGAACATAAATGCCATTGCACAACGTGCCTGATCCAACCAACTTTTGGTTACGGAAAATGTTCATAACATTATCCTGTAATACAAAATTATATCCCTCTTTACTCAATAAAGAAACCGATATAATGTTGCATATCAGGTTCGGCATGTAATAGCATTCGTTCAGAACCAAAGTATTACCAGTAGGTAATGCAAGGTGATATTCCCCAACAGTCTTAGCTGCAACAATTGCACTATTTCCAACTCTAATGTCTTTATCACCTTCTCCAAGTTCTCTACCTTTCCTGAGCCCATATAACTGATTACATATATGGGATCCTGACCCGGTATCTAATACCCAGGACGTAGGGCAAATGGAGAAACAGTTCTCTGTAACGAACACACCCGAAGAAAATGCATCAACATGTACTTTCTTCATTCGGGTGGCATGGGAATCCTGGCATTCCCCTATATCCTGTTCAGTCCTATAACTCTTATAAGAAAGAACGGAACCAACGTTCCCCAGCACAGTATAACATGCGGGTTCGGTCAATACATCCATATTATTATCTTTATTAGGGCATGACATGGTCGCTACCTGGAGAGAGAGAGAAGAAAACACTTTAGCGTATGCTCTTGCAAGATCAGATTGGTTATTATCTTATCTAATCAGGATGGCTCCCACTGGTTTTTATCAAATCTTCCTTCAAACCCTAAAAGGAAAGACTAGCCGGGATTAATTACACCCTACAACTTCGCCAATCTTTCAGCCAGGCCAGTGTCGGTATTTTGAGGGAGGTTCCCCGTGCTTTCGCACGGACCTAATTAAAGTAAACCTCGTTTTCCCAGAGGCGTAACCCCGTTGACACTTTTCTAGACACCTACTTGATTGGCTAATTGTAATGTGCAAAACTCTCCCAGGAGTAACTCTTACTTGCAGTGGGTATCGGGATCCAACTATCTCATAGAAGGTATGCAATCTCATTGCAAATTTCAACACTTGAAATTCCCAATAATATTCTGCCCCTAGCGTCCTATGACCATGACAAAGGCCAACAAATCATAGGCTGCTAGTCAAGTTCAACCCGTCATTTCTTGATTGAATCAAACCCACCCGCACGGCCCTTGACAAAGGCCAACAAGGTCGTACGACTACCCTGAAACAATCTGCATCACATACACAAGCAGATAAGCACTATTCAGCTACCGCACACTACGCCTTGACAAAGGCCAACAAACGCAGCACGAATACTAAACAGTTCTTATCTGAAATGACGGAGGGCTACGACAGGTTTTTCTGAAAACCTATTGCGTAATGAACTCGATATCGTTGTAGAATCGAATGAAGTTTTGAAATAGAGTGGTTTTGAGGCTTTTCTAGTTTTGCTAAAGGGGTCACTCCCGGTGAAGGGATCGTCGGCCCTTTCCTCGTCGAATGAGGTACGGGATATATCATATATATCGCTGTGCAAAGCAAAACTCCAAAAGCAATCAAAAGAAAACCGAATGTATAGCGTCTGCCAGTTATTGCTAAAGGAGTCACTCCCGGTGAAGGGATCTCGGTCCTTTCCTCATCGAATAAGGTGCAGGGTATATCATATATACCGCTATGCAAAGCAAAACTGTAGCTACCCTTTTTATTTAAAATTTGATTCTACATCATCTTTTAGGTTTCTTTTCTTTCATTAATCACATTAATGAAGTCCCATCATTAAGTCACCTAAACATCGCAGATAAATACGACGTACACTTATGCCATCCGCATTTGCCTCGATGTCCTCTCGTGCACCGTTAGGTTAGGTAACTAACGACAGAGCAGGGCAGGGCTAGTGCGGGTGCAAAACATAAGTAACGTCTATATAATATATCATATATACTATATACTGTATCCATCAGAACATATCAAATGATCACATCACAGATATCGCAGCAGAAAATATCATATGAAATATTGGATATACTAGGACGTCCGTGTTTTCAATACGAGCCAGTATAAAACACGGATTCCACGGTCGTGATGAATAGCCAATCCCATACCCCTAGACCCCTACGAGAGCGGCAAGCAACCCTACCAATTCTAGGGTTAGAAGACCTGGACTCGACTCCTCGAGATGGTCTCCCACTGGACCCTAGAACCCGGTTACTTGTGCTCCCCTTCTTGGGTCTATCCTAATGCGGAAAAGTAAATAATATACAAAAGGTGACATCTTCCGCAACCTGGAAGTGCCCCAATAAAAGAATATTACATACAAGTTTTTACATGAATGAAAATGAAAAACACTCATCTCACATAAAAACCCCCGGCTATTCGAACACGACAATCCAATATAACATATCCAGCAACACATAACATCACATGTCATCAACGTAAGTAAATATGCGCATCCCAATTGTCGTTGACATATAGCAACGAAACCGGCGATATCACATATTACACTTACGGTCACAGAAAAGAAAGTGTAAAACTACAACAGTTGGAATCCGCAACCTCATTAGACATCGCATGCCTAATCAAATGAAATACTTAGACATCACATGCCTAACAATTATAAACCCCGCATTTTAGTCCCACTATCGAAAACTCTTTTCAATATCAAGTGAGACTAAACCGCCAGATTTATAACAGTCATCCAGTTATCTCATAACTGATTGTGAATTCCAATTATTGTATCCCATTCCGGATAAATAGAAAATATTAAACTTTCCGATCGAAAATTCGAACACTCAAGTTTTCCCGAAACCGTTCAACACATGAAATAAGTTCAAAGACATTCACTTCATGCCTCAGTACCAACGGTCCAGCCGTAGAAGGGTCAAGCCAACGCCTCACATGTGGCACGCCGTACTGCCCCAAACCCTAAGGTTCAAAGGACAGTTCAAGACGGTCACATAATCGAGTTAAGGTTTGTTGTCTTCTAGAGGGACCATCGCGTTACTTGCACTACTTAGAACGTTTTTAAACCTCAGAAAAATCCAACACTTGGAAATTTTCCGGCAGGGGAAAGATTGGGTATTTGCATCCGGTCGAACTTTTTAACATATTCTAAAATTATCCGGAAAACACATAGGCAAAATTTGAAATTTCCGATCGAATCATCGAAGCTCCAAAACACCCTAGAAAACTCAACTCTTAAGTGCAAATTAAAAATTCCCAGAAAACTCAGCACCTGAAAACATGAATTACTGTGCAAAGTTTAAAGGCAAATCCTATCAAGTGGCCGCGGAACCGCCGTAGAAGCCAGGCTTCTGCCGCGGTTCCGCCGCGCTTTAGAGGCATCATGAGATAATTTTTGCACCGTAATTCTTAGAATTCCCTGCTGAATTTTTTAAGCATTTTTAATCTGGAAAAAACCCAGTTTTTGAAAAAAGTCCAGAAAGCAATTTGTTTTAGGGTTTCGATGTTCATTCGGGTTTCAAACGTTGTCTAGACTTCGCCTGAGGCTCTAGCTAGGCTCTGATACCACTGTAGGGTTCCTAGGCACACTAATGAGGTCTCACAAGGCATCAACCATGCCAATTTCAAATTTTACAAGTGCCGAGAAACCCTAATACGGATTCGTTGACTAGAGTATAGGCGAAAAGTGAAACTAGTTAACAACTTAACTAAAAGTAAGAAGCTACAACCTTTGTGGATCCAGTTATCCACTTCCTTAGCTCCACGTAGACGTCCCCTCGCTGTCCATCTCGAATCCCGGACTCTTGCATCGGCTTCATCGGAGAAATGGGCGGGCTAGGTCGTTGGCTTCGATGCCGAAGATGATCTACATCGAGGCAACACAAGATCAAGCTCCAACTTCACTAAGTCGTGAAACTTGTGAAGAAAACACCCTATACTACTTGGCAAGAGGTAGAGGATGAAGAAATAGGAGGATGAAGAAATAGGAAGTGGAGATCAAAGCAAAGTGGGAATCACACAAGACTCTATGACGATCTCGGGTCTACAGACTAACCTGCACAAGTGTCACCTGAGAACTACCATCTGACGTGAGGTATAATACCATCTGGGAGTTCTCGGTGAGTCCGTCCAGTGTACCCAGTCTCCACTGAGCACCCGTATACCATCTCTGATGTCAAACACCAATGGATATAGGATCATCCATCGCCCATCTCATGGGTCGAGAAGCGTATACGCTAGTCTACACTGGTATATCGATGCCCCGTCTCGATACACCCACGACTAGGGACCTTGAAGGATGTACCTATGGACTACCATGTCCCCACTAGTATGATCTGCATCATAGTCCAGGTAGTCAAGTACACATCCTAAGGGCTTTACCAACATGTAACTATAAGACAGTTTAAAGAGATGTTCACATCATAATATTGCAATTCATACGCCCTATTTTTTGTGCAATTTATAAGTAAACAGGTGCTTTTGACGATCGTTTGTTACATGATACAGGATACAGACTTTTGAAGCAATTACAGTGAAAAAGACAAAGATGATACAGGAAATGGATTTTTGACCAAACAGCACACGGATCCTACTCAAGCCGAGACGAACGTCAAGAGAAACGGTCGAAAAGATCCTTTACAAGATTCACTGAGAACCTGGAGAATACTAGAAAGCCCAACAGAGAAAAGAACAGTAAAAGAAGAGAGCCCAAGAGAGGATCAATCAACCACAGAAAGACGGTGGGCCCAGCCTACCAAATGGCCGCGGTTTCGCGGCCAAAGGCATGTCTCTGCCGCGGAACCGCGGCCATATGGTGCCCGTGTTAGCACCGACTTCTTGTGTCGGTGTGTCGTTTCATTGTTGGGATTTTTAGGGGTTAAATCAGTAAATTCATGTCTACGAGAGTCTGTAACCCTAGCTTCACTAGTTACTTATAAATTGTAATCTAGATCTTAAAAATTGTATGCCTCTTTATATTCAATAAAAGTGAGATTTGTTGAAGGAATCAAGAGCATCATCTTCTTCTTGTAAGTCTTTAATTTATTTAATTTCTGCCTTAGTATAATTGTTTGCTTGCCCTAGGAATCATTTAATTTCTAGTTAGCTAATTTCTAAATCTGTCGTAAGATAACTATTTAAAACATAAAACATAAAAATGTTTCTTACTTATAATTCCCTAATGTGCGAGTAAAAATTCTCGCTCGTTAGGGTTAGGAACAAGGGAGTGAGTGAGAGATGGATGTCTCTCACCTCCTTCAATGTCAACTTATTTATAAACGAAACCTTCATGCACACATATACGATCCGCCCCCTACGGCACCCTACCTATAAGGTAACGGTGTTCCGTAGTATAAAAGCCCGGACTTATATGATGTCCATGAAGCTCACATCAATGAATAAGAAAAGACGGACAAGGATCTAGAGGAAGAAACTTTGTTTCTTCCCGATCATCCTAATCCCTTTTCCTATTGATTGTTGTGACTTTCCTAAAAGCTTAAATCACGACATTGAAAGGGGTGAACACATTGATCTCAACACACCTACCTTCGACCTAACCCTAATGAGTTCTTTCTCATCACATAAATTCGTCTTAAACTCAATCGATAAAAAAACCAACAACGATTTGAATCAATTCGTTATAACACAAAATCGGAAATTAACCATCCCTGTGGATCGACCCGTATTCACCGGCTAGCTGCGAAGCGACGCCGTTTCTGATTACGGTAAACTACAAATTTTTGGATTAATCAAATGGCGCCGTTGCCGGGGATGACGTAATTTTCTCTTTTTGTATGATTTCGGGTTGATATAAAATTTGAAAATTATAAAAATCTGAAAATACAAAATACAAAAAATATTCTTTTCATTATTTTTATCTGTTTGAAGGGTTTCTCGTTTGAATCTTGCAGGAACAATAAGAACTTTTGGATCTGGAATTTTATAGAAGGTCAAAACAGAAAAGGAGGCATAAAAACAGAGAGGACTTGAAAGTACAGAGCCACAGAAATTTTTCCAGAGGCTGAACCCATCTCTTTGCCGCCCTTCCGCCGCACCAGTACCCTATTTGCCGCGGTTCCGCGCCTGTGATGCCACGTCAGCATCTCAAATTTGCTCTGTTTGTTCTCTTTCCCTCTCCTCTGTAACCTCTATATATCCACTGTTAAAAATCTTTCTGCAGGATTTCTTTGCGTAAAGAGTCTTTCTCCCCCTTCTAAATAACAGATTTCTGCAGGTTTCTTTGCGCCGCGCTAAAAAATTGATTGCAAGTGAATTGTTGTTTTGCATATTTTAATCGGACTTAAGGGGCTATTTGACCAAACTCAGATTGGGTGGGGATTTCATCACCCTTCCCAGGACCCCAGAAAACACCTAAAGCATTTTGCATCGACCACCTTTAATTAAAAAAAGATTAGACTCAGACCTAAGGACAGCGAGCTCAATAGGAAAAGGACTAGGGTAGGCATCGGCCGTTTATCCTAACCGACATTACGGTGACTAGGCTAGTGGTTTTTAATTAGGCCCACTGTAGTGGTGGTTCCTTCCCACTTACCTGGCCGTATTTGTCCGTGAAGAGGCGGTTTGAGGTCTATTTCTAGCCCTAGTTAGGAGCTGTCTAGTAGACCTAGGCGACCCTAGATCTAGGCCTGATTGTGCATGTGTGGTTGATACTTTTTGTGTCACGAGTCCGTTTTCAAAAACTTCCTTACAAAATTCACAAATAAAAAAAAAATAATAAAATCTTTTAAAAACTTGCAACTTGCCGCTAAAGAAACTTGAACCTCACTTCCACCACTTCTTCTCACTGACGTTATCTTACCCCCACCTTCTGTTTTTCTCTTTTTTTTCTGACTGCACTACCCTATAGTGTATGTCATTTTGGACTAGGGATACTAACGCCCGATTAGTCCGCGTTTCGTTGATACCGACCAACGAACCCGTCGACGAACCCTTCGTCGATCTTCCGTCCACTTCCTTACCTCCACATTCAATTTCTTCATTCGAAGGTATGTCGGGATTCAACCCCAACGATACCTTACCGACGGGAATGATTCCACCTCCGCCAGGTGCGAATAACCCGAATCTACCGCCTGTTGTAGCGCCCGCACGAGTTGCGCTCCAGGATCTCTTCTACCCCGTTCGCACTTCTTTACCCACATGTCTTTCACCCCCACCGGCGAATGGGGATAATTTTGAAATAAAACCACACTTCATCAATATGCTGCCTAAGTTTCATGGTTTGGAATCCGAAGATGCATATATTTTCATTAATAAATTCCAAAACGTTTGCAGCATGATGAAGACAACCCAATTAAGTGACGACGCTATAAGGCTAAGGGTCATTCCTTTCACCTTATGTGACCTAGCCGAGAAGTGGCTATATAGCACCGCGTCACATTCCATAAGAAATTGGGATGAGTTTGTGAAGGCTTTTCTGAAAAAGTTCTATCCTCACCATAAAACTGCCAGAATTCGAAATGAAATAATTCAATTTTCACAACTTCCTTCCGAACCATTCTGGAAGTGCTTCGAGAGATTTAAAGACCTACTAGTTCAATGCCCTCACCATGGGATAGAAAGTTGGCAACTATGCCAAACATTATATGAGGGATTGAACTCGGCAACGAAGCAGTTGCTAGAAACCATCTGTCAAGGTCATTTTCTCTCTAAGTCTAATGATGAGGCGTGGCAGTTTCTCGAGGATCTTAGTGAGCAGACAATACAGTGGGAGAGCACCAAGACCACATCAACTTCTAGTGGTCAATCTAGGGCGGGCATACATCAAATAGAGATGTCGATTGCTATGAAGGCCGAGATGGCCGCTCTTACGAAAAAGCTAGAAGCGATCGAGACCAAAATCTCGTCGTCTTCTCCTGCCCCTGCTATGCCCCCACGAACTGTCTGTGCTTGTTGTGCGGATCCATCGCACTTAACTGAAGAGTGTCCTTATAATGCATCCACTCAAGGACAGGATCAAGTCAATGCTGCATTTCAGCAACGACAAAGGAACGATCCGTACTCTTCGACGTATAATCCGGGGTGGAGGAGTCACCCAAATTTCGCTTGGAACCAAAATCAACAATTCCAAGGAAATAATAATAATTTTCAAAGACCTCCTCCTCCACAACAACAACAAGCACCCTCGCAAACTCAATATCAACCGCAACAATTTCAACAACAACCTTACCCTAATCAGGTGAACAATTTTGTGCCGAACAATGCTTACCAGCCAAACAATTATGTTCAACCTAATAATGATAAGGTTAGCTCGCTCGAGAGAAGTCTAGATGCATTCCTTAAGCAATCTACACAGTCTACAGCAAGACTTGAGAGTTCTATTCAATCATTAGTGCAAAATAGTGCCTCCCACGATCAGAGTATCAAATCTATTGAGGCACAAATTGCACAACTTAATGCAGCTTTGAGCGAGCGCGAAAAAGGAAAACTCCCGTCTCAACCGTTGCCCAACCCCGGTCACGCACATGCTGCCCACAATCAACAAAATCATAACGTGAATGCGGTGACCACGTTGAGATCGGGAAAAGTGTTGCGGAACAATATGGGCATTAACAATGACACCCCTGCCGGTGGGTCTTCTTCTTCTTCTTCTTCTTCTTCTTCTTCTTCTTCACCATCTTCTTCTTCTTTAGAGCCTATTCTCCACCCTTCACATGGCTCCACCTCTTCTAGCTTGAACGGACCTAATTCTCACGACACGAACACATCTACACGAGGTACCGTTCCAACTCGACAATCTGATCCACAAAAGTTGGACTCAACCACTTTTCAAAATGTTCCTTTTCCTAATAGGTTGAGATCCAATAAACCAACTCCTCAAATGGAGA
The DNA here is from genome assembly GCA_030015575.1 of Agapanthus africanus. NCBI lineage: Eukaryota > Viridiplantae > Streptophyta > Magnoliopsida > Asparagales > Amaryllidaceae > Agapanthus > Agapanthus africanus. Next base: position 920,638,649 of record JASDDO010000019.1, read on the forward strand.
AAATTGTCGAGTTGTTCAAACAGGTTAGCATAAACATCCCTCTTTTGGATGCAGTTCAGCAAGTTCCTTCATATGCCAAAATTTTAAAGGACTTGTGCACCAAAAAGAGGAAGTCGCAAGTGCCAAAGAAAGTTTTTGTGGCCAGTGCTATTAGTGACGCTCTTGTAAATTCCCTTCCCCCAAAACAAAAGGACCCCGGGTGTCCTACCATTTCGATAACAATTGGGGACAAGAATATCAATAGAGCACTCTTAGATCTTGGCGCGAGCGTCAATTTGCTACCCTATTCTGTGTACGAGCAATTGGGCGTTGGAGAGCTTAAGCCCACTCACTGTACTCTCCAAATGGCTGACCGGTCGATCACTCATCCTAGGGGAGAGCTCGAGGATGTGTTAATAAGAGTAGGGGATTTCATTTTCCCCGTAGACTTTATAGTGATGGATACACAACCTGTTGCAAACCCCCGGAACCAAATTCCGGTTATATTAGGGCGACCATTTTTGGCTACTTCCAATGCAGTGATCAATTGTCGTAACGGTTCAATGAACTTATCTTTCGGCAATATGACAATTGAGCTCAATATTTTCAAGTTAGGAAGTCAGCCTGCTGAGCCCAATGCTAGCATACTAGACGTTTGCTCGATCAATGAGATCGCGGAGGAGGACTGTGAGTTCGAGAATTTTTTATTCGACCACAGCAATGTTAACGCCACTAGTGCGTTCCTCCTAGAATCCGACTCAGTTTTCGCGGCAGATAACGATTTTGAATGTTTTACATTCGTCGACGACTTCGAAGACTCATCACCTGATTTGGAGTCTTTTGCTTTTGCGGATGAGTTAGTAGAACCATCCGACACTGTTGCGTACACTCGGTACGAACCTTTGATGGAATCATTCGAGTTTGAAACAACTACCCCTTTGCTACCATCTATTGTTTCACCTCCTAAACTCGAATTAAAGCTTTTGCCGACACACCTAAAATATGCATATCTAGGTGATAATGAGACCTTACCTGTCATTATATCAACTTCTCTAGCTCTTGAGCAAGAGAAGGCTCTCTTGACGGTCTTACTTAATAATCGGCAAGCTTTCGGCTGGTCTATGGCGGACATTAAGGGGATTAGTCCCCTCATAGTCGAACATCATATACACTTAATGGATGATGCCAGGCCAGCACGAGATCCACAAAGGCGCCTCAACCCCATCATGAAAGAGGCGGTTAAGAAGGAAATTGTCAAATGTCTGGATAGCATTATCATTTACCCTATCTCGGATAGCCAATGGGTTAGCCCAATCCACGTCGTGCCCAAGAAATCGGGCATTACGGTCATTGCAAACGAGGCAAATGAGTTGATTCCCACTCGCACCCAAACTGGGTGGCGAGTCTGCATAGACTATAGGAAACTCAATGCCGCTACAAGGAAAGACCACTTTCCTTTACCTTTCATTGACCAAATGCTCGAGCGATTGGCAGGGCACGAATTCTATTGCTTTCTCGATGGCTATTCCGGTTACAATCAAGTCCCCATCGCCAAAGAGGACCAAGACAAGACAACATTTACTTGTCCCTTTGGCACCTTTGCTTATCGTCGCATGCCCTTCGGGTTATGCAACGCGCCCGCTACATTTCAGCGGTGTATGATGGGGATCTTTTCAGACATGGTCGAAAAGTTCTTGGAGATTTTTATGGACGATTTCTCCATCTTTGGCGACTCCTTCGACGAGTGTTTACGCCATCTTGACGCTGTTCTTACCCGCTGCAGGGATAAGAACCTAACATTAAATTGGGAAAAGTGCCATTTCATGGTACGAGAGGGCATTGTCTTAGGACATGTTATCTCGCAAAACGGCATCGAGGTAGACAGGGCTAAAATCGAAGTGATTTCTAACCTACCTCCCCCAAAATGCGTCAAAGATATTAGAGCCTTCCTTGGCCACGCCGGTTTTTACAGACGGTTTATCAAGGACTTTAGCAAGATTGCTAGACCCTTGACCCTTTTACTGGCCAAGGACACGACCTTCGCTTTTGACTCCACATGCACTGAAGCATTTGAGTCTTTAAAACATTCACTCATCACTGCACCCATCCTCTCATCTCCCGACTGGACGCACCCTTTTGAAATCATGTGCGACGCATCAGACTTTGCAATTGGAGCTGTTCTTGGACAGCACATTAATAAGATGCCGCACGTGATTTATTATGCCAGCCGAACACTAAATGAGGCCCAACTTAATTACACAACAACAGAGAAAGAATTTTTAGCTGTTGTGTTTGCACTCGAGAAATTTCGGCCTTATTTAATCGGCTCTCCAGTCGTTGTTTTTACTGATCATTCGGCTCTTCGCCACCTCTTTGCGAAGAAGGATGCTAAGTCTAGGCTAATACGTTGGATCCTTTTATTGCAAGAATTCGACCTTGTCATTAAGGACAAAAAGGGATGTGAAAACGTAGTAGCTGATCACCTATCACGACTTCCTTCTTCGCCCACGCTCGATCTTCCAATCTCTGACGTTTTTCCCGACGAGCAGCTCTTGACCGTTTCTTGCGAACCATGGTTCGCCGATATTGTAAATTATTTAGCCACCGGCCTGATTCCTAATGATTGGTCGAAACAGGATAAGCTTCGATTTTTGTCCCAAGTAAAGCATTTTTACTGGGATGAACCCTATCTTTTCAAATACTGTTCCGACCAAATCATTCGTCGGTGTGTGCCTGAGAGTGAGGTCAAGAGCGTGCTGTCTTTCTGCCACGATCAAGCATGTGGCGGGCACTTTGGCCCAAAGAAGACAGCCGAAAAAGTTTTGCAGTGTGGTTTCTATTGGCCACGACTCTTCAAGGATGCATTTGAATACTGCAAAACCTGCTCCCGGTGCCAACATTTGGGCCGGATTTCGCGGAGAAACGAAATGCCACTCCAACCCATTTTGGTAGTGGACATTTTTGATATTTGGGGTATAGATTTTATGGGACCATTTCCTAACTCTTTTGGAAATGTGTATATTCTGTTGGCGGTTGACTACGTTTCTAAGTGGGTCGAGGCTGTGCCCAGTCGAACGAACGATAATAAAGTTGTCATTCGATTCCTTAAAGAACACATATTTTCTCGATTCGGGCACCCTCGGGCGATTATAAGTGATAATGGTTCTCATTTCTGCAATAGGACTTTTGAGTCTTTGATGCGTAAATACTCTATCACCCACAAATTGTCAACGCCTTATCACCCCCAAACATGTGGGCAAGCCGAGGTTTCAAATCGGCAGATAAAGCAAATTTTGGAGAAAACGGTTTCCAAAAACCGTAAAGATTGGTCACTAAAACTGATAGATGCACTATGGGCTTTCCGTACTGCATATAAGACCGACCTTGGTATGTCTCCATATCGGCTTGTGTACGGGAAGGCTTGCCACCTCCCAGTGGAGATCGAGCACAAAGCTTTCTGGGCTATAAAAGAGCTAAATTTGTCTTTAGGAGATGCGGGCAGCAACAGAAAGCTGCAACTGAATGAGTTGGAGGAGCTAAGGGATGAGGCATATGACAATGCCATAACTTCTAAAAACCGAGCCAAGGTGTTCCACGATAAACACCTTTTACGAAAAACTTTTGAACCTGGTCAACAGGTTCTACTTTATGACACTCGGTTACACTTGCATCCTGGTAAGCTCAGGTCCAGATGGAGAGGACCTTTTGTGGTCCGCACCGTTTATCCGCACGGTGCGGTTGATCTTGAGAACCCTGAAGACGGTACCTTATTTAAGGTAAATGGGCATCGACTAAAACCGTTCTTCACTGCGGATCCTTCGGAGGAGCTCCTGTTTTTGCAGGAGCCGCTTTACACTGATTGATCTTCCTCCGCTTTCACCCCCAAACTTTGTTTCCCAAGGACACTATTTCAAATGAGTTTGGGGGTGTGTATATCATTTGTATGTACATTTCCAAAATACCATAAAAATAAGATAATATAAAATAAAAATAAAAAATAAAAAAAAATAATAAGAATAATAATATTTTTCTGGACTAAATTGCAAATGTGCAGATTAATAGCTGCATTTATGAATAAAACCCTCACCTTTGAGGGTGTTTTTTGTAAATCACCCCTTTCCCCCTATATAATGGAACCCGAGCCCTCCTGCCCTCATACCCTAAAACATTTTCTTTTCATAAAAACCCTAGGCGCCGCCCTTCCCTCTGCAGAAATCTCGAGACGCGCCGCCACCTTCCAACCGCGGAACCGCCGCTCCTGCCGTCTCCAGCCGCGCAACCGCCGCCGATCTGCCTCGTCACCCCCTGAAATTTTCAGGGCAGGTAAACCTGAACCCTTTCTCTCTGTTTCTTCATAGACCTTTCTCTGTAAACTTGTGATGGCCCACAAAATGCAGTACGAGAGAGATTTCTCACCGGTGTTCGCACACGAGATCTATGGATCATACTTTCCACACGAAATTGCACAAAGGGGATGGAATTTCCTCCTCTATAACCATGGATCTGCATTTGCCGTCCCTAGCTTAGTTACCCAATTTTATGAGTCAATGGAAGAAAATAGCCTAGACAACTTAGGTTATATTAAACTGATTTGGGGAAATAATGAAATTCGCATTGATAGGGATATGATACACGAGGTGACACTAATACCACGTGTACCGGCACACGAACAACCCCTTCGCTTTGAAGACTATATTCCTTTAATGGGTAATGACTGTGCGCGAGAACCGCGCAAGGGGATCCAAGCACGGACCCTCTTCGCAAATGTTTTAACTGTGTGCCGGTGGGCACAAAACAATATTTTTGGAAGTTCTCACAACACAACCTTTTTCACCCCTTCCTTACATGTCGTTCATACTTTAATGACGAAAAACCCTAGATTCGACATGTGCACAGTTTTTTTATACTCCATAGGTTCGGGTAAACGAGGGAGTGTATATCCATGTCCCATGCTCGTGACCCAACTCTGCCGTTATTTCCTCCCGGCCGAAGAATTTGACTCTTATTTGACAGAAGGTACCGCAGTTCGACCACTTTTAGAGGGTGTCTCGTCGTCTTACTCTAGACTGACGGATATTTGGACACGGACTGAGCCGGGAGAAAACATACCTGCACACACCCCCAGCTCGAGCTCGACTTCGAGCGGGGAAGAACTAACTCCCCAAGAACATGCGCGATTAATGAGAAGAACAGTGAGGAGATTAGACTCTTTGCGGAATGAGTTTCGGGAAACGGCACGAGAACACGACCGTCGGTTGACGGAGATTGAGAGGGGGATACAAACACTGTTGGCTAGGGGGGAGAGATCACGTTCACGCTCACGAGCGCGACGTGGGGCCGGGCAGTGAGGGCACTGCTTGGTTCAAGTTTGGGGGTATTAGAGGTGATGTATATAGTTATCCTTGCATTGCATATTGTATATATCTTTGTTTTCCTTTTGCATATTTAATTTCTGCATTGCATTTTTATAAAAAATCATAAAAAATTTTGAAAGTTTGAAAAATAAAAAAATTAGAAAATAGTAAAACCCATAAAAATTGAAAAATTTCAAAAAGTAAAAAAATTAATGTATTCAATTCTGGTTAATTGACTTGAGTTTGATAAATAGGTTAACTGGCTAGGAAAAACTAAATCTTAGACTTAGCAAATTAAAAACCCTAAAAATAACCTTCCTTAAAGTTTAACTGTGGAAAGCATATGTCTTTGTAGGCTATTTAGAAATTAGGCAAATCTTGGGTTCAGTTCTTGGGCTAAGTCGAAACAAAGGAAAAGTATTAAAACTCTTATTAGAATATAAGTTTGAAAAATAGTTCCTAACTTAAGTCTAGATTCTGAAAATGTATACCCTACAAATTGCACAAACACGCACCTTGAAACTTGGATTAGTAGAAGAGACCTTGAAATACTCTTGTCTAACGTCCTTAGCACAATGAATAAGAAAAAAAAGAGTGAATAAAGAAAAAAATGGACACTGGTTTTTGTGATTACTTAAGGCTAAAAAAAAAAAGAAGAAAAAAATAGAAAAATATTTAGCGAAGGTGCTACTGCTAAAAGCCTTGGGTGTTGCAAAACTAGGAAGTACGCCTTAAAGTGCTAACGCATCTGGTAATCGGTTGTTGGTACCTCAAGAAGTATTAGCAATCGCATGAAGGATGTGAAAGCGAAGTCTCACAAGTGCTTTGGACAATGGGCTGGAGTATGATTGCTTGATTTGAATTTCCAAGTGTAGGGGTGATATTTACACACACGTGGGGATATGTGATTAGAGTTTAGATAAGAGAAAGGAATGAAGAATAGAACTTGTGTCTTTAATAGAGTTGATAGAAATTCCTAAGTGGAGATGGAACTCTAGAAGGAAAACTTAAGAAATGCCGAAAGCTAGGTAATTCTACAGGATATGTGTAATCTTAAGTTAAATAATGAGCAAGCGTGAAGAATATGGGTGGATAATTTGCGGGTCAACGATAATAGATTTCCTTGTTAGAAAACCTAAATGGAGAACGAAAGTCGAAAAACCAAGTTGATAGGATTTTGTGGGTGTAATCCGCTGAAAACCCTCAGGAGACAACACTCCTCCTACTAGGGACACCTAGAGGTTTAACGGCTTGTTGCACGTGCTCAGTGCAATCGCGTTTCCCTGCGAAAATGTGGCTAGGTTAGAATAAACTAATAAATTTGCTCGAGGACGAGCAAAAGGTAAGTTTGGGGGTATTTGTTCACATCATAATATTGCAATTCATACGCCCCATTTTTTGTGCAATTTATAAGTAAACAGGTGCTTTTGACGATCGTTTGTTACATGATACAGGATACAGACTTTTGAAGCAATTACAGTGAAAAAGACAAAGATGATACAGGAAATGGATTTTTGACCAAACAGCACACGGATCCTACTCAAGCCGAGACGAACGTCAAGAGAAACGGTCGAAAAGATCCTTTACAAGATTCACTGAGAACCTGGAGAATACTAGAAAGCCCAACAGAGAAAAGAACAGTAAAAGAAGAGAGCCCAAGAGAGGATCAATCAACCACAGAAAGACGGTGGGCCCAACCTACCAAATGGCCGCGGTTTCGCGGCCAAAGGCATGTCTCTGCCGCGGAACCGCGGCCATATGGTGCCCGTGTTAGCACCGACTTCTTGTGTCGGTGTGTCGTTTCATTGTTGGGATTTTTAGGGGTTAAATCAGTAAATTCATGTCTACGAGAGTCTGTAACCCTAGCTTCACTAGTTACTTATAAATTGTAATCTAGATCTTAAAAATTGTATGCCTCTTTATATTCAATAAAAGTGAGATTTGTTGAAGGAATCAAGAGCATCATCTTCTTCTTGTAAGTCTTTAATTTATTTAATTTATGCCTTAGTATAATTGTTTGCTTGCCCTAGGAATCATTTAATTGCTAGTTAGCTAATTTCTAAATCTGTCGTAAGATAACTATTTAAAACATAAAACATAAAAATGTTTCTTACTTATAATTCCCTAATGTGCGAGTAAAAATTCTCGCTCGTTAGGGTTAGGAACAAGGGAGTGAGTGAGAGATGGATGTCTCTCACCTCCTTCAATGTCAACTTATTTATAAACGAAACCTTCATGCACACATATACGATCCGCCCCCTACGGCACCCTACCTATAAGGTAACGGTGTTCCGTAGTATAAAAGCCCGGACTTATATGATGTCCATGAAGCTCACATCAATGAATAAGAAAAGACGGACAAGGATCAAGAGGAAGAAACTTTGTTTCTTCCCGATCATCCTAATCCCTTTTCCTATTGATTGTTGTGACTTTCCTAAAAGCTTAAATCACGACATTGAAAGGGGTGAACACATTGATCTCAACACACCTACCTTCGACCTAACCCTAATGAGTTCTTTCTCATCACATAAATTCGTCTTAAACTCAATCGATAAAAAAACCAACAACGATTTGAATCAATTCGTTATAACACAAAATCGGAAATTAACCATCCCTGTGGATCGACCCGTATTCACCGGCTAGCTGCGAAGCGACGCCGTTTCTGATTACGGTAAACTACAAATTTTTGGATTAATCAAGAGACAAGTGTACATGTTAAGATAAAGAGTAACCAGATAGCATACTATCATATCGAGCAAGAAAGTCATCTCTATATATGTCCAAGCATCCAATATAATATACATCATCTGTACAATACTGGCCTCTAGGGCATACATACAACTAACAAGTTCATCTCGGAGCTAGGAGTAGTTCCAACCATTATTGATCCAATACCTTTGTATTGTGATAATAATGGAGCTATGGCGTTGGCCAAAGAGCCCAGGTCCCATCAGAAGTCCAGACACATCCTGAGGCGATATCATCTGATCCGGGAGATAGTTAATCGCCACGAGATCGAGATCAAGAGAGTAGATACAAAGGATAACAATGCGGATCCATTCACCAAGGCCCTCCCTCAGCCGCAGCATGACCGGCTTTTTGAGATGTTGGGTATGAGATACGCCAATAATTGGCCTTAGTGCAAGTGGGAGATTGTTGGATATATGTATGCCCTAGAGGCCATTATGTGATAGTGTATGTACTGATGTGTGTGTATGTGTGTGTGTGTGTGTGTGTGTGTGTGTGTGTGTGTGTATATATTCAAAAGATAGTCTTGCTCGCCATGATAGTATGCTATCTGGTTTCTCTTTATCATATGTTCACTTGATCATGTTTATATTCATTTTGGTACATATTGATAAAGCCGTAAGGATATTGGCTTGACTACTGGGATTATGATGTGGATCATACTAATGGGACACCTGTAGTTTATAAGCATATCCTTGAAATGTTCCTAGTCGTAGGTATATCGAAATAGGGCATCGATATTCCAGTGTAGACTAGCGTATACTATTCTTGTTCCATATGATAGGAGATGGATGATCCCATATCCATCTGGTGTGCTGACACCGAAGAATGTATACGGGTGCTCAGTGAGACTAGGTACACTGAACGGACTCACCGAGAACTCCTATGTGGTATTATATCATACGTCAGATAGCAGTTCTCAGGTGACACTGATACAGGTTAGTCTGTAGACCCGAGATCGCCATAGAGTCTTGTGTGTCCTCCCACTGTACTTTGATCTCCACCCTACTACGGCGCTATTGAGTCGTACAAACAGGTGGATTTTGGGTACAGTCCTGAGGCATATGGAGGCAATGAGCGATAGGAGGGGTTTCGTCTCTCCCGGTATTGGGGGTTGATGCTGTCCTATGCACGATTGGCTATAACAGGAATTCCCTGGCCAGGGCTGCTGAGATATTACTGATAAGTGTTATCAGTAGTTTCTCGATCTGTTGTAGACCATATACCAGCATGACTTATTGAGTTATTGGGTTCGACGATTCCATCCCTAGACTCAATATGCAGCATATCTGAGGAAGAGACCGGACTGTACGGTAAGTGTTGCCAGTTGGATTAACGGGAGTTTTGACAGGTTCGCTTGTTCTTCTTCTGATCGCTCAATACCCGGGTGGCCGTTACGTTTAGCTGACCGCTTGCGGCTTGTAGGTGTTTGATATGATCATCACCTACTGCTTGCGTATTGACGAGTCTTAGAGTCCCACATAGAAGTTTCCTGGCTCAGGCGAAACGAAGTGGTGCGCATATGAGATATGTGCGGAAGCTCGATTAAATACGAATATTTGATACCGTATTTTAATCGGGCATTTTATTTTAGTCGGGTCGTATGAGATATGACCGGTTTATTAAATCAAGTATTGATTTAATATTGACTTTTATCTCATTTATTTAAACCCTTTTCTTTTGATGGATGCATGCATGTATATGTACATGATGATGTGCATACACACATACATACATGCATTAGTATCATGGTTGATGATACAACTTAGATGGCAATATAAGACTCACATGGTTCATAATTTTATATATGGATATTTTTGTATTAAGTTAAAGATAAAGGAAAATAGATAATGACTCATTTCTTTTCTAATGACTCATTTCTTCTACACTTTTCCATGGTTGACCTTTGACTTAACCATGGTTTATTTTCCTTTGCCTTTTAACTCATGACAAAATATCTAGATATTATTATTAACTATGGTTTCTATTATGATATTTATCTCTCTCTCATTTTCTTTTTGCATTATTTTTCATCCAAAAGAAAAATATCAAGCCACCTTCTTCTTCCTCTCTCTAGCTCTCTCTTGAGTTCTAAATTGAGTGAGATAAAAAGAAAGAAAGGGTATTAAGTGAGTTAACCAACCACTTTATCATCCTACACAACTCTTGCTACTTTGTGTAGAGTGTTTTGCTTCAAGGATTTCAAAGATCAAGTGAAGCAATAAGCTTTGAGCAAAGGACTTCGGGTGGATCGTCATGGACTTGGAAGTGATCTAGCGAGCCGTTCCAAACCAAAGGAGCTCCAAGGAGTCACCTAAGGAGGTCTACAAAGGTTGTAGTCTCTCCACTTAGTGTTAGATTATCTTTTAGATGTGATACTTTTAATTGGTACTCTATAATTCTAGTTCGATTCCTAGTTTAGTTTACTTAGCACCTCATAAAATTAAAGTTATGGCATGTGTGATGTTTCCAAACCCTATACGAGGTGTTAAGGAAACCCTACATACAGCTCCTACATCTGTCTCCTGAACCGGGAAAACCCTCTGTGTAGGATTCTAAAGACTAGACGGTATGCTGGTGGTGGGTTTAACCATAAGCACGTCAGCGGCACTGCTGTACGTAACGGCTATCCAGGTACTTGTCGAAAATGGGGGTCGACAATCAAGTGCATCCTTACTCTACTGAGTCTGAATGTGACAATCTCCGTACAGTCCGGTCTCTTCGTCAAAGAGTATCGCATATCGGGTCTAGGGGTGGATAACATCATTCCTCTACTAACCCGATAAGTTGTGTCTGAATCAAGCTCATCACCCACTGAGATACTACTGATCAACTATAAGTAAATCTCTCTTACCGTGGCCACGGATTTTTGGTTATAGCCAACTGAACACATCGCGACATCGACTCCTAATACCAGAAGAGATGAATCCCTGACAGTCGACCATTGCCTCCATGTGGCTCGAGACTGTACCCAACTAAAACCTGTTTACACAACTCCTTTGAGCCGTAATAGGGTAGTAATCAAAGTACAGTGGGAACTCACACGAGAAAAATGACGACTTTAGGTCAAAGGACTAAACTGTACTCATGCCACCTGAGAACTTCTATCTGACGATAGGTATAATATCATCTAGAAGTTCTCAGTGAGTCCGTCCAGTGTACTCACCTCCAGTGAGCACCTGTATACTATTTTTGGTGACATAACACCAATGGATTGTGAGACCAGCCACCGCCCCTCGTCGGGGTCTCGAAACGTATACACTAGTTGACCAGTCGAAAATACTGCATTTTTAACACGGCAATTTCCCTATCTTTTGCATTCATATAGAAGTGTACGGCATTCATATAGCACATATTAGCAAAACAGTCGAAAAATATCAGATTACATGTGTTAGACTTTAAAACCGGCACTCTAAGGGAAATTGACTACATTTCATAGCATGGCATCATTCCTATATATAGCAACTTGTGTTTCAAAGTCTGTGCAGGACATTACAGAAGATCGGTCAAATTTACAAACGAAGACTATTAAAAAGACGCCAACTCATGGATTTGGAATCTGGTATTGATCTAAAAAGAATTCAGATATTCAACATAGCAGGAAATACATCAAAAGACATAAGAGAGCAACACATGAAGTATGAAGCTCCAAGGCAGCCATGTAGCCGTGGAACCGCGGCCGGAGCCACCTTGAGCTGCGGTTCCGCGGCGGCTTTTCCACGTCACCTCCTCAGCTTCAGCTCAGAACTCCTATGTCAGCTCCTACATCTCAGAAAACTACCATAAATTCCAGAATAATCCTGAAACGTCTGCCAGATCAGCATGCCCTAGGGTTCCTAACTAAACACCCAAGCTTCCTCAACAAGCTTCACTTAAACTCTATTAAGGACCCAGAACCTTCCCCCTAACATCCTAGCTTAGGGTAGAAGCTAATCCCCTAACTAACTACTTCTAGAAGCCTCTTCCTCTAACTAACTTTTGGAGGGAAATTCAAAATTCAAATTCCTAGAGCTAGGGTTTTAGGAAGTCTATAAATAGGAGCCTAGGTCTAGGTTCATGAGTTGTTCAATCTTTAGCTAATCAATCTTTGGTTGCTAATCATCATTCTCTCTTCATCTTCCATCCACAAGTTGAGTGACACGACTTGTGCGAAACCCTAACCCAAATCCAAACCTCAAATTCAAGATCCTTTGAGTTCTAGCGAGCAAGTCTTCAACCAACCTTTAGAAGCGAAGCCGGACTTCAACGGAGCACGAGATCCAAGCCGATCCACGACTCAAGGAGCCGATGCAACGCAAGATTCGACGATCAAAGTTCCTTCCTCTTGTAGTTCTTGAGTGTTGTAACTAATTGTTGAAATAAATAAAGGTGAAGATTCTTTAAACTTGCTTTTATTTCAATTCGAGCATTATGATTCTTATTCAATTCTTGAATGAATTCTTCGTGATGATGCTTGAGTAAAACTCCGCTCGTGGAGGAATCAAAATGATTGTAGTATGATGATGTTGACGAATCTTTAACGTTTTCTTAAGTCTTATAACAATTGTAAATTCTTGAAAATCGAATGATCGATGATCTAGATCGATGCGAATGCGTTCTTGATTCCTTTTGCACGATCTAGAGATCAACGATTGATCATTCGATTTCCTAGAAGCTATCTAGTGAATGTGATTCATCGAATGGACAAAGGATAGGATGAGGAACCCTAATTCTTCGCAAGATCCTTGATCCTCGATGAATCTACATCGATTTAGCATCAACTTGTTAAAGGATAAGAAATCGTATTCTTGAATCTTCATCACATCGTCGATCTAATCGATTCCTACGAGCTTTACTTCAAATCTTGAAACCTAAATCTATTGGAACTCTATTCTTCTTGATTCTTGATGTTTATCGCTTTAATGATTCTTGATTTGATTTAGTTGATTTTTGAAATTCATCGATAAAAATCTTGAATCATTTTGCTTTTCTTTTCTATTAAAGTTTCAATTCAAACAAAACAAAATACGAACGAATCGCACAATCCCTGTGGACGATCCGCACTCACTAATGCGCTACAATCCGACACCGTTATTGATTGCGGTCAAATATTTTTGGTTGTGATTTCTTACAAGTTTCTATAAACCGACAACGGAAAATAAGATCAATCAAATGGCGCCGTTGCCGGGGATCATTTGATAAACACATCCAAGAAATTCATATCAATCACTAGTCTATTCCGAAATATCGATGCCCAGTCTCGATACTCCCACTTGGAGAAAATGAAGATGCTATAAAGGTTGTGATTTCTATCTTTTTGTGCTTACTAGTTTAGGTGTTTGGTTTAGATTCTTGGGTTAGAGTTTCTAGTGCCATCAAAATTTTCGTTTTTGGATTCCGTATTGGCCGCGGGTTAGCAGCGAGGGCATTAGGAACCAACACTTACTACGTGCGCATCTCTGCAGGTGCGCACTTGTCATATGTGTCACTTACTAGATGCGCCCCTTGCTAGGTGCGCGTCTCGGCAGGTGCGTGCTTGTCACGTGCGCACCTTACCATGTGCGCACTCGACATATATTCACTCATCACCTCTCCTTGTTCTTGTCTTTTTCCTGTTTCGTGAATTTCGAGGACAAAATTTTTTTTGTAGTTGGGTATAATGTAACACCCTAGAATATTGGTATAGTATAATAATAGTATCAATTTATTTTTTGCTCAAATAAAACTATTATTAATTTGGGGTTTAATCGATAGAATATAATTATGGTTGCATTAAGCGGTATAAAGTGTACCATAGGTGGTTATGTATTTCTCTTATATTATGGTTATTCAAGTTTGTTAAATAGGTGATAATTAGCTTAACATTATCGTGCAGTTGATATTTGGAATTATATAAATATTATTTGTTGTCATTATTGTTTGAATTTTATTATTTGTTATTTTAACTGGTATGAATATGTATAAATAATGTTCTTGTTACTAGATTATATATGGTTAAAAGTTATGATAGGATATTTTGAGAATCGCTAAATGATATTTTAAATCTTTAAAACAAATATTGCTTTGGGGGTGTTTTTGTGAGAAAACTTAATTCAGGGAGGTTTGGGGCAAAAGTGTCAATTCTTTATATACAACCTAACATCTCTCTCTCTTCTTAATATAATCTTCATCTTCTTCCATCACCGACCCATCGCCATTAACCCCATCTTCCCCGAGGCCTCACTATCATTTTCCCCGTCGTCTCCAACTCCCTCCATCATCATCGTCATCACTTTTCATCTTGCCCCGTCATCTTCATCTACAGCTCCACCATCTTCTTCCCCAACGCCGACACATCACCTCATTGCCACTGCCTCGTCTACCCGAGCAGTCGCTGTCGTCGTCTTCTTCCTCTACTTGACCACCAACACCACCAACCGAGATCACTTCTCCCTCTTTCTTGTCTTCATCTCCTCTTCGTCGCCGGAGTATCTTCCCCGACTCCAAACCGATTCCTTCCCTAGCTATCACCGAACCCAATTTCATCTCCCTTAACTCTGTCCTTGAAACCCATAGCCCTAACCTCACTGCCGATCACCTGGAACCGTACAACTCCACCACCTTCAAACCCATCGTCTCCAGAGCACCCATCTAGTCGCAGCTCTCCCCGTTCACCCTCGCCTCATTCGTCGACTCAACCCAACTCCCTCACCACCGGCGCTTCTTAACTCTATCGACTTCACCCCGAGCAACCCTCGTTTCCACCACCACATCTCCTAACACAGTCACCATCTCTATCTCCCCATCTCAACCGAGAACTCATCACCCCAACCTCACCGAGAACAACTCTTCACCCAGATCTCAATTCCGAGAACACAAAATCCCAACTCGACAGCACCCTCGCCATCGCTGTTCCCTCGCCTGCAAATTCCAAGCCAAGCCAATTTTAAGCAGAGTCCTATTCATAGATGAGATCAAGTTTCGTTTTGGCCCTGTTTCGTGTTTCGGCCCTGTTTCCGTCATTCGGTTCATCATGTTTCAGGGAAGTTTTGACTTGCTATATGCTAGTTACGACCGGTTTATATTGTGCTATAATATATTACAATTTATCGATATATCATTTCGCATTACCAAATATTTAATAATAATAAGTTTAGTATATAATAATATTTTTTGTAGATTTATCTTATTAACAATATTTGATAAGTTAAAATTATGAGATAGAAGTTTAAATACAAAATATAGAAATTTAAATATAAAATAGTAGTTTAAATATATTGATGGTTATATTTGCATTTTACTAGTTTAATAACCGTCTCTTTGTTATAAGTTATATCGAGTATAAATTATTCATATTAATCAATACTGGTAAAACAAAATACTATGCTTAATCTAGTTAGATTAATATCATGAACAAGTAATAGTTGATTTGATCATATAGCTAATTAAGCTTAAACATGACATACTTGTTAATCTATATCCGTTAGTATTTACCGATATTCGGTTACAACTATATTGCCTGCTGTGTACCATGACTTGATGGTAATATGTGATTGTGATGTAGAACCTTACCTGACTGATTACATCATCCCTGACATACCTGTACACTAATTCATGACTTATACCCTGCCATTCTGTTACCGTTATCGTTATCATGACAGTACATGTTTGCCGTAATATTTACAAATACCAACAACATTGACCTGACTTGATTGACTTGACATGTTGTCCTGATAGACGTATTCCTGTTGTCCTGATGAACGTATCATGTACCTGCTTGTTCCCGTATTGGCATTAGGTAAATATTATTTCTATACCTGACAAGAACATGAAACCTGGGGGGGAAGAGGAAATCAAGAATGAAACTCGATTTGTAACTCAACAGTTCACTACTTGCCAGAAACTGATCAGTCGATACGAGTTTTGGGCTCTGGAATTATAATACTGACATCATTCATCTATACTAGTATTGTTTTACTGCCTACCGGCACGTCTCGGATTCAGCCCTGAGAATTATGACGGTGGTCCCGGGCACGCATGGGATACTATTGGGTTATGTTTACCGCCGGAAACAGAGACGAACTGGGATGGATTGTCTTGCCTGAATCTGGGGGCAGATGCTATTTGGATTTATCCGCACACTTCTCCGAAGATACCAAGTTGATTTATGGTACCATATATCGGAGGTTTGGATAGATGCGACCGTTGTAGCAGACTTTATCAGATTCCCTCTCATTTTATGAGGGGTTTTTTTTATTGTGGGGACGCTCTTCCCTTTAGCCGCAAACCCCGGCAGTTAATTACGTTACCGCATTGCGATAACCACTTTCTCCTTCTCCAGTAGTTCACTTCGTCTCATGTGTGTTTTGGTTTGTTTTGGTTGCCCGTGGATTGTATACGGAGACTAGTTTATGCCGTCGTCCGTAAGGCACAGGCCAGTCCAAATCCGTATATTTTAAATTTGGGCTTAGGTTTATTCAAGGACCGTTAATCTAGTTTGAGATTAAGATCAACTTAAATATATGAGTATTTGGGCTCAATTTATTTTAATTAAGGATACGTTAGACTAATTTGAGACTAAGATCAACTTAGCAAAATTTCAAGGATCATTTTTATTTCAGATCTAACAACAGAGTATTTGGGTTCAGTTGTAAGAAAACCTCATAGACCTGGCCAATTTGGGCATAGTCTGCTTAGTCTTTTCTTTTTGTTCATTCAAAGTGCTAAGCAATTATTTGGGCTCGTTTGTTCAGCCCTTTTCTTTTTATGTAAAAGTGCAAAGCACTTATTTGAGCTCTGAAGCTCACATGTATATCATGTGAAGCATTCAGTCATGGGCGCTGCCCAATGAGTGTTGAACACTTTAGTCATTTGGCTAATCATGAAGTGCTAAGCACTTTTTATGGCGCCCATGTGAGGTACACGTGCGGCGTTGGGCGCTGCCCAATTAGTGCTAAGCACTCAGCCGTTTTGGCTGTATATGAAGTGTTGAGCACTATTTATGTGGTACCCACGTTAGGAGCACGTGAGGCGCGGGGCGCTGCCCAGTTAGTGCTAAGCACTCAGTCGTTTTGGCTATTTATGAAGTGCTAAGCACTCTTATTAATTTTTATGGCGCCCACGTGAGGAGCACATGAGGCGCTGGGCGCTGCCCAATTAGTGCTGAGCACTTAGCCGTTTTGGCTATTTGTGGAGTGTTAAGCACTCTTATTATTTTTATGGCGCCCACGTGAGGAGCACATGAGGCGCTGGGCTTCTGATTTGGGCGCCCACGTGTTTTTCACATGAGGCGCTGAGCGCTTTTGGGAGGGGCACCTACATGGGAACCACGTTAGGCCATAAGTTCTTCTTTTTAGAGATTGAATCTCTGTTAATGGTATTTTGACCATTAATGATCACCAAGATCCTTGTTATGAAGATCTGGGATCAAGTTTTCTTGTAAGAACTAAGTTCTTTTATAAGAACTAAGTTTATTTTAGGGTTAAACCCTATTTTCCGAGAAATTAAATCCCCATAAGATAGGTTCTTTTTCTTAGTTCTTTTCTGAATTTTTGATTCTCAAGAACAAGATCTTCCCGGTGAGAATTAAATTCTCAACTTGTGGGAGGCTTGTCTTGTGGATCTCTGATCCAGAAAAAGAACTAAGTTCTTTGAGAAGGGTTAAACCCTTAAATAGGTAAAAGAGATGTTTTTATCTCTGTGTTTTCTTTACCTAGGTTCTTTTTCTTGAAGAGAGAAGTCTTCTTCTTTGAGAATTAAACTCTCGGTTCTTTTGAAAGCTTTCTGCCTCTTTTTTTAGAAGCTTATGGGGGGTTCTTCTATCTGGGTGCGTTTCTCCCTGTGTGTCTCTATCTTTGTGTCTCTTTGTGAGACTTGAAGTCTCGGATTCTTTATATAGTGGAAGTAGATTGTTAACCTGTTTTGAGAAAATCTCTCATTGAGAGATTCCAATTGATTGAATTGGTCTCAAAGTTGATCTGGGTAATTTTACCCACCGTTGGATCTTTGATCCAAGGGTTTTCTGTTTTACAGAATATGATTTCTTGTTTCTAACGAGATTGGGGAAATATTTTTCCCTATACAGAATTTATTCTGTAAAATGGTGATTTTTAATCACCATTGGATTTTTAATCCAAGAGTTCTCTGTTCTACATAGAGTAATTTTTTGTTTAGAAAGATTGATAGAATATATTCGAAAAAAATTGGATCATTGATCCAACCGAGAGTATCTTTCTTATTTAGAAAGATATGGGAGATATTTTCTCCTAATAGAATTTGATTCTATATTTTGATGATTTATCATCCCCATTGGATTTTTTATCCAACGACTCTGTTTAACAGAGAGTATTGTAGAATTTAATTCTACCTGGGCACTTGTGCTCATGTGTTGTGCACGTAGGCGCCACTTAAGAATTTAATTCTTAAGATAAGTATTCCTATGCTTTGCACATTAGCATCCGCGTGAGAAGCACGTGCGGCGCCATATAAGAATTTAACCTTTATTCAGGAAGCACTCCTTTACTTTGCACATTGGCGCGCCCACATGAGGAGCACGTTAGGCGCCACCATAGGATTTAATCCTATAAGATTGGTTCTGGCGCTGGCGCCCTCGTGGAGAGCACGCGAGGCGCTGCCTCATTTCAACAAAACTTTGCTCTTTTATTAGGTTAAATATTGGGGGAACAAATGCCTCCCGCCGTTGTGCTCACGCGGCTCACACGTGAGTGCAATGGTGTCACCTTTTCTACCGTTTGATCTTCTGGGGAGTTGAACCGTCCCTTCATGTCTTATAAATAGGGCATTTGGCCCATGAGATGACTGTCGTTCCATCATCTTCTTGAGTCTTCTTCTTTCTTGAGAATTTAATTCTCTCCTCAGAGCTTAGATCTCTGTTCCCAGAACTTTCTCAGAGTTAAATTCTGTCGAAAATTGGTAAGAATTATAACCATGATTTAACTTTTAAAGAAACTCTTAAAAGAATCTCTTCTCATTTTTGGGTTTTTAACCCATTAACAGAGCTTTACTCTTCTCTTGGAACGATCTCTTAGAGATCTTAAAAAAACTTTTATTTAGGTAGACAATGGGTCCTAGAGATCTTAGGGTTTTTACCTTGATACTGACTTTGATCTTTGAGGATTGCTTGGAATTTAATTCCATTTCCCGTGGGGATTTCTGAGAAAATTTCTTTTGAAATTTCGTTTAGGAATTTTATTCCCTTTTCTTATTTTCTTTTTAGGGTTCTTCTTGCAGATTTGAATCTGATGTAGAACACATTCATCGAGACCATTGGGAACCTTGAACTTCGATGTTCAATGAGATTTTTCATTAAATGGGAATCCTTTTGGATTTTCATAATGGGTTCCTGCCTTATCATTGATGAGGCATCACCTTGATTTTGTAGGGGCCACTATTTTTCTTATAAATTGTAATGATTTTGGTATTTTGATTGCTAACCCTTTACTGGTTTTTCTTTTCAGATACTATGGCTTCTCATTTGTATGATCTTGAAGAGATTATCTCTTATGAGGAGATTCGCATCCAAGGCCGCTGTCAAGGCCAGAAGTTTACTGACGCCCAATGCGTTAAGGTGGTGTGTCGCTTTGATGATTACAATGGTCGATTGCTCCTCCGCCATTCTGTTCTTTTGAAGATTGTCATTAGGTCGATTTGGGAAGCACTTCTTGAGCTTGATGAGGCTATGCCGCTCGAGGCACTTGATGATGCTGAAAACAGGGTACATTTAGTATATCTGATGGGCCTGATTTCAAAGAAGCAGAGAGATGATATTGTCGTTGTTTTGCATCGCGTCTTCCAACAGAAGGCGATAATATATGTGTACCAGAGGATGGATGACATGCTCCCGACGCTTTTATTCATGAGAAAATGCATAAGAAGATGGTCAACGAAGCCAAAAGCACTTTACTCAAACTTGCCTCTAAGTTCATGAATCCATGTCCGGAATTCAGTGTCTTGCCATTGTAAATATTTTGATGATGTCTCTTTTTTATCACCCTTATCACTAATGTATAAATTTCTTTGAAGTTTGAATGACAGATCTCTCCTTTTCTTTACGCCAATTCTCGTATGAGGTATTATCACATATATAAAAAAAACACCGGCGCCCACATGTCATGCACGTGAGGCGCTATTGCGGGACTTAAGCCCGAAAAGAACTAGCGCCAGTGCTCACATGTCATGCACGTGAGGCGCTTCT
This sequence comes from Agapanthus africanus, assembly GCA_030015575.1. Classification (NCBI taxonomy): domain Eukaryota; kingdom Viridiplantae; phylum Streptophyta; class Magnoliopsida; order Asparagales; family Amaryllidaceae; genus Agapanthus; species Agapanthus africanus. The sequence goes on from JASDDO010000019.1 coordinate 920,658,902, forward strand.
CTAATCCCAAAAAGAATCAATGCCAATGCTCACGTGTCAGGCATGTGGGGCACCGCTGAGGGAATCGTTTCACATTCTTGCTCTGATTCCCATGAGGCAACTCTTTCTTTTCCCATGCCCTTTTTTCTAGGCCTTGGAAAGAGTTCCACCATGCACAACGTTATCTGTGCCTAAATTTAAATGCTTCTCTTTATATTCTGAAGTGATGATCTTCTTCTTCTTCACAAGAAGAAAGCTATTTTTTTTACAGACCAAGAGTTATGGCTTGCAATCGTCCCCATAGTCGTCGGCAACCATGGGAGGTACTTATCGAGGGAATTGTTCCCCGTTTTGCTGTGAGATTAGTGGATCTCGTTCTCACTGATGACCAGTATGACATGGCGATGTATGAGCTTCTGGCTCGTAGGGGCTCTCCTCTTCCTATCGGCTCCATTTGGCTCCGGATGATCTTCCTGTCCGTGCTTGCTGACACCCCCCTCATCCAGCGGAGATGACTCCGGCAATGCTCAACGCAGCGGAGGACAAGAGCGAGTGCTTTTATGAGGCATATTTGATTTCCCAGCCTCTGAAGGACTGTTCTATTCAGTTGCTATGTCATATGGGGAGCGACCCCTAGCGAAAATCGCCGCTTTGACATGGTAGAGAAGGCAGAAAGGAAGTTAGAGAATTTTGTTTCTTGTTTTACTAATCCATGTATCTCTGATCCCATATTTGGTGAACATTTTTCTGTGGAATAAATAAATAAATAATTTGTTGACCGCTAAACGTTTCACCCCCAGCACATATCCATGTGGGCATCTTGCCTCTGCACGTATACATTGTATTTTAACCTTAGAAGTTTCTGATGCATGCATCTATACATAGGTGAGTACTGGACTGATGTGAACAAATTCTTCGCCCTGCCACCTCGCTCACGGTGGTATACCCGTGAGTGAAGTATAATATATGGCCGGTATTAGGCTGGCATGTCATTTAGAATTTTGAAAGTGGATGGACACAGACCTCGTCATCCATGATTAACTCAGGTCTTGATCCTTAAGAAACATAATTCCGATCCCCAAGAGTTGCACCTTTCTGTTTCTTAATGCCTTAATTTAGCGCCAATTAGTTTATTCACTCATCTCGGAGTCTCTAGTTTATTTACTCATTTCGGAGTTTGTAGTTTAATCACTTGTTTCGGAGTTTCTAGTTTATGTACTCATTTCGGAGTTTATAGTTTATTCACTCGTTTCGGAGTTTCTAGTTTATGTACTCATTTCGGAGTTTATAGTTTATTCACTCATTTCAGAGTCTCTAATTTATGTACTCGTTTCGGTGTTTGTATTTTATTCACTCATTTCGGAGTCACTAGTTTATTTACTCGTTTCGGAGTGCTTTTAGTTTACTTCCCTTAGGTTTACAGGCAAACTTGTCTTAACTTATATGCAAATAACCCCTATTCTTTACGACAGAGGTCCGTTAGGTTTGTGGTACTAGGGTTTTAGTCTGTGGTACCATCGCATTGGCTGATGTATTCCTCGATATGCAGTCTTCAAGCCGTTGTTCAAGTAGCTCCACGACTATCGTGTCTCTAATCCCTTCGGAGGCTGGACAAAACATCTTCAAGTAATCTCCTTAGGTCATATTACCATCAGAAGGGAAAGCGTTAGGAATTTGCCATGACGCTTCTTACTTGAGGTTAGGCTCAATTTGGAGCCCTAATGAGTCATAACCACTCCACTCTTGTGTGGGATGATCTCTGATAGTCTTTTAGGTTATATATGAGCTGGCATCGAGACCCGAAGCTGGGAATATGTCGTCATTTCATTTTTTGCTTTGACGATGTCGTGCTGATTCTTTGCTAAAGTAGAGTAGACATCTGTAGGACCTCTATGCTGCGTGTATTACAGTTGAAGTCCAGAGCTAGGAATATGTCATTGCTCCAATTTCATTTGATAGCTGCGTTCGCATCCTGCTGAAATGAGGGGGTACGCCAGGATAGTCTCTAGGTTGTATATGTACCGTCAAGACTTGGAGCTAGGATTTTGTCATGGCACTATTTTTTCTTTGACCCTTGGGTCTTTTGTTGATGTTGCATCTGCATCCTGCTGGAATGAGAAGAACGTCCGGGTGATCTCTAGGCTTTAGATGTTGCCATTAAGACCTAAAGTTCGGATTTTGCCGTCACTTCACTTTTATTTGATTGTCGTGTTTGCCCCTGCTAGAATGAGGAGGGAGGGGACACAGGGATAGTCTGTAGGTTGTATATGTACTGTCAAGACCTGGAGCTAGGATTTTTCCATGGATCTATTTTTTCTTTCACCCTTGGTTCTTTTGTTGACGTTGCGTCTGCATCCTGCTGGCATGAGAAGAAATGTCGAGCTGGAGTTAAGATTTTGCCGTTACTCCACTTTGCTTTGACCCTTGGGCCCCATTTTTTTAATGATGACATTGTGACTGCATCCTGCTGGCATGAGAAGCACGTCGAGCTGGAGTTAAGATTTTGCCATCACGCCACTTTTTGATTTGGCTTCTTGGGGCCTTTGTTGACGTCGCATCTGCACCGAGAAGGAGTGTCGAGCTGGAGCTGGGATTTTGCCATTACTCCTTTTTTGTTTGACCCTTGGGTCTTTGATGACGTTGCGTCAACATCCTGTTGGCATGAGAAGCACGTCGAGCTGATCGCTAGGCTGTAGATGTTGTCGTTAAGATCTGGCTCTCCCTTTGACGGAGCCTGGTGGGTTCCCTTTTCATTTGTGCCCATGGATTGTATACAGGGGCCAGTGTGGACTCACTTGCAGGGCAGAGAAAATTTTGTTTTATATTTTTTATTACTTTTTCCGCGATGCTCTATCTTTTCAGCTTTTCATATCACGAAAGTCACGATTGTCCAATCATTTCAGCTATTTTTCATGGTGCCCAATCATTTCGGCTATATATTTTTTTTATTTACTCGCTACTTTGTATTGTGAGTTGCCCAAACATTTCGGCTTTCTCATAGGCATTTTTTTGTGACTCGCTGAGTATTATTATGAGTTAGGAACTTGAGATCTGATACCAATCTTGGCATCAGTATCGCTGCAACTTGAATATTACCAGGAGCGAATCATCATTTGCCGTAAGAGAACTTGGAATTTGACACCTGTTTAGGCATCAGCATCGCTACAACTGGGATATTTACAGAAGCGAATCATCATTTGCCATTTTCAATTTGAACAAAAATGGCTTAGCAAACAAGGTTATGATCCTGTCGACTAAGGCTTTTTGACCTTATGAGCCGTAAGGGTCTCATAAAGGTTTTTCTCCTTACGAGTCGAGAGGATCTCGTGGGTGTATTTTCTCCTTAGGAGTCATGAGGATTCCTAAGCGCGTTTTCTCTTGTAAGTCATAAGGATCTTACAATAGTGTTTTCTACAAGAGTCGCCCTCCATATAGGGACATTTCTCTCCATTGGTGGAACTTGGTGGGGAATTGTTTATTTATGCCCGTGGATTGTATACAAGGGTCGATATTGGACTACTTGTGGGGCAACTTACGGAATATGACAGCGTAAGAACAGGTTTAGATCTCTGTAACCCAAGACTTTTGAATTCTATGAGCCGTGAGGGTCTCATAGGGGGATTCTCCTTACGAGTCGTGAGGATCTCGTAAGTGTATTTTCTCCTTAGAAATCGTGTGGATTTCTAAGTATGTTGCTCTTTTATGAGTCGTAAGGATCTCACACGGGTATTTTCTCCTCACAAGATCGAAAGAACTCTGCAAGTGTATTTTTTCTACGAGATTGTACCCTTCCAGGTTTTCACAAACTCGCCGGTAGCCCTGTTGTTTTCACTTACGGCGCCTTTTCGGGTTTTCATCCATGCCCATTTCTCTTGTAGACGTACCGTTTGTTTTTAACGAAACTCTCGAAAGTAGCTTCGTCATAGGTGACCCATCTATTTGCCGGTGGGATTTGGGAGTGGCTTCATTACTGGAGTAGCTGTGTAGCCGGTAGGACTTGAGTTGCAACCCTCGCCGTTGAGACTTCAATTGCAATATAGATCTCAAGGGAGGATATCGGCGTATTTGGGACGATGTGCCATGTTTGAGGCGACGCACTAGTTTAGGGACGTTTCGGTCCATTATCACCATGTTTGAGGCGAATTTCTGGTTTAAGAACTTTTCGGTCCATTGTTAGTTTAAGGATATCTCGGTCCGTTGTTAGTTTAGGGGCATCTCAGTCCGATGTCGCCATGTTTTAGGCGGATAATTAGTTTAAGAACTTCTCGGTCCTATATCGCCATATTTGAGGCGAGGTTCTAGTTTAGGGACATCTCGGTCCATTGTTGGTTTAGGGACATCTCGGTCCATTGTTAGTTTACGGACATATCGGTCCGATGCCGCCATGTTTGAGGTGGATAATTAGTTTAAGGACTTCTTTGTCCTATATCGCCATAATTAAGGCGAGGTTCTAGTTTAGGGACATCTCGGTCTGTCATCACTATTTTTGAGGTGACGGAGATTTTGGATACTACTTTTAGGGTTCTCAAGAAGATAGCGAGCTGAAACAAGCATCGTCATCTATCATTGACCTAGGTCGTGACTCGTTAAGCATAGTATTTTTTGAGGAATCGGCCATTTATTGGCCGGAAGGGCCTTTCGCCATGCATATCCATGAGCAGGTAGGCTCCACCTTGATAGACTTTGTCTATGATGTACGGGCCTTCATAGTTCGGCTCGAATTTCCCCCATTTTGCACGATTGGGGATCATTGGTCTTTTGACGATCAGCAAGAGTTCGCCTTGGCGTAATGTTCTCTGCCTAGTCAGTTTTTCGTATGACCTCGTCATCCTTTCCTTATAAGCCTCTATATTTGTTTGTGCTATAAGGCGAGTTTCGTCGAGAGCATCGATCTCCTCAAGCCGAAGATGAGTGTTTTATTCATTTTCCAGCTCGTATCAAACCACTACTCGTAGAGAAGGTGTTCTATTTCCAGGGGAAGCACTGCTTCCGTGCCAAATACCAACGCGTATGGTGTTGTATTCATGGCCGTTTTGAATGTTGTTCAATACGCCCAAAGAGCTTCATCCAGCCTTTCATGCCAGTCTCTTTTGTTTCTGGACTCTGTTTTCTTTATAATCTTTGTCAAGGTCTTATTGAAAGCTTCAACTAGACTGTTGGCACGAGAATTATAGACTGAGTATCTCCAATCTATTTTATGTTGTTGCGTGAAGCGGCTGATTTTATGGCTTCTATAAGCTGGTCTATTATCCGAGATAATTCGTCGCGGAGTGCCGAACCGAAGCAGTACCACTAAGGGAGGTGAAGACAGAGAATATCCTCCATTTCTATTGGCACGAGAATTATAGACTGAGTATCTCCAATCTATTTTATGTTGTTGCGTGAAGCGGCTGATTTTATGGCTTCTATAAGCTGGTCTATTATCCGAGATAATTCGTCGCGGAATGCCGAACCGATAGATGACGTGTGTTCTGAAGAAATGGAGGATATTCTCTGTCTTCACCTCCCTTAGTGGTACTACTTCTGCCCACTTAGAAAAGTAGTCAGTCGTTGCCAGTATGAACTGATGTTCTTTGGACAATGCCGGCTCAATAGGACCAATTATAATTGTTCCCCACATTTTGAACGGTGAGCTAGCTACTGTTGGGTGTAGCGGATTTGGATGCTGGTGGATGAAGTCCCCGTGAATTTGGCATGAGTGACACTGCTTCGCATATTCGAGGCAGTCCTGAATCATTGTGGGCCAGTAGTAACCCATTCTTTCTATCTTCAGCTTCATCTTTGGCCTAGCTTGATGAGAACCGCGGAGACCGTCGTGAGTTTCTTGAACGGCTTTCTTTGCTTCCTCTAGTCCCAGGCATCTTAGCCACAAACAGTAGAACGTCTCTTATATAGAGTATCATTGACGAAGGCGAAAGACAGAGCTCGTTTCATGAGCTGATGTCTGGATGACGCATTTTCGGGCGTTTGTCGAGATTTGAAGTAGTCTATGAAGACTTCCCTCCAATCCTTGACATTTTCTTTATCCCCAATTTGAAGGGCTACTTGTTCGGTCGCTTCTTTTCCTTCAGATGGCTCTATTAGGCCTTCCGAAGATATATCTGTTGGCGTGAGAACCCTGCGGCTCTGCACAATGATCCTTACGTCGTCGTGGTCTTCATCGGCTAATTCCTTAGCCAATTTGGCTAATGCGTCCGCTTTGCTATTTTCTATATGCGGTATACTCTCCAAGATATAGGAGGGGATTTGAGTTAGTGTTGGGGTTCCTAGCGCCCTGGCCGTCGACCGCGGGCCGTTACGGAATGAAAAATTTTGGTGTTCTAAAAAAACTTGGCGTTAGAAACAACTACCTAGAATCGAAACCAAACATGAAACTAGCAATCTAAAAGAGTCTATCTACTGTGATAGAAGTGTTATACCAAATGATCCATGTCCTTCGGTCTTCTACCATCTTCCTTAGCTCCTAGGGGTCTCCTGGATCGAACTTGATCGTCGGTCTTCCTCTGTCGAAATGATCCACCCGAGAGATGTAGTCCATGTTAGTGATATGTATGCCCTAGAGGCCATTACTGTACATACGATGTATATTTTAGTGGATACTCGGACATACATAGGGAGGACTTTCTTGCTCGACGTGATAGTATGTTATCTAGTTGCTCTTTATCTTAACATGTACTCTGATAGTCTCTATGTTACATGTTGATAAAGCCCTTAGGATGAGTACTTGACTACCGGGACTATGATGCAGATCATACCAGTGGGGACAATGTAGTCCCTAAGTACATCCTTCAAATATTCCTAGTCGTAGGTGTATCGAGACAGGGCATCGACATACCAGAGTAGACTAGCGTATGCTTCTCAACCCATGAAGATGGGCGATGGATGATCCCATATCCATTGGTGTTTGACATCAGAGATAGTATACGGGTGCTCAATAGAGACTGGGTACACTGGACGGACTCGCCGAGAACTCCCAGATGGTATTATACCTCACGTCAGATGGCAGTTCTCTGGTGACACTGGTACAGGTTAGTCTGTAGACCCGAGATCGTCATAGAGTCTTGTGTGATTCCCACTGTGTTTTGATTTCTATCATACCACGTCCAAGAGGGCATGCAAAACGGTGGCTTTTGGGTACAGTCCCGAATCACATGGAGGCAATGAGCGATAGGAGGGATTTTGTCTCTCCCGGTATAAGGAGTTGATGTTGCGCTGTGTTCGATTGGCTATAACTGGAAATCCCTGGCCAGGGTTGCTGAGATTTACTGGTAAGTGTTATCAGTAGTTTCTCGAACTGTTATGGACCACATATCGACACGACTTATCGCTTACTGGGGTCTGATGTTTACCACCCCTAGACTGGATATACGACATATCAGACGAAGAGACCGGACTGTACGGGAGTGTTACTGATTGGATTCGCAGGAGAATGTATAAGCTTGCTTGTTGATCTTCTGATTGCTCAATACATGGGTGGCTGTTACGTTTAGCTGACCGCTTGCAGCTTGTGGGTGTTTTGATATGATCATCGCCTACTGCCGGCGTAATGACGATTCTTTAGAGTCCTACACAGAGGTTTCCTGGCTTAGGAAAAACGGAGTAGGAGCACATATGTGATATGTGCGGGACCGAGAATAATACGTGTATGCGACACCGTATTATATTCTCACGATATGTGATATTGGCCAGGTATATGTGATATAGCCGGGTCATCGGATCAAGTGTTGATTCGATGAACTGATACAGATTATATTAGTCGGTTATTTGTGAAATAGCCGGATTATCGGATCAAGTGTTGATTTGATAATTTAATGTATAATTATATATTTGATAGATTACATTACATTAACTAATATAAGCTCACTTAAAGATTCTTTTTCTCACATGGATAATACATTGATATATATGAGATATATGTTAATTGTATTATTTTCTTTTGTTACTATATATATTATATATGTGATATATAATATTGTAACTTATTAGGGTTAAAATTGCAATAAGGTTTTGAGAATAAAACATGTTAGGGTTTGGATTAGGGTTAATGTTATGGATAAGCTTTGTGGAAGCTTCTTGAAGCTTTGACTATAGTCTTCATCCTATGATATTTTGTGAAGATATTTGTTAACCCAACCCAAAGCTCAACCCATGGTTTATTCTCTACAAAAGTTAAGGATGTGATCTGTAACCCATGGTTGCAATTCTAACCACACACAATAATTCATTATTCATCACAAATGAAATTCTTCTTCTTCTTCTTCCTCTTGAAAAAAGCTTTCTAGCTTTTTGTGATGTGATGAAATAAAGTGAGAAATTGAAAACAAAAGAGAGCTAAATTCCTACTTCATCATCCTCATCTATTCTAGCCACTTAGATTAGGGTGTTTCCTTTGCTAATACTTGATTGGTGAAGCAAGAGCTTGGGTTTGAGATTCTTCAAGGTAGATCATCTTAGTAGTTGAAGATTGGAAGCAAGCTTGCATCTTTCTCTTCATGGAGCCTCTCTAGAGTCCGGGTACTTGATGATCCCAGTGAAAGGACCTCAACATGGAGCTTATGAAGAGAAGGAACAGACTACAAAGGTTGCAACCCCTAACTCTTAAAAGTAAAGTTGTTTACTTGTATAGTTTACCCTAATTCTCTAGTTAAGATCTTGGTTAGGGTTACATAGCACCCCAAATTTTTGTAAAATGGCATGTGTGATGCCTTGCTAAACCTTGTTGTTGTGCTATACAACCCTACAGTGGTATCACAGCTAAGCTAGAGCATTATGCGTTGTCTAGACGAAGTTTAAAGTCCGATCGAACTCCGAAACCCCAAAAATCCCACTTTCTGGAAATATTTTCAAAAGTTGAAATTTTTCATATTAAAAATACTCAGAATATCATACAGGGAATTCTAAAGATTACTGTGAAGTACGAAGCCATAACTCGCTCAAGTGACCGCAGAACCGCGGCCAAACCATGGGTTTGGCGGCGATTCCGCGGCCAACTTTAGGAGTTAGGGGCTAATATTTCAGGGCTTTATTCTTGGATACTTTTTCATGCTTTTGGGAATTTTTAATTCTACTCAAGTGTTGAGCTTTCTGGGAAATATTGGGAACTCGTTGATTCGATCGGAAAGTTTAACTTCGTTTAAGTTTTTCCGGGTAATTTAGAACGTGTTAAAAAGTTCAAATGGATATCAATAACTCACTTTTTCCCCTGTCGAAAAACTTTCAAGTGTTGGATTTTTCCTGAGTTTAAAACTATTAGAAAATCATGCAAGCAAATTTGTGGACCCTCTAGAAGAACGTAACCTTAACTCGATTATGTGACCGTCAAAACCACCACTGAACCATATGGTTTGTGGTAGTTTAGCGTTGCCACAGTGAGGCGTTGGTTTGACCCTTTTACGGCTGGTTCATAGCGGCTGTGACATGTTCTGGGATTTTTTGAACTCCGCTCAAGTGTTGAGCTATTTGGGAAATCTTGGGTGTCTGTTTATTCGATCGAAAAGTTTAACATTGTCCATTTATCTGGAATGTGATACAATGTGGAATTCATATAGTTAGGCATGAAATGCGAAGTATGTGATATTTCGGATTTAAGATGTCTAAAGTGATTGTGGATTCCAAATGTTGTAGTTTTTCACTTTCTTTTCTGCGACCGTAAGTGTAATATGTGGTGTATCGCCGGTTTCGGTGCTATATGTCAACGTCAACTGGGATACGCATATTTACTTACGTTGATGATATGTTATGTGTTGATGTGATATGTTATATTGGATCGTCGTGATTGAATAGCCGGGGGGTTTTACGTGAGATGAGAGTTTTTCTTTTTCATTCATGTGAATTTCAATTGTATGTAATATTCTTTTATTGGGGCACTTCCGGGTTGAGGATGATGTCACCATTGTATATTATTTACTTTTCTGCATTAGGATAGACCCAAGGCGGGGAGCACAAGTAACCGGGTTCTAGGGTCCAGTGGGAGACCGTCTCGAGGAGTCGAGACCGGGTCTCCTAACTCTAGAATTGATAAGGTTGCTTGCCGTTCTCGTAGGGGTCTAGGGATGTGGGTTTGGCTATTCATCGCGACCGTGGAATCTGTATTTTATGCTGGCTTAACTTAAAACACGGACCTCCTAATATCCAATATTTCATATATGCTCTTCTGCTGCAATGTTCTGTGATGAGATCATATTACTGCCAGAAACGAATGTTTATATTATATATATGAGATATATATTATATATTGTTGATTTCGTTTCAAATGTGATGCTTGTGAAGCATAATAAAATGGGACTTCATTAATGAGATTAATGAAATAAAAGAAACCTGAAGATGTTGTAGAAACTTGTTTAAAAACCGGTAGCTCTAGTTCTTGTTTTGCATAGCGGTATTCCTTGTAGAATATCCAACACCTTATTCGATAAGGAAAGAGCCGAGATCCCTTCACCGGGAGTGACCTCTTTAGCGAAACTAGCAGATGATGCACACTCGGTTTGTCTTTTGATTGCTTTTATAGTTTTGGCTTTGCATAGCGGTATTTGTGAAATATCCTGCACCTTATTCAATAAGGAAAGAGCCGAGATCCCTTCACCGGGAGTGGCCTCTTTAGCAAAACTAGTAAAAGCCTCAAAACCACTCCATTTAAAATCACTCGATTCTATGACGATATCAAGTTCATTACGCAAAGGGATTTCTTATAAACCTGTCGTAGCCCTCCGTCTTTTCAGATAAGTACTAATTAGTATTCGTGCTACGTTTGTTGACTATGTTAAGGCGTAGTGTGCGGTAGCTGATTAGTGCTTATCTGTATAAGCATATGATGTGATTGGATTAGGGTAGTCGTGCGGCTTTGTTGACTATGTTAAGGGTCGTGCGGGTGGGTTTAATTCAATCGGGAAATGACGGGTTGAACTTGACTAGCACTTATGTTTTGTTGACTATGTTAAGGTCATATAGCTGCTAGGGGTAAAATATTATCGGGAATTTCAAGTGTTGAAATTTGCAATGAGATTGCATACCTCCTATGAGATAGTTGGGTCCCGATACCCGCTGCGAGTAAGAGTTACTCCTGGCAGCGTTTTACACATTACAATTAGCCGATCAAGTAGGTGTCTAGAAAGGTGTCAACGGGGTTAAGCCTCTGGGAAAATGAGGTTTACTTTAAATAGTTCCGTGCGAAAGCATGGGGAACCTCCCTCAAAGTGCCGGCACTGGCCTGGCTGAAAGATTGGCAAACTTGTAGGGTGTAATTAATCCCGGCTAGTCTTTCCTTGTAGGGTTTGAAGGAAGATTTGACTAAAACGGTAGGAGCCATCCTGATTAGATATATTAATAACCAAATCTAATCTTGCAAAAGCGCACGCAGAGTGTTTTCTTCTCTCTCTCTCCTGGTTGCGACTATGTCACGCCTTAATCAAGATAAAAATACGGATGTATTGACCGAACCCGCTTGTTATACTGTGCTAAGGGGCGTTGGTCCCGCTCCAACTTATAATTGTTATAAGACCGAGCAGGAACTAGGGGATTACCAGAATTCCCGCACCACCCAAACGAAGAAAGTGCATTCTGATGCATCTTCTTCGAGTGTGTTCATTACCGAGAACTGTTTCTCAGTATCCTTTACGTCCTGGGTATAAGATACCGGATCGGGATCCCGCAAATGTAATCTGTTACATGGGCTACAGATAGGTAGAGAACTGAGAATGGGTGATAAGTTTCAAGAGTTGGAAGCGGTGCAATTGTTGCAAGCCAAGTAGTTGGCAGTTATCACCCTGTATTAAAAAAAAATATATTGATTCTGAACGAATGTTATTAGATACCGAACCTGATATACAACATCATATCAGTATCTTTATTTAATAAAGAAGATATAATTTTGTATTGTTGGATAATGTTTTGAACATTTCTTATATCAAGAGTTGATCAGTTCAGGCACGTTATCTAAAAGCATAGACGTTCTAAATCAAACCACGGTTCTTAATGTACAGAACACACACAAGAGGAAGAGTTCAGAAATGAACGAATCCTTCTTGAGGTTTTGTAGACTAGGTCATATCAATGTGACCCAACTAGCTAAGTTACATTTAGATGCATATTTAAATTAGTTTGAATTTACATTTGTGAAACTTGCCAGTCATGTCACAAAGATAAGATGACCATAGCTCTGTTTATTGGAAACAAAGAAGGAGTTAGTGAACTCTTGGGATTGATACATGATGATGTATGAGGTCCCCTGTCTACACATGCCAAGACTGGTTCTTTGTACTTCAGAAGTAGAGAACCAAAAACGGGTATAGGTATTATGTCCTTTGATGTGATCAGGGAGGAGAATACTTGAGCACGGGATTCCTGGACTATTCGAAAGGAGAATGAGATTCTCTCTCAGCATTACTCCTCCGTATACACCACAATACGTTGGTATATCGGGACGGAGCAATCGCACCCTATGTGATAAGGTGTGCTCTATGATGAGTACTGTTGAGTTACCTATTTCCTTTTGGGGATTATGCACTTGAGAAGCTGCATACCTATTGAATAGGGTTCCAACCAAATCAGGTGGCTACCACTCCATATGTGATATGGTATGAAAAGAGCCCATCTCTTAAGGATGTTAAGATTTGGGATTGTCCAAAGCAAAATCCGGACAAACTCGAGGCAAGGTCAGATCTGTGGAAGTTTGTTGGATATCCCAAGCATTCGCAAGGGAATATCTTCTACCAAACTGGGGGGCAAAAGGTATTTTGTTTCTCAGCATGCCACCTTTTGGAAAGGGAATTTCTTGTGAAGAAATAGGTGGTTATGAGGTAGAACTGGAAAAAGTTCCAGCTATACAAACTGCAGCTGATGATTTGGTAAACCCGAAGGATTCAATAGTTTCTAACGAACCTCAGTTTCTCCGCCAATCTAGTAGGGTTCCTCATCCACCTGAGAGATACTTCGGTTTCTCTATGACAGTGGGAGCGAGGATTGCATCATAAGATGATGACCCAACTAGTTTCGAGCAGGCCATTAAGAGTGGGGACTCTGTGAGAATGGCTGGATGCTTAGCGATCTGAGATGGAATCCATATACACCAACAAAGTATGGACTTTGGTTGCTTTATCTGAAGGGTTAAATCCCCATCAGAAGCAAGTATATCTTGAGAAGATTACTTGGTGTACATGGAAAAGTTAAGACTTTCAAAGCTATGCTTAAGTCCATCCAGATCCTACTTGCCATTGCTACATACCATAACTATGATATCTGGCGGTTGGGTGTCATGACTGCTTTTCTAAATAGTGATTTAGAAGAGAGCATCTATAAGTACACAGCTAGAGGGCTTCATAGACAGTGGGAGCAGCGGAAACATGTGCAAGTTGCTTTATGGGATAAAGCAGGCATCGTGGAGTTGGAACGTCTGTTTTTATATGGTAGTCAAAGATTTTGACTTCATCAAAATGGTAAATGAACCTTGTATATACAAAAAGGTAGTAGAGAGTATAGTGGTGATCCTCGTATTGTACGTGGATGACATACTCTTGATAGGAAAGGAGTTTCCTATGCTACACTCAATCAATCTCCTCTTATCACAAGGATTCTCTATATAGGATCAAGGTGATACCTTATAAATCCTGGTTTTGGATCTATGAGATAGATCTAATTGGATGTTAGGATTCTCACTAGGTGTAGTGAGATGGTATCAAACGATCCTGGGGAGAATCACTGGATAGCTTCCAAGGTGGTAAGGTCGACTGAGTGTCAGTCACAGGCATTGTCTTTACCTTCAGTGGAGGGACGGTATGTTGGAAGAGTTCCAAGCTAGATACCGTGACATACTAGACTGTAACGCCTTGAAAAGTCGTTTTGGTGTTTTCCTGAAAATCGGTGAAAATTCGGTATTTTTCCGAAAACCCTCCTTTTTGTTATTTTGCAGTTTAGGACTAATTATACCTAATCTGGATAGGTAATTGCTAGTTTTTAGTAGCTAATGAATTACTTATGAAATTCCGGTCGTTTAAAAAAAAATTCCCTAATTTTTCAATTTTTAATATTATTTTAAGCCGGTAAGAAAATACATTAAATTAGCAATAAATACAAACTTTTCTGGGCTAATTTTAATCTTTAAAATTATGTTAATTAAAATCTAGTTGTAACATAAATTTTTAGTATTTTATTTTGATTTTTAACTAATTTTTATTATAGAAAACGAAATTTATTGAATTTAAGCTTAAACTTGCAATTTTGGACTTGTAGGGGGTCTTTTTGCATAAAATTTCTTTTGTAAACCCCTCTCTATCTTCCCTCAGCCCTAGGCCGGCCCCACCATGATCAGGTCCAGAAAATTGCTTGCCTCACTTTGACTTTATTCATGTGATGAAATGGATTGTTTTGAGAATTGATTAAAATATAGTATGTTGAAGGCATGGTGCTTTGACTTTGGGGGAGTTTGACTAGTGACCATTCCCACACCCCACACCACTCCCCTCTCCCTTTGCTCTGGCCGAAACCAGCAGCCCCCTCCCCTTCATCTCTTTTCTTTTCATCTTCTTCAAAATTCTTCAAGTTTGCTTCAAAAAAATTCCAAATTTAAACCTCACAATATAACCCCATCCTTCATCCCTTTTTCCTTCACCTCCCTTGCTTGGATCATGATGCTTTGAGGCCATCAATTGAAGCAAATTTCCTCTTGCTAGATCCATAGATTTGAGGTATAATTTCTACTCTTTTAAGTTAATATGGTTAGAATTCTTTAATCTAGTTGTTTAGTGTTAATTTTAGTGTTAATCCTAATCTGGTTTTTTTAAAAAGTTAATGGTTGAGTTAATTAGGGTTTCTTGGAACCATGTTTTAGTTAATTAAATCTTTTTAATTAATCTAGTTGCTTACTTAACCAATCTATATGGTTACTTTGCTTAAGTGGCTTGATGTTATGCTAATCTAAGTTAACTTGTGTGAAATTTTCATTGTTGTTGCTAATTACCAAAAATCAAGAGAAGGGTTGTGTTGGAATTATGGTTTGATGCATAGTTAATGATTTAAAATTAGTGTAATGGCTAGCTAGTGGGTTAGTTTGGATTGTTGTGTTGGATTGTGTTATTTTTGTCGCTAATTGTCGATGTTTGCACCAAATTTGCGAACTTCTAGCTTACTAGGTTTTATTATATTATTGTGGCGAATTAATTGCGATATCTAGATTATATTATTGGCATATCCTATGACTTTTAGGATGTGTGAGTGCGGATTTTTGAGTAATCGGGTTTTAGTTTTGCCGGGCGACCAATTCGGCGATTTTTGCAGTTTTTACGATTTTCGCGTGTGTTCCGCGCACCTTGTGCACGTTGTACCTAGCTTGTGAACGTTAGTATTTTCGTTTGGGTTTTGCGTCATTCTTGATATGTAACCTTATGTTTGGTATTGATGTAAATTCCAGGTTCGGTCGCGGAGATGTCAGACGCGGCTCGAAAGGGGAAAGCGATGATTGGACGCAGCTAGCTAGGGATTCCGGTGAGTAGATGTAACATCTACGGGGGACTATCGTTGGATGGCGCAAGCCGCCCGATAGTTTTAGTAACTTAAAAGATTCTTAGTGATGTTAGTAATTAGGGGTGTAACACTTATATGATTATTTGCTGCATCCATGCCTTATATTGACATACATATGCGAACCCATTTTATAGGACATCTGCACCATTGCCAAGGTTTTTATATGCAGCACGAGCACTATTCATGCTTACACACACGCCCTGGTAATTGCCATGCCACCACACTAGATAACCTATAATTTGAAACCTTTTACTAATTGATGCTTAAACCTATGCTATTGCCTTTAATTCCTTAAAATGAAATCGTAGGATTGCTATTCATGTGCATGTACCTCATCATATTATTTGTTCATGCCTAGTCTATTAATCATACATCGTAGCTTAATTATTGATACCATATGCATTCATCACCATTGATATATGCACTTATGAGGATTTCTTGAGATTTTATGATATTTCTGGATTTCGGGGGAAAGCCGCAAAATTTCTAAACTTATTATGTTTTTAAAATATGTAATTGCGGTTTTCTAGTGATATAAAGTGTCGTCCACCATGAATTTGCTGTGGTTTTCGAGATCCGTGTCGAGGAGTGGAGGAACCGTCACGGGTACATGGTGGGCCCGGTATGGTACCCCGGGGCAAGATGAATGTGGTGTTGACGTTGAGCCTGGCATGGGACGGATTACCTACCGGTGACTGTTTGGCACGGCGGATATCCAGAGGATACCGACCGTGGCCGCGAGATGATGAGATATTGATATTGAGATGGGTCGGCCGGATGGCTGAGGCCAGAGACACTATGACATGGATTTATGAGATTTGAGACAGTTTTCAGGTGTCGTTGCTGGACACAGATTGTTGTCGATTCTATGAGTATTATGCTGGCATTTTAAAAGAGTTTCAAAAACAAAAAGAGATAAAATGTTTCTTATATGTACCTATTGAGACCTCAGATATTCATGTTGCATACATACACCTGCTAATACACTGATGTTGTATACACACCTGCTAGTGCATCCAGTCTTACCTGTATTAGAGATGCTAGAATACTTGTGTGCATGCATACGATAGCCTGTGTAGATGTTATTTATTACTCACAAGTTGGCAACTCACCCCCGTTGTGCCACAGCCTTTTGCAGGTCCGCTCCGTCAGTACAGTAGCGGCGGGCGCTCTTGTTTCTTTTGCCTGGACTCGAGGTTTTGCTCTTAGGTGGGTTATATTATTATTTTTGCACCACCTTGTATATTCTTTGTATCTAGTGTACTCCATCTACTGTATCTACCAGTATTATTGTATATTGACCTAGAGATGAGACTGTGAGGTTTGTGGACTTTTATGCTGTATTTTGGGGTCGAGCTCACTTGAGTCGACATGCTGTTTTTCTTATGCTTCATTATGATTATTTCGCATGTTGTTGCTTTATATTGCGTGGGATTTATGACCGCCTTGTGGCGAAGAGCTAGCTCCCGCTTGGGGATGCCTTATTTGTTGGATTCATATATATTCTTGTTGTACCCATTTTGGGGGCCAATATTTACAAAGGAGACTCTGCCGAAATTTTCGGAAAATTTTGTATTGTTTTTTTAAAAAGATTTTTATATGACTTATTTGATAAACTCGCTTTCAATGGATTGGTTTTCCTTCACTCTTTTGCTTATTTGGTTTTGGTTTCTGGGTTTTGGCTTACTTATTTTACGGACGTCTTGAGACGTTTCGTAACCTAAGTGCCAGTCACGTTCCGTACCCTACGGGTCATGACAAAGTTGGTATCAAAGTCATAGGTTTTACCTTTTTGAGTGTAGGATGACCCTTGGTAGATGGAGTAAGTGACTTAAGTAGGGTAACGTAGCGTGTGTATGTCCGCGGCATACTTGCGATACGGTACTCCGCCTAAGTGACTTTAAGATATACTTGCTTGAAATTCCTTCTTCATTTCCGTGTATCCTATGAATCTATTGCACTGTTCTTACTATCCGTTTTCCTGTAACAGCCACTATGCCGCCGAAGGCTACGAGGGCACAGAGGGCTGCCGCCGAGACGAGATTCGAGCTGGCTCGTTCGAGACTAGGACTGAGCAGGGTGGTATGCCTACGCCGCAGGGACAGACCGATCCACCTTCCCCAGGCCGTATGGATAGGCTCGAGACTGGTATGGAGGAGTTGCGACAGATGATGGGGGGCATGCAGGAGCTACGTCAGATGGTAGGATCCCTAGTTGCAGCCAGTCGTACACCGAGGCCTGATGACGTACCTACTACATCACAGACGACCATGATACCTGCTCCTACTACTACCACCGTGGCCATTCCGGTTTCGCTACAGGATTTCATGAGGCTGAGACCTCCAGTATTCACCGGCACCGAGGCAGCGGAGGACCCACAGACGTTCCTTGACAGTTTAGCCAGGATCTGCCGTTCGCTGAGATGTTCGGATGATTGATGGGTAGAGCTTGCGAGTTTCCGACTAGAGGGTCTCGCGCAGACATGGTGGGAGTCAGTCTTGAGAGGTTGAGCTGTAGGTCTACCGCCTATGACTTGGGCCGAGTTTACAGCGGTCTTTCTAGCTCGTTTCCTCCCAGAAAGCGTTCGTGATGCCAGAGCTCGTAGCTTCGAGGCCTTAGTCAAGACACCTGGGATGACGGTGTCTGAGTATGACATCCAGTTTACACAGTTATCCCGATATGCTCAGTATTTGGTGGATACCGAAGAGAAGATGGTGAAGAGGTACGTACAGGGACTTGATGCCCAGCTATATCTTGCCATTGGCGCCCAGCACTACGACACTTTTTCAGCTGCTATGGATACGGCATTACGGATGGAGGCACGCATATCACAGACTTCGGCCATTTCTGGGCCGAAGAGGATTCGCACCGATGTACCGTCTCAGAGGCAGCGCGCCAGATTTTTTCCGAGAGATAGGCCTGGCAGAGGATTTGGACGGGGACAGTTATATGGTTCTTATCCCCAGGGGCAGCAGCCGTCGCCAGGGTGTTTTGGGTGCGGGAGTCCGCACCATCTTGTCAGAGACTGTCCGGCGCGACGACAGGGAGCGACGACCATTCCGCATGTGACCCTACCACCATCACCACCCCCTCCTCAGAGAGCCCTACTTCCTACCACAGGCGATGCTCCACGCCAGTTAGGTGCATACAGAGGCCGTGGATGCGGCGGTCCTGTTCAGAGAGGACGAAGAGGCAGAGGCCGAGGTCGAGGTCAGCCCGCTATCGGTGGAGGACAGGCCCGAGTATTTGCTTTGACACCGCAGGATGCGCAGGCATCCAATGCCGTTGTGACAGGTACCTTGCCAGTTTGCTCTTTCGACGCACGGGTATTATTTAACCCGGGTTCCACACATTCGTACGTCTCTACACACTTCGCACCGATGTTGAGCCGTGAGTCGTCGTCGTTAGATCAGCCGCTTGTTGTTATGACCCCGGTAGGCGAGCCGTTTGTCGCTCGTTTTGTTTTTCGATTGTGTTCCATTCGTATCGGGGAGAGGGAGTCATTGGTTGATTTGATTCTCCTCGATATGTTGGACTTTGATGTGCTTCTGGGCATGGATTGGCTAGCCACTTGTTATGCTTCGGTGGACTGCCGTGAGAAGGCAGTCAGATTTAGCTTTCCTGGAGAGCCAGTCCTTGTTATTCAGGGAGACCGCAGCGTCGCTCTTCCCAGCTTGATTTCGTCTCTTCGCGCTGGTCAGCTCTTGCGGAAGGGATGTCAGGGATTCTTAGCGTATATTTGTGATACTCGAGCTGCAGAGGTTCCGTTGGACCGGGTCCCAGTTGTTTGTGAGTTCCCTGATGTTTTCCCTGATGAGCTACCTGGGCTACCACCTGAGCGCGATGTTGAGTTCTGCATTGATTTGATTCCCGGCTCGGGGCCTATTTCTATACCGCCTTATCGGATGGCCCCAGCAGAGCTTCGAGAGCTGAAGGATCAGTTGCAGGATTTGTTAGATAAGGGGCTTATTCGACCTAGTGTTTCTCCGTGGGGTGCTCCGGTCCTGTTTGTCAAGAAGAAGGATGGAAGTTTGCGCTTATGTATCGACTACCGCCAGCTGAACAAAGTTACCGTTCGGAATAGATATCCGTTGCCACGCATTGATGATTTGTTCGACCAGCTTCAGGGTGCGGGATATTTTTCGAGGATCGACTTGCGATCAGGATACCATCAGCTGCGAGTTCGACAGGAGGATATACCGAGGATAGCTTTCCGCACGCGCCACGGCCATTATGAGTTTTTGGTGATGTCGTTCGGACTCACCAACGCCCCAGCAGCATTCATGGATTTGATGAACCGTACTTTCAGGCCGTATCTTGACTTGTTCATCATCGTGTTTATCGACGATATCTTGGTGTACTCCCAGAGCAGAGAGGAGCACGAGCAGCACTTGCAGATTACGTTACAGACTCTGAGGGAGCACCAGCTGTTCGCAAAGTTCTCCAAGTGTGCGTTCTGGCTGGACAGCGTCGGATTCTTGGGTCACGTGGTTACGAGAGACGGCATTTGTGTGGACCCGAAGAAGATTGAGGCTGTTCAGCAGTGGCCCCGACCTACATCGGTTACTGAGATCCGTAGTTTTCTAGGCCTGGCGGGCTACTACAGGCGTTTTGTTCAGGACTTCTCCCGTATAGCTGCACCTTTGACCGGTTTGACCCGGAAGGGAGTTCCATTCGTTTGGATGGAGGAGTGCGAGCACAGTTTTCAGCAGCTACGGACTCGTTTGACTACGGCGCTAGTATTATCTTTGCCTTCGGGATCAGGCGGATTTGTGGTCTACTGTGATGCTTCGCGAGTGGGTTTAGGATGCGTATTGATGCAGCATGGCCGGGTGATCGCTTATGCTTCTCGGCAGTTGAGGAAGCATGAACAGAACTACCCCACTCATGATTTGAAGATGGCTGCAGTGGTCTTTGCATTGAAGATTTGGCGACATTACCTATATGGCGAGTCGTGCCAAATATTCACAGACCACAAGATCTTAAAATACATTTTTCAGCAGCGAGACCTGAACCTCAGACAGCGTCGTTGGATGGAGTTGGTGAAAGACTACGACTGCGAGATCTTATATCACCCAGGCAAGGCGAATGTGGTGGCAGATGCGTTGAGTAGGAGGCCCGGGGGTAGTCTATCCTTTTTGCGCGCAGTGTAGAGGCAGTCGTCAGCAGATTGGCAGATGTTATGCGACAGCCGAGTTGAGTTCGAGTTCACTCAGACAGGGGGACAGCTCGCGCATGTCCGTGCACGCCCACAGTTGCTTGACCGTATATATGAGGCACAGCGCAGTGACGACCGTTGCTCAGAGATCATGGCACAGATGGGACAGGGCAGATTTTTCGAGTTCGTGATTGATGATCAGGGGATTTTACGATATGGATCTAGACTGTGCGTACCAGATGCTGATGGATTGCGGCGCGATATTCTTGAGGAGGCACACCGATCAGTGTATAGTGTCCACCCCGGTTCCACCAAGATGTACCATGATATGAGAGAGACCTACTGGTGGGACGGGATGAAGAGGGATATTACGAAGTTTGTATCGAGATGCCTGACTTGTCAGCAAGTCAAGGCCGAGCACCAGAGGCCCGCAGGAGAGCTACAGCCGTTACCCATTCCAGAGTGGAAATGGGAGCAGATTTCGATGGACTTCGTTGTGGGTCTACCCAGGACCAGTCGAGGGTACGACTCCATCTGGGTGATCGTAGATCGATTGACGAAAGCGACTCACTTCCTGCCAGTGAAGACGACTTTCAGCTTCGCTCAGTATGCCCAGCTTTACATCGACGAGATCGTGCGACTACATGGCGTACCAACTTGTATCGTGTCAGATCGAGGCACCCAGTTCACCAGCCGACTTTGGCAGAGACTTCAGGAGGCTTTGGGCACTCGTTTGAGCTTCAGCACAGCGTTTCATCCGCAGACCGACGGACAGTCAGAACGGACCATTCAGACTCTCGAGGACATGCTCAGAGCGTGCGTTTTAGACTTCGGCGGTAGCTGGGATCGTCATTTACCTCTAGTGGAGTTCTCCTACAACAACAGCTTCCAGGACACTATTCAGATGGCACCTTTCGAGGCATTGTATGGGAGGAGATGCAGATCGCCCGTCTGTTGGACAGAGCTCAGCGAGAGCAGTATTTTGGGGCCGCAGCTTGTTGAGGAGATGACAGCGAAGATACAGTTGATCCGAGACCGGATGAGAGCGGCTCAGAGCAGGCAGAGATCCTATGCAGACAGGCGCCGTCGCAGGTTAGAGTTCGCAGTTGGCGATCATGTTTTTCTGAGGGTCTCTCCGATGAAGGGCGTGATGCGTTTTAGGCGAAAGGGGAAGCTTAGCCCTAGATTCGTAGGTCCCTTCGAGATCCTCGAGCGTGTCGGCGCTGTTGCATATCGTTTGGCCCTTCCACCCAGCTTTCCCGATGTTCACCCCGTCTTCCATGTTTCGATGCTCCGCAAGTACCTTCACGACCCTTCGCATGCGATTCAGCACCCGACAGTCCAGCTAGAGCGCGACCTTTCTTTTGCAGAGCAGCCGGTGGCCATCCTGGATCGGCAGGTGAAGAAGTTGAGATCGAAGATTATACCGACCGTCAAGGTCCTTTGGCGTAGCCCGAGCAGCGAGGAGGTCACTTGGGAGACCGAGGGCGAGATGAGGAAGAAATATCCCCATCTCTTTGAAAGTACGCGTAGTTATTTTTAAATTCGGGGACCGAATTTCTTTAAGGGAGGAAGATTGTAACGCCTTGAAAAGTCGTTTTGGTGTTTTCCTGAAAATCGGTGAAAATTCGGTATTTTTCCGAAAACCGTCCTTTTTGTTATTTTGCAGTTTAGGACTAATTATACCTAATCTGGATAGGTAATTGCTAGTTTTTAGTAGCTAATGAGTTACTTATGAAATTCCGGTCGTTTAAAAAAATTTCCCTAATTTTTCAATTTTTAATATTATTTTAAGCTGGTAAGAAAATACATTAAATTAGCAATAAATACAAATTTTTCTAGGCTAATTTTAATCTTTAAAATTATGTTAATTAAAATCTAGTTGTAACATAAATTTTTAGTATTTTATTTTGATTTTTAACTAATTTTTATTATAGAAAACGAAATTTATTGAATTTAAGCTTAAACTTGCAATTTTGGACTTGTAGGGGGTCTTTTTGCATAAAATTTCTTTTGTAAACCCCTCTCTCTCTTCCCTCAGCCCTAGGCCAGCCCCACCATGATCAGGTCCAGAAAATTGCTTGCCTCACTTTGACTTTATTCATGTGATGAAATGGATTGTTTTGAGAATTGATTAAAATATAGTATGTTGAAGGCATGGTGCTTTGACTTTGGGGGAGTTTGACTAGTGACCATTCCCACACCCCACACCACTCCCCTCTCCCTTTGCTCTGGCCGAAACCAGCAGCCCCCTCCCCTTCATCTCTTTTCTTTTCATCTTCTTCAAAATTCTTCAAGTTTGCTTCAAAAAAATTCCAAATTTAAACCTCACAATATAACCCCATCCTTCATCCCTTTTTCCTTCACCTCCCTTGCTTGGATCATGATGCTTTGAGGCCATCAATTGAAGCAAATTTCTTCTTGCTAGATCCATAGATTTGAGGTATAATTTCTACTCTTTTAAGTTAATATGGTTAGAATTCTTTAATCTAGTTGTTTAGTGTTAATTTTAGTGTTAATCCTAATCTAGTTTTTTTTAAAAAGTTAATGGTTGAGTTAATTAGGGTTTCTTGAAACCATGTTTTAGTTAATTAAATCTTTTTAATTAATCTAGTTGCTTACTTAACCAATCTATATAGTTACTTTGCTTAAGTGGCTTGATGTTATGCTAATCTAAGTTAACTTGTGTGAAATTTTCATTGTTGTTGCTAATTACCAAAAATCAAGAGAAGGGTTGTGTTGGAATTATGGTTTGATGCATAGTTAATGATTTAAAATTATTGTAATGGCTAGCTAGTGGGTTAGTTTGGATTGTTGTGTTGGATTGTGTTATTTTTGTCGCTAATTGTCGATGTTCGCACCAAATTTGCAAACTTCTAGCTTACTAGGTTTTATTATATTATTGTGGCGAATTAATTGCGATATCTAGATTATATTGTTGGCATATCCTATGACTTTTAGGATGTGTGAGTGCGGATTTTTGAGTAGTCGGGTTTTAGTTTTGCCGGGCGACCAATTCGGCGATTTTTGCAGTTTTTGCGATTTTCGCGTGTGTTCCGCGCACCTTGTGCACGTTGTACCTAGCTTGTGAACGTTAGTATTTTCGTTTGGGTTTTACGTCATTCTTGATATGTAACCTTATGTTTGGTATTGATGTAAATTCCAGGTTCGGTCGCGGAGACGTCAGACGCGGCTCGAAAGGGGAAAGCGGTGATTGGACGCAGCTAGCTAGGGATTCCGATGAGTAGATGTAACATCTACGGGGGACTATCGTTGGATGGCGCAAGCCGCCCGATAGTTTTAGTAACTTAAAAGATTCTTAGTGATGTTAGTAATTAGGGGTGTAACACTTATATGATTATTTGCTGCATCCATGCCTTATATTGACATACATATGCGAACCCATTTTATAGGACACCTGCACCATTGCCAGGGTTTTTATATGCAGCACGAGCACTATTCATGCTTATACACACGCCCTGGTAATTGCCATGCCACCACACTAGATAACCTATAATTTGAAACCTTTTACTAATTGATGCTTAAACCTGTGCTATTGCCTTTAATTCCTTAAAATAAAATCGTAGGATTGCTATTCATGTGCATGTACCTCATCATATTATTTGTTCATACCTAGTCTATTAATCATACATCATAGCTTAATTATTGATACCATATGCATTCATCACCATTGATATATGCACTTATGAGGATTTCTTGAGATTTTATGATATTTCTGGATTTCGGGGGGAAGCCGCAAAATTTCTAAACTTATTATGTTTTTAAAATATGTAATTGCGGTTTTCTAGTGATATAAAGTGTCGTCCACCATGAGTTTGCTGTGGTTTTCGAGATCCGTGTCGAGGAGTGGAGGAACCGTCACGGGTACATGGTGGGCCCGGTATGGTACCCCGGGGCAAGATGAATGTGGTGTTGACGTTGAGCCTGGCAGGGGACGGATTACCTACCGGTGACTGTTTGGCACGGCGGATATCCAGAGGATACCGACCGTGGCCGCGAGATGATGAGATATTGATATTGAGATGGGTCGGCCGGATGGCTGAGGCCAGAGACACTATGACATGGATTTATGAGATTTGAGACAGTTTTCAGGTGTCGTTGCTGGACACAGATTGTTGTCGATTCTATGAGTATTATGCTGGCATTTTAAAAGAGTTTCAAAAACAAAAAGAGATAAAATGTTTCTTATATGTACCTATTGAGACCTCAGATATTCATGTTGCATACATACACCTGCTAATACACTGATGTTGTATACACACCTGCTAGTGCATCCAGTCTTACCTGTATTAGAGATGCTAGAATACTTGTGTGCATGCATACGATAGCCTGTGTAGATGTTATTTATTACTCACAAGTTGGCAACTCACCCCCGTTGTGCCACAGCCTTTTGCAGGTCCGCTCCGTCAGTACAGTAGCGGCGGGCGCTCTTGTTTCTTTTGCCTGGACTCGAGGTTTTGCTCTTAGGTGGGTTATATTATTATTTTTGCACCACCTTGTATATTCTTTGTATCTAGTGTACTCCATCTACTGTATCTACCAGTATTATTGTATATTGACCTAGAGATGAGACTGTGAGGTTTGTGGACTTTTATGCTGTATTTTGGGGTCGAGCTCACTTGAGTCGACATGTTGTTTTTCTTATGCTTCATTATGATTATTTCGCATGTTGTTGCTTTATATTGCGTGGGATTTGTGACCGCCGTGTGGCGAAGAGCTAGCTCCCGCTTGGGGATGCCTTATTTGTTGGATTCATATATATTCTTGTTGTACCCATTTTGGGGGCCAGTATTTACAAAGGAGACTCTGCCGAAATTTTCGGAAAAATTTGTATTGTTTTTTTAAAAAGATTTTTATATGACTTATTTGATAAACTCGCTTTCAATGGATTGGTTTTTCTTCACTCTTTTGCTTATTTGGTTTTGGTTTCAGGGTTTTGGCTTACTTATTTTACGGACGTCTTGAGACGTTTCGTAACCTAAGTGCCTGTCACGTTCCGTACCCTGCGGGTCGTGACATAGACGATTAAAGGAAATATACATCGTTACCAAGGATGCTACCAAAGAGGCAGTCTGGATATATATAGGTTCATGATATGAACTTTGTTCCTGCCATTGTATGACAATGGAGTTGTGGCTTATGCCTAGGAACCACCGTCCCATCTGAGATCCAGACATATTCTTAGGCAGTATCACCTGATCATGGAGATGGTTGATCTCTAGGGAGATCAAGGTTAGGAGAGTAGACACAGAGGACAACAGGCGCGGATCAACTCACAAAGGCCTATTTCCCAGTAGAGACTTTTATGGGATGGTTGAGTATGAGGTACTTCAACCACAGCTGATTGTTGGGTATTAGATACCACAACAGATGGCCCTACTGCAAGTGAGAGATTGTTAGTGATATGTATGCCATAGAGGCCATTACTGTACATACGATATATATTGTAGTGCATGTTTGGACATATATAGGGAGGACTTTCTTACTCGACATGATAGTATGCTATCTGGTTGCTCTTTATCTTAACATGTACTCTGATAGTCTCTATATTACATGTTGATAAAGCCCTTAGGATGAGTACTTGACTACCAGGACTATGATGCAGATCATACTAGTGGGGACAATGTAGTCGCTAAGTACATCCTTCAAATGTTCCTAGTCGTAGGTGTATCGAGACAGGGCATCGATATACCAGAGTAGACTAGCGTATGCTTCTCGACCCATGAAGATGGGCGATGGATGATCCCATATCCATTAGTGTTTGACATCAAAGATAGTATACGGGTGCTCAGTGGAGACTGGGTACACTGGACGGACTCGCCGAGAACTCCCAGATGGTATTATACCTCACGTCAGATAGCAGTTCTCTGGTGACACTGGTACAGGTGTTCACACCATAATATTGCATTATTATATTCCCCATTCTTATTCGTTTTATAAATAAACAGGTGCTTTTGACGCATGTCTGCTACATATTACAGGTTACAGGTTCTTGGATCTAAAACAGTGAAAGTAATGAGAAGACAATGCAAAAAGTGAGACTACAAATGATAAATGGTGAAATCTCGATCGCGCCTACATTGTGAGAAACAATGAACAACAGTTCACCGAGTATAATGGCAGCGACACGAAGAAACAGTTAAAGTTCACTACAAGTATTCACTGGAGATCTGGAGAAGAAATAGAAGCCAATCTGATAAAGGACGTGAAGAAACAGAAAGTACAAGAATAGAAGAGCCAACACAGGAAAATTCAGAGCCTAATCCTTCCTTTTGGCCGCGGAACCGCGGACAAACCAGGCCTCGGGCCGCGGTTCCGCGGTGGAGTAGAGCATTTGGAAAATACAAATTTTACCATATTTTTTGTACGGCGCTGACTAGTCAACCTAGGGGTATTCTTGTAAATGCAGACGTGCGAATCAATTGTAACCTAGGGTTTCCTATCCTCTATAAATAGGAACTCTAAAGCTTGTATTAGGTTATGCCTCCCTTCATTAATAAAATTCAGATTTCTTTTGGAGAGCATCGGTGCCTCTTTTCATATCATCTATTCAGATCTGACAACCCTGTGTAAATGTTTGGAGAGAGCCATCTGTAAGTAGTTTTATTTAATTGCTCTAGTTTAGATTTAATTCCTTGCCTTAGATAAATGTTCTTCAATTCCCTAATGAGTGAGTAGTCTCCTCGCTTGTTAGGGTTAGCTTTGGGGAAGGCTTTTTGAGAGATGAGATCTCTCATCCCTTTCTTTCCCATCATACTTTTTCATAGGACTCCATGCATACATGCACACACCGCTCCCTACGGCACCCTATCCCACGAGGTAGCAGTGATACCGTAGTATAAAGGCCCGGTTGCGCGTGTTTTCCATGGAGGTTAGGGTAAGGATCGATAAAAAAAGGACAAGAACCTAGAGGAAGAAACATCTTCCCGAATGGATCTAATCCCCTTTATTGATAATTACCATAACTCCTCTTAGATCCTAATTTGGGTATAGAAAGCGTTGAGATTTATTTACATTTCCAAACCTACCCTAAACCTAACCCTAGCAAGATTTAGATCTAGATAATCTTAGTATAGATAGATTTAGTTTTTAGATTTAATAAATCAATCCGAACATCCATAGGAATTAACTCGTTTGAGCGATTAGGAAATTCACAACATCCCTGTGGACCGACCCGTACTCACCTGCTAGCTGCAAAGCGACGCCGTTCTTGATTGCGGTTATAAATTATTTTTGATTCATCTTTTGAAGCGCAAGCACGCTAAATATCTATAAATCAAATGGCGCCGTTGCCAGGGATGGCGTGTTATTTCCTTTTTGCAATTTCGGGTTAATCTAAAATTTAAAAAATCATAAAAATCTGAAAAATCCCCCAAAAAAATATAAAAATATTTCATCTGTTATTTTTGGAAAGGGTATTTTTGTGAGAATTTTGTAGGATCGAAAACAACAGATCAGAACAGAGGGAGATTTGAAAAACAGAACAGCAGAAAAAATTTGGAGCATTGAACCCCTCACCGCGCCGCCTTTCCGCGGCAGAAACCTACCTCAGACCGCGTAAACGCGGCCGCCTTGACGATTCGTCGCGTGAAAAAAATTCTGGGGATCCGCGCCTCTTCCACCGCCGCGTTTCCGCCGTGGGACCCCACCTAAGACCGCGGAAACGCGGTGGGCCCGTGACATCAGACAGTGAAAAAAGCTCTGTAAGCTCCTCTGCTCTTTCTCCTCTGCAAATTTCAATATATCTTCTGAAAATCTCCTGCAGGATTTTTTGCGCTTTAAAAATCTTTTCCCTTCCAAATAACAAATCTTGTGCAGGATTTTTGTGCTTCGCTTAAAATAGAAATTGATTGCAAGTAATATTTTTCTATTTTGCATATCTTCTATCGAAAATCTTTTTGCAAAATTTCCAAATAAAGAGCAAGCGGAAAAAGGAAAAAAAAATTTTAACAACATGCAAATTTTTGCCGCAAATAAATCCTTGCACCACCCAACCTTCTTTCTTTTCCCCTTTCTTCTATCATGGGTACCCCAAATCATAAATCACTTTCCGAACTTTGGTATCCTGAACCAAACTTTGCCTCATACGTCAATTGTTTCGGTCGATTTAAGGAAGATCCCTCCGTGCCTAAAATTTCTTTGAAAGATCAAATAGAAGCGTCTAGGAGAAACAGTTCGACTTTACAACCTACTTTGTGTCAACCTTGTCAACCTTCACCACTTTCGTACGTTGACACCATTTTTCCAAGTCCTGCTGTAACTCCTAAACCGATGTCCATTGCTGAGCATATTGCTCAATCTCGTAGCCGATCTTTCACCCCTCTCCACTCATCTAGTTCTAGGGATCCACAAGACTATTCACCTTTTTATCCACATATTGATCCTACTCCTGTCCAACCATCCACTTCTTACCAGTCCTACCCGAATTTCCCACCGTTACTAGACACTGTTTCTACACAGCCATTTGGGAGTTTCACGTATCCAAACAATTTTGAATCTTTTACCAAAACCCCTCCACAACCCATGTCTAGTTTGGAACAGTCGTTGGAAGCTTATATTTTAGCAATAAACAAGATGACAAGGAATGTGGATGCGTCCATTGCCGCCCTTATGCAACCTACTGAACCGGTAGCTAGTTTCCAACTAGCTTCAAATTTTTCAATGTATGAGGAGGTGGTTGGACAGAGTGAGAATTTGAGAGGAGCAAGTGAGTTCTACACATTTCCAAATCAAACCTACCCTTATCCAATTGAAACCCACAACTCCGATTTTCCATCGATTGTCCCAAATGATTCACAAGTTACAAATAAAACATCTAACGAGTTGTGTAACTTTGTAGTGCTTGATTTGCCAGATTGTAAAGAACCCCTTTCGAGTGAAACCACACTTAATCCTTTCGATCTTTACACCTCCAATATAGAACCTGAATTAATTAATATCCATGCTTTTGATGAGGTGTCAGAAAATATTGATTTTCACTTGATTGAGGATATAGATGCCGGGAATATTTTGGATGATGAACCAGTAGATTTGATTGAAATTTTATGTCCAATTCATCATCCCGAGTCATTAGATGTTTCTCCCGAACTTCATATGTGTCTTGATTTTGATGATAATGGCATGGATGAGTTAAATATTGAGGAGAATTATGAGGAGAGTATTGAGGATAATATTGAGGTTGAACCATTTTTGTTTGATGTGTCGGATTTTCCAATTCATCCTCCCGAACCTTTAACTGTTATATCACCCTCCCTCCTTTACATCGTTCCGACCACGCAAAAGATCACGCTTGAAGACTGTGAGCTTGAAAAATTTTTCTTTGAATCTGACATAGTTCTCCCAGCCGATAACACTTACGAGTGTTTCAC
This sequence comes from Agapanthus africanus, assembly GCA_030015575.1. Taxonomy (NCBI): domain Eukaryota; kingdom Viridiplantae; phylum Streptophyta; class Magnoliopsida; order Asparagales; family Amaryllidaceae; genus Agapanthus; species Agapanthus africanus. Next base: position 920,688,941 of record JASDDO010000019.1, read on the forward strand.
TTTTTCGGACGATGTGGAAGACTCACCGCCCGAGTTTGAGTCTTTTAAATTTTCAGATGAGTTAGTTGAACCATCAGACTCGGTTGCTTACAATCGTTTCGAACCATTAATGGAATCTTTCAAGTTCGAGACAGTTTACTACGGTGAAGATAAGACTATCCCTAATTCACTTCCTTTCGTCCTTCCTATCATTCCGACCTTACAAGAGACCGTTACGCTTTCATCTCAAATACCAAGTTCGACGGACCCATGTTTGCTTGCGAATATTGAGGAATTTGACCCCATTTCTCGACGGGTTGATAGATTAGCACAATCGCTTTTAACACATCGGTCATCACAAATTGTGCTAATGTATTCACTTGATTTACACCCTCAAGATCGTGATACACTTCTTTCTCTTTTCCGCCATTCTTCTCCCCCACCGAGACCATATTCTACCTTTCTTCCCACACAGTCTCGTGTGCTTCTCATTTCCTTTCTTTCCACTCCATTCTTTCACCAACTCTACCATTACCACGATAAGATTTTTGAATGGTTGGTGCTAACGTTTGGCTTGTGTAAGGCCAAGTTTAAGTTTGGGGGAAACCTTGTTGTATATATATTTTGTTTTTCATTTAACAATAAAAATAAAAAAAATAATAAAAAATTTATAAATAAATAAACAGGGGGGTGCCGACAATTTTAACCCTCTTGGTGTAGCATGACAGTGAGGACACTGTCAAGTTTAAGTTTGGGGGTATGCTCGGTAAGCTTTCTTTCCTTCGCATTCATTTGTACATATTTTTGCATTTGCATACTTATTTTAAAATCCATAAAAATTGAAAATTTTCAAAAATTATAAAAATTATTGTATTCAATTTTGGCCTAATTGACTTGAGTTTGACAAATAGGTTAACTAGCTAGGAACAACTAGATCTTAGACTTAGTAAATTAAAAACTCTAAAAATAACCTTCCTTAAAGTTTAACGGTAGAAACTATATGTCTTTATAGTTTATTTAGAAATAGACAAATTTTGAGTTCACTTCTTGGGCTAGGTAGAAACAAAGGAAAAGTATTGATATTTTTATTAGAGTATAAGTTTGAAAAATAATTCCAAGCTTAAGTTTAGATTCTGAAAATGTATACCCTACAATTTGCACGATCACGCACCTTGAAACTTGGAATAGTAGAAGAGACCTTGAAATGCTCTTGTCTAAAGTCCTTTGTACAATGAAAATAAAAATAAAAAATAAAAAAAAGTGAATAAAGAGAAAAAAAATGAACACTGTTTTTTTGTGATTACTTAAGGCTGCAAAAATAGAAAAAATATTTAGCGAGGGTGCTTCATCACCTAGTGCCTTAGACCAACTGGTTTGGAGTCACTGCTAAAGCCTTGGGTGTTGCAAGACTAGGAATTACACTTTAAAGGGCAAACGCATTTTGTAATCGGTCGTTGGTACCTCAAGAAGTATTAACGATCGCATGAAGGATGTGTAAGCAAAATTCATTTAAAAATTCACCAATTAATAAGTACTTTGGACAACGGACAAGAGTATGATTGCTTGATTTGAATTTCCAAGTGTAGGGGTGATTTATACACACACGTAGGGGTATGTGATTGGGATTTAGATAAGAGAAAGGAATGAAGAATAGAACTTGTATCTTTAGTAGAGTTGATAAAAATTCCTAAGTGGAGATGGAACCCTAGAAGGAAAACTTAAGAGATGCCGAAAGCTAAGTAAGTCTACGGGATATATATAATCTTAAGTTAAATGATAAGGAAGTGTGAAGAATATGGGTGGATAATTTACGAGTCGACGATGATAGAATTCCTTGTTAGAAACCCTAATTGGAGAATTAAAGACAATAGGCCTAATTGATAGGATTTTGTGGGTAGTATCCGCTGAAAACCCTCAGGAACAACACTCCTCCTACTAGGGACACCTAAAGGTTTAACGGCTTTTTGCACGAGCTCAGTGCAATCGCGTTTCCCTGCGAAAGTGCGGTTAGGTTTTTGTCGAGAATAAAAAATAAGTTTGCTCGAGGACGAGCAAAAGATAAGTTTGGGGGTATTTGTTCACACCATAATATTGCATTATTATATTCCCCATTCTTATTCGCTTTATAAATAAACAGGTGCTTTTGACGCATGTCTGCTACATATTACAGGTTACAGGTTCTTGGATCTAAAACAGTGAAAGTAATGAGAAGACAATGCAAAAAGTGAGACTACAAATGATAAATGGTGAAATCTCGATCGCGCCTACATTGTGAGAAACAATGAACAACAGTTCACCGAGTATAATGGCAGCGACACGAAGAAACAGTTAAAGTTCACTACAAGTATTCACTGGAGATCTGGAGAAGAAATAGAAGCCAATCTGATAAAGGACGTGAAGAAACAGAAAGTACAAGAATAGAAGAGCCAACACAGGAAAATTCAGAGCCTAATCCTTCCTTTTGGCCGCGGAACCACGGCCAAACCAGGCCTCGGGCCGCGGTTCCACGGTGGAGTAGAGCATTTGGAAAATACAAATTTTACCATATTTTTTGTACGGCGCTGACTAGTCAACCTAGGGGTATTCTTATAAATGCAGACGTGCGAATCAATTGTAACCTAGGATTTCCTATCCTCTATACATAGGAACTCTAAAGCTTGTATTAGTTTATGCCTCCCTTCATTAATAAAATTCAGATTTCTTTTGGAGAGCATCGGTGCCTCTTTTCATATCATCTATTCAGATCTGACAACCCTGTGTAAATGTTTGGAGAGAGCCATCTGTAAGTAGTTTTATTTAATTGCTCTAGTTTAGATTTAATTCCTTGCCTTAGATAAATGTTCTTCAATTCCCTAATGAGCGAGTAGTCTCCTCGCTTGTTAGGGTTAGCTTTGGGGAAGGCTTTTTGAGAGATGAGATCTCTCATCCCTTTCTTGCCCATCATACTTTTCATAGGACTCCATGCATACATGCACACACCGCTCCCTACGGCACCCTATCCCACGAGGTAGCAGTGATACCCTAGTATAAAGGTCCGGTTGCGCGTGTTTTCCATGGAGGTTAGGGTAAGGATCGATAAAGGAAGGACAAGAACCTAGAGGAAGAAATATCTTCCCGAATGGATCTAATCCCCTTTATTGATAATTACCATAACTTCTCTTAGATCCTAATTTGGGTATAGAAAGCGTTGAGATTTATTTACATTTCCAAAACTACCCTAAACCTAACCCTAGCAAGATTTAGATCTAGATAATCTTAGTATAGATAGATTTAGTTTTTAGATTTAATAAATCAATCCGAACACCCATAGGAATTAACTCGTTTGAGCGATTAGGAAATTCACAACATCCCTGTGGACCGACCCGTACTCACCGGCTAGCTGCAAAGCGACGCCGTTCTTGATTGCGGTTATAAATTATTTTTGATTCATCTTTTGAAGCGCAAGCACGCTAAATATCTATAAATCAACAGGTTAGTCTGTAGACCCGAGATCGTCATAGAGTCTTGTGTGATTCCCACTGTGCTTTGATTTCCATCATACCACGTCCCAGAGGCGTGCAAAACAGTGGCTTTTGGGTACATTCCCGAATCACATGGAGGCAATGAGCGATAGGAGGGGTTTCGTTTCTCCTGGTATAGAGAGTTGATGTTGCGCTGTGTTCGATTGGCTATAACTGGAAATCCCTGGCCAGGGTTGCTGAGATTTACTGGTAAGTGTCATCAGTAGTTTCTCGAACTGTTATAGACCTCATATCGACACGACTTATCGGTTACTGGGGTCTGACGTTTACCATCCCTACACTGGATATGCGACATATCAGACGAAGAGACCAGACTGTATGGGAGTGTTACTGATTGGATTCGCAGGAGAATGTACAGGCTTGCTTGTTAATCTTATGATTGCTCAATACACGGGTGGATGTTACGTTTAGCTGACCGCTTGCAGCTTGTGGGTGTTTTGATATGATTATCACCTACTGCCGGCGTATTGACGAGTCTTTAGAGTCCTACACAGAGGTTTCCTGGCTCAGGCAAAACGGAGTAGGAGCACATATGTGATATGTACGGGACCGAGAATAATACGTGTATGTGATACCGTATTAGATTCTCATGATATGTGATATCGGTCGGGTATATGTAATATAGCCGGGTCATCGGATCAAGTGTTGATTCGATGAACTGATACAGATTATATTAGTTGGTTATTTGTGAAATAGCCGGATTATAGAATCAAGTGTTGATTTGATAATTTAATGTATAATTATATATTTGATATATTACATTACATTAACTAATATAAGCTCACTTAAAAATTCTTTTTCTCACATGGATAACACATTGATATATATGAGATATATGTTAATTGTATTATTTTCTTTTGTTACTTTATATATTATATATGTGATATATAATATTGTAACATATTAAGGTTAAAATTGCAACTAAGGTTTTGAGAATAAAACATGTTAGGGTTTGGATTAGGGTTAATGTTATGGATAAGCTTTGTGGATGCTTCTTGAAGCTTTGACTTTAGTCTTCATCCTATGATATTTTGTGAAGATATTTGTTAACCCAACCCAAACCTCAACCCATGGTTTATTCTCTACAAGGGTTAAGGATGTGATCTTTAACCCATGGTTGCAATTCTAACCACACACAATAATTCATTATTCATCACAAATGAAATTCTTCTTCTTCTTCCTCTTGAAAAAAGCTTTCTAGCTTTTTGTGATGTGATGAAATAAAGTGAGAAATTGAAAACAAAAGAGAGCTAAATTCCTACTTCATCATCCTCATCTATTCTAACCACTTAGATTAGGGTGTTTCCTTTGCTAATACTTGATTAATGAAGCAAGGGCTTGGGTTTGAGATTCTTCAAGATAAATCATCTTAGTAGTTGAAGATTGGAAGCAAGCTTGCATCTTTCTCTTCATGGAGCCTCTCGAGAGTCTGGGTACTTGATGATCGCAGTGAAGGGACCTCAACACGGAGCTTATGAAGCGAAGGAACGGATTACAAAGGTTGTAATCCCTAACTCTTAGAAGTAAAGTTGTTTACTTGTATAGTTTACCCTAATTCTCTAGTTAAGATCTTGGTTAGGGTTACATAACACCCCAAATTTTTGTAAAATGGCATGTGTGATGCCTTGCTAAACCTTGTTGTCGTGCTATACAACCCTACAGTCCATGGCTCTATCTTCACACTAAGAGTCTAGTGAAGCAACTAGAGACTTTAGATTGCCAATCTAAAGTGTCTAGGATGTAGTGAATTGTACTAAATGTGTATCTATTTTACCTCCTCTCTTGATTCTCAACATATGAGATTGTAGAGAGGTGGTTGAAGATGAAGGTGGAGGAGCTAAAGAAAGGAAGTGAGGAGAGTGAAAACCAAAATGGTGAGAAAAAAACATGTAAGAAAATGAACCATCCAACCAAAGGAGAAAACCATGAAGCTTGGTTTTATATATCTCATTTTTTCAATTTTAAAATCCAACCATACTTGAATAGTTTACACCAATGAATTGTTAATTCATTTGTACAACACTATTGAAGCATGGTTCTCACCATATTCCCCTCTCTTCCTTTACGCCTCATTTTCCATTTATAATAAATGGATAAATCTAAAATGAGGTGTCCACCTTCTAGAATGTTTTCCGTATAAATACGGATTACACACTACTGTATATATATACATGTATCGTACCGAAATACGAATACCCAAAGAGATAGAATAACACAAAGAACATAATACTAGAATATACATATCAAAATACATATACGTAAATTATTAAATCAATACCTGATTTAATAATCCGGCTCAAACCCGAGCTGGCTAGTATTATCAACCATCCGATCGAAAGTCCGGGTAACTAGTGCAATCATTCGATAGGAACCCTACACGTATCCAATACGGCTACTATATCATTTTGCCAGAACCAGGGAAACCCTCAATATGGGACTCAAAAGACTCGTCAATATGCTGGCAGTGGGTTTAACCACAAGCACGTCAACGGTACTAGCTAAACGTAACGGCCACTCAGGTATTGAGCGAAAGGAAGGTCAACGAGCAAATTCATCAGAACCCCTACTGAGCCTGTCCGTGACAATCTCCATACAGTCCGGTCTTTTCGTATAAGAGTATCGCATATCGGGTCTAGGGTTGGATAAAGTCATACCCCTAATAACACGATATTTCGTGTTGGTATGAAGCCCATCACCAACTGAGAAACTACTGATCCAAATCAGTAATTCTTGTCTACCTTGGCTAAGGATTTCTAGTGATGGCCACTCGTGCACCGTGCGACATCAACCCCGAATACCGGGAGAGAGGAATCCCTGACGATCCTCTCACTACCTCCATGTGGCTCGGGACTATACTCAACTAAAACCTGTTTGCATGACTCCTTTGAGTCATGGTAGGGTAGTAATCAAAGCACAATGGGAACTCACATGAGAAAAATGGCAATCTCAGGTCGATAGACTAAGCTGTACTCATGTCACCTAGGAACTGCTATCTGACAATAGGTATAATACCATCTAGCATGTTCCCGGCGAGTCTGTCCAGTGTACTCATAACCCAATGAGCACATGTATACTATCTTAGGTGACTAACTGACACCAATGGCTTGTGAGACCGGCCACCGCCCCTCGTCAGGGTCTCGAAAAGTATACACTAGACTACTCTGGAGTATCGATGCCCAGTCTCGATACTCTCTCGACTAGGGACATTTAAGGATGTGCTTATAGACCATCCAGCTCCCACATATATGATTGTCATCATAAAACTGGTAGTCAAGAAAGAATCCTATGGGCTCTATCAACATGTAATAGTGATCTGTAATATCACATAATGCATGTACATGATGATAAAGGAAAACCGGATAACATACTATCATCTCGAGTAAGACTGTTCTACCCGTATAGGTTCTCCCTCAGTCATCACAATCGCATGCCTGCGATTACAATAATTGACTTGAGGGCACTATATCCAATAATCTACCACTTTCACTTAAGGCTAATTATTGCGATATCGCATACTCACAGCCCGTGTGATACCGAACACCCAACTTCTTAACTAATCAGTCTCGCAAAGCCCGTTTATGAAACTATTGCATTTGAGAAATAGTCTCAGTGAGTGGATCCGCTCCAATGTTTCTATCTTTATCTCTCTATAACTCAATTTTGCGGAGAAAGACTATCTTCCGAAATGAGCGATACATGTCTTAGAATTTTTTTGGATATCTGATAGGACCCAGTTCACAAATGAACTCCAAATCCAATAAACTTCTTAGACCGTATCTTCCACTGAATTTAATCAGTATCCTGCGCTATGCCTTCCTTAGTATCTGCTTGGACCACCCGTCCAACATACTGCCCCTCAAAAGAGGGAATACTATAACTCTGACAGTCACTCTATCATCCCGGTCACCTTGGAAGCCTGAAATGATAACCGCCTCCTGAAGGAGGCTGCCATTACGATATACTAAGAATATCCACTTATGTTCATAACTGCTTCCCAATATTTCTCCATAATTGGATTAATATATACTTATTTCAGCCAGTGCAAAAGCAATATCAGGTATGGTACTTGACATTTCATGATTAACTCATTTGCCTAAGCAAGTGATATACCAATCATGCAAATCCGTCTTCTCATCAGTCTAGAAGACATCACTTTAGAGAGGGTGACTCCATCACCTGCGGGTACACCACCATGCCAGAAGTCGTCTATGCTAAAACACTTTAGAATAGTGTCAAAGTACCCAAATTGGGACACTTCCCAAATCTAGATCTAAAACCATAGATCTAGTGATCAGAATTCCTGATATTTTATCCAGATCCTATATGGAGAAACAACTTATGACAACCACAGTATAACTGATCGTAGTATAGGAAGATCACTTCCTATCAAGAGCATGTCATCCAAATACCAGGACATCACTCCCTACTACCTTCTTACCAGGTCCATCTGTTATTCTGATGAAGTCAAACTCTATAACTGTCACATCAAAACTAGATGATCTATCTCCGCTATACCTGCTTTAGTCTATAAATAGACATAAGCTACTTACCCACCATACTTCCGCTGCTCCCACTGACTACAACAACCCTCTGGCAAAGTCATATACACGTGCACTTCTAAAGCTAATTTAGAATGACGTTATACTCATCCTCCTGCCGGATCTCATAGTCTAGAACAGCTGTAGCGGCAACCTTGGGTCATCAAAAACCTCCCTGTTGCCGTCTTTGAGGAGACCGGAGTACCTCTCGGGTGGTTGAGGTTACCCACCAAATCTGCGGAGTGGCTAATGGATCGTCGACACCAATTGAATATTTAGGTTCTACTAAATTTTCAGTAATCGTTTGTGGTTCTAGAATCACTTCTAATTCTACCATACTCCCACTAATGTTTTCAGAAAAGAATTCATTTTACTAAAAATTTGGCAAGTCAATAACAATATAACTATTGATCTTCCAAATGGTAGAATGTTAACCCTCGTCAAAGCCCGGGAAAACCCACAAACTGCCATTACTGAAACGTGCCTAGAGTTTATCCGAATTCTGGTTTTAAGCATAAGCCGGAAAACTCCATATACCTTAACATCATTAAGAATCCATTCTATATCTAATATAGAAACAAAGGCACTAATTTTATTGGAACCAGATTCAAAAATCAAGCAACTGTTTCCAGTGCATATTGACTAAATAGAAGAAGGCTAAGCAGCATTACTCATCAAGGAGCGTACTCACGGATGAGTAACCTTAGAGAGAAACAAGTTCTCAAATATATTACTTACAACGGAATACCTAGTATAAGTATCTACATCTTCGATCACCTCGAAAAATCCTGATACTTGCAACATATAGTTCTCTACTTTATTCTTATACCTATAACTTCTCAAAATTTGGACATGTATTTCATTGAAATACTTGTCTAAAACCAGAGAAGTCATAAGTATACGGAATATAGTACGAGTACCAACCCTTTTGTCCTAATGGACATCCGACAACATACAATACTTTGTATAAGTCCTCTAAGTTTAATAACTCAAATCATGTGCGTTGTAGGTTGAAAATTATGCTATGGTTAAGAAAAATTACACCGCTGTTGAATGCACCTTACTTAACCATCAACTGATATAGGTAAATGTCATAGACATAATTTCAAAAAGGTATAGCTCACTTTATAAAATAAATGTACAGCAGTTTCAAATTGGTGCATAACAACAGATATTGAAAACCAAATATTTGCTGTCAGGCAAAACCCAGGTGATTTTCTCAAATATCACCAATTACAAAGAATTCTGATGTATAGAGGATATAATCACCCAATTCTCAATATCTTACTCCCACTCAGCATCTGTAACGCCATATAGATGTGAGAATCAAGTCTGGTAAATACATACCCTGGAGTCAGAATCTAATTGGGAAAACAGTTTTCAATTAACACCGTACAATAAAACTGAAACATGAAAATATTTCAAAGGGGTAGCTGGGTATTCCTTGTAATGTCCCTTCCACTATCCAAATTCATGACAGTAACCGTATATTTCGTTGCGCTCACTCCAATCTCTTCATTTGTCTTTACTTCTTACCTTCTGTACACCATACTTAGGCTAATTGGTTTTCTTCCTTCCCTACCTTTTGGCACCTGCCTATGGTTTGGAAGAAGACTATCCAATACACATAATAGGTGTACTCTCCTAATACTAAGAGCTCTCGCTATCTGAGAGAAGGTAAAGAGAAAAGACAACCGAAAAATCCTATTCAATTTCTCCCGAACCGGATACCATCCTCGAACTAAAACAAGTTCCTTCGAGTTCGTATGTAACTATACGATGGCATATCCAAGCAATATGGATCTTCATAGTGATATGGAGTGTTTTAGAGAAATGCAAAGGGGAAGTAGGAGTGGCAGGGGTATACACAGCTTCGTCGTTAATGATAGTAGTCGCAATTTCCTTTACCCTCACTCTAATCCATTTATATATCTTTGCTTATTACCTTCTGTACACCACACTTAGGCTAATTGGTTTTCTTCCTTCCCTATCTTTCGGCACCTGCCTAAGGTTTGGAAGAAGACTATTCAATAAGCGTAATAAGTGTACTCTCCTAATACCAGGAGCTCTCGCAACCTGAAGGAAGGTAAAGAGAAAAGACAACTGAATAATTCTATTCAATTTTTCCAGAACCGGAATCCATCCTCGAACAGAAACAAGTTTCTTCGAGTTTGTATGTAACTATACGATGGAATATCCAAGCAATATGGATCTTCGAAGTGATACAGAGTGTTCTGAAAAAATGCAAAAGGAAAGTAGGAGCGGCAGGGATATATACAACTATGATAATCCAAAAGCCAAAGTGTTTTAAGAAGGTTCGATTAATTTGATTCAGGAGTTTTAGTCAAACTCATATAATTCGTGAATTATTCATCGAATTCGCGAATAATTCGCGAATTATTGATATGCCGATTAAATCTGCGAATTATTCATCGTCACCAAACGCGGCAAATTATTCATGAATTATTCGCGAATAATTCCCGAATTATTCATGAATTATTCAAAAAACAGCGAATTATTCAAAAAACAGCAAATAATTTACAAAATCAAAATCTAGCGTCTCATATATTAATTTTTTGCTCGAAATTCTTCCCGAATATTTCCCGAACACTTACCTAATCTTTCCCAAACACCTGCCAATTTTTTCCGAATAGTTCTCCAAATTTGAATTTTCGACCTCACCGAATTAATGTCAAATCATGAATTTGTGACTATGGTTTTAGTTTAGGGTCAAGCCATGGTCCCTGCCAAAGTAAGAGAGAAAAGAAACTCTCAGCGTGCACTCTAATCTAGATTAGATTGGTTAATCATTTTATCTAATCAGCATGGCTCCCACTGTTTTCTCGAATTCTCCTTCAAACCCTAAAAAGAGTATTAGTCGGGATCATCTAAAAATCACCCGACGAGTAACACCTACTCATCAGTGGGAATCGGGACCCAACTATCATCGCATGATAATTTGATGGAAACCACTCAAGTCATAACACTCCAGAAGGTATGCGCATGCCTGGTAAGTTTCCTGTATATTTGAAACTCCCGATGTGGTTTTTTCCCCAAGCGCTTATTACCTTGACTTTGGCCAACAAATCATAATACACAAGTCAAGTTCTACTCGTCATTATCCAGATTGATTTAGACCCACCCGCACACACCCTTGACTTTGGCCAACAAAGTGGTACGACTGTCCTAAACCAATGCATTTATCTATGCTATGGATAAGCAACACACAGCTACCATTCACGATGCCTTGACTTTGGCTAACAAACACCGAATGAATACTATGTGCTACTTATTCGAAATGACGGAGGGCTATGGCTGGTTTTTGGCGAAAAACCTTTAACGTAATGAACTTGATATCGTTGAAGGAACTCAAGTGGTTTTACAAATATATAGTGACGTAAACTTTTGCTAAAGAAGTCACTCCCTGTGAAGGGATCTCAGCTCTTTCCTCATCGAATAAGATGCAGGATATTCTTAACTGAATACCACGATGCGAAGCAAAAGAATCGACTATAGTGAAGTTATTACAATGACGCAAACTTTTGTCCAAGAGGTCACCCCCCATGAAGGGATCTCGGCTCTTGCCTCGTCGAATAAGGTGCTGGATATTCATAACCGAATACCGCTGTGCAAAGCAAAAAGAAACGTCTGTAATGTCGGTTTTTTAAAACACTTGGTTCCAACAACATCATTTAGGTTTGTTTTTCCTTGCATTAATCAGACTAAATGCAGTCCCATCAATTAATCCATATCACACCAGAAAAGAACGAAAATACAATATACGTATATGCCGTCCGCATTCGCCACGGGGCCCCATCATGCACCGTTAGGTTACTTAACTAACGGCAGAGCGGGGGCTGGACTAGCGCTGATGCAAAACATATACAACATCTACTAGTATATTTAAATATATATATATATATAACATTTGTCTCAGGCATGATATAAGCAATATCACAGAAAAGCGATAAGCAATACAGAATAACGGATAATCTAAGAGCTCCAGGTTTCCTTTGAGCCGCAAGTGAAACCCGACGTTCCCTGGTCATGTGGATAGCCTATGCAATGTATAACCAAGACATCTACGAGTGCGGCAAGTTACCCGCCAATCCCAGAAGTGAGGCAACCCTAATCAACAAAGTGAATGGGCCACCCAGCACTTCACGGAATCCGGTAACTTGAGCACCCTTCCGTGGTTCATCCTATACCCCCTACGTGTGCGGTGAATAGCCCGCCAATTCTAAAGTAAGGCCCCTCCATCTCAATGCCATGAGATGTGGGCCCATTGCTCTCTTGAATCTGGCTATTCAAGCACTCCACTGCGGGGTAATCCTAGTAAAGAAAAGAAAAGTATATATAAAATGGCGACATCGACCTCAACCCGGTCGTGCCCCAATAAAAAAATTTACAATCTGGAGGAAACGACAGTCTACATGTCGGACGCTCATCCCGTATTAATGAATATACAAATAAATCTAAATTGTACAACCACCATTGCACTAGAGGCTATCTATGCAACCCCGTCTAAACGACATATAGCAAATAGATGACGTTTGAAAAACACATACACCACATCATAGATATCAACGATGCAAAATTTCAACATTTGAAACTTTCCAAGTTGCCCCCAAGCAAAGATAACACTACGTGAAATCTGGGGAAAATCAAACAAGACCAAAAATACCAATTTTCAAAACCCAAAACACAGAATGAAAATGGGGCCCAGATATCAACAGTGAACCGGCCAGGCCGGTTTTTTGGGTAGTTTAGCCGGCCAAACATGCATGAAATTGCCTCGTTTTCATTCTGTGTCATATACATGTCAATACTAAGTCTCTGCACTTGTTTAAAAAAATTTCAGAGATCAAAAAATTTTCAGAACAGAGAGTAGGTTTTGAAATCAGAATTTTTTGGTTTTGAAACTAATGCATCGTCTACTAATACTTTCTAATGTTTGGATGGCTCTGATACTATGTTGGGGTTCCTATCGCCGTGGCCGTCAACCGCGGCCGTTGCGGAATGAAAAATTTTGATGTTTTAAAAAAAAACTTGGCGCTAGAAACAATTACCTAGAATCGAAACCAAACATGAAACTAGCAATCTAAAAGAGTTTATCAACTGTGATAGAAGTGTTATACAAAATGATCCGTGTCCTTCGGTCTTCTACCATCTTCCTTAGCTCCTAGGGTTCTCCTGGATCGAGCTTGATCGCCGGTCTTCCTCCGTCGAAGATGATCCACCCGAGGGATGTAGTCCATGGCTTCAGCTCCACACTAAGAGTCTAGAAGAGCAACTAGAGACTTTAGATTGCCAATATAAAGTGTCTAGGATATAGTGAAGTGTACTAAGTGTGTATCTATCTCACCTCCTCTCCTGATTCTCAACACATGAGATTGTAGAGAGGAGGTTGAAGATGAAGGTGGAGGAGCTCAAGAAAGGAAGTGAGGAGAGTGAAAACCAAAATAGTGAGAGAAAAACATGTAAGAAAATGAACCATCCAACCAAAGAAGAAAACCATGAAGCATGGTTTTGTATATCTCATTTTTTCAATTTTAAGATCCAACCATGCTTGATAGTTTGCACAAATGAATTGTTAATTCATTTGTGCAACACTATTGAAGCATGGTTCTCACCATACTCCCTTCTCTTCCTTTACACCTGATTGATCGTTCGAATGATTAGTTTGAGAAGTGTTATCACAATCAAAGAATTTATAACCGCAATCAATTACGGTGTCGATGTAGCTCGTTAATGAGTACGGGTCGTCCACTGAGATTCGTGTATTTATTCGTTCTTGCTTTAGTTGAGCCGAAAGAAAATAGCAAAGAAAATTCAAGAAAATGAGATTTCAAGATTTAATTGAGTTTATCATTTCAAGAGAATCAAGGAAAAGTTAAGATTTAGTGATCAAGAAATTGTCCAATATTAATTTTAGTTATCAAGAAAATTGAAGAATAGCTTGTAGGATTCGATAGGAATTAGTAGCAATGATGAACATTAATAATGTCCCATCTTATCTATTAATGAATTATAGCTAGAACGATGGTGATGAATGAAAATTAGGGATCTATTGAAAAAACTAGGGTTTCACCTTCACTATCCCTTGCCTTTTCATTCATCATCATTCAAATCTAGCCTTTAGCAAAGAGAATCATCAATAATTTAATCCCAAATTGCAACGAAATAATCAAGAACGGTGATCTCATTCTAAATTTGGTCATTAACGATTCTTTTTGATAAAGTTCATAATTCTCATAAGACTTAAGATTAGTTTAGAATTTCATTACCATTTTATCTTCCGAATTCCTTCGAATCCTTTACAAACAGGGATTTCACTCACGCATCATGAAAATAGAATAATAAAGAATTAGAAATTTCATAATGCGAAGAAATTAAAGAAAGCAATTCTAAAATTAATGATCACCTTTATTAATCAACTTCAAATTACACGTTCCTTCAATTTAAGGTTACAAGAATTGCTCCCGATCACTCACTTGAAGAGGTAATTTCTCCGTCGACTTTCGCTTAGCTCGATCTCCGTGAGTCTTGGATCTATCGCGGATCACGTGCTCGAAGATGAAGATTGGCTTCGCGTAAAGAATCTTTGCGTTGAATGCTTGTTAAACTCTCGATGATTCTTGATTTGATTTTAGATTGGAATTGGATCTCAAGTTGTGTCACTTAACTTGTATTGAATTATGTAGTGAATAAATGTTCAACAACCTCATCATTGTAGGCTTAGGTCCCTTTTTATAGCTCTTCACCAATCTTCCACTAGAAGCTAGGTCAATCTTCCCCAAGAAGCTAGGTAATTATAAGGAAACTTCTAGAATAAGGTAGTTATCAAGCTTCCTCAAGAAGCTTGGCTGTTGTAGGGAAGTTTATAGATAAGTCTCATTACAATGGAGCGTCCTCAACAAGCTAAGGAGCCATAGGGAAGCTTCTGGAGAAGTGTCGTTCGCTGATGCCCTAACTCGGCCGCGGATCCGCGGCGGATCGGCCTGACTCGGTCGCGGTTCCGCGGCCGTTTGGTTAGATCTCTGACTCATTCTTCCTGTGTAGTTTGGTGTTGGTCTTTGGGTGTTATTGTGATATCTGGAATCTTCTTATCTCTTCTAAATCTCTGCCAGATTTTTACTCTTTGATTTGCTGCATTTTGTCGGTGAATTTGCGATTCCGATATCTGTCCTGAGGTAGTTTTCTGCACACAATCTTAATGAAGAATGTTGGAGATATAGGATATTATGCGTGACATAATAAACATACAATTTTCTTAAAAAGACGCTGATTATATATATAACACGTGGTATTTGATATTTTCCAAACGAACTTGTAATACGTGTTATATTTATAACAAACATCATTAGATGATTAGAAAAGTGAGGAAATTGTTATGTTAAAAATTGCAATATTTTCGACCAAACAACACCTCATTTTCCATTTATAATAAATGGAAAAATCTAAAATGAGGTGTCCACCTTCTAGAATGTTTTCCGTATAAATACGCATTACACTCTACTGTATATACATACCTGTATTCGTACCGAAATATGATACCCAACGAGATAGAATAACACGAAGAACATAATATTAGAATATACATATCGAAATACATATACGTTAATTATTAAATCAATACCTGATTTAATAATCCGGCTCAAACCCGAGCCGGCTAGTATTATCAACCGTCCAATCGAAAGTCCGAGTAACTAGTACAATCATTCGATCGGAACCCTGCGTGTATCCAATACGGCTACTACATCATTTCGCCAGAACCAGGGAAACCCTCTGTGTGGGACTCTAAAAATTCGTCAATACGCTGTCAGTGGGTTTAACCACAAACACGTCAGCGGCACTAGCTGTACGTAACGTCCACCTAGGTATTGAGTGAAAGGAAGGCCGACGAGCAAACTCATCTGAACCCCTACTGAGCCTGTCCGTGACAATCTCCATACAGTCCGGTCTGTTCATCTAAGAGTATCGCATATCGGGTCTACGGGGTGGATAAAATCAGACCCCTAATAACGCGATATTTCATATTGGTATGAAGCCCATCACCAACTGAGAAAATACTGATCTAAATCAGCAATTCTCGTCTATGTTGGCCAAGGATTTCTGGTGATGGCCACCCATGCACCGCGTGACATCAACCCCCAATACCGGGGAGATGAATCCCCGACGATCCGCTCACTACCTCCATGTGGCTCGGGACTGTACCCAACTAAAACCTGTTTGCATGACTCCTTTGCGCCGTGGTAGGGTAGTAATAAAGCATAGCGGGAACTCACACGAGACAAATGATGATCTCAGGTCGACAGACTAAGTTGTACTCATGTCACCTGCGAACTGCTATCTGACAATAAGTATAATACCATCTAGCATGTTCCTGGCGAGTCCGTCCAGTGTACTAATAACCCAATGAGCACATGTATACTATCTTAGGTGACTAACTGACACCAATGGCTTGTAAGACCAACCGCCGCCCCTCGTTGGGGTCTCAAAAAGTATACACTAGTCTACTCCGGAATATCAATTCCCAGTCTCAATACTCTCTTGACTAGGGACATTTAAGGATGTGCTTATAGACCACCCAGCTCCCATGTATATGATCGCCATCATAATGCTGTAGTCAAGCAAAAATCATATAGGCTCTATCAACATGTAATAGTGATCTGTAATACCAAATAATGCATGTACATGATGATAAAAGCAAACCAGATAATATACTATCAGCTTGAGTAAGATTGTTCTACCCGTATAAGTCCTCCCTTAATCATCACAATCGCGTGCCTGCGATTACAATAATTTACTTGAGGGCACTATATCCAACAGTTAGCAGTTGCTGCACTCTTTTGCCATACCTTATTATCTCTGGCTTGCATGTCTGATAGTCGCCGTTTACTTGGCTAACGATCAGCTGGGAGTCTCCATATATGAGGAGGTCTTTAATTCCCATGTCAACAGCGATCTCGAGACCAGATATCAAAGCTTCATATTCAGCTTCGTTATTAGTCCTTGGCTCCGTTAAGGAGAGGGCATAACGTAATATCCCTCCTTACGGAGTCACGAAGATAAGGCCCACCCCGGCTTTGATTATGGGGGTGTTTTGCTTTTGCCTTTTCATGGAAGATGCTCCATCAAAGTAAAGTTTCCATTGGGAATCATTTTCTTCCTTCTCTCCTTCGATTGTGTCGAACACATGTTCATCCGGCAACTCACAATTTAAGGGGTAGTCGGCTGGTATTGGATGCTCCACGAGAAAGTCAGCAATGGCCTGGCCTTTCACTGCTTTGAAGGGTCGATACGTTATTAAGAACTCCATCAGGAAGACGTCCTATTTGGCAAGCCTTCCTGTTAGTATGACTCTTGACATTAGATATTTGAGAGGTTCCACTTTTGATATGAGATGGACCTTATGTGCCAAGGCGTAATGTCTAAGCTTTGTTATCGCGAATATGAGTGCCAGACAATACTTTCCAATGGGGGAGTAGTTGTTTTCTTCCCCCAGGAGAACTCGACTCAAATAGTACAGATCTCTCTCCTTTCCCTGATCGTTCTCTTGTGCCCATAGTGCTCCTAGAGACCCCTCAAAGGCTGTTGTATATAGGAAAAGGGGGTTTCCCTTAACCGGGGCAGTCAATACCGGCGGATTTTGCAGGTATTGCTTGATTTCGTCTAGTGCAATTTGGCACTTTTGATCCTAGACGAACGGGTTCCCCTTATTCATCATATGACTGTAGGGACGGCATTTTCCGGAAAAGTTGGCTATGAATCGCCGGATATATGCGAGCTTTCCTTGAAGGGGTCACAACTGTTTGAGAGTTCTTGGCGTGGGCATTTCCATAATTGCCTTGATCTTTGAGGGATCGATTTCGATACCCCGGTGCTGTATGATAAATCCTAGGAATTTTCCTGAAGAGACTCCAAACATGCATTTTAGAGGATTCATCTTCAGATTATACTTCCGAAGACGTCGTAACACTATTTTTAGATGTTCCCAATGTTCCTCATGAGATCTGCTTTTAACCATAAGGTCGTCAATGTAGCATTCGACGATCTCATGGATGAGGTCATGTCATGGCCCTCTGGTAGG
This sequence comes from Agapanthus africanus, assembly GCA_030015575.1. NCBI lineage: Eukaryota > Viridiplantae > Streptophyta > Magnoliopsida > Asparagales > Amaryllidaceae > Agapanthus > Agapanthus africanus. Next base: position 920,707,072 of record JASDDO010000019.1, read on the forward strand.
TAGCGCCAGCGTTCTTGAGACCGAAGGGCATCACCTTATAGCAAAATATACCCAGCGGAGTCTAGAAGGCAGTATGCTTTTGATCTTCAGGATGCATTTTTATTTGATTGTATCCTAAAGATCCATCCATGAACGAGAAGACCTCATGGGTAGACGTTTTATCGATCATCAGCTCGGTAACAGGTACTGGGAAGTCATCTTTCGGGAAAGCTTTGTTGAGCTCCCGAAAGTCTATGCAGATGCGCACCGTCCCATTTTTCTTCATCACCGGAATAATGTTGGCGATCCAGCCAGGATATTGAACTTCTTGGATGAAGCCGGAGTCGATTAGTTTCTTGACCTCAGCATTTATACTCATCTCAAGTTCGATCTGCATTCTTCTTAGCGCCTGTTTGGCTGGCTTTATGTCCGGCGATATGGCCAGTTTATGTACCGCCACCTTTGAATCTAGACCCGGCATCTCGGAATAGTTCCATGTGAAGAAGTCTTTATATTGCATGAGCCCATCTTTTAATGTGGCTACCTGTTTTTCAGATAGTAGCTCACTGACGAATGTCGGCCTTGGATCATTTTCTGTCCCTGAGTCAATTTTCCTTAGGTTGTCCGCCGTAGTATGTATCCCATCTTCCAGCTTTTTTTATGCCGATGGAAACTCGGAGATCACCTCGTCCTCATCTTCATTTGTGAAGCACATGTGGAGGTCATCCATAGTCTTATGCCCTCCCTCCTATGAGAGTGTTATCGTGTGGCAAGTACGAGTTCGCTTCCATTTTTTATGTTAAGCAGGTCCTAACCTCATCGTATAGGTCCTCTTTGGCTCATGCTTTTGCGGTGGGGTTATCTTCCAGTTGTCGGATAAAGCGAACCTGTCTTGTTGATACTGGTTTTCTACCCAGTCTTTGAAGGTGAAGCAATCTTCAAGGGGATGACCTATTGCTCGGTGGTAGGAGCAATAATCCGGGTGATGGATCTCGTTTATTTGTTCGGGGTGCCGAGACTTCGGGAGCGTCAGCATTTGATACTTCATGACAAGGTTGAATATTTTCCTTGTCTTGTCTTGGGGAAAAGAGTATTCCCGACCAATCTTCTTTATAAAGGACGGATTCTAATAGACCTTTTCTCGATCGCATGGCTTCTTGGATCCGCTTTGTTGTTTTCGAACGTTGTTTGTGTTCTTTGCCATGTTTCTGCCTTTATTTCGGGCTTTTCCTCTGTCGCAAGAACGTACAGTGGGCTGGGGATAAAGGGCATTGTAGTCTTCTTTCTCCGCAGATTGCTGATTGAGACGCTGCGTCCTGACCTTTTCATAAATGGCCATTTCGTGGCTGTGATTGTCTCGGCTCTTTTGACAAGCTTCTTTTATTAGCTTGTCTATTTATTCTTCGAGCGACGGACTTAACGTTCTTATAGCGGGATTTCGCTCTGTTTCAACGTCACGGCTATTTGGAAGAGAGTTTTTCTCTTCGCTGGAGCTGTTTATGACGCGACAGCTGTGGAACTTCTCCTATTTCTTGGACCAAACGTATCCGAGCCCGGTTGTCTCCATCTTCCCGTTGGGCATCTTTCACTGAGTCCCGGGAATATCCCAAATATTTTTGTAGAATTGGGCTTGTATAACAGTTTGTTCGAGGGGTACACCTTGGCCTCTCAACAACCTTTTCAATCCCTCCATGTAGTTTCTTAGTAGACAGATTAGCTAAAGCCTGTTAAGTGCAAAATCAGCACCATACCAGACTTCCTTTTCTACTTTGGTCTCCGTAGATTGGTAGAAGAGGATCGCATTTTTCCCTCTTCACTTGGGAGGGACATAGAAAGTCTGTAGTTCTTGTACGTTGTATGTATCGAGCGCATCAAGTTCCTTATAATGTCGAGGCAGAGCCATTGTGATTTGCAGACTCTGATCGGCTCCGGCGAAGGTTTGCACTGACGGACGGATGGAGAACACTGCGTTGTCCTCGTCCTCAGAATCGCTGCCAAAGACCAGAATAGGAGTAGATGGTCCAGGCCTACTGTTTTCTTTCTGGGGTTGCCCCGAGTGGACTATTTCTTCATCTTCCTCAGAATCGCTCCCAAAGATCGGAATAGTGGCGACGGACTTCTATTTATCCTCCGGCTTATGACACCTTTCCGTATCCTCAAAGTTTGGTAGGAAGTACTTTGTGGATTAATAATCCGGACTTCGTTTACCGCGAACGGCTTTAGCTCTCCCGTGACGGTATACTCTGAGCCATCCTTGAAATACTTCATATACTGATGTTGTGTAGAAAGGATGACGTTGTACTCATGTAACCAGGGCCTACCGAGCAAAGCATTATAGCAAGTCTTGGCTTCAATGACATAAAATTTGATATCAGTAACGAGCAACCCGAAAAGCAGCGTCAGTATTACGGACCCAAGCGTCCATGACAACTGTGAGTCGAATCCGGAGATGGTAATTTTGTCTCAGGCCAGGTGCTGAACGTTCATGCAAATCTCCTTTAGCACTCTCACATTGAGAAGGTTGACGGAGGATCCATTGTTGACAAGGATTTTCTCTATCTTGATGTCGTGGCAGTACCTAGTGACGTATAACGGGCGATTATGTTCGCACGTGCTGAAGAGGAGATCTTCATCGCTGAATGTAATGTCAGTCGTATGGATCTCTGCCAGCTTATCCTTCATCTTCTCTTCTGCGAGGAAAGCTTGGAACTGATCAGGCTCTTGTAATGCCTTAATCAGAGAATCTCGTACCTCTTTGGACAGAAGAAGAGCATCCAATATGCTCAGTTGTGAGGGTACTTTCCTCAGATGTGCTAGGACATTGTAATGTAGGGTTCATAGGCACTCTTGTAAAGATTCATAAGGCATCAAACATACCCGAATAAAATTTTAGACGTGCCAAACAACCCAAAGCCGGGATCTTTGCTAAATTATTAGGATTTAACATGCAAGTAAACATCTTAACTACTAAGTGTGAGGGATTACAACCTTTGTAGTCCGTTCCTTCGCTTCACAAGCTCCGAGTAGAAGTCCCTTTGCCGCTATCCACGATCTCCCGGACTCAAGAGAGGCTCCACGACTCGAACGATCCATGATAGCTTGCCGTATTCCTTTTCTCCGATGATCTACGTCGAAGTTGCAATAGCTCAAGCTCTCTCACTCTAAGGAGGTGAACACCCTAATATAATGGGCTAGATTAGATGAGGATGATGGAGTAGTATTTATGCTTTCATTTTATATCATAATCTCACATGAAATCATCACAAAAGGAATTTCTAGTAAGCTTTCTCAAAGCTAAAGAGAGAAGAAGATGATGAATGAAAAAGATAATCCTTTTGTGATGAATAGTAGTAAAGAATATATGATAGATTATGGAACCATGGTCAAGGATGAGAAGCTTAACCTTTGTAGAGAATAAACTAGAGCTAGGGTCTGGTTAGGTTGGAATGTGTCATGGATAAATATCAACCATAATATCTTAACCAAGACAAAAGTAAATCCTTCTAGAATGAACAAGAAGGAGCTAACCCTAATCAAACCCTAATCTCTTTTTATCATCGCTAAACATGTTTCATAATAAATCATATCATGTTACTATAATATATATCACATATATATTATATTTGTAACAAAAGAAAATAATACAATTAATATATATCGCATATATATTAATGTATTATCCGGTGAGAAAATGAAATAATAAAGCGAGCCAATATTAGATAATGTAATACAATATATCATATATATTATTTTACATTAAATCATCGAATCAACACTTGATCCGATGATCCGGCTATATCGAATATAACCGACTAATATATCATGTACCGATTCATCGCATCAACACTTGATCCGATAACCCGGTATCTAAATATCACGAGAATATAGTACGGTATCATATATCGCATTATCCTCGGTCCTGCACATATCGCATATGTGCCTCTACTCCGTTTTGCCTGAGCCAAGAAACCTATATGTAGGACTCTAAAGAATCGTCAATACGCCGGTAGCAGGTGATGATCATATCAAACACCCATAAGCTGCAAGCGGTCAGCTAAACGTAACAGCCACCCAGGTATTGAGCGATCAGAAGATCAACAAGCTAGCCTGTACGTTCTCCTGTGAATCCAATCAGTAACACTCCCGTACAGTCCGGTCTGTTCGTCTGATATGTCGCATATCAAGTCTAGGGGTAGTATACGTCAGACCCCAGTAACCGATAAGTCGTGTCGATATGAGACTCATAACAGGTTGAGAAACTATTGGTAACACTTACCAGTAAATCTCTATATCAGCCCTGGCCAGGGACTTCCAGTTATAACCAATCGAACACAGCACAACATCAACTCCCTATACCGGGAGAGACGAATCCCCTCCTATCGCTCATTCCCTCCATGTGATTCGGGACTGCACCCAAAAGCCACCGTTTTGCACGCCCTCTTGGACATGGTAAGGTGGAAATCAAAGCACAGTAGGAATCACACAAGACTCTATGACGATCTCGGATCTACAGACTACTCTGTACCAGTGTCACCGGAGAACTGCCATCTGACGTGTGGTATATCACCATCTGGGAGTTCTCGGCGAGTCCGTCCTGCAACACCCGAGCCCAATACTACTATTTCTGTTACTGGTTGAGTGTTAGATATTACTCATTTCATTTATCTTGCTTATTTGGGTCTTACTGTAAAATTTTAACTGGCTAAGTCATTTCTGCATATAGCAAATTTTAGCACCTAAAATAAAATTAAAAATATCTATCTTGCCTACTCGTCACCCCTAGCCGCGTGGTAGCGTCCGTGCGTCGAGTTCTCATCCCGTTCGGTGAAACGGGCGAGTTTGAACGACTACGCGCGCGTGCAGGTGTCCGACTTGGGGGTAAGCTTTTTAATCATAAAACATTTCATTTTAAAATTTGGAACCCGCTTAAAATCCTATTATTTGAATTTCGAATTTTTGGACCCAACCCGGGCGCGATTTGGAAATGTTTCATTTAGCGCCAAAATCCTAAATTAATATAATATTCTAACCATATAATATTTCATATATATATATATATATATATATATATATATACCCTTACTGTTAACGTAATATTCTTAAATCCTTTTAAATAATCTTTTAACCACTCAACTCCTTTTATCAGCCAATCACGGGCTCTTAACCCCCGTGGGCCCGCTCCTATCTCTCTCTCTCTCTCTCTAATTTCTTTACCTCCCTCTCTCTCTTCCCTATATTTATACATACCCTGCAACCTTTCCTTCACGAGGAAACAGAACCCATCGCGAGAACCATCAACCCTAACCCTAGCCACCGTGCCCGTCGCCGCCGCAGCCCCAACGCCGACGCCACCATCACCCCGCCTCTTCGCCCTCGTCGCAGCCACTGCACCTTCTTCCCCCTCTTCCCTCTTTCCCGAGCACCTGCACGCCGCCTGCACGCCGCCTGCACACCTCTGCACCTCGTCGGATCGCCGCCGGTGATCTCGATCTGCCCCCGGCCTCGCTAGCACCCCCTCGGTACCCCGCCGGAGCTCCGTCGCCGTGGTCGGCGATCACCACCCGTCCCACAGATCCTCGTGAGCGGTCCCTTCTCCATCCTCCTTCCCTTCCTCTTTGTTTTCTTTTTATTCTTGTTGCAATTCTTGATTGTCGCTGTTTTTGCATCTCGCCGGAATCTGGCCGTGCCGACGACTTGATCCGACGTTCCAGCGAGGTACCCCGATCCGCGTGGTCCCATTGTTCGTTGTTTGGGTTCAATCCGTGAACCGTGCGTCCGTCGCGTGTTTCCCCGCCGACGTTACGCTCCGTTTTTCCCGGTTCGCGACCCGTCGAGGCAAGTATCACTTGCTACATGCTATACTATACAATTATATATGTTTTGACTCATTAAACCTGCAAACTTAACTCGGTATAGTTATTTTCTCATTTGATTGCATTATGACATATATCATTTTACAGTTAACATAAAAATTACAATTTGCCACTTTTAACCTAAGAACCAAGTTTACCTGTTAATCACATTTTACCGTTTAAAAAATTATAGCACTTTCCCACATAGTGCTTTTACATTCGGATATTGCATTCAAAGGCTTGATAACTGTATTGCACCATCATTTAAACTGTTGCACCGCTAAGGGGTGCTCAAAACCTGTTAATATAATAAAACAGCTGCACTATATTAATGCACTATGGTGATTGAATGAACTGCTTATTGTTGTTTAATTTACTGCTTATTTCCTGCTGTTAATCCCCTGTTCGATTATATATCTGTTGTGAGCACACCCACGATATTGTTACATCTTGACTTGACTTCGTTACACATGATATATATTGATACACCTGACATGGTACCGTTTACTGTTGACTTGACCTGATGTACCATGACCTGACCTGTTACCTGATCTCGTGCCTAATGCCAACAAACTCGATATGTAGTCCTCATGGACCATTCCTGTTGTCTATCCAGACAAACCTGCTGTTACCTGATCCTGTGTTGGCATTAATTCTTGATTACTGAATACCTGACCTGACACATATAACTTGGGGGTATGGGGAAATCAAAAGTGTAAACTAAAGTGTAACTTAAAAGGGTATTACTTGATCTGTGGTCCCGGGGGGTAACGGGACAGAGCCATTCGTGACTCTTATATTTTCCTGATCCGTGGTCCCGGAGGGCAACGGGACAGAACCACTATTGGTTCCCATATTCCTGATCCGTGGTCCCGGGGGGTAACGGGACATATCCTTTGAGTTACATAGAGGATTACTCGAATTGATTTCAAAGACTTTAGAATAGAAAACCTGATAGAACAGTTAGTTATCCACTGCACACTACCCTGCACCGCTTGTTTCATACTATTGCTTTATTCATGTTTATTTCTGCATTGCATGTTACACTGTTCATATTATATTACTGGTTAACATGGCGCGCTGACGTCTGGGTTTTGCATGGCCCAGATTCTGTACCATTGTCGCTGTCCGAGCAGGAGTACTTCAGCCAGCAGGCTGAGTTGTGAGTTCTGTAGTGGTTAGTTTTATTTCCAGCATTTTATTTCCAGATGTGAGCCCGCATTATGGGACATACTTTTCTGTTATTGTATTGGATCATTTGCTTCCGCATTTATTCATCATTGACTCTTGATATTCTGGATTGTGGACATGTGTTAGATCGTTTTATCTTGTTCTTGATATCTCTACAGCCGTAATGTGACTGTGGATGGATACTTCCTACCCACAGGTAGCATGGTTGGCTACGTCACGCGCCCAATCTTGCGTATTCTGGGAAGCGGGACGTGACATGGTTCTTTTGGTATCAGAGCCATAGGATAGTCGGGTTGATTCTTTTATAGTTGGGTATTGCACCCAATACACGAATCAGAATACCCGTGTTTAGGAAACATTTCCTGCCACCTTGACCGTTTTACCATTCTTGAGTCACATTCTTCCTGATTATATCTTTTACGATGTGCAAACTTCCTTTGCATATCGATTCGAAAACCTGATTCCTTGTTATCTCTAGGACTTAGGCGACTTGGATGGAGTTATGTAATTGTGGCTATGATACCGCGGCATAGTTACAATGCGGTACTCTATTTAAGTATCTTAGAGTTCTAGCCTTGATCTATATTCAAAATCTATCATCATGCTAATGTTGGGTATTTTGAGTTCAGGATTATGGCCGGTAAGAAATTGAAGACATACCAGAGACGTGTGGACGAAGCCGCCATGCTTAGAGTGATAAGAGGAATGCTAGAGAATCAAAGAAACAGACCGAGCTGATCCAGCAGCAAGCAGACTCGTTTCAGGAAGGTTTGCAGATCGTTCGGCAGTCTGTGAACAACGCTGGAGCTAAACCGGTTGACCGAGTAGGGACCGTGGCAGATTTCAGACGTTTGGGTCCGTCTACATTTACTGGTTTAAAGGAGCCGTTGCCAGTGGAGCAGTGGCTAGTTGACACAGAGAACTTGCTTTTTGCGGCACAGATTCCGGATGACAAAAGAGTTGATGTGGTACGCATTCAGTTAGTGGACTACGCCCGAGAATGGTGGCTTGTGGAGGAGACCCGCTTGCCCAAGCCGATCAAATGGGCGGATTTTTCTAAGAGTTTCCTGGAGAAGTTCTTTCCGCGAACTGCACGGAAGGAAATGGAAGAGAAGTTTATTGGGCTGAGGCAGAATGGGGCACCTGTGGATGTGCATGCAGCAGAATGGACGAGACTCAGCAGATTCGCTGGACCTTTGGTTGCTAACGATGCAGACGGGGCATGGAGGTTCATGCGCAGACTGGACGTGGACATCCAGAAGCAGATTGTCTCCCTGGGTTTAACCACTTTCTCACAAATACTTGCAGCAGCCAAGAGCAGCAGAGTTTATCTGGGATGAAAGGGAGTTTGCAGCAGACAGCAGTTGCGTTAGGGAAGCAGTTCGGTCAGGCCGGTCGAGTTTAGAGCTAGGCCGACAAACAATATTCTTGCATCAATGGAAGTGATGAAAGTAAAGAGCCGGCTGTTGTTCGTGATTCTATGGACGTTTTTGAAAATATATCGGGTTTACCTCCGAAGAGAGATGTGGAGTTCGCAATTGATCTTATTCCTGGTGCAGCGCCAGTATCTAAAGCGTATTATCCAATGACGCCAGTAGAGTTGGAAGAAGTAAAGAAACAGGTTGCTGAATTGCTTGAAAAGGATTGGATTCGAAGCAGTAACTCGCCTTGGGGAGCTCCAGTTCTTCTAGTAAAGAAGAAGGATGGCACAAGAAGGATGTGCATCGACTATCGAGAATTAAACCGGGTGGCTATCAAGAACAAGTATCCGATCCCTCGCATTGGAGAACTTTTTGAGCAGCTTAGTGGCGCGAGGGTATTCTCAAAGTTGGATTTACGATCCGGATATCATCAGGTCCGAGTGAAAACAGAAGATATTTGCAAGACGGCGTTCCGAACTCAGTATGGACATTACGAGTACTTAGTGATGCCCTTCAGAGTAACGAATGCGCCGGCAGTATTCATGGACTTGATGAACCGAATCTTTTCACCATTCTTGGATCAGTTCATTGTGGTATTCATTGACGATATTCTAGTTTACTCGAAGAGTTTTGAGGAGCATGCTGAGCATTTGAAGATCGCACTGCAGACGTTGAGACAGGAGAAATTGTATGCGAAGATGAGTAAGTGCGAGTTTTGGCTGGAGGAAGTAAGGTTTTTGGGGCATGTTGTGTCTGGCGATGGAATTGTCGTCGATCCAGAAAAGATTGCAGCAGTTCGAGACTGGCCGATTCCAAAGAATGTTGCTGAGATAAGAAATTTCCTTGGATTAGCCGGATACTACAGGAGATTTGTGGAGAACTTTGCTCGTCTGGCAGAGCCGTTGACCAAGCTTACGCGCAAGGAGGTACCTTTTGTATGGGCGGATAAGTGTGCGTTAGCTTTCGAGACGTTGAAGCAGAAGTTGATAACCGCCCCTATTCTGACCGTGCCAGACAATTCCGGAGGATTGGTAATTCACAGCGACGCATCTGGGAAAGGATTGGGATGTGTTTTGATACAGCATGGGAAGGTTGTAGCATACGCATCGAGACAGTTGAAGACCCATGAGAAGAATTATCCAACTCATGACTTGGAGCTTGCGGCTGTGATTTTCGCTTTGAAGATTTGGAGACACTACCTTTTGGGCGAAAGAGTCGAAGTTTTTACAGATCATAAGAGCTTGAAGTATGTGTTCACACAGAAGGAGCTTAACATGAGGCAGCATAGATGGTTGGAGCTGATGGCTGACTACGATCTTGATCTTAAGTACCATCCGGGGAAGGTTAATGTTGTGCCGGATGCGCTTAGTCGGTTACCAGTAATTCAGGTGTTAACTACGCAGAAGGAGATTGTCGCAGATTTTCGAAGATTTGACTTGGAGGTTGTGCTACCGCGTTCTACGGGACAGTTGTTGCAGCTGCAAGTACATTCGTCTTTGATCGAGAATACTAAAGCAGCTCAATCGCAGGATCCTAGACTGCAAAAGTTTCGAGAGCAGGTTGAAGCCGGGCTACGAACAGATTTATTGATCCACGAAGATGGTTCGTTGAGGTATGGTAGCCGTTTGTGTGTGCCAAAGGGTGATGTTCGTGAAGAGCTTTTGAAGGAGGCACACAGTTCAGCTTCTTCTGTACATCCAAGAGGCACAAAGATGTACCGAGATATTCGACAGCATTTCTGGTGGGAGGGCATGAAGCGGGAGATTGCTCGCTTTGTGGCAAAGTGCTTGGTGTATCAGCAAGTTAAGGCTGAACATCAAAGGGTTGCTGGTTTATTGCAACCACTTCCGATTCCTCAGTGGAAGTGGGAACATATAACCATGGATTTTGTGACGGCTTTACAGCGGAGTCCAAAAGGCAACAATGCAGTATGGGTAATTGTTGACCGATTGACCAAGGCAGCTCACTTTATTCCTTTTCGGGTTGGTCAATCAACAGAGACTTTGGCAGAGCGGTACATGCAGGAGATTATAAGATTGCATGGAGTACCGGTGAGCATCGTGTCCGATCGGGACACTCGGTTCTTATCACACTTCTGGAGGAGTTTACAGGAAAGTTTGGGGACTCGATTGAAGTTTAGCACAGCTTATCATCCTCAAACTGATGGTCAGTCGGAGAGAACGATCCAAACTCTTGAGGATATGTTGAGAGCATGCATGTTGGACTTCAAGGGGTCTTGGGAGGATCATCTACATTCGGTGGAGTTGTCTTACAACAACAGTTTTCAGGCAACTATTCAGATGGCTCCATTTGAAGCTTTGTATGGTCGTAAATGCCGTTCACCTGTTTGTTGGGACGATGTCGGTGAACGAAAATTATTGGGACCAGATTTGGTTTTGCAGACAGTTAAGAAGGTTAACCCTATCAGAAATCATATGAAGGCAGCTCAAGACAGACAGAAAAGTTGGGCTGACACGTCAAGAAGACCTCTAGAGTTCGCCGTGGGGGATTTGGTAATCTTGAAGATATCACCGACTAGAGGGGTGATTCATTTTGGAAGTCAAGGAAAGCTTGGTCCTCGATTCGTTGGACCCTTGAGATCGTGGAGTGTGTTGGTGAGGTAGCGTATCGTTTGGCGTTACCGCAGTCCTTGGCAAATGTGCACGATGTGTTTCACGTATCTCAACTCCGTAAGTATGTCGAGATGAAACACACATTTTGGATCATTCGGAGCTAACAGTACGAGAAGACTTGACTTTTGAGGAGCGACCGATTGAAATCGTGGATCGAAGGGAAAAGGTCCTTAAGAACAAGGTTATCCCCCTTGTGCTAGTTTCTTGGGGTAATCGATCGCATGGAGAGTCCACTTGGGAGCGAGAAGACGAGATCCGACAGAAGTTTCCTCACCTTTTCCTGTAGTTTTCTATCTTGTATTCTTGGAATTTCGAGGACGAAATTCTTTTGTAGTTGGGTATAATGTAACACCCGAGCCCAATACTACTATTTCTGTTACTGGTTGAGTGTTAGATATTACTCATTTCATTTATCTTGCTTGTTTGGGTCTTACTGTAAAATTTTAACTGGCTAAGTCATTTCTGCATATAGCAAATTTTAGCACCTAAAATAAAATTAAAAATATCTATCTTGGCCTACTCGTCATCCCTAGCCGTCATCCCTAGCCGCGTGGTAGCGTCCGTGCGTCGAGTTATCATCCCGTTCGGTGAAACGGGCGAGTTTGAACGACTACGCGCGCGTGCAGGTGTCCGACTTGGGGGTATGCTTTTTAATCATAAAACATTTCATTTTAAAATTTGGAACCCGCTTAAAATCCTATTATTTGAATTTCGAATTTTTGGACCCAACCCAAGCGCGATTTGGAAATGTTTCATTTAGCACCAAAATCCCAAATTAATATAATATTCTAACCATATAATATTTCATATATATATATACCCTTACTGTTAACGTAATATTCTTAAATCCTTTTAAGTAATCTTTTAACCACTCAACTCCTTTTGTCAGCCAATCACGGGCTCTTAACCCCCGTGGGCCCGCTCCTATCTCTCTCTCTCTCTCTAATTTCTTTACCTCCCTCTCTCTCTTCCCTATATTTATACATACCCTGCAACCTTTCCTTCACGAGGAAACAGAACCCATCGCGAGAACCATCAACCCTAGCCCTAGCCACCGTGCCCGTCGCCGCCGCAGCCCCAACGCCGACGCCACCACCACCATCACCCTCGCCTCTTCGCCCTCGTCGCAGCCACTGCACCTTCTTCCCCCTCTTCCCTCTTTCCCGAGCACCTGCACGCCGCCTGCACGCCACCTGCACACCGCCTGCACCTCGTCGGATCGCCGCCGGCGATCTCGATCCGCCCCCGGCCTCGCTAGCACCCCCTCGGTACCCCGCCGGAGCTCCGTCGCCGTGGTCGGCGATCACCACCCGTCCTACAGATCCTCGTGAGCGGTCCCTTCTCCATCCTCCTTCCCTTCCTCTTTGTTTTCTTTTTATTCTTGTTGCAATTCTTGATTGTCGCTGTTTTTGCATCTCGCCGGAATCTGGCCGTGCCAACGACTTGATCCGACGTTCCAGCGAGGTACCCCGATCCGCGTGGTCCCATTGTTCGTTGTTTGGGTTCAATCCGTGAACCGTGCGTCCGTCGCGTGTTTCCCCGCCGACGTTACGCTCCGTTCTTCCCGGTTCGCGACCCGTCGAGGCAAGTATCACTTGCTACATGCTATACTATACAATTATATATGTTTTGACTCATTAAACCTGCAAACTTAACTCGGTATAGTTATTTTCTCATTTGATTGCATTATGACATATATCATTTTACAGTTAACATAGAAATTACAATTTGCCACTTTTAACCTAAGAACCAAGTTTACCTGTTAATCACATTTTACCGTTTAATAGATTATAGCACTTTCCCACATAGTGCTTTTACATTCGGATATTGCATTCAAAGGCTTGATAACTGTATTGCACCATCATTTAAACTGTTGCACCGCTAAGGGGTGCTCAAAACCTGTTAATATAATAAAACAGCTGCACTATATTAATGCACTATGGTGATTGAATGAACTGCTTATTGTTGTTTAATTTACTGCTTATTTCCTGCTGTTAATCCCCTGTTCGATTATATATCTGTTGTGAGCACACCCACGATATTGTTACTTCTTGACTTGACTTCGTTACACATGATATATATTGATACACCTGACATGGTACCGTTTACTGTTGACTTGACCTGATGTACCATGACCTGACCTGTTACCTGATCTCGTGCCTAATGCCAACAAACTCGATATGTAGTCCTCATGGACCATTCCTGTTGTCTATCCAGACAAACCTGCTGTTACCTGATCCTGTGTTGGCATTAATTCTTGATTACTGAATACCTGACCTGACACATATAACTTGGGGGTATGGGGAAATCAAAAGTGTAAACTAAAGTGTAACTTAAAAGGGTATTACTTGATCCGTGGTCCCGGGGGGTAACGGGACAGAGCCATTCGTGACTTTTACATTTTCCTGATCCGTGGTCCCGGGGGGCAACGGGACAGAACCACTATTGGTTCCCATATTCCTGATCCGTGGTCCCGGGGGGTAACGAGACATCCTTTGAGTTACATGGAGGATTGCTCGAATTGATTTCAAAGACTTTAGAATAGAAAACCTGATAGAACAGTTAGTTACCCACTGCACACTACCCTGCACCGCTTGTTTCATACTATTGCTTTATTCATGTTTATTTCTGCATTGCATATTACACTGTTCATATTACATTACTGGTTGACATGGCGCGCTGACGTCTGGGTTTTCCATGGCCCAGATTCTGTACCATTGTCGCTGTCCGAGCAGGAGTACTTCAGCCAGCAGGCTGAGTTGTGAGTTCTGTAGTGGTTAGTTTTATTTCCAGCATTTTATTTCCAGATGTGAGCCCGTGTTATAGGACATACTTTTCTGTTATTGTATTGGATCATTTGCTTCCGCATTTATTCATCATTGACTCTTGATATTCTGGATTATGGACATGTGTTAGATAGTTTTATCTTGTTCTTGATATCTCTACAGCCGTAATGTGACTGTGGATGGATACTTCCTACCCACAGGTAGCATGGTTGGCTATGTCACGCGCCCAATCTTGCGTATTCTGGGAAGCGGGGCGTGACACGTCCAGTGTACCCAGTCTCCACTGAGCACCCGTACACCATCCTTGATGTCAAACACCGATGGATATGGGATCATCCATCGCCCATCATATGGGTCAAGATGCGTATATACTAGTCTACTCTGGTGTATCGATGTCCTGTCTCGATATACCCTCGACTAGGAACATTTATAGGATGTACTCATCGGCTACCGTGGTCCCACTAGTATGATCTCATCATAATCTTAGTGGTCGAGTACAGATCCTAAGGGCTTTATCAACATGTGAGAGAAAGACAGTAAACCAATAAAAATCAACATGTTAAGATAAAGTGAAACCAAATAGCATACTATCATGACGAGCAAGAAAGTCCTCTCTGTATATATCCAAGCATCCATCATAATATACATCATATGTACAACAATGGCCTCTAGGGTATATACATAACTAACAATCTCCCACTTGCACTAAGGCCAGCTGCTGTAGTATTTTATACCTAGCATCCCGAATAATCTCTCAAACTGTATCTGGGGAATGGCCTTCGTGAGTGGATCCGCAGTGTTGTCCTTCGTATCTACTCTCCTGATCTCGATCTCCCGGCGATCTACTATCTCCCTGATCAGGTGATACCGCCTCAGAATATGTCTGGACTTCTGATGGGACCTGGGTTCCTTGGCCAAAGCCACAGCTCCATTGTTATCGCAATACAGAGGTATTGGATGCTCAATGGATGGAACCACACCAAGTTCAGTGATGAACTTCTTCATCCAGACAGCCTCTTTGGCAGCATCGTTGGCAGCGATATATTCAGCCTCCATCGTCGAGTCTGCAATGGTATCCTGTTTGGAACTCTTCCAACATACCGCCCCTCCATTGAGGGTAAAGACAAATCCCGAGTGCGACTTAGAGTCGTCCTTATCACTTTGGAAGCTGGAATCGGTAAAGGACTCCACCCGGAGTTCTCCATTACCATACACCAAGAACATGTCTCTAGTCCTTCGTAAGTACTTGAGAATGTTCTTCACAGCTGTCCAATGACTCTCTCCAGGATCTGCTTGATACCAACTCACTACACTTAGTGAGTATGCTACATCGGGTCTGGTACATAACATCGCATACATGATAGAGCCTACTGCCGAAGCATAGGGTATCTCTTGCATGCGAGCTCTCTCCAAATCAGTCTTAAGAGACATCTCTTTGGAGAGAGTGAGTCCAGATATCGTGGGTTGGTTCCCACGCTTGGATTCTTCCATACTAAACCTCTTTAGTATGGTGTCAATGTACCTGGATTGGGACAATCCTAATATCCGTTTAGATCTATCTCTATAGATCATGATTCCCAATATGCAGGAGGCATCACCTAGATCTTTCATTGAGAATCTTTATGATAAGAAGAGCTTGACTGATTGCAGTATAGGAATATCATTTCCTATCAAGAGTATGTCATCTACGTACAACACGAGAAAGACAACCTTACTCTCTGCTACCTTTTTATAGAAACAAGGTTCATCTATATTTTTGATGAAATCAAACTCTTTGACTACAACATCAAAATAGATGTTCCAACTCCGCGATGCTTGCTTTAATCCATAAATGGATTTAAGCAGGTTGCACACTTTTCCGCTGCTCCCACTATCTACGAAGCCCTCTGGCTGAGTCATGTACACGCAGTCTTTTAAATCACCGTTTAGAAAGGCGGTCTTAACATCCATTTGCCAGATTTCGTAGTCATGGTATGCAGCAATAGCAAGTAAGATCCGAATGGACTTAAGCATAGCCACTGGAGAAAAGGTTTCGTCATAATCCACACCTGGTCGTTGACGAAAACCCTTTGCTACAAGTCTAGCTTTGAAAGTCTCAACTTTTCCATCTACACCAAATTTCTTTTTAAAAATCCACTTGCTCCCAATGGGTTTTACCCCTGCAGGAGCATTTTCCAAAGTCCATACTTTATTGGTGTACATGGATTCCATCTCAGATCGTATTGCATCCAGCCATTTCACAGAGTCGCCACTCGTGATGGCCTGTTCGAAACTAGTTGGGTCATCATCTTCCATGATGCAATCCTCGCTTCCACCATCAATGAGAAAACCGTAGTATCTCTCAGGCGGATGAGAAACCCTGCTAGATCGGCGGAGAGGCTGGGGTTCGTCGGGTACTACTAAATCCTCTGGTTCTACCAAGTCTTCTGTTATAGTTTGTTTTGCTAGAACCTCTTCCAGTTCTACCTCAATGCCACTATTCTGTTTCATAAGAAAACCTTTTTCTAAGAAAGTGGCATGTCGAGAAACAAACACCTTTTGTTCCTCGGGGTGGTAGAAGATATACCCTTGTGAATTTTTGGGATATCCTACAAACTTACATAAGATAGATCTTGCCTCGAGTTTGTCCGGATTTTGCCTTTAGACATGGGCCGGACAACCCCATATCTTAATATAATTAAGATGTGGTCTCTTCCCTTTCCATATCTCATATGGAGTGGTAGGCACAGATTTGGTGGGAACTCTATTCAATAGGTCTATGGCTGTCTCAAGCGCATACCCCCAGAAGGAAATAGGTAACTCAGCTGTACTCATCATCGAGCGCACCATATCTAATAGGGTGCGATTCCTCCGTTCTGATACACCGTTGTGCTGTGGTGTATAAGGAGGAGTAAGCTGAGAGAGAATCCCATTCTCTTTTAGATAATCTAGGAACTCATTGCTTAAGTATTCTCCTCCTCGATCAGATTGAAGAATCTTAATACTTTTGCCCGTTTGGTTCTCTACTTCGTGCTTATATTCTCTGAATTTCTCAAAAGCTTCAGACTTGTGTTTCATCAGGAACACATGTCCGAATCTAGAGAGATCGTCAGTGAATGTAATGAAGTAGGAAGAACCGTTCCTGGCGTGTGTAGACATGGGACCGCATACATCACTATGTACCAGTCCTAAGAGTTCCGTAACTCTTTCTCCGTGTCCACTAAACGGAGCTTTGGTCATTTTTCCTTTGAGACATGAATGGCAAGTATCATAAGATGATAATTCGAACGGGTTCAAATATCCATCCTTATGTAACTTAGCCAGTCGTGTCGCATTGATATGACCAAGTTTACAATGCCACAAGAAGGATTCGTTCATTTCTGAACTCTTCCTCTTGTGTGTGTTTTGTATATTGAGGACTATATTTTGATTTAGAATGAATATTCCATTATGTAACGAGCCCGATGCAATCAACTTTTGATCTAGGAATATGTTCATAACATTATCCTGTACTACAAAATTATATCCTTCTTTACTTAATAAAGAAACTGATATAATGTTGCACATCATGTTCGGTATATAATAGCACTCATTCAGAATCAGTGTATTACCACTTGGTAATACTAGGTGATATTCGCCAACTGCTTTGGCTGCAACATTTGCCCCATTCCCTACTTGAACGGAATGATCACATTTTTCCAGTTCTCTACCTTTTCGTAGCCCATGTAACAATTTACATATGTGGGATCCTGATCCGGTATCTAATACCCAGGACGTAGGGTGAACTGAGAAACAGTTCTCAATAACTAACACACCTGAAGAAGATGCATCAACCTGCATGTTCTTTTGGGCGGCTTGAGAATCCAGATATTCTCCTATTCCCTGTTCAATCTTATAACTCTTATAAGAAAGAACGGGTCCAACGTTCCCCTGCTCAGTATAATAAGCGAGTTCAGTCAATACATCCATATTATTATCTTGATTATGGCCTGACATGGTCGCTACCTGGAGAGAGAGAGAAGAAAACACTTTAGCGTATGCTCTTGCAAGATTAGATTGGTTATTATCTTATCTAATCAGGATATCTCCCACTGTTTTTATCAAATCTACCTTCAAACCCTAAAAGGTAAGATTAGCCGGGATTAATTACACCCTACAATTTCGTCAATCTTTCAGCCAGATCAGTGTCGGTACTTGAGGGAGGTTCCCCGTGCTTTCGCACGGACCTAATTAAAGTAAACCTCGTTTTCCCAGAGACGTAACCCCGTTAACACTTTTCTAGACACCTACTTGATCGACTAATTGTCCTGTGTAAAACTCTCCCAGAAGTAACACTTACTCGCAGTAGGTATCGGGATCCAACTATCTCATAGGAGGTATGCAATCTCATTGCAAATTTCAACACTTGAAATTCACGATAATATTTTTACCCCTAGCGTGCTATGACCTTGACGCATGCCAAACAACCCATAGTCCGCTAGTCAAGTTCAACCCGTACAATTCGTGATTGAATTAAACCCACCCGTACGACCCTTAACGCATACCAAACAACGTCGTACGAATACCCTAATCCAATCGCATCTCATGCTACAGATAAGTAATAATCAGCTACCGTACACTACGCCTTGACGCATGCCAAACTACCATAGCACGAATACTAAATATTACTTATCTGAATTGACGGAGAGCTACGTAGGTTTTTCAGAAAACCATGAGCGTAATGAACTTGATATCGTCGTAGAATCATGTGAAATTTTGAAATGGAGTGTTTTTTAGCCTTTCATTAGTTTTCCTAAAGAGGTCACTACCGGTGAAGGGATCTCGGCTCTTTCCTCATCGAATAAGGTGCAGGGTATATCATATATACCACTGTGCAAAGCAAAACTTTAAAAGCAATCAAAAGACAAACTGAGTTTTGTAGCATCTGCCGGTTTCGCTAAAGAGGTCACTCCCGGTGAAGGGATCTCGGCTCTTTCCTCATCGAATAAGGTGCAGGGTATATCATATATACCGCTATGCAAAGTAAGACCGTAGCTACCCTTTTTATAAAGTTTTGATTCTACAACATCTTTTAGGTTTCTTTTCTTTTTATTAATCTCATTAATAAAATCCTATCAGCTTATGCTTCCTAAGCATCACAGAAGAAACGAAAGCAATAATATTTATATATCAGCATATATATATAGTATAAGCATTCGTCTCAGGCAGTAATATGATCTCATCACAGAACATTGCAGCAGAAGAACATATATGAAATATTGGATATACTAGGATGTCCGTGTTTTCAATACGAGCCTGTATAAAATACGGATTCCACGGTCGCGACGAATAGCCAAACCCACATCCCAAGACCCCTACGAGAGCGGCAAGTAACACTGCCAATTCTAGGGTTAGGAGACCCGGTCTCGACTCCTCGAGATGGCCTCCCACTGGACCCTAGAACCCGGTTACTTGTGCTCCCCTCCTTGGGTCTACCTAATGCGGAAAAGTAAATAATATACAATAGTGACTTCAACCTCATCCCGGAAGTGCCCCAATAAAAGAATATTACATACAAATGAATTTTACATGAATGAAAATAAAAACCCTCATCTCACATAAAACCCCCGGCTATTCAGAACACGACGATCCAATATAACATATCACAGTAACACATAATATCACATATCATCAACGTAAGTAAGTATGCATACACCGATCGTCGTTGATGTATAGCAACGAAAACCGGCAATACAACTACATACTACACTTACGGTCACAGAAAATAAATTGTAAAACTACAATATTTGGAATCCACAATCACTTTAGACATCGTAAATCCGAAATATCGCATACTTCGCATTTCATGCCTAACTATATGAATTCCACATATTGTATCATATTCCAGATAAATAGACAGTATTAAACTTTCCGAACAGATAATCAAATACCCAAAATATCCTAAATTGCTCAACACTTGAGCGGAGTTCAAATAATCCCAGAATATATCACAGTACCGGTGATCCAGCCGTAGAAGGGTCAAGCCAACGCCTCACATGTGGCACGCCGTACTGCCCCAAACCCTAAGGTTTAGAGGCAGTTCAAGACGGTCACATAATCGAGTTAAAGTTTGTTGTCTTCTAGAGGGTCTACCGTGTTACTTGCACATTTTTCTGAAAGATTTAAACCCGATAAAAATTCAACACTTGAAAGTTTTTCGTGCCGGGAAAAAGTAAGTTAATGATATCCGCTCGAACTTTTTAACAGTTTCTAAATATCCGGAAATGATAACGAATTTAAATTTTCCGATCGAATCAACGATTACAAAATAAACCTCAGAACACTCAACACTTGAGTCAGATTAAAAATACCCTGAAAATATAAAATACAGATACTGATATTACTGTAGAAAACCTAAGACCCAACTCCACATTCCCACCGCGGATCCGCGGCCCAAGCGCGGTACGGCCATGGTTCCGCGGTGGTATGTACGAATTGGTGACACATTTTTCACAATAATATTTATATTTCCCTGCTGAATTTTTTAGGAATTTTAAATTCAGAAAAATCCCAGATTTAAAAAATTGTCCAGAGAGGGGTTTAAAATGACGTATCCGGGTTCGTTCGGAGTTTTAATTTCGTTAACACATCACCTAATGCTCTAGCTAGGCTCTGATACCACTGTAGGGTTCTTAGGCACTCTAGTGAAGGTTCATAAGGCATCAAACATGCCCGAATAAAATTTTAGACGTGCCGAACAACCCAAAGCCGGGATCTTTGCTAGATTATTAGGGTTTAAGATGCAAGTAAACATCTTAACTACTAAGTGTAAGGGATTACAACCTTTGTAGTCTGCTCCTTCGCTTCACAAGCTCCGAGTAGAAGTCCCTTTGCCGCGATCCACGATCTCCCGGACTCAAGAGAGGCTCCACGAATCGAACGATCCATGATAGCTTGTCGTATTCTTTTTCTCCGATGATCTACGTCGAAGTTGCAATAGCTCAAGCTCTCTAACTCTAAGGAGGTGAACACCCTAATCTAATGGGCTAGATTAGATGAGGATGATGGAGTAGTATTTATGCTTTCATTTTATATCATAATCTCACATGAAATCATCACAAAAGGAATTTCTAGTAAGCTTTCTCAAAGCTAAAGAGAGAAGAAGATGATGAATGAAAAAGATAATCCTTTTGTGATGAATAGTAGTAAAGAATATATGATAGATTATGGAACCATGGTCAAGGATGAGAAGCTTAACCTTTGTAGAGAATAAACTAGAGCTAGGGTTTGGTTAGGTTAAGGAATGTGTCATGGATAAATATCAACCATAATATCTTAACCGAGACAAAAGGAAATCCTTCTAGAATGAACAAGAAGGAGCTAACCCTAATCAAACCCTAATCTCTTTTTATCATCACTAAACATGTTTCATAATAAATCATATCATGTTACTATAATATATATCACATATATATTATATTTGTAACAAAAGAAAATAATACAATTAATATATATCGCATATATATTAATGTATTATCCGGTGAGAAAATGAAATAATAAAGCGAGCCAATATTAGATAATGTAATACAATATATCATATATATTATTTTACATTAAATCATCGAATCAACACTTGATCCGATGATCCGGCTATATCGAATATAACCGACTAATATATCATGTACCGATTCATCGCATCAACACTTGATCCGATGACCCGGTTCATATCTAAATATCACGAGAATATAGTACGGTATCACATATCGCATTATCCTCGGTCCTGCACATATCACATATGTGCCTCTACTCCGTTTTGCCTGAGCCAAGAAACCTCTGTGTAGGACTCTAAAGAATCGTCAATATGCCGGTAGCAGGTGATGATCATATCAAACACCCACAAGCTGCAAGCGGTCAGCTAAACATAACAGCCACCCAGGTATTGAGCGATCAGAAGATCAACAAGCTAGCCTGTACGTTCTCCTGTGAATCCAATCAGTAACACTCCCGTACAGTCCGGTCTGTTCGTCTGATATGTCGCATATCAAGTCTAAGGGTGGTATATGTCAGACCCCAGTAACCGATAAGTCGTGTCGATGTGAGGCTCATAACAGGTCGAGAAACTACTGGTAACACTTACCAGTAAATCTCTATATCAGCCCTGGCCAGGGACTTCCAGTTATAGCCAATCGAACACAGCACAACATCAACTCCCTATACAGGGAGAGACGAATCCCCTCCTATCGCTCATTGCCTCCATGTGATTCGGGACTACACCCAAAAGCCACCGTTTTGCATGCCCTCTTGGACGTGGTAAGGTGGAAATCAAAGCACAGTGGGAATCACACAAGACTCTAAGACGATCTCGGGTCTACAGACTACCCTGTACCAGTGTCACCGGAGAACTGCCATATGACGTGTGGTATATCACCATCTGGGAGTTCTCGGCGAGTCCGTCCAGTGTACCTAGTCTCCACTGAGCACCCGTACACCATCCTTGATGTTAAACACTGATGGATATGGGATCATCCATCGCCCATCATATGGGTCAAGATGAGTATACGCTAGTCTACTCTGGTGTATCGATGCCCTGTCTCGATATACCCTCGACTAGGAACATTTATAGGATGTACTCATCGACTACCGTGGCCCCACTAGTATGATCTCATCATAATCCCAGTAGTCGAGTACAGATCCTAAAGGCTTTATCAACATGTGAGAGAAAGACAGTAAACCAATACAAGTCAACATGTTAAGATAAAGTGAAACCAAATAGCATACTATCATGACGAGCAAGAAAGTCCTCTCTGTATATATCCAAGCATCCATCATAATATACATCATATGTACAACAATGGCCTCTAGGGCATATACATAACTAACATGTAATCCGCCTTGTTTTTCTTAGGCCAGTCCCTGGCTGCGAGCTCTTTGACAACTCCATCGTCGAGGGAAATTTCCTCAGGGATTTTTTCTTTCCCTTTATCTTTTTTGCTCGAACCTTTGTTTGTAGATCCGAGGTTCTTCTCAAGCAGCGTGCGGCTACACAGCTGAATGTTTTCACAGTTCTTCACCTCCTCTTCTTTTTCGGAGGTGGAGTCTTTTAAGAGAGGGCTGAGGGGTATTTCGTCCTCAGAATCACTCCCGAATGTAAGAAATTGGGGGTTTTTCCCCTTCCGGATTGGCATCAACCATATGACAATTGTCGGTCGTTTTTTCACGCGCATATGTCGCACTTTTTTGCCGTCGACGAGCTTCGCGCTTCATCCTCTTGAAGTTTTTTTGATGGGCAACGTATCCTTACCACCACTTCTTGAAGGCACCGCATTCCTCGGTAGGGTGGGTAACCCTTCGATGATATAGGCAGTAATTTGAATGTGAATCCTCTCCATCGAGGTATATGACCCCGGGAGTGTTTCCTATGAGAGGTGGCAGCTTCATTCCTATTGATAAGGCTTTGGCGAACCGCTTCTTTGCCTTAATCCTACTCTTATTTTTCGCAAGTATGCTTTGCCTTGGTTGAAGTACTTTACGACTCTTCTTTGCCGCTGATTCTTCATCCTGACGCTGATACTTAGCCTTTTCGTCTATGGCTGTTTCGCATCCTCGGTCAGCTTTACCTTTTCGAAAGGCTTCGTTTAACAGCCTATCGATCGAGTCTTCTGGCAGTTCTGGGGATTTTAGCGCCGATCCTGCCCCTAGTCCCTCCATGTTATTTTCTGACGCTGAGGGAGTTTCTTTATCATTTAACAACGAATGGGACCATGTAACAACTTGCTACATAGTCTTCGGTTTCTTCTTATGAGTAATTTTCCTCATCGTTATCACTATCTTCGTTCTCAAGAATATGCTTGAGGAACTCTTCGAGGGTGACCAGTGTCCGCGCCTTCTGATTGTACTCCTCCAGTGCGTCAATTTATTTTTACAGGTCTGTGCGCTTGTCGTCATACTCGGCAGGCTGCACAGGCTTCTTGGTCTTCTTCTTTTTCTTCGAAGACTTTGAAGGCTTGGGGATTTTGCCCTTTGTCAACAATCTTCGGTACGGGACGTGGTTTCAGCATCCCTTCGATGATTTCGGGTTCAAGTGGGCTTTTCCACCTGACTGCCTTACATGCCTGTAGATCCTTCAGCATTCTTTTGGTTTTAGCTAAAAGAACGACTTCCCATGGAGTTTCCTCTACGAGAGAGCATGATGCCCCTGGCGCATCCACCATTTTGGGAGTGTGCTTCTGGGGTGGGTTTACCCTCCAGTTCTCAGACAGCGCGAACTTTCCCTGTTGATACTCGTCCTCGACCTAGTTCTTGAAAACGTAGCAATGCTCAATTGGGTAGCTCACTATTCTGTGATAGGAGCAGTAGTTGGGGTTTTTGACGTCGCTGAGTTGCGGTGGACGCCGTGGGTCTGGCAAAGTGATGAGTTTGTTGCACACTGCCAATTCAAACAGTCTCCTCGTCTTGTCGCAGGGAAACGAGTAAGCGTGTCCTAATCTTTCCTCTAAGGATGGGCGCCGACGCGTGTTGTTTTGGCGAGCAGCCGGTTTTGGGCCACTTAGTGTAGGGTATTTTTCGTCACCCCATTGAGATGGGAGATACACGTCGCTTGTCAGGTGTATACAGATTCCCCCTGCCTAAGGTAAGCTGGGGTTTATTGATTGTGGGGATCCGAATCTCCGGCGACCGCGGACTAAGCTGCCGTTAATTACCCCCTACCTTTGAAGCGAAAGAACCTCCGATTGACAGGTCAAACTAGTCATGTGAACTTAATGTGCAGTGTGCGTATGTGTTTCTTGATGGGACTTAGATGTATCGGGGGCCACGCAGAGTTTACGGGGGTCCCGCTATCCAGATAGTGGGCTGGGAGTGTCTCTCTCTCTCTCTCTCTATATATATATATATATATATATATATATATAAGAAATAGCGTCCAAAGGACCCATGGGCGCCAGAGCCTCATGTGCTTGGCATGCGGGCGTTGGGCACTGGGCGCCAGCGCATCATGTGCTTGGCATGCGGACGCCGGGCGCCTCGCGCGCCCGGCCGCTGGGCGCCGGCAGGAAAAAGGGGCTTAGCCCCCTATACTGGGAGTTGTACTCCCAATTGACTTTTGGAGTTGAACTCCTAAAAAAAGGACAAAAGGGCTTAGCCCCTGCACTAGGAGTTGTACTCCCAATTGACTTTTGGAGTTAAACTCCTAAAAAGAAAGAATTTTTTTTCTGTATTCGGAGTTAAACTCCCAAGAGATTTTCAGAGATGATGAAAGCGGACCCCTTTCTTCTCCCTTGAGCCCTAGAGCTTCTCTTGAGCCTTAGATCTTCCCAAAGTGGGGTTTTTGAAGATGGGTCTCCTTCTTCCTCCTCTCTATTGGCTGGATCTTGGAGAAAAATTGGGTGAGACTTAAAAATCACCCCTTTTGGGGATTTGATGAGAGATCTGAGCTCCCCTTCAAGGGTTTTATGGTAAAAAACTGTTTCTTTTTGGAAAAAGAAGAGTTAAAATCTTGATTTAATTTAGAAAGAGAAGAAGGTTTAGAACTTTGGGGAAGGAGAAGGAGGCACAGAAACCCTAATTTTTTTAGAGAAAAAAATTCTTTTTGATTTTTTCATCATGTTTGCCTTTATAGACTACACACTTTACATATAGCCCCTTGAGCTTTGTCAAATGGCATTTGTGCCACCCCATATCTTATGTGCTTATCTCTTTTTTCACATAAACCATGGGGTTTACAAAATTTTGGCTTTTTACCCATTTTACATACATTTATTTATATATATATATATATAAGAATTACATTAAACCAATTTATGTCTTCATTCTTTTTGTCATGGGGTCGGTCCCTTCCATGCTCAGTCTTGACCTGGGCTTGGGCCCACTTGGTTTGGGGTTGACTTTGATTTTGACTTGGTCAACCGGGGTATAATTTTTGACCCCAACAAAGTGGCCCCCATCAATAAATGCACACCGCACATGTGGGTCGTGTGCATAAAATTGATAAATCTTGTTTTATATGGAACTTGATTTGGTTGGGTTCCCTTTTGACGACGTGGAGGGTCGATGCTGCCATTTTACCGGCTTGGACGGTCGATGCTGCCATTTTAGCGACGTGGACAGTCGGTGCTGCCATTTTAGCAACGTGGAAGGTCGATGCTGCCCTTTTTGCGACTTGGACGGTCGTTGCTGCCCTTTTTGCTACTTGGACGGTCGTTGCTGCCATTTTAGCGACGTGGATGGTCGGTGCTGCCATTTTAGTGACGTGGATGGTCAGTGTTACCCTTTTTGCGATTTGGACGGTCGATACTGCCCTTTTTGCTACTTGGACGGTCGATGATGCCATTTTTGCGACTTGGACGGTCGTTGCTGCCATTTTTGCGACTTGGACGGTCGTTGCTACTATTGCGACTTGGACAGTCGGTTCTGCCCTTTTTGCTACTTGGACGGTCGATACTTCCATTTTTGCGACTTGGACGGTCGTTGCCGCCATTTTTGCAACTTGGAAGATCGGTGCTTGATCCGCTTCTTGCGGTGTCAGGGTTGAAGTTGACTTGCTCCGCTTTCTGCGATCTCAGGGTTGATTTATTTGATTTGATTTATTTTGGGAGTTCCCTACCCGTCCAGCGGGACTTTTGAGCCTGGAAGCGCTGCCGGGTGGGACATTAATTTGATCTGTTTGGTTTCTACCTTGTTTGGCGAGACTTTTGAATTTGAAAGGAACTTCGAATTTGGATTTTGTTTGGCATCAGCATTGCTGCACTGGAATAATGCCAGGAGAAACTCATCATTTCCTTGGGAAGACTTGGGATTTGGGTTTTCTGGGTCGACATCAGCACCGCTAACACTGAAGCAATGCCAGGAGCGACTCATAATTTGCCTTGAGAAGACTTGGGATTTGGGTTTTAGGTCGGCATCAGCACCGCTAACACTGAAGCGTAATGCCAGGAGCGACTCATCATTTGTCGTGCCCGTTAGGGAATGATGGCTTTGAAAACAGGTTTAGATCCCTATCTCCTAAGGCTTTTCAATTTTATGAGCCGTAAGGGTCTGATAAAAGTATTTTCTCCCTACGAGTCGAGAGGATCTCGCAGGTGTATTTCTCCCTAGGAATCATGGGGATTCCTAAGTGTGTTGCTCCTTTATGAGTCGTAAGGATCTCACATGGGGATTTTCTCCTCACAAAGTCGAGAGGACTTTGTGTTGGGTTACGGCAGTGCCCCGGCCATCAAACCGTGGCCAAATACGGAACAAAAATTTAAAAAAACTGGTGCTACCACAACCCGATGCCCGAATCTTTCCTAAACCTTATACTAGTAATATGTAAACTAGGAGTTAGATGGTTATACCAAACGGATCATGTCCTTCGGTCTTCTACCATTTCCAAACTCCTTGAGGTGTTGCGGATCGAATTTGGTTGCCAGTCTTCCTCCATCTACGATGATCCATCCGAGGGAAACAGAGCAAGCTTCAACCTTTCCTAGCAAGGAAACCGATGCTCCAAGGTTGCTAGCAATGGAGAGTGGAGGTGTAGAATTATCTTACTATTATTTTTCTCTCATCAAAATGCTCCAAGAACAACTCAAGAAGATGAAGAGGAGGTGAGGAAACATGTGGCATGAGCAACTAAAGAAACGGCGAAGCTTTTTCTCCAAGTGAGAATGAGCAAGTAATCAAGCAAGTAAAGAAAAGAAATGAGCAAGCACTATGAGAAATGATGGCAGCCCCCCTTCTCCAATCATCCAACAAAATATCTCATCTCATTTTCCCAATAAAATAAAGCCATGTCATACCTCTCTACATGCTAAACAATGTTCATGCCATGTCATCCCTCTACCTTATTTGTAAAACAAATGATTTTCTAAAAGGAAAATCATACAAATGAGGTGTCCGCTTCTAGAAGCTATTCCGTATAAATACGGAATACAACCCGGTACACGTATCGAAATACATATACGCGTATTCGTATAAAAATATGAATAGCCAAGAGAGAAAATGAATAGTGAACAATAATACTAGAATACATACATACATACATACATATATATATACATATATAAATTATTAAATCAAAACCTGATTTAATAATCCGGTTTAATCCTAAGCCGCTAGTATTATCAACCATCCGATTAAAGTCTGTGCAGCCTGTATACATATTTAATCGGACGCCTATATGTACCAACATACGTCATCTACACCATATCGCCTGAACCATGAAAACCCTCTGTGTGGGAATCTAAAGACTCATCAAAACATTGGCAGTGGGTTTAACCACAAGCACATTAGCGGCACTAGTGTACGTAACGGCTACCCAGGTATTGAGCGAAAGGAAGGCCGATGAGCAAACTCATACATACCCCTACTGAGCCTGATAGTAACAATCTCCGTACAGTCCGGTCTGTTCTTCTAAGAGTATCACATATCGATTCTAAAGGGATGGATAAAGTCAGACCCCTAATAACGCGATAATTCATGTCGGTATATAACCCATCACCACATGAGAAACTACTGATCCTAGATTGGTAATTCTCAAATACCTTAGCCAAGGATTTCTGGCAATGGCCACCCGTGCACAGCGCGACATCAACCCCCAATACCGGGAGAGACGAATCCCTGACGATCCACTCACTGCCTCCATATGGTTCGGGACTGTACCCAACTAAAACCTATTTGCACGACTCCATTGAGCCGTGGTAGGGTAGTAATCAAAGCTCAGTGGGAACTCACATGAAACAAATGACGATCTCAGGTCGACAGACTAAGTTGTACTCATGTCACCTGGAAACTGCAATCTGACAATAGGTATAATACCATCTAGCAGGTTCCCGACGAGTCCGTCCGATGTACTCATAACCCAATGAGCACCTGTATACAATCTTAGGTGACTAACTGACACTAATGGCTTGTGAGACCGGCCACCGCCCCTCATTAGGGTATGGATAAGTATACACTAGTCTACTCTGGAGTATCAATGCCCAGTCTCGAAACTCCTACGACTAGGGACATTTAAGGATGTGCTTATAGACTACCCAGCTCCCACGTATATGATTGCCATCATACTGCTGGTAGTCAAGCAAGAATCCTATGGGCTCTATCAACATGTAATAGTGATCTGTAATGCTGCCTAATGTTGTACATGATGATAAAGACAAACCAGATAGCATACTATCATCTCGGGTAAGACTGTTCTACCAGTATAGGTCCTCCCTCAATCATCACAATCACGTGCCTGCGATTCAATAATTGACTTAAGGGCACTATAGCCAACAATCTCCCACTTGCACTTAAGGCTAATTATTGCAGTGCCGTATACTCACAGCCCGTGTGATACCGAACACCTAACCTCTCTACTAATCAGTCTCGCAAAGCCCATTGCGAATCTAATGTGTTCGAGAAATAGCCTCAGTGAGTGGATCCGCTCCGATGTTTCTTTCTATATCTCTCTATATCTCAACTTCACGGAGAGAGCCATCTCCTGAAATGAGCAATACCTATCTTAGAATTTGTTTGGATATCTGATGGGACCCAGTTCTCAAATGAACTCCAAATCCAGCAAACTGTATCATCCACTGAATGTAATCAGTATCCTCCACCATGCCTTCCACAGTATCTGCTTGGACCACCTGTCCAACATACTGTCCCTCAAAAGAGGGAAAACTAAAACTCTGACAGTCACTCTGTCATCCAGGTCACCTTGGAAGCCTAAAATGATAACCGTCTCCCGAAGGAGGCTGCCGTTACCATATTCCTAGAACATCCACTTATGTTCATAACTGCTTCCCAACGTTTCTCCAGGATTGGATTAATATATACGCTTATCGCGGCTCGTGCAAAAACAACATCTGGTGTGGTACTTGACATCACATGATTGACTCAACTGCCTAAGCAAGTGATATGCTAATCATGCAAATCCCTCTCCATATCAGTCTACAAGACATCTCTGTAGAGAGGGTGACTCCATCACCTGCGGGTACACCACCTCGCCAAGAGTCGTTCATTCTTAAAACACCTTTAGAAATATGTCAAAGTACCCAGATTGGGACACTTCCCAAATCTAGATCTAAAACCATAGATCTACTAACCAGAAACCCTGATATTATATCCATATCATATGTGGAGAAACAACTTTGTGACAACCGCAGTATAACCGATCGTAGTATAGGAATTTCACTTCCTATAAAGTGCATGTCATCCAAATACTAGGACATCACACCCTACTACCTTCTTACCAGATCCACCTCATATTCTGATGAAGTCAAAGCCTATCACTATCACATCAAAAATAGATTATCTATCTCCGCTATAACTGCTTTAGCTTATAAATAGATATAAGTTGCTTGCTCACTATGCTTCCGCTGCTCCCACTGACTATAACAACCCTCTGGCAGATTCATATACACGTGCACTTCTAAAGCTGGTTTAGAACGACGTTATACGCATCCTCCTGCCGGGTCTTATAGTCTAGAACAGCAGCAATGGCAAGTCTGGGTAAACAAGAACCTCCCTGTCACTGTCTCTGAGAAGACCGAAGTACCTCTCGGGTGCCTGAGGTTACCCACCATATCTACGGAGTGGCTAATGGAATGTCAAAACCAATTGAATCTTTAGTTTCTATTAAATTTTCAGTAATCGTTTGTGGTTCTGAAATCACTTCCAGTTCTACCATACTCCCACTAATGTTTTCTGAAAAGAATCCATTTTACTAAAACTATGGCGAGTCAAGAACAATACATCTATTGATCTTCCAGATGGTAAAAAATTAACCCTCGACATAGCTCGGGATAACCCACAAACAGCCATTACTGAAACATGCCTTGAGTTTATCCAGAGTCTGGTTTTAAGCATAAGCCGGACAACTCCATATACCTTAACATCGTTAAGATATGAACCATTCTATATACAATATAGAAACAGAGGCACTAATTTAGTTGGAACCAGACTCAAATCATGCAGCTTTCTCCAGTGCATGTCAACTAAGTGGAATGAGGCCAAGCAGCATTACTCATCTAGGAGTGAATCCACATATGAGTAACCTGAAAGAGAAGCAAGTTCTCAAAACCATTACTATCAATGGAATACCTAGCACAAGTATCTACATCTTAGATCATCTTAAAGAATCCCGATACTTGCAACATGTGGTTCTCTACTTTATTCATATACCTATAACTTCTCAAAATTTGGACCTTGTATTTCAGTGAAACACATATCTAAAAACTAGAGAAGTCACAAGTAAATAGAATATAGTACGAGTACCAACCCCTTTGTCCTAATGGACACTGGACAACATACAATACTTTGTATAAGTCCTCTGAGTTTAATAACTCAAACCCTATGCATCGTAGGTCGAAAACCGTACTATGGTTAAAAAGAATTACACCGTTGTTGAATGCTCCTTACCTAACCATCAACTGATATAGGTAAATGTCATAGACATAATTTCAAAAAGTCATATCTCACTTTATAAAATAAACATACAGACATATCAGTTTAAAACTGGTGCATAACTACGGATATTCAAAACCAAAAATTTATCGTCAGGCAAAACCCAGGTGATTTCCTCAAATATCACCAATCACAAAGAATTCCGATATAATGAGGATATAATCACCCAATTCCCAATATCTTACTCCGACTCAGCATCCGTAACGCCATACAGATGTGATAATCAAATCTGGTAAATATATACCCTGGAGTCAGAATCTAATTGGGAAAACAGTTTTCAATTAACACCGCACAGTAAAACTGAAACATGAAAACATTTCAAAGGGGTAGCCGGGTATCCCAAGTAATGCCTCTTCCACTATCCAGATTCATGACAGTAACCGTATACTTCCTTGCCTCTCACTCCAATCCCTTTATTATGTCTTTACTCATTACCTTCTGTACACCAGCTTTAGGCTAATTAGTTTTCTTCCTTCCCTACCCTTCGGCACCAGCCTAAGGTTTGGAAGAAGACTATCCAATAAACATAATAGGTGTACACTCCTAACCAGGAGCCCTCGCAACCTGAGAGAAGATAAAGAGAATAGACAACTGAATAAAAATATTCTATTTCTCCTAAACCAGAAACCATCCTCGAATCTGGAACAAGTTCCTTCGAGTTCGTATGTAACTATATGATGGCAAATCCAATAAATGTGGATCTTCGTAGTGATACGGAGTGTTCCGGAGAAATGCAAAAGTGAATGTAATAGTGGCAGGGGTATACACGGTTTTGACGTGAATGATAGTAGTCGCAATTTTCTTTGCCCTTATTCTAATCCCTTTATATGTCTTCACTTATTACCTTCTGTACACAACACTCAGGCTAATTGGTTTTCATCATTCTCCACCTTTCAGCACCTGTCTATGGTTTAGAAGAAGACTATCCAATAAGCATAATAGGTGTACTCTCCTAACACTAGGATCTCTCGCAACCTGAGAGAAGGTAAGAGGAAAAGTCAACCGAATAATCATATTCAATCTCTCCAGAACCAGAATCCATCCTCGAATCTGGAACAAGTTCTTTCGAGTTCATATGTAACTATACGATTGATTATCTAATAGATATGGATCTTCGTAGTGATACGGGGTGTTCTGGAGAAACGCAAAAGTGATATAGA
The DNA here is from genome assembly GCA_030015575.1 of Agapanthus africanus. NCBI lineage: Eukaryota > Viridiplantae > Streptophyta > Magnoliopsida > Asparagales > Amaryllidaceae > Agapanthus > Agapanthus africanus. Next base: position 920,739,476 of record JASDDO010000019.1, read on the forward strand.
AATGGCAATGATATATGCGACACCGTGACATTCCAAAAGCCAAAGTGTTTTAAGAAGGTTCGGTTAACATGGTTCATGAGTTTTAGTCAAGAGTCGAGCCATGGTCGCTACCAAAGAGAGAGAGAAAAGAAATATTCAGCGTGCACTCTAACCTAGATTAGAATGGTTAATCACTTTATCCAATCAGGATGGCTCCCACTGTTTCCTCGAATTTTCCTCTAAACCCAAAAGGAGAATTAGTCAGAATCATCTAAAATCACTCGAGGAGTAAACCAATTCATCAGTGGGAATTGGGATCCAACTATCATCGCATGATAACTTGATGGAAGCCAATCAAGTCACCATACTTCAGAAGGTATGCGCATGCCTAGCAAGTTTCCTGTATGTTTGAAACTCCCAATGTGGTTTTTACACCAAGTGGTCCATGACCATGACAAAGGCCAACAAATCATAAACCACAAGTCAAGTTCAACCTGTATTATCCAAGATTAATCTAGACCAACCCGTACATACCCTTGACAAAGTCCAACAAGGTTGTACGACTGTCCTAGACAATCGCAACACTATGCAACAGACAAGCAATATCCAGCTACCGTACACTACGCCTTGACAAAGGCCAACAAATGCAGCACAAATACTAGGTACTACTCGAAAGAAATGATGGAGGGCTACGACTGGTTTTTGGCGAAAAATCTTTAATGTAATGAACTTGATATCGTTGAAGGAATCCAAGTGGTTTTGCAAATATATAGTAGCAAAAACTTTTGCTAAAGAGGTCACTCCTAGTGAAGAGATCTCGGCTCTTTCCTCGTCGAATGAGATGCAGGATATTCCAAACTGAATACCACGATGCAAAGCAAAAGAAATGACTATAGTGAAGTTATTACGCTGACGCAAACTTCTGCTTAAGAGGTCATTCCCGGTGAAGGGATCTCGGCTCTTGCCTCGTCGAATGAGGTGCTGGATATTCATAACCGAATACCACTGTGTAAAGCAAAAGAAAATGTCTGTAATATCATTTTTAAAATTGGTTCCAACAACATCAAGTATAGGTTTTTTATTCCTTGCATTGATCAGAATCAACGTAGTCCCATCAATTAAACATATCACACCAGAAAAGAACGAAAATATGATGTACGTATTGCAGGGTTCCTAGGCACTCTAGTGAGGTCTCCCAAGCCATCAACCATGGCAATTTCAAATAATACGGTGCCTACAAACCCTAAAGTACGGATCGTTTGCTAGATATCTAGGCGAACAAGAACTAGTTAACAGTTAACTAAATAAAATACGGAAATACAACCTTTGTAGATCCGGTGCTCCACCTCCATAGCTCCGCAACGAGGTCCTCTCCGCTGTCCAAATCGAATCTGGGCTCTAGGATCGGCTTCGTCGGAGAATGGGCAAGCTAGGTCGTCGATGTCCATGCCGAAGATGATCTACGTCGAAGCATCGATGAATCAAGCTCCACCTTCACCAAACCCTAAAGTCTTGTGAAGGAAACACACTCTACTACTTGGCAAGAGGTAGAGGATGAAGAAATAGGAAGTGGGTAGACTTTAGAATTGGATTTCTCACTCATATCCAACAATCACCATTGATGGACTTTGCTTTTCTTCACTTGAAGAATGAAGAAGAAGAAGAAAGATGATATATTAAGTTAATTGAAAATGAAAAGAAAATGAATTCTTATCATAATATTAACTAGAGTTAAGTGTAGAGAATGAATCATGGTTAGTGGGAATGGTTAGGGTTAAGGATGAGATAAGTATGGTTGACTTGAACAAAGCTTCATGAAGCTTCAACTAAAGAACAAAAGAAGCCACCATTCTTTTCTCATTTTCATTTATTCATTTATCAAAAATAAAAAGGATAAATAAATAGATAAATGAATAACAAATAGGAAACCCTAAACTATTTCATTAACCAAGGTTTAATCTTTACACTTGAACCCTAGCATGACATGTATCATCAAACATGATACAAGCAAGTGCACAAAAGTATATCGCATATACAATGCGCACATCCGAGTGAGAAAATCCGTCTAAAGTGAACCGATACTAGTTAATGCAAAGTAATATATCAAATATATAATTATACATTAAATCATTAAATCAACACTTGATTCAATGATCCGGTCATGCGCACATAACCGACTGGTATCTAATATATCGGCTTATCGAATCAACACTTGAATCGATAACTAGGTTATATCGCATACAACCATTCGATATATTTATCGCGAGAATAGAATACAGTATCGCATACAGTATTATTCTCGGTCCCGCACATATCTCATATGCGCTCCTATTTCGTTTCGCTTGAGCCAGGAAACCTCTGTGTAGGACTCTAAAGACTCGTCAATACGCCGGCAGCGGATGATGATCATATCAAACATCCACAAGCCGCAAGCGGTCTGCTAAACGTAACGGCCACCCGGGTATTGAGCGATCTGAAGATCGACGAGCAAGCCCGCTCACACTCCAGTGAATCCGACCAGTAACACTACCGTACAGTCCGGTCTGATCGTCTGATATGTCGCATATCTCGCCTAGGGGTGGTATACGTCAGACCCCAATAGCTCAATAAGTCGTGTCGATATGAGGTCTATAACTGTTCGAGAAACTACTGGTAACACTTACCAGTAAATCTCAGCAACCCTGGCCAGGGATTTCCTGTTATAGCCAATCGAACACAGCGCAACATCAACCCCCATATACCGGGAGAGACGACTCCCCTCCTATCGCTCATTGCCTCCATGTGACTCGGGACTGTACCCAAAAACCACCGTTTTGCACGCCCTCTTGGACGTGGTAAGATGGAAATCAAAGCACAGTGGGAACCACACAAGACTCTATGACGATCTCGGGTCAACAGACTACTCTGTACCAGTGTCACCAGAGAACTGCCATCTGACGTGAGGTATAATACCATCTGGGAGTTCTCGGCGAGTCCGTCCAGTGTACCCAGTCTCTACTGAGCACCCGTATATCATCTCTGATGTCAAACACCGATGGATATGGGATCATCCATCGCCCATCTACATGGGTCGAGAAGGTATACGCTAGTCTACTCTGGTATATCGATGCCCCGTCTCGATACACCCTCGACTAGGGACTTTGAAGGATGTACTTATGGACTACCATGTCCCCACTAGTATGATCCGCATCATAGTCCAGGTAGTCAAGTACAGATCCTAAGGGCTTTACCAACATGTAACAGAGAGACAATCAGCATACACGTTAAGGTAAAGATCAACCAGATAGCATACTATCATGTCGAGCAAGAAAGTCCTCCCTATATATGTCCCAGCATCCACTACAATATACATCCTATGTATAGTAATGGCCTCTAGGGCATACATATAACTAACAATCTCCCACTTGCACTAGGGCCATCTGTAGCAGTGGTTGCAGTATCTCATACTCAACCATCCCATAAAAGTCTCTCTCTGGGAACAGGCCTTTGTGAGTGGATCCGCTGTGTTGTCCTCAGAATCTACTCTCCAAACCTCGATCACCCTGGAGATCAACCATCTCCATGATCAAGTGATACTGCCTTAGAATATGTCTGGATCACTGATGGGACGGACGTTCCTTGGCATAAGCCACAACTCCATTGTCTCACAATGGTAGGAACATAGTTCATCTCATGAACCAATATACACCCAAACAGCCTCTTTGGTAGCATCTTAAGTAGCGATGTATCCAGCCTTTATCGTCTAGTATGTCACGGTATCCTGCTTGGAACTCTTCCAACATACCGTCCCTTCACTGAGGGTAAAGACAATGCCTGTGACTGACATTCAGTCGTCCTTATCACCCTGGAACCCTTCCAGTGATTATCCCTTGGATCGATTGATACCATCTCACTACTACTAGTGAGAATCCTAACATCCATTTAGATCTATCTCATAGATCCAAAATCCAGGATTTAGTAGATATCACTTTGATCCTATATGGAGAATTCTAGTGATAAGCGGAGATTGACCGAGCGTAGCATAAGAAACTCTTTTCTTATCAAGAGTATGTCATCCACGTACTCTACGAGGATCGTCACCATACTCCCTACTACCTTTTTGTATATACAAGGTTCATCTACCATTTTGATGATGTCAAACTCTTTGACTGCTTCATCAAAACAGACGTTCCAACTCCGCGATGCCTGCTTTATCCTATAAAGCATCTTGCACACGTTTCCGCTGCTCCCACTGTCTACGAATCCCTCTGGCGGTGTACTTACAGACGCACTCTTCTAAATCATCATTTAGAAAAGCAGTCAAGACACCCAACTACCAGATATCGTAGTCATGGTATGTAGCCGTGGCAAGTAGGATCTGGATGGTCTTAAGCATAGCTACTTGAAAAAGGTTTCATCATTATCCACACCTGGTCAATGATGCACACTTTTAACAAGTCTAGCTTTGAAAGTCTCAACTTTTCCATGTACACCAAGTAATCTTCTCAAGATATACCTGCTCCTGATGGGAATTTAACCCTTCAGATATTGCAACCAAAGTCCATACTTTGTTGGTGTATAAGGATTCCATCTCAGATCACTAAGCATCCAGCCATTCTTACAGAGTCTTACTCTCGATGGCCAGCTCGAAACTAGTTGGGTCATCATCTCATGATGCAATCCTCGCTCCCACTGTCATAGAGAAACCGAAGTATCTCTCAGGTGGGTGAGGAACCCTACTAGATCGGCGGAGAGGCCGAGGTTCGTTGGAATCTACTGAATCCTTTGGTTCTATCAAATCATCTGCTGTAATTAGTATAGCTGGAACCTTTCCAGTTGTACATAACTGACCTTGCCTCGAGCTTGTCCGGATTTTGCTTTTAAACATAGACCGGACAACCCCAAATCTTAACTAACTTAAGATATGGGCTCTTCCCTTTCCATATCACATATGAAGTGGTAGGCAACTGATTTGATTCGAACCCTATTCAATAGGTATGCAACTTCGTAAGTGCATAACTCCCAAAAGGAAAAAGGTAACTCAGTATTACTCATCATAGAGCACACCTTATCATATAGGGTGTGATTGCTCCGCCCTGATATACCATCGTGCTATGGTATATACGGAGGAGTAATGCTGAGAGAGAATCTCATTCTCCTTTAGAATAGTCCAGGATTTCCGTGCTCAAGTATTTTCCTCCTTGATCTCATCATAGGACATAATACTTATACCCGTATTTTGGTTCTCTACTTCTAACTTATATTCTGTGAATATCTCAAAAGGTTCGGACTTGTGTTTCAACAAGAACATAGATCTGAATCTCGAGAGATTATCAGAGAATGTAACGAAGTATAAAGAACCAGTCTTGGCATGTGTAGACAGGGGACCTTACATACATCAACATGTATCATCCTAAGAGTTCAATAACTCTTTCTCTGTTTCCAATAAACAGAGCTAGTGTCATTATATCTTTGTGACATGACTGACGAGTTTCACAAGATGTAAATTCAAATTGATTTAAATATGCATCTTTATGTAACTCTAGCTAGTCGGGTCACATTGATCTGACCTAGTCTACAATGCCTCAAGAAGAATTCGTTCATTTCTGAACTCTTCCTCTTATGTGTGTTCCATATACCAAGAACTGTAGTTTGATTTAGAACATTAATGCTTTTAGATAACGTGCCTGAACCGATCAACTTTTGATATAGGAAATGTTCAAAACATTATCCAACAATACAAAATTTTATCGTTTCTTTACTAATAAAGAGACAGATATGACTTTGTATATCAGGTTCGGTATCTAATAACATTCGTTCAGAATCAATGTATTGTAATACAGGGTGACAGTGACCGACAGACTTGGCTGCAACACTTGCCCCGTTTTCTGCCTCATGAAACTTATCACCCGTTCTCAGTTTTCTACCTTTCTGCAGCCCTATGTAACAGATTACATATCTGGGATCCTGATCTGGTATCACATACCCAGGACGTAAAGAATACTGAGAAACAGTTCTGTATAATGAACACACCCGAAGATGATGCATCATCATGCACTCTCTTCGTTTGGGCGGCACGGGAAATCTGGTATTCCCCAATTTCCTGCTCTGTCTTATAACAATTATAAGTTGGAGCGGGACCAACGTTCCCCAGCTCAGTATAACAAGCGGGTTCGGTCAATATTCCGTATTATTATCTTGATTAAGGCGTGATATGGTCGCTACCTGGAGAGAGAGAGAAGAAAACACTCAGCGTGCGCTCTGTCAAGAATAGATGGTTATTATTTTATCTAATCAGGATGGCTCCCACTGCTTTTTATCAAATCTTCCTTCAAACCCTAAAAGGAAAGACTAGCCGGGATTAATTACACACTACAAGTTCGCCAATCTTTCAGCCAGGCCAGTGTCGGTACTTTGAGGGAGGTCCCCCGTGCTTTCGCACGAACCTAATTAATGTAAACCTCGTTTTCCCAGAGGCGTAACCCCGTTAACACCTTTCTAGACACCTACTTGATCGGCTAATTGTAATGTATAAAACTCTCCCAGGAGTAACACTTACTCGCAGCGGGTATCGGGATCCAACTATCTCATAGAAGGTATGCAATCTCATTGCAAATTTCAACACTTGAAATTCCCGATAATATTTTGCCCCTAGCAGCTATATGACCTTAACATAGTCAACAAATCATAAGTGCTAGTCAAGTTCAACCCGTCATTTCCCGATTGAATTAAACCCACCCGCACGACCCTTAACATAGTCAACAAAGTCGCACGACTACCCTAATCCAATCGCATCATATGCTAATACAGATAACCAATAGTTAGCTACCGCACACTACGCCTTAACATAGTCAACAAACGTAGCACGAATACTAACTAGTACTTATCTGAAATGACGGAGGGCTACGACAGGTTTTTCTGAAAACCTATTGCGTAATGAACTTGATATCGTTGTAGGATCGAATGAATTTTGAAATGGAGTGCTTTTGAGGCTTTTCTAGTTTTGCTAAAGGAGTCACTCCCTGTGAAGGGATCGTCGGTCCTTTCCTCATCGAATGAGGTGCGGGATATATCATATATATCACTGTGCAAAGCAAAAACTCTTAAAAGCAATCAAAATACAAACCGAGTGTGTAGCATCTGCCAGTTATTGCTAAAGGAGTCACTCCCGGTGAAGGGATCTCGGTCCTTTCCTCATCGAATAAGGTGCAGGATATATCACATATACCGCTGTGCAAAGCAAGAACTGTAGCTACCTGTTTTATTTTGAAATTCGATTCTACAACATCTTAGGTTTCTTTTATTTCATTAATCACATTAATGAAGTCCCATCATTTAATTACCTAAACATCACAGATAGATATGACGTACACTTATGCCATCCGCATTCGCCTCGATGTCCCCTCGTGCACCGTTAGGTTAGGTAACTAACGGCAGAGCAGGGCAGGGCTAGCGCGGGTGTAAAACATAAGTAACGTCTATATAATATATCATATATACTATATACTATATCCATCACAGAAACATCACATGATCTCATCACAGATATCGCAGCAGAAGAATCATATGAAATATTGGATATACTAGGACGTCCGTGTTTTCAATACGAGCCAGTATAAAACACGGATTCCACGGTCGTGATGAATAGCCAAACCCACACCCCTAGACCCCTACGAGAGCGGCAAGCAACCCTACCAATTCTGGAGTTAGGAGACCCGGACTCGACTCCTCGAGTTGATCTCCCACTGGACTCCAGAACCCGGTTACTTGTGCCCTCCTCCTTGGGTCTATCCTAGTGCAGAAAAGTAAATAATATACAACAGGTGACAACTCCCGCAACCTGGAAGCGCCCCAATAAAAGAATATTACATACAAGTTTTTACATGAATGAAAATGAAAAACACTCATCTCACATAAAAACCCCCGGCTATTCAAACACGACGATCCAATATAACATATCCAGCAACACATAACATCACATGTCATCAACGTAAGTAAATATGCGCATCCCAATTGTCGTTGACGTATAGCAACGAAACCGGCGATATCACATATTACACTTACGGTCACAGAAAAGAAAGTGTAAAACTACAACAGTTGGAATCCGCAACCACCTCAGACATCGCATGCCTGACAAAATGAATTACTTAGACATCGCATGCCTAACAATTATAAACCCCGCATTTTAGTCTCATTATCGAAAACACTTTTCAATACCAAGTCGGGTAATTCAACAAGATTCCCGACATCCTGATCGAATGCTCGTCGCAAACTTCAATAGACGGCCGCACCCCCGTTACCGTCGACGAAGTGCACCAAGGCGGAACACCGCTACCGCGAGCACCCGGATGGATGCTTTCGGCGACGGGGTTCTCCTACAGTCACTTGGTCGGGGCTATGGAGTGAAGCTGTCTATTAAGTTTACCCGGCGAGTATCCGCGTACGCTACGTGATTGCGACGGACTTTTGATCACATCAAAATTCCGTGGCAACCGATCAAGTGAGACTAAACTGCTATGTTTATAACATTCATTCAGTTATCACATAACTTTTGTGAATTCCAATTATTGTATCCCATTCCAGATAAACAGAAAATGTTAGACTTTTCGATCGAACAATCGAACACCCAAGTTTTCCCGAAATAGATCAACACATGAAACAAGTCTAACAACATTCCGTTCGTGCCTCAGTACCAACGATCCAGCCGTAGAAGGGTCAAGCCAACGCCTCACATGTGGCACGCCGTACTGCCCCAAACCCGAAGGTTCAAAGGGCAGTTCAAGACGGTCACATAATCGAGTTAAGGTTTGTGTCTTCTAGAGGGACCATCGCGTTACTTGCACTACTTAGAACGTCGTTAAACTACGGAAAAATCCAACACTTGGAAATTTCCCGACAGGGGAAAAGTTGGGTATTTATATCCGGTCGAACTTTTTAACATATTCTAAAATTTATCCGGAAAGCCACACAGACAAAATTTGATACCCCGATCGAAACACCGAATTCCCAAAACAACTCAGAAAAATTCAACTCTTGAAAAAATATTAAAAATTCCCAGAAACACCAGCACAGTACAATAAGAATTACTGTAGAAGACAAGTTGCACAAGACGACAAAATGGCCGCTCTTCCGCCGCACAAGCCTAGCTTGTGCCGCGGAAGCGCCGCGATTTGACTGAATTGGCTGCACGAATTTTACAGTATTTCTTAGAATTGCCTGCTTATTTTTCTGAATATTTTTAATGTTGAAAAATCCCAGATTTTAAAAATTGTACAGAGAGCATGTTTTGGGTTTCGGTTTTGTGTCGTTCGGACTTCAATTTCCGTCTGGACTTCGCCTAAGGCTCTAGCCAGGCTCTGATACCACTGCAGGGTTCCTAGGCACTCTAGTGAGGTCTCCCAAGCCATCAACCATGGCAATTTCAAATAATACGGTGCCTACAAACCCTAAAGTACGGATCGTTTGCTAGATATCTAGGCGAACAAGAACTAGTTAACAGTTAACTAAATAAAATACGGAAATACAACCTTTGTAGATCCGGTGCTCCACCTCCATAGCTCCGCAACGAGGTCCTCTCCGCTGTCCAAATCGAATCTGGGCTCTAGGATCGGCTTCGTCGGAGAATGGGCAAGCTAGGTCGTCGATGTCCATGCCGAAGATGATCTACGTCGAAGCATCGATGAATCAAGCTCCACCTTCACCAAACCCTAAAGTCTTGTGAAGGAAACACACTCTACTACTTGGCAAGAGGTAGAGGATGAAGAAATAGGAAGTGGGTAGACTTTAGAATTGGATTTCTCACTCATATCCAACAATCACCATTGATGGACTTTGCTTTTCTTCACTTGAAGAATGAAGAAGAAGAAGAAAGATGATATATTAAGTTAATTGAAAATGAAAAGAAAATGAATTCTTATCATAATATTAACTAGAGTTAAGTGTAGAGAATGAATCATGGTTAGTGGGAATGGTTAGGGTTAAGGATGAGATAAGTATGGTTGACTTGAACAAAGCTTCATGAAGCTTCAACTAAAGAACAAAAGAAGCCACCATTCTTTTCTCATTTTCATTTATTCATTTATCAAAAATAAAAAGGATAAATAAATAGATAAATGAATAACAAATAGGAAACCCTAAACTATTTCATTAACCAAGGTTTAATCTTTACACTTGAACCCTAGCATGACATGTATCATCAAACATGATACAAGCAAGTGCACAAAAGTATATCGCATATACAATGCGCACATCCGAGTGAGAAAATCCGTCTAAAGTGAACCGATACTAGTTAATGCAAAGTAATATATCAAATATATAATTATACATTAAATCATTAAATCAACACTTGATTCAATGATCCGGTCATGCGCACATAACCGACTGGTATCTAATATATCGGCTTATCGAATCAACACTTGAATCGATAACTAGGTTATATCGCATACAACCATTCGATATATTTATCGCGAGAATAGAATACAGTATCGCATACAGTATTATTCTCGGTCCCGCACATATCTCATATGCGCTCCTATTTCGTTTCGCTTGAGCCAGGAAACCTCTGTGTAGGACTCTAAAGACTCGTCAATACGCCGGCAGCGGATGATGATCATATCAAACATCCACAAGCCGCAAGCGGTCTGCTAAACGTAACGGCCACCCGGGTATTGAGCGATCTGAAGATCGACGAGCAAGCCCGCTCACACTCCAGTGAATCCGACCAGTAACACTACCGTACAGTCCGGTCTGATCGTCTGATATGTCGCATATCTCGCCTAGGGGTGGTATACGTCAGACCCCAATAGCTCAATAAGTCGTGTCGATATGAGGTCTATAACTGTTCGAGAAACTACTGGTAACACTTACCAGTAAATCTCAGCAACCCTGGCCAGGGATTTCCTGTTATAGCCAATCGAACACAGCGCAACATCAACCCCCATATACCGGGAGAGACGACTCCCCTCCTATCGCTCATTGCCTCCATGTGACTCGGGACTGTACCCAAAAACCACCGTTTTGCACGCCCTCTTGGACGTGGTAAGATGGAAATCAAAGCACAGTGGGAACCACACAAGACTCTATGACGATCTCGGGTCAACAGACTACTCTGTACCAGTGTCACCAGAGAACTGCCATCTGACGTGAGGTATAATACCATCTGGGAGTTCTCGGCGAGTCCGTCCAGTGTACCCAGTCTCTACTGAGCACCCGTATATCATCTCTGATGTCAAACACCGATGGATATGGGATCATCCATCGCCCATCTACATGGGTCGAGAAGGTATACGCTAGTCTACTCTGGTATATCGATGCCCCGTCTCGATACACCCTCGACTAGGGACTTTGAAGGATGTACTTATGGACTACCATGTCCCCACTAGTATGATCCGCATCATAGTCCAGGTAGTCAAGTACAGATCCTAAGGGCTTTACCAACATGTAACAGAGAGACAATCAGCATACACGTTAAGGTAAAGATCAACCAGATAGCATACTATCATGTCGAGCAAGAAAGTCCTCCCTATATATGTCCCAGCATCCACTACAATATACATCCTATGTATAGTAATGGCCTCTAGGGCATACATATAACTAACACGTATATGCCATCCGTATTCGCCACTAGGCCCCATCATCACCCGTTAGGTTACTTAACTAACGACAGAGCCAGGGCTGGACTGGCGTGGGTGCAAAACATATACAACATCTACTAGTATATATATAAATATATATAACAATCGTCCCAGGCATGATATAAAGCAACATCACAGAAGCATCACAGAAAATCAGCCAAGCAGCACAGAGTGGTGGATAATCCTGGAGCCTCGGGTTTCACTTGAGCCGCAAATGAGACCCGACGTTCCCTGTCGTGTGGATAGCCTGTGCAATGAAAACCTAGACCCCTACGAGTGCGGCAAGTTACCCGCCAATCCCAGAAGCGAGGAAACCCCAATCAACAACGTGAATGGGCCACCCAGCACTTCACGAAATCTGGTGACTTGGGCACCCCTCCGTGGGTCAACCTATACCCCCTACGAGTGCGGCGAATAGCCCGCCAATTCTAGAGTAAGATCCCATCCGTCTCAACGCCATGAGATGCGGGCCCTTTGCCCTCTAGAACCTGGCTATTCGTGCACTCCAACACGGGGTAATCCTAGTACAGAAAAGAAAATAATGTGTATAAGGATGACATCGACCTCAACCCGGTCATACTCCAAACAAATAATATACAAACTGGCAGTGACGGCAGTCCACATGTCGGACGCTCGTCCCGCAATATCAAATGTACAAATGAGTCTAAATTGTACTACAATTGCACCAAAACTATCCACCACGACGATCCAACCACAATCACAGCACAACACAGAACATCAACGTGAATGTCACATTCGCAAACTCGTCTAAAAGAACATATAGCAGTTAGACGGGTTATACCGCTCTAATGACATTCACGGTCGCAGATAGTAATGTATGTACTGTATACATTTAAACAGTGTTAAATTATCGACTTCAAAGCACCCCGAATTGCTCCTTAACAAAAGATAATATAATATCCAAACTGGACAAAACAAACAATACCACTAAACCAACATTCTAGAGACCGGTACACACCAAAAATACGAAGTTAAAACTCACTTAAAAACCGGCGACACCCGTTTGTTTGCATGTTTCACCGGGTCAAATCCGGCGGTTTGGGCTCGTATTTTTAGGGTATTCTAGTTGTCTCACAAATAGCCTTCTATAATTGTTTAAAAAAAATTTGAAGACTCTGAAAAATCGACAGAACCTGGAATATGCAGTGTACAGTTTCGGGTTTATTTCGGATTTGATACTTTAATATCGTCTAAACAAACTAGCTAAGGGTTTAAGGGTTGGCTCTGATACCATGTTGGGTTACGACAGTGCCCCGGCCATCAAACCGTGGCCAAATGCGGAACAAAAATTTATAAAAACTGGTGCTACCACAACCCGATGCCCGGATCTTCCCTAAACCCTATGCTAGCAATATGTAAACTAGGAGTTAGATGGTTATACCAAACGGATCGTGTCCTTCAGTCTTCAACCATTTCCAAGCTTCTTGAGGTGTTGTGGATCGAATTTGGTTGCCGGTCTTCTTCCATCTATGATGATCTACCCGAGGGAAACGGCGCAAGTTTCAGCCTTGCCTAGCAAGGCAACCAATGCTCCAAGGTTGCTAGCAATGGAGAGTGGAGGTGTAGGATTATATCACTATTATTTTTCTCTCATAAAAATGCTCTAAGAGAGGAGGTGAGGAAACATGTGGCATGAGCAACTAAAGAAATGGCTAAGCTTTTTCTCCAAGTGAGAATGAGCAAGTAATCAAGCAAGTGAAGAAAAGAAATGAGCAATCACTATGAGAAATGAAGGCAGCCCCCCCTTTCTCCAATCATCCAACAAAATTTCTCATCTCATTTTCTCAATAAAATAAAGGCATGCCATACCTCTCCACATACTAAACAATGTTCATTCCATGTCACCCCTCCACCTCATTTTTAAAACAAATGATTTTCTAAAAGGAAAATCATGCAAATGAGGTGTCCACTTCTAGAAACCATTCCGTATAAATACGGGATACAACCTGGTACACGTATCGAAATACATATACGCGTATTCGTACAAAAATACGAATAGTCAAGAGAGAAAATGAATAGTAAACAATAATACTAGAATACATACATATATATATATATATATACATATATAAATTATTAAATCAAAACCTGATTTAATAATCTGGCTTAATCCTAAGCCGTTAGTATTATCAACCGTCCGATTAAAGTCTGTGCAGCCTGTACACATATTTAATCGGACACGCCTGTATGTACCAGCATACGTCATCTACACCATATTGCCTGAACCGTGAAAACCCTCTGTGTGGGACTCTAAAGACTCGTCAATACGCTGACAGTGGGTTTATTCACAAGCACGTCAACGGCACTAGCTATACGTAACGGCTACCCAGGTATTGAGCGAAGGAAGGCAAACGAGCAAACTCATCCGTACCCTTACTGAGCCTGACAGTGACAATCTCCGTACAGTCCGGTCTATTCGTCTAAGAGTATCGCATATCGAGTCCAGGGGGTTAGATAAAGTCAGACCCTTAATAACGCGATAGTTCATGTCGGTATGTAACCCATCACCACATGAGAAATTACTGATCCTAGATCAGTAATTCTCGACTACCTTGGCCAAAGATTTCTGGTGATGGCCACCCATGCACAGCGCGACATCAACCCCCAATACCGGGAGAGACGAATTCCCGACGATCCACTCACTGCCTCCATGTGGCTGGGGACTGTACCCAACTAAAACCTGTTTGCTTGACTCCATTGAGCCGTGGTAGGATAGTAATCAAAGCACAGTGGGAACTCACAAGAGACAAATGATGATCTCAGGTCGACAGATTAAGTTGTACTCATGTCACCTAGGAACTGCAATCTTAAAATAGGTATAATACCATCTAGCAGGTTTTCCGGCGAGTCCGTCCGGTGTACTCATAACCCAATGAGCACCTGTATACTATCTTAGGTGACTAACTGACACCAATAGCTTGTGAGACCGGCCACCGCCCCTCGTCAGGGTCTGGATAAGTATACACTAGTCTACTCTGGAGTATCGATGCCCAGCCTCGAAACTCCCACGAATAGGGACATTTAAGGATGTGCTTATAGGCTACCCAGCTCCCACGTATATGATCACCATCATACTGCTGCTAGTCAAGAAAGAATCCTATGGACTCTATCAACATGTAATAGTGATCTGTAATGCCGCCTAATGTTGTACATGATGATAAAGACAAACCAGATAGCATACTATCATCTCGAGTAAGACTATTCTACTAGTATAGGTCATCCCTCAATCATCATAATCGTGTGCCTGTGATTCAATAATTGACTTGAGGGCGCTATAGCCAACACTTTGCGAGTGTATTTCATCTCTTTTCACGAGTTTATGCCCTTTCGGGTTTTCGCAAACTCGTCGGCAGTCTTGCTTCAAGGAGCCTTTTCGGGTTTTCATCCGTGCCCGTTTTGCATGTGGACAAACCCCTTTTTTTCAGTAGGACTTGGGAGAGATAGGGGTCATTTACGCCCGTGGATTGTATACGGTTTTACATGATGTATGATCCAGACTGTAGGGCCAGTGTGCTCAATTCGCCTCCGACTTGGAGCATTCAAACGTAATATTTCTTAAGATATCGGCTATTGATGGGTGGCATGGGCCTTTCTCTCTCGGCATTTATCAGCTGGTAGGATCCTCCATCAAACACTTTTTCGATGACGTATGGTCCTTCCCACATTGACTCGAATTTTTCCTTGGCATGTCGATTGGGGATGATTGGTCATTTGAGGACCAACACCAATTCGCCTTTCTTAAAAGTGCGGAGATAGGTCATCTTATCATAGGCTCGTGACATTTGGGCTCAATACAATTCTAGATTTTTCTGTACTGCGAGCCTTTTTTCTTCGAGGGCATCGAGCTCTTCGAGCCAATGGAGGACGTTTTCCTCCTCCGTCAACTCGTATTGGACGGCCATTCTTAGGCTTGGAACCTCGACTTCGAGCGGGAGGATTGCTTCCACTCCGAAAAGTAGTGAGTATAGAGTGGACTGAGTTGGAGTGCAGTGTGTGGTACGATATGCCCATAATGCCTCATAGAGCTTGAGATTCCAGTCTCTCTTATCGGCTGAGGCATTTTTTCTCAGGAGCTTGCATAGAGTTTTATTGAAGGCTTCGGCTAGCCCATTGGCTCTTGGATTATAGATGGAGGAATATCTCCAGTCTATCTTGTGCTGAGTAGCGAACCTGGAGAATTTGAAGCTCTTGAAGGAATGCCCATTATTAGATATGATTCTTCTCGGTGTACCGAAGCGGTATAGAATATTATGTCGGAAGAACGTCAGAATATCTTCTGTCTTGACATCTTTTAGCGGTACAGTTTCAGCCCACCTAGAGAAGTAGTCAGTTGCAGCCAATATGAATCGGTGGCCTTTAGATGATGGAGGATCAATTGGACCAAGTATGTCAGTGCCCCAAACTTCAAAAGGCCATGACGCAACCGTAAGATGCAACGGATTGGGATGCTTATGAATGAAGTCACCGTGAATGTGGCAGAGATGACACTTTTTCATGCTCTTCGCAATCCCTTGTCATGGTAAGCTAGTAATATCCAAGTCATTTGATTTGAAGCCGCATTTTGGGGCCGGATTGGTGAGCTCCGCAGACTCCTGAGTTAACTTCTTTCATGACTTTTGGGGCTTCGGTCGATGACAGACATCTGAGCCAGAGTTGGTCATATGATCTGCGGTAAAGAGTATTATTTACAAATACGTATATAAGAGCTCTCTTCTTTAGATGAATCCCCGTAGATTTTTCTTCGGGCAGCTTGTCGTATCGGATGTACTCTATGAAGGGTTCTCTCTAATCGGGCTCATCTTGGATGATTAGAGCTTCTTTAGCAGGATTGTTCTCTTGTTCTACGCTTCCTTCTTCACGCAAAGAGACCAGAGATAGAATTTGCCACCTTCTTACTGTTATCAGAAATTCATCCATATCGGGATCAGCCAACTCCTTGGCTAAGCGAGCGAGTACGTCATCCTTTCCATTCAACGCCCTAGGAACTCTCATCAGTTCAATATGGGTGAACTATTTCATAAGCTCCACCACCCGGCTTCTGTACCAAGCTAACTCGGGTTTATATATCTTATAGTCGCCGCTTACTTGGTTGATGACAAGATGGGAATCACCATAGATTTGTAGCTGAAGGATTTCCATTTCTATAGCGAGCTCCATACCAGCTATCAGAGCCTCGTACTCAGCCTCGTTGTTTATGCGAGGCTCGGTGAGAGCAAAAGAACGCCGTAGGGTTCCCATCGATGGCGTGTTGAACACCAATCCTATCCCTGCTTTTATCTGTAGGACGCTTGATTTGCTCGAGGTCCTAATTGATGAGGCTCCGTCGAAGTAGAGCTCCCAACATGGCTTGCCATCCTCGAGGTGCGGCACTTGTTCGTCGGGTAACTTGCAATTGAGCGGTGACCCTTCTGGTACGGGATGAGAAGCAAGGCTTGCCTTTTACTACTTTCTGAGGAGTATAGATTATGTCAAATTCAAGCAGCGTGATAGCCCATTTTTCCATTCTACTGGCTAGGCTTGCTTTAGTCATTAAGTGTTTGAGCGGGTTGACCTTGGAGATCAGCATAACCCGATGAGCGAGAAGATAGTGTCTTAGCTTTTTCACGGCAAATATCAGGGCCAGGCACTGCTTTTCGATCGGGGAATAATTATGTTCTGCCCCGACTAATGTTCGACTGAGGTAGTACAGGACATTCCCTTTTCCCTCCTCATTTTTCTGGGCAAGGAGCGCATCGAGTGACTCATCTAGCGCGGTAGTATAGAGAATCAACGGTTTATTTAGAACAGGAGAAGCAAGCACCGGTGGGTGCAACAGGTACCGTTTGATATTTTCGAACGCTTCTTGACATTCGATATCCCAGACAAAAGGAGCTTCCTTTTTCATGAGCTTTGAGAATGGCTGACATCTCCCCGATAGGTTCGAGATGAACCTTCGTATGTAAGCGAGTTTGCCTTGAAAGGATCTTAACTGTGTCAGATTCTTTGGAGAAGGCATCTTTATGATGGCCTTTATCTTTGATGGGTCAATTTCGATCCACCAATGTCGAACTATGAAGCCCAAGAATTTTCCCGACGACACGCCAAAAGCGGACTTCAAAGGATTCATTTTTAGATCGTATTCTCTCAGTTGGGTGAAAACGGTTCTGAGATCTCGGATGTGATTGGCCTTAACTTCGGTCTTAACGACAAAATCATCAACATAACATTCGACGACTTTATGGATTAAGTCATCAAAGATTTTGGTCATTACCTTTTGATATGTGACGCCTGCATTCTTCAGTCCGAACGGCATCATCTTATAGCAGTATATCCCGATCGGGGTTCGAAATGCTGTATGTTTCTCATCCTCGGGCGACATCTTGATTTGATTATATCCAGATGAGCCATCCATGAAAGTGAATAGCTCGTAATTTGAGGTATCATCGACCATCATTTCCATGACCGGAAGCGGGAAATCGTCTTTAGGGAATGCCTTATTGAGATCCCTGAAATCGACGTAAACTCGTATCTACCCGTTCTTCTTTTTCATTGGAACGATGCATGCGATCCAGTCCGCATATTTCTCTTTCCTGATGAAGCCGGCATCGATGAGTTTCTTAGTTTCCTCGATGACCTTTTCTTCCAGTTCCCTTCTCATTCTTTGAGGAGCTTGTTTGACTGGTTTAGCATCAGGAGATATAGCCAGTGTTGGATATAGTGCCTTCAGAGTCAATTATTGGATCACAGGAACATGATTGCAATGATTGAGGGAGGACCTATACCAGTAGGACAGTCTTACTCAAGATGATAGTATGCTATCTAGTTTATCTTTATCATCGTATACTGCTTTAGGTGACCTTACAGGTCACTATTGCACGTTGATAGAGCCCATAGGATTCTTGCTTGATGGCCAGTAGTATGATGGCGATCATATACGTGGGAGCTGGGGTCTATAAGCACATCCTTAAAGTGGTCCCTAGTCGTGGGAGTTTCGAGACTGGACATCGATACTCCATTAGTAGACTAGTGTATACAGTCGAGACCACGACGAGGGGCGGTGGCTGGTCTCATAGGCCACTGGTGTTAGTTGGTTCACTTAAGATGTATACAGGTGCTCATTGGGTTATGAGTACACCGGACAGGACTCGCCGGGAACATACTAGTTGGTATTATACCTGACGTCAGATAGCAGTTCCCTGGTGACATGTGTACAGATTAGTTCATCGACCTGAGATCGTCATTTATCTCGTGTGAGTTCCCACTGTGCTTTGATTACTACCCTACCACGGCTCAAAGGAGTCGTGCAAAGAGGTTTTAGTTGGGTACAGTCCCGAGCCACATGGAGGCAGTGAGCGGATCGGCAGGGGTTTCGTCTCTCCTGGTATTGGGGGTGAGATCGCGTTGTGTCTAGGAGAGCCATTACACGGAGTCCTTGGCTAAGGAAGGAGATTTACTGGTAGGTATTCCAGTAGTATCTCAGGGTGTTCTGGGCTACACTCCGACATGACTTGTACCGCTTTTGGGGGTCTGACTTTTACCAACCCCCTAGGCCCGACATGCGATGCTCATAGATGAACGGACCGGACTGTACGGATATTGTCACTGACAGGCTCAGTAGGGTGTCAGGATGAGTTCGCTCATTGACCTCCCTTTTGTTCAATACCTGATAACCCGTTACGTACAGCTAGTAGCTCTGACGTGCTAGTGGTTAAATCCACAGCCAAAGTATTGACGAGTCTTTAGAGTCCCCTACAAACAGTTTTCAAGTTTCGGGCGAAATGTTGTAGAGGCCGTATGATATATGGCAGGGTTCGATCATATACATGCAGTAGTGCACGGATCGTGATCGGACGGATCATACTAGTGGGCTTTGGTTTAAGCCGGATCCTAGTATTAGATTTTTTGGATTACTTTAGTCTCATCGCATTCACATTCAGTCGGAATGCGGATGCAGGTATGTATATACAGGCGAGCGGTATCCTTGTGATCCGTCACGAGTTTACTTTGGATGTTGCCGTATCTTTTTATTGTTGTAAACATTTGGGTTAATGTTTACTTTGGTGGAAATAGTGAGCTTAAGTGATCATGTGAAGCAATTAATGTGGCATGTTCAATTTGGTGACTCATGGTCTCTTTTTTGGTGAACATGTCATGTTAATTAATGGATTAGAGTGTGAAATGAAAGATGGAGAGAGAGAGGGCAGCCATGTAAAGAGGTTATCTCTTGTATTATTTGTTCTAATTCTCTCATTTTATCATATATACATGAGAAAGAAAAAGCCTCTTCTTCTTCTTCCTCTTCTAGCTCACCATTTCCTCCAATGGCTTCATCTTCAACCTCCATCCATACAATGGATGCAAGAGACAAAGTTATCACACACATTCTCTACTTATCCTTGGACACGTCGGCTAGCGAACTTCGTGCCCGAGTAGATTCGGATGAAGCGGGAGCCCGTAAAAAGACTCGAAGATGTGGTGCCCTTTCCGACGAGGAGATCGAGACCGGAGATGCCGCGAGGAGCTTGGGATGGTGGCCAAAGACCGAAGGACACGGATCGATCGGTATAGCCTTTCCAACGCTTCTCTTGTTAGCTAGTTGTAGGTTAATGGTTCGATCCGGGATTAAAGTCCGCGAGAGGGCCGATTTCTAGTTTATGAAAAGTTTTCGTTTCTGCATTTTGGCCTCGGACAGACGGCCGGGGCGCTACCGTAGACTTACATGGTATCAGAGCCACGCCATTAACCTTTACTAGCTTGCTCTAACGTATTTAGAACTTCAATCGAACGAAATTTCCAAAACCGCGATTCCAATTTGTACAGTTTCTGTCGAAATTTTTTTGTCGTCTAAAAATTTTTTTGAGTACGTTAGAAAATCATGCAGGCTTTTCTAAGACCACTGCAGAAAATTGGTTGCCTGAGCCCACTATAGAGCCGCGAAACCGCGGCATGGCCCTTGTTTTAGCCGTGGTTCCGCCGCACTACTGTAGCATTAGGGCACCAAAATTTCTACAGTGGTCTCTGAGTTGGAATTGGGGTTTCTGGTAATTTTTGTTTGGGCCCAGATTTGTTCGAGTACTGGGTATTGTGCTTGGGGCCCACTTCGGGAAATTGTGTCGATCAAAAATTTTAAATATGTTAGTTCACAGTATTTACATATATCTGCGACCGTGAATGTCATTTGATCGGTAAATCTTGTCTAATTGCTATAGTCCTTTTAGACGGATTTGCAAACGTGACATTCACGTTGATGTTCTGTGTTGTGCTGTGATGTTGCGGATTTATCGTGGTGGATAGCCTGGATGCAATGGTAGTACAGTTTGGTTGTATTTGTACATTTGATATTGCGGGGCGAGCATCCGACATGTGGACTGCCGTCACTGCCTGTTTGTATATTATTCTTTTGGGGCACGACCGGGCTGAAGTCGATGTACCCGTTGTATATTTTACTTTCTGTACTAGGATTACCCCGCGGTGGGGTGCACGGATAGCCGGGTTCTAGAGGGCAACGGGCCCGCATCTCATGGCTTTGAGACGGAGGGGGCTTCACTCTAGAATTGGCGGACTATTCGCCGCACTCGTAGGGGGTACAGGTTGACCCAACGAGGCATGCTCTAGTTACCGGATTCCGTGAAGTGCTTGGTGGTCCATTCACTTTGTTGAAGGGGGCTGCCTCGCTTCAGGTTTTGGCGGGTAACTTGCCGCGCCCATAGGGGTCTAGGATTTCATTGCACAGGCTATCCACACGACCAGGGGAACGTCGGGTTTCAGTAGCGGCTCTATGAAATCCGGGGATCCCAGATTATCTGTATTGTTCTGTGATACTTATTACATTTCTGTGATGTTGCATTTTATCACGCCTTGAGCGAATATTATATATTGATATATATACTAGTAGATGTTGTATATGTTTTACACCCGCGCTAGTCCAGTCCCCGCTCTGTCGTTAGTTAAGTAACCTAACGGGTGATGACGGGACCCAGTGGCGAATGCGGATGGCATATACGTACATCGTATTTTCGTTCTTTTGTGGTGTGATTAATTGATGGGACTGCATTGATTCGGATCAATGCAAGCTAAACAAACCTATTCTGATGTTGTTGGAACATTTTTCAAAAAACTGTTATTGCAAGGACGTTCTCTTTTATTTTGCACAGTGATATTCGGTTATGAATATCCAGCACCTCAGTCGTCGAGGCAAGGGCCAAGATCCCTTCACCGGGAGTGACCCCTTGGAGAGAAGTTTGCGTCAGGGTAATAACTTCACTATAGCCGATTACTTTTTGCTTTGCATCGTGGCATTCAGTTGGAATATCCTGCACCTCATTCTACGGGGAAAGAGCCGAAATCCCTTCACCGGGAGTGATCTCTTTTAGCAAAGGTTTTTGCCACTATATTTTTATAAAAAGCTATCCGGTTCCTTCAACAATATCAAGTTCGTTACGTTAAAGATTTTTCGCCAAAAACCATTCGTAGCCCTCCGTCATTTCAGAAAGTTAGCACTTAATATTCATGCTATGTTTGTTGGCCTTCGTCAAGGCATAGTGAATGGTAGCTGCTTGTTACTTTTCTGCTGCATAGATAGATGCGTTGGTTTGGGACAGTCGTATAGCCTTGTTGGCCTTCATCAAGGGCTTGTACGGGTGGGTTCAAATTAACCTGGACAATGACGGGTAGAACTTGACATGTGACTTATAATTTGTTGGCCTTCGTGATATTTGAGGAAATCGTCTGGGTTGTTTGCCGGACGGCAAATATTTGGTTTTGAATATCCGTTGTTATGCACCAATTTCAAATTGATATATCTGTACGTTTATTTTCATAAAGTGAGATATAAATTTTTGAAATTATGTCTATGACATTTACCTATATCAGTGGATGGTTAGGTAAGGAGTATTAAACAGCGGTGTAATTCTTCTTAAGCATAAGTACAGTTTTCAACCTACGACACACAGGGAATGAGTTATTAGACTCAGGGGACTTATACAGAGTATTGTATGTTGTCCAGTGTCCATTTGGACAGAGGGGTTGGTACTCGTACTATATTCTGTTTACTTGTGACTTCTCTAGTTCTTAGACATGTGTTTCGTAGAAATGCAAGGTCTAAGTTTTGAGAAGTTAAGAGTAAAGTAGAGAACCAGGTGTTGCAAGTATCGGGATTTTTCAAAGAGATCGAAGATGTAGATACTTGTGTATGGTATTCAGTTGATAGTAATGATTAAAAGAACTTGCTTCTCTTTCAGGTTACTCATAATTGGAAGCACTCCTAAGTTGAGTAATGCTGATCAGACTCTTTCCATTTAGTTGACATGCACTGGAGACAGCTACATGATTTGAATCTGATTCCAATTAAATCAGTGCCTCTGTTTCTATATTGGATATAGAATAGTTCATATCTTAACAATGTTAAGGTACGGGGAGTTGTCCGGCTTATGCTCAAAACCAGACTCTGGATAACTCAAGGCACGTTTCTGTAATGGCTGTTTGTGGGTTGACCCGGGCTATGACGAGAGTTGATTTTCTACCATCTGGAAGATCAATAGTAATATTGTTCTTGACTCGCCATAATTTTAATAAAAATGGATTTTTTCAGAAAACAGTAGTGGGAGTATGGTAAAACTGGAAGTGATTCCAGAACCGCAAACGATTACTGAAAATTTGATAAGAACCTAAAGATTCAATATGGTTTGACATTCCATTGACCACTCCGCAGATATGGTGGGTAACCTCAGGCACCCGAGAGGTACTCCGGTAGCCCCAAGGACGGTGACAGGGAGGTTCTTATTTACCCAGATTTGACACTACTGTTGTTCCAGGCTATGAGACCCGGCAGGAGGATGAGTATAGCGTCATTCTAAACTAGCTTTAGAAGTGCACGTGTATATGACTCTGCCAGAGGGCTTTCGTAGTCAGTGGGAGCAGAGGAAGCATAGTGGACAAGTAGCTTATGTCTATTTATGGACTAAAGCAGATATAGCGGAGATAGATCATCTATTTCTGATGTGATAGTCATAGGTTTGACTTCATCAGAATAGGGTATGAATCTGTTAAGAAGGTAGTAGGGTGTGATGTCCTGGTATTTGGATGACATACACAGAGTAGGAAGTGAAATTCCTATACTACGATCGGTTATACTTTGGTTGTCACACAGTGGTTTCTCCACATAGGATATGGATATTATATCAGATATTCTGGTTACTAGATCTATGGTTTTAGATCTAGATTTGGGAAGTGTCCAAATCAGGGTACTTAGACAGCATTCTAAAGGTATTTAGAATGGACGACTCCTGGCACGGTAGTGTACCTGCAGGTAATGGAGTCACCCTCTCTAAAGGTGTCTTACAGACTAAAGAGGAGAGGGGTGCGCATGATTGGCGCATCACTTGCTTAGGCAATTGAGTCAATCATGAGATGTCAAGTACCACACCAGACGTTGGTTTTTGCACTAGATGCAATAAGTTGATATTAATCCTATCCTGGAGAAACGTTCGGAAGCAGTTTTAGAACATAAGTGGACGTTCTAGAGATATGATAATGACAGCCTCCTTCAGGAGACGGTTATCATTCCAGGCTTCCAAGGTGACTTGGTTGACAGAGTAACTGTCAGAGTTATAGTTTTTCCTCTGACGAGGGGTAGAATTTTGGACAGGTGGTCCAAGCGGATACTGAGGGAGGTGTGGCGCAGGATACTGATTAAGTTCAGTTGACGATACAGTCTAAGAAGTTTGGATTTGGAGTTCATTTATGAACTAGGTCCCATCAGATATTCAGACATATTCTAAGACAGGTATTGCTCATTTCGGGAGATGGCTTTCTCCGCAAACTTGAGATAAAGAGAGACATAGAAAGAAACATCAGGACGGATCCACTCACTGAGGCTATTTCTCGAACGCAATAGTTTCGCAAACGGGCTTTGTGAAACTGATTAGTAGAGGAGTTGGGTGTTCGGTATCACACGGGCTGTGAGTATGCGACATCGCAATAATTAGCCTTGAATGCAAGTGGGAGATTGTTGGATATAGTGCCCTCAGAGTCAATTATTGGATCACAGGAACGTGTTTGCATTGATTGAGAGAGGACCTATACCGGTAGGACAGTCTTACTCAAGATGATAGTATGCTATCTGGTTTATCTTTATCATCGTGTACTGCTTTAGGTGACCTTACAGGTCACTATTGCATGTTGATAGAGCCCATAGGATTCTTGCTTGACGGTCGGCAGTATGATCGAGATCATATACGTGGGAGCTGGGGGTCTATAAGCACATCCTTAAAGTGGTCCCTAGTCGTGGGAGTTTCGAGACTGGGCATCGATACTCCATTAGTAGACTAGTGTATACAGTCGAGACCCCGACGAGGGGCGGTGGCTGGTCTCGCAAGCTATTGGTATCAGTTGGTTCACCTAAGATATATACAGGTGCTCATTGGGTTATGAGTACATCGGACAGGACTTGCCGGAAACATGCTAATTGGTATTATACCTAACGTCAGATAGCAGTTCCCTGGTGACATGTGTACAGGTTAGTTCATCGACCTGAGATCCTCATTTGTCTTGTGTGAGTTCCCACTGTGCTTTGATTACTACCCTACCACGGCTCAAAGGAGTCGTGCAAACAGGTTTTAGTTGGGTACAGTCCCGAGCAACATGGAGGCGGTGAGCGGATTGGCAGGGGTTTTGTCTCTCCCGGTATTGGGGGTAAGATCGCGCTGTGTCTAGGAGAGCCATTACACGAAGTCCTTGGCCAAGGCAGGAGATTTACTGGTAGGTATTCTAGTAGTATCTCAGGGTGTTCTGGGCTACACTCCGACATGACTTGAACCGCTTTTGGGGGTCTGACTTTTACCAACCCCCTAGGCCCGACATGCGATGCTCATAAACGAACGGACCGGACTGTATGGATATTGTCACTGACAGGCTCAATAGGGTGTCAGGATGAGTTCGCTCATCGACCTCCCTTTTGGTCAATACCTGGTAGCCCGTTACGTACAGCTAGTACCTCTAACGTGCTAGTGGTTAAATCCACAGCCAAAGTATTGATGAGTCTTTAGGTTCCCCCACAGACAGTTTTTAAGTTTCGGACGAAACGTTGTAGAGGCCGTATGATATATGGCAGGGTTCGATCATATACGTGCAGTAGTGCACGGATCATGATCGGACGGATCATACTAGTGGGCTTTGGTTTAAGCCGGATCCTAGTATTAGATTTGTTGGATTACTTTAGTCTCATCGCATTCGCATTCAGTCGGAATGCAGATGCAGGTATGTATATACAGGCGAGGGGTATCCTTGTGATCCGTCACGAGTTTACTTTGGATGTTACCGTATCTTTTTATTGTTGTAAACATTTGGGTTAATGTTTACTTTGGTGGAAATAGTGAGCTTAAGTGATCATGAGAAACAATTAATGTGGCATGTTCAATTTGGTGACTCATGGTCTCTTTTTTGGTGAACATGTCATGTTAATTGATGGATTAGAGTGTGAAATGAAAGATGGAGAGAGAGAGAGAGGGTAGCCATGTAAAGAGGTTATCTCTTGTATTATTTGTTCTAACTCTCTCATTTTATCATATCACATATGAGAAAGAAAAAGCCTCTTCTTCTTCCTCCTCCTCTAGCTCACCATTTCCTCCAATGGCTTCATCTTCAACCTCCATCCATACAATGGATGCTAGAGACAAAGTTGTCACACATATTCTCTACTTTTCCTTGGACACGTCGGCTAGCGAACTTCGTGCCCGAGTTGCTTCGGATGAAGCGGGAGCCCGTAAAAAGACTCGAAGATGTGGTGCCCTTTCCGACGAGGAGATCGAGACCGGAGATGCCGTGAGGAGCTTGGGATGGTGGCCAAAGACCGAAGGACACGAATCGATCAGTATAGCCTTTCCAACTCTTCTCTTGTTAGCTAGTTGTAGGTTAATGGTTCGATCCGGGATTAAAGTTTGCGATAGCGCCGGTTTCTAGTTTATGAAAAGTTTTTGTTTCTGCATTTTGGCCTCGGACAGACGGCCGGGGTGCTACCGTAGACTTACAGCCAACTTATGCACGGCCACTTCAGGGGAAAGGCCAGGCATTTCTTTGTACGTCCATGCGAAGCAGTCGGCGAACTCATGCAATAGGACGACTATCTACTCTTTCATTTCCTCTGACAAGATTGAACTGATGTAGATCGGCCTTGGATTATCGGGCGTTTCCAAATCAATCTCGGCTAGCTCATCGAAGGTTGCTTGTCCGCCATCTTCGAGCTCTCGAGGAGATTTTTCTGGCTCGACTATCTCATCGTCATTATTTAACCTTTCGCTAGCTTCACCAACATGGATCATGTAGCATGCTTTAGAATCAGGTTGACTGAAACCTATGCCTCGTCTATCTGGAATTCGTCCATCGATGAGTGCTCGGATCTGAGGCTGATGCCATAGCCCCTCATAAAACCTCGTTTCGGATTCCGTTTGATAAAAGTGGCATCCACACTTTTTAAAATATTCCCGCATCTCGGGCGCATAATATCTGGGATTGAGGACGACCCTTATGCCTCTCTCATAGGGAAGGCACGCGACAGATAAATCATCCTGGTGCACGACAGGATTTGACCCATAAAACAAAATGCCCTATGTCCACTTTTCCTTTCGAGAACATAGAAAGTTTGCAGTTGGTTCACGGTAGAGACCGACAAAGCATCTAACTCCTTGCACATCTATTTTGGCACTTTTGTGATAGCTAGGGATCCTTCTGTAATCTTGAAGTTTTCTCTTAGCTTCGCTTTTTGCATGATGGCCCAATCCGCATAGCTGTTGCGAGGCAGGTCCTCTTCCTCCGACTCTTCCGTGCCGCTTCCAAGACGAGGGCGAATTTTGCTGTCGGACGGGCCTTCGATATCAGATTCGTCCGTATCGCTACCAAGATGAGGGCGGTTTTTATGGACGGACGGACTTCCAACGTCAGACTCATCAGTGTCACTGCCGAAATGCAGACACACTTGGGGGCTTTTGCTTTTGAAAGTGACAGCCGGCTTCGATTTGCTTATGAGTTTCGGGGTCGTTCTGTCTTTGGTCAGCTGTGGCTCGGCACTTTGGAGGTTCACAAAGAACTGAGAATCTTCATATCGGACTTCATGCACACCGAACAGCTGGATGTCTCCACCAATGTGTCTTTTTTCTCCATTTTTGGTATACTTCATGCACCGATGGAGAGTTAACGAAACGATGCCGTAATCGTGAAGCCACGGCCTTTCCAGGAGAATCTTATAGGATGTGTCAACGTCGATCACGTATATCTTGGCTTCAGTTTGTAGGTCCCCGAACCTAATCGGTAGAGCTATGGATCCCAGAACTTGCTAGCAATTTTGATTGAAGTCTTGAATGACAAACCTTTCCCTTGACAGGTGTCGGACATCTATTGACAAACTCTTCAAAGTTCGCAAGTTCATGATGTTCACTGAAGACCCTGGATCAATCAATATGCAATTAATCCGGTCTCCGTCGTTGTACCCTGTCACGTAAAGCGGTCGGCTGTGCTTAGTTGTTCCTAATAACAGTTCTTCATCTTTAAATGTGACCGCGGCTGTATGCGGAGTGTATTGGGCTTCTTTCATATCAATTTCCGCAAAGCGAGCCTGGTACCGCTCAGGGTTTTGTAGAGCGTGAATGAGAACATCTCTAGGCTTCTTAGATAGATTCAAGGCATCGTAGATGCTCAGGAGAGACGGAAGCTTTCGGAGATGAGCCAAGACATTATATTCCAGTGAGGAAGGACTCGAATTTTCATGAGTCGACTCTCCGCCATCTTCTTCATTAGTGACTTGTTTTTCCTTCCCTTTTGAGGCGTTGCCTTGATTTGGCAGTATAACCTTGCCGCTTCTGAGCTGGATTTAGTTGGCCTTCGTAGCGAGCTCCTCGTCCTCCTCGGTAAAACAGAGCTCTTCCATAGAGTCGCTACCAAGTTGGACGACGTAGCAAGTCACTATAGGGATCTCGTTATCGGAGTCTTCGTCTAGCTCCTTCAGAATCTTAGCCGCTTCTACAGGAAAGAGCTCCTTCAATTGAATTAGACTTCTTTCCTTTTGTTCATAGTCTTCGAGAGAATCAATATATTTTTGAATGGTTGATCCCCCTGCAGACACTTTTTCGCGTCGAGTTGCACTTTTCTTCTTCTTGAGCTTTTTGGATTTTTGGCCTGATTGAGCCGAACTAGCAACTGGAACGGTGGGCTCCTTCTGCCCCTCACATTCTATTCTGGGATCTTTCTGAAGTAGCTTTAGCATTTTCTGCGTCTTATTAGAGATGTGCATACTCTATGGAGGCTGCGGCGAGTCAGATTCATTTCTCGAGGCAGTGGATTCAATCATTTTCTCCCGGAAGGCTTCAGCTTCTGTCTGTATAAAGTTGGTGGTTGCAGCTTGATTTTTCACCAACACACTCTTGTACAACTCAATCTCCCCAGTCTTATACTGCTTCTCGACCCAGTCTTTGAAAATATAGCAATCCTCGATCTCATGGCTCACTACTCGGTGGTACGGGCAATATAGAGGATTGTCGGTCATTTTGGCTTCGTGAGGTCTTTTCGACTCTGGAAATTGTAGACCGTTGTTCAAGGCATTTTTGAATATCTTGCGGACCTTATCCCTTCTAAAAGAGTAAACCTTGTACTTTTTCTCCTCTAGGGAAGGCCCTTCTCCTCCCAGCACCGGCTTTCGAGACCGGTTGGTTTTGGATTTGCTTTCCTTTTGCTTGTCTTTATTGTCGGACGTATTGAAGACATTAGTATTACTAGAATTTCCACTTCTACGGTTGTCATCCCTCTTGCTCTTCCATGTCTTGTCTCTCTGAGAGTCCGAGGTAAACTCTTGCTTTGAACGTTCCAGCATTTGGACTTTCTTGGTCAACTCTTAAAACATCTTAAGGCCTGCTATACATAAGAATGGGACTATCCAATTGCTGAGGTTCCTAATGAGAAGGATAACGGATTGGTCATGCTCTAACGGCGGTTCGCACTTGACAGTGAGGTTGCGCCATCAGGCAATAAAGTATGTGTTGCTTTCGTTTTCCCTGGCTTGGTTATCATGAGGTTAGCAATGGAGATTTTTTCACTAACACTCATGAATCTTTGCCGAAACAGAGACTCTATTTGGACGAAAGTAGTGACGGGCCCGTCTGGTATACTTGCGTACCAGTCGAAAGCGACACCAGTCAGGCTGTTGACAAACTGACGAAGAAGGAGCACATCATTGCCCCCTGTATTTCCGCATAATGCCTTAACGTTGGCGACATATTGATTCGCGTTCCCCATACCGTCAAATCTTCCGAACTTAGGAATAATGTAGCCGCTGGGGAACTCGATCAGATCGTACTGTGCGGGATATGGCCGCCCACTACTGCCAATGTCCTTCTGAGCCTCGGCTTCAGCCACCAATGTTTTGACTTTGCTGGTGACCAAATCCATTATCTGATCTTGTGTTAGCGGGATGGTGCTATCTAGGGCCAAGGCGTCCTCAGAAGCGGAATGTGGTCGGCTTTCATATAGCTCACCCAATCTTGGACCCAAGGGGATAGGCATCGGTTACTTCGGGTTGTCATCACCCGGCTCATGAGTAGAGACTTATGCTTGATTGGGAGGCGCCCGATTAATTTGAGCCGTGAGTTGCATCACAACGTTCGTCGGGTCATCAATTTTTGAATAAAGTTTGGCTATCTCTTTATCTTTGCTCCTGAGCTGTTTTTGAAGCTCTTGAAGTAGCTCTTGCTCTGCAGTCCTGGGGCGGAAAGTCGGTTCTTCCTCGCTGTCTGAGCTTGACTCCACATAAGCTGAGGGGTATTTCTGCCTATCGACCTCATCGATAGGATTTTCATAATCCAACAAAGGCAGCTGATCTTAGGAAGCGGCAACCACATTCAAGCCAGATTGGGCTTAGGATGTGGTGACCCCATCCTTGCTTTTGCTGCGCAAGTTGTCGCTGGGACGCGCGCCCACCAAATAGACCATATGGATTACATATCCAGACGTCTTTTTATTATTGGCAACTGATTTCACGGATCGCTGTCGTGACCCTCTTGTTTCGGTAACAGGCAATCGACTGAAGGCGGCTGGCTTAACTGGGTTCTTGAATGGTACTGGCGCTTCCTTTATGATTTTGCCCCACTGTTTTCACGCGGCACGAAGCACCTGATAGACTCTTGAAAAGACAGTGTCATGCTTTCTCTGTTGGGGCTAGAACACGTCTCTTTGTAGTATCGTTCGGACTGCTGTCTTCTTGAGTCTAGCGATCATGGCGTTTTTATTAACCCACTTCAGAGGTTGGAAAGAATTGCTGACTTTTACATTTGACTCAGCCGTCATCACAGGGTGACCTTGCTCTTGGAACCTCACAAGATTCCACTTGGCCGGAGTCCTGGCCCTCTTGTTGACTCGATACCTGAGCCGCTTCTGTCTCAACCTTTCTGTTCGGAGCACTTGACTGGCTACGGCTCTTTGGGAAGCCCCGTAGACTGAGCAATGGAAGGACTTGGAGATACGTCTGATTGTACACTTGTTGGAGTCGTCGCCTGAGCTCGTCCGTAACGTTTGATGATGCCCTTTGTACCGGAAGTCTTGCCCCGCTGGAGCACCAGAGAGTCGTTCGGATACCGTCTTAAGTTTAGGTTGTGGTGCCTTAACGATCATAACATTCGGCCTCTTGCCCTTTGAAACCGGCTTGGCCACCTAGTTTGCCGGGATTTCTGCCAGATAAGCGCTTCCGACAGGGTATATGATGACGGAACAAAATTGGCGGGGTGACTCCTCCCATTACCGGCTGAACTTACAGGGAGAACCACGTGAGCATTGATCTTGACCATGTACGGGATCGGGATCGCTTCGGAAGTTGAATTCATCTTAGAAGACATCGTCGTTGAAAGTTGATTGCTGCACGGAAAAGCATTATTTCGGTACAAATATCGATATATATGTTAAATGAGTTCGCATGAACGCTTGACCCGAGACATGTAAGGAAAGAAAGGTCCCACCAGGCGTGCCAGAATCTGTAGGGTGTTTTTCGTCACCCTATTGAGATGGAAGATACGCATCGCTGGTCAGGCGTATATAGATTCCCCCTGCCTAGGGTAGGCTAGGGTTTATTGATTGTGGGGATTCGAATCTCCGGCAGCCGCGGACTAAGCTGTCGTTAATTACCCCCTCTTTCAAAGCAAAGGAACCTCCGATTGACGGGTCAAACTAGTCATACAAACTCAATGTGTAGTGTGCGTATGTGTCTTGAGGGGACTTGGATGTATCGGGGGCCACGCAAAGTGTACGGGGGCCACGCAGAGTCATACGACCGGTTTATATTGTGCTATAATATATTACTATTTATCGATATATCATTTCACATTACCGAATATTTAATAATAATAAGTTTAGTATATAATAATATTTTATATAGATATATCTTATTAACAATATTTGATAAGTTAAAATTATGAGATAGAAGTTTAAATACAAAATATAGAAGTTTAAATATAAATTAGTAGTTTAAATATATTGATGGTTATATTTGCATTTTACTAGTTTAATAACCGTCTCTTTGTTATAAGTTTAAATATCGAGTATAAATTATTCATATTAATCAATACTGGTAAAACAAAATACTATTCTTAATCCAATTAGATTAATATCATGAACAAGTAATAGTTGATTTGATCATATAGCTAATTAAGCTTAAACATGACACACTTGTTAATCTATATCCGTTAGTATTTACCGATATTCGGTTACAACTATATTGCCTGTTGTGTACCATGACTTGATGGTAATATGTGATTGTGATGTAGAACCTTACCTGACTGATTACATCATTCCTGACATGCATGTACACTAATTCATGACTTGTACCCTGCCATCCTGTTACTATTACCGTTATCATGACAGTACATGTTTACCGTAATATTTACAAATACCAACAACCCTGACTTAACTTGATTGACTTGACCTGTTGTCCTGATGGATGTATTCATGTTGTCCTGATAAACGTATCATATACCCGCTTGTTCCCGTATTGGCATTAGGTAGATATTATTTCTATACCTGACAAGAACATAAAACCTGGGGGAAAGGGGGAATCAAGAATGAAACCCGACTTGTAACTCAACAGTTCACTACTTACCAGAGACTGATCAGTCGATATGAGTTTCGGACTCCGGAATGATGATACTAACACCATTCATCTATACATAGTATTGTTTTACTGCCTACCGGCACGTCTCGGATTCAACCCCGAGAATCATGACCGTGGTCCCGGGCACGCACGGGATACTATTGGGTTATGTTTACCGCCGAAAACAGAGACGAACTGGGATGGATCGTCTTGCCTGAATCTGGGGGCAGATGCTATTTGGATTTATCCGTCCACCTCTCCGAAGATACCAAATTGATTTATGGCACCATATATCAGAGGTTTGGACAGATGCGGCCGTTGTAACAGACTTTATCAGATCCCTCTCATTTTATGAGGGTTTTTTTTATTGTGGGGACGCTCTTCCCTACAGACGCAAGCCTCTGCAGTTAATTACGTTACCACATTACAATAACCACTTTCTCCTTCTCCAGCAGTTCAATTCGTGTTGTGTGTGTTTTTGTTTGTTTTGGTCGCCCGTGGATTGTATACGGAGACTAGTTTATGTCGCCCTCTGTAGGATGCGGATCAGTCCAAATCCGTATATTTTTTATTTGGGCTTAAGTTTATTCAAGGACCGTTAATCTGGTTTGAGATTAAGATCAACTTAAATATATGAGCATTTGGGCTTAATTTATTTTAACTAAGGATACGTTAGTCTAATTTGAGACTAAAATCAACTTAGCAAAATTTCAAGGAACATTTTTATTTCAGATCCAACAACAGAGCATTTAGGTTCAGTTGTAAGAAAACCTTAGAGTCCTAGCCAATTTGGGCTTAGTTCGCTTAGTCTTTTCTTTTTGTTCATTCAAAAGTGATAAGCACTTATTTGGGCTGTGTTTGTTCAGCCCTTTTCTTTTTATGTAAAAGTGCTAAGCACTTATTTGAGCTTTGACACTCACATGTATATCATGTGAAGCATTCAGTCATGGGCGCTGCCCAATGAATGTTGAACACTTTAGTCATTTATCTAATCATGAAGTGCTAAGCACTTTTTATGGCGCCCACATGAGGTGCACGTGCGGCGTTGGTCGCTGCCCAATCAGTGCTAAGCACTCAGCCGTTTTGGCTGCAAATGAAGTGTTGAGCACTTTTTATGTGGTGCCCACGTGAGAAGCGTTTTGGCTATTTATGGAGTGCTAAGCACTCTTTTTTTATGACGCCCACATGAGGTGCATGTGAGGGGCTGGGCGCTGCCCAATCAGTGCTAAGCACTCAGTCGTTTTGGCTATTTGTGGAGTGATAAGTACTCTTATTATTTTTATGGTACCCACGTGAGGAGCACGTGAGGCGCTGGGCTTCTGCTTTGGGCGCCCACGTGTTTTTCACGTGAGGCGCTGGGCGCTTTTGGGAGGGGCGCTCATTGGGAAGCACGTGAGGCGCTAAGTTCTTTTCTTTTTCAGGGATTGAGTCTCTATTAATGATATTTTGACCATCAATGATCACCAAGATCTTTGTTTTGAAGATCTGAGATCAAGTTTTCATTTAAGAA
This sequence comes from Agapanthus africanus, assembly GCA_030015575.1. Lineage (NCBI taxonomy): Eukaryota > Viridiplantae > Streptophyta > Magnoliopsida > Asparagales > Amaryllidaceae > Agapanthus > Agapanthus africanus. Next base: position 920,773,695 of record JASDDO010000019.1, read on the forward strand.
CTAAGTTCTTTTATAAGAACTAAGTTTTTTTTAGGGTTAAACCCTATTTTCCAAGGAATTAAATACTCATAGGATAGGTTCTTTTTTCTAGTTCTTTTCTGAATCCTTGATTCTCAAGAACAAGATCTTCCCGATGAGAATTAAATTCACAACTTGTAGGAGGCTTGTCTTGTGGATCTCTGATCCAGAAAAAGAACTAAGTTCTTTGAGAAGGGTTAAACCCTTAAATAGGTAAAAGAGATATTTTTATGTGTTTTGTTTACCTAGGTTCTTTTTCTTTTAGAGAGAAGTCTTCTTCTTTGAGAATTAAACTCTCACTCCTTTTGAAAGCTTTCTGCCTCTTTTTTCTTAGAAGCTTATGAGGGGGTTCCTCTATTTAGGTGCGTTTCTCCCTGTGTGTCTCTATTTCTGTGTCTCTCTGTGAGACTTGAAATCTCGGGTTCTTTATATAGTGGAGGCAGATTGTTAACCTGTTTTGAGAAAATCTTTCATTGAGAGATTCAAATTGATTTAATTGGTCTCGAAGTTGATCTGGGTAATTTTACCCACCATTGGATCTTTGATCCAAGGGTTTTCTATTTTACAGAATATGATTTCTTGTTTCTAACAAGATTGGGGAAATATTTTCCCCTATACAGAATTTATTCTGTAAAATGGTGATTTTTAATCACCATTGGTTTTTTAATCCAAAAGTTCTCTGTTTTACAGAGAGCAATATTTTTTGTTTAGAAAGATTGATGGAATATATTCCAAAATAATTGGATCATTGATCCAATCGAGAGTATCTTTCTTATTTAGAAAGATATAGGAGATAGTTTCTCCTAATAGAATTTGATTCTATATTTTGATGATTTATCATCCCCATTGAATCTTTGATCCAACTGCTCTGTTTAATAGAGAATGTTGTAGAATTTAATTCTACCTGGATGCTGGCGCTCACGTGTTGTGCATGTGGGCGCCACTTAAGAATTTAATTCTTAAGATAGGTATTCTTGTGCATTGCACATTGGCGCCCGCGTGAGGAGCACGTGTGGCGCCATATAAGAATTTAACCTTTATCAAGGAAGCACCCCTGTGCTTTGCACATTGACGCCCATGTGAGGAGTACGTGAAGCGCCACCATAGGATTTAATCCTATAAGATTGGTTCTGGCACTGGCGCCCTCGTGGAGAGTACGTGAGGTGCTGCCTCATTCCAACTGAGCTTTGCTCTTTTATTAGGTTAAATATTAGGGGAACGGGTTATATCGAGAATTCTATTGATTGGTTTCAAATACTTTTAGGATAGATAATCTAGCGACATGGACGCTTAGGATACACATGATATGATTGATATTGAAATCTTACTTGATACCTCACATATTACTAATATTGATTATTGTTTATACCCATGATATCGAGTTTATTGCATATGGTATATTATATTTCATACTGGTTATATTATTATTATGATATTTATGACGCACTGATGTCTGGGTTTTGCAAGACCCAGATCCTTTAAATTTAGCACAGGAGGATCAAGATTACTTCAACATGATTGCTGATCAGTGAGGAGTATTGTTCAATTGAAAATATTGCACATTTGATAAAACATTTTCCTTACTTTTGTTAAGTGCTTAAAGGTGGTTATTGTAAATATAGAACATATGAGGGTTTATCTGCAAAATATTTATTATCATATATTTCTACATTATATTTAACATTATGAAGGAAAATATATGTATATAATATTTATATAATATTTTGGTAATTAAAATATGCATATCATATTAAATATTCTAATCAATATTCTTAAAAGATATAATATCATACAAATGGTTAGAATAATATCTCGAAATATAACAAATAATACTAATATTATGAATTGAGATATTGTGCGGATTTAACTCAGGTCTGGAGATCGAGATGTTCGAGATGTCGGGAATAAAATCTGTCGATGAAGATTAATAAAATCGCAAAATCAAAAATGGCAGAGACTCGGAAGAAGATATGAAGAATCCAGACATCACATAAATCTCCACGTGTCAATACCAGGCAGCACTAGAAGATTGAAGCCATGATCTCACCAAACCGCCGCCAATCCGGGGCCAAACCCCCCTTTATGCGGCGGATCCACGGCAAGATAGTGGACTTAAGAGTTGGGATTTTATGGGTAGGATCACATCAACAAACCCTAACACAGAGGATCTATGGTTTCTGCTTCTAGGGCTATTTAAAGGACCGAGAGCTTCACTTGGAAAAGCATCAAAGCGAAGAGATAACGAGGTCCAAGACGATCCACGCATCTAAGTTGATCATCAGTTGTTCATCTACCTCCTTCAAAAGAGATCGAGAAGCAAACTAGAGTTGTGTATTCTACTTTCTAAAAGAACAAAAAGTATAATTGATCTAGTTGATTAATAAAGGTAGTTGCTTTATTCTTATCACATTTTACTTTCTGTATTTTACAATATGATCTCCTTTTCTATCCTTTCTTCTTCTTCTCAAAACATGCGCGAGTAATTCTCCACTTGTTAGGGTTCATAGGATTATGGTAGATTAATGGATGATGAAAATTCTTAACTCCTTTTACATGTTATAAAGTTTATAAACTTTACCAAAAAATTGTTAACATTCTTATCGGGCGTGCTACCAAATTATTGATAGAATCGACCGCGATTTGAGATTAGATTAACAATTGTTTTGGTAAAGGCTAGACATGAATATAAGTCAATGAAAAGATAAGGGTTAAGAGTGGGAACCCTATTCCCTCCAAAAATCCTAATCTTCATTCATCGCTATCGATCTAGTTTTAAATCTACTAAAAATTAAAAAGAGTAATCTTTTATATTCATCCATGACTACTAAATCCGATGAACCCTACAAGCCTTTTTCCCTATAAATTCTACATCTGTGTTTAACATAGATCTAGAAACTATTCTCCTTCTTTTCATTCAACTCGTCTAAGGCAAGATTAAAAGTTCCAAGCATCCCTGTGGACGAACCGTATTCACCACAGCTAGCTACACAGCAATGCCGTGTTGATTGCGGTTAACTACAAACACTTTTTCAAACCAATAAAATGGCGCCGTTGCCGGAGATACGTGCGTAAATTTTTTTCTTGCTATTCGTGTTGAATTCTTATCCGATCCATAAAATAAAAATCAAAACCGCAACTTGCATATTTAACGATTATTGTGCGAATTTTGCAAGGGTATCTGGAGTCACTGGAACGAGGAATTTGAGATTCAGAGACTTTCAGTGAGGACCAAAGGAGCAAAGGAGGCCACTGTAGAAAAGTCGTCAAATATCCCTCAATTTTGCAGCGGAACCGCGGCAGAAAAGGTGGTTTTGGCGGCGGAACCGCGGCGGTGTGGGAGAATTGGAGTGCCAGACTCCTGTAGTATCTTCTTCATATCTTTCTCTCTCCTCTGAGATCCAATAATTTGATTTTTCTGCAGAATTCTTTGCAGAATATCGCCGCTCAAAAATCTTTTTGCGTATTTTGAAATTGGTTTGTTTGTGCATATTTTAATACGGACTTTAAGGGGAAAAACCAAATTTTAGATTAGGTGGGGATTTCATCACCCTTCCTAAGCCCCGCAAATCACAAAACGGGTATCCGCATAACCCTACATTAATTAATAAATATCTAGACCAAGACTCTAAGAACTGTCACGCTCATTTAGGACAAAGGAGGTTCATGGGTAATCTATCGCTTATCTATATCTCTCTCGAGTGTCTAAGGCAAGTGTGACTCAGGAAAGTGGTTACTTAATTAGGCCCGCTATTTCGGTGATTCGTATAGGAGATACCTCCCACTTACCTGGCACTTACCTGGCCATAAGAGTGACAAAGAGGTGGTAGAGGATTGATCCTGCGGTTTGTCCTTTGGAAGTCTAGAAGCCGTCTAGTGACTTGACCTATGTGACCTTAGATCTAGGGTTGTTTGTATATTTTTTGTGTGATTTGCCTAAAGTCCTACATTTTTTCAAAAACAAACCTTTTTAAATAGTTCTCACACATGCTGCCACTTGCGCTAAACCGGCTTAGTGTATGCTCGGCTGGACACGGGATTCTAGTGCCCGTCTTATCCGCGTTTCTGCTATCGACTCCGAAGTTGGTACTTCTTCATCTTCTTTTTCCCCTCCACCCTCCACATCGACTGAGATGGACGGTTCTCCATCAGATTTTAATAACACCACCATGCCACCATCCATAGGTGCGCAGAATCCACCGCATATCTCTCTCCAAGAAAGATGCTACCCGATACGCGATCCTCTTCCTACTTGTCTATCCCTTCCACCAGCCAATGAGGATAATTTTGAAATTAAACCCCACTTCATCAACCTTTTGCCCAAATTTCATGGGCTTGAGTCTGAAGACGCATACGTTTTTATCACCAAATTCGAAAACGTATGTGCAATGATAGGCACTTCATAACTTTCAGTGGATGCTATGAGATTACGTCTTCTCCCTTTTACCTTGTGCGGTCTAGCAGAAAAATGGCTTTATAACACTGTCGCACACTCTATTTCCAATTGGAATGAATTCGTTATAGCATTCCTTAAGAAGTTTTATCCCAATCATAAGACCGTCGGTGTTCGAAGCTAGATCAACCAGTTTACCCAGCTTCCCAACGAACTATTTTGGAAATGCTTTGAACGGTTTAAAGATCTGCTTGTCCAATATCCTCATCATGGAATCAATAGATGGGATCTGTGCCGAATTATATATGAGGGTGTTACTCCAGCGACAAAGCAAATGCTTGAAACCATTTGTCAATGCCATTTCATGTCTAAAGACGATGACGAAGCTTGGAAATTCCTGGAAGATCTCGCTGAACAAACTTTGCAGTGAGAAAGCGTTAGACCATCATCGTCTAGGAAAGGTATCCATTAGCTCAATGTTTCCATCGCAGTAAAAGCCGAAATGGCAGCGATGCAAAACAAACTTGATGCTATATAGAACAAATTCTCATCAGCCTCCCTAAACCAAGTTACGCTCCCCAAAACCGTGTGTGGTTGCTGTTCCGACCCATCACATCTGACGGAAGAATGTCCTTTGAATCCTCTGTTTCAAGGTCAAGAACACACTAATGCTGCTTTTTAGCAACAACCTAGAAACGATCCTTATTCTTCCACATACAATCAGGGATGGAGGAATCATCCTAATTTTGCTTGGAACCGAAACCAAACTAAAACTCAAAATACGTTTCCAAGACAAAATAACTATCAAAGACCTCCTCCACAGCAACAACAGCCACCACCACAGAGTCAGCACCTCTTTCAACCGCAAACTTTTCAAAATCCAGCCAACAATTCTGCACCTATTAATGATTCTTTCCAAACTGCTGGTACCGAAAAATTCTCCGCACTTGAACGAAGCTTAGACGCATTTATTAAACATTCCACGCAAACGACGGCTAATTTAACGTCTTCTATCCAAACGTTAATGCAGAACACCGCCTCCCATGGTGAAAGTATAAAATCGATAGAAGCACAACTTGCACAGTTAAATGCCACAATGAGTGCGAGAGAGAAAGGGAAACTTCCATCTCAACCCCTACCGAATCCTGGCTACTCACAAAGTCATAATGTGATTGCCATTACCATGTTGAGATCGGGAAGAGTGTTGAACAATCAAGTCGGTGAACAGGTTGATGATGAAGAATCAATTGAAACCCCGGCTTCCACTTCTAACCCTATTCGTCTAGTCTACCACCTTCTTCCAAACCTATTCTTCGTTTTCCACTAGGCTCGAACTTCCCGCCCACTTCCTTGAGTCAACCTAAAACGATCCCAACTCCAATTCTGGGATCGATTCCATCCCCACAAACTTCTCCACCAATGTTGGACCCAACACCTATTGATAAAGCTCATTTTCCAAAAGGGTTGAGGGCCAACAAACCTAATGCACAAATGGAGAAGATTGTGGAAATGTTTAAATGAGTTAACATAAATATTCCTCTCCTAGATGCTATTCAACAAGTTCCGTCTTATGCGAAAGTTCTTAAGGACTTGTGCACTAGGAAGAGGAAAACTCAAGTGCCAAAAAGGGTGTTCTTAACAAGTAATGTGAGCACAGCTTTTACCCAACAATTGCCTAAGAAACGTAAGGATCCTAGTTTTCCTACAATATCTATAACTATCCAGGGTAAAAGCATAAATCGTGCTCTACTTGACCTAGGCGCTAGTGTTAACTTGCTCCCGTATTCTGTTTATGAGCAACTAGGTATTGGAGAGTTGAAACCTGCACACTGCACTCTCCAAATAGCCGATCGATCTATCACCCAACCTAAGGGTGAGCTAGAGGACGTGCTAATCAAAGTCGGGGAATTTATATTCCCTGTGGACTTTATTGTTTTAGATACACAGCCTGTGGCGAACCCACGAAACCAAATCCCAGTGATACTAGGTCAGCCTTTTCTAGCAACTTCCAATACTGTAATTAATTGTCGCAACGGTTCTATGAACTTATCCTTAGGGAAGATGAAAATTAAGCTTAATATTTACAAGCTAGGAAGTCAACCATCTGAACCTTCTGCTCATCTAATCGATATCTGTTCTGTCAACGAGATAGCTCCCGACAGCTGCGAAGTTGAGAAACTTTGCTATAATGATCTCGATGACACTAGTGCGTCATTGTTTGATCCAGCAAATTATTATAGTGAGGACAACTTTGACGAGTCCACCCCTGAGTTCAAATTCTTTGACTTGTCACAAAAGTCAGTTGAGCTTTCCGAGTCAATATCCTACGCAAGTTACGAACCTCTTAGGGAGTCCAAGTTTCATTCCCCTACCCCTCCATCTATCGTCTCTCCGCCGACACTAGATCTCAAACCACTACCTTCTCATCTTAAATATACATATTTAGGCGAGAATGAATCTTTACCCGTGATCATATCCGCTTCTCTAGTTTCGGAGAAAGAAAGCATACTTTTGTCGGTCTTAAAATCGAATCGGCAAGCTTTTGGTTGGACAATGGCGAACATCAAAGGGATTAGTCCCTTGATTGTTAAACATCATATACATTTGATAGATGAAGCCAAACCAACCCAAGACCCACAAAGACGGTTAAATCCCGTCATGAAGGAAGCGGTAAAGAAGGAAATCGTCAAATGCCTAGACAGCGGTATAATTTACCCAATATCTGATAGCCAATAGGTAAGTCCTATTCATGTGGTCCCTAAAAAGTCTGGCATCACGGTCATAACTAATGAGGCTAATGAGTTGATTCAAACACGTACCCAAACTGGATGGCGTGTATGTATTGATTATAGGAAACTCAATGCCGCAACGAGAAAAGATCACTTCCCTCTACCTTTCATTGACCAGATGTTGGAACGATTAGCTGGACATGAATATTATTGTATCTTGGACGGATACTCTGGCTATAACCAGGTCCCCATCGCCGAAAAGGATTAAGATAAAACGACATTTACTTATCCTTTCAGTACTTTTGCTTATAGACGCATGCCCTTTGGGTTATGCAAACGCTCCCGCTACATTTCAGCGGTGTATGATAGGGATATTCTCAGACATAGTCAAGAATTTTCTGGAGATATTTATGGACGATTTCTCTATATTTGGGGACTGCTTTGAGGATTGCCTATGTCATCTTAACGCGGTTCTTACCCGCTGTAAGAATAAGAACTTAACTCTAAATTGGGAAAAATGTCATTTCATGGTCCAAGAAGGTATTGTCCTTGGACATATCATTTCACGAAAAGGCATTGAGGTAGACAGAGCTAAAATAGATGTCATCCATAACCTTCCTCCTCCCAAATGCGTCAAAAATATACGATATTTTCTTGGTCATGCAGGATTTTATAGGAGATTCATTAAGGACTTTAGAAAAATTGCTAGACCTTTAACCCTTCTCTTGGCCAAGGATACAACATTTCACTTCGATTCGGATTGCGAGACTACTTTTGAATCACTTAAAAGCTTCCTCACCACAGCCTTCGTTCTATCATCTCTGGATTGGAACCACCCGTTCAAGCTTATGTGTGATGCATCAAATTTTGTTATTGGTGCAGTCTTAGGACAACACTTTGATAAGATGCCACATGTAATTTACTATGCAAGTAGGACTTTGAACGATGCTAAAATTAATTATACAACTACCGAGAAAGAACTCTTAGCAGTTGTATTTGCATTAGAAAAGTTCAGGCCCTACTTGATTGGCTCACCAATAGTTGTTTACACCGATCACTCCGCTTTAAGACATCTTTTATCGAAGAAGGATGCTAAAGCCAGGCTAATACGTTGGATCATGTTATTACAAGAGTTTGATCTTGTCATACGAGACAAGAGTGGATGTGAAAACGTAGTAGCTGACCATCTTTCACGCATATCTTCTTCACCAACGTTGACCTTGCCAATAATGACTCATTTCCTGACGAACAGCTCTTGACGGTATCCTGCGAACCATGGTCCGTGGATGTTCACCGCCGAAAGACGTGACCGGGAGGTTGGGACGTCCGGCCTAAATTTTGGGGGCAGATGCTATTTAGGTTTTATCCGTCCACCTCTTCGAAGATACCAAGTTGATTTATGGCACCGTGTATCAGAGGTTTAGACAGATGTAGCCGTTGTAGCAAACTTCGTTGGATTCTCCCTTGTTTGAGAGGTTTTTGATTGTAGGGACTCTCTTCCCTGCAGGCGCAAGCCCCTGCAGTTAATTACTGTAACACCCTAGTTCATTTATACCAGTTCTAGTTCATGTATTTCTTTATTTATGGTATTTTCCTAATTTACTGTGTTTTGGGTGCGAATAGTATATTTGACATCTGTACTTGCATCCGACCGGACCCGCTTGCTTGAAACCTGTCTTGATTCATGTTTATGATCTATCCTGACTTGTTACATAGACTCGTGCACTTTCATTTTAATTTATACATTGCATACTCGCATTATATCTGGCATATGCATTTTTATATAATATTTAAAAACACATAAAATATTTTAAAAATACATTGCATGGCCAACATGATACCCCTGACCCTGTGGTAGCATCCGCGCATCTTGTTCTTGTCCCGTTCAGTGAAACGGACTTGTTTGGATGGTTACGCGTACGTACGTGCATCCGTTCTTGGAGGTATGCATTTTCGTTATCCGGATATCCAATTTTAATTTTGGTCGACATGTATATTTTTCATATTTTGAAACTGAATTTTTAGACCCGACCCGGGCATGTTTTGGACTAAGTTTGTATTTACCAGAAAATCAAATTTTATTAATATAATATATTTTTTTTTAAAAAAATTATCACAGTTTAAATTTAATTAACTAAATATATCTTTTTCAATATTAATCCTAATAGCACTAACTAACACACTCTCTCTCTCTTCCTTTCTTTTCTCTCTCTCCTTATCTCACTGACTCTCTCTCCTCTCGATCCCTCTCTCTCCTCTCGATCTCTCTCTCTCTCCTCTCGCGGTTACTGTAGGCTTCTCGACTCTGGTCACCGCCCTCCTCGCCTACACTCACCTCCCTTCTCTTCTTTCTCTCTTCTTCTCTATTTAAACTCGAGCACCCCCACGAGAACCCACTGCAAAAACTTAACCCTAACCCTAGCTGCCTCCTCAAACTCCCAACCTCGTCATCATCTCCTTCTCCTTCTCATCTCCATCACCTCTCTTCTTTCCCCTCTCCTCCTCCCTGCACTCCTCGACCACCTTCTTTCCCTGAGCCCTCACTCAAGAAACCCTGCACACCCAAACCCTAGCTCCTCACCTCACCGATCTCCACCGCTAACGACCCTCATCTCATCATCACCTTCACCACCTCTTCTCCTCCTTCATTTCTTCTCTTCTCTGTTAAAACCCTGCACACTCTTTAACACCCGCAACCCCTCACCCGAGCACCGTACACCCTCGCCGGTGCTCCGTTGATCCCATCCTCGCCCTCACCTCTCTTCTGCTCCATGCACAGAAACTCCAGTGAGCAATCCCCTCTCTTCTTCTTCTTCTTCTTCCTCTTCCTCTTCTTCTTTTTCTTTTTCCTTTTCTTCTTCTTGATTCTTGATCTTTTCCCAGCCTTCGCCGGAGCCGTGCTCGCCGCTGCCGATCCAGACGATCCAGTGAATGTCCCTTGCTCACGTGATCACCCTCTTGCCTTGCCTGGACCCGTCCCGCGTGCCGTGTGTGCGTTGCGACGATTTACCGATGTCGGACGTGTCGTACGTATCCGTATTGTGATCCATCGAGTCAAGTTGATCTTGCTATATGCTATACTACTATTTAATGCACCCAATTGAATAATAACATTTCATATTGCTTATATGTACATCTCACATTACCATTTTACCATTTTACTGTTATACGACGTCTGTGTGCATCCATATCATTATTTACATGTCTAGTCGCATGCTAATTCATTTTGCTACACGCTAGATATAATATTATGCATCCATATAAGTAAAATGTTTCCCGTTTATCACATTATACATCCATATTAAAGTTTTACAGTTTTCGGATACCCGTTTGCATCTATACCATTAATTATATATTTAGTTGCATGCCGTATCACGTTATTTCATATGACTGCTACATTAACACCCCATGCTTGATAACGTGCATCCTACATAGTCATTATGTAACCCTGATAGATATTTGTGCATCCATGCTTTTATCGTACATCCGTAATTTTACCCTGATTCAATACTTGCTACGTTGTACTGTTGGGCACCCATTTGATTCACTGTGCACTACTTGACATGACCTGATACACCATTACTTGACATGTTACCTGATCCTGTTTCTAATGCCGACAATCCTGACATGTTGTCCCGATGGACATATCCTGTTGTCTGTATAGACAAACCTGTTCCTGCTTGATCCTGTGTTGGCATTAGTTTCAGATTTATCAATACCTGACTTGAACACATAACTTGGGGGTATGGGGAAATCAATGATGAAACCTGACTTGTAACTCGACAGTTCGATGCTTATACTAATCAGTTTTACGGGCTAGGCCAGCCCGGGAATGATGCTGCTGACATCATTCATCTGTACATGTTTCTTGTTTAGTGCCTAGCGGCATGTCTCTGATTCAGCCCGAGAATCTGGACCGTGGTCCCGGGCACGCACGGGATACTACTGAGTTACATCGATGATTCATTAAATTGATTTCACAGAATTGAGAGTAGTTAACCCAGTAGTTTAGTTAAGATTACCCACTGCACGTCACATATGCTTTTACCCTTCACTGTTCCACATTCGTGTTACTGTTATACCTTTATTACTGTTTATACTCGTGCCTGCATGTTTTTCTACCCCTGATTATATTATTATTGATATTATGACACACTGACGTCTAGGTTTTGCATGGCCCAGATCCTCTACCTTTGCAGCAGGCCGATTAGGAGTATTTCAGTGAACAGGCCGAGCAGTGAGGACCTGTTAGTATTTTAGTTTAGTTTTCTTTCAGCATTTTCATTCCTGATGTGAGCCCGTATTTTAGGATGTACCTTCCAGATTGTTATTTTTACTTGGATTTATTGCTTCCGCATATTATTTCTTGACTCGTTTATTCTGGCATATGGACATGTACTAGATAGTTTATTTCTTTTTTTACTGTTCTTGATATCTTATAGACAGCCGTAATGTGACTGTGGAGGGATACTTCCTAGCCACAGGTAGCATGGTTGGCTCTGTCACGTGCCGATCTTAGCGCACTCTGGGAAGCGGGGCGTGACAGGGTTTGTTTGGTATCAGAGCCATAGGATTTAGGTTAATCGGGTTTGATTCTTTTGTAGTTAGGTATTGGACCCAATACACGAATAAGAATACTCGTAACTAGGAACATGTCTTGCCATATTGTTATCGTGATTCTTGAATCATATCTTTCTATTGACTCTTTTCTTGACGATATGCAAACAACTTTGCATCTCGGCTCAAAACCTTTTGGTTCCCTATTGTTTCTCCATGTTCCTTTGATACTAGGATTTGGGCGACTTGAGTGGAGTTATGTGATTGTAACTATATACCGCGGCATGATTACAATGCGGTACTCTATTTAAGTAACTTGGAATTCTAGTCTTGATTCATATCCTTGATTCATGGTCATTATTCATCGCAAGTTTTGAATCTTGTTATCATACTAATCCTTTTCGGTGTCTTGGTTGCAGGATCATGGCAGACAGGAATCTACGATTTTACCAGATGTATGTTGATGATGCCGCTTTGCTTGGAGTAATTCGTGGGCTGCTGGAGAACCAGAAGCGGCAAACCGAGCAGAACCAGCGGCAAGCCGAAGCCTTTTAGGAAGGTTTGCGGACCGTCCAGGAGTCCGTAAACAATGTTGCAACCAGACCAGTCGAGCGTGTGGGTACCGTGGCGGATTTCAGGAGACTTGGTCCGTCTATTTTCACTGGTTTGGAAGAGCCGTTGCTAGCAGAGCAGTGGCTGGTTGATACGGAGAATCTGCTCATTGCAGCACAGATTCCAGAGGACAAGAGAGTGGATGTCGTACGCATCCAACTGGTGGATTATGCCCGCGAGTGGTGGCTCGTGGAAGAAACCTGCTTGCCCAAGCCGATCAGTTGGGCAACTTTCTCGCAGAGTTTCTTGGAGAAGTTCTTTCCGTGGACTGCCCGAGAAGAAATGGAAGAAAAGTTTATCAGTCTAAAGCAGAATGGCAGATCCGTCGATGCGCATGCGGCTAAGTGGACACGGCTCAGTCGATTCGCTGGACCTTTGGTGGCCAAAGAAGTTGATGGGGCATGAAGGTTTATGCGCAGTTTGGACATGGAAATCCAGAGGCACATTATATCTCTGGGTGTGACCACTTTCTCGCAAGTTCTTAAAGCAGCCCGAGAGCAGCAGAGCTTATCAGTGAAGACTGGGGGTATGCAGCAGTAGGCAGTTGTGGTACGGAAGCCAGCGTTTGCACCGAACCGAGCGCCTATACATAGAGGAATTTCGGTGAACCGACATGGCGTAGTACCGATGAAGAAGCCCGCCGTTGATCAGAGAAAGAGCGTGATTTGTGACTACTGCCATTTACCCGGACATGTGAAAAGAGATTGCCGAAGGATGCTGGGACTTTGTTTGGTTTGCGGATCGGCGAATCATACTATCAACGCCTGTCCGTCGAAGCTCCGTTTGAAGGAAGATGTTCAGAGGCCACCACAGAGGCAGTTTCAGGGGCAGAAGCAGTTAACTCAGGACCTAATCAAGCTCGAGCCTTTACCCTGACGGCTGAAGAGGCCAAGGCTTCAGAGGAAGTTGTTTCAGGTATCCTACTTGTCCATGATATTCCCGCATTAGCATTATTCGATTCCGGTGCATCCCATTGTTTTATGTCATCCAATTTTATCGCTGCACACTCAATTTCTTGCACGACCCTATCTACTTATTGGGACATACACACTGGGAATGGGAAGATCATATCTAGTAGCGAATGCAAGGATTGTTCAGTTGTTATTTGCGGATGGAAGTTATTTGCAGATTTTTTGGTGATTGATACTGGCAGCTATGATGTTGTCTTGGGAATGGGTTTTCTCGGCACTTTCCACGCTCACATTGATTGTAGGGAAAAGAAAGTGATTTTCCAGATTCCCGGACATCCGGAGTTTGTTTTCGCTGGAGGAAGCAGTTCTGTCGGGCCAGTCGAGTTTAGGGCTAGGCCGACAAGTACCATTCTTGCGTCGATAGAAGTTGATAAAGAGGAAGCGCCAACTGTAGTTCGAGAGTTCATGGACGTGTTTGAGGACATCTCGGGTTTACCGCCAAAATGAGATATGGAGTTCGCGATCGATCTTGTTCCTGGTGCAGCGCCAATCTCAAAGGCGTACTATCCAATGGCACCAGTGGAGTTAGAAGAAGTCAAGAAGCAGGTTACCGAATTGCTTGAGAAGGGTTGGATTCGCAGCAACAATTCACCTTGGGGAGCTCCAGTTCTTCTAGTCAAGAAGAATGATGGCACAAGGAGGATGTGCATCGATTATCGAGAATTAAACCGGGTGACTATTAAGAACAAGTACCCGATCCCTCGCATTGGTGAATTGTTCGAGCAACTTAGTGGCGTGAAGGTATTCTCGAAGCTGGATTTGCGATCCGGATATCATCAGGTTTGAGTTAAATCAGAAGATATTTGCAAGACTGCGTTCCGAACTCGGTATGGACATTACGAGTATTTAGTGATGCCATTCGGAGTCACGAATGTACCGGCGATATTTATGGACTTGATGAACCGAATCTTTTCACCGTTCTTGGACCAGTTTATAGTGGTGTTCATCGATGATATTCTGGTCTACTCGGGGAGCTTAGAAGAGCATGCGGAACACTTAAAGATCGCACTGCAGATGTTGAGGCAAGAAAGATTATATGCGAAGATGAGCAAGTGCGAGTTTTTGCTTGAAAAAGTAAAGTTTTTAGAGCATGCCGTATCCGGAGATGGAATCATCGTTGATCCCGAGAAGATTGCAGCAGTTCAAGATTGTCCGATTCCAAAGAACGTAGCAGAGATCAGAAGTTTTATTGGACTTGCCGGGTATTACAGAAGATTCGTGGAGAATTTTGCTCGATTGGCTGAGCCTTTGACCAAGCTTACGCATAAGGAAGTACCGTTCGTATGGACGGATAAATGTGCGTCAGCTTTTGAGGCGTTGAAGCAGAGATTGATAACCGCTCATATTTTGACCGTACCAGACAGTTCCAGAGGATTAGTGATTCACAGCGACACATCTGGGAAAGGTTTGGGATGTGTTTTGATATAGCATGAGAAAGTTATAGCTTACGCATCGAGACAGTTGAAGACCCATGAGAAGAATTACCCAACTCATGATTTGGAGCTAGCAGAGGTGATTTTCGCTCTGAAGATTTGGAGACACTACTTACTGGGCGAAAGGGTTAAAGTATTCACCGATCACAAAAGCCTAAAGTATGTGTTCACGCAGAAAGAGCTTAACATGAAGCAGCGTAGATGGTTGGAGCTGATGGTTGTCTATGATCTTGATCTTAAGTACCATCCGGGGAAGTTAATATTGTGTCGAATGCGCTTAGTCGGTTGCCAGCAATTCGGACGTTGACTGCACAGAAAAAGCTTATCGAAGACTTTTGGAGATTCGAGCTGGAGATCGTACTACCGCATTCTTCAGGACAGTTGATGCAGCTGCAAGTACAGTCGTCTTTGATCGATAATATTAAAGCAGCGCAGTCACAGGACCTAAGATTGCAGAAGTTTCGAGAACAAGTTGAAGCAGGACTTCGAACGGACTTGTTGATTCATGAAGATGGTTCGTTGCGATATACTAACCGTTTGTGTGTGCCAAAAGGAGATATTCACGAAGAAGTTATGAAAGAGGCGCACAGTTTCGCATATTCCGTACATCCAGGAGGCACGAAAATATACCGTGATCTAAGACAGGATTTCTGGTGGGAAGGCATGAAAAGGGAGATTGCTCGCTTTGTAGCGAAGTGCTTGGTGTGTCAGCAAGTTAAGGCTGAACATCAAAGGGTTGCTGGTTTATTGCAACCATTTCCGATTCCTCAATGGAAGTGGGAACATATAACCATGGATTTCATGACAGCTTTACCGCAGAGTCCAAAGGGCAACAATGCAGTTTGGGTGATTATTGATCGATTGACCAAAATGGCTCATTTCATACTATTTTGAGTTGGTCAGTCAATGGAAGCGTTAGCAGAACGGTACATGCAGGAGATTGTGAGATTGCATAGAGTACCTGTGAGCATCGTTTCTGATCGTGACACCCGATTCTTATCGCACTTCTGGAGGAGTTTACAAGAAAGTTTAGGGACGTGATTGAAGTTTAGCACAGCTTATCATCCTCAGACAGATGGCCAGTCGAAGATAACGATCCAAACTCTTGAAGACATGTTGAGAGCTTGCATGCTAGACTTCAAGGGTTTATGGAAGGATCATCTACACTTGGTGGAGTTTTCTTACAAAAACAGTTTTCAGGAGACTATTCAGATGGCTCCATTCGAAGTGTTGTATGGTCGCAAATGTCGTTCACCCGTTTGTTGGGACGATGTCGGAGAACGAGGAGTGTTGGGAGCGGATTTGATCGTGCAGACCGTGGAGAAAGTTAATACTATCCGAAATCATATGAAGGCAGCACAAGATCGGCAGAAGAGTTGGGCCAACACATCGAGAAGACCTCTAGAGTTCGCTGTTGGTGATCTTGTGTTCTTGAAGATATCACCGACTAGAGGAGTGATTCGTTTTGGGAGTCGAGGCAGGCTTAGTCCTCGATTCGTGGGGCCTTTCGAGATTTTGGAGCGTGTTGGAGAAGTGGCTTATCGATTGGCATTACCACAATCTCTAACGTTTTAAAAATAATTAAATAAATAATTAAATGAATAAAATTGTTTATGTGAATTTTGTGATTTTCGGTAAAGTAAAATGTATTTTTCATAAAACTAAACCGTGATTGCTTTTCATTATAATTTCAAAAATACCTATTTTAATTATGTAATTACTAGTAAATGGTGTTTATTTAGCCACTTATAAATTTTTAGTTTAATTAAATATTTTTCCTAAATTAATTATTTTAAATATTAATATAAGATTTATTTTTACACTAAATTAGTGTAAATTACAAATTTGAATGGTTTTAATTTGTAAAAATGAACCATGGCATGTTATAATTTAGTGTGTATCATGCAAAATTTATTTGCAAATTTTTCCTATTTTCTAGAGTTTTCTTGAGTTGCTATAGTAAAGAAATAAAAGAAAAATAAATAAATGCATGAAAAAACATAATGAAGTGATATTTTGGTGGAGACTTCTACACATTTTCTCACCCACTTATTTCTCTCCCTCACCTCCAAAAAAATGGCCGGCCTCACCCCCCATGGTAGCCCCCATTTTCCTCATTTTATTTTGCTCCAAAATTCATCAAAAATCCTTTAAAAATTCAATTAAAAATCCACAAAATTCTATTTATTTCCTACCCTTTATTCCTTGCTCATTTTTATATGGAATTTGGAGATGGAAAGCATGCATTTTGGAGGCTCATTTTCTTGTTTGGATTTCATATTTTGGAGGTATAAATTTCCTTCTTTTGTTTATTTGTTATTAGATGTTTCTTTTAAGCATGTTTAGATTTAATGAATTAATTCTATGTTCAATTTTTAAAATTCAAGTTAGGCTTTGTAAATTCAAGTTATGATTTTTATTAATTAATTAGGGTTATAATAGTTAGTTTAACACTTTTAGAATTGGAAAATCTTGCATGGTTGTTGAATTGTAAATTTTTCATTTAAAATTGTTTAAATTAGGAATTTTGCTAACTAGGTTTCTATAAAACATAATTTTTTGTGAAATAAAATTTTAATTAATATTTGTAACACTAGATTGTGGTCTTAATAAGGGTATTAACTTGTTGGTGGAATGGAAACTTAAATTGATTGCTAGTTTCTATTGATAATTGATAAATTGTGATAAAAATTGCTATTTTGTAAACTAGATTTTAGAAATTCCTAAATAAATGAGATTAAAAATATAATTTATGGTTTCATTAAATCATTATCATCATGAATTGTGGTTTAATACATTAATTCATGCAAAATCACATTTTTTGGTGGAATTGTGGTATTTTGCTTGAAAAATGTTGAAAATTGTTAAAGGTTGCAAACTAGAAATTTTAAATTAATACAAATTTGTGTAATAAAAATATAGTAATGGTTTGTATAGTCTAGTTATGCTATTTAATGAGTTTTATGACCATTGGTTTCATTTAAATGTCAAGTTTTGATGAAAAACGGTAAATTGGCATTTTCGGGTTTTACGAAATTGGACGGTTTGATGGATTTTAGGGTTTCGATGGATTTAATCATGTTTTATAATATAAGTAATGTGTTTTAAAACTACGAGTTATTTGTTGATGTTTATCTCGATCCATCGGAGTTTGCACACCGATATCGAGCGATATTTGGTTCTTTTGCGTGGACGGGACATAGGTTTTAACCTATGCTTGTTCCTTGTATCGTTTGACTTTCGTATGTGATCCAGTTTACGATACTATTTATATGTTTGCGTTTAGGTACCCCTCACGTGGACTGGGGACGATGAAGAGGAGGATGGCGACACCGTCTTCGGCAGACATGGACCAGGTGAGCAGATGCATATTTACGGGGGGAAGTCGGGTGGATGGCGTTTAGCACCCCCGCAACGTAGAATAGGAATAGTACTTATTGACATTAGGAAATCAGATGTGACCCTAGATTCTTAATGAGTAGGGCCGTAGTAATGACCCTAGGCTGGACTAGACTGATTTAGGAAGACATATCAGAAGGTGAATACCTTGGAAGAGGTTCGTAGGTTTCAGGTAGAAACACACACACGCACACACGGAAACACGACATGGTGTATACGTGCATGTGTATATATATATAGGACGAGGTATAGGTATATATATATATACAACACGTATATGGGATACATTGATGTGATATGATATCCGAGGTATGATGAAACAGTGTAACTGGGCTTGATGCCGTGATTCTTGGCTATACAGTCGTATTAAGTATTAGCGGATCATTAGAGAATGAGATAATGAACATGTATACTTAAATTATAATGGGTGGTGATGATATTGAGGTACATGGGACTCTAAAATAGTACCCGGACTGTAACTTGTGATTGATCACGATATGGGATATGTATGACTTGATTACGACATCATATAGGTGTGACCTGATGTCGATATCATAAAGGTGTGACTTGAGGACGATATGATATCAGTATGACTTAATCACAATATGATACATATGACATGATATTTCTGAGGATAAACTAATGATGCTTATTATGATGGCAATGATATATGATTGATGTATGAGATCACAGTTTAGCACCTTGATCATGAGATGTGTTGATGATGACATTATACTAATGATGAGACACCTAGGAGATACTTGACCCGTACCCCGATATTGGGATGCCGTACGATGGATTTTACCGTACGAGGTATAGATATGATGATTGATCCGCACTCTTGATTCGAGGAAGCCGTACTACGTGCGTGACGCTATTGAGGCTGGATCGCCGACTATTAGAGATATTGATTCAGACCTAGGTAGACTCTTGTTTCTTAATGACTAGTTTCTTAGGTTTAGTTCCTTAGGAGGTTAGATGGACACTAGGTTAGGTTCGAGTCATATAGTGGTAGTGATAATTGTATATCAAATGAGTGGATAACACACATCCGTCTTTACTTTCACACTGTAATCATAATGTTGCATGTTCATACATATGTTGCTATAATTAGTATAAACTTTACCTGTTAGGACACCAGCACCATTACCGATGATGCGCATATTCCACGCACACTTATTTGCCGGCTCACACACATCATCATCGGTAATTGCTATGTCACGTACACTTTAGATTTATTATCTTTTATTGATAGAATCAGCTAGCAACTAGATCGATATATAATATTGTGATTACTCTCAGATGCAAGTATAGACATGGCATTTATTACTTAGACATTCATGCATTCATATTCTCATGTTATCATGCAGTTTTATGGGGCATATGCCGACACTTATCATTTACTTACTCATGATTTTGAGATTTGGATTTTTATGAGATTTCTGGATTTTGGGGAAAACCGCAAGAATATATAAAAACTTCTCTCTCTCCTCCTCCTCTCTTTTTAAAAACATAAGATGCGGTTTTCTCGTGATGTATGTGTCGTCCACCATGAGATTTCATGTTTTCTGATGGATTTCGAGACCCGATTCGAGGAGTGGATGAACCGTCTCGGGTACATGGTGGGCCCGGTATGGTACCCCGGGGCAAGAAGATCGAGTTGTAGACGATGAGCCTGGCAGGGGAAGGCTACCTACCGGTGATGTCTGGCGCGGCGGATATCCGGAGGATACCGACCGTTGTCGTGAGATTTGATGATATGGGCCGATCCGGACTGACGGAGCCCGAGATATTGAGACTATGAGATTTGAGATTTACATGTTTGTGTCGATGCTTGACACGGATTTCCATGGATTTCATTGTTGATATTTCCGGTTTCTATACCCGTTTTACTATGATAACAGCTAAAGATTTCTTATACAGATACACCTGGATTTCAGGATTGGTTATTTTACATTCATGGTGCATGCATATCCATTCATATGACATAGTACTATATGAGGCACTGACACGAGCACGGAGTATCTGCACTTACACGTAGTATTACCCTGCTATTATTAGATGATTGGGACTTAATAGTGTATTATTATGACCTAGGATAGCGTCGTGCATTCGATTTCTTTTCGTAAATGTTTTCTACTCACGAGTTGGTAACTCACCCCCGTTGTGCCAAATTTTATTACAGGTTCGATGTACAGGTTTTCCTGGCAGCTTGCTGGCACATCTTTTCTTCAGGGTGATTTGCACGGTAGGTTGGTTCACTTGTATTTGAACCACCATTGTATTTTTATTCTTTCATTTGTATCTAGTAAGCTCCATCAACCATACTTGTATTACTTGATAAGTTTATTAGACCAGTATTTTTTTTATTTCGACCTTAGAGTCGCGCATGTATTATTCTGATATGGTGGTTTTGTTTTCTTTGAGTTTTAAGCCTCGCCCTTTGGCGTTGTTTATTATTGTGCGTGTTGTGGTTGTTTCCGCCTGTTGGTGTTGATGCTAGCTCCCGTTGGGGATGCTTTTTATTGTTTATGTATATTATACTTGTTGTACCCGTTTGGGGGCCAGTTTTTATAGAGGAGACTCTGCCGAAATTTTTGAGAAAATTTGCTGATGTTTTAAACTTGTTCCTTCATATTTTCTTTTACTGCTTCTTCTTCTTTTTCATGGTTTAGATTTCTGGGCTTCGGCTTACTTAGGTTACGTTGCGCCTCTAGACGTTTCGTAATCTAAGTACCGGTCACGTTCGGTACTTTCGGGTCGTGAAAAAGTTGGTATCGGAGCGCTAGGTTTAATCTTGTATAAGTCTAGGTGACCCTTGGTTGATGGAGTAGGCGATTTAGGTAGAGTAACGTACCGTGGGTATGGTCGCGGCATACTTATGATACGCTACTCTGCTTAAGGAGCCTTAGGATGTACAATTGTTTGCACCGTATTCCATTCGTTCTTTTGATCTATCTTCGTCAATGTTGGAGGGTGGTTTCTGTTACCACGGGCACACTGGCAGAGGGAGCGGCGGCTCGAATGCGATAACCATTAGAGTATTGGTTATTCTTGAGGATTGAAGCATTGCTTAGCGTGCGGACGAATGGTATTCACATGCCGTCCAGATGAAGTTAAAGGGTTCGAACGATTATCAAAAAACCATTTTCCCAAGTTTAAAGTATTCGGAAGAACATGCAGGTATTTCGATAGACCCTCTAGAAGAATGAAACCCTAACTCGACATAATGACCACGAGAACACCCTTGAACCTTAGGGTTTACGGCAGTTCCGCGGTGCCATTAGTGAGGCTTGGGTTTGCCCTTCTACGGCTGGATCATCGATACTGGGGTATGTACCGGATATTTTTAAGCTGTACTTGAGTGTTGAGCTCTCGGGGAATTATGGGATTTTGATGGATCGATCGAAAAGTTTAATGTAGTCCGGATATCAGGTGAAGGTATCGACTACGTGGGAGACTCTAGATGTGAGTATTGCCGTTGGTAGCGCAGTCAGCACACTTATGAAGAGACAAGTTTGAAGCAGCAGACTTCAGAGGAAAGAGGCGCGCATTGACGATAGTGATTACGATGTGACTTGGTGATTTGAATTTCATATTTCTGTTATTGGATTTTGGTATTTTGAGGATTTTGTTCTACGATTGGTATTTCTTATGTGTACCTTCATTACATTCTATCTGTGTTTCACATATCAGTTGTATTGATGTTGCTTAGTATACACCCAGTACACTTGATTTGGTTTTATATATTTTAAGATTTTTGATTTGATTTCGTGCATATGGGTTACACATGATTTTGATATATGCTTCGACCTAGTTTTTATCCATTTTCATACTGTGATTTCGATTCTGATATTCGGCGTATGTTTTCGTGCACCATGTACACCTGATTGAGATTCTTGCGCACACTTGGCGCACTTGATGCGATTTTGTGCACACCAGATGCACTATGCAGATGTTTTGTGCAGATTAGATGCACCTGATAGTGAGTCGTGCACGCCCGATGCACATGACAAATGTTTTGGTGCACACCTGTTGCACTTATTTTGTCTTGTGTGTATTCATGGTATCTTTATTTGGTTTCGATTTCAGTGCGCACCGGACGCACAAGATATTTTATTGATGTGATTGGGATTGATTTCAGTTTGAGCAATATGTTTTCATAATCACTATTATTTGATTTAGTAACCAGGCGAGACGTGTATGTTAAATAAAAGATATATATATATATAGTTATTTTTTTAAATAAACGTCTGCTACTTATGCCGTGACACGTGCATCACACGGCAATTTTCAAAAAGGGGTGTTTGCATATTTCCTTATCCAGATATTTGTACGGTTTTACTATGATGCGCACTATATATAAGTTACAGATTGACGTATATTATGATGGTTTTCATATTGGGTTTTGATATTTTATTCTCGCCATAACTCCGATGATTGTGCTATGCTTGACGGAGTTGATTTTTGTTATGTATTGATGATTTCGGAGCCCCGACGATTTGAGTGTTTTGCTAAATGTTTTAGAATTTGGAGGGGAGTTTTAATTTAAATTCGGGGACCGAATTTCTTAAAGGGGGAAGATTGTAACGTTTTAAAAATAATTAAATAAATAATTAAATGAATAAAATTGTTTAAGTGAATTTTGTGATTTTCGGTAAAGTAAAATGTATTTTTCATAAAACTAAACCGTGATTGTTTTTCATTATAATTTCAAAAATACCTATTTTAATTATGTAATTACTAGTAAATGGTGTTTATTTAGCCACTTATAAATTTTTTGTTTAATTAAATATTTTTCCTAAATTAATTATTTTAAATATTAACATAAGCTTTATTTTTACACTAAATTAGTGTAAATTACAAATTTGAATGGTTTTAATTTGTAAAAATGAACCATGGCATGTTATAATTTAGTGTGTATCATGCAAAATTTATTTGCAAATTTTTCCTATTTTCTAGAGTTTTCTTGAGTTGCTATAGTAAAGAAATAAAAGAATAATAAATAAATGCATGAAAAGACATAATGAAGTGATATTTTGGTGGAGACTTCTACACATTTTCTCACCCACTTCTTTCTCTCCCTCATGTCCAAAAAAATTTCCGGCCTCATCCCCCATGGTAGCCTCCATTTTCCTCATTTTATTTTGCTCCAAAATTCATCAAAAATCCTTTAAAAATTCAATTAAAAATCCACAAAATCCTATTTATTTCCTACCCTTTATTCCTTGCTCATTTTTATATGGAATTTGGAGATGGAAAGCATGCATTTTGGAGGCTCATTTTCTTGTTTGGATTTCATATTTTGGAGGTATAAATTTCCTTCTTTTGTTTATTTGTTATTAGATATTTCTTTTAAGCATGTTTAGCTTTAATGAATTAATTCTATGTTCAATTTTTAAAATTTAAGTTAGGATTTGTAAATTCAAGTTATGATTTTTATTAATTAATTAGGGTTATAATAGTTAGTTTAACACTTTTAGAATTGGAAAATCTTGCATGGTTGTTGAATTGTAAATTTTTCATTTAAAATTGTTTAAATTAGGAATTTTGCTAACTAGGTTTCTATAAAACATAATTTTTGGTGAAATAAAATTTCAATTAATATTTGTAACACTAGATTGTGGTCTTAATAAGGGTATTAACTTTTGGTGGAATGGAAACTTAAATTGATTGCTAGTTTCTATTGATAATTGATAAATTGTGATAAAAATTGCTATTTTGTAAACTAGATTTTAGAAATTCCTAAATAAATGAGATTAAAAATATAATTTATGGTTTCATTAAATCATTATCATCATGAATTATGGTTTAATACATTAATTCATGCAAAATCACGTTTTGTGGTGGAATTGTGGTATTTTGCTTGAAAAATTTTGAAAATTGTTAAAGGTTGCAAACTAGAAATTTTAAATTAATACAAATTTGTGTAATAAAAATATAGTAATGGTTTGTATAGTCTAGTTATGCTATTTAATGAGTTTTATAACCATTGGTTTCATTTAAATGTCAAGTTTTGATGAAAAACGGTAAATTGGCATTTTCGGGTTTTACGAAATTGGACGGTTTGATGGATCTTAGGGTTTCGATGGATTTAATCATGTTTTATAATATAAGTAATGTGTTTTAAAACTACGAGTTATTTGTTGATGTTTATCTCGATCCATCGGAGTTTGCACGCCGATATCGAGCGATATTTGGTTCTTTTGCGTGGACGGGACATAGGTTTTAACCTATGCTTGTTCCTTGTATCGTTTGACTTTCATATGTGATCCAGTTTACGATACTATTTATATGTTTGCGTTTAGGTACCCCTCACGTGGACTGCGGGCGATGAAGAGGAGGATGGCGACACCGTCTTCGGCAGATATGGACCAGGTGAGTAGATGCATATCTACGGGGGGAAGTCGGGTGGATGGCGTTTAGCACCCCCGCAACGTAGAATAAGAATAGTACTTATTGAAATTAGGAAATCAGATATGATCCTAGATTCTTAATGAGTAGGGCCCTAGTAATGACCCTAGGCTGGACTAGACTGATTTAGGAAGACATATCAGAAGATGAATACCTTGGAAGAGATTCGTAGGTTTCAGGTAGAAACACACACACGCACACACTGAAACACGACATGGTGTATACGTGCATGTGTATATATATATAGGACGAGGTATAGGTATATATATATATATACAACACGTATATGGGATACATTGATGTGATATGATATCCGAGGTATGATGAAACAGTGTAACTGGGCTTGATGCCGTGATTCTTGGCTATACAGTCGTATTAAGTGTTAGCGGATCATTAGAGAATGAGATAATGAACATGTATACTTAAATTATAATGGGTGGTGATGATATTGAGGTACATGAGACTCTAAAATAGTACCCGGACTGTAACTTATGATTGATCACGATATGGGATATGTATGACTTGATTACGACATCATATAGGTGTGACCTGATGTCGATATCATAAAGGTGTGACTTGAGGACGATATGATATCAGTATGGCTTAATCACAATATGATACATATGACATGATATTTCTGAGGATAAACTAATGATGCTTATTATGATGGCAATGATATATGATTGATGTATGCGATCACAGTTTAGCACCTTGATCATGAGATGTGTTGATGATGACAGTATACTAATGATGAGACACCTAGGAGATACTTGACCCGTACCCCGATATTGGGATGTCGTACGATGGATTTTACCGTACGAGGCATAGATATGATGATTGATCCGCACTCTTGATTCGAGGAAGCCGTACTACGTGCGTGACGCTATTGAGGCTGGATCGCCGACTATTAGAGATATTGATTCAGACCTAGGTAGACTCTTGTTTCTTAATGACTAGTTTCTTAGGTTTAGTTCCTTAGGAGGTTAGATGGACACTAGGTTAGGTTCGAGTCATATAGTGGTAGTGATAATTGTATATCAAATGAGTGGATAACACACATCCGTCTTTACTTTCACACTGTAATCATAATGTTGCATGTTCATACATATGTTGCTATAATTAGTATAAACTTTACCTGTTAGGACACCAGCACCATTACCGATGATGCACATATTCCACGCACACTTATTTGCCGGCTCACACACATCATCATCGGTAATTGCTATGTCACGTACACTTTAGATCTTATTATCTTTTATTGATAGAATCAGCTAGCAACTAGATCGATATATAATATTGTGATTACTCTCAGATGCTAGTATAGACATGGCATTTATTACTTAGACATTCATGCATTCATATTCTCATGTTATCATGCAGTTTTATGGGGCATATGCCGACACTTATCATTTACTTACTCATGATTTTGAGATTTCGATTTCTATGAGATTTCTGGATTTTGGGGAAAACCGCAAGAATATATAAAAACTTCTCTCTCTCCTCCTCCTCTCTTTTTAAAAACATAAGATGCGGTTTTCTCGTGATGTATGTGTCGTCCACCATGAGATTTCATGTTTTCTGATGGATTTCGAGACCCGATTCGAGGAGTGGATGAACCGTCTCGGGTACATGGTGGGCCCGGTATGGTACCCCGGGGCAAGAAGATCGAGTTGTAGACGATGAGCCTGGCAGGGGAAAGCTACCTACCGGTGATGTCTGGCACGGCGGATATCCGGAGGATACCGACCGTTGTCGTGAGATTTGATGATATGGGCCGATCCGGACTGACGGAGCCCGAGATATTGAGACTATGAGATTTGAGATTTACATGTTTGTGTCGATGCTTGACACGGATTTTCATGGATTTCATTGTTGATATTTCCGGTTTCTATACCCGTTTTACTATGATAACAGCTAAAGATTTCTTATACAGATACACCTGGATTTCAAGATTGGTTATTTTACATTCATGGTGCATGCATATCCATTCATATGACATAGTACTATATGAGGCACTGACACGAGCACGGAGTATCTGCACTTACACGTAGTATTACCCTGCTATTATTAGATGATTGGGACTTAGTAGTGTATAATTATGACCTAGGATAGCGTCGTGCATTCGATTTCTTTTCGTAGATGTCTTCTACTCATGAGTTGGCAACTCACCCCCGTTGTGCCAAATTTTATTACAGGTTCGATGTACAGGTTTTCCTGGCAGCTTACTGGCACATCTTTTCTTCAGGGTGATTTGCACGGTAGGTTGGTTCACTTGTATCTGAACCACCATTGTATTTTTATTCTTTCATTTGTATCTAGTAAGCTCCATCAACCATACTTGTCTTACTTGATAAGTTTATTGGACCAGTATTTTTTTTATTTCGACCTTAGAGTCGCGCATGTATTATTCTGATATGGTGGTTTTGTTTTCTTTGAGTTTTGAGCCTCACCCTTTGGTGTTGTATATTATTGTGCTTGTTGTAGTTGTTTCCACCTGTTGGCGTTGATGCTAGCTCCCGTTGGGGATGCTTTTTATTGTTTATGTATATTATACTTATTGTACCCGTTTGGGGGCCAGTTTTTATAGCGGAGACTCTTCCGAAATTTTTGAGAAAATTTGCTGATGTTTTAAACTTGTTCCTTCATATTTTCTTTTACTGCTTCTTCTTCTTTTTCATGGTTTAGATTTCTGGGCTTCGGCTTACTTAGGTTACGTTGCGCCTCTAGACGTTTCGTAATCTAAGTGTCGGTCACGTTCCTTACTTTCGGATCGTGACAAAGTTGGTATCGGAGCGCTAGGTTTAACCTTGTATAAGTCTAGGTGACCCTTGGTTGATGGAGTAGGCGATTTAGGTAGAGTAACATACCGTGGGTATGGTCCGCGGCATACTTACGATACGCTACTCTGCTTAAGGAGCCTTAGGATGTACAATTGTTTGCACCGTATTCCATTCATTCTTTTGATCTATCTTCGTCAATATTGGAGGGTGGTTTCTGTTACCACGGGCACATTGGCAGAGGGAGCTGCGGCTCGAATGCGATAACCATTAGAGTATTGGTTATTCTTGAGGATTGAAGCATTGCTTAGCGTGCGGACGAAGGGTATTCACATGCCGTCCGGATGAAGTTAAAGGGTTCGAACGATTATCAAAAAACCATTTTCCCAAGTTTAAAGTATTCGGAAGAACCTGCAGGTATTTCAATGGACCCTCTAGAAGAATGAAACCCTAACTCGACATAATGACCACGAGAACGCCCTTGAACCTTAGGGTTTACGGCAGTTCCGCGGTGCCATTAGTGAGGCTTGGGTTTGCCCTTCTACGGCTGGATCATCGATACTGGGGTATGTACCGGATATTTTTAAGTTGTACTTGAGTGTTGAGCTCTCGGGGAATTATGGGATTTTGATGTATCGATCGAAAAGTTTAATGTAGTCCGGATATCAGGGGAAGGGATCGACTACGTGGGAGACTCTAGATGTGAGTATTGCCGTTGGTAGCGCAGTCAGCACACTTATGAAGAGACAAGTTTGAAGCAGCAGACTTCAGAGGAAAGAGGCGCGCATTGACGATAGTGATTACGATGTGACTTGGTGATTTGAATTTCATATTTCTGTTATTGGATTTTGGTATTTTGAGGATTTTGTTCTACGATTGGTATTTCTTATGTGTACCTTCATTACATTCTATCTGTGTTTCACATATCAGTTGTATTGATGTTGCTTAGTAAACACCCAGTACACTTGATTTGGTTTTATATATTTTGAGATTTTTGATTTGATTTCGTGCATATGGGTTACACATGATTTTGATATATGCTTCGACCTAGTTTTTATCCATTTTCGTACTGTGATTTCGATTCTGATATTCGGCGTATGTTTTCGTGCACCATGTACACCTGATTGAGATTCTTGCGCACACTTGGCGCACTTGATACGATTTTGTGCACACCAGATGTACTAAATCGGGGTTTTGTGCAGATTAGATGCACCTGATAGTGAGTCGTGCACGCCCAATGCACTTGACAGATGTTTTGGTGCACACCTGTTGCACTTATTTTGTTTTGTGTGTATTCATGGTATCTTTATTTGGTTTCGATTTCAGTGCGCACCGGACGCACATGATATTTTATTGATGTGATTGGGATTGATTTCAGTTTGAGCAGTATGTTTTCATAATCACTATTATTTGATTTAGTAACCAGGCGGGTCGTGTATGTTAAATAAAAGATATATATATATAGTTATTTTTTTAAATAAACGTCCGCTACATATGCCGTGACACGTGCATCACACGGCAATTTTCAAAAAGGGGTGTTTGCATATTTCCTTATCCAGATATTTGTACGGTTTTACTATGATGCGCACTATATATAAGTTACAGATTGATGTATATTATGATGGTTTTCATATTGGGTTTTGATATTTTATTCTCGCCATAACTCCGATTATTGCGCTATGCTTGACGGAGTTGATTTTTGTTATGTATTGATGATTTCGGAGCCCCGACGATTTGAGTGTTTTGCTAAATGTTTTAGTATTTGGAAGGGGAGTTTTAATTTAAATTCGGGGACCGAATTTCTTAATGGGGGGAAGATTGTAACGTTTTAAAAATAATTAAATAAATAATTAAATGAATAAAATTGTTTAAGTGAATTTTGTGATTTTCGGTAAAGTAAAATGTATTTTTCATAAAACTAAACCGTGATTATTTTTCATTATAATTTCAAAAATACCTATTTTAATTATGTAATTACTAGTAAATGGTGTTTATTTAGCCACTTATAAATTTTTAGTTTAATTAAATATTTTTCCTAAATTAATTATTTTAAATATTAACATAAGCTTTATTTTTACACTAAATTAGTGTAAATTACAAATTTGAATGGTTTTAATTTGTAAAAATGAACCATGGCATGTTATAATTTAGTGTGTATCATGCAAAATTTATTTGCAAATTTTTCCTATTTTCTAGAGTTTTCTTGAGTTGCTATAGTAAAAAAATAAAAGAAAAATAAATAAATGCATGAAAAGACATAATGAAGTGATATTTTGGTGGTGACTTCTACACATTTTCTCACCCACTTCTTTCTCTCCCTCACCTCCAAAAAAATGGCCGGCCTCACCCCCCATGGTAGCCCCCATTTTCCTCATTTTATTTTGCTCCAAAATTCATCAAAAATCCTTTAAAAATTCAATTAAAAATCCACAAAATCCTATTTATTTCCTACCCTTTATTCCTTGCTCATTTTTATATGGAATTTGGAGATGGAAAGCATGCATTTTGGAGGCTCATTTTATTGTTTGGATTTCATATTTTGGAGGTATAAATTTCCTTCTTTTTTTTTATTTGTTATTAGATGTTTCTTTTAAGCATGTTTAGATTTAATGAATTAATTCTATGTTCAATTTTTAAAATTCAAGTTAGGGTTTGTAAATTCAAGTTATGATTTTTATTAATTAATTATGGTTATAATAGTTAGTTTAACACTTTTAGAATTGGAAAATCTTGCATGGTTGTTGAATTGTAAATTTTTCATTTAAAATTGTTTAAATTAGGAATTTTGCTAACTAGGTTTCTATAAAACATAATTTTTGGTGAAATAAAATTTCAATTAATATTTGTAACACTAGATTGTGGTCTTAATAAGGGTATTAACTTGTTGGTGGAATGGAAACTTAAATTGATTGCTAGTTTCTATTGATAATTGATAAATTGTGATAAAAATTGCTATTTTGTAAACTAGATTTTAGAAATTCCTAAATAAATGAGATTAAAAATATAATTTATGGTTTCATTAAATCATTATCATCATGAATTTTGGTTTAATACATTAATTCATGCAAAATCACGATTTGTGGTGGAATTGTGGTATTTTGCTTGAAAAATGTTGAAAATTGTTAAAGGTTGCAAACTAGAAATTTCAAATTAATACAAATTTGTGTAATAAAAATATAGTAATGGTTTGTATAGTCTAGTTATGCTATTTAATGAGTTTTATGACCATTGGTTTCATTTAAATGTCAAGTTTTGATGAAAAACGGTAAATTGGCATTTTCGGGTTTTACGAAATTGGACGATTTGATGGATTTTAGGGTTTCGATGGATTTAATCATGTTTTATAATATAAGTAATGTGTTTTAAAACTACGAGTTATTTGTTGATTTTTATCTCGATCCATCGGAGTTTGCACGCCGTTATCGAGCGATATTTGGTTCTTTTGCGTGGACGGGACATAGGTTTTAACCTATGCTTGTTCCTTATATCGTTTGACTTTCGTATGTGATCCAGTTTACGATACTATTTATATGTTTGCGTTTAGGTACCCCTCACGTGGAATGCGGGCGATGAAGAGGAGGATGGCGACACCGTCTTCGGCAGACATGGACCAGGTAAGTAGATGCATATCTACGGGGGGAAGTCGGGTGGATAGCGTTTAGCACCCCCGCAACGTAGAATAGGAATGGTACTTATTGAAATTAGGAAATCAGATATGACCCTAGATTCTTAATGAGTAGGGCCCTAGTAATGACCCTAGGCTGGACTAGACTGATTTAGGAAGACATATCAGAAGATGAATACCTTGGAAGAGGTTCGTAGGTTTCAGGTAGAAACACACACACGCACACACTGAAACACGACATGGTGTATACATGCATGTGTATATATATATAGGACGAGGTATAGGTGTATATATATATACAACACGTATATGGGATACATTGATGTGATATGATATCCGAGGTATGATGAAACAGTGTAACTGGGCTAGATGCCGTGATTCTTGGCTATACAGTCGTATTAAGTGTTAGCGGATCATTAGAGAATGAGATAATGAACATGTATACTTAAATTATAATGGGTGGTGATGATATTGAGGTACATGGGACTCTAAAATAGTACCCGGACTGTAACTTGTGATTGATCACGATATGGGATATGTATGACTTGATTACGACATCATATAGGTGTGACCTGATATCGATATCATAAAGGTGTGACTTGAGGACGATATGATATCAGTATGACTTAATCACAATATGATACATATGACATGATATTTCTGAGGATAAACTAATGATGCTTATTATGATGGCAATGATATATGATTGATGTATGCGATCACAGTTTAGCACCTTGATCATGAGATGTGTTGATGATAACATTATACTAATGATGAGACACCTAGGAGATACTTGACCCGTACCCCCGATATTGGGATGTCGTACGATGGATTTTACCGTACGAGGCATAGATATGATGATTGATCCGCACTCTTGATTCGAGAAAGCCGTACTACGTGCATGACGCTATTGAGGCTGGATCGCCGACTATTAGAGATATTGATTCAGACCTAGGTAGACTCTTGTTTCTTAATGACTAGTTTCTTAGGTTTAGTTCCTTAGGAGGTTAGATGGACACTAGGTTAGGTTCGAGTCATATAGTGGTAGTGATAATTGTATATCAAATGAGTGGATAACACACATCCGTCTTTACTTTCACACTGTAATCATAATGTTGCATGTTCATACATATGTTGCTATAATTAGTATAAACTTTATCTGTTAGGACACCAGCACCATTACCGATGATGCGCATATTCCACGCACACTTATTTGCCGGCTCACACACATCATCATCGGTAATTGCTATGTCACGTACACTTTAGATCTTATTATCTTTTATTGATAGAATCAGCTAGCAACTAGATCGATATATAATATTGTGATTACTCTCAGATGCTAGTATAGACATGGCATTTATTACTTAGACATTCATGCATTCATATTCTCATGTTATCATGCAGTTTTATGGGGCATATGCCGACACTTATCATTTACTTACTCATGATTTTGAGATTTGGATTTTTATGAGATTTCTGGATTTTGGGGAAAACCGCAAGAATATATAAAAACTTCTCTCTCTCCTCCTCCTCTCTTTTTAAAAACATATGATGCGGTTTTCTCATGATGTATGTGTCGTCCACCATGAGATTTCATGTTTTCTGATGGATTTCGAGACCCGATTCGAGAAGTGGATGAACCGTCTCGGGTACATGGTGGGCCCGGTATGGTACCCCAGGGCAAGAAGATCGAGTTGTAGACGATGAGCCTGGCAGGGGAAGGCTACCTACCGGTGATGTCTGGCGCGGCGGATATCCGGAGGATACCGACCGTTGTCGTGAGATTTGATGATATGGGCCGATCCGGGCTGACGGAGCCCGAGATATTGAGACTATGAGATTTGAGATTTACATGTTTGTGTCGATGCTTGACACGGATTTCCATGGATTTCATTGTTGATATTTCCGGTTTCTATACCCGTTTTACTATTTTAACAGCTAAAGATTTCTTATACAGATACACCTGGATTTCAGGATTGGTTATTTTACATTCATAGTGCATGCATATCCATTCATATGACATAGTACTATATGAGGCACTGACACGAGCACGGAGTATCTGCACTTACACATAGTATTACCCTGCTATTATTAGATGATTGGGACTTAGTAGTGTATTATTATGACCTAGGATAGCGTCATGCATTCGATTTCTTTTCGTAGATGTCTTCTACTCACGAGTTGGCAACTCACCCCCGTTGTGCCAAATTTTATTACAGGTTCGATGAACAGGTTTTCCTGGCAGCTTGCTGGCACATCTTTTCTTCAGGGTGATTTGCACGGTAGGTTGGTTCACTTGTATCTGAACCACCATTGTATTTTTATTCTTTCATTTGTATCTAGTAAGCTCCATCAACCATACTTGTATTACTTGATAAGTTTATTGGACCAGTATTTTTTTTATTTCGACCTTAGAGTCGCGCATGTATTATTCTGATATGGTGGTTTTGTTTTCTTTGAGTTTTGAGCCTCGCCCTTTGGCGTTGTATATTATTGTGCTTGTTGTGGTTGTTTCCGCTTGTTGGTGTTGATGCTAGCTCCCGTTGGGGATGCTTTTTATTGTTTATGTATATTATACTTGTTGTACCCGTTTGGGGGCCAGTTTTTATAGAGGAGACTCTGCCGAAATTTTTGAGAAAATTTGCTGATGTTTTAAACTTGTTCCTTCATATTTTCTTTTACTGCTTCTTCTTCTTTTTCATGGTTTAGATTTCTGGGCTTCGGCTTACTTAGGTTACGTAGCGCCTCTAGACGTTTCGTAATTTAAGTGCCAGTCACGTTCCGTACTTTCGGGTCGTGACACAATCCTTGGCGAATGTTCATGCCGTGTTTCATGTATCTCAACTCCGTAAGTATGTTCGAGATGAAACACACGTGCTGGATCATTCGGAGCTGACTATAAGAGAGGATTTGACCTTTGAGGAACGACCAATTTCGATTGTTGATCGAAGAGAAAAGGTCCTTAAGAACAAGGTTATCCTTTTCGTACTTATTTCATGGGGGAATCGCTCGCACGGAGAATCGACTTGGGAGCGTGAAGACGAGATTCGACAAAATTTTCCACACCTATTCCTGTAGTTTCATGGTTGTTTATCTTTTCTTGTTTTGGGAATTTCGAGGACGAAATTCTTTTTGTAGTTGGGTATAATGTAACACCCTAGTTCATTTATATCAGTTCTAGTTCATGTATTTCTTTATTTATGATATTTTCCTAATTTAGTGTGTTTTGGCTGTGAATAGTATATTTGACATCTGTATTTGCATCCGACCCGACCCGCTTTCTTAAAACCTGTCTTGATTCATGTATATGATCTATCCTGACTTGTTACGTAGACTCGTGCACTTTCATTTTAATTTATACATTGCATACTCGCATTATATCTGACATCTGCATTTTTATATAACATTTAAAGTCACATAAAATATTTTAAAAATACATTGCATGGCCGGCATGATACCCCTGACCCTGTGGTAGCATCCGGGCATCTTGTTCTTGTCACGTTCAGTGAAACGGACTTGTTTGGATGGTTACGCGCACGTACGTGCATCCGTTCTTGGGGGTATGCATTTTCGTTATCCGGATATCCAATTTTAATTTTGGTCGACATGTATATTTTTCATCTTTTGAAACTGAATTTTTAGACCCGACCCGGGCGTATTTTGGACTAAGTTTGTATTTACCAGAAAATCAAATTTTATTAATATAATATTTTTTTTAAAAAAATTATCACAGTTTAAATTTAATTAACTAAATATATCTTTTTCAATATTAATCCTAACAGCACTAACTAATACTCTCTCTCTCTCTTCCTTTCTTTTCTCTCTCTCCTTATCTCACCGACTCTCTCACTTTCTCTTCCTTTCTCTCTCCTCTCGATCCCCCCTCTCTCTCTCCTCTCGCGGTTACTGTAGGCTTCTCGACTCTGGTCACCGCCCTCCTCGCCTACACTCACCTCCCTTCTCTTCTTTCTCTCTTCTTCTCTATTTAAACTCGAGCGCCCCCACGAGAACCCACTGCAAAAACTTAACCCTAACCCTAGCCGCCTCCTCAAACTCCTAACCTCATCATCATCTCCTTCTCCTTCTCATCTCCATCATCTCTCTCCTCTCCCCTCTCCTCCTCCCTGCACTCCTCGACCACCTTCTTTCCTCGAGCCCTCACTCAAGAAACCCTGAACACCCAAACCCTAGCTCCTCACCTCGCCGATCTCCACCGCCGACGACCCTCATCTCATCATCACCTTCACCACCTCTTCTCCTCCTTCGTTTCTTCTCTTCTCTGTTAAAACCCTGCACACTCTTTAACACCCGCAACCCCTCACCCGAGCACCCTGCACCCTCGCCGGAGCTCCGTTGATCCCATCGTCGCCCTCACCTTTCTTCTGCTCCCTGCATAGAAACTCCAGTGAGCAATCCCCTCTCTTCTTCTTCTTCTTATTCCTCTTCTTCTTTTTCTTTTTCCTTTTCTTTTTCTTGATTCTTGATCTTTTCCCAGGCTTCGCCGGAGTCGTGCTCGCCGTTGCCGATCCAGACGATCTAGTGAACATCCCTTGCTCGCGTGATCACCCTCTTGCCTTGCCTGGACCCGTCCCACGTGCCGTGTGTGCGTTGCGATGATTTACCGATGTCGGACGTGTCGTACGTATCCGTATTGTGATCTATCGAGGCAAGTTGATCTTGCGACATGCTATACTACTATTTAATGCACCCAATTGAATAATAACATTTCATATTGCTTAGTTGTACATCCCACATTACCATTTTACTGTTATACGACGTCCGTGTGCACCCATATCATTATTTACATGTCTATTCGCATGCTAATTCATTTTTCTACATGCTAGATATAATATTATGCATCCATATGAGTAAAATGTTTCCCGTTTATCACATTATACATCCATATTAAAGTTTTACAGTTTTCGGATACCCGTTTGCATCCATACCATTAATTATATATTTAGTCGCATGCCATATCACGTTATTTCATATGACTGCTACATTAACACCCCATGCTTGATAACGTGCATCCTGCATAGTCATGATGTAACCCCTGATAGATATTTGTGCATCCATGCTTTTACCGTACATCCGTACGTTTACCCTGATTCAATACTTGCTACGTTGTACTGTTGGGCACCCATTTGATTCACTGTGCACTACTTGACATGACCTGATACACCATTACTTGACATGTTACCTGATCCTGTTTCTAATGCCGACAATCCTGACATGTTGTCCCGATGGACATATCCTGTTGTCTGTATAGACAAACCTGTTCCTGCTTGATCCTGTGTTGGCATTAGTTTCAGATTTATCAATACCTGACTTGAACACATAACTTGGGGGTATGGGGAAATCAATGATGAAACCTGACTTGTAACTCGACAGTTCGATGCTTATACTAATCAGTTTTACGGGCTAGGCCAGCCCGGGAATGATGCTGCTGACATCATTCATCTATACATGTTTCTTGTTTAGCGCCTAGCGGCATGTCTCGGATTCAGCCCAAGAATCTGGACCGTGGTCCCGGGCACGCACGGGATACTATTGAGTTACATCGATGATTCATTAAATTGATTTCACAGAATTGAGAGTAGTTAACCTAGTAGTTTAGTTAAGATTACCCACTGCACGTTACATATGCTTTTACCCTTCACTGTTCCACATTCGTGTTACTGTTATACCTTTATTACTGTTCATACTCGTGCCTGCATGTTTTTCTACCCCTGATTATATTATTGTTGATATTATGACGCACTGACGTCTGGGTTTTGCATGGCCAGATCCTCTACCTTTGCAGCAGGCCGATCAGGAGTATTTCAGTGAACAGACCGAGCAGTGAAGACCTGTTAGTATTTTAGTTTAGTTTTCTTTCAGCATTTTCATTCCTGATGTGAGCCCGTATTTTGGGACGTACCTTCCAGATTGTTATTGTTACTTGGATTTATTGCTTCCGCATATTATTTCTTGACTCGTTTATTCTGGCATATGGACATGTACTAGATAGTTTATTTCTCTTTTTACTGTTCTTGATATCTTATAGACAGCCGTAATATGACTGTGGAGGGATGCTTCCTAACCACAGGTAGCATGGTTGGCTCTGTCATGTGCCGATCTTAGCGCACTCTGGGAAGCGGGGCGTGACAATTATGCTACCGCATCGCGGTAACCACTTTCTCCTTCTCTAGATGGTCACTTCGTGTCGTGTGTGTTTGTTTTATTTTTGGTTGCCAGTGGATTGTATACGGAGACTAATTTGTGTTTTTGTCCGTAGGGGGTGGATTAGTCTAAATCCGTATATTCTTAGATTTGGGTTTGGATTGATTTAAGGATCGTTAATCTCATTTGAAATTAAGATCAACCTAAATGTTTGTTGAGGATACGTTAGTCTAATTTTAAACTAAGATCTACTCAACAGGGTTTTGGGATCATTTAGACCCAACAAAAGAGCATTTGGGCTCTATTGTTTTAGTTTAAGGACATTACGGTCCGTTATTAGTTTAAGAACGTTTCGGTCCATTGTAGTTTAAGAACGTTGCGGTCCATAGCTAGTTTAAGGACGTTGCGGTCCATAAGTTTAAGGATGTCATAGTCCGTGAGTTTAAGGACGTCATAGTCCGTGAAGTTTAATGACACCATAGTCTGTGGGGGTTTTAGTTTAAGGACATCATAGTCCATGAAGGTTACTTTAAGGACGTTATGGTCCAAAGTTAGTTTAGGGACATTACGGTCCGTAGTTTAGATGCAACCATGGGTTTGAAAATGCACCAGATAGTTATTGGTCGTCGGGACCCACCACCTCTCTGAAAACGTTGAAGAATTACAACGACATGTATCAGAAGTGTGAAGAGATGTACCCTTGAACCAAATGTCAGATGGAAAAGGAATGGGATGGATATTATTTTGAATGCCATCTGAGATGATTAATCTTGGAAGACCTGAGTATAATGTGGGCTCAGCTAAAAGGGATTTTGGCTTTAGCAGACTTAGCTGATTTGGGCTAAGATTAGCCTCTTATAGTGTTAAACAATAGAGTATGTTAGGCGCTCGCGTGTTCCCACATGAGGCGCTCAAAGTAGTGTTGAACACTAAAAAGTTGAAGCACTCACGTGGGGTCACGAGAGGCGCTCAAAGTTGTCATGGCTCCTTTAGATTTATTCCCTTTTTCTTTTCTGAGTGCTGAGCACTGTTAAGGAGTCATGTAGGGTCACGTGAGGCGTCCCCAAAGGATGAAAACTGCATTTGATTTATTCTCCCTTTCTTCTGAAAGTGCTAAGCACTGTTAAAGGGTCACGTGATGTCACGTGAGGCGCCCTAAAAAAATGAAACCGCTTTCTGAAGGTGCTAAGGGGTCACGTGATATCACGTGAGACGCCCCTAATAATAGAAGCTGTTTTGAATTTATTCTCCTTTCTTGAAAGGCTTGTTCAGGGGTCACGTGGGGTCACGTGACCTGATCTCAATTGTTCTCTTTTGTTCAACAAGGTTGCTCACGTAGGCGCACGTGATCTATCATGTTGGGTGCTATTCTCTTTTTTACGTGCATAGAGATCTTGAGTTTTGAGACTTTCAAGCCCCTTGTTTAATAAGAATTAAATTCTTTTATAGAGTTAAACCCTAGTTTTATTTAGAGGAATTAAATTCCTATATGCTCTGTTGTAAGAATTAAATTCTTTGAACTCAATTCCCCCCTAGGTTTTGAATCTGCATAACAGATCTCCCCAATGAGAATTAAATTCTCAACTTATGGGGAGATCTGCTTCTGCAGATCTTCAACCAGATGAAGAACTAAGTTCTTTTTAGAAGAGATGAACTCTTGTGAAGGTGAAGAAGAGGTAAAAGGTTCTGTGTTTTGTTCCTTCCCTTACCTAAGATTTCTTTTTGTCTTTGATGAGATCTTTTTCTCTCTGGAGAATTAAATTCTCTTTTCTTTTGCTTACGAGGGGAATTTTTTTCCTTTTCTCTCCTCCCTTTTCTTTTGTCTCTTGGATCCTATTTATAGGAGAAAGAAAAAAATCAATTTGTTTAGAAAATCTCTCATTGAGAGATTTTGATTGATTTTACAATCAACCAACATGATCTTTTAGATCACTCGGTGAATTTTACTCAGCGTTGGATTTTTAATCCAAGGACTTCTGTTTTACAGAAGATATTTCTTTTGTTGTTCTTAACAAGTTTAGGAAGACATTTCCTTGCACAGAATTTTTCTGTAGATTGTTGATTTTTTAATCACCATTGGATCTTTAATCCAACAACGCTCTGTTTTACAGAGCGTAATCTTTCTTGTTTAGAAAGATCCAAGGAAATATTTTCTTAATAAGGCTTTTGATCTCTTTTAATTAGAATTTAATTCTATCGATCAGAAGGCTTAGGAGCCCATCACGTGTAGCATGTGACCTCACCAAATTAAGCATAAATCTTTTGATTCCTTTTAATTAGAATTTAGTTCTATCGGTTCAGAAGGCTTAGGAGCCCATCACGTGTAGCACGTGACCTCACCAAATTAAGGATAAAGATTTTGATTCCTTTTAATTAGAATTTAATTCTATCGATTCATAAGGCTTAGAAGCCCATCACGTGTAGCATGTGACCTCACCAAATTAAGCATATCAAAGAGCGTCACGTGCTATCACGTGGGTTTTTTCTCTGGCCAATTGTTTGTTTTAGATAAGCGCTCATATACTTTGTATATAGGGGTCACGTGTCTGCACGTGAGGCTCAGTTTCAGCTTATTTTGTTAAGCGCAGTGCCTATCACGTGTGGGAACGTGATGCTCCATTTGGGGTTTTTTCCCCATTGCTTTTTATTTATTATTCAGTTTTTATCAGAGAACAAATGCCCCCACAGCGTTGTTCTCACGTGATTTGCATGTGAGTGCAACGCTGTCACCTTTATAGCCGTTGGATTGCCTAGGGGAACGGGAAGATGAACCTCCCTTGTCACGTCTTATAAATGCGAGGGTTGGGTTCCTTAGGCAGCCACTGTTTCTTCATCTTCTTCCTCCTTCATTTTCTTTAAGAATTGAATTCTCCTTCTCAGAGCTTAGTTCTCTGCCATTGTAATTCAAGAGTTTAACTCTGTCAAAAAGAAACCCTTTTTAGGTAAAG
Source organism: Agapanthus africanus (assembly GCA_030015575.1). NCBI lineage: Eukaryota > Viridiplantae > Streptophyta > Magnoliopsida > Asparagales > Amaryllidaceae > Agapanthus > Agapanthus africanus. The sequence goes on from JASDDO010000019.1 coordinate 920,813,730, forward strand.
GTCTTGCACATTATAAAAAAACTTTTTCTTTTTGAACAAAAATTTTTGGATTTTAAATCCATCATGAGAGATGTGCTCTCCTCAGAAACCCATTCGCTTAGGGATCCAAAGATATGATCTTTGAGCAGTAAACTTCCATATTTCGAACATTCACCTCTGTTTTTTGATGTTTCATGAGATCATATATATTTTTTATGAGTTTCTGGAATTTAATTCCATCACATAAACGGAATTTAATTCCTTAGGCGAAGAGCTTAGCTCTGAAAGATCAAGATGACCCTTTGGGAATTTTGTTCCCTGGTTTTTCTTGAAAATCTTTTCATAAGGTTTTACCCTTATTCGCACAAATTTGAATTTATTAGGGTCCTTAACAGAGGCTGTTTTCCCAAGAATTGTTTGAATTCCAATTTCTGTTTAATGAGGATCTTCTTGATTCTCACAACGATTGCTCTGTCTTATCATTAGTGAGCCGCCATATTGATTTCGTGGGGTCCATGTGTTTTATAGGCAGTGGTCCCGCAAAACAGACATCCTGTTGTTTTCTTTTGTTATTATTATATATATATGTGTGCATGGGTTTCACTAATGTTTCCTCTTTTCCTTATTTCAGGCACAATGGCTTTTCTTCCTTATTTCCCTTACATCCGCTCGGATGCCGCCTTTCCACAATCGTCGTCAGATGAGGAGGCAATGGCGATGATCAGAGCTCATGATAAAGACCAGACAAGTCTGTTCTTATGGGGCACTCGGTACGGCCACATCATCCGGGGTCGCCGAAGTTTTATTTGCGAAGAGCCAGCGGAACCTCTTCGCCCTATACTACCGAATGGAACGCCCACAGACTGCTTATGCGGTGGAGGTGACCAATTGGACTCCTTCAGGCAGGATGGAGCCCTCTACACCTAAGATACCTAACCAGCCCTTGCCGGCTATAGACATCTTGGGCCATCGGATTTGCCAAGGTGAAGCTCGACCTTGGGGATAAGTTTATAAAGTGGGTGTCACTCCCCGACACCCGGTAGGCTATCTTATTTGGTCTCGCTACATTCTTTCCACCCATCTCGAAAGAGTGCAAAGGTCGGGCTGTATCAGGCAGTATACGCATCGCTATTCCACTATCAGGCTCCTCACGTCTGGTGGATCAAAGCTTTTGTAAACCACTGGAATCTGCCTACCAACACCTTTCTGCTAGGGAATCGAGAGGTGTCTATTTCATTGGATGAGTTTCGTGAGATTTAAGGGTTTCCAATCAGGGGTGGGCATTACGAGGAGTTGCTGCCTCCAGAAGAATATGTTTTCTCCACCATGCTAGCTGCGCTTGACGGCCTGACGCCCGAAACTGCTGTCTGTTATAAGTATCCTAGTCTAATCAAGGCTCTAGGTATCTTCGACAGATTATTTGCAAAGTCAGAGGGGAAGGGCGTCACTTTCGAGAGTTTCATCACCTGCTTCATCCGGGAAGATGCTCTATCCAAGGATGCCCCGAAGTTTGCGAGTATCGATAACCCTTTTGGGTTTGGGTTGGACAAACTGCCGTCCAAGGAAGAAGATTTACCGCAGTTCTATATTCCAACCACGTCGGCCGTGTCTTTTGATGCAATTGCGGCCCCTGGCATAGACGAAGAGACCTTCTTCATCGGCTTTATTAGCCTCTGGCTCAGTTGGTTTGCGATACCAACCCACCGCCGCTTCATGAGAACTTCTGCCTTCTACCCCGCCCATCGTGCAGCTGAAGGGGCAAGGTTGGCCGTTGGTATTGTGGGATTATCACATCTTTATCATGGGTTAAGTGTTGCAGCCAACACTTCGACTCCAGGTGTAGATGTTGTGAATCTCCCCCTTCATTACTTCACATCTTAGATCAAAATGCATTGCTGGGGGCATTTGCAGCACTTCGACGGCCGAACTTCTATGACTCCTACACCTTCCCTTGAGTTATGAGATTGGTGGATGCCTCCGGTTATGATCCAAATCAATTACGGGCCCTCCGTGTTCTGCTCAATACATATGCTAATGAGGGAAGGATGGTGTTCACTGATCGCGCTCTTTCTGCTCCGGCAGGGCCCATCCAACAGCTATTCGACTTGTCGAAAGGAGGAGCACCATCTTTAAAGCCTAAAGAGATCATGCATCTGTATTCGATTAGGCCGGGCTATTTAGTGTTCCGCCGGAATGATACGGCTCTCCTCATGCGGTATAATCCGCACCGCTTCGCTCGACAATTGGGCTATAACCAGGGCGTCCACTTCGAAGCGTTTTAGGTTGAGCATACCTCATCTTTGGGATTTATTCGCAACATCATTCATCACTTCATGCGGCTGAACACTGGCTCTGTGTTCATGATCCCAAAACCTGACTACCTCCCAAGGTCTGTGGGGTCCTTTATGGGCTAGTATCGCCACCGGGTTGGTCCTATTATTGCTGAGGAAAGACGCGTACTCTTCGAGTATAAAACTGCTGCTCCAACCCAGGATGCCAGCATTCCATTGCGCCTGCGGTCAGTCGTTCTCCCTCACTTGAGGGATGGCGGCGTGGTCCTTATCTCGCAAGCCGTAGAAACCGAATCGATTCCTCCCACTGCAGGGATGCCGGTGCGCACCAGAGCTCAAGCAAAGGCCTCCGCCAAGGCGCCAGCGGTAGTGCCATCAGTGGCGACGCTATCAGCGGTGGTGTCGCCAAAAAGGGATTATGGAGGCGAAGTAGGCCAACACTGCGCCAAAGCGCCGAAGGGAAGGAAGCGACCTTCTTCCAGCGTTGGTTCCGGGTCGAAAAGGAGAAAGAAGACGGTCACCGGTCTACTTGACCTTTTGCTGGAATCCGAGCCTATTGTTCAGGACGAACCAATATCCATGCAAGAACCGGATGATGGTCTTCTCTTTCCGGGTTCATCTGTCGGGGAAGCTGCACAATTGGCTGAGGCTATAAGGCGTTCACAGGATGAGACCGAGAATGTGTGCATCCCGAAGAAGCCTTACCCCCCCCCCTCGGTTATCTTTTACGAAGATCCCCCATCACTGCGGAGGGTGCATATGGGTCCCCTGGGACCGGAAGACGATATAGCCCTTAAGAAGCCCATTTCAGCCGCCTCCGAAGATGAGCTAGCAGCGAAGACCGGTGGGCATGAGTCTACTTTTGACGCTCGGTGAGCACATTTCTTGAGGAAGGAATGACGGATTGAAAAATCCATATTAGAGGCACCCTGGCGTATTGGTATGCATGTTTTCGGCATTTTCCTTTGGCAAGTAATTTGTTTCACTTTTTCATGTCTTCTTATCTTTGTAACACTTTGCAGGGACTTCAGCGATGACAGAAGATTTGAGCCCAAGTCGTGCCCCGACTGTAGGTTCTACAAATGTCTCAGATGAGGCACCGGCAGGTGTGGAGGAGATCGTTATAACTGCTATCCTTATTGCGGAGCTTCCGACGATAGCCTCTGTTCCTTCGGTGTCAATTCCTTCAGTGGAGGTAGCCTCATTGGCCATGGATTCTATGGATGTCTCTGATGGCGTACCGAAAGGTATAGAAGAGATTGTTGAAACAGTTGGCTCTATCTTGGAGTTCCCGGTGATGGCCTCCACTTCTCCATCGTCTATACTTTCCACAGAGGCGACCTTGCCGGTCATAGACCCGATGGATCTTTCTGGTGGTGCTTCGAAGGTTGTAGAAAGCACCGCCATAGCCACTGTTTCCTCTTTGGAGCCCGAAATGGCAGATGTTGTTCCACGACTAGAGGCTGCTATGCCAACACACGTCTCCAATGATGTGCCTGAGGGCACGGAGGAGCCTGCCGAAGCTGCTATCCCTCCAGTTCAAAGCGGGAGGAGTATCAAAGGTAGTCTTCTATATTTTGCTTTAATGATCTCTCCATTATCTGAATCTTTCTGTCTTTTCAGAATTGAAAGGATTGGCGGCGTTCATTGTGGATTTATCTCCCAGAAAGTCCTTTCAGCGCCTGCTCGGGATGGCCACCCCACAGACAATATCCCCGCAAAGCATCGTCCTCTCTTCTGGGCAAGGTTGGTGTTATTTGACCCCTTCATTGTATTATCATTATTTCGTATAACGATGTTGATATGTCTTCTGCAGTTCTGGAAGCTGATGACAAAGTCGAGATCCTCGACGGACCTGGGGATCTTTCCAACCCTCCTTGCATGACTGTGGGTAAGTAAGATTTTGACGTTGTTTTATATATTCTTTGGGTGTAAATCTCATATATTGTTCATGGACCTTGACAGCCTTGCCCGCTCTTACCCCGCTGGAGTCTCGCATCATTATGCCATCAGTCCTATATGCCCGGCGCGCATCTGAATGGATGGCGAAGCACAGCATTAACTCCTTGTCGGCTCTTATCGAAGATCTTCGTGCTGGTAGTTCGATCACAGCCGAAGAATTTGCTGCCGAAGCCAACATTTCTCTGCCCTTTCTCGCCACTTATCATGATGAAGCATTGGTGCATGTCTGGGTTGAGTTTTGTCGTCAAGTGGAGGCTTGCTTACATGTTCTTGAGTGCACACATCTTCCCTCAGAGGCCGTGGCTGTAAAGACGAGCTTGCGGGGGCTGATTGAACGGTGCGCCGCGAATCTACAATCATGTGAGAAGAGTCTCAATCGCAAATTCTCGAAGAGGGAACTGGCCTTGAATGCTTTGGGAGAACTCCAGTCTCAACTCACTACCAAGACCACTCATTGATACGAAATCTGGCGAGTACCTCAAGAAGCTATCACTGAAGTGGTCGCTCTCGACAAAAGCCGTCATCTTTACCCGTAAGATGGTTGAAGCTCATAAAGCCACTGAAAGGGAGCTCGAGAGCCGGTTTGCTTCGTATCAAACCCAACAGTCTCAGGCAGAGACTCTTCTTGTGGCAATAATGAAGCTTGAAGCCGAGGCCCAGCGGAAGAGTGATGAATTGACGAGCTTACTGTGCCACCCGCCGGCTTAAAAACTTTTCTTTTATTGTATTTCTTTTATTATCATTTTTTATCCATGAATAATATAAAAAAAATTGTATTCATTTCAATTCTTTTATGAGATGTATCTTTTATTCATTTGGATTCATGAATAAAAGAAATATTTCATTTTATGTTGTCGCTTTCTCTTCTTTGCTGTGTTATTGGTGTATTAGCTTTAGCGAATGTGGCTTGTAGTTGGTAGATAATAGTCCATCTTGATTTCTTTGTAGGGTAGCGATGGCTTAAGAAACAGATTCAGGTCTGTTGCCTAATACTTTTCAACTTTATGAGCCGTGAGGGTCTCATAAAGGCTTTTCTCCCTACGAATCGAGACGATCTCGTAGGTGTAATTTCTTCTTAGGGGTCGTGAGGACTCCAAAGTGCGTTTTCTCTTGAGAATCATAAGGATCTCACAAGAGAAATTTCTTTTTACGGGTTGATAGGTTCGTATGTTGACTTATTTCTGAGTCGAAGCATTGCTCCGACAGGGAGGTTAGGGGTTGACATGTTTCCGAGTCGAAGCATTGCTTTACGACAAGGAGGTCAGGGGGTTGACATGTTTCCGAGTCGAAGCATTGCTTTACGACAGGGAGGTCAGGGGTTGATATGTATCCGAGTCGAAGCATTACTTTATGATAAGGAGGTCAGGGGGTTGACATATTTCCGAGTCGAAGCATTGCTTTACGACAGGGAGGTCAGGGATTGACATGTATCCGAGTCCAAGCATTGCTTTACGATGGGGAGGTCAGGGGTTGACATGTATCCGAGTCGAAGCGTTGCTTTACGACAGGGAGGTCAGGGGCTGACATATATCCGAGTCGAAGCGTTGCTTTACAACAGGGAAGTCAGGGGTTGATATGTATCCGAGTCGAAGTGTTGCTTGACGACAGGGGGCTCAGGGGTTTACATGTATCCGAGTCGAATCGTTGCTTTACGACAGGGAGGTCAGTGGTTAACATGTATCTGCGACGGGGTCATTTGCTGACGTACCCCGCTTTCTGCGATGTCGGGTTGACTCTAGGTTGTCTGTGAACCGCGGAGTCTTAGAACTAGGGATTGTGCTGTAGCTCTGATTGGTGGTGTCGCGTCCGTGCCCTGCTGGCATGAGGAGGAATGTCGTTGTTGGTCTTATGGGATGCAGATGTTGCTGTCGAGCTCTGACTTTCCCTTTTGACAGGGTCTGGTTGGGGATATGTGGTTCCCTTTTCGTTTATGCCCATGGATTGTATACTGGGGTCAGTATGGACTCGCTTGTAGGGCAAAAGTTTCTTCATTTTTTTATTTCTTTCCGCGATGCTCTATCATTTCATCTTTTTATATCGCGAAAGTCACGACTGCCCAATCATTTCGGCTATTTTCACGGTGCCCAATCATTTCGGCTATTTTCCTTTTTCTTTACTCGCTGCTTTTTATTGCGACTTGCCCAATCATTTCGGTTATTTTTGTATGCATATATTTTACTCGCTGATTTTTATTGCGAATTTCCTAAACATTTCGGCTATTTCATATGCATTTTTTTTCGAGTATGGAACTCAAGATCTGATACCAATCTTAGCAACTGGAATGTTGCCAGGAGCAAATCATCATTTGCCGTGAAAGGACTTGGAATTTGATACCGATTTAAGCATTAACATTGCTACAACTGGTATATTTCCAGGAGCGAATCATCATTTGCCTTTGTCAATTTAAACAAAGATGGCTTAGCAAACATGGTTAGAATCCTGTCGACTAAGGCTTTTGACTTCATGAGCCGTAAAGGTCTCATAAAGGTGTTTCTCCCTATGAGTCGTGAAGATCTCGTAGATGCGCTTTCTCCTTAAGAATCATGAGAATTCTTAAGTGAGCGTTCTCTTATAAGTCGTAAGGATCTTACAAGAGTGTTTTCTCCTTATAAGTGCCATTCACCACATGAGGAAATTTTGCGCCATTGGTGGAACTGGGTGGGGGAAACGTTTATTTGTGCCTGTGGATTGTATATAAAGGTCAACATTGAACCGTTTGTAGGGCAGTCTGGGAAATGTGATGGCTTAAGAACAGGTTCAGATCCCTGTAGCTTAAGACTTTTGAATCTTATGAGCCATGAGGGTCTCATAAGACGGTTCTCCTTACGAGTCGTAAGGATCTCGTAAGTGTAATTTCTCCTCAGGAATTGCGGGGATCCCTAAATGTGTTGCTCCCTTGTGAGTCGAAAGGATCTCACGCAAGTATTTTCTTCTTACAAGGTCGAGAGGACCTTGCCAGTGTGCATGAATTTTTTACGACTCTGCGCCCTTTCGGGTTTTCACAGACTCGCCGGTAGCTTTGCTGTTTTTACTCAGGGAGCCCTTTCGGGTTTTCATCCGTGCCCATCTTACTTATAGACGTACCGTTTTTTTTTGTTTTTTTACGAGTCTGCGTCCTTTCGGGTTTTCACAAACATCGCCGGTAGCCTTGCTGTTTTTACTCACAGAGCCCTTTCGGGTTTTCTTCCGTGCCCATCTTGCTTATGAACGTATCGTTTTTTTTTGTTTTTTTTGTCAGCCTTAGGATGTTGCGGTTTGTAGTAGTTTAAAGACGTTTCGCTCCGTAGTTAGTTTCAGGACATTGCGGTCCATTGTTAGTTTAGGGACGTTTCGGTCCGCAGCGATTTTGAGGCAAGTTGTCACTAGATACTACTTATAGAATTTGGGCTTGGGAAGATAGCGAGCGGACATAAGCGTCGCCGTCTATAATTAATCTAGGCCGTGACTCGTTAGGCATAGTATTTATTAAGGAACCGGCCGTTTATTGGCCGGAAGGGTCTTTCGCCATGCATATCCATGAGCAAGTAAGCCCCACCTTGATAGACTTTGTTTATGATGTACAGGCTCTCATAGTTCGCCTTGAATTTCCCCCGTTTGGCACGATTAGGGATCATAGGTCTCTTGACCACTAGCACGAGTTCTCCTTAGCGAAATGTCCTCGGCCTGGTCAAACTTTCATATGAGCGCGTCATCTTTGCTTTGTAAGCCTCCAAGTTTTGCTGCGCCATGAGACGGGTTTCATTGAGGGCGTCGAGCTCCTCAAGTCAAAGATGAGCATTCTCTTCATTTATTAGCTCGTAATGAACCGCCACTCGTAGAGAGGGTAGCTCTATCTCCAAGGGGAGTACTGCTTCAGCGCCGAATACCAATGCGAATGGCGTTGTGTTTGTGGCCGTTTTGATCGTAGTCTGATACGTCCAGAGAGCTTCATGCGGTCTCTCGTGCCAATCCTTTTGATTTTTGGGCACCATCTTCTTTATGATCTTTGTCAAGGTCTTGTTAAAAGCCTCAGTTAGACCGTTAGCTCGGGGATTATAGACCGAAGAGTATCTCTAGTCTATATTATGCTGCTGTGCGAAGCGGCTGATTCTGTGACTTCTGTAGGCCGGCCCGTGATCGGAGATAATCTATCGCGGGGTTCCGAACCGGTAGATGATGTGTGTCTTGAAGAAATGGAAAATATTCTCCGTCTTCACTTCTCTTAGTGGTACTGCATCTGCCCACTTAGAGAAGTAATCGGTTGTTGCCAATATGAACCGATGTCCTCTGGATGACGCTGGCTCGATGGGCCCGATTATATCGGTTCCCCACATTTCGAACGGCCAACGAGCCACTGTTGGGTGTAGCGGGTTTGGATGCTGGTGGATGAAGTCCCCGTGAATTTGGCACGAGTGACACTGCTTCGCGTATTCGAAGAAGTCCTGAATCATCGTGGGCCAATAGTAGCCCATCTTTTTGATCTTCAGTTTCATCTTTAGTCCAGCTTGATGAGAATCGCAGAGTCCGTCGTGAGTTTCTTGGGCGACTCTCCTTGCTTCTTCCGGTCCTAGGCATCTTAGCCACAGAGAATCGAACGATCTCTTATATAGAGTATCATTGACGAAGGCGAAAGACAGAGCTCGTTTCATGAGCTGATGTCTTGAGGATGCATTTTCAGGTGTTCGACAGGATTTGAAGTAGTCTAAAAAGACTTCTCTCCAATCCTTAGCCTTTTCTTAGTCCTCTATTTGCAGGGCCGTTTGCTTGGTCGCTTCCATTTCTTCAGACGACTCTGTGGAAATTTCTGCTGGCACAAGAACCTGACGGCTTTGTACAACGATCCTCACGTCATCGAGGTTTTCGTCAGCCAGTTCTTTAGCGAGTTTGGCTAATGCATCCGCCTTGCTATTTTCCGTACGCAGTATGCTTTCTAGAATATAGGAGGGGATTTGAGTTAGTAGTTGTTGCACTCTCTCGCCATATTTCACCAACTCTGGTTTGCACGTTTGATAGTCGCCATTTACTTGACTAACGACCAGCTGGGAGTCTCCGTATATGAGGAGGTCTTCGATTCCCATATCGACAGCGATCTCAAGACTTGCTATCAAAGCTTCATATTCTGCTTCATTGTTTGTCCTCAGCTCTGTCAGGGAAAAGGCAAAGCGCATTATCTCTCCTTACGGAGTCACGAAGATAAGGCATGCCCCCGATTTGATTATAGGGGTGTTGTGTTGTCGCTTCTTTATGAAAGATGCTCCATCGAAATAGAGTTCCCATCGGGTATCACTCCCTCCTCTCTCCCCGTCGATCGCGTCAAACGTATGCTCGTCTGGAAATTCGCAGTTTAGGGGTGAATCGGCGGGTATCGGATACTCAGCAAGGAAGTCGGCGATGGACTAGCCTTTCACTGCCTTGAGAGGCCGGTATGTTATCGAAAATTCCATTAATAGTAGGGTCCATTTAGCGAGCCATCCCATTAGCATGGCTCTTGACATCAAATATTTGAGAGGATCCACTTTTGATATGAGATAGACCTCATGCGCCAAAGCATAGTGCTGAAGCTTTGTTATAACGAAATTAACGCCAGGTAGTGTTTTTCGATAGGGGGCAGTTATTTTCTGCCCCCAGGAAAACTCGACTCAAATAGTAGAGGGCTCTCTCTTTTCCTTGACCGTTCTCCTGTGCCTATAGCGCGCCTAAGAAACCTTCAAGGGCGGTTGTGTACAGGATGAGAGGTTTTTCCTTTGACTGGAGCGGTCAGTATCGGCGGATTCTGCAGGTATTGCTTGATTTCGTCGAGCGCACGCTGGCATTTACGATCCAAGACGAAAGGGGTCCCCTTCTTCATCAGGTGGCTGTAGGGGCGACATTTGCCGGAGAGATTGGCTATGAACCGCCGGATATACGCGAGCTTTCCTTGTAGAGATCACAGTTTCTTGAAAGTTCTTGGCAGAAGCATTTCCATAATCGCCTTGATCTTTGATGGGTCTATCTCGATGCCCCGGTGTCGTACGATGAATCCTAGGAATTTGCCCGAGGAAACTCCGAACGTGCATTTCAGGGGGTTCATCTTCAGGTTGTACTTACGAAGACGTTGGAACACTATTTTCAAATGCTCCCAATATTCCTCGTGCGATTTGCTTTTCACTACGAGGTCGTCGATGTAACATTCGACAATCTCATGTAGGAGGTCATCGAAGATCTTCGTCATGGCCCTTTAGTAGGTAGCGCCGGCGTTCTTCAGACCGAAAGGCATCACTTTGTAGCATAATATTCCCAGAGGAGTCCGGAAAGTAGTATGCTTCTGGTCTTCGGGATGCATCTTTATTTGATTGTACCCTAAAGACCCGTACATGAAGGAGAAGACTTCGTGAGTGGACGTGTTGTCTATCATCAGCTCGGTGACCGGCACAGGAAAATCGTCCTTCGGGCAGGCTTTGTTGAGGTCTCGGAAGTCCACGCAAATGCGCGCTGTCCCATTTTTCTTCATCACTGGGATAATATTGGCGATCCAATCAGGGTATTGAACTTTCTGGATGAAGCCGGAGTCGATTAACTTTTTGATCTCGGCGTTGATACTCATTTCAAGTTCAAGCCGCATTCTCCTTGGAGCATGTTTGACTGGCTTGATATCTGGAGATATTGCCAATTTATACACAGCTATTTCTGGATCTATTCCCGGCATCTCGGAGTAGTTCCATGAGAAGCAGTCTTTATACTGCATAAGCACGTCTTTTAGCGTAGCTACCTGTTCTTTAGACAGCAACTTACTGACAAACGTAGGCCGTGGGTCGTTTGCTGTCCCAAAGTCAATTTTCCTTAGGTTGTCCACAGTGGTGTGTATCCCGTCTTCCAACTCTGTTGGCGCCGATGGAAATTCTGAGATCAACTCATCTTCATCCCTATTTTCGAAGCACGGGAAGGGGTCACCCATATTATCGTGCTCTCCTTCTCCCGGCATCGTTATCACGTGACAGGTGTGAGATCGCTTCCAAGACCGATGTTGATATGGTTCTACTCTCACTGTGTACATGGCTTACGGTACATGCTTCTGTGGTGGGGTTACCCTCCAACTGTTGGATAGAGAGAACCTACCTTGCTGGTACTGGTCTTCTACCTAGTTTTTGAATGTGAAGCAGTCATCGAGAGAATGTCCTATCGCTCGGTGATAGGAGCAATAATCCAGGTGATGGACTTCGTTTGCTTGTTTAGGGCACCTAGACTCCAGAAGCGTAAGCATTTGATGTTTTATGACAAGGTCGAATATCTTCCTTGTCTTGTCTTAGGGGAAAGAATATGCTCGACCCATCTTCTTTATCAACGATGAATTCCGGCTGACCTTTTCTTGGTTGTGTGGTCTTTTGAATCCGTTTTGCCGCTGCCGAACGTTTTTTTCGTTCTTTAATTTTTTTTTGCTTCCGCGTTGGACCTTTTGCATGGAGGGCTGGCAGTGAAGGGCATTGTCATCCTCTGTAGCTTGTTGAAGGAGGTGCTGCATCCTGGCTTTCTCGTAAATGGTCATTTCGCAGTTATGGTCATCCCGGACCTTTTGACCCGCTTCCTTTATTAGCTTGTCCATCTGTTCTCCAAAGGACGGACTTGGCATTTTTACGGCAGGATCTCGTTCTGGTTCAATTGCAGCATCTTCTAGAAGTTCATCTCCTTCTTCTTCGAAGTCATGTATAACGTAGCAGCCATGGAATCGCTCCTGTTTCCTGGATTGGATATATCCAAGCCTGATCGTTTCCATTCTCCCGTTTGGCAATTTTCGCTGAGTTCCGGGGACATTCCAGATCCTATTGTAAAACTGAGCCTGTCAAGCAGTCTATTTGAAGGGTATGCCTTGGCGCCTCAACAGACTTTTTAATCCTTCTGTGTAGTATCTGGGCAGACGGATGGGCTGGAGCCTGTCAAGTGCAGAATCGGCACCATGCCAGATTTCTTTCTCTACCTTAGTCTCCGTGGAGCGGTAAAAGAGGATCGTCTTTTCGTCTCTTCGCCTGGGGGGACGTAAAATGTCTGCAGCTCTTGCACGGTATAGGTATGAGTGCGTCGAGTTCCTTGTGATGCTTTAGTGGGGCCATTGCGATTTTCAAACTCTGATCATCTCCGATGAGAGCCTGCGTCGATGGGCGGACCGAGAATACTACATTGACCTCGTCTTCAGAGTCACTGCCAAAGACCGGGATAGGGGTAGATGGTCCGGGCTTGTTGTATTGGGTGGCCCTGAATAAACAATTTCTTCTTCTTCCTCAGTATCACTTCCAAAGACCGGAATAGTAGTGATAGCTTTTTGCTTGTTCTCCGGTTTATGGCATCTTTCCGTGTCTTCGAAGTTGGGAAGGAAGTACTTGGCATCTTCGTATTTGCGGACTTCGTTTATGAAGAATGGGTTCAGTTCCCCCGTCACTGTGTACTCGAGACCATCTTTAAAATACTTCATACACTGATGTTGTGTAGAAGGGACAATGTTGTATTCGTATAACCAAGGCCTGCCGAGTAGAGCATTGTAGCAAGTCTTGGCGTCAATGATGTGAAACTTGATGTCAGTGACGAGCGACCCAAAACGTAATGTTAGTATTACGAACCCGAGCGTCCGTGATGACTGGGAGTCAAAACCAGAGATGGTGATTTTATCTCGCGCCAGATGCTGAACGCTCATGCAGATTTCTTTTAACACCCTCACATTCAGAAGGTTGACAGAGGACCCATTGATAACTAGAATCGTCCCTATCTTAATGTCATAGCAGTACCCGATGACATATAGAGGACGGTTGTGCTCGCATGTCCCGAGGAGGAGATTCTCGTCGCTGAAGGTGATGTCAGCTGTATGTCCTTCTTCCAGCTCGTCCTTCATATTTTCTTAGGCAAGGAAGGCTTGAAACTGCCCAGAGTCCTATAACGCCTTGATTAGAGAATCTTGTGCATCTTTAGACAAAAGAAGGGCATCCAAGATGCTCAGTTGTGAGGGTATCTTCCTCAGGTGTGCCAGGACATTGTAATCCACTTTGCTCTTCTTGGGCGGATCCTTGGCTGCGACCTCTTCGGCGACTCGCTCATCGAAGGCAATATCCTCGGGGACTTTTTCCTTCCCCTTATCTTTTTTGTTCGATCCCTTGTTTGTGGGTCCGAGATTCTTTTTAGATAACGTGCGGTTACGCAGCTGAATGTTCTCACAGTTCTTCGCCTATTCCTCTTTTCCTGAGGTGGATTCTTTGAAGAGAGGGCCAAGAGATACTTCTTCGTCAGAATCACTTTCAAAGGTGAGAACTTGCGATCCCCTGGCATCGACTATATGACAGTTGTCGGCAGCTCTTTTATGCTCATCTGTCCTGATTCTCTGTTCCCGACGAGCTTTGCGCTTTATCCGCTTGAAATGTTGTCGGTGAACGACGTACCATTTCCACCACTTTTTAAAGGCTATACACTCTTCAGTAGGATGTGCAATCCTCTGGTGGTATAAGCAGTAGTTAAGATGGACATCCGCTTCGTCAAGGTGCACATTGCCAGCAGTATTCCCTTTGAAAGATGGCAGCTTCATTCCCATGGACAAGGCTTTGGCGAACTGTTTCCTCGTCTTGAGCTTGCTTTTGTCTGCCGTGGATGTGCTTTGATCTGGTTGGAGCGTTTTGCGACCCATCCCTACCATGATTTCTTCAAATTGACGCCGATGCCTGGCCATTTCACGCTCTTGATCAGCTTTGCTCTTCTGACAGGCTTCGTTCAGTAGCATGTCGATCATTTCTTCAAACAGTTCCAAGGGTTTGGTGTTGGTTCTGCCCCCAGCTCTTCAATGTTGTCTTCTAACGCCGAGTGAGCTTCTTCGTTAGTTGACGCCAAATGAAAGACCATGTGGCAACTTGCCACATAATTCTCGGATTCTTCTGATGAGTCATCTTCGTCGTCATCGTCGTTATCTCCACTCTCAAGGACATGGTTGAGAAATTCTTGGAGTGTGACCGGGGTTCGCTCCTTCTGATTGTATTCTTCCAGCGTGTCAATATGTTTCTGCAGATCCATGCACTTGTCATCAAGCTGCGCGGGCTTCTTGGTCTTCTTCTTCTTCGAAGACTTTGACGGCTGGGCCTGGGCATTTTGACCATCACTACCATTTCTTAGCGTCGGGCGCGGTTTCAGCATTCCCTCAATGATCTCAGGTTCCAGCGGACTTTTCCACTTAATCGCCGGGCATGTTTGAAGATCCTTCAGCATTCGTTTTGTTTTGGCTAAAAGAGCTACCTCCCATGGAGCTTCTTCTATAAAAGAGCACGATACCCCCGGTGTGTCCACCTTTTTAAGAGCGTGCGGCTGGGGCGGGCTTGCTTTCCAATTCTCGGATAGTGCGAATTTGCCTTGTTGGTATTGGTCCTCAATCCAGCCTTTGAGGACGAAGCAATTTTCGATTGTATGGCTTACTACTCGGTGGTAGGGGCAGTAATTTAGATTGTTGACGTCACCGGGCTGCAACGAACGTCTCGGATCCGGCAGATTGATGAGCCTGTTACGCACCACCAGGTCGAACAGTCTTCTCGTTTTATCCCGAGGAAACGAGTAGGGACATTTTAATTTTTCGTTGACGAATCGTTGTCTGTCGTTTTGGCGATCAGCTAGTTTTGGACCATTCGGCTGTTGCTGAGCATTGGCGACGAAGGTCGCTTTCCCTTTCCCCTTTTATTCCGAGGCTCCGTCTTTGCAGAGGAAGGCCTATGGCCGATCTGGTCCATTTGGGCCAGCTTGTCAATCAAAGCCTGGAAAGTGGTCGGCTTGAAGAACATCATGAATTGGGATATAGTCGCCTGTGGATCGAGGGTTCCCACAAACATGCCCACTGCAGGAGGCTCTTCTATGCGCTATTCGCACTTCGACCATAGGTTCCGCCACCGTATCGCGTACTGAACCCATGTTTCTCCCGGCTTCACCCTGGCATTGATCAATGTCGTGATTGGGGTGCGTTCGCTAGCGCTTGCGAAACGCTGGGTGAATAGCAATTCCATCTCCGTAAAAGTTTTGACGGAATCATTAGGAAGCTCTGAATACCATTCGAACGCCGTCTCCGCCAAGCTGCAGACGAATTGGCGAAGCAGTAGCTTATCGTCACCTTCAGTGTTGCCGCACAGAGCCCTGAACTGAGCGACATGTTGATGGAGATTGCATGTCCCCTTGTATATGTGAAACTTAGGAATCGTGTATCCTGGAAGGTATTTAATCTGATCGTACCAGCTAGGATATGGTCGCCCAGTTCTGACGACTTGGCCAGCAGCTTCGTTCGCTTGATAGGCTCGTATCTGTTGAGCTATATAATCATCGAGCGCAGCCTTCGAGATTGTTTCCTCTTTTGCTGCTGAAAAGGCCGGAAGAGGGTTTGATGTCTCCCCTTTGTCGTCTTCGATTATTATTTGCGGATCTTCGGCTGGAGAGTCCGGCTGGATCATCATGCCCACCATATCCTGGAACAATAGCACCATTTGTTTTATATTGGCCGCTTGTTCCGCTGCCTCTTGGTCTTTCTTTTCTAGCATCCTCCGGAAGAACTCGGTATCGGTTTCCTGTTCCCGGCGCTGATCCGACGATGCTTCGGGGCTTTCCTTATGTCCCGTGAGTGCAGCCATCTTCGTCAACATCTCCTGGAGCTTCTATTGTTGCTCCTGAGCTTTTGTTACCGATCGGGTGAGTGGTCAATGACCCCCAGAGACACGGCTTTCCTCTTTTTCGGAAGCCATATAAACAGTATGCACCACCATGCCCCCAGATTTGGGGCATTTGGGTTCAGTACTCTTGACATTTGTCGCAGGCATAGGGATCTTCTCCGGCCTTCTCTTCTTTTGAGCGGTCGAAGTTGAGGGGGTTGCTATAGTAAGCACCTGAGCAGACGATACTTTGCATGGCATGGCAGAGGGATGGTCCTCTTCCTGTTGAGTCTTCATCTTCTTCTGTCGGCGGGAGTGGTCCTTGTCGATCACAGAATCCTGGACTCTCCGCCAGACCTTATGGATTTTGGAAGACAGCCGCTGAGGGGGCTGCTCCAGCTTCGCCTTTGTAACATTCTCCACAGGTGGAGGAGATCTTTCAATACAACGGTCGGAGAATTCTTGCAGACCCTCCTGAGTGATTCAAAGCTGTTCCCAATTGGAACAGCGGCGTCAACTTCCACCGTTGGAGCTGGTAGGATAAGTCCAGAGGGGGAGCTGCCCCCAGCTTTCCTCACTCGGCGCCAGTGGCGACGTCAAGCATGGCGAGCGGCCGGGACCACCTCCATTGTTGGATCAGCTTTTCCATGCCCCATGTTCTGATGAGAGCCTGTTATTGGCGCCAGCCTGTCAAAGACAAACGTCCGCTGAGAGGGAATGGTCAACCTGTCGAAAGCCGACCTTCGAGTAGGGAGAGCAGCTTGGACGACTTCAACTATAGCAGGAGTTGGAGTGGCCTTCTCTGGTATTGCGAGCCTTTTTGCGGGCCCACTTGAGCTTTGACCCAGCCTGTCGAAGACTGAGGCATTGGGGCTGGACGACCCGCTGAGAAGGGCCGTAGTGGTTGCAAGCCGATCAAAGACTGACTTCTTCGCAGCTTCCTGTGACGGCATCTGAACGTTGAAGCTCGTTGGTGGGATCATGGTCCCGAATAATAGCTCGGTGGTGGCTTGGGTCACTTGTTCCACCGGCATTGTGAAAAGGGAGGCCGCTTGGAGCCCGTAGGTTACTCCTCCAGATGAGGCGGAACGGAAGTTGTTGTTGCAGCTGAAGTAGTTAGAGGCCATTGATGTTCTTTTTTCTAGGGGAGCAAAACCAAATCTTAGAACCTTGAACCCAAGGGCAACCATATTAAACCGCGATTCGTTCGCGAACACGACACACGAAGTGTGGAGTGGAAAGAGGAAAAGGTCCCACCGGGCGTGCCAGAATCTGTTCTCCGCTGAAAGACGCGACCGGGACATTGGGACGTCCGGCCTGAATTTTGGGGGCAGATGCTATTTGGTTTTATCCTTCCACCTCTCCGAAGATGCCAAGTTGATTTATGGCACCGTGTATCGGAGGTTTAGACAGATGCGGTCGTTGTAGCAGACTTCATCAGATTCCCCCTCGTGTACGAGGGTTTTTTTATTGTGGGGATGCTCTTCCCTGCAAGCGCAAGCCCCTGCAGTTAATTATGCTACCGCATAGCGGTAACCACTTTCTCCTTCTCCAGATAGTCACTTCGTGTCGTGTATGTTTGTTTTATTTTTGGTTGCCCGTGGATTGTATACAGAGACTAATTTGTGTTGTCGTCCGTAGGGTGTGGATTAGTCCAAATCCGTATTTTCTTAGATCTGAGTTTGTTTGATTTAAGGATCGTTAATCTCGTTTGAGATTAAAATCAACTTAAATGTTTGTTAAAGATACGTTAGTCCAATTTTAGACTAAGATCTACTTAACAAGGTTTGAAGATCATTTAGATCCAATGAAAGAGCATTTGGGCTCTATCGTTTTAGTTTAGGGACGTTACGGGCCATTGGGTTTAAGGACATCATAGTCCATGAAGTTTAAGGACATCATAGTCCACAGTTTAAAGATGTCATAATCTATAGAGTTTAGTTTAGGGACGTTGCGGTCTATGGTTTAAGGACATCATAGTCTGTGGAGTTTAAGGACATCATAGTCCATAGAGTTTAGTTTAGGGCATTTGCGGTCCATAGTTAGTTTAAGGACATTACGGTCCATTGGGGTGTATCCATGGGTTTGGAAATATACCAAAAAGTTGTTGGTTATCGGGACCCGCCACCTCCCTGAAGAAGTTAAGGAATTACAATGATATGTATCAGAGGTGTGGAGAGATGTACCATTGAACCAATGTCCCGACTGAGGGGGGATAGGATGAACATCATTTTAGATGTCATCTGTTAGGAGCTCATTAGCTATCTTTGGGACTAAGATCGATTTGGGGGACCCTGAGCATGAGGGGCTCAATTGATTGTCCTCGGGAGATTTGGTCTAAGTTTGACTAATATTGGCCTCTTATAGTGTTTAAACACTAATATATGCTCAGCGCTCACATGCTCTCACGTGCGGCTTTAAAGCAGTGTTGAACACTAAAATTTTGGGGGCGCTCACGTGCAGCACGTGAGGCGCCTGAAAATTGGCGTTAGTCATTGGGTTCTATTCCTCTTTTATATATGTAAGTGTTAAACAGTTAACTCCCTGTGGTGCTCATGTGCGAACGCGTGAGGCGCCTTCAAAATGTGAGCGCTGCTTTTGGATATATTTCTTTTCCATATGAGTGCTGAGCAATTGGTTCATTAAGTGGTCACGTGCGGACACGTGAGGTATTCTCTAAATGTAGGCGCTGTATTTGGGTGCTGAGCGCTTAGTTCATTAACTCTCACGTACGAACACGTGAGGTGCTATCAAATGTGAGCGCTGCCTTTGGGCTCATTCCCTTTTCTGTATAGGTGCTAAGCACTTTTAGAGGGCCACGTGGGATCACGTGAGGCGCCACAAAAGTAGTAAATGTCTCTGGGGTTTATACCCTTTCTCTTTTGGAAATGCTAAGCACTTTTAGTGGGGTCACGTGGGGACACGTGGCTAGATCTCAGTCTTTCCTTTTTCGTTCCTCAAAGGTAATCACGTGGGAACACGTGAGCTTTATTGTATAGCATTGAACGCTAATGAATCACTAGGTTGTTCTTCTATGGTTCTAAGGAATCAAGTTCTCCTTTTTTTTTTGTAGGGATTAAATTCTTTTTAAAGGGTTAAACCCTAGTTTCATAGGAATTAAATTCCCATATGTTTCGTAAGAGTTAAACTCTTTTGGATTCAGTTCTTTCCCCTTTGTTTTGAATCTGCATGACAGAATCTCCCCGATGAGAATTAAATTCTCAACTTGTGGGGAGATCTGCTTCTGTAGATCTTAACCAGAGGAAGAACTAAGTTTTTTTAGAAGAGTTAAACTCTTAGTTTGAGAATTAAATTCTCTTTTTGTGGGAGCTTTTGGGAGGGGTTCCTCTTCTTTAGAGAATTAAATTCTCTCTCTATTTTTCTTCCCCTCTCTCTCTGTGTCTCCTCTTTTCCTCCTCCCCTTGCTCCTATTTATATGAGAAGAAAAAGAATCAATTTGTTAAGGGAATCCCTTATTGAGAGATCATGATCTTTTAGATCAGTCGATGAATTTTATTCACCGTTGGATTTTTAATCCAAAGGCCCTCTATTTAACAGAGAAAATTTCTTGTTTATTTAACAAGATTATGAATATCTTGTTAGTTTTGACAAGATTAGAATTACATTCTATCATATCTTTTTAGTTTAACAAGATCAGAAATATATTTTCTTAATATAGAATTTAATTCTATCATATAGATATCTCGTTAGTTTAATAAGATTAGAATTTTATTTTAACATAGAATTCTGATCATATGAATATCTTGTTAATTTAACAAGATTAGGAAAATATTTTCCTATGATAGAACTTTATTCTACCGGATGATCACCGTTGGATCTTTGATCCAAAGGCCCTCTGTTTAACAGAGAAGATCTTTTTAGTTTGAGAAAGATCAGGAAAATATTTTCCAAAATAGAATTTAATTCTAGAATTTGATAGGAGCATTTTAAATTGGGGCGCTCACATGCTTTGCATGTGAGAGGCAAGAGAACTTATGTGTTCAACACTTGACCCCTGCTGTGGGTTTTAGCCTGTTTATGTTCAGCGCTCATATGCTCTGCATATAAGCGCTCACGTGTTTTACACGTGAGGCATATTTGGTCATTAATTGTTTTATTCAGCGCTCATACGCTTTGCATATGAGCGCTCACATGTTTTACACGTGAGGCAGAATTTTGAGGACTCTCCCCCCTTTTTTATAAGGGAACAAGTAATCCTGGCCGAAAATTTTGGCGGGAACAGTGGATATTGTGAATTATCTAGCGACGGGACTTATACCCAGCGATTGGTCGAAATAAGACAATCATCGATTTCTATCCCAAGTAAAATACTTTTACTGGGATGAACCTTATTTGTTTAAGTATTGTCCCGATCAAATCATTTGCCGATGTGTCCCCAACAATGAATTCAAGAGTGTATTGTCTTTTTACCACGATCAGGCATGTGGCAGTCACTTTGGTCCACGAAAAACGGCGGAGAAAGTTTTGCAATGTGGCTTTTATTGGCCAACATTATTTAAAGATGCATATGATTATTGCAAAACTTGTTCACGGTATCAACACATGGGTCGGATTTCACGGAGAAATGAGATGCCGCTCTAACCTATTTTGGTTGTGGAGATATTTGATGTTTGGGGTATTGATTTTATGGGCCCATTTCCCAATTCTTTTGGGAATTTATACATCTTGTTGGCGGTTGATTATATCTCTAAATGGGTGGAAGTAGTACCGTGTCGTACTAATGACAATAAGGCTGTTATTAAGTTTCTTAAAGAAAATATCTTTTCGCGATTCGGACACCCTCGCGCTATAATTAGCGACAACGGGACGCATTTCTGTAATCGGTCTTTCGAGACTTTGATGCGGAAATATTCAATCAACTACAGACTTTTTAGGCCCTATCATCCCCAAACGAGCGGACAAGCTGAGATCTCAAATCGACGGATCAAAAATATTTTGGAGAAAACGGTTTCTAAGAACCGTAAAGATTGGTCCACCAAATTGACGAATGCTCTTTGGGCATTCCATACCGCTTATAAGACCGATCTTGGTATGTCTCCATACCGACTTGTGTTTGGGAAGGCTTGCCACCTTCCTGTCGAGATCGAACATAAAGCAATGTGGGCTATTAAAGAGCTTAACTTTGATTTTGATCAAGCCAGCAGCTATCGGAAGCTGCAATTAAATGAGATAAGCGAAATTCGCGATGAAACTTACGATAATGCGGTTATAGTAAAGAACCGGACTAAACTGTTCCACGATAAAAACCTTTTTAGAAAAGCTTTCATACCGGGACAACAAGTCCTTCTTTATAATTCCCGTCTTCACCTTAATCCAGGTAAGCTTAAATCTCGTTGGAAAGGACCTTTTATGGTGCAGTATGTGTACCCACACGGTGCAGTGGATATCGAAAATGTTTAAAAACGGTTCTATTTTTAAAGTAAATGGGTATAGATTAAAACCGTATTTGTTCGCTCACCCAGCGGAGGAGCTCCTGTTTTTACAGGAGACGCTTTATCTTAACTAACCTTCCTCTGCCTCACCTCCATATTTCGGTAAACATTTTCTCATCTAAAGAATGGATGTGAGTATAACAGATATAACTGAATATCCGTGGATGCCAAAGAACAAGTTTGGGGGTAGTTTTCATTTAACTATTCTTTTAACCCTGCTATTTTCTCTCCCCAAGTCTACAGGCATATGCGCTCAAAGAGCAACATCAGTGAGGACGCTGCTGAAAACAGGTTTGTATATCATTTGGCACTAGACACTAGATAAAAAAAAATTTGGATAAATGAATAAAAATTTCTTGGAAGTAAAAATTAGAAAGTGAAAAATTACATACGATAAGATTGGAAGAGTTTGAAAAAATCAAGAAAGTTAGATATTTTTTTAAACGAAACTAGTAATAAGTAGTTATGAGCCGTTGTCCTAAGATTTAGTAAGATGAAGGAAATTTCTAATCTGAGGATAAAAATAAGTCTGAAAAATAGTCTTTATTCTTGAATCCAAACTTTTGAACGTTGATACCCTACTATACGCACTTGCACACATCTTGAAACTTGGGATAGTGGAGAATACCTTGAAATACTCTTGTCTAAAAGCCTCAGTATGAAGGAAAATAAATACATAAATAAAAATAAATAAAAAAAATGGTGAAGAAAAATGAACACTGGTTTTGAAATTGCTTAAAACGGCATAAAAAAATATAGCGAGGGCGCTTTATCACCTAGTGCCTTAGACCAACTAGTTTGGAAGTCACTGCTAAGCCTTAGGTGTTACAAGACAATAATAATTACGCCTAAAAAGAGCGAGCACATTTAGTAATTGGTCGGTTAGTACCTCAAGAAGTATTAACGGTCGCATGAAGGTATGTGAGCAATTCCATCTGAAATATTCACCGACTAAAAGGTATTAAGGACGATGGACAAGAGTATGATAGCTTGAATTGAATTCTCTAAGTGTAGAGATATCTTTTACACACACGTAGAGGTATATGATCGATATTTGGATAAAAGATAGGGAGGAAGACTAAAGGCGATATTTTATTGAGGGATGGTCTGATCTCGGACATCTTTTCATGACCATTAAGATAGGGCTCAAGGAAACTGAAAAGCTAGTGTAGTTGGAAATTCTTACTTTCAAGTTCTTTCTTTTATAGTTCTTATCTTTGTATGTAACTTTCATCATCTTTCTTTTATTATGGGATTTTGTGGATGTAATCCGCTGAAAACTCTCAGGAGACAACACTCCTCCTATTAGAAACGCCTAAAGGTTTAAAGACTTGTTGCACGTGCTCAGTGCAATCATGATTGCCTACGAAAGTGTGCTAGGTTTTTCTTTTTTCTTTTTTCTCCCTCTCTTGAATAACTAGTTTGCTCGGAACGATCAAAATTAAATTTGGGGGAATTTGTTCAGTTGAAAATATTGCACATTTGATGGAACATTTTCCTTACTTTTGTTAAGTGCTTAAAGGTGATTATTGTAAATATAGAACATATGAGGGTTTATCTGCAAAATATTTATTGTCATATGTTTATACATTATATTTAACAATATGAAGGAAAATATATGCATATAATATTTTGGTAATTAAAATATGCATACCATATCAAATATTCTAATCAATATTCTTAAAAGATATAATATCATACAAATGGTTAGGATAATATCTCAAAATATAACAAATATTACTAATACTATAAATTGAGATATTTTGCAGATTTAGCTCAGGTCTGGAGATCGAGATGTTCGAGATGTCGGGAATAAAATCTGCCGATAAAGATTAATAAAATCGCAAAATCAATTGTCACGTCCCGAAAGTATGGAACATGACCGGCACTTAAACTACGAAACGTCTCGAGGCGTACGTATTCTAAGTAAGCCGAAAACCCAGAAATCCAAACCAAGAAAAGTAGTAGAGTGAAGGAAAACCAACTTAAAACAAGTAGTTTTAAAAGCATAAGCCGAATTATACGTTTTGTTTAAAAACATCAAGTATTTTCTGAAAATTTCGGCAGAGTCTCCTTTGTAAATACTGGCTCCCAAACGGGATACAACATGAATAGTATACGAAATCAATAAAAAGGCATCCCTAAGAGGGAGCTAGCTCTTCGTCAATCGACGGTCACAACCACACAAGCAATATAATATACAACGCCAAGGGCGAGGATCAAAACTCAAAAGGAAACTCAAAACAGCAAGAAATCCATAGAAATACAACGCGCGACTCTAAGGTCGAAAGAATAAAGATCACTGGTCTCTATCTGAAATAAATACATGTTTGGTTGATAGAATTTACTAGATACAACTGAATAATATTATACAAGATAATATGATGGGTACGATACCAAAAAAAACCCACCTACTAGCAAGTCACCCGAACGAAACTGTGCCCGCAAAGCCGTAATGAAACCTGTACGGCAAACCTGCAAGAAACTGGGGCACAACGGGGGTGAGTTGCCAACTCGTGAATAGAAAAACATCTACGAATAGAAATCGCATGTATGACGCAATCCTAGGTCATACGATCATAATATATAATCCTCAAATATATAGCCAGCAGCATATAACAATGGCTAGGGTATAGCTCTAAACAACAGTAATACCAAGTGCTCGTGTCAGTGCCTCAGATAGCAATATATCATATGGATGATGTATGAATGCATGAAACAGAATGCATGTACTGAAGAAAAATGCTTTCATAAATTAGTGAGATTTCTGTATTTTTAAAATGAGGTATCATAATGAAATCAGCATAAAACAGTGCCTAGCATCGGCACAAAACGTAATCCCAATATCTCGATATCTCTGTATCACAGTCTCTGTACCTCAATATCTCGAAATCTCAATGTCTCAATCACAATGACTAGGGCGCCGTCAGTCCAGGCCGGCCCCTACCATCCATCTCATGACCACGATGGTATCCTCCGGATATCCGACGCGTCGGGTAATATCACCGGTCGGTCGTGCTCCCCTGCACAGGCTCAACGTCAACAACACGATCTTCTTGCCCCGGGGTACCGCACCGGGCCCACCATGTACCCGAAACGGTTCATCCATCTCCTCGAATCGGGTCTCGAAATCCATCAGCAAACTCATGGTGGACGACTCATACATCATAGGAAAACCGCACTTTTTATTTAAAAGAGAGGGAAGAAGCTTATACAAGTTTTGCGGTTTTCCCTCAAATCCAGAAAATCTCATAGAAATCCGAATCCAAATCATCAATAGCATATAAACCCATGAATATAGGCATGAGAATCCATGAATACGGCATAACAATGAATAACAGTATGCATGAAGTGACAAGTAATAACTACAATATCTAAGCTGGCATATAAGGTAAGTACACTAATATTACGTCAAACTACTAGCTATCAAGCTAAGTTAAGCAATAATATTTTCTAAGGTGTACGTGACATGGCAATTACCGATGAAGATGTGTGTGAGCCGGCAAGTAAGTGTACGTGGTACATACGCATCATCGGTAATGGTGCTGGTGTCCTAACAGCATAATATCAACAATGCAATATGAAATAACAATGTAAGTATGCGATGCGGAGCGAGCAACCAAAATGAGCGGGAGCTAAATATTAAACAATGGTGCCATTTGAAATAACACGAATCGTGGGGTTTTGAAAATAAGGGCTACGGTGGTTTTAAGAAAGGATACGTCTTTTGAAATATCCGTAGATCCCTTGACCTATCTTTTAAAATACCCACGATCCGCTAGTTTTGAATTAGGTAGGAGTCTAATATAATCTAACAACTACACTAAACTATACGGCTGAACTAACAAGCTGAACTACAGGTAACGAAACCGCCTATCATCTGAGTCGATACATATACATACCTGTATATGTATAGTCGGTGATCCCGCCTCAATAATATCATATCCGATACCATATCTATAATCAGACATCCCAAGTCAAGAGTGCGGATCAATCATCAATATATAGCTCGTACGTAAATCCGTCGTACGGCATCCCAAATCTGGGTACGGGTCAATATCACATTCATCATACTATTCATCTGGTATCCTCTTTATCAAATATCATGATCGGGGTACTGATCTACATCTAATACAATACTGATACCGTCTAAGTATGCATGCACGTGTGTGAAACACTACGTCAAGGACCCGCTACAACGTCATGTCATATCTCAAATACGAACCCTGCCATATCACCGATCTCACGGCCTCAAATCAAATCTCATCGACTCATCTTAAATCCCAAGTACTATCCTCATTATCCATGCATGTGTATATGAATGTATATATGCATAGTCCCATACCCACGCATATATACATATATACACATCCCCATCTACGCACAAGAAAGTAATGTATGCAAGTTTGTGTGTGCGTATGTGGGTATAACAACTACTCTAGGGTTTCGCAACTAACCCAAAGGTAATCCATGAACACATAAACATATTATGAATACCATTCTCGTATCATAAAACACCTATATAAACATATATATATGAACTATACTACTGACTGCGGGGGTGCTATACGTCATCCACCCGACTTCTTCCCGTAGATATAAATCTACTCACCTGGTCCTCGCTCGCCGGTGCCGAGATCGCCACGCGCTTGCTTGTCGTCTCAAAGTCCACATGGGTTACCTACATATCATAACGCACCGTATCGCATTAAAACCAAATTCGAAATCGAAACAGCATTTTGAAAATCAAATCGGCACGCGTATCACGCATAGGTCAAAACCTATCGCCTACGCATACAAGAATAGTCAAACCAACCCTCGATGTCGATGTACAAACGTCAAACCATCGAGAAAAACCCAAACACACTCATTTGCACATTCACGAACACTAATTATAATATAAAATGGGTTAAAATTCACAAAAACCCCAAACTCACTTTAAAAGCCATTTTTCCGAAAATCTAGCAAGCAATATTAACAGTTTTAGTACAAAACTTAATATTTAAACAAATCTAGCGGCCACAATATCCACTAAGTATCATAACTAATTCATATAAACCATTTCTATAATTTATTCTTATCAATTTGCATAAATTCCAAAATCATAGTTTGCAAAAATATCAATTTTTAACACCTTTTAAAACAAAATTCACAATTCAACAATTAAGCTTAGTTTTTGTATAACCTAAGATATTAAACCACTTAATGTTAATGATGTCATGAAAAACTTAATTACATTTTAATCTCAATTATATATGTATTTCACTAAAACCTAGTTTGCAATTTCTTAAAATTACTACAATTTAAATTTAACCCTTTTGCAACTAGCAACTAAATTAGTTTTAGCATAACATTAATATGTCAATTACATCACACAATCATAATCTCCTTACCCAAAACCCTAACTAGCAATTAACCCCATTCTAGAATTCCCAAGTTTTCAAATTAAAACCTAATTAAGCATCTAATTAGATAATAAGGAAGTATTATAGCAACAATTAAGTAACTAATCAAAAATCAAACCATGAGACAAATATTTATACCTCACAAAACTTGAATCAAACATGCAATCTAGCCTCACAAACTTGCTTCTTTCTCCATGATCCATACTAGAATAGGTAAAGGAAAATGGGTAAGAATTGGATTTGAGTTTTAGCTTGATTTTAGATGGAATTTTGGAGATTTTTTTGAAGGGTTTTGAGTGGAATGAGATGAGAAAAAGGGGAGGGCAGCATGAGGGAGGCTCGACTGCATCATGAGGAGGAGAGGAGAGAGAGTGAGGTGGGGAAAAGTAAGTGAGGAAAGTTCAAAGTCAACACAAAAGTCAAAACCCAAACTTCAATTAACCTCTTCTCTCTTTATTCTTTTCTTTTCAAATCTTCAAGTGGGGAAAAATGGGAATGGGGGCAGCTTGGGCTGCTGATTTGGGGAGAGGAGAGAGGGTATGGGTGAGGGAAAAATGATAAATGTTATACCCTTATTCCCATTAACACTAATTTCACCGAAAAAAGCCTTTTTCTTCGATATTTTCTAAACCATTTTGGAAAACCATTTCATTTCAAAAACCACATGATAAAATTTTGTTTAATGTGTTATGATGCACAAAATTTGTTTCAACCCATTCCAGTTTGTAATTTTCCCTAATTAAATGTATTAGTGACGGCTTAAAATAATAATAAAATAAAAATTTTTTCAGAAAATTTGAAATTTCACCAGTGGCTCAATAAACACCAAATACTAGCAATTACATAGCTAGAATATGTATATTTAATTTTTATAATAAGATATTTGTATTTTGACTTTTTACAGAAAACCCCCTTATTTTACCGATTTTCCGAAATTTCACCGAAACGATTTTCAAAACGCTATATCTATAATGGCAGAGACTCAGAAGAAAATATGAAGAATCCAGACATCACATAAATCTCCACGTATCAACACCAGGCAGCACCAGAAAATTGAAGCCATGAACTCACCAAACCGCCGTCAATCCGCGGCCAAACCCCCCTTTATGCGGCGGATCCGCTGCAAAATAGTGGACTTAGGAGTTGGGATTTTATGGGTAGGATCATATCAACAAACCCTAACACAGGGGATCTACAGCTTCTGCTTCTAGGGCTATTTAAAGGACCAAGAGCTTCATTTGGAAAAGCATCAAATCGAAGAGATCACGAGGTCCAAGACGATCCATGCATCCAGGTTAATCATCGGCTGTGCATCTACCTCCTTCAAAAGAGATCGAGAAGCAAACTAAAGTTATGTATTCTATTTTCTAAAGGAATAAAAAGTGTAATTGATCTAGTTGATTAATAAAGGTAATTGCTTTATTCTTATCGCATTTTACTTTCTGCGTTTTACAATATGATCTCCTTCTTTATCCTTTCTTCTTCTTCTCAAAATATGCGCGAGTAATTCTCCGCTTGTTAGGCTTCATAGGATTAGGGTAGATTAATGAATAATGAAAATTCTTAACTCGTTTTACATCTTATAAAGTTTATAAACCTTACCAAAAGAATTGTTAATATCCTTATCGGGCGCGCTGCCAAATTATTGATAGCATCAACCACAATTTGAGATTATATTAACAATTGTTTTGGTAAATGCTAGACATAAATAGAGGTCAATGAAAACATAAGGGTTAAGAGTGGAAACCCTATTCCCTCCAAATACCCTAATTTTTATTTATCGCTGTTGATCTAGTTTTAAATCTATTAAAAGATAAAAGGAGTAATCTTTTATATTCATCCATGATTACTAAATCCGATAAACCCTACAAGCCTTTTTCCCTATAAATTCTAGATCTAGAAACTATTCTCCTTCTTTTCATTTAACTCGTCTAAGGCAAAATTAAAAGTTCCACGCATCCCTGCGGACGACCCGCATTCACCACAGCTAGCTACACAGCGACGCCGTGTTGATTGCGGTTAACTACAAACATTTTTTTCAAACCAATCAAGCATCCCGCTAACATAGTTGTTATAGTTTAGGTTTATTTTCGAGTATTGCACGTTGAAGGTTCATTTTTGTGAACTTGTAAGGGGTGGGATTTGGATATTGTTTATTTATGTCTTTGGATCGTATTGCTTCCGCTATTGTTTCATGTTATTATTTTTTGTGGCTATTGGACATGTGATAGATAGATTTATTATTATATTATTCTTGATTACTGATTGACGGTCGTAATATGACTATGGAAGAATATTTCCTTACCGTACGTAGTATGGTTGGTTTTATTGTGTTCCCGTATTTTAGTATCGTGGGAAGCGGGACGTGACAAAGGAGGCCGGCCGGCCGGCAAGCGGTAAAGGAGGCCGACAGCGGGTAGCGGATGGTCAAAGCACATGTCATGTTAGATGGGCATATTTCATGGTAATCTAAGATGGACATCTGTTTTGGAGAGAATTGGATTCCCATAAAATGGGATCATTTGATTATCACGGTAATGCAATATCTCCGGAAATATTTTTTACACCTAAACAAGTAAGGTAATATTTCATGGAAATCTAGGATTATCCCATAGATTACCTCTGTTAAGCGCGCCAATAGGATTTGGATGAATGCTTTTGTATATTAAACAAAAAAAAAACTAATGCAATGTGAAACTTTTCCATCTTAGAAAGAAAGAGAGTTTTTTTTCTGGCTCATAAGCCTAATCCATGCGCATATCACACATGCGTTCAGGGATCCTACGAATTTAGCCGAACATGTTAAATTATGAGCATTTCTTCTAATGAAATCGGTTACGGGGCTCCTGGTAAAGTGCGATGACCAAGCAAGAGAGATAAATGGACATGTATGACGCGCAACAACCTTTAGCGAACTGATTCATTGTATCTATAATAGGTAGGTCTTACTCCACTTTGACTTTAGCCAAAAGATTTGTCCCTACTAGGGAAAAAAGTAAAACACCTTGTCCCTCCTGCCCTTTACTTTTGTCAACAATCTATCAGTTTTTGTCAAGAAAGTGACACACAAACACACACACACACACACTTAAAACAAAAACCACATTGATAACTGAATATAAGAGCACTTATGTATACTGATTAATTAAATGGGATCACAGAATAATATTAAATGAAACAACAGAAGAATTTCATTCGATCCATTAAAGGTATTGATTCAAATCAACATCTAGTCACAAAACCATAGCAATTTCATAAACTTGTACTTGTGCATTCATGCATTGAGTTTCAGATTCCACCAAAAAAGAAACCATATACAAATTATGCATTGATATGTTATTGTTTTGTATGTGATAACTAACAAGCTGTATAATGAAATGGTCAGCATACATACTGATCACAAAGGAAACACAAAAACTGCCACAAAAAAGAGGAACAAAACTAAGTTACAACAACATTACATGATGAACTTGTAATTACAGGCTGCACCATTCCCGCCCCAACTCAATTTCTGCATGAGCATTAGCGCTGTGTATTCTGATAAGGATTGGAAAAAGTTAAGGGATGTTGTGCTCTTCTTTCGGCTGAAGAACTGCAATTGGGCGATGCACGTTGTTTCTCAGGTCTTCTCTTTTGACGAAGGATTGTCTGTTAGGTATAACGAGGTGAGCTTTTGGCCGCGGGATATTGGAAGCAGTGTTATGGCTGCTGTTTCTAGCTGCAGGCACGTCATGGTTATGTTTCCCTTCATATGTTGTTATCACAGCTTTGAAGTCCGTCGAAGCTCTTTCCACATGCTTTCTCACATTGCATCCAATGTATGTGCACTTGTAATAACTCCTGCAAATTTCCAATAGGAGCATTTTTCAACTGGCTGTATTTAAGCATTTTAAAAAAATAAAAGCGTCTGTAGTTGATATTGAATTTGAACTCATGTAAAATAACAAGATGCTTCTTCCGCGTGTTTGTGTGTGCATAAGTGCACAAGAGTGTTACTTAAGTGATAAACTAGACGTTTGGTATATAAAAAAATTAAGGTAAACATATTAGCATCAGAAAAAACAATCTTTCAAGCACATTTAATTTACTTTAGTACAAGTAGAACCTAAGAAAAAGAACAAGAAATAGAAACGATAATATTTTTTTAGAATAAAGGTGGGATAGCCCATGCTTCCCGCTTTCTTGGGAACAAACTTCATCATTTTGCACCACCTAGCCCTAGGTTATGTGGGAACAGCTAAAGAAGCGGCAAGCCTGTCTGGAATGGTTTGGGTGTATCCAAATCGTTGCGGATGCAGAATGATTTGCATGGGACACAACATCATCAACATCCACCAAAAAAATTCAAGATTGAATATGCTCGCGACCCATGTCCTCTGTCTTTTTGGGATTAAGTTCAATAAATGGTAATACACCCACCCAATATTAGCCTGAAATCTTTTGACAAACTTCTCTCTCACTCAAATACCACACAATGAAGCCCTTTCTGTGTAGGGAAAAATTCCTAGCTCCGCTGATATTTCATACTGACTTAGAGATTTTTCTTTGTCCAGCGATTTGAAGACTGTGGCGGTGCTTTCTTTGTTGGAATCTGAATTCAAGACCAAAATTCGACATCAAATTTACTTAGTGGCTTTGGGTAAAGAAATGGCGGTATATCTTCTTTCCTCTGCACTCCAAGTATACAACTCCTTCCGGTTGGATATCATGCAAGATGATGGTGCCCATGAAGATGATATTATAGTTGGGGATGGGATGAAGTTAGGGCACTACTAGCTTTCTTCTTCATTTATTTTGGTGAGGGTAAGAAAATTAAGATGAACGACTTCTTCTGTAATACTTAAACTACTTTCATTATGGGACTTTTCATGCTTTCGGTTTTATTTAAATGATGATCTTTTGGATACATGCATTTTAGGTTGCACTATTGTAGTTATCTGTGGATTGAGAATGTGCAAGTACTTGTCCATTGTAATAGCTTGCATTTGATATAAAATCTGTATTTTCAACATTATTATGCTTATTGTCAATATTTGAAACTTAAAAGAGAGTGACTAAAATATGATACCAATATATTTGAAACTTTGAACTATATTGATAGTTGTATCATTGGCAGTGTAGTACACTAACATTTCAAGGCTGCCTC
Source organism: Agapanthus africanus (assembly GCA_030015575.1). NCBI lineage: Eukaryota > Viridiplantae > Streptophyta > Magnoliopsida > Asparagales > Amaryllidaceae > Agapanthus > Agapanthus africanus. Next base: position 920,845,572 of record JASDDO010000019.1, read on the forward strand.
ATTCAAGTGTCTGTACCATATTCAATCATGTGCCACATCCGTATCCATGCAACCTAGCTCAAGGTTGTGGAACGCGGTATGCACCACCATGCAGTTGAGTGGTGCATAGCGCATTGTGTATGCGTCATATATGTGGTTGCATATGTTGTATGCCTTTTCGAAGAGAGAACAAAAATGAAGAAGGAAAGGAAATAAAGAAAGATTAATGAAAAATAGGAAAAAGTTAAAATTTTAAAGCCAATACTAATATAAATTCAGACACATCAAAAAAAGAACTTCGCAATAAGAGAAGTAAATCTTAAAAGGAAAAGAACAAAAAGAAAGATCAACTAAAAATGGTTCATTTAAATGTAATTGGTGGACTAGTAGGTTCAACACAGTGCTTTAGTTTCAATCCTAATTGCATAAACCAATACTTGCACGGCATTTCAGCTACGAAAATGAGCTCACTTGCCTGATGGAACAGTGACGTAACTCATGCCATGAAGCTGTCATCTCTCCCACGTCACTTCTTATATATCCCCAATCAAGCTTGTTTAGTAAATCCATTATTCAAAAAGACATGTTTTGTAGCAGAAAAATAGTCAATAATTATAAATGGAATTTGTTTGACGTGAACTCTATGTTAGTAGAAAGACTATCAAGGAAGGTAACATCCAATAAAATTTTCCACTACATCACAAAACCCCGAATTCCTAGCTCCTCCTTTAGGGGGGAAAACATTGAAAAAGAGGATATTTGGTCATAGGTGGCTTCAGCTTTCTTCAAGTAAGTGGCTAGAATATATGCAGAAATATTTAGATCCTGCAGAAAAGATCCCAAAGGTATCTAGGTCGATACTAATTAATATATTTGTTCTTCTACAGAAGACAATTAATGAATCTTCAATACAATAGTCCATTAAAGACACACCAGGGATAGCACACAGAGTCTTGGACTCCTTGTGGTTGGGTTTTGAAGGAACATGTCACTCGGAAGGAGGGAGATGAGGGGGACCTATAGTGGGGATGTAAATATACTCTTTCCAAGTGCTGTTTTTTAGATTTACATTATGGTATTTTTTTGTTCTTAAAAATAGGTATATGCCATTGTTACTTTTGCGAGGATCTTCTTTGTGCGGAAGTCCTCATGTCTCCCCAAGAAAAGAAAACTATAATAGATCCTAGAACCCTAGTTTATTTGAATTGTGTAGTACATGCCCAAAAAAGCATCGAGAGATAGATCTATAATGTAAACAGAAAAGACTCCTTCGTATCTTGATATATTGAATGTCCACAAATATAGACGCTTTCTCTAGGGATTTTGATTGGCAAAAGTGAAACAGAAAGCACTTGGAGCTATCAAAGAGTGTGGAGGAAGAACCAAAAACATAAAGGGAATGGGGGAAAGGAAGGAAAAGAACCCATTGGGTGGTTGTTGTTGCTGTTACTGTTTTTTCTTTTCTTTTCTTTTTTTGGGTTGGGGGGGGCGTGGTGGTGGTGTGGATGAGGGTAGGACAATGTAAAAGAGTAGGGACGATAGACAATAATATTATTTCATTAACTCGCTAATGAGCATAAGCTATCAATGAGTTGCTACCTTGACCATTTGTAAAAAATTTGACAAAATTTCATAAGGTAAATTATAATTTTATCAACAAAAACGAGCAGTGCTTTTTAACTTGATTTGTAAGGTACATATATAATTAACCATGCCATGATCAATGTTTATTATGATATTGAATTGATGCTATAATATATGAGCAATTCACAAAGAGCAATAATAAAGTTAAGTTCACTATTAGTAGCTTCTAGCCACTTCTGCTCCATTATTGCGCGCACAGTGACTCACATGATAGAACAGACACGTATATAAGCATATATGTGATAATGTAATTTTGATAATGTCATGTATTCCATACTCATGCTCATATCCATGTTGCCAGGTGGCAACATTATACATGCCACACCAACAAAGATTTTGCTTAATTTTATCGATATGTAAAACCAGGTATTCAATAGCTCATAATTTAAATCCATAAATTCATTAAAAATTTCCAATATCCAAACTTATTGGATGCACATACTTTCCATATTTGTTGTGTGATTTTTTTTGGGATGCGACCCCTTCGAGAATCGAGCTGGCGAACTCACACTTTGGAGAGGAAAGTTATACCAACTGAGATAGGCCCAGTTTGTTTGTTGTGTGCGTTCCTTTGTCCATGTTCTTGAGTCTGTTCTTCCTTTCAAAAGTCGAAAGATTTTCTTAACATTCCAAAACTTCCTCTCAGAATTTGCAAGCACTATCCTAGGCAAATGAAACCCAGACAGATTTTTCACAAAATGGCACAAGATATAATATATAACAAGAAGTAATATGTCAGGGAAGCACAGGGATGGGAATATTGAAGCCTGATTTTGACACTGGTATACGCTAAACCCGTGGCAGCTAGCATATTTTAGAACTTCTATTTATGAGAGTTAAGGTGATTAAATGTGGAAGGTGAACAACATTTCAAAGAATAAGTTATAGACAGAACACAGAGCTTGCAAGAGTCCGACTGCAAAAGATCATAAGCTGGGTTACAATGGCCATTTTGACGCTTCCAATTAGTTCAAGCTGAAATGTATATTTCAGCTGAAGCCTGCTTCTATCTCAGCAATAGTTGCACCTATTTAGAAAAAAATCCTACTCTACTATTTATACTAGAAAAGAAGCATACAAGTGTTTTAAAGATACATACCTCGGATGAGGATTTCCTTTCACCACCTTTTGTCCATACTTGCGCCACCTATACCCGTCATCTAGAAGATCAACTTCACTTGTCGTCTGCACAATGACCCTTGGTTCGGTTACCGTCCTATGTGACGAGGTTGATTCTGTTTCCCTGGCATCTACAACTCTGCACATTCAACACAGGACCATTCTTGTTTTATTTACTGAAGTTGAAGAAGTAAATTGTATGAAACTACCTTCTTTTTGGATCGGGCTCACCACCATCCAGTTCATGTTTCCCCAATTCAGCATTCCCCACTTCCTCATCATCACTGGAACCAGATAATTGTTCAAATGTCTCATGATCAGGTACTCTCTCTCTTTTAGACACCAAAGAATTTCCACTGTGTGAAACAGTTTCAGAATTATCATCATTAAACCCATTTGGTTCTTTTCCACGCCTGTTGGGTGTGGGCTTTTGATGATTGTGCTGGCCTTTATAGATGATCTCGGTAACCTGGCCTTCAAGAGAACGTTCAACCTTTTTCTTAACTGGGCAGCTCGGATGGGTACATTTGTAGTAGCTCCGAGGATATTTGCAGCCCTTGACCTGTTTCTGCCCATACTTGCGCCAATTGTAGCCATCATCAACAGGTTTATCGACAACGAGAGTTTGGGGTTGGGATCTTTGACTAGAATGAGAAATGTTTCCAGATTCAAAAGAATTATCGGTTGCCTCTGATGTCGGAGGTGGCATCTGATATCGAAGAGTAGCTGCTGTTTCTGTTGAATGCAGATATGAATCTGGTTGGATGTGCATGTGAGAATGTGATTGCACAGCATGAGCTGTGACTTGTGCTAGGGCCTGTTGATGGGACATCTCAAATGGTCCCTGCAAAAGAGCAAACTGATTTGTAAGTTGGATACATATTACTAATTACCAACTCAAGTAGATTAAGCAAATCGCTACATTAAATACTAATTACCGACAGCTTAAGCTACTCACGAAAAAATGATCCTCAATATAGCTTTGCACAGCAGTTTTGGCATGCATATTTAGTTATTTAATAAAACAGTAACAATTTCTTGCAGGGACCTAAGGAGCATAGCCCATTTCGTAACACTTCCCTCTTCCAAGTGAGGCCACTGCTACGATTCCAATGATGCTTCCGGAGAGGGCGAGGGGACACAATTGCTTGCATGTTGGCAAATTTCATCACTCAACTAGTTTTTATAGAAGCATGTATATCATGACCTATTCCTCTAAGTAAATCATATTAATCCACTCTAAAAGTTGATATAATACAATCAGAAAAGAAGAGAATCTTTGAGATGAAGGTGCAACAAGGGTAGAGAAACGATCAAAATAACCTTATCGATTCCCTCGAACCACACATATAACATGAAAAACAACCTATAGTATGCATTAAGGTTCCAAATGAAGCCTGCCTCAATATATTGAGTGTTTTGCTTCGAAAGGCTAAACGTGCTTTTGAAGATGGAGACATCTCAACCAATGTGCATTATAGAAGAGATTTTAAAAAATTTCATCATACAACCATCATTAGATGCCAAATCCATGTAAAGCTGAGGCCTTTCCACTCCGAGCTTAAACAACATCCTTCATCCCAGTTTTCATCCAACTACTTGTGCTCCTCACCTCATATCTCTTCACCAGCAAATACTTTCATTTGATAGAAATTGTTCATCAAAACAGTAGGGTGCCACTCAATTACATTCAACACCGATCAAAATTAGCATATTTTTATGGCTGGTTATTGAAGCAGTGCAGTTTGAACTTAAAAAAAAGATGGGATTTTTAGGTAAAGATTACCAACCAAATTAGACGAGAACATCGCAGGCGACTCAAGGAGCCCGCCGGGGCTGAGCCCCGCCGGCACCATAAACAGAGGGGACTGCGACTGCGAAACCACCAAGCTCATCGGCCGGTTTTCACACACAATCCCTTTCCTCGCTCGATCCTCGTCCCCAGCCGCCGTCCTCTGCTGCGGCACCGCCGCCGCCGGAGATGCCATCGCGCCGGCGAGGAGCTGGGAGAAGGAGCGGCACTCAGAGTCAGGATCGTCGTTGAAAAAGCTGGAGACGAGGGTCATGGGGCCAGGGCTGGCGTCAGCGCCGCCCCTGAAGAGGCTCTCGAAGGTGGAGCGAGGAGGGAGGGAAATCGTCGGCCGAGGCGGCGCTGTCTCCGCCGCCGCCGCCGCCGACTTCGGCTCCGCTGCCCCGCGGCCGCCGTCGGCCATGTGGTTGGGATTTTGGGAGCGGTTAAGTTATCGCTTGACGGATTCTTTGGCTCTCCATGAGAACTAGGGTTTCGGCGATTCTTTTTTGTATTTTTTTGTTATAAATTTTTTGAGAAGAAGACGAAAGATTAAGGAGAGAGCGGAGGGAAATGGAAGCAAAATTATTAGGTCCAAATTAAAATCAAAAGGAAAATACAAGACATAGAGACGTTGACTATAACAGGTGGATTTGCTTGTGGTAAATGACGAAGATGACCTTTGGTGTCCTTTGTAAGGGAAAGAGAAGTGTTTCTTTGTGAACTTTGCAAATTAAAATTGATAATCCTTCCGTCGCTTTTTAATTGTCATTTTAAAGTAATGCAGACAGATTAAGGAAAATATTATCACTTTCTTAATATCAATAATTAATCTACTGCCATATCATCATTAAAAAGCAATTAATTTTATCATTTATTAATATCTTTTGGTATTGTATCATTTATTAATATCTTTATCATTAATGATTTCCTCATTATTTCAAAAATGTCAAGTAAAATGGAATACTTTTTTCTCTCAAAAATGACAGGTAAAAATGGACAAAGGGTGTAATATAAAATGGCTAGCAGCCTAATCGTAATTTAATATATTTATTTCCCTGAATGACTTCAACAAGAGCATTTTCGGTAGAACGAAAAATCAAGCGGTTGAGAAAAAACAAGGTTAGGCGGTTGTCCATAAAATGGATCTTCGCTTTCTATTGGCGGTGGCGGTGAATATAAAAATTTTAGGGGCATTTCAGGAAAAAGAAAGATATAGACCAGCGGGGGAATTTGAAATTAGGAATTTTGTCGAGGATGAATCTGAACTTTTGCACTTTTGGGGTTATTGTTGGCGGTGAGCTTTCAGTACTAATTGTAGTTCTTTTTTGTCGCGTTTGGAAAATTCAGAGATAATCTTAGGATTTGATGTTTGGATGTTTGTTAAAAGAATCTGAATCTTTGATGCAAGATTCTATCGTACATGGGACTAATGCATAAGTTTTGTGCTATCATTATTATGCTACAAAATGATCAAAATTCAACAAAATCAATACGGTTAATTTTTAGGTTATAAGATACTAGTGTTTTGCACATGTTAAAAAAAAAGATTAAAAAAAGATATGTATAGAGTTGATGACTGATAGAAATTTATGAAGTTGGTTATTAAATGAGATGTATGGAGTTAGTTGCGGTTGCCATTTAAGATTTGATTTTTTTATTAACTTTTTCTTGCAAATTAGATTGCCAAATCTCCAAATTGATTTCAAAATTGAAGTTCCCTCTCTTTTGCAATATAATAGAGAACATGTCGCAACACCCATCCTCTCCTTGTGTCACATGCATATGATTTCTTTTCATAATTGCATGCCCTACCAACTCAACTCCATGCATATCTTTCTTTTCATGGATCATAAGATTATATATTAGTAGAGCGCTCTATTGCAAACCGGTCCGTATTTTTTCAAAACGGAAACTCTCAATCCACGACATATTTGAATGATCCGAACCGTTCAAGTTGATCACTCTACCTTCAATTCTATATATGAAAAATCAAAGAATTTGAAGACCCGATATATTAGATGGAGTTTATGTTGCTATATTGAAAGGCGTTCATTTTACACTCATTTCGATGCATAGATTAAAGGTTTTTAAATCCTTTGATTTTTCATATACATACATTTGAGGGTAGGGTGTGATCAACTTAAACGGTTCGGATCGTTCAAATATATCGTGAATCGAGAGTTCCCGTTTTTAAAAAAACACAGACCGGTTTGCAATAGATCACTCCCCTATATATATATATATATATATATATATATATATATATAGATATAAGTTTGCAAGAAAATGATATTTCAAAGTTTTGGAATTCTAATAGGAATATACGAAACATTACATGACAAACTCAGCATCTCTTCCTTGTTTCCTGCGCAAATACTTTCTCCACAAAAATATATAATCAGGCAAACAAGTATGTTCCAATAAGCAGGTTAATGAAAAGGAAGACAGACCCCATCAAAGATTAGCTAATTTAAGAGATAGCTTCCTGTCCTAGGATATTCCTAGCATCTGGGTGATTTCAGCAGTTTATAAAATTTTGAGTAGTTCACTTTCTTGCATCATTTTATCTACTCCTTAAGTTTTTCGAGGACTTTCCGCGGTTACTTATTATGTAGAGGATACCACAAATGCTTTGACAAGTACCAGGTTGTTTCTTTTATGCATGCCACATTTCCAACTGGAATTAGCATTTTAAGAAACTGGCAGAAGATTCTTATGATTCGTCAGCTTACGTCGTCATAATCGGAAAGTTTACTATACTCCTCCCTTATGGGTAAGAACTCAGCACGAAATTGAACAAAATAATTAGAAATTATTTGGCTCAATTCATTGTTAAATCCTGAAAAAAGGCGGTAATTGATTAACAATTGTCTTCGTATCCCTAGAACAGGTACAGGCTTCAGCAGTTACATTTCAATGGGAGAAAATTTTGGGTTGAAGACTTTACTGCATATCTTATTAATTTTCTTGTTAAGTTTGAGGACTTTCTGATGTTAGCACCTTATGTCAAAGGCTAAATACTAGGTATCCAGAAAACCTATACGTAGCCAATCTTCTGTCTGGAATTAGCCTTTTCAGCGTTTGTTTTTACAGAATCGGTAGGAATTTCTTTTCCGATTCGTCAGCCTATATTGACGTACTTCGAAAAGTGTAATCGTTCCCAAACTTCGGATTGGAGTAAAATTATTCAACATAATTAACAATTTGTGATAATGCTCAATATTGGCGGTCTCCAAGATTAGGACACGTGGCGGATGACGTGTCCCAGAACTCAGAAGAAAGGGCCACAGGGGCCGACCAGGCCACAGGGGCCGACCAGGCCACCCCTGTACCCAACCTGCAAGCACAAGCTGGCTCACCTCAGAGCTCCTGAAATTTGGCCTCCTCGGCCTCTCAGCTCGCCCCGAGCTGCCACAAGACCGAAAACTCCTCGGCCCTCGCGTTCGTTCCCGAGCTCCTTTGCCAAGGCCATCTTCCTTGGTTCCTCCGACTGACCAACTCCACCACTCGCAGGCATAACCGCCGCTCCGCAAATCTCGCCGCACGCAGATTCTCTGCCAGCAACATCCCACGTTCCACGCCATCACGATCCCCATTAATGGGCGATCCGCTCTTTACGCGGGCGTGACGTCGGGAGCGTAACTGCCGGCGAGATTCTCGCGCGTGCTGCCGCCACTATATAAACCCCCATCACAGAGGGGTCAAGTAAGCCATTTTTTATTCCGCTTAGTCGTTACTCTGCTCGGATCTGGTACTAACTTGATCGTCGGAGGGTCCTCGGTGGTACCAAAACAATCCGGAACTTCTTTACAGGTACTCGGCGTTAAACTCCTCAAATCATCAATCTCCTCAAAACCCATTGAGACCCGCACGCAACAGGGAATCACCTTCCAAATCCACCGGGAGATCAACGGAAGACAACATCTGAGGGAGATCCGAAAAGGACCTCCATCAGTTAGCGCCGTCTGTGGGAAAAACTCCACAAAAAACAAAGCCGGCCTTCCGATATCCATCCACATGGCGAGCGACCACCCCGAAGATCCAGGTACCAGCCGTCGCCTTCCCCTCACCGGAGGCGCGGATGAACCTCCCCCGGCGACTATCATCAACGCCCTCACCAGCCAAATAGATCGGCTACAATCCCTCGTGGAGGCGCTCGTCCGCGTCTAGACGGCCGAGCCAGGGGCCCAGATCGCCGCTCCTCCGCCTCCAGAAAGCTCCGCCCTCGTCGGCACGGCTGACCATCAGCAGGCTACGACCCCTGGCCATAAATCCCATTGGCCGATACTCCCTGAGGCCCGCTGGGCGCCCCACGGCTCCACGCCAAGATCCGTCGCCAGAGCGCCTCGCCTCAAGCCTCCTCGCGACCCTTACCCCCCTGAGGAGATGTCGGTCACCTCGCCTGTCGACAGGCATGATCGACACCCCCTCCCTCGACGGGGTCGCACAGAGGGGGCTCGCCACGACGGCTCGAGAGCCACATCGCCCGGGGATCTGAGGGACCTCATCGAGAGGAACCGGGGCCGCGCCCAGACGCAGGTCTCCCACAGCAGAGGCCAGGGATCACAAGGCGCCGAATCCTCGGGGTACCGTGGCCGACTCGACGCCCTCGAAAAGAAGATCGAGGGTATTCGCCGGGAAGGTAACCTCTCGGGCGACGGGCCTAAGTACGCCACCAACTCGCTCACCAAGCCGTTTACCGAGGGACTGCTCGCTGTCGACGTCTCCTCGCGCAACAAGCCCCCGAAGGTCTCTCTGTTCGACGGGAAAACCGACCCCAAAGACCATTTGGATGCTTTCACCGCGGGGATGAGCTTCCAGGACCATTCCGACGCCGCCCAGTGCAGGGCCTTCCCAGCCACCCTCATCCGCTCTGGTCGGGACTGGTTTCGAGGACTCGAGCCTCGCTCGATCTCGACCTTCGACGAGCTGGCTACTCAGTTCCTCAGCCACTTCGTTGGGAACCGTCGGCAGAAGCGCATGGTCGACTACCTCTTCACAATTAAGAGCGGGGACAAGGAGACGTTCAAAGCTTACATCACCCCCTTCTACAACACCCTCCTCGAGGTCCCCGAGCACCGGGACGAGACCGTCATCACGGTGCTCAGATCTAGTCTTAGGCACAGGGAGTGGCTGCGCTCCTTTGCGTTGGCACAGCCTAAGACCATGGCCGAGATCAAGGCGTGGACCGAGCGTGAGGTTCAGCTGGAGTCCGAGGTGAACGCGAACCTCCCCCGAGCAGAAAGGTCCGACCAGAAGAAGAGGGCTCGGGAAGAAAGGCCGGAGCGTCAGCAGCCCTATCACCCGAAGTTCCAGGAGTACACCCCGCTCAACCTCTCCCTCGCAGTGTTACTAGAGGAGGCCCAAGGCAAGGGGTTCTTCAAGTTCCCTCCAATCCCGCGTCAGGCCTCGAAGCGAACCCGGGACCCTTACTGCACCTTCCACCGGACGCTGAGCCACGCCACGGAGGATTGTAAGCAACTCCGGGACTATATCGAGGAGCTCATCCGATCGGGGCACCTCGCCACCTACTTAAGGGACAAACGACAGGCCGACCGCGAGCAGGAGCAGCGTCCCCCTCCCGCCAAGCTGACCATCGGACAGATCATGCTCGTCTCGGCAGATGACCAGTCCGGCGCTCAGGAAGCCCCGTACCCGGTGCCGAGCACGGAGACCAACAAGCCTCCGGGGAGCTCGGGCCACGCTAATAAGGTCATCTATTAGCATGTACTTTTCATTTGAAGCAATATAAGCTCTTCCTATGGTCTATTGTTAATTTAATAAAGATCAACGGAACATTGCGAAAAAGAAGGAAAGATCTCATTTATTCAAAAAAAAGGTATTATGGGCTCCTCAGCCATACATACAAAAAGAAAAAGAAAATTACAACAACGGGGGAAGGGGGTGCAGAGAGCACTGCTCATGATACTCGGTAAAGATCTCCACTAGCCGAGGCCTCGCGAGATCCAACCTCTGCCCTCGATTCCCCCGCGCGCGTTGATCCCGAGCCTCAACTCGTAGCACTCGCGGACGAGCGCCTCCGAGCGAGCCAGCCGGTTCGCAGAGATCAGGACGAAGCGCCTCAGAGACCGCAGCTTGCCCACGGCCTCGTCATAGAGCTACTCGGACAGGGGGTTGTAAAGCCCCGGCGACGCCCTCCGGATGGAGTACATCAGCAGCTGCAGCAGGGAGGAGCGTCGGGGGAGCAGCCGGCCGAAGTGGTCCACAATGCTCCCATATACTAACTGCACCGTGTTCTCGGTGCAGTTCTGGTCATAGAGGTATACGTCTTCAAAGTGGATGATCTCGGGGATGGTAAAGGGGAAGTCTTGCATTCTCGACGCTCTGTTTGCGAGGAAAGGAAGGACTAGTGCTCCTTCAGCCTTATATAGCCCGCTGCGCCCCAACGGAACTCAACGGTCGCCCGCTCTCGCCCAAGAAGTCGCTGCCACGCGGCGATCATCGAGCCTTCTCTGGAAGAATCGGAGCGACGCGACCCTGACACTTCGCCTCCCCCCACATTCAATGTGCGTGCTACGCGCACACTCGCCGCAACCGTTCCTGTTCCCCATACTTGCAACTGAATGGTCGGACGAAACCTCATAAAGATTCAGCCTAGCAGTTACCCTGCCCGGTTATCCTTAGCCGGCCTCCTAAGGCCCCTCCAACGCTAAGGATAAAAGTCCTCTGTAGAGGCAGCCGAGCGGCTCCCCTGATCAGCTATCCCTAGCCGGTAGCTTCCCTACTCGCAACGCCAGGGATCAAAGCCCTCGTCAAGAGGCAACCGCGCAGCTTCACTGCCCGGTCATCCTTAGCAGGCCTCATACGGCCCCTCCAACGCTAAGGACCAAAGTCCTCCTTAGAGGCAGCCGAGCAGCTTCTCTGCTCGGCTATCCCTGGCCGGTAGCTTCCCTACTCACAACGCCAGGGATCAAAGCCCTCGCCAAGAGGCAACCCAGCAGCTACCCTGCTCGGTTATCCCTGGCGGGTAGCTTCCCTACCGCAACGCCAGGGATCAGAAAGTCCTCCTAGAGGCAGTCGAGCCCGACCCTCGCTCGGCTATCCCTGGCGGGTAGCTTCCTTACCGCAACGCCAGGGATCAAAAATCCCTCTCAGAGGCAGTCGAGCCCGAGGATCCCTCGCTCGGCTATCCTTCAGGACAAAAGCCCTCGCCAAGAGGCACCGGGCAGTAACCCTGCCCGGCCAAGGGTCCTTGGCCTCTCCCGCGCCAAGGACCAAAGTTCTCCCAGAGGCAGTCGAGTCCTTGCTCGGCTGTCCCCGGCTGGTAGCTTCCTACCACAACCAACAGGGATCAAAGTTCTCGCCAAGAGGCACTGGCAGTAACCCTGCTCGGTCCCCGTCCTGAAGGGTCAAAGCCTTCGCAAGAGGCAACCGAGCAGCTACCCTACTCGGTCATCTCCAGTTGGTAGCTCCCTGCCCATGAGGCCAGGGATCGAAGCCCTCGCAAGAGGCATCCGAGCGGCTACCCCGCTCGGTCATCCCAGGCTGGTAGTTCCCTACCGCAACGCCAGGGATCAGAAAGCCCTCCCAGAGGCAGTCGAGCCCGAGGATCCCTCACTCGGCTATCCTTCAAGACAAAAGCCCTCGCCAAGAGGCACCGGGCAGTAACCCTGATCGGTCACCGTCCTGAAGGATCAAAGCCCTCGCAAGAGGCAATCGAGCAGCTACCCTGCTCGGTCATCTTCGGCTGGTAGCTGATTGATCTCAAAGAATAATTTTAACCGCAATGAAGAACGGCGTCACTTGGTAGCTAGCCGGTGAGTACGGGTCGGTCCACAGGGATTTTGTGTATTCTCTAATTGTTCTAACGAGTTAATTCCGATTGTTGTCGGATTGATTAAATCTAAAAACTAAGTTGATCTAGATCTAAATCTTGCTAGGGTTAGGTTTAGGTTAAATTTGGAAAGTCAATATTCCCCACCGCTTTCAATGCCCTAATTAAGATCTCTTTAGGAGTTATGGTAATTATTAATAAAGGGGATTAGTACCATCGGGAAGAAACGATATTTCTTCCTCTAGGTTCTTGTCCTTCCTTTCTTAATCCTTACCCTAACCTCCATGGAAAACACGCTCAACCGGTCGTTTATACTACGGTATCACCGCTACCTCGTGGGATAGGGTGCCGCAGGAAGCGGTGTGTGCATGTATGCATGGAGTCCTATGAAAACGTGTGATGGGCAAGAAAGGGGTGGGAGATCTTCATCTCTCAAGCATTCCCCAAATCTAACCATAACAAGCGAGGAGACTACTCACTCATTAGGGAATTGAAAGACATTTCTAAACTATCTATCTAAGGCAGAGAATAAAAGATCTATGCTAGGGCAGGAAAATAAATCTATACTAGGACAGGAAAATAAATTTAACTAGGGCAAGAATTGAAAATAAAACTTACTCCTAATTTGATGCACTCTTCATTCATTGCAGAAATTTACAGATCTGAATTTTAGATATAAAATGAGGCACAAGAAGAGGCATGACCTAAAACAAGTTTTAGGGCTTCTATTTATAGAGCATAGAAAACCCTAGGATTACAATCGACGCACATCTGCTTTTACAAAAATACCCCCCAAGAAACCTAACTAATGCACCGACGCACCGACTCCAGAATTTGCCACCGACACGTGTCTCACATGGCCGCGGTTCCGCGGCCAAGAGCAGGGTTTGGCCGCGGTTCCGCGGCCAAATAGGGAGATTGCTGCTTCAGTTTTTCAGGTATTCTTATGTTGCACGTTTCCTTCTATTTTATTCAGTTGTTTTCTCAGATTGGATTCTATATTTTTTCCAGATCTCCACAGAGAATAATTGTAGTGGACTTTCACCGTTGCTTCGTGGCGAAGTCTTGAACCTTGCACTGCCTTTGTTCTTTGTGAACTTTGTTAATTGATCTTCAATATTTCCCAAGATGTAGGCACGATCAAGATTCCACCATTTATCAGTCGTAGTCTCACTTTTGCATCGTCTTTTTCATCATTTTCACTGTTTTGTTCCGAGAACCTGTAACCTGCAACTATATAGCAGACATGGGTCAAAAGCACCTGTTTATTTGTAAAATGAATAAGAATGGAGAATATAATAATGCAATATTATGATATGAACAAATACCCCCAAACTTATATTTTGCTCGTTCTCGAGCAAATCTAGTTTTATTCTCAACAAAATCCTCACTTTCGTAGGGAAACGCGATTGCACTGAGCTCGTGCAACAAGCCGTTAAACCTCTAGGTGTCCCTAGTAGGAGGAGTGTTGTCTCCTGAGGGTTTTCAGCGGATACTACCCACAAAATCCTATCAATTTGGCCTATTGACTTTTATTCTCCAATTAGGTTTTCTAACAAGAAAGTCTATTATCTTCGACTCATAAATTATCCACCCGTATTTTTCATGCTTTCTTATCATTTAACTTAAGATTATATATATTCTTGTGAATTTACTTAACTTTTGGCATCTTTTAAGTTTTCCTTCTAGGGTTCCATCTCAACTTAGGAATTTTTATCATCTCTATTAAAAATATAAGTCATATTTTTCATTCCTATCTCTTATCTAAATCCCAATCACATACCCCTACGTGTGTGTATATGTAACCCCTACACTTGGAAATTCAAATTAAGCTATCATACTCTTGTCCGTCATCCAAAGCACTTATTAATTGGTGAATTTTTAGATGAAACTGCTCACACATTCTTCATGCGACCGTTAATACTTCTTGAGGTACCAACGACCGATTACAAAATGTGCTTGCACATTAAAGCGTAATTCCTAGTCTTGTAATACCTAAGGCTTATAGCAGTGACTCTCAAACCAGTTGGTCTAAGGCACTAGGTGATAAAGCACTCTTGCTAAATATTTTTTCTATTAATGCAGCCTTAAGTAATTACAAAAACGAGTGTTCATTTTTTTTTATCTCTTTATTCACACTTTTATTTTTATTTTATTCATACTAAAGACTTTAGATAAGAGCATTTCAAGGTCTCATCTACTATTCCAAGTTTCAAGGTTCGTGTTTGTGCAATTTGTAGGGTATATATTTTCAGAATTTATACTTAAGCTAGAAATTATTTTTCAAACTTATATTTTAATAAAAATATCAATACTTTTCCCTTGTTTTAACTTAGCCCAAGAAGTCAACTCGAAATTTGCCTATTTCTAAATAAACTACAAAAACATATACTTTCTATCGTTAAATTTTTAAGAAAGGTTATTTTTAGGGTTTTTAATTTTCTAAGTATAAGATCTAGTTGTTCCTAACTAGTTAACTTTTTTGTCAAACTCAGGTCAATTATGACCAAAATTGAATACTTTAATTTTTATAATTTTAAAAATTTTCAATTTTTATGGGTTTTAAAATAAGTATGCAAATGCAAAAAAATATACACATGAATGCGAAGGAAGAAAACTTACCGAGCATACCCCCAAACTTAAACTTGACAGTGTCCTCACTGTCAGGCTACACCAAGAAGGTCAAAAATGTCGGCACTCTCCTGTTTATTTATTTATATTTTATTTATTTATTATTTTTTTTATTGTTAACAGAAAAAGAAAACAAAAAATATATATACATATATACAACAAGGTCCTCCCCAAACTAAACAAGGCCTTACACAGGCCAAAGGTTAGCACCAACCATTCAAAAATTCTATCGTGATAATGGTAGGGTTGGTGAAAGAATAGGGTGTAGAGAAAGGAGTTGAGAAACACATGAGACCGTGTGGAGATAGAAGCGATATACGGTCTCGGTGGAGGAGAAGAATGGCGGAAGAGAGAAAGAAGTGTAGCACGAACTTGAGGGTGTAAATTGAGTGAATAAATTAGCACAATTTGTGATGACCGATGTGTTAAAAGTGATTGTGCTAATCTATCAACCTGTCGAGAAATAGGGTCAAATCCCTCAAGATTCGCGAGAAAACATGGATACGTTGAACTTGGTAAACCATCCATTAAAAATGGAAGCGCGACGGATTCTTGCTCGGTCGAAACGATAGGAAGGACGAAAGGGAGTGATTTAGGGATAGTCTTATTCTCACCTAAGTAATCTGTCTCGAACTCGAAGGATTCCATCAATGGTTCGAAATGACTGTAAAGGACCGAGTCTGATGGTTCAACTAACTCATCTGAAAATTCAAAGGACTCAAACTCGGGCGGTGAGTCTTCAAAATCGCCCGAAAAAGTGAAACACTCGTAATCGTTATCGGCTGTGAGAACTGTGTCAGATTCAAAGAGGAACGCACTAGTGGCGTCCAAACTGCTGTGATCGAAGAGGAATCTTTCAAGCTCACGGTCCTCCTGCGTGATCTTCTGCGTGGTCGGAACGATGGAAAGGATGGAGGGTGATGTAGGAAGTATAACAGTTAAAGGTTCAGGAGAATGAATTGGAAAATCCGATTCATCAAACAAAAATGGTTCATCCTCAATACTATCCTCATAATTCTCCTCAAAAGTTATCTCATCCATGCAATTATCATCAAAATCAAGACGCATATGAAGTTCGGGAGAAACATTTAATGACTCGGGATGATGAATTGGAGAGAAAATTTCAGTCAAATCTACGGGTTCATCATCCAAATTATTCCCTACGTCAATATCCTCAATCAAGTGAAAATCAATTTTTTTAGACACCTAATCAAAGGCATGGATATTTATCAATTCAGGTTCTAGATTGGAGGTGTAAAGTTCGAAAGGATTGGTGACGGTTTCACTCGAATGAGGCCCTTCACAATCAGGTAAATCAAACACTATAAAATCGCACAACTCATTACACGTTTTATCTTTAACTGGTGAATCATTTGGGACACTTGTTTGAAAACCGGAGTTGTGGGATTCAATTGGTGATGGGTAGGTTTGATTTGGAAGGGTGCATAGCTCACTTTCTCCACTCAAATTCTCACTCTGTCCAACCGCCGCATCATACATTGGAATTTTTGGAGCTAGTTGGAAACTAGCTACTGGGTCACTAGGTTGTATAAGGGCGGCCATGGACGCATCCACATTCCTAAGCATTTGGTTTGTCGCTACCATATAGGCTTCCAACGACTGTTCCAGACTAGACATGGGTTGTGAAAGGGTTTCAGTAAAAAATTCAAAGTTGTTTGGGTACGTGAAACTCCCAAATGGCTGTGTAGAAGCAATATCTAGGGAAGGTGTGAATGGTGGGTAGGACTGGTAGGAATTGAATGGTTGGACCGGAGTAGGATCAATATTTGGATAAAAAGGTGAATGGACTTGTTGATCCCAAGAACTGGAAGTGTTGAAAGGAGTGAAAAATTGGTTATGAGATTGTTCAATATGTTCAGCAATAGACAAGGGTTTCGGAGTTACAACAGGACTCTCAAAAGGGGTATCAACATAAGAAGGTAGTGAAGGTTGAAATAGTTGATACAAAGTGGATTGCGGAGTCCAACTGTTTCTCCTAGACGCTTCTATTCGATCTTTCAAAGAAATTTTAGGCATGGAGGGGTCGTCCGTAATTCGACCAAAACAATTCGCGTAAGAAACAAAGTTTGGTTGAGCGTACCAAAGTTCGGCAAGAGATTTGTGAGGTGGGGTACCCATGATGGAAGAAAGGAGAAGAAAAAGAATGTGGGGTGCACGGATTTCTTAGCGACAAGTTGCAAGTGTTTGTAAAAATTTTCCTTTTTTCTTTTTGTGTTTTTTTTTTATGTGGAGCTTTTTGCAAAAAGATTTTCAATAAAAGGCTTAGACACACGTTCAATCAACCACAAATGCACAAATCAGGCCTAGATAGGGTCGCCTAGGTCAACAAGACAGCTCCTAACTGTTCCAAAGGGCAAGAAGTAGGACCTCAAACCGCCTCTTCACCGCCAATTGTGGCCAGGTAAGTGCCAGGTGAGTGGGAGGCTCTCCACTACGAAAGTAGTGGCCCTAATTAAGTAACCACTCGCCTTAGACACACTTGCCTAGACACCACAAAGTCAGGTTAGGATAAACGGTCGATACCTACAACTAGTCCTATGTCCTATTGAGCGCAAAGTCCTTAGGGCTGAGTCTAATATTTTTTAATTAAGAGATGGTCAATGCATATGCTTTATGTGATTTTTGGGGTCCTGGGAAGGGTGATGAAATCCCCACCCAATCTGAATTGATCTCAAGCCCCTTAAAGTCCGATTAAATATGCAAAACAGTAAACAACCACTTGCAATCAAATTTTCTTTTTTTATTTTAAGCACGGCGCAAAGAATCCTGCACAAGATCAATTATTGGAAGGGAGAGAGATTTTTTTTTAGCGCAAAGAATCCTACAGGCAAATTTACAGAGGAGATATTTGGGGTTGCATAGGAGGAGAAAGGAAACAAACAGAGGGGATCCCACGTGCTGACGTCACCAATCTGCGGCGCTTCCGCGGCCAGAAGGCACCTCGGGCGGCGGTTCCGCGGTCGTCTCAGCGGCTCAAGTCCCGAGAAAAATTCTGCTCCTCTGTTATTGTAATTCTCTGTTGTTCAGATCTGCCGTTTTCTGTTTTGATCTCTGGATTTTTCCAGATCCGAACTCGTTCGTTGATCCTGCAAAATTCAAAAGAAAAATACCCTTCAACCAATAAAAGATGATAAAATAATTTATTTTTTTATTTTTCAGTTTTTATAATTTTTTAATTTATATTAACCTGAAATTGCAAAAAGAAAATACTACGTCATCCCCGGCAACGGCGCCATTTGATTTATCTCAAAGAATAATTTTAACCGCAATCAAGAACGGCGTCGCTTGGTAGTTAGCCGGTGAGTACGGGTCGGTCCACAGGGATTTTGTGTATTCTCTAATTGTTCTAACGAGTTAATTCCGATTGTTGTCGGATTGATTAAATCTAAAAACTAAGTTGATCTAGATCTAAATCTTGCTAGGGTTAGGTTTATGTTAAGTTTGGAAAGTCAATATTCCTCACCGTTTTCAATGCCCTAATTAAGATCTCTTTAGGAGTTATGGTAATTATTAATAAAGGGGATTAGTACCATCGGGAAGAAACGATGTTTCTTCCTCTAGGTTCTTGTCCTTCCTTTCTTAATCCTTACCCTAACCTCCATGGAAAACACGCTCAACCGGTCGTTTATACTACGGTATCACCGCTACCTCGTGGGATAGGGTGCCGCAGGGAGCGGTGTGTGCATGTATGCATGGAGTCCTATGAAAACGTGTGATGGGCAAGAAAGGGGTAAGAGATCTTCATCTCTCAAGCCTTCCCCAAATCTAACCTTAACAAGCGAGGAGACTACTCACTCATTAGGGAATTGAAAGACATTTCTAAACTATCTATTTAGGGCAGAGAATAAAAGATCTATGCTAGGGCAGGAAAATAAATCTATACTAGGGCAGGAAAATAAATTTAACTAGGGCAAGAATTGAAAATAAAACTTACTCCTAATTTGATGCACTCTTCATTCATTGCAGAAATTTACAGATCTGAATTTTAGATATAAAATAAGGTACAAGAAGAGGCATGACCTAAAACAAGTTTTAGGGCTTCTATTTATAGAGCATAGAAAACCCTAGGGTTCCAATCGACGCATATCTGTTTTTACAAAAATACCCCCTAAGAAACCTAACTAATGCACCGACACACCGACTCCAGAATTTGCCACCGACACGTGTCTCACATGGCCGCGGTTCCGCGGCCAAGAGCAGGGTTTGGCCGCGGTTCCGCGGCCAAATAGGGAGATTGCTGCTTCAGTTTTTCAGGTATTCTTATGTTGCATGTTTCCTTCTATTTTATTCAGTTGTTTTCTCAGATTGGCTTCTATATTTCTTCCAGATCTCCACAGTGAATAATTGTAGTAGACTTTCACCGTTGCTTCGTGGCGAAGTCTTGAACCTTGCACTGCCTTTGTTCTTTGTGAACTTTGTTAATTGATCTTCAATGTTTCCCAAAATGTAGGCACGATCAAGATTCCACCATTTATCAGTCGTAGTCTCACTTTTGCATCGTCTTTTTCATCATTTTCACCGTTTTGTTCCGAGAACCTGTAACCTGCAACTATGTAGCAGACATGGGTCAAAAGCACATGTTTATTTGTAAAATGAATAAGAATGGGGAATATAATAATGCAATATTATGATATGAACAGTAGCTCCCTACCCATGACACCAGGGATCGAAGCCCTCACAAGAGGCATCCGAGCGGCTACCCCGCTCGGTTATCCCGGGCTGGTAGTTACCTACCCACGACACCAGAGATCAAAGCCCTCGCCAAGAGGCAACCGCGCAGCTTCACTGCCCAGCCATCCTTAGTGGGCTTCTTACAGCCCCTCCAACGCTAAGGATCCAAAGCCCTCGCCAAGGAGCAACCGAGCAGCTTCCCACTCATGCTCGGCACAAATACGGCGGACGGGCCTCTGCCCATCACATGCAGAGGACCCGAGGCCCCAACAAGGGACATCAGGTCTATCCAAGTCTGGGCGATCCCCTCGACTTCGGGACCGTGGAGACGCCTCCTTCTCAGCAGCGTTTGGCGCGCTTGGCAAGTGACCGAAATCAACTCGACGAACGATCGTTAGACAAATAGCCGACCTGACATGGAAGCCCAACAGTGCAAGCAGAGATATTTTACGAGCATTCTTCACAAACAAAAGATAAAGTGCAAACCGATGAAACCAAAGGAAAAAGTTTTATTACCGAAGGCAAAGTCTTTACAAAGGATATTTTGAGCTCCCCAGCCTTACAAACTGCCCGGAGGCTTACAAAAATTCCAGAAACAACAAAATAAAGGAAAAGGAAGACGGGGGCTTTAGGCCTCGGGGCCAGACACGACCTCGGGATCCTCGACATCCGCCACAAGACGAGCAGGATCGTCGGCGACTTCCTCGTCAGGAATCTCTTTCCCTTGCTCATCGGCGTCCGCGAGGGGGTATTCGGCCCGGAGCTCTTCGTCGGCGAACTCCGGCATCCGGGCCTTAACGGCGTCGAGGGCCTGTGCCAGATGAAGGTTGTGGCCACGGCCAGGTCATCATAGAAGTCCTTCGACTTCTTGTAGCCCTCCACCGCCTTCGCCGCCGAGAGGTCGGCCAACTTCGCCGCTCTCATGTCGGCCGACTTCGTCGACTCGGCCGCCGCCCCCAGCTCCTTCCGGAGGGTCTTCACCGTCTTCTTCAGGTTGCCGGCGAGCACCTGAGCGTCCTCAAGCTTGGCCTCGGCAGCCACGGCGGCCTCGCGGTACCGGGCAACCTCCCGTTTCCCGGCCTCCACCTCGCCCTCCAGGGCGGCGACCCTCGCCATCACCGCCTCCAGCTCCCGCTTGGAGCTCTCCTCCAGCGAGGCGAGCTGGCCCGCGGCCTTCATCACCGGGGCTATCACCTCGGCCTCCATGCATAAGACGAAGGCAACGTGCTGGAGAACCTGAAAGATAGGAAAGAGATCAGAAAGACGAAGGACGTGCCGAAATTCACAAAAAAAAAAAACCAAACACTTACCTGCACGGACTCCTGGGCGATGGACGTCATCTGGGCCCTAAAGGTCCCCCAGGGACCCTACCCCCCGCCGATTTCTCTATCTCGTGGAGCAGGCTGTCCGCGACTAATAGCCCCGAGGGCACCGCGAACTGGAGGCCCCCCTCCTCCACCATGATCGGCGAGGGCGGGCCCCGAGAAGACCTTCGGGAAGACCTCTTAAGCAGCTCCGATGGGGAGCCGATCTCCTCCTCCGAGACCGGGTCCTCCAGAATTCGGGCCCGCTTTCGTCCCGGCGCTCTGCTCGACCCCGGGGCGGGATCCGCCCCCGAACACTCACGGGACGCGGCCACCGGAGAAGAAGGAGCCGGGGCAGGCTTCGCACGAGAAGAGCTGGCGCCCCCAGCTTTCGTGTTCTTCCTCGGCTGGCGCATGGAAGCTCGAAGCTCGTCCATATCCATGGGTCCTGTTCATATCAGATTTTTGCATTTTTATACCGCCCAATTTTTATCACATTGCTTATCGGTAGGTACTCTTGAGCCGTGTTTGCTAGTCAATTGCAAGATACAGGTTCTCAGCTCTAAACAGTGAAATTCATGGAAAAGCACGACAAATTCCGGATTACTGCCAACCACAGATAAAACACGGGTCTCCGCTCTCTATCCGCATGTTGCCGCACACCAGTTTAAGAGACAAAATGGCAAATCAATGTTATTTTCATGCACAAAGCTCAATATCAACACAAGATCCAACATATCTACGCGGAGCTCAAGAAAAATCATGGCAAAAGATCCACATCAAATCACCTTTTGATCTGCTGAAATTCTGGAAAAATTGTGAAGAGTTTCTAATAAAAAAAAACATATACCACACAGCAGACAACATCAAACCAGGAAACCCCACAAAAACAGAGGAGCCAACTCCTCTATATGGCCACGGAACCGCGGCATAAGCATGCTTAGGCCGCGGCTGTATGGCCTCGTCTGCTGAAGACATTTTGGGGGCATTTAGGTCATTCCATCTTGGTTCTGAATATTGCCCTAGAGTTTCAGTTTCCTGCCTATAAATAGTCCAGAACTTGCCAAGCCAAGGGTGCTTATTCTGGTATTTAGATTTTAGGATATATGTTGTTATTCTTCTTCCTTTTCTCATCTCTTCTCCATTAAAAACTTGTAGTGAGCTTTTGTAAGTGAAGGATGAATAAAGGAGTTCTTTTTGTTACCATGCTTGTTTTGTTATTTTGTTAATTATAATTGCTTGTATTTTTCATTTGCTAATCTAGTTGTTGTTATTTGTTGTTTGTTTCTTTCTTGTTCTCTTTTTCTTTATCCTTAAACAGCAATGATGCTTAAGCTTGATCCTTGCCAAAGTGAGGTCTCAATTAGCTAGTTGTAATCTTCTAACCTCTTTCTTTCTATCTTCCTCCCTTGTTTTATTTTCCTTTTTCTTGTAGTGGGTGAGTAGTTTTCTCACTTATTAGGGTAGGATAAGGAAAGTTTGAGAGAAGGAAATCTCTCTCACTCTTTTCTTGCCCAACATCTTAATTCGGACTCCCGTTAATTGAACCACAATCCGCTCCCTACGGCACCCTATCCTACATGATAGCGGTGATTTCTTAGTGAGACCGGTTGTGGTTGGATTAACCGGAGGTTAAGGCTAAGAGCCAAGAACGGACGGACAAGCACCAAAAGGAAGAACTTAAGCGTTGGAAAGCCTAGCTTATACTCGCAAGTTCCTTCCTAGTCGTGCTAATCCCCGTTGTTGCCGATTACCGTAACACCGATATTAAGAGTGGCAACGAAAGAAGTGAGCGACTTCTAACTCAAACTAACCTAATCCTAACCCTAACAAGCTCTCTTTATATAACATTTTAGCACATAGTTAATCTCAAACAAACCTGGACATTTGGACTTAACTCGTTAAAGCACATAGAAAAAGATTCCCATCTCCCTGCGGACGACCCATACTCAACCGACTAGCTATAAGCGAAACCGTCTTGATTGCGGTAATAAACTTGAACACGCAAAAACTCTACCAATCAAATGGCACCGTTGTCGGGGAGACGGTAGTTTATTTCTTTGTGTAATTTCGGGTTAATTTGTGAATATAAATATAATCGAAAAAAAAAATATACATTGTAAAACAAAAACCATCTTGTTATTTTTGATTAGTTTTTGTGCAAGTGTGCAGGATAAAAAGACGGTCGAGTTCAGTGCCAAAGACGTGGGAAGTTAGACCCATATCTCGCGGCTACACCGCGACAGATCAAGACGGAGCCAACGGTCTACTGTAAAAATCTGGAGCAGATACATTGAGCAAATCAAGATTCAATAAATCCAGACAAGAGGAGGACACCCAACCCAGCCCACTCCAGAAACCCTAGGGTCCAACTCTTCATTCCTGCCGCGGAACCGCGGCATAAGAGCCCTCTGGCCGCGGAACCGCGGCCATTTGGTGTCATCAAAACCCTAAAAACCCTGTGAGTCCTTCTGCTCTCCTCCTCACTCCTCTGAACTCCACTGAACTGTGTTTTCTGCAGCATTCTTTGCGCAAATTCTCTTCCCCCTTCCAATAAATTGTTTTTGTGCAGGATTCTTTGCGCCGCGCTAAAAAATTGATTGCAGATGATTGTTACTGCTTTGCATATATTAATACGGACTTTAAGGGGCTTGAAACCAATCCAGATTGGGTGGGGATTTCACCCTTCCCAGGACCCCAGAAATCACAAAAAGCATATGCATTGACCATTGTTTAATTAAAAAATACTAGACTCGGCCCTAAAGACTTCGCGCTTAATAGGACAGAGGACTAATTACAGGCATCGGCCGTTTATCCTATCCTGACTTTGCGGTGTCTAGGCAAATGTGTCCAAGGCAAGTGGTTACTTAATTAGGACCACTACTTACATAGTGGGGAGCCTCCCACTTACCTGGCACTTACCTGGCCGCAATTGGCGGAGAAGAGGCGGTTTGAGGTCCTATTTCTAGCCCTTTGGAACAGTTAGGAGCTGTCTAGCTGACCTAGGTGACCCTAGATCTAGGTGTGATTGTGCATATCTTGTTTGTGATTGCTTGAAGCCGTAAGTCCGTACATATTTCTGTAAAGCTCTTTCTAAAAAAAAGAAAAAAAAAACACAAAAACCAAAAAACTTTTATAAAAACTTGCCCTTTGTCGCCAAAATCCCATTTTTTCACCCACCACCCATCGTATTTCTCCATTGATGTTTTCTTACCCTCACCTTCTCCGTTTTGACTATACTAAACTCGTTTAGTGTATGTCCGCTTGGACTCGGGACACTAGCGCCCGCCTAGTCCGCGTTACATTAGTCGCTACCGACTACGCGATCGACTCAGACGTCGAAACTCCATCCACGCCTCTTTCACCCTTACCTTTGCCGGCCAACTCCGACGTTGACCCAAATTCTGTTCATACATCCTCACCTTCACCATCACCAACCTCTTCTTCCGCGATGTCAGGATTTAATCCAAACATCCCTACAACTCCTCCGGGATTGATTCGACCTCCTATGGATGCGAATAACCCACTACCACCGCCTGTCGTAGCGCCACAGCGAATCGCGCTCCAGGATCGTTTCTATCCCACCCGCTCTACACTTCCAACCTGTCTTTCCCTTCCACCGGCCAATGGGGATAATTTTGAAATTAAGCCCCATTTCATTAACATACTTCCGAAATTTCATGGGCTTGAATCTGAAGATGCCTATATCTTCATCAACAAGTTTCAAAATGTTTGTGCCATGATGAAAACGACCCAGCCGTCGGACGATGCTATACGGCTACGGGTCATTCCGTTCACTTTGTGCGATCTTGCTGAAAAGTGGCTGTATAGCACCGCTTCCCACTCCATAACCAGTTGGGACGAGTTTGTGAAAGCGTTTCTCAAGAAATTCTATTCGAATCATAAAACCGTAAGGATCCGTAACGAAATCAACCAATTCTCTCAGCTTCCTACTGAACCCTTCTGGAAGTGCTTTGACCGGTATAAAGACCTTCTTGTTCAGTGCCCTCACCATGGTATCAAGAAATGGCAACTTTGCCAAACCTTATACGAGGGCCTGAACCCAGCAACCAAGCAGTTGTTGGAAACCATTTGTCAGGGCCACTTCCTATCGAAATCTGACGAGGAAACGTGGCAATTCTTTGACGACCTTGCGGAACAAATGCTACAATGGGAGAGCACCAGACCAACTTCTTCTTCTTCTACCTCCACTTCTACCGGTCAGTCTAGGGTAGGAATTCACCAACTTGATGTCTCTATTGCACTGAAAGCTGAAATGGCTGCAATAACGAGAAAACTTGAAGCGATAAAGAGCAAATTTTCATCTCCTGCTTCTGCCCCTGTTCTTCCCCTTCGTACCTTTTGTGCTTGTTGTTCCGATCCTTTTCACTTAACCGAAGAGTGTCCTTACAATCCACCATCTCAAGGACAGGATCAGGTTAATGCTGCATTTCAGCAAAGACCGAGAATGATCCATACTCTTCCACCTACAATCCCGGTTGGAGGAACCACCCCAATTTCGCCTGGAATCAGAATCAGCATCAATTCCAAGGCAACAATTTCCAGAGGCCCCCTCCTCCGCAACAACAAGCGCAACAACAAACTCAACATCAGTTTCAGCAGCCCTTCCAACCCCAACCGTTTCAAAATCAGACGAACAACTTTGCACCCAACAATTCTTTTCCGCAAAATAACTTTGTTCCGTCAAACAACGATAAGGTTTTCTCGCTAGAACGAAGTATGGAGGCGTTCGTTAAACAATCGACACAATCCACCGCCAACATCCAGTCGTCTATTCAGTCTTTGGTGCAACACACTGCTGCACACGGGCAAAGCATCAAGACCATCGAAGCCCAGATTGCACAGCTGAATGCGGCGTTAAGCGAGCGAGAAAAGAGGAAGCTTCCATCTCAACCACTCCCAAATCCCGGTCACCCACATAATGTACATGTTGCTCTTGAACAACAGAACCATAATGTGAGTGCCGTGACTACATTGAGATCGGGAAAGATGCTGCACAACAATATTGGCACACGGATCGATGATGACACCCCGGCCGCTTCTTCTTCTTCTTCTTCTTCTTCTTCTTCTTCGTCTTCTGAGCCTATTCTCCATTCGTCAAAAGGCTCTTCTTTTTCTTCTTCTTCTTCTTCTTCTTCTTCTTCTGCTCTGAACGGACCCACTTCTCACTCCACGAAAACACCAGCTCTGAGATCCGTTCCAACTCCACAATCTCCTCCACAAGCATTGGACTCAACCGATATTAAAAACGTTCCATTTCCAAACCGGTTAAGGTCCAATAAACAAAATCCACAAATGGAGAAGATTCTGGAGTTGTTTAAGCAGGTTAACATCAACATTCCCCTTTTAGATGCTTTCCAACAAGTCCCGTCCTACGCGAAAATCTTAAAGGACTTGTGCACGAAAAAGAGGAAATCTCAGGTACCCAAGAAAGTTTTCTTGGCTAGTGCTGTGAGTGATGCTCTTACCCAATCTTTACCTCAAAAACGGAAGGACCCTGGTTGTCCTACGATTTCTATTACCATTGGGGATAAGAACATCAACCGCGCACTATTAGATCTTGGTGCCAGTGTTAACCTGCTTCCGTACTCAGTATATGAGCAACTAGGTGTAGGAGAGCTGAAACCCACACACTGCACTCTCCAAATGGCCGACCGATCGATCACCCATCCTAGGGGTGAGCTAGAGGATGTGTTAATCAAGGTTGGGGACTTCATATTCCCCGTTGACTTCATTGTATTAGACACACAGCCTGTAGCTAACCCCCGGAATCAAATTTCGGTGATACTCGGTCGCCCATTCCTTGCAACCTCAAATGTTGTGATCAATTGTCGCAATGGTTCGATGAACCTATCTTTTGGAAACATGACAATTGAACTCAACATTTTTAAGTTGGGGAATCAACCCTCTAAACCTAATGCTCATATACTAGACGTTTGCTCAATCTAAGAGATCACCCCAGAAGAGTGTGAATTCGAGGAGTTTTTGTTCGATCACGATAACCTTAACGCCACTAGTGTGTTCCTCTTTGAACCTGCTGCTGTTTCTGCGCCCGACAATGACTACGAGTGTTTCACTTTCTCGAACGATCTTAGCCACTCACCACCCGAGTTTGAATCCTTCGAATTTCCGGATGAGTTACCTGAACCATCCAACTCGGTAGCTTACACTCGTTTTGAACTTTTGCTGGAATCCTTTGAGTTCGAGACCGTTTCACCAATCTTTCCTTCAATCGTTTCACCTCCAACGCTCGAACTCAAGCCTTTGCCGTCTCACCTTAAGTACGCTTACTTGGGTGAGAACGAGACCCTCCCTATTATCATCTCGGCTTCTCTGGCTCCAGAGCAAGAGAAAGCCCTTCTTGCGGTCTTGCACAACAATAGGCAAGCTTTTGGCTGGTCAATGGCGGACATCAAGGGGATTAATCCCCTGATCGTTGAACATCACATTCATCTGATGGATGATGCCAAACCATCCAGGGATCCACAAAGGCGACTCAACCCAGTCATGAAGAAGGCTGTGAAAAAGGAAATCGTAAAGTGTCTGGATAGTGGTATCATTTACCCCATCTCTGATAGCCAGTGGGTTAGCCCCATTCACGTTGTCCCCAAGAAATCAGGCATAACGGTCATCACTAACGAGGCGAACGAGTTAATCCCTACTCGCACCCAAACTGGGTGGCGAGTATGCATCGATTATAGAAAACTCAACGCCGCAACGCGGAAAGACCACTTTCCACTACCTTTCATTGACCAAATGCTTGAACGATTGGCCGGACACGAGTACTACTGCTTTCTTGATGGCTACTCCGGCTATAATCAGATTCCCATCGCCGAAAAAGACCAGGACAAGACCACATTCACTTGTCCTTTCGGCACGTTTGCATATCGTCGCACGCCCTTTGGGTTATGCAATGCGCCCGCTACCTTCCAGCGGTATATGATGGGGATCTTCTCAGACATGGTGGAGAAATTCCTGGAGATCTTCATGGACGATTTCTCCATCTTCGGCGATTCCTTCAATGAGTGTTTGCTGCATCTCGACGCTGTCCTTACCCGATGTAAGGACAAGAACCTCACTTTGAATTGGGAGAAGTGCCACTTCATGGTGCGCGAAGCTATTGTCTTAGGACATATCATTTCGCAAAATGGCATAGAGGTTGACAAAGCGAAGATTGAGGTCATTTCCAATCTCCCTCCTCCCAGATGCGTGAGAGACATCCGAGCCTTCCTTGGCTATGCCGGTTTCTATAGACGGTTCATCAAGGACTTTAGCAAAATTGCTAGGCCCTTGACTCTTCTACTGGCCAAGGACACGCCATTCGACTTCAACTCGAGCTGTGTGACTGCGTTCGAGTCATTAAAAAGCTCACTCACTTCTGCTCCCGTTCTTTCTTCACCTGACTGGACGCACCCATTTGAGATTATGTGCGATGCATCCGACTTTACCATTGGTGCTGTCCTTGGACAACACATCAACAAGATGTCGCACGTAATCTATTATGCTAGCCGAACCCTGAACGACGCCCAACTGAATTATACAACAACTGCGAAGGAATTCTTGGCTGTTGTATTTGCTTTAGAAAAGTTCAGGCCCTACCTCATCGGCTCTCCAGTCATTGTCTACACAGACCATTCTGCTCTGCGCCATCTTTTTGCGAAGAAAGATGCAAAATCTCGGCTAATACGTTGGATACTCTTGCTTCAAGAGTTTGACCTTGTCATCAAGGACAAAAGAGGATGTGAAAACGTAGTCGCCGACCATCTCTCACGACTTCCTTCTACGTCGTCGCCTCAACTTCCGATCAACGACGTTTTTCTGGATGAACAACTCTTGACAGTATCTTGCGAACCCTGGTTCGCAGATATTGTGAACTATTTGGCCACAGGGTTACTACCGACTGAATGGTCAAGTCAGGACAGACTTCGATTCTTATCCCAAGTAAAACACTTTTACTGGGACGAACCCTATCTGTTCAAGTACTGTCCCGACCAGATTATTCGTCGGTGTGTCCCTGACGATGAATTCAAGAGTGTGCTGTCATTTTGCCACGATCAAGCATGTGGCGGGCATTTTGGCCCCAGAAAGACAGCTGAGAAGATCTTGTAATGTGGTTTCTACTGGCCACAACTCTTCAAAGACGCTCATGACTATTGCAAAACTTGCTCCCGGTGCCAACACTTGGGCCGGATATCCCGGAGGAACGAGATGCCGCTCCAACCAATCTTGGTTGTGGAGATTTTCGACGTTTGGGGGATAGATTTCATGGGGCCGTTTCCCAGCTCTTTTGGGAACTTGTACATAAGTGGGTCGAGGCTGTGCCCAGCCGGACTAACGACAACAAGGTTGTCGTTAGGTTTCTTAAAGAAAACATTTTCTCCCGGTTTGGGCATCCCTGAGCGATCATTAGCGACAATGGAACTCATTTCTGCAATAAGACTTTCGAGGCCTTGATGCGGAAATATTCCATTAATCATAAGCTATCTACGCCCTACCACCCCCAAACATGTGGGCAAGCCGAAGTTTCAAATCGGCAAATCAAGCAGATACTGGAGAAGACGGTTTCCAAGAACCGTAAGAATTGGTCACTGAAACTCACTGATGCCCTTTGGGCATTTCGAACTGCTTATAAGACCGATCTTGGCATGTCTCCCTATCGGCTTGTGTACGGAAAGGCTTGCCACCTCCTTGTGGAAATAGAGCATCGCGCATTTTGAGCGATAAAGGAGCTGAATCTGTCTCTCGAAGATGCGGGCAGCCATCGGAAGCTGCAGTTGAACGAATTGAGCGAGCTTAGGGATGAGGCTTACGATAACGCGGTTGTCGTTAAGAATCGAACAAAGGTGTTTCACGATAAACACCTTTTACGCAAAACTTTCGTACCTGGTCAACAGGTACTGCTTTACGACACCCGGCTACACTTCCATCCAGGAAAGCTCAGATCTCGCTGGAAAGGGCCATACTTTGTGCGGAATGTGTATCCGCATGGCGCTGTGGATTTGGAGAATCCAAAGGACGGTTCAATTTTCAAAGTAAACGGATACCGACTTAAACCGTACCTTAGCGCCGAACCAACAGAGGAGCTCCTGGTCTTACAGGAGCTGGTTTACCCTGCATAATCTTCCTCTGCCTACCACCAAATTTCGGTTATCCAGCCAAGAACAGTGGACACTGTTCCAAATAAGTTTGGGGGTATGTACCTTTTTGTATATATTTGTGGATATTCTTTTCCAATTTTACTATTTTTCTTTTTTTTTCTAACAACAAAAAAAAATTGTGTATATCTAACCGAAAATTTTGACCCTTCAATGATCTCTTCATGCAATGACAGTGAGGACACTGTCCAGTTTAAGTTTGGGGGTACGCTCGGTACGCATTTCTAACCTTCGCATTCATATGTATATTTTGCATCTGCATACTAAAATCTATAAAATCCATAAAAATCAAAAAAATTTCTAAAAACATAAAAACTTTTTTGTCAAGTTAGCTAGTGGGAGAACTCTGATTCAACATTTCGACGGTTTTGTTTGATAAGATAAGAATAACTAAGTCTTATTTTTAGATTTTGAAAACCTGAAAGATAACTCTCCTTTGAAGTTAACTATAGCTGATATACGTCTTCATATCACACTACACGTGTCGTGAGTTTTGGAAATTAGATGACAAGTCTTTTATGTCTAAACACTTTTAAATGGATAAATAATTTTCTGAGGATCAAATAGGTTTGTTCTGAAATAAGTAATATCAAGAATAGTTTATGAAGTGAAGCGAATATGAAGGAATGTTATTGATGCCTTAATTGGAACTAATTCTGAAAAATAACCCATCTGAAACTTGATTGGAATGATTACACACCTAACCCACTAAACACGTCTTTTATCCAAAAAAAAAATAATAATAACTGAACTGCCGGTTATATCTCCGTTCGCATTGAATCATCATGATTTTCACGCTAAATTGTCTTTTGTTTTTGGGCCTAGGTAACTTGAGTAATTAAGTCCGCTGGGGTGTCTCTACACCTAATGCCCTAAAGCCAACTGGTTTGGGTGCATTGGCTCAAAGCTCGTTAAGAAGCCTAGAAAGTCCAGATTAAAACAAAGTCAAGCAAGTGTTCTCTCCGAGTTAAAATTCCTAACGGTTCTTTGTGTGAGAATAATCTTGACAAAAGACAGGTTTTTATAAAAAAAAATTTCTAACGGAGATATGAAGGTTTTATTCTATGATAAAGACTATTGCACGTTCACAGAGGTGTATATGAAATGAAAAACAAGAAAAATGTGGAGTGAAAAATAAGACCTAGTTTCCTGTTAAGGAAGATAGAAATTCTGAAGTTGAAACCTTACTGGAAAACGAAACTTGAAAAATTCTTAACTCTTTATAAAACTTATGTGATCCTTTTAAAAAATTTATCTGGGCTGTATTGTGTGACATGATGACTTTAATCAATCCTTCTGGAACTTAACGACACTATTTGCACTGCACGTAAAGACATATAAAATCTTAAGTTAAATAGAAGCGAGGTGTGAAAAATAAGGGTTCAATAGTCTAGACTTAGGATCATAGAATTGTTATTTTCTGAAACAAAACTTTAGGGGTTTGAATCATAGTTATTTTGCAAAACTAGCTTGACCGGATTTTGTGGGTAGTATCCGCTGAAAACCCTCAGGAGACAACACTCCTCCTACTAGGGACACCTAGAGATTTAACGGCTTGTTGCACATGCTCAGTGCAATCGCGTTCCCTGTGAAAGTGGGTTAGGAATTTTTGTGAATAAATTGGCTTTGCTCGAGACGAGCAAATGATAAATTTGGGGGTATTTGTTCATATCAGATTTTTGCATTTTTATATCGCCCAATTTTTATCACATTGCTTATCGGTAGGTACTCTTGAGCCGTGTTTGTTAGTCAATTGCAGGATACAGGTTCTCAGCTCTAAACAGTGAAATTCATGGAAAAGCACGACAAATTCCGGATTACTGCCAACCACAGATAAAACACGGGTCTCCGCTCTCTATCCGCATGTTGCCGCACACCAGTTTAAGGGACAAAATGGCAAATCAATGTCATTTTCATGCACAAAGCTCAATGTCAACACAAGATCCAACATATCTACGCGGAGCTCAAGAAAAATCATGGCAAAAGATCCACATCAAATCACCTTTTGATCTGCTGAAATTCTGGAAAAATTGTGAAGAGTTTTTGAGAAAAAAACATATACCACACAGCAGACAACATCAAACCAGGGAACCCCACAAAAACAGAGGAGCCAACTCCTCTATATGGCCGCGGAACCGCGGCATAAGCATGCTTAGGCCGCGGCCGTACGGCCTCGTCTGCTGAAGACATTTTGGGGGCATTTAGGTCATTCCATCTTGGTTCTGAATATTGCCCTAGAGTTTCAGTTTCCTGCCTATAAATAGTCCAGAACTTGCCAAGCCAAGGGTGTTTATTCTTGTATTTAGATTTTAGGATATATGTTGTTATTCTTCTTCCTTTTCTCGTCTCTTCTCCATTAAAAACTTGTAGTGAGCTTTTGTGAGTGAAGGATGAATAAAAGAGTTTTTTTTGTTACCATGCTTGTCTTGTTATTTTGTTAATTATAATTGCTTGTATTTTTCATTTGCTAATCTAGTTGTTGTTATTTGTTGTTTGTTTGTTTCTTGTTCTCTTTTTCTTTATCCTTAAACAGCAATGATGCTTAAGCTTGATCCGTGCCAAAGTGATGTCTCAATTAGCTAGTTGTAATCTTCTAACATCTTTCTTTCTATCTTCCTCCCTTGTTTTATTTTCCTTTTTCTTGTAATGGGTGAGTAGTTTTCTCACTTGTTAGGGTAGGATAAGGAAAGTTTGAGAGAAGGAAATCTCTCTCACTCTTTTCTTGCCCAACATTTTAATTCGGACTCCCGTTAATTGAACCACAATCCGCTCCCTACGGCACTCTATCCTACATGATAGCGGTGATTCCTTAGTGAGACCGGTTGTGGTTGGATTAACCGGAGATTAAGGCTAAGAGCCAAGAACGGACGGACAAGCAACAAAAGGAAGAACTTAAGCGTTGAAAAGCCTAGCTTATACTCGCAAGTTCCTTCCTAGTCATGCTAATCCCCGTTGTTGCCGATTACCGTAACACCGATATTAAGAGTGGCAACGAAAGAAGTGAGCGACTCCTAATTCAAACTAACCTAATCCTAACCCTAATAAGCTCTCTTTATATAACATTTTAGCACATAGTTAATCTCAAACAAACCTGGACATTTGGACTTAACTCGTTAAAGCACATAGAAAAAGATTCTCATCTCCCTGCGGACGACCCGTACTCAACCGGCTAGCTATAAGCGAAACCGTCTTGATTGCGGTAATAAACTTGAACACGCAAAAACTCTACCAATCAGGTCCTGCACAAACCAAATGCAAAGAAGTCAGTGACACGAGCAATATAAAAGCCAAAAGCAAGCCTAACTTACCGATGAACTCAACGAGGCTGAGCCCGGCCCAACTCAAGACCCTCTCAGATAGCAGCACGTCGAATCGGGGGATGGGCTCCCACGACGCCACTCTCACCGCGGCGGGGTCATTGGACTGGTTCCCCGGCAAGCATTTTTCCCTCGACCACTTGGTAGGCACGAGCCAGTCCTCGCTCTCGGAAGGCGAGACGAAGAAGAACTTCTTCTTCCAGTCGTGAGTGGAAGAAGGCAGAGCCACAACCCCTGTCCCGGCGGCGTCCCCACTGTCGCTTTCTAAAGGAGAGGTAGACCCACCTCGGGTCGCCCGCTCGACCCCTAAGATGATTTTTGAAAACGAGGGAAGAATCGAGAAGGGAAAGCCTGAAAGGAACCGCCTGTAACTTCAGACGGATCAGGAACCCGAGGAGAATCCTCCATGAATTCGGCACTAGTTGGCCAGGGGCTAACCCGAAGAAGTTCAGCACTTCGACGACCTCGGGAGAGAAGAGCGGGCGCATTCCACCCCTAAAAGGCTTCCAAGTACATGGCGATCTCCCTACCCCGCATTTGGTCTGCCCTCTCTCCCTCCTTGGCCAGACGAAGCGTATAACGTGAGGGGATGTGGAAGCGAGCCCGAGCATTGGCGAGCCCGTCCTCATGCCTCACCCAACACGAGGCGCCGGGGGCAGCATCTACCGCCTCCCTCCTGGGGGCTGCCCCCGCCGCACGATCCCGGGGAGAGGATCCGACCCCTACTCCCCGAGAGGACTCAGGCTCAACTAAAGGGTCTCTAGAACCTACTCCTACGACATCTACTGACTCTACAAAGGAAGACATCTAACCTTGAGAAGAAGGATTCTCGGGAAACGAAAGCGGAAGAGAGAAGACGAGCGCCGAGCAACCAGGACTTAGAACGGGGAAATATGAAGGAGTAGGGGCCCTGGAACGGGCCCCACCCCTATTATCACCGCAAGCGACCTCAACCAACGGCGCCCTTCATCTTCCGCCAAAACGCCTCCTCGCGTCCAACGGCTCCGATTGCTCCACTTGTCGTTCCCACACTGGACCGCGCCCCGTCAGACGCCGCAGGTCTGCACACGTCGTGTCGGCCAACCGACGCTCGACACGTGGACCATCGCTTCAGTGGCAGGATGCACGAACCGGCGCACCTTCCTTAAATGCAGAGATCTCGCTCTGATCCGCTGGCAGAAAAGACAGCTGACAGCCCGGGGACGCGTCCCGACAAAACCTTAGGAGGGAGCTCACCCCGGACGGCCCGGCAGTCCACTCCTGACCCGACCCGCTAGCTGGTCGGGACAAGAATGGGGGGCTAATGATGATGCTCAATGTTGGCGGTCTCCAAGATCAGGACACTTGGCGGATGACGTGTCCCAGAACTCAGAAGAAAGGGCCACAGGGGCCGACCAGGCCACCCCTGTACCCGACCTGCAAGCACAAGCTGGCTCACCTCAGAGCCCCCTGAAATTTGGCCTCCTCGGCCTCTCAACTCGTCCCGAGCTGCCACAAGACCGAAAACTCCTCGGCCCTCGCGCTCGTTCCCGAGCTCCTTTGCCAAGGCCATCTTCCTCGATTCCTCCGACCGACCAACTCCACCACTCGCAGGCGTAACCGCCGCTCCGCAAATCTCGCCACGCGCAGATTCTCCGCCAGCAACATCCCACGTTCCACGCCATCACGATCCCCATTAATGGGCGATCCGCTCTTTACGCGGGCGTGACGTCGGGAGCGTAACTGCCGACGAGATTCTCGTGCCTGCTGCTGCGTGCTGCCGCCACTATATAAACCCCCATCACAGAGGGGTCAAGTAAGCCATTTTTTATTCCACTTAGCCGTTACTCTGCTCGGATCTGGTACTAACCTGATCGTCGGAGGGTCCTCGGTGGTACCAAACCACCTCGGGACTTCTTTACAGGTACTCGGCGTTAAACTCCTCAAATCACCAATCTTCTCAAAACCCATTGAGACCCACACGCAACAAGAGATCACCTTCCAAATCCACCGGGAGATCGACGGAAGACAACATCTGAGGGAGACCCGAAAAGGACCTCCATCAGTTTGGCTTAACCGTTGTTAAACCCAAACAAGCCAATAATTGACTGAGAAGTGTCTTAGTAATTCTCCAACTTCATTTAAATAGATAAATAAAAAAATGGCCGTAAAGTAAGAATCATGATTCTATCCCGTTTGAGTCTATACAAACAAACAAACAAAATTTTATTTCAAGGGATGTGACATATAAAACCCGATATGTACCGAAACCCATAACCAAGTTT
This sequence comes from Agapanthus africanus, assembly GCA_030015575.1. Classification (NCBI taxonomy): domain Eukaryota; kingdom Viridiplantae; phylum Streptophyta; class Magnoliopsida; order Asparagales; family Amaryllidaceae; genus Agapanthus; species Agapanthus africanus. The sequence continues at coordinate 920,881,285 of JASDDO010000019.1, forward strand.
TGGCAAGTGAAAGATGGAGATACTGTGATTTCATCAAACATTTTACACTGCATAACAATGCAGTAACATAAAAATGAGATGTATTACAAACTCTTCCAAAAGAGTAGACTAACCTGGAGAATGAATCGAGATAAATTGCCAGGGTTCTTCATACTTTGGTCTCATAAATATATGTTGATGACACTGCCAAGCCCTCAACATCATAAGTTCGTACGAGCCTCTGCCTCTTCTCCGGTGACTCCATCCAACAGAATTCGAGAAGGAAGCATTGTGTCTGAGCAACACTCTTGGCTATGTCACACGAGCATCCCATGTACATCCCTCCAGGTAATAGGGTAATTTGGAATCCTCCGTCGAAATTAATCAAGTTGTTCGATACTGTTCCTGTCCAGTGAACATTCGTTGTCCGGCCACCCGCTGAAGTTGAAGTTATGTCCTAATTAATGGATCATAGGTTTAGCAATCGATCAATAAATAGTTGAGGGATATTTATTTTTCAACAAAGTAAATTCAAAATATAGAAATATAGATGGACCTGCATCCCTGCTATAGGCTCTACAGGCACGCATCTGGTCAAAGACTATGTTGAAAATCAACATCAGCAACTTCATAGTGAACGCCTATAAATAAGGGGGTTCATCCCCAGGAATTATGAAATCGGTCCAAACTCCTTGCATTTAAGCATGAACTCCTTTCATAGAGCTGAGCTAATATGAGCATCGTAGGGCTTGTGAGCAAGGCTGCTCGCCAGCCTATGACGAGTAATCTTCTTGCACATTGGTTTTAAAAGGTATCAAGGAGCTAATTGACAAATTAGCCTCATTTGATCGAGAAAAATATGCTCCCCTCTATGCAAGCTTCAACACAAACCATCTCTAACCATCTCTACTATGCAATAGATTGTGATATGCTCGTTAAAACTTCTGGATCAAATGAATGGTTTAAGGATTGCATCAAAATATTCAGGGAAAGTTCTCCCCTTTCAAGGGGAGAGGGTGTGGTTTAGCCAGCTTATTGCTGAAAATAAACAATTAGTGTTGTGCTGACATTTTTTATAACATTTTCTTGAAACGCACCCATTAACAAGTAAAAGCCATTTCTGTCATGTTAGAAAGATTTCTCAGTATACATCATAAATATTGTGGGGGTAAGAAGAAGTTGGATGAATAAGGCTATCTAAGCTTTAAATTCTGGAGAAGCCCAATATTATGCACATAAATTTACCAATGAACAACTTTGAATGAGAATTTCCAACAGAATGCCACAAACCTGGATTAGCTGACCCTTGTCATTCATTTCAAGAACAGCCACAGTATCGGCCTCTGCAATTGTTGCTCCATATACACCACTTCTCTTAGTTACAGAATGACCTTCCGATCGACCCAGTACTGGAGTTATCCTAGTTGAGGAATCCTGCCAGGATTGGAATAAAATTTGAATAAAGACATAACTGGGCATTACGAAGGTATATAAATTATATGATATGGTTTTAGGCAAATTGGATCACTACATCAGTTTGAGAATAGTGATAATTGCTAAATATCTCTAGAGCCACGACATAACTGAAAATAAGTGCATTGTATTGTTGAAAGATAATTAGTTAGGATAAAAACGTCGAAGCCACATGCACCTAAGAAATTGGGCGGCTCATTTCCTCTTTCTTCAAGAAAAATAAGAAGCATTTGAAGGGCACCCTTCAGGTCCATTATATGGAATGCTCTTGCCCTCATGTTCTTCTACAACGAGAAAAGGCAATTCTGGCAGACAACAGAAGGCCGCCGAGAAGGGATTTGCAAGTTTCTGGTAGAGGGAGATAAAAATAAAAACACCAAGTTTCATGTTAGAGGTCCAAGTGACCTAATAAGCTATTAATGACGGTACACAATTATAAAGTCTGCCGTTTTAATGATAGCAGGAGCAGGAAGATGCAAAAATAGTTATATAGTTAAGGATGATTGCCAAAGCATGATCGAGCCGTTTTAATGATAGCAGGAGCAGGAAGATGCAAAAATAGTTATATAGTTAAGGATGATTGCCAAAGCATGATCGAGTACTCTTCTAAAATGTAAATCAAACTTTCTGATAGTTGAAGTTGAACAGATTCTTGTAACCTGATAGTTAAAAAGTTAAGGATGAATGCCAAAAGTTGATTGTTGTTCTAAAATGTGAAGTCAGTGTGCTATTGGACATGTCTAGTAGAAATAGAGATATGAACCTGAGTTGAAAGACTATATAAGTAGTAGTTCGCTAGGTTCCTTAAAAAGTGATGATGTTATGAACCGGATTTATATTTAAATCATTACTTTACCTTGAGATTTAGTCAAAGAGAGAAGATTATATATTTAATTACTGAAGCACTCACTTGGGAGATTCTTCCCCTGTGTCATCTTCTCCAAGCACACCGGCTCGAAGTACAGCTTCCAACATTCCAGCAGTCTGGTATCTCAGAGAAAACGCCTTTTCTCTAGGAAAGAAACCAATCTGAAGACTAAACAGGAGCACTACTCAAAGCAATCACCAATATAATCTTATAAAGATGAACATAAGAGGATCCTTAGATATAAAATTCCGAGCTTTACGTATGAAATTCAGGTGGAAAAGATCACCTGTTGATATTTATCGACAGTAAACATGTTGGTCTCTTTAATTTTGTACTGCGCCCATTCAGGTTCCAAATCTTGGCCTGCAATTGGGGTGCTCGAAGGAGGCTGCTTTATGTACAACCTGTAGATTCCATTACCAAATTTTTTTTTAAAAAAATAGATAAAAACCCAATCAAGGCCTATACAAGCTAAAAGAAATGGCAAAAGAGAAGCTGAACTTCAATATGGGGCCCACACATGGATACACATGAGTTTTTAATACAGTGGGACTCCATCCAAAAGACTCAAGCCTTATCCGAAAGGACATTCCCACATTCTCAACACTCTCGGTTTGGATCCACAACACATGGATGCACATGGGCTTTTAATATAGTGGGACTCCATCCAAAAGATTCAAGTCTTACGGAGGTTTATCTCATCTTATATCTTATACTCACATGCATCTCACAATTTTACCGAAGTGGGATCATATTCCCACATTCTCAACAAATGCCATCAAACCCTCCTTTCACTAAAATCACAAACCTACTCAATATTTAAGATGTTAGTAATAAAATTAAGGGTTAATTGCATAGAACCCCTCAACTGGCTTACTAGCACCTGATATCCCTGGACTTAATTAGTTGAGGGGTTAGAAGTGTTATTTCAGCCTAGATCGAGAACAACTCTTAGAAACTATATTAGAGACCATTACCAACAAGAAGTTCAGGCCTAAGTGAGGTCCTTCGTGTCTAGTTGTTCCCAAAATTTTCCATATGACAGGTGAAGATGTGAATTTTAGTATAATTAAACATCGTAGCTACAAAGTGGATTGCTAATAGTTGTAGTAGGCATATCTTCCTGCCCTTTATTTTTTGGGGTAAAAAACTAGACGAGCTGATAGGATCATAGTTGCTGCAGAAAGGACAGGGGTTAGGTTAAAACACATGGCTTGAAGTGGATAAAAGGATCAGCATATAATATTTAACAAACGAGATGACCCTTAACAGTGCTAAATGAAGAAAAAGGGTTCCTGAATTGTAACGTACTCATCAATCTATGTTGAGCTCTTCTTTAAAACTGAAGGCCATGTTATACGTCGAGCATTAAAACAAGCAGTTTAATACAACAAGAATTTAGCAGAAACAAATAATCCAACTATATTTATTACAATTCAAGTTGCACAGTTAAAAAGAAAACGATATAACTGTTAACATCTGATATAACTGAAATAGAAACAATAAAAGCCTTAACAAGTGGACATACTGAAAATAAAAGCTGATAGGCGACTAATAGTCACCTATCAACTTTTAGTCACTAATAGTGACTATTAGTCGCCTATCAGCTTTTATTTTCAGTATGTCCACTTGTTAAGCCTTTTGCTGTTTCTATTTCAGTTATATTTATCAGATGTTAACACTTGTATCGTTTTCTTTTTATCTGTGGAACTTGAATTGTAATAAATGTAGTTGGGTTATGTTTCTGCTAAATTCTTGTTGTATTAAACTGCTTGTTTTAATGCTCAACATATCTATACCGGGAATGGAATTAAGCTTATTAGATAAGCATAGTTTCGTAAAGTTATCCAAACTTAACTCCAAGATCCTGATTTTGCCATGTTTGGCTCTCAATTTGGAGTTTAGAAGACTCTGGTTATCTAAACTCCAAAGTTGAAATAACCAGAGCATTCTTAACTCCACCAAATCAAGTTTTTACTCCAAAAATAATGAGAAGAAAACACTCTTTTTGGAGTTTAGACAACTCCAAAGCCCTAAACATATTAGTTAAATCCATTAATAGCACGAATTCTGACAAATCCCTGATCTAATAAAGCCCAAAGAAGAGAAATTCTCTCTAGAACTAAACTGACTGAAATCCTCACGTTTGAATGAGACTGATAAGTTCATCCTCCCCGTACGAGCTCACAGCCAGCTTCGTGCTCGCAGTTTGCAGTACCTTAAGCATCGAATTGCTGCGATTACAAAACCCAAAACCCTAATAAACAGACACAAATTATAAAAATAGCACAAGTTCAATAAACGCGATGGCTACTCGCATAGAAAGAGCCGTTCCATTTCCCCAAATTGAGATCAATAAAGCGACGCAATACATCTACGCTCATCGGCCCCTCATTGTTTTCCTGCTCAGTCACCGGAGACGAAGAATAAGACGGCGACGACGATGCCGTAGGTCGAAGCTCCCGCCTTTGGACTCGAACAAATGGAATCGAGAAATTGAACTCACAGATTCGTTGTAAAAGATGAAATTTTGAGGAAATAGGATTGGAAATGGGATGGTTTTAGGGCGAATTGGCCTTCGTTTCGAAAGAACCAATGGAATTGTTTGAGTGCATTTGGGAATTAGGGTTTCCGCCATGAGAGAGAGCGAAAGGGGAAATGGAAATAGCGCGGCTATTGCTCATTTTAAACCACCCTTAACTACTATTGGATTCATTAAACCCCCTTAAATTTTAGCCTTATTAGCATTCAATCCTCTCGAAATAAAATAGCGTGTGTTTGTCCCGCAACGTATCCCCCGCTAACTCATTTTAACAGCTCAAATTTGCAAATCGAAGATGCTTTGGATTAACTAGGTCTGGTATTCTGCACGTGCGATGTAGATGAATATATTTTGGACAACATTTACCGAAGTAATATGTAAAACAATTTATTCTAAACATCACATGAAATTTTCTAAAGATGTCTATAGTTTTTCTAATTTTAAATTAAATGAATATGGTTAGTTGTGATATTAGAATTGAGAAATTTATAAGTTATACAAAATAACAAATATATAAGAGCTTATGTGTAAACTTATAAAGTATATCTCTATTTGGGTTTTTTAGCATGGGAGAGAATGCGTAATGAATGAGAGTGAGAGAGATTATTGTCTTTTCATCTTCTAATTTTCTATGATGTGGGCATCTCCAGTTCTCTACTTCGGCTAACGGAATTTTGTTATTTTTCTATTTTTTATTTTGTTGATTAATGACATCATATAAGGATTTATGCTTATAATCTTTACTATTACTGGTATTTTGTGTTAGTGATATATGCCCTACAGACCATTATTTATAGTACTGGATTGTATATTAGATTTTGGAATCCCGGGAGATACACAGATATAATAACAGTCTTGCTCAATATGATAGTATGATATCTGGTTTGATTCTATCTTAATATGTGTATATGTTTCTTTTAATATATCGCTGATACATATCGATAGAGCCCTCAGGATCTTTGCTTGGTTACAAGCATTGTGATGGAAGTCACACTTGTGGGGGCTGGGTAGTCTATAAGCACATCCTTAAGCTTGTCCCTAGTCGTAAAATTATCGAGATAGGGTATCGATACTCCAGAGTAGACTAGTGTATACACTTCTTATCCCCGTCAGGGGAGGCGGCCTGTTCCGCAACCATTGGTATACGGTACCAGAGATAGTATACATGTGCTCATTGGGTTATTAGTTATACTGGACGAACTTGCTGGGAACTGCTGGTTGGTATTATACATATCGTCAATTAGCAGTTCCCCGATGACATGAGTACAGGTTAGTCCGTTGACTTGACATCACTATTCCTCTCGAGTGTGTTCCCACTGTATTTAGATTACTACCCTACCACGGCTCAAATGAGCCGTACAAACAGGTAGTGGTTGGGTGCAGTCCCGAAGCTCTTAGAGGCAGTAGGGGTTAGAAGGGATTCGTCTCTTCCGGTATTGTGAGTTGATATCGCATTGTGTTCGGATATCCAATACACAAAGTCCATCGCCAGGGCAAGTGAGATTTACTGGTAGGTACACCGGTAGTTTCTCAGGGTGTACTGGGCTCTACACCGACACGACTTATTGCGCTATTAGGGGTCTAACGTTTAGCACCCCCTAGGCCCAATATGCGATACTCTTAGACGAATAGACCGGACTGTACGGAGATTGTCACGAATAGGCTCAGCAGGGGTTCGGATGTGTTTGCTCGTCGTCCTTCTTTTCGACAGGTGCCTGACCAGCCGTTACGTACAGTTAGTGCCACTGACGGACTTGTGGTTAATCCCACTGCCAGCGTACTGTCGAGTCTTTAGAGTCCCACACAGAGGGTTTTCCTGGTTCAGGCAAAACGATGTAGAGACCGTATGGTTTTACGTGTAGGGTTCCGATCATATACGTGTACTGGCTACACGGATATTGTTCGGACGGATAATATTAGTGGGCTTACGATTAAGCCAGATTCTAGTATTATATTATTATATTATTTTTATCTCTTTGTATTCGTATTTTTTACAGTATGAATACGGGTATGTATATACAGTGAGGGCATTCTTGTAATTTTTACAAAAGATACTTCGAGAAGGGAACACCTCATTTTGGTTTAATTTATTTTTGGAAAATAGATTAATGAGATGAAAAATAGCGATATTTGTGGCATGGGTAAAGCATGGCTAATTCTTTAGTTTATTGGTTTGCACTTGCTATTCAAGCATGGCTATAATTTTCTATTGAAAATAATGCATGCTTGATGTGAGAAAAAGAATGAGCCATTATTCACTTACATCGACACTTGTTCATTTGCATTTTCTCATTCTCTCTCTATTTTTGCTCTCCTCCTTCCTCAAAACCCTAACCCTCACATGAGTTGTGAATCCTAGGGTTATTTGAGATAAAATACTCCAATTAACTCTCTACATCTCCTAAGCTATCAAGATTAGCAAACTAAGTACTTTAGTTATCTCGGTTTTGAGGTTGGAGCTTGAACCATAGACTCTGGGGTGGATCGTTATCGACACGAGGAGGCCGACGACCGAGCTAGATCCGCACCTTCTAGGAGCTCAAGAAGAAGAGAAGAAGACCCGAAGGACTTATATCAAGAAGGTATAAAACTCTATTATAGTAGTTTAGAACGTCTAAGTGTTTAGCTAGTTATGGTTTCCAAAAAGATCCTATATGATAGGTCGATGTTGCAGGTCATAAAAATTGTTTTTTGTAAATTCCGCCTCCGCACAAACCGCATGGGGTGTGAGACATCGACTTATAATGGTATCAGAGCCTACTTAAACCTTAACTAAGTTGTTAACAAGTATTTAGATCTTCAATCGACGAAAATTATCCGAAATCGCATTTTCATTTCATGCTTGCTGCTCGTTTTTTTAAAGTTGTTAAAAAAAATTCAGTGACCTAAAAAATATGTGCAGGCATTTATAAGACCAAGGAAAAAATTCGAGCACTTAAGCTCATAATTAGATCGCTAATCCGCGGCCGAATAGGTCATTTGGCCGCGGATCCGCGGCCTAGTTATGGCCAATGTGCTCCATTTTTTTCTGTGGTTCAGGTTCATGAAAACGTGATTTTTGATATATTTGGTTTTTGCCCAGATTTGTTTGTGTACTGATTTGTACATGGGGTAAATACGGAAAGTTATATTCGATCGAAATTCTAAATTCTTGATTAACTGTGTATTTTGTTTGTATATGTGTTGCTAAACGTCTACTAATTGCTATATGTCGATTAGTGTGGGTTGCACATATCATGTATCTTGTTGATGGTTTGTGGATATGAAGTATTGGATCGTCATGAATGAATAACCGGGGGATATGAGAAGAGTGTTCTTTTCTTTCATTCATGTATATTTGTAAATTGATATAATATTATTTTGCGGGGCACATCCAGGTTGAGCTTGTAGCCACCGTTGTATTATTTCATTTATTTTGTCGTGTACCGAGGATAGACCCAAGGAGGGGTGCACAAACTATCGAGTTTTTGAAGTGCCGAGTGGCCTACTCATTTCATCGAGGGAGGTTTTAACGACCATGCTTTTTAATACCTAATAAAATATCTTTTATTTAATATTCTAGTATCAACTATCAAGTAGTTATTTACGTGTTTCATTGACAGAAAAATATTTTTTTAAAAAGTGATGTTAGGGATTTTCAAAGCGTTGAAAAATAATTAAAGCAATTTTCTAAAATCTATTTATATTTTCTAGGCTTAAAATGTTTTAATAAAATTTTTATAATGCATTAAAATAATCTTCATATTTTTATTATCGATTAAAATAATTATTTCATAATTAAAATATTACCAAGGATAAGATAGATTTTTAAAATAATTATGCTAGCTAACAAAAACTATATATATGGAAATATTATTTAATTTTAACCCAAAATTATTTTTAAAATGAAGGTAACAATAAAATATATTTTCTGGAAATTTCTTATATTTTTCCCGTATTTTACGATATTTTTAACAATTTTTTTAAGCTCAAATTTGATTTTCTTAAATAAACAGTTAGATTTTAAATTTAAAAAAATAAAATAAAATTATTAAATCCCCTTGATCCTGAACTGTTGGATACAAGATCCAACGGCCCAGAACCATCGGCAGCGCCCACGTGGTGGAGACTACGCGAAAACGCATGGTCTCCTCTCGTGGCCACGTGAGCGCGCAGGCGAAGCGATCCAGGCCGTTGGATCATAATCCAACGGCTGAGATGAAGGGCGGCGGCGGCAGAATCATTGGGGAAATGATTGGAGCTCGGATTTTAGGGAGATTTAACAGTTTTTTTTGGATTTTTTTGTTGGGGAAAAGACCCTATAAATAGAGACCTTCAAACTTTAATTTCTCACACCTCAGAACTCCGAAAATTCTGAAAAAAATACACACGCCTTCGTACCGACGACGCTGACGCTGTGGTTCCACCCAAGTATTGAGGAAAAATCCAAGCACAGAGTTATTGAGGATTTAGTACGAGTCTACATTTTCGACCCATCGGCATCTAACTCAAACAAAAGGTAGGATCCGCCTCTCTCCACTCATCTGTCACTTTCCTTCTTTTAATGATCTTAGTTTCAACTTCTAATCACCAACCTTATATTAAAATAATGTTAAAATATTTCTGCATGCCTATTTTGGTACCCCTTAATAATAAGAATTTGACCGCATACTTAAAATGGTTTAATTAATTATCTCTATATGCGTGAATATTGCACCATCATCTTACATGGAATATGATATGCTTAAAGTTATAACTCATGGGGCATCAATCCACCCACTTACCCATGTTACCAATATGATCTCGAAATAGATTACTTCCACAAAATACCCTCATTTCATTAAAATGTCGTGTATGTTTAAAATATCCATATGAGATAAGATATTTAGAATAAATGTTTTAGACACTAAAACGATATAGTTTTTATTTACACTTTTATCCACCAACTACTTTAGTTTTGTTAAATTCCTTTACCTTTTGAAACGGGGTAATACTAAATCTAAATAATTATGATATGGTTTTTCAATTTAGCCCCTCTCACTCGAGAGAATATCTTTATATTAATTTTTCTTAGCACATTAACTAAAGTTTAATAAGTTATCCTAATAGGGGAATATTTTATATGAATCACCCCGTGGTTACCAGACAATCGTCCCGGAAAAGAACACAAATTCCGCCGCCCATGTGCAGCGGTTGTCAACGCGGAGTCGTTCTTGTAGAATAACACCTCTAATAGATTACCCTAATAATAAGGTAACGTTTTATGTAAATATCTCGTGGTTGATCGGAAATCGTCCCTGAAAAGGATACAAATCCTGCCGCCCATGTGCAGCGGTTGCCAACACGAACGTATTTTCTAAAATGTTAGCTCAAACTTAAAACACTATAATTCTATAAAATTATTAATTACAATAAAATACCCCAATCCATCCTAAAAAGACATAATTTCATTTAAATATCTTGCCCTTTACTAAGAGGCTATTTTCAACAAAGACCATATCCCTTATAACGATATTTTTCAAAAGATTGTCTAAAGCTTTATTAAAAGAAAATTTTCAAATAAATACCCTAACTTTTTATTAAAAGCATATTTTCTCGGTAAAATACTATGGGTTTTAAAATGATAAATATTCTAAACATCGGGGTTTTCTTATAAAAAATAAATATCATTAAACGTTATCATCCTTTATTAACTAAGCATTCTATAAAATGATATGAAGCACCTTACAAACTTTAAAGATAACAAGATAAAATGAGTGGTTGTGGAAGGCCATTTTAAATGAGATCAGCTGTTTAAATACAAGTTACGACATACATGACACATGATACGGTTAGGGGTAGAATGCGTGGACTTAGGTATGGAATACTTATATATGAGGATCCCTGCAGACAGGGTGAACAGTCCAATGAGTGGACAACTACTAACCCGATATTCAGGCGAATACTAAACCTACTTGAGGGCGAATGATCCAATATGTGGATGGCATATGATGTGGAAATTCCATACCTAGATGTATATGTACTAACTCTAAACCTTTACACCGAATAACGAGGATGGGTAGTTTGATTAGGCAAGGAGATGCAGAACTCGGATTCCTCTACTATTCGATCGTGATTCCGGGAAGTGAAACGGTACATTTTGCTTCCCCAGTTGTTGTTCCGTGGCCACAACGGAATAATCACGAGTATCCAGACTCTTGTTTAACAAACTAATGTGAACTTTTACCTTCACTTATACTTCATACCACATACCTTCATACAACATACACCTCATACACCATACTCATGTTCACGTATACCTCTGTCAATATGTCTTAATTTTATACCTTTCATACCTTTACACCCATTTACTTCATGTCGGCATGCATACATCATACTTTTATATACACCTGTTCGTTTCTATACTCTTACTTCCTTATGAGGCAATCCTACCCGAGTATAACTCGCTAACGGACTTTCCTTTTCTCTCTTTTTGGAATGTCCGTTATATGAGAATGAGTTTTATGATGAGGATCAAGATGTGGAACTAATTAACGAAGATTATGCAGACTTGACGTCGGAGGATTAACTAGTTTTCTTTGTTACCCACCTGTTTAGGGCTTTGCTTCTTTTTGATGTAATTAAACTATTTATTTTATTTTACTCTTTTCCTTGTGATGTAATAAAATTTGGTTAATAGAAATAAATGCCTTTCGCTTTTATTGTTTTATTTTAGTACACACCCTGCATATTATAGATATTCTTACGCTTAACGTAATTATATTGAATAGACCACCTTCAATACAGTTAGGTTGCGGACCGTGCCACGTCACTCTTCACCTTCTTTTGGGAAGTGGGGCGTGACAGAGGTTGCTTCACTTCGGGAATTTGGCAGGTAGTTTGCCGCACCCGTAGGGGTCTAGGATGGGGTTTGGCTATTCATCACGACCGTGGAATCCGTTTTTCGTTCTAGGCTAAAACGAAACACGGAAATCCTAGTATATCCAATATATTCATCTGTGTTGCTGTGATCTGTGATCTGGAATAACTATTATTGTGTGAGACGAATGGTTATATATATATATATATATAATAAATGTTGCTTATGTTTTGCACTCGCGCTAGTCCAGCCCCTGCTCTGCCGTTAGTTAAGTAACCTAACGGTGCATGACGGGGCCCCGTGGCGAATGCGGATGGTATAAGCGTACGTTCTATTTTCGTTTTTTCTGCAATGATGGGACTAAATGATGGGACAGCATTAATATTGTTTAATGCAAAGAAAACAAACCAAAGTTAAATCGTTGGAACAATTTCAAAACCACTCGGTTTTCTTTTAAAATAATTTTTAAATGCGGAGCCTAAACCACTAAGTTTAAAAGCTATCATGATTCCTTCGACTATATCAAGTTCATTACGTTCACGGTTTTCGCTAAAACCAGCCGTAGCTCTCCGTCATTTCAGATGGGTATTCAGTAGTATTCAAGCTATTTATTTTGACCTTCGCCAAGGCATAGTGATTGGTAGCTGCTGGGTATTCATCTGTAGCATAGATAGATGCGTTAATCTGGGACATGCGTATAGCTATTTTGGCCTTCGTCAAGGGTTTGTACGAATGAGTTCAGATTAACCTAGACAATGATGGGTAGAACTTGACTTGCGTCTTATGATATTTTGGCTTTCGTCAAGGTCATAATCGCCTGAGGCAAAAATCTACATCGGGTGTTTCAAAGGAAAAGGAAACTTGCTAGTCTTGCATACCATCTGGAGTGTGATAATTTTGGTAGGATTTCTTCAAAGTTGTCACACAATGATAGTTAAATCCCGATCCTACCGTGAGTTTTATTACTCTTTGGGAGAGTTTTTCACTTTACAATCAATGCTATAAGCCAAGTAGGTGTCTAGAATGGTATTAGTGAGGCTACGCCTCCAGGGAAAAGAGCTTATATAATTAAGGAACTTCGCGAAAGTATTGTAAAATCTCCCTCGAAGTATCGACACTAGCCTGGTCAAAAGGTTAAAGCAAGAATTGTAGGGTGCAACTAATCCCGACTAATTCTTCTTTTATGGTTTGAAAGGGGATTTGAGGAAACAGTAGGAGCCATCATGTTTAGATAAACTAATAACCAATCCAAACTTGCAAGAGTATCATGATGAATGTTTCTTCTCTCTCTCCTAATTGCAGTGACCAAAATGACCGGGCTTAAGTTACTGCTAGATAAAAATATATTGACGGAGCCAAACTATAAAGATTGGTTAAAGAATGTCCAGATAGCCATAACCTATGACAAGCTGGACTACCTCCTTACTACCAAAGCCCCCGCCGTCTCAGGTCCAGATTCCACCGTCGCGGATATAGAGATCCGTAAGACATGGGAAATAGACTGTGCGAAAGCCAAGTGCCTCGTGCTGGCCTCTATAGATAATGAACACCAGAGGCGGCACAAGAAAATGGACTTAGCTTCTAGCTTTCTCTATACCAAAGATTTATATGGAGAGCAATCTTGTATCGTAAGATACGAGACCTCGAAAAAATTGTTTCAGACGAGATTGGCTATCGGGTCATCTGTAGAGGACCACGTCCTTAACATGATTAGCTATATTGAAGAGCTCGCGAACCTTGGGACCACGTTGGAGAACGAGTTGTATACAGACTTGATTCTACAGTCCATCTCCTCTACCTATGCCCAGTTTATCTTGAATTTCAATATTCAAGGGAAGGACGTTACACTTCCAGAACTCCTCAACATGTTGAGGAGTGCAGAGGGCACCCTAAAGAAAACCAGAGAGACACCCGCTTTGCTTATTGGGGAACCTTCCTCCTCTAGATCCAAGGAAGAAGCCAAGGGGAAGAAGAAGAAGGCCCCTACCAAGTCGAAAGGCGGTGTCAGTAAAGTACAGGGAAATGGTAAGGAAAAAGTTGGGGGGCCAACAATAGGGAAAGATGAATGCTTCTATTGTCACAGGAAAGGTCATTGGAAGAAGCACTGCAGGGCTTGGAAAGCCCAGAACTGGGATTCGAAGCAAGTTGTGATTTCGGTTTCAGGTGTGTTTATGATTGAAAACTGTCTGTCAATCAACTCTACTTTCTGGGTAATGGATACCGGTTCAGAATCTCATATCTGTAATTCATTGCAGGCTCCAAGAAACCGTAGAGTTATAAAGGTAGATGATATGACCCTCAGGGTTGCTAACGGAGCGAGCATGGATGCCGTGTCTGTAGGGGAATATCATTTAAGATTGATAAGTGGACACATTTTGGTTTTGCGTAACTGTTTTTCTGTACCTAGTTTGACATGTAATATCATCTCTGTATCTTTACTATCTAAAGAAGGTTATGATTTTACATTTGTAAGAGATGTTTTAAATTTCCACCTTAATCATGGTTTGATTGGGTCAGGTATACTAGATAACGGTATATACATATTAAATCAACACCAGGTTTTCAATGTTCAGAATACACTTAAAAGAAAGTCTCCAGAATTAAATCAAGATTTCTTATGGGATTGTAGACTAGGTCACATCTATGAAACACGGTTGACGAAGCTACATAAAGAGGGATATTTGGATCCGTTTGAATATCTGTCTTATGTAACTTGTCAATCATGTCTCAAGGGAAATATGACAAATACTCCATTCACTGGACACAGAGTAAGAGCCACCGAGATCTTGGGACTCATACACAGCAACGCGTATGGTCCAATGTCTACACATGCACGAAGTGGTTATTCCTACTTCATTACTTTTACGGATAATTTCTCAAGGTATGGACATGTATTCTTGATGAAACATAAATCTGAGGCCTTTGAGAAATTCCAAGAATACAAGAATGAAGTGGAAAAACAAATAGGCAAAAGTATCAAGACACTTCGATCTGATCGAGATGATGAATACTTAAGTGCCGAGTTTTTGGATTATTTAAAAGAGAATGGAATTCTCTCTCAGCTTACTCCTCCATATACACCTCAGCACAACGGTGTATTGGAAAGACGGAACCGCACCTTATTAGATATGGTACATTCCATGATGAGTAACGCTGAGTTACCGCGATCCTTCTGGGGTTATGCACTAGAATCTGCTGCATATCTTTTAAACAAAGTTCCTATTAAGTCTGTGCCTACCATACCATATGAAATGTGGAGTGGGAAGAAGCCCTATCTTAAGTATCTTAAGATATGTGGATGTCCAGCTTTTTTCAAAAAGCAGTATACGGGCAAGCTCGAGGCACGATCAATACTGTGTAAGTTTGTGGGATACCCAAGAAACTCCAGGGGGTATGTTTTCTATTACGCAGAGGAACAAAAGGTTTTTGTTTCTCGACATGCCCACTTTCTGGAGACTCAATTTCTTGAAAAAGAAATAAGTGGGAGCGCAATAGAACTGGAAGAAATTCCAGAACCACAAACTATTACTGAAAGCATGGTGGAACCAGAAGTTTCAAAAGAACCGGACGTTCCTGCGCCACTCCGGAGATCTAGTAGGCAGTCCCATCCGCCTAAGAGATACTACGGTTTTCTCGTAAACGGGGATAGAGAGGATTTCATCATCAATGATAATGAGCCAACTAGTTTCCAGCAGGCCATTACGAGCAGAGACTCAGTAAAGTGGCTGGATGCAATGCGGACCGAAATGGAATCCATGTACACCAACAAAGTTTGGACTTTGGACATTGCACCTCAAGGGGTAAAACCTGTAGGCTGCAAATGGATATTCAGAAAGAAGATTGGTGTAGATGGATGTTCCCTCATAAAAAGAGAGAGAAAAGGGAAGAGAATTCCCCATGACTCAAGCCTCGCGTGTTAAACACGTGAGCGTTTATATGTAGAGCATATAAGTGCTGCAACCAAATAATTAAAGACTACATAGGCCTCACGTGTTAAACACGTGAGCGCATATGTGTAAAACATATAGGCATAAAAAACCTACACTGGGGTCACGTGTTAAACACGTGAGAACACCCTTTTGAAGCATTAACTTCAGATACGCATAGAATTAAATTCTATTCTTGTATACAAAGCATATGAGTATTAAGAGTAAATGGCCAAATGCCAAATTGACCTTACGTGTTAAACACGTGAGCACCCATATGCAAGGCATATGGGCGCCAAATGAAAGAAGCTAAATAAGCCTCACATATTAAACACATGAGGGTGCTTCCTTATGTAGAATTAAATTCTACTCTTGGGAAATACCTTCCTGGATTTTTCTAAAAGAGAAAAATCCTCTATGTTAAACAGAGAACCGTTGGATCAAAATTCCAACAGTGATTAAATATAAAATTAAATTCTATCAGGGGAAAATACCTCCCTGATCTTTCTAAATAAGAAGGATATTTTCTGTTAAACAGAAAGTTGGTGGATCAAAGATCCAATGAAAAAGAAAATATTTCCTATATTTTTCTAAACAGAGAAAGATTGCGCTCTGTTAAACCAAGCACCCTTGGAGTAAAAATCCAATGGTGATTAAAAATCACCGTTTTACCGAATAAATTATGTATATGGAAAAATATTTTCCCAATCTTGCTAAAAACAAGAAATCATATTCTGTAAAACAGAGACATTTGGATCAAAGATCCAACGGTGGGTAAAATTTTCCAAATCAATTTTGAGACCAATTAAATCAATTAGAATCTCCCAATGAGAGATTTTTTCAAAACTAATTAACAATTTGCCTCTACTATATAAAGAACCCAAGACTTCAAGTCTCATATAGAGGGAATAAGCTTCGGAAAAATACAGAAAGCTTCCAAAACAACAGAGAATTCAATTCTCAAGAAAAGAAGAAGACTTTTCTCCTCAAAAACCTAGATAAAGAAAACACAAAGATCAAAAACCCTTCTCAAAGAACTTAGTTCTTCCTCTGAATTAGAGATCCACAAGACAAGTCTTCCACAAGTTGAGAATTTAATTCTCATCGGGAAGATCTTGTTCTTGAGAATCAAAGATTCAGAAAAGAACTAGAAAAAAGAAAAATAATATATGTTCTGGGAATTTAATTCCTCCGAAATTAGGGTTTAACCCTACATAAAGAACTTAGTTCTTATAAAAAGAAAAGAAGAACTTAGTTCTCTAATTAAAAAATGATCCAAGATCTTCAAAACGGAAATCTTGATGATCATCAATGACTAAAATGTCATTAACAGAGATTAACATTTCTAAAAAGAAGAAGAACTTGGCGTCTCACGTAAAACACAAATGAGCAAAATTAGTGCTTAGCACTATTATTGTGTCTCATGTGTTTTCCACGTGAGTGCCTTAAAAAAAGAAGAGTTAAAACGCCTCACGTGCTTCCCACGTGAGCTTCCAAAAGAAAACAAAGAAAACTTATTTGTGTTGATTGGGCAGCCACCAAGTAAAGCAGCCCGGCACACCAAAAATAAAGCAGTCATGTGAAATACACATGAAACAAAAAAAAAGAGGCTGAGCGTCTCACGAGCTTCACACGTGAGCACCGGAGCTCTAGCGAAGTGCTTAGCACATCTGTCTAAAAAAAGATGGGTAAACAAAAAAAACCCGAAATCAATGCTCAGCACTCACGTGTTTCTCACATGAGTGCCATGCAAAGTGTTTAGCACTCTATATTCAGTCAAAATGACTAAGTACTTAGTACTGATTGGGCAGCGCCCATATCTGAGCGCCTCATATGTTTCACACGTGAGCGCCAGAGAAAATTAGTGCTTAGCACTATGGTAGCGCCTCACTTGAAAAGCACGTGAGCGCCAGAAAAATTTAGTGCTTAGCATAATTCCAGTGCCCCACGTGAAACATACATGAGCGCTGTATATCTTAGTGCTTAGCACTGCTGGGTAGTATAGAAACCCAATCTCAGCCCAAATTGACTAAGTTTCTTGAGCTTAAATCTCTTTGATTTTAAATCAACCGAGCCCATATGCTCGTGATTTCCAAACTGATCTTAATCTCAAACATAACTAATGATCTCTCATTGATGATATCCAAAATGATATTCATCCCATATCTCTTAAGGTAATTTTAGTCTCAAATGTGACTAACGATTGTTAGGTCCACCACAACCCTTTTTTCCCTCAAATACGGGATTTGGTTCAAGGGTACATCTTTCCACACCTCTGATATATGTCGTTGTAATTCCTTAACGTCTTCAGAGAGGTGGCTGGTGTTGGGGTCAAAAATTACACCCCGGTTGACCAAGTCAAAGTCGAAGTCAACCCCAAGTCCCAGGTCAAGTGGGCCCATGCCCAAATCGAGCCCCGCGGCCGGTCTCTCCCGTGCCAAAATGAAAATTATGTAATAAATAAATAATGTAATTTTCATGAATAAATATAAGGAAAATAGGCATAAAGCCAAATTTTTGTAAAGCCCATGGCTCATGTGCAAAAGAAATGAGCACATGAGGTATGAGATGAGCAAAATGCCATTTTGTAAAGCCCAAGGGGCTATGTGTAAATTTGTAAGCCTATATAAAGTAACATGATGATGAAATGAAAACAATAATTGATTCCCCTCAAAAGACTAGGGTTTGTGCCTCCTTCTCCTTCCTCAAGGTTCTAAATCTCCTTCTCTTTTCTGAATTAAACCAGGAGTTTAACTCTTCCTTTTCTAAAAAGAAATAATTTTTCACCATAAAACCCACGAAGGAGAGCTCAGATCTCCCATCAAATTTCTAAAAAGGGAGATTTTTAAGTCTCACCCTCTTTTCTCTAAGATCCAGCCAACAGAGAGGATTAAGAAGGAGACCCATCTTCAAAAATCTTACTTTGGGGAAGATCCGAGGCTTGGGAGAAGAAATGGGTCCCCTTTGATCATCTTCAAAGATTTCTGCGAGTTCAACTCCATTTGTCAAAATTTTTGGGAGTTTAACTCTATAAATAAAATTCTTTTAGGAGTTTAACTCCATTCAAAATCTTTTGGAATTTAACTCCACAAATAAAACTCTTTTGGGAGTTTAACTCCACTCAAGATCCTTTCGGGAGTTTAACTCC
Source organism: Agapanthus africanus (assembly GCA_030015575.1). NCBI lineage: Eukaryota > Viridiplantae > Streptophyta > Magnoliopsida > Asparagales > Amaryllidaceae > Agapanthus > Agapanthus africanus. Next base: position 920,900,059 of record JASDDO010000019.1, read on the forward strand.
TAATCCCGGAGCTAAGCCCCTTTTTCTGCAGGAGTTTAACTCCTGATCATGTGTCGGGCATGTGAGGCGCTGGTGCCCAGCGCCCACATGCCGGGTGCGGAGGCGCTGGCTCCTAGTGCCTATATGCCTTGCACGTGGCCCGCGGATGCCCAACGCCTATGTGCCGGGCGCGTGAGGCGCCCAGCGCCCACGCGCCTTGCACGTAGCCCGCGGGCGCCCAGCGCCCACATGCCGGGCACGTGAGGCGCCGACGCCTAGCACCCACGCGCCTCTCATGTGGCCCATGGGCGCCCTGCGCCCACGTGCGGAGGGCGTGAGGCGCTAGCGCCCATGCGCCTCTTCGTGGCCCGCGGGCACCCATCACTCATGTGCCGGGCGCTTGAGACACCGGCGCCCATCACCCATGTGCCGGACGCGTGAGGCGCTGCCGCCCAGCACTCACGTGCCGAACGCGTAAGGCGCTAGCCCGCGGGCGCCCAGTGCCCATGCACTATGCACGCGTCCTTAGGACGCTTCTCACCCTCTTTTGCCACACGCTCCACACTAAAAATACCTTCCCCGTTAGAAAAAAATTCTAACGGGGCGCTACCCCGTATCCCGCAAGGGGGCTGCTAGCCCCCTTGACCCCTAGCCCGCTATTCGGGTAGCGGGATCCCTGTAAACTCTGCGAGGCCCCCGACACATCCAAAAACATAAACACAAGCACCGCACATTAAGTTCACATGACTAGTTGACCCGTCAATCGGAGGTTCCTTCGCTTCAAAGGCGGGGGTAATTAACGGCAGCTTAGTTCGCGGCTGCCGGAGATTCGGATCCCCACAATTAATAAACCCCGGCCTATCTTAGGCAGAGAGAGTTGTAGTACGCCTGACAAGCGGCGCGTATTCCCATCTCAATAGGGTGATGAAAAACACCCTACAGCGGGTCCCGACAACCAACAATTCTTTTCTCATCCCAACTTGATGTAAAATTTCATCAAGACAGGGAATGATACATCCCACATTGATGCACTTCCAAATCGACGTGCACACCTTAAATCGGATCGCACCCCAAATTAAGCGCATTCCATGTCACCATCGTTCACTCTGCCACGTAACAAATACACGTGCGCGTAAGATGAATGTTGGACCGAAATGTCCCTAAACTAAAAATGGACCGAGATGTCCTTAAAGTAATATTTGCCTCAAACATAGCAATAATGGACTGAAATGTCCCTAAACTAGCGCGTTGCCCTAAACCAGGGTGATAATAGACCGTGATGTCCTTAAACTAAAATAATTGGGCCCAAATGCTCATGTGTTTAAGTCAATCTTAATCTCAAACCAGATTAACGGTCCTTAAATAAACCAAATCAAATCTAAAATATACGGATTTGGACTGATCCGCGCCGTACGGGCGGCGACATAAACTAGTCTCCGTATACAATCCATGCGCAACTACATAAAAACAAAATAACACACAACACGAAGTGAACTGCTGGAGAAGGAGAAAGTGGTTATCGCAATGCGGTAACGTAATTAACTGCAGGGGCTTGCGTCTGTAGGGAAGAGCGTCCCCATAATCAAAAACCCTTCACAGATGAGCGGGGATCTGATAAAATCTGCTACATCAGTCGCATCTATCTAAAGCTCCGATATACGGTGCCATAAATCAACTTGGTATCTTTGGAGAGGTGGATGGAGAAGTCCAAATAGTATCTGCCCCCAAATTCAGGCAAGACGTTCAATCCCAATTCGTCTCTGTTTTCGGAAGTAAACAGATTCTGGCACGCCCGATGGGACCTTTTTCTCTTTCCACTCCACACTTCATGTGTCGTGTTTTGCGAACAAAATCGCGGTTCGCTATGGTTGCCCTTGGATTCGAGGTACTAAAACTTGGTGTCTTTCTCCTATGCAAAAAATCGATGGCTTCTCACTGCACTGCATGCAACAGCAACTCCGGCTCCACCCCAACTGGTGGAGTGACCTATGGGCCTAATTTCAATGCTAGTGGGGTAAGTCACACAAGCAACTATTGGATTGTTCTTTGGGACCATGCTCCCACCGGTGAGTTTCTGTGCCTCAGTACCACAAGAAGAAGATCCTAAAAGGTCGGTATTCGATCAACTGACAACCACAATGGCACCTCTCAACGGGCCATCCAAATTTGGAGTCTCAATCTTCAACAGACTGAGAAAGAGCACAAGCGGGCCCGCAAAGAAGCTCGTGATACCTGAAGGGGCTATCCCAAAATGGCTAGCTCTCCCAACTCCTGCTACGGGCGAAGCCGTCAAAAGTGCTTCCCCCATCAGAAAGTCGGTCTTCAAAAGATTGGTCTGCCCTTCCCAAACTTTAACAAAGACGTTGGACTTCAACAGGCTGACACTAATTGTTGCTCCTCAGCAAAACCAGGGGTGTGATGAAGCCGCTTCCAAAACTGAGACGGTCCCTTCAACAAGGCACGCTCAACGTCGCCACTGGCGCCGAGTGAGAGAAGCTGGGGGAAACTCCCCCTTTGGACTCACCCCACCAGCTCCAATGGTAGAAGCCGACGCTGCTATTCCAACCGGGAACAACTTTGAACCGCTTAAGAGGGTGCGCAAAAACTCCCCGACAACGGTGCTAAATAAATCACCCCCGCCTGTAGAAGTTACAATGCAGGCAAAGCCGGAGCAGCCTCATCAGTGGCTCTCCTCGTAAATTCATAGGGTCTGGCGCAAAGTCCAGGACTCTGTGATTGACAAGAACTACTCTCGTCGACCAAAGAAATCGAAGGTTCGACAAGAAGAGGACTACTCCTCCATCATACAGCGGAGGACTTTCCCTAAGAAGGTGCCTGTCATAACGGCTCCTTCAACTCCAATCTCTCATAAAAAAACGAGACTGGAGGAAAGTCTACCGCTTATGGAAAATTCCAAAGGCGACAGACCTAAATGCCCTAAGGCCGGGGGCATAACTATACATACGGTCTACATAGCTTCGGGAAAAGAAGAAATCTGTGCTTCGGTGAGTCACCGATCGCAAACTCGGTCGCTAACCAAGGCTCAGGAGCAACAACAGAAGCTCTAGAAAATACTGACCAAAATGGCAGTACTTACCGGACAGAAAGAAAGTCCGGAAAAAGAAGCTGAACAGCGCTAAGAGCAGGATACCGATACAGAGTTCCTGCGAAGGGTGCTTGAGAGAAAAGACAAAGAAGCTGCTGAACAAGCTGCCAACATAAAGCAGATGTCTCTCTTATTCCAGGACATGGTTGAAATGATGATCCAACCAGAACCCTCGGCCGAAGATCCGCCGATAATCGTCGAGGATGACAAAGGAAACATCAAACCCTCCTTCGTCCTTATCAACAGCCAAGGAGGAAACAATCTCCAAGGCCACCCTTGATGATTATATTGCTCAAAAAATAAGAGCTCATCAAGCTAATGAAGCTGCTGGCCAAATCGTCAGAACTGGGCAACCGTATCCAGGCTGGTATGATCAAATCAAGTACCTGCCGGGACATACGATCCCCAAATTTCATAGGTACAAAGGGAGAGGCGACCCTCACCAGCGCGTCGCACAGTTCAGAGCTCTGTGTGGCAACACTGGAGGCAACTACAAATTGTTGCTTCGCCAGTTCGTCGGCAGCATTTCAGAAACAGCCTTTGAATGGTACTCGGAGCTCCCAAATGACTCCATAAAAATATTCACAGAGATGGAACGGCTGTTCACACAGTGGTTCGCCAGCGTGAGCGAGCGCACTCCAATTACGGCATTAATCAATGCCAGGGTAATACCAGGAGAAACTTGGGTCTAATACGCGATCCGGTGGCGGAACCTGTGGTCAAAGTGCGAACAACGCATTGAAGAATCTCCCGCCGTGGGCATGTTCATTGGGACCATTGATCCTCAAACGACTGCGTCCCAGTACATGACATTCTTCAAACCAACCACCTTCTAGGCTCTGACAGATAAACTGTCCCAAATGGACCAGATGGGCCATGAGCCTTCCTCTTCAAATAAGGACCCTCAAAATAATAAGGGTAAAGGGAAAGCGACCTTCATTGCCAATACGCAAAAACAACCGAGCGGCCCAAAATCGGCTGCTCGCGAAAACAAACGTGCATCCGCGCCCATCCTTGGAGGAAAGACTAGAGCGCGCTTACTTGTTTCCCCACGACAAGACGAGGAGACTATTCGAATTGGCAGTGCATAATAAACTCATCATATTTCCAGACCCGCGGCATCCACCGCAACCCGGCGATGTCAACAACCCTAACTACTGCTCCTATCACAGAATGGTCAGCCACCCAATTGAAAATTACTACGTCTTCAAGAATTGGGTCGAAGACCAATATCAACAGGGAAAATTCGCGTTGTCTGATAACTGGAGGGTAAACCTACCCCAGAAGCATACTCCCAAAAAGGTGGACGCACAGGGGGCATCATGCTCACTCGTGGAAGAAACTCCATGGGAAGTCGTTCTTTCAGCAAAAACCAAAAGAATGCTGAAGGATCTACAAGCATGTCTGGCAGTCAGGTGGAAAAACCCACTTGAACCCGAAATCATCGAAGGGATGCTGAAATCACGTCCCGCACCAAAAATTGTTGACGGGGGGAAAAACTCCCAAGTCAAGCCTTCAAAGTTTTCGAAGAAAAAGAAGAAGATCAAGAAGCCTGTGCAGCCTGCCGAGTATGACGACAAGAGAAAAAATCTACAAAAGTACATTGACGCGCTGGAGCAGTACAACCAGAAGGCGCGGACACCGGTCATGCTCAAAGAGTGCCTCAAGCATATTCTTGAGGACGAAGATAGTGACCACGATGAGGAAAATGACTCATCAAAAGACACCGAAGACCGTGTAGCAAGTTGCCACATAGTCTCCCATTCGTCGTCATATGGCGAAGAAGCTCCCTCAGCGTCAGAAAACCATACAGAGGAATTGGGGGCGGAATCGGCACTAAAATCTCCAGAACTGCCAGAAGATCCGATCGATAGGCTGTTAAACGAAGCCTTTCAAAAAAGTAAAGTTGACCGAGAATGCGAAACATCCATATACGAAAAAGCTAAGCATCAGCGTCAGGATAAAGAAGCTGCGGTAAGGACGAGTCGTAAAGTACTCTGACCAAACCAAAGCATACCTACTACAAATAAGAACGAGATCATAACAGAGAAGCGGTTCGCCAAAGCCTTGTCAATGGGAATGAAGCTGCCACCTCTCGTAAGGAACACTCTCAGGGTCATATGCTTCAATGGAGAAGATGCATGCCCAAACTACTGTCTATATCATCAGAGGGTCACCCACCCAACCAAGGAATGCAGTGCCTTTAAGAAGTGGTGGTAAGGATACGTTGCCCCATCAAAAACACTTCAAGAGGATGAAGCACGAAACTCGTGCTCATCGGCGGCAAAATAGTACGACAAACGCACATGAAGAAACGACTGGCAACTGTCATATGGTTGGTACCAGTTTGAAAGGGGGAAAACCCCAAGTTCTTACCTTCGAGAGCGATTCTAAGGACGAAATACCCCTCAGCCCTCTCTTTAAAGACTCCACCTCCGAAAAAGAAGAAGAGGGGAAGGACTGCGAGAATATTTAGCGGGTAACCACACGCTGCCTGAGAAGAATCTCGGACCTACAAACAAAGGTTCGAACGAAAAGGACAAAGGGAAAGGAAAAATCTACGAGGAAATCGCCATCGATGAAGAAGCAGTCAAAGAGCTCGCGGCAAAAGATCCGCCTAAGAAAAACAAGGTGGATTACAACGTCCTGGCACATCTAAGGAAAATACCCTCACAACTGAGCATATTGGATGCTCTACTCCTGTCCAAAGAGGCACGAGATTCCCTGATCAAGGCATTATAAGATCCCGATCAGTTCCAAGCTTTCTTCGTAGAAGAGAAGATGAAAGATGAACTAGCAGAGGTCCACACGACTGACATTACATTCAGCGATGAAGATCTCCTCTTCGGTACATGCGACCATAATCACCCGTTATACATCACTGGGTACTGCCATGACATCAAGATAGAGAAAATCATTGCCGATAACAGATCCTCCGTTAACATTCTCAATATAAGAGTGCTGAAGGAGATTTGCATGAACGTTCAACACCTCGCCCAAGATAAAATTATCATCTCTGGGTTCGACTCACAGTCATCACGGATGCTTGGGTCCGTAATACCGACGCTGCGTTTTGGGATGCTCGTCACTGACATCAAATTTCATGTCATTGACGCCAAGACTTACTATAACGCTTTGCTCGGCAGGCCTTGGTTACACGAGTACAACGTCATCCCTCCTACACAACATCAGTGTATGAAGTATTTCAAGGACGGCTCGGAGTACACCGTCACAGGAGAGCTAAATCCGTTCTCCGTAAACGAAGTCCGGAAATACAAAGACGCAAAGTACTTCCTACCAGGCTTCGAGGATACCGAAAGGTGTCATAAGCCGGAGAATAAACAAAAATTCATCGCTACTATCCTAATATTTGGGAGCGATACCGAGAAAGATGAAGAAATAGTCTACTCGGGGCAATCCCAAAAAGAAAACAACAAGCCTGGATCATATACTCCTATTTTGGTTTTTGGCAGCGACTCAGAGGACGAGGCCAACACAGTGTTCTCCGTCCGCCCGTCAATGCAGACTTTTACTGAAGCAGATCGGAGTATGCAAATCACAATGGCTCCTCCTCGACACTACAAGGAACTTGATGCGCTCCATACATACAGCGTACAAGAACTGCAAACTTTCTACATGCCTCCTAAGCGAAGGAGTGAAAAGGCGATCCTCTTTTACCAATATACGGAGACCAAAGTAGAAAAAGAAGTTTGGCATGGTGCCGATTTTGTACTCGACAGGTTTCAACCAATCCTTCTGCTAAGATACTATGCGGAGGGATTGAAAAGGCTGTTAAGATGCCAAGGTGTACCCCTCGAACAAACTGTTCGACAAGCCCAGTTCAACAAAAAGATCTGGGATATTCCTGTTGGCTATAGTGCCCTCAAGTCAGTTATTGTAATCGCAGGTACGTAATTGTGATGATTGAGGGAGGACCTATACGGATAGAACAGTCTTACTCGAGATGATAGTATGCTATCTGGTTTGCCTTTATCATCATGTACATGCATTATGTGGTATTACATATCACTATTATATGTTGATAGAGCCCATAGGATTCTTGCTTGACTACCGGTATTATGATGGCGATCATATACGTGGGAGCTGGATGGTCTATAAGCATATCCTTAAAATGTCCCTAGTAGAGGGAGTATCGAGACTGGGGATTGATACTCCAAAGTAGACTAGTGTATACTTATCGAGACCCCGACGAGAGGCGGTGGCCGGTCTCACAACCCATTGGTGTCAGTCAGTCACCTAAGATAGTATACAGGTGCTCATTGGGTTATGAGTACACTGTACGGACTCACCGGAAACCTGCTAGTTGGTATTATACCTATTGTCAGATAGCAGTTCCCAGGTGACATGTGTATAGGTTAGTCTGTCGACTTGAGATTGTCATTTGTCTCGTGTGAGTTCCCACTGTGCTTTGATTACTACCCTACCACAGCTCAAATGAGTCGTGCAAACAGGTTTTAGTTGGGTACAGTCTCGAGCCACATGGAAGCAGTGAGCGGATCGTCGGGGATTCGTTTCTCCCGGTATTGGGGGTTGATATCGCGCAGTGCACGGGTGGCCATCACCAGAAATTCTTGGCCAAGGTAGTCGAGAATTACTGATTATGGATCAGTAGTTTCTCAGTGGGTGATGGGCTTCATACTGACACGAAATATCGTGTTATTAGGGGTCTGACTTTATCCACCCCCTAGACTCGATATGCGATACTCTTAGACGAACATACCGAACTTCACAGATATTGTCACTAACAGGCTCAGTAGGGGTTTAGATGAGTTTGCTCGTCGGCTTTCCTTTCGCTCAATACTTGGGTAGCCGTTACGTACAGCTAGTGCCGCTGACGTGATTGTGGTTAAACCCACTGCCAGCGTATTGACGAGTCTTTAGAGTCCCACACAGAGGGTTTTCCTGATTCTGGCGAAATGATGTAGTAGCCGTATTGGATACGTGCAGGGTTCCGATCAAATGAGTGTACTAGTTATCCGGACTTTCGATCGGACGGTTGATAATACTAACTGGCTCGGGTTTGAGCCGGATTATTAAATCAGGTATTGATTTAATAATTTACGTATATGTATTTCGATATGTATATTCTAGTATTATGTTCTTTGTGTTATTCTATCTCTTCGGGTACATGTATTTCGGTACGAATACATGTATGTATATACAGTAAAATATAATCCGTGTTTTTTACAGATAACATTCTAGAAGGTGGACACCTCATTTAGTTTTTATCCATTTATTATTAAATGGAAATGAGGTATAAAGCTTGAGAGAGTGGAGTATGGTGATAACCATGCTTGCATAGTATGCACAAATGAATTATTAATTCATTTGTGCAAACTATTCAAGCATGGGCTTGATTTTAAAATGAAAGTAAATGTTTTACAAAACCAAGCATGCTCATTTTTTCTCACATGGTTAGCTCATTATTTTTGAGATGGGATTTTCTTCACTTCACCATCATGCTTCACTCCCTTTCTGGTTTTCCATGAGCTCCTCCATCTTCAACCTCAACCTCCTCTCTACAATCTCATAAGTTGAGAATCAAGAGAGGAGCTAAGATAGATAAACACATGAATCCATTCACTACATCCTAGGCACTTTAGATTAACAACCTAGAGCCCCTAGTTGCTTCACTTGTTTATGGTATGGAGCTAGAGCCAAGAACTACATCCCTCGGGTGGATCATCTTCGACGGAGGAAGACCGGTGGCCAAGTTCAGTCGGGGATGCCTTGAGGAGCTTGGGAAGGTGGTAGAAGATCGAAGGACTTGGTTTATTCGGTATAACCATTCTAACTTTTAGCTTTTATAGTTTGCTAGTGTTGGTTTATAGTTCGATCTAGACGGATACGTTAGTGCCAAATTTTTTAAACGCCAGTTTTTATTCCGCTCCGGCCACGGTAGATGGCCAAGACGCTATCGTAACCCAACAATTCCCGGGACTCAACGAAAGATACCCAACGGGAAAATGGAGACAACCGGGCTCGGATATGTTCGGTCTAAGAAATGGGAGTAGATCCACAGTTGCCGCGTCATAAATAGCTCCAGTGAAGCGGAAGACGCTCTTCCAAATAGCCGTGATGTCAAATCGGAGCAAGATCCCGCTCTAAAAACGTTAAGTCCGTCACTGGAAGAGCAAATTGATAGGTTATAAAAGAAGCTTATCAAAAGAGCCGGGACAATCACAGCCGTGAAATGGCCATTTATGAAAAGGCCAGGACGCAACGTCTCAGTTAGCAATTTGCGGAGAAAGAAGACTATAACGCTATCATCCCCGGCCCACTGTATGTTCTCGCGAAAGGGGAAAATCCTGAAATAGAGGCAAAAATAGGGCAAAAAGAAAACAACAAAGTGGATCCAAGATGCCATGCAATCGAGAAAAACTCGATTGGAGCCCGTTCTTTATAAAGAAGATGGGTCGGGAATACTCTTTCTCTCAAGACAAGACAAAGAAAATATTCAACCTTATCATGAAGCACCAAATGATGACACTTTCGGAGTCTCGGCACCCCGAACAAATAAATGAGATCCATCATCCGGATTATTGCTCCAATTATTGAGTAATAGGTCATCCCCTTGAAGACTGCTTCACCTTCAAAGACTAGGTAGAAGACCAGTATCAATAAGGCTGGTTCGCTTTATCCGACAGCTGGAGAGTAACCCTACCGTAAAACCATGAGCCAAAGAGGACCTATACCGTGAGGATAGGACCAGGTCAACATCAAGAATGGAAGCGAACTCATACCTGCCATATGATAACGCTCTCAAAAGAGGGAGGGCACGAGACTATGGATGACCTCCACATGTGCTTCGCAAATGAAGACGAGGACGGGGTGATCTCAGAGTTTCCACCAGCACCAAAAGAGCTGGAAGATGGGATACATACCACGGCGGACAACCTAAGAAAAATTAACTTAGGGACAGAAAATGATCCGAGACCAACGTTCGTCAGTGAACTGCTATCTAAAAAGCAGGTGGCCACGTTAAAAGACGTGCTCATGCAGTATAAAGATTGGTTCGCCTGGAACTATTCTGAAATGCCGGGTCTAGATCCAAAGGTGGGAGTACATAAGCTGGATATATCGCCGGGTATAAAGCCAATCAAACAGGCCCCAAGAAGGATGCGACTCGAACTTGAGATGAGCATCAACGCTGAAGTCAAGAAACTAATCGACTCCGGCTTCATCCAAGAAATTCAATATCCCGACTGGATCACTAACATCGTTCCAGTGATGAAGAAAAATGGGACGGCACGCATCTGCGTAGACTTTCGAGATCTCAACAAAGCTTGTCCGAAGGATGATTTCCCAGTACCTGCTACCGAGCTGATGATCGATAACACGTCTATCCATGAGGTCTTCTCCTTCATGAATGGATCTTTAGGATACAACCAAATAAAAATGCATCCTAAAGACCAGAAACATACTGCCTTCCGAACCCCATTAGGTATATTCTGCTATAAGGTGATGCCCTTCGGTTTGAAGAACGCTGGCGGTATCTACCAGAGGGCCATGATCGTTGAATTCCTCATCGATGACCTTGCAGTGAAGAGCAAATCTCACGAGGAGCTCTGGGAATATCTAAAAACAGCGTTCCAACATTTTCGGAAGTATAATCTGAAGATGAATCCTCTAAAATGCGCGTTTGGAGTCTGCTCAGGAAAATTCCTAAGATTCATCATACGTCACCGAGGTATCGAAATCGACCCCTCAAAGATCAATGCGATTATGGATATGCCCACACCAAGGACCCTCAAATAGTTGCGGTCTCTCCAAGAAAAGCTCGCGTATATCCGGCGGTTCATAGCCAAGCTCTCCGGAAAATGCCATCCCTACAGTCATTTGATGAAGAAGGGGACCCCGTTCATCTTGGATCAAAAGTGTTAAAGTGCATTGGATGAAATCAAACAATACTTGCAAAATCCGCCGGTATTGACTGCTCCGGTTAAGGGAAAACCCCTTATCCTATATACAACGTCCCTTGGGAGTTCTCTAGGCGCACTGTGGGCACAAGAAAACGATCAGGTAAAGAAGAGAGCTCTATACTATTTAAGTCGAGTCCTCCTGGGGGCAGAAAACAATTATTCCCCTATCGAAAAGCATTGCCTGGCACTGATCTTCGCAATAACGAAGCTCAGACATTACGCCTTGGAACACGAGGTCCATCTTATATCAAAGGTGGATCCTCTCAAATATCTAATGTCAAAGGCCATACTAACAGGAAGGCCTGCCAAATGGGCCCTCCTCCTGATGGAGTTCTCGATAACGTATCGTCCCCTCAAAGCAGTAAAAGGACAGGCCATTGTCGACTTTCTTGCGGAGCATCCGATACTGGCTAGCTCCCCTTTAAATTGCGAGTTGCCAGACGAACATGCGTTCGATACAACCAAAGAAGAAAATGATTCCCAATGGGAACTCTACTTCGATGGAGCATCTTTTATGAAGCAGCGAAAGCAAAACACCCTCATAATCAAAGCCGGGGTGGACCTTATCTTTGTGACTCCGCAAGGAGGGATATTGCGTTATGCCCTCTTCTTAATAGAGCCAAGGACTAATAACGAGACTGAATACGAAGCTTTGATAGCAGGTCTCGAGATCACTATCAATATGGGAATCAAAGACCTCCTCATATATAGAGACTCTCAGCTGATCGTCAGCCAAGTAAACGGCGACTATCAGACATGCAAGCCAGAACTGATAAAGTATGGCGAAAGAGTGCAACAACTGCTAACATAAATCCCTTCCTATATCTTGGAGAATATACCGTGTGCGGAAAACAGCAAGGCAAACGCGTTGGCCAAATTGGCTAAAGAATTGGCCGATGAAAACCTCGATGATATAAGGATCATTGTGCAAAGCCGCAGGGTTCTATATCTTCGGAAGACTTAATAGAGCCGTATGAAAGACAAGAAATGACCGAACAAGTAGCCTTTTAAATAGAGGACGAAGAAAAGGTCAAGGATTGGAGGGAAGTCTTCGTAGACTACTTCAAATCCCAACGAACGCCCAAAAAAGCGTCGTCTAGACATCAGCTCATGAAACGAGCTATGTCTTTCACCTTCGTCAATGATACTCTGTATAAGAGATCGTTCGACTATCTTTGGACAAGATGCCTGGGGCTGAAAGAAGCAAAGAAAGTCATCCAAGAAACTCACGACGGACTCTGCGGTTCTCATCAAGCTGGGCCAAAGATGAAGCTGAAGATAAAAAGAATGGGTCACTATTGGCCCACAATGATTCAGGATTGCCTCGAATACGCGAAGCAGTGTCACTCGTGCCAAATTCATGGGGAATTCATCCACTAACATCCAAATCCGCTATACCCAACAGTGGCTAGCTGGCCGTTCGAAATATGGGGAACCAATATAATTGGCCTCATTGAACCGACATCGTCCAAAGGACATCGGTTTATATTAGCAACGACCGACTACTTCTCTAAGTGGGCAGAAGCAGTACCACTAAGGGAGGTGAGGACGGAAGACATCCTCTATTTCTTCAGAACCCATGTCATCTATCGGTTCGGCACTCCGCGATGAATTATCTCGGATAATGGGCCAGTTTATAGAAGTCATAAAATAAGTAGCTTCGCACAACAATATAAAATAGATTGGAGATATTCTTCAGTCTATAATCCTCGGGCCAACGGTCAAGATGAAGCTTTCAGCAAGATCTTGATAAAGATTATAAAGAAAACAGTGTTCAGAAACAAAGAGGACTGGCACGAAAGGCTGCATGAAGCTCTCTACGTGTACCAAACAACATTCAAGACGGCCACGAATACAACACCACACACGTTGGTGTTCGGCACGGAATCAGTACTCCCCCTGGAAATAGAACTCCCTTCTTTACGAGTAGCGGTTCGATACGAGCCGACAGATGAAGAAAATGCTCATCTTTGGCTTGAGGAGCTTGATGCCCTCGATGAAACTTGCCTTATAGCACAGCAAAATCTGGAGGCTTATAAGGATAGGATGACACAGTCATACGAAAGACTGGCTAGGCCGAGAACATTTCGCCAAGGTGAACTCGTATTAGTTGTCAAAAGACCAATGATCCCAATCGTGCAAAATGGGGGAAGTTCGAGCCAAACTATGAAGGCCCATACATTATAGACAAAGTCTATCAAGGTGGATCCTACCTGCTCATGGATATGCATGGCGAAAGACCCTTCCGGCCAATAAACGACCGATTCCTTAAAAAATACTATGCTTGAAGAGTCATGACTTAGGTCAATGATAGATGGCGATGCTTGTGTCCGCTCGCTATCTTTCTGAATTAGAACTCCGAGAGTAGTATTCAAAAAGCTCCGTCGTCTCAAAAACGGCGACAACGGACCGAGATGTCCCTAAACTAACAACGGACCGAAATGTCCCTAAACTAATATTCGTCCCCAAAATGGGAATGCCGGACCAAAAACTGAAACTTCACCTCAAACATGGCAATAATGGACCGAGACATCCCTAAACTAGTATGTTGCCTCAAACATGGCGATAATGGACCGAAATGTCCCTAAACTAGCACATTGGCCCAAATACGGTGATGTGCTCTTTTGAGATCTATATTGCAATCGAAGTTCCAACGGCGAGGGTTGCAACTCAAGTCCCACCAGAAAATAGATGGACACCTGCGGTGAAACTAATCTTAGGAGTTCCATTGTTATAAAAAAAGGTATGTCCACAAGCGAAATGGGCACGGATGAAAACCCGAAAGGGCGCCGTGAGTAAAAACAGAAGGACTGCCGGTGAGCTTTGCGAAAAACCGAAAGGGCACGATCTCGTAAAAAAAACCCACGTGGAATCCTTACGATTCACAAAAGAGCAACACACTTAGGAATCCCCACGATTCCTAAGGAGAAATCACAGTTGCGGGATTCTCACAACTCGTAAGGAGCATTCCCCCTATGAGACCCTCATGATTCATAAGAATTCAAAAGCCTTAGGCAATAGATTAAACCTGTTTCCTAAGCCATCGTTGCCCTACAGGAGGTCCCATATTGACCCTTGTACACAATACACGGGCATAAATAAATATATCCCCCACCGAGTTCCATTTATGGTAAGAAATATCCCCATATGGTGAACAACACATGTGAGTCCTTACAACTTACAAGGAGAAAAATACTCTTGGAAGATCCTTACGACTTACAAGAGAAAATATCACTTAGGAATCCCCATGATTCCTAAAAAAAAAATACACTTACGAGATCCTCACGACTTGTGGGGAGAAACAACTTTATGAGACCCTTACGGCTCATAAAGTCAAAAAGCCTTAGTCGACAAGATCCTAACCCTGTTTGCTAAGCCACTTTTTGTCCAAATTAACAAAGGCAAATGATGATTCGCTCATGGAAATATCCTAGTTGAAGTGATGTTGATGCCTAAATAGGTATCAAATTTCAAGTCCTCTCATGGCAAATGATGATTCTCTCTTGGCAACATTTTAGCTGCAGCGAAGCTAATGCCACAATGGCTTGTTCCCCTCCGAAAGACGGCGCGATGGACGTCTTGCCTGAAATTCGGGGCAGATGCTAATTAGCGCTATCCGTTTACCTCTCCGAAGATGCCAAGTTGATTTATAGCACCATGCATCGAAGGTTTAAACGAATGCGTCCGATGTAGCAGACTTCGTCAGATTCCCCCATGCTTGAGGGGTTTTTGATTGTGGGGACGCTCTTCCCTGCAGGCGCAAGCCCCTGCAGTTAATTATGCCACCGCATTGCGGTAACAACTTTCTCCTTCTCCAGATGATCACTTCGTGTCGTGTGTGTTTATTTTGTGTTTGGTTGCCCGTGGATTGTGTACGGAGACTGAGTTATGTCGTCGCCCGTAGGGCGTGGACTAGTCCAAATCCGTATTATCTTAAATTTGGGTTTGGGGGTTGTAGGGTTGCTAGGCACGCTCACAAGGGTCTACGAGGCATCAACCATGCCCGATTAAAATTTTAGCCGTGCCGAACGACCCAAAGCCGGATCTTTAAACTAGGGTTTAGGCGAAAACAAGCATGTTAAACACTTTAACACTAAGTGAGAGGGATTACAACCTTTGTAGATCCGGTCCTTCACTTAAATAGCTCCGTGTAGATGTCCCCTTCGCAGCGATCTTGAACTTTGGACTCTAGAGAAGCTCCACAAGAAGAACGAACATGCTTGCTTCGATGACTTCGAGGCCGAAGATGAACTACGTCGGGGAGAACCTAACTCAAGCTATTCCTTCACTAGGTCATGAACTTTATGAAGAGAACACACTCTACTACATGGTAAGTGGTAGAGGATGAAGAAGTAGGAAGTGGGCTCACTTTAGTATTGATTTTCTCACACTTTTTCTCATGGCACCATTAGAGCTAGCAAGCTTTTCATGGAGCTTGATGAAGAAGAAGAGGAAAGAATAATCATCTCATCATATGAATTATCCTCCTCAATAATGTAACCATGGGTGAGTTAAGCTATCATGCTTAACTCATGTAGAGAATTGACCAAGGTATATGGTTAAGGGATGGGTTAACTAAATATCCGAAACAATGACAAAAGAGTTGACTTTGTCAATGTTTCCACAAGCTTCATGAAAGCTTGAGAACTTTGACAAAGTCTTTCTCTTTTGTTATTCTTAAGACATAAACAAAACTCTAATCTTTACCATAATCTTGGTATAAGTCTCATACACCCATTTTTGATGTATCATCAAGCATGACACAATCATATGTACACAAATATATATCACATATACACTTATGCACAATCAAGTGAGAAAATAAATCTTAAGTGAGCTAATACTAGTTAATGTAATGTAATATATTAAATATATAATTATACATTAAATTATTAAATCAACTCTTAATTTAATAATCCGGCTATAACCGACTAATATCAAAAGTAACAACTTATCGAATCGACACTTGATCCGATAACCTGGCTATATCGCACACAACCGATCAATGTCACAAATCGCGAGAATAGAATACGGTATCACATATCGTATCAATCTCGGTCCCGCACATATCACATATGCGCTCCTACTCCGTTTCGCTTGAGCCAGGAAATCTCTGTGTAGGACTCTAAAGACTCGTCAATACGCCGACAGTAGGTGATGATCATATCAAACACCCACAAGCCGCAAGCGGTCTGCTAAACGTAACGGCCACCCGGGTATTGAGCGATCAGAAGATCAACAAGCAAGCCTGCTAGTACTCCTGCGAATCCAATCAGTAACACTCCCGTACAGTCCGGTCTCGTCGTCTGATATGTCGCATATCTCGCCTAGGGGTGGTAAACGTCAGACCCCAGTAGCTTGATAAGTCGTGTCGATATGAGGTCTATAACAGTTTGAGAAACTACTGATAACACTTACCAGTAAATCTCAGCAACCCTGGCCAGGGATTTCCGGTTATAGCCAATCGAACACAGCACAACATCAACTCCCTATACCGGGAGAGACGAATCCCCTCCTATCGCTCATTGCCTCCATGTGATTCGTGACTGTACCCAAAATCCACCTTTTTGCACGCCCTCTTGGACGTGGTATGATGGAAATCAAAGCACAGTGGGAATCACACAAGACTCTATGACGATCTCGGGTCAACAGACTACTCTGTACCAGTGTCACCGGAGAACTGCCATCTAACGTGAGGTATAATGCCATCTGACGTGAGGTATAATACCATCTGGGAGTTCTCGCCGAGTCCGTCCAGTGTACCCAGTCTCTACTGAGCACCCGTACACCATCCTTGATGTCAAACACCGATGGATATAGGATCATCCATCGCCCATCATATGGGTCAAGATGCGTATACGCTAGTCTACTCTGGTGTATCGATGCCCTGTCTCAATACACCCTCGACTAGGAACAGTTATAGGATGTACTCGTCGACTACCATGGCCCCACTAGTATGATCTCATCATAGTCCCAGTAGTCGAGTACATATCCTAAGGGCTTTATCAACATGTAATATAGAGACAATCAGAGTACATGTTAAGATAAAGTTCAACCAGATAGCATACTATCATGTCGAGCAAGAAAGTCCTCCCTATATATGTCCAAGCATCCATTACAATATACATCGCATGTACAGTAATGGCCTCTAGGGCATACATATAACTAACAATCTCCCACTTGCACTAGGGCCATCTGTTGTGGTATCACATACCCAACAATTAGCTGCGGTTGAAATATCTCATACTCAACCATCCCATAAAAGTCTCTACTGAGAAAAAGGCCTTTGTGAGTGGATCTGCTCTGTTATCCTCTGCGTCTGCTCTCCTAACCTCGATCTCCCTGGAGATCAACCATCTCCATGATCAGGTGATACTGCCTAAGAATTATATCTGGATTTCTGATGGGACGGTAGTTCCTTGGCTAAAGCCACAACTCCATTGTCACACAATGGTAGGAACGAAGTTCATCTCATGAACTTATATATATCCAGACTGCCTCTTTGGTAGCATCCTTGGTAACGATGTATCTTGCCTTTGATCTTCTAGTATGTCACGGTATTTAGCTTGGAACTCTTCCAACATACCGTCCCTCCACTGAGGGTATAGACAAGCCTGCGACTGACATTCAGTCGTCCTTATCACCCTGGAACCTTTCCAGTGATTCTCTCCAGGATCGATTGATACCATCTCACTACAACTAGTGAGTATCCTAACATCCAATTAGATCTATCTCATAGATCCAAAACCCAGGATTTAGGAGGTATCACTTTGATCCTATATGGAGAATCCTTATGATAAGTAGAGATTGACCGAGCGTAGCATAGGAAACTTCTTCCCTATCAAGAGTATGTCATCCACGTACTCTACGAGGATCACCACCATACTCCCTACTACCTTTTTGTATATACAAGGTTCATCTACCATTTTGATGAAATCAAACTCTTTGACTACCACATCAAAACAGATGTTCCAACTCCGCGATGCCTGCTTTATCACATAAAACATCTTGCATACGTTTCCGCTGCGTCCACTGTCTACGAAGCCCTCTGGCTGTGTACTTATAGATGCTCTCTTCCAAATCAATATTTAGAAAAGCAGTCATGACACCCAACCACCAGATATCGTAGTCATGGTATGTAGCCGTGGCAAGTAGGATCTGGATGGATTTAAGCATAGCTTTGAAAGTCTCAACTTTTCCATGTACACCAAGTAATTTTCTCAAGATATACTTGCTCCTGATGGGGATTTAACCCTTCAGATAAAGCAACCAAAGTCCATACTTTGTTGGTGTATAAGGATTCCATCTCAGATCAATAAGCATCCAGCCATTCCTACAGAGTCCCACTCTTGATGGCCAGCTCGAAATTAGTTGGGTCATCATCTCATGATGTTATCCTCGCTCCCACTGTCATAGAGAAACCGAAGTATCTCTCAGGTGGGTGAGGAACCCTACTAGATCGGCGGAGAGGCTGAGGTTCGTTGGTTACTATTAAATCCTTTGGTTCTACCAAATAATCTGCTGTAGTTTGTATAGCCGGAACTCCTTCCAGTTCTACCTCATGATCAATAATTTCTTCACAAGAAATTCCCTTTTATAAAGGTGGCATGCTGAGAAACAAAACATCTTTTGTTCCTCGGTTAAATAGAAGATATTCCCTTGCGTATGCTTGGGATATCCAACAAACTTCCACAGATCTGACTTTGCCTCGAGCTTGTCCGGATTATGCTTTTAGACATAGGCCGGACAACCCCAAATCTTAACAAACTTAAGATATGGGCTCTTCCCTTTCCATATCATATATGAAGTGGTAGGCAACTGATTTGATTTGAACCCTATTCAATAGGTACGCAGCTTCTCAAGCGCATAACTCCCAAAAGGAAATAGGAAACTCATTAGTACTCATCATAGAGCACACCATATCACATAGGGTGCAATTGCTCCGCCCCGATATACTATCGTGCTATGGTGTATACGGAGGAGTAATGCTGAGAGAGAATCTCATTCTCCTTTAGAATAGTCCAGGAATTCCGTGCTCAAGTATTCTCCTCCTTGATCTCATCAAAGGACATAATACTTATACCCGTATTTTGGTTCTCTACTTCTAACTTACATTCTGTGAATATCTCAAAAGGTTCGGACTTGTGTTTCAACAGGAACATATGTCTGAATCTTGAGAGATCATCAGAGAATGTAATGAAGTACAAAGAACCGGTCTTGGCATGTGTAGACAGGGGACTTTCATACATCAGCATGTATCAATCCCAAGAGTTTAATAACTCTTTCTCTGTTTCCAATAAACGGAGCTGTGGTCATCTTATCTCTGTGACATGACCGGCAAGTTTCATAAGATGTAAATTCAAACTAATTTAAATATACATCTTTATGTAACTTTAGCTAGTCGGGTCGCATTGATATGACCTAGTCTACAATGCCTCAAGAAGGATTCGTTCATTTCTAAATTCTTTCTCTTGTGTGTGTTCTGTACACTAAGAACTGTAGTTTGATTTAGAACGTCAATGCTTTTAGATAACGTGCCTGAACCGATCAACTCTTGATATAGGAAATGTTCAAAACATTATCCAACAATACAAAATTATATCCTTTCTTTACTAATAAAGAGACTGATATGATGTTGTACATCAGGTTCGGTATCTAATAGCATTCATTCAGAATCAATGTATTCTGGTAATACAGGGTGACAGTGACCAACAGACTTGGCTGCAACACTTGCACCGTTTTCTGTCTCATGAAACTTATCACCCGTTCTCAGTTCTCTACCTTTCTGTAGCCCATGTAACAGATTACATATGCGGGATCCTGATCCGGTATCTCATACCTAGGACGTAAAGGATACTGAGAAACAGTTCTCTGTAATGAACACACCCGATAAAGATGCATCAACATGCACTTTCTTCGTTTGGGCGGCACGGGAATTCTTGTAATCCCCAAATTTGTGCTCTGTCTTATAACAATTATAAGTTGGACGGGACCAACGTTCCCCAGCTCAGTATAACAAGCGGGTTCGGTCAATATATCCGTATTATTATCTTGATTAAGGCGTGATATGGTCGCTACCTGGAGAGAGAGAGAGAAGAAAACACTCAGCGTATGCTCTTGCAAGATTAGATTGGTTATCTAATATATTTAATCAGGATGTCTCCCACTGTTTTTGTTAGTGTATATGCCCTAGAGGCCATTATTGTATCATACTAGCTTGTATATTACTTAATGGAAGCTTGGGATATTCACAGTTGTATATACAATCTTGCTCGAAATGGTAGTATGCTACTTGGTTTGTCTCTGCTTTAATATGTGCATGTGTTTCTTTTAGCATATTGCTGGTATACATATTAGTAGAGCCCTTAGGATCTTTGCTTGATTACCAGCGTTGTGATGGCGCTCGCACTCGTGGGAGCTGGGTAATCTATAAGCACATCCTTATACAGGTCCCTGGTCGTTGGACTATCGAGACAGGGCATCGATACTCCGGAGTAGACTAGCGTATGCGCTTCTCATCCCAGTGTGGGAGACGGTCTGTCCCACAGCCGTTAGTACGTCGTACTTGGGATAGTATACGGGTGCTCGTTAGGTTACGAGTACACTGGACAGGACTCGTCGGGAACTGTTGGTTGGTAATATACCTATCGTCAGTTATCAGTTCCCAGGTGACATGAGTACAGCTTAGTCCGCTGACTTGACACTGTCACTTCGCCTCGAGTGTGTTCCCACTGCACTTTGATTACTACCCTACCACGGCTCAAAGGAGCTGTGCAAACAGGTAGTTTTTGGGTGCAGTCCCGAAGCACTTGGAGGCAGTGACGGTTAGACAGGATTCGTCTCTCCCGGTATTGGGGGTTGACATCGCGCTGTGTCCAGGAGAGCCATTACACGAGTAGTCCCTGGCCAGGGCAAGCGAGATATACTGGTAGGCTTCCAGTGTTATCTCAGGGTGTTCTGGGCTTCACTCCGACACGACTTGTACCGCTATTAGGGGACTGACGTTCACCGCCCCCCTAGGCCCGCCATGCGATGTATCAGACGAACAGACCGGACTGTACGGAGACTGTCACATACAGGCTCAGTAGGAGAGCAGATGGGGTTCACCTCGTCGGTCTTCTTATCGACATCTACCTGGGGACCGTTACGTACAGCTAGTGCCGCTTGCGGTCTGTGGTTAAACCCACTGCCAGCGTAGTGTCGAGTCTTTAGAGTCCCACACAGAGAGCTATTCGCCTTTAGGCAAAACGAGTAGAGGTCGCATGGTTTTGCGACAGGGTTCGTTCGCATCCGCGCACTTGTGCACGTTTGCTGTCCGGACAGTCTATACTAGTGGGCTTTGGTTTAAGCCGGATCCTAGTATATGATTTGAGATTGGTTTTTCTCATTGTGTTCGTGTTCCTCGGATCACGAATGCGGGTGCGTATGCACAGTTGCTTGAGATTGAGGGAGAGGACCTTGATTAGGGTTAATGGTTGTTGTCATTTTATTAACCCTAATATTTATGTGTGTGTTATTGTTAATTAGTAATTAGTTTAATAATTATCCATGGTTGTGGTTTTTGACCTTTTGACTTCTTTGACTTGTTGACCAAGGTTGACACTTTGACCATCATAATTTCTTTTGGAAGATGCTTTTTGATCTTTGCAATTTGAAATGATAATGGTCATGTCATGATTTACCATGATAATTATCTAGCTAATTATTCAATTAAAATTATACACACATATTAGTGAGAAAGGCTCACAAATAATTCATTCTCTCATTTCTTTTCTCTCTCTTGCTCATCCTCTCCCTCAAGCTCTCTCCCTCTCATGTGTTGAGAAACAAAAAGCTTGAGAAAAACCCTCTCTTGATCTTCTCTACTCACTTCTAGGGTTCAAGTCTTAGCATTTCTTGCACTCTAGTTACTCCTAGCTTGGAGTTGAAGCTAAAGGTGGTGGCTTTCGGGTGGATCCTTCTTTGACGGGAGAAGACAAGCAAGGTGATCCTTTTCTACCATACCTAGGAGCAAGGAGAGAAGGACTAAAGACCAAAGGTATAACCTTTCTACAACTTTGTTAGTTGTTAGTTTACTTTAGCTAGTTTTAGTTTAGCAAAGATCCTCACAAGCTTAGTCCATGTTGCCTAAGTCATTAAAAATCCGATTTTTACGATGTTTTCCGCCTCCCCGTAAGCACCGGGGTGGGCAACACGGACTTACAGTGGTATCAGAGCCTAACTAAACTCAAACTAGCTAAGTAGTTAAGTGTAACGAAGTTTCGAAACCGAAAAACCCTAAAACCAAACTTTTTCAAAATCCAACTTTCTGTTGAAATTTTTTCTGCTCAAAATAAAAAAACTGTATACTTGTAAAATTGTCTCAGGGTTTTGTGTGAAACACCACCAAATACGAACCAGAGAGGAGCCAAGAGGACCGCGGTTCCGCGGCATAAGGAAGCTCTTGCCGCGGAAGCGCGGCCGTCTTGTCAACTCTCTGTATCGTTTTTGGTGCAGATTGTTTCTGAGTTGGTTTTAGGATTTTTAGGATATATAATATGTGCCCAGATTTTCCAGAACTAAAATTTACTTTTGGGGGCCTATAAATCCGTATTTTTCGGAACTTCACTACACTTTAACTATATCGGTTATATCTGTGATGCTTGTATGTATTGAACGTCGGCTAATCGCTATAAGTCGATTAGTCGGGGTTATACATCTCTGTGATCTGTGATTGTTGGTTTGTGGATATGAATGGATTGGATTGTCGCGGGTGAATAGCCGGGTTGGATGTGAGATGAGTGTTATTTTCTTTCATTCATTTGTAACATGTAAATTGATGTAATAATATTCTTTGTATGGCCGCACAACCGGGTCGGGGTTGTAGCCGTCATTGTATAATTCTTTTTACTGTTTTTGCTCCTAGGATAGACCCATGGAGGGGGTGCACAAACTACCGGGTATCTCGAAGTGCCGAGTGGCCTACTCACGGTGGTGAGGGAGGTTGCTTCGCTTCGGGTGCTTGGCGGGTAGTTTGCCGCACCCGTAGGGGTCTTGGGTGGGGTATTGGCTATTCACCGCGACCGTGTAATCCGCTTTGCGTTGCAGGCTCGAACGCATTGCGGATTCCTAGTATATCCAATGTATTCATCTGTGATCTGTAATGTCTATCATTGCTATATATTTATATATAATAACTATTTAGGCGTTGCTTATGTTTTACAGCCGCGCTAGCCCAGCCCCCGCTCTGTCGTTAGTTAAGTAACCTAACGGGTGATGACGGGGCCCCGTGGCGAATGCGAATGGCATAAGCGTACGTCATATTTTGGTTGTTTTCTGCAATGGTAGGATTAAATGATGGGACGCATTAAAAGAACTAATGCAAGAAATAAACCAAGCAAAAGTCGATTGGAACACTTTGAAAACCACTCGGTTCTTTTCAAAACTAAAACTTTTAAACGCGGAGCTTGAACCACTCCTTTTAAAAGCTATCTCGTTCCATCGATTATATCAAGTTCACTACGTTCACGGTTTCGCCAAAACCATCCGTAGCCCTCCGTCATTCCACATGAATGGTCAAAAGTATTCAAGCTATGTATTTTGGCCAAAGTCAAGGCATAGTGATTGGTAGCGTTTGGGTATTCATGTGCAGCATAGATAGATGCGTTGATTTGGGACAGTCGTGCTGCCATTTTGGCCAAAGTCAAGGGTAGGTACGGGTGGGTCCAAATTAACCAGGAGAATGACGGGTAGAACTTGACATGTGACTTATGATATTTTGGCCAAAGTCAAGGTCATAAGAGCATGGGGCAAAAATCCACATCGGGAGTTTCATAAGTACTGAAACTTGCTAGATTTGCATACCATTTGGAGTGTGATGATTCTGGTAGGATTCCTTCGGTTTTATCACGCGATGATATTTGGATCCCGATCCTACTGTGAGTATATGCTACTCCTCGGGAAAACTCTCACTTAACGATCAATGCTATAAACCTAGTAGGTGCCTAGAAAGGTGTTAGCGGGGCTACGCCCACAGGGAAAAGAGGTTACTTAATTAAGGAACTTCGCGAAAGCGTTGGAAAACCTCCCTCGAAGTACCGACACTGGCCTGGCTGAACGGTTAAGCAAGTATTGTACGGTGAGAATGATCCCGGCTAATCCTTTTCTTTACGGTTTGAGAAGGGATTCGAGAGACAGTGGGAGCCATCCAGTTTAGACAAACTAAAAACCACTCTAAACTTGCAAGAGCATCATGCTAAAGTGTTTCTTTTCTCTCTCCTAATTGCAGCGACCATTCAAGATGACCGGACTTAAGTTACTGTTAGATAAAAACATATTGACAGGGCCAAACTACAAAGATTGGCTCAGGAATGTCAAGATGGCTATCACTTATGACAAGCTGGGGTATATACTTACCACCAAAGCTCCCCCCGTCCCAGGTCCCACCTCCAGCGTCGCGGATGTAGAAATCCGTAAGACATGGGAGATAGATTGCGCGAGGGCCAAATGCCTCGTATTAGCCTCGATGGACAACGACCATCAGAGGAGGCACGAGAATATGGACCTAGAGTCCATATTTCTCCATACAAAAGAACTGTATGGAGAGCAGTCTCGTATCGCAAGATACGAAGTGTCGAAGAAGCTCTTTTCGGCAAGGTTGGCCGTCGGATCATCGGTAGCGGACCACGTGCTTAAGATGATCGGCTATATAGAGGAGCTCGCGGACCTTGGGACCACGTTGGAGAATGAACTCTATACCGATTTGATTCTCCAGTCCCTTCCTTCCACTTACGCCCAGTTCATTCTTAACTTCAACATGCAAGGAAAGGAGGTTGAACTTGCCGAGCTTCTGAACATGTTGAGGACTGCTGAGGGCACCCTACAGAAGGGTAGGGAGACATCCACTTTGTTTGTAGGAGGATCTTCCTCTTCTAGGTCCAGGGCGAAAGCCAAGGGCAAGAAGAAGAAAGCCCCCGCCAAACCAAGAGGCGGTGTCGGTAAAGTGGATACGAAGGGAAAGGGTAAAGCAACAAAGGTAGCGGGGAAGCTGGTGGGGAAGGAAGAATGCTTCTATTGTCACAAAAGTGGCCACTGGAAACAAGATTGCAAGGCTTGGAAAGCCAGAACACAGGATTTGAAGCGAGTTGCAGCTTCAGCTTCAGGTGTGTATGTTATTGAAAATTGTCTATCAATAAACTCTACTTCCTGGGTATTGGATACCGGATCAGGATCTCATATCTGTAATTCTTTGCAGGCGTTGAGAAAGCGTAGAGTTTTGAAGGCAGGTGACATGACCCTCAGAGTTGCGAACGGTGCTAGCATGGATGCAGAGGCCGTGGGGGACTATCACCTGGGATTATCAGATGGACACTTTTTGGTTTTGCGTAGTTGTTATTATGTACCAAATGCAACCTGTAATATCATTTCTGTATCTTTATTATCTAAAGAAGGTTATGAATTTGCATTTGCAAGTAATGTAGTGAACATTCACCTTAATCAAGTTTTGATTGGGTCAGGTACATTGAACAACGGTATATACGTTTTAAACCAACCACAGATTTTCAATATCCAGAATACACACAAAAGAAAGTCTCCAGAAATTAATAAAACTTTCTTATGGCATTGTAGACTGGGTCACATCAACGAGAGAAGATTGACTAAGTTACATACTGAAGGATATTTAGATTCGTTCGAATATCAATCGTATGCAACTTGTCAATCCTGTCTCAAAGGAAAGATGACAAAGGCTCCGTTTTCTGGACACGGAGAAAGAGCGAGCGAGCTCTTGGGACTCGTACACAGCGACGTGTGCGGTCCAATGTCTACACATGCGCGAAGCGGTTTTTCTTACTTCATTACCTTTACGGATGATTTTTCAAGGTACGGTTATGTCTTCTTAATGAAACATAAATCCGAGGCTTTTGAAAAATTCCAGGAATATAAGAATGAAGTAGAAAAACAAACAGGCAAAAGTATCAAGATCCTAAGATCGGATCGAGGAGGAGAATACTTAAGTGCCGAATTCCTGAACTATTTAAAAGAGAATGGAATTCTCTCTCAGCTTACTCCTCCATACACTCCGCAACATAACGGTGTATCGGAGAGACGGAACCGAACCCTATTGGATATGGTACGGTCCATGATGAGTAACGCTGAGTTACCGCGATCTTTCTGGGGGTATGCGCTAGAGACAGCTGCATATCTTTTGAACCGTGTTCCCACTAAGACTGTGCCTACCACACCATATGAGTTATGGAGTGGGAAGAAACCCTATCTTAATCACATTAAGACATGGGGATGTCCAGCTTTTGTAAAAAAGCAGCATGCGGACAAGCTCGAGGCACGCTCAGTACAGTGCAAGTTTGTGGGATATCCAAAGAACTCCAAGGGATATTACTTCTATTGCGAAGAGGAACAAAAAGTCCTTGTTTCTCGCCATGCCCACTTTCTAGAACATCAGTTCATAGAAAAAGAAATAAGTGGGAGCGCAATAGAACTGGAAGAAATTCCAGAACCACAAACTATTACTGAAAGTTTAGTGGAACCAGAAAGTTCAAAAGAACAGGACATTCCTATGCCGCTCCGCAGGAGTAGTAGGCAGTCTCATCCGCCCGAGAGATACTACGGTTTTCTCATTGACGGGGATAGAGAAGACTGCATCCTGGATTGTGATGAGCCTACTAGCTTCCAGCAAGCCATTCAGAGCGTCGACTCGGTAAAATGGCTGGATGCAATGCGGACCGAGATGGAGTCCATGTACACCAACAAAGTATGGACGTTGGACATTGCTCCAGACGGGGTAAAACCCGTAGGATGCAAGTGGATCTTCAAAAGGAAGATTGGTGTAGATGGACAGGTTGAGACCTATAAAGCTAGACTGGTAGCAAAGGGTTTTCGTCAGCGACCTGGTTTGGACTATGACGAAACCTTTTCTCCAGTAGCTATGCTGAAATCCATTCGGATCCTTCTTGCCATCGCTGCTTTCCACGATTATGAGATTTGGCAGATGGACGTAAAGACAGCTTTTCTAAATGGTCATTTAGAGGAGTGTGTCTATATGGACCAGCCAGAGGGTTTCATTCAGGGTGGGAGCAGCGGAAAGGTGTGCAAGTTGCTCAAGTCCATTTATGGACTCAAGCAGGCATCGCGGAGTTGGAACATCTGTTTTGATGAGACAGTCAAAGAATTTGGCTTTATCAAAAATCCAGATGAACCATGCATCTATTGTAGATTTGTAGCGAGAACTGTAGTATTCCTCGTTTTATACGTGGATGACATTCTCTTAATAGGAAATGACATTCCTATGCTACAATCTGTCAAGGGGTTCTTGTCACACAGGTTCTCCATGAAAGACCTGGGTGATGCCTCCTACATTCTGGGTATCCGGATCTACCGTGACAGATCCAAGAGGATATTAGGACTCTCGCAGTCCAGGTACATCGACACCATACTGAAGAGATTCAGTATGGAAGATTCCAAGCGCGGTAATCTACCGGCTTGTCACGGGATCACCCTCTCCAAAGAGATGTCTCCCAAGACTGATTTGGAGAGGGATCGCATGTCTATTATACCCTACGCTTCTGCGGTAGGCTCTATAATGTATGCGATGTTGTGTACCAGACCGGATGTGGCTTATGCACTGAGTGTGGTAAGCAGGTATCAGTCAAACCCTGGGGAGAAACATTGGATAGCAGTAAAGAACATTCTCAAGTACCTGAGAAGGACTAAGGAGATGTTCTTGGTGTATGGCGGAAAAGACCTGCAGGTTGAGGCCTTTGCTGACTCCAGCTTCCAGAGTGACAAGGATGATTCCAAGTCCATGTCGGGTTTTGTCTTTACCCTCAATGGAGGGGCGGTGTGTTGGAAGAGCTCCAAACAGGAAACCGTTGCTGACTCGACTATGGAAGCGGAATACATCGCTGCATCTGATGCCGCAAAAGAAGCTGTCTGGATGAGGAAGTTCTTGAAAGAACTTCAGGTGGTTCCGTCCATTGTTGACCCAATACCTCTGTATTGCGACAACAACGGGGCTATAGCTTTAGCGAAGGAACCCAGGTCCCATCAGAAATCCAGACACATCTTAAGGCGGTATCACCTGATCAGGGAGATCGTAGATCGCCAGGAGATCGAGGTCCGGAGAGTTGCATCAGAGGATAACACAGCAGATCCATTCACCAAGGCCTTGCCCCAGACTCAGTTCGAGCGGCTGATCGAGATGATAGGTCTTCGATACGCCAGTACATGGCCTTAGTGCAAGTGGGAGATTGTTAGTGTATATGCCCTAGAGGCCATTATTGTATCATACTAGCTTGTATATTACTTAATGGAAGCTTGGGATATTCACAGTTGTATATACAATCTTGCTCGAAATGGTAGTATGCTACTTGGTTTGTCTCTGCTTTAATATGTGCATGTGTTTCTTTTAGCATATTGCTGGTATACATATTAGTAGAGCCCTTAGGATCTTTGCTTGATTACCAGCGTTGTGATGGCGCTCGCACTCGTGGGAGCTGGGTAATCTATAAGCACATCCTTATACAGGTCCCTGGTCGTTGGACTATCGAGACAGGGCATCGATACTCCGGAGTAGACTAGCGTATGCGCTTCTCATCCCAGTGTGGGAGACGGTCTGTCCCACAGCCGTTAGTACGTCGTACTTGGGATAGTATACGGGTGCTCGTTAGGTTACGAGTACACTGGACAGGACTCGTCGGGAACTGTTGGTTGGTAATATACCTATCGTCAGTTATCAGTTCCCAGGTGACATGAGTACAGCTTAGTCCGCTGACTTGACACTGTCACTTCGCCTCGAGTGTGTTCCCACTGCACTTTGATTACTACCCTACCACGGCTCAAAGGAGCTGTGCAAACAGGTAGTTTTTGGGTGCAGTCCCGAAGCACTTGGAGGCAGTGACGGTTAGACAGGATTCGTCTCTCCCGGTATTGGGGGTTGACATCGCGCTGTGTCCAGGAGAGCCATTACACGAGTAGTCCCTGGCCAGGGCAAGCGAGATATACTGGTAGGCTTCCAGTGTTATCTCAGGGTGTTCTGGGCTTCACTCCGACACGACTTGTACCGCTATTAGGGGACTGACGTTCACCGCCCCCCTAGGCCCGCCATGCGATGTATCAGACGAACAGACCGGACTGTACGGAGACTGTCACATACAGGCTCAGTAGGAGAGCAGATGGGGTTCACCTCGTCGGTCTTCTTATCGACATCTACCTGGGGACCGTTACGTACAGCTAGTGCCGCTTGCGGTCTGTGGTTAAACCCACTGCCAGCGTAGTGTCGAGTCTTTAGAGTCCCACACAGAGAGCTATTCGCCTTTAGGCAAAACGAGTAGAGGTCGCATGGTTTTGCGACAGGGTTCGTTCGCATCCGCGCACTTGTGCACGTTTGCTGTCCGGACAGTCTATACTAGTGGGCTTTGGTTTAAGCCGGATCCTAGTATATGATTTGAGATTGGTTTTTCTCATTGTGTTCGTGTTCCTCGGATCACGAATGCGGGTGCGTATGCACAGTTGCTTGAGATTGAGGGAGAGGACCTTGATTAGGGTTAATGGTTGTTGTCATTTTATTAACCCTAATATTTATGTGTGTGTTATTGTTAATTAGTAATTAGTTTAATAATTATCCATGGTTGTGGTTTTTGACCTTTTGACTTCTTTGACTTGTTGACCAAGGTTGACACTTTGACCATCATAATTTCTTTTGGAAGATGCTTTTTGATCTTTGCAATTTGAAATGATAATGGTCATGTCATGATTTACCATGATAATTATCTAGCTAATTATTCAATTAAAATTATACACACATATTAGTGAGAAAGGCTCACAAATAATTCATTCTCTCATTTCTTTTCTCTCTCTTGCTCATCCTCTCCCTCAAGCTCTCTCCCTCTCATGTGTTGAGAAACAAAAAGCTTGAGAAAAACCCTCTCTTGATCTTCTCTACTCACTTCTAGGGTTCAAGTCTTAGCATTTCTTGCACTCTAGTTACTCCTAGCTTGGAGTTGAAGCTAAAGGTGGTGGCTTTCGGGTGGATCCTTCTTTGACGGGAGAAGACAAGCAAGGTGATCCTTTTCTACCATACCTAGGAGCAAGGAGAGAAGGACTAAAGACCAAAGGTATAACCTTTCTACAACTTTGTTAGTTGTTAGTTTACTTTAGCTAGTTTTAGTTTAGCAAAGATCCTCACAAGCTTAGTCCATGTTGCCTAAGTCATTAAAAATCCGATTTTTACGATGTTTTCCGCCTCCCCGTAAGCACCGGGGTGGGCAACACGGACTTACAGTTTTAATCAAATCTTCCTTCAAACCCTAAAAGGAAAGACTAGCCGGGATTAATTACACGCTACAAGTTCGCCAATCTTTCAGCCAGGCCAGCGTCGGTACTTTGACGGAGGTCCCCCGTGCTTTCGCACGAACCTAATTAAAGTAAACCTCATTTTCCCAGAGACGTAACCTCGTTAACACCTTTCTAGACACCTACTTGATCGGCTAATTGTAATGTGTAAAACTCTACCAGGAGTAACTCTTACTCGCAGTGGGTATCGGAATCCAACTATCTCATAGAAGGTATGCAATCTCATTGCAAATTTCAACACTTGAAATTCCCAATAATATTTTACCCCTAGCGTCCTATGACCTTGACGGAGGTCAACAAACCATAGGCTACTAGTCAAGTTCAACCCGTCATTTCCTGATTGAATTAAACCCACCCACACGACCCTTGACGGAGGTCAACAAGGCCGCACGACTACCCTAATCCAATCTGCATCATATGCATAAGCAGATAAATACTAGTTAGCTACCGCACACTACGCCTTGACGGAGGTCAACAAACGTAGCACGAATACTAAGTAGAACTTATCTGAAATGACGGAGGGCTACGACAGGTTTTTAAGAAAACCCTTTGCGTAATGAACTTGATATCGTTGTAGATCGAGTGATTTTAAATGGAGTGTTTTTGAGGCTTTTCTAGTTTTGCTAAAGGGGTCACTCCCGGTGAAGGGATCGTCGGCCCTTTCCTCATCGAATAAGGTGCAGAATATTTCATAAATATCACTATGCAAAGCAAGAACTATAGAAGCAATCAAAAGACAAACCGAGTTTATAGCATCTGCCAGTTTTGCTAAAGAGGTCACTCCCGGTGAAGGGATCTCGGCTCTTTCCTTATCGAATAAGGTGCTGGATGTTCTACAAGGAACACCGCTATGCAAAGCAAAAACTAGAGCTACCAGTTTTTAAACAAGTTTCTACAACATCTGAGGTTTCTTTTATTCATTAATCTCATTAATGAAGTCCCATTTTAATTATGCTTCACAAGCATCACATTTGAAACGAAATCTGCAATATAACATATATCTCATATATATAATATAAACATTCGTTTCAGACAGTAATATGATCTCATCATAGAACATTGCAGCAGAAGAACATATATGAAATATTGGATATACTAGGATGTCCGTGTTTTCAATACGAGCCTGTATAAAACACGGATTCGGTCGCGATGAATAGCCAAACCCATATCCCTAGACCCCTACGAGAGCGGCAAGCAACACTGCCAATTCTAGGGTTAGGAGACCCGGTCTCGACTCCTCGAGATGGTCTCCCACTGGACCCTAGAACCCGGTTACTTGTGCTCCCCGCCTTGGGTCTACCTAATACGGAAAAGTAAATAATATACAACGGTGACATCATCCTCAGCCCGGAAGTGCCCCAATAAAAGAATATTACATACAAATGAATTTTACATGAATGAAAAAGAAAAAACTCCCATCTCACATAAAACCCCCGGCTATTCAAACGCAACGATCCAATATAACATATCACAGCAACATATAATATCTCATATCATCAACATAAGCAAATATGCGTATCCCGATTGTCGTTGATGTATAGCAACGAAGCCGGCGATACACCATATACTACGCTTACGGTCACAGAAAAGAAAGTGTAAAACTACAACAGTTGGAATCCGCAACCTCCTTAGACATCGCATGCCTAACCAAATGAATTCCTTAGACATCGCATGCCTAACAATTATAAACCCCACATTTTAGTCTCATTATCGAAATCTCTTTTCAATATCAAGTCGGGCAATTCAACAAGATTCCCGACATCCTGATCGAATACTCGTCGCAAACTTCAGTAGACGGCCGCACCCCCGGATGCCGTCGACGAAGTGCACTAAGGCGGAACACCGTTGCCGCGAGCACCCGAACGGATGCTTTTGGCGACGGGGTTCTCCTATAGTCACTTGGTCGGGGCTATGGGGCGTGGCTGTCTATTAAGTTTACCCGGCGAGTATCCGCGTACGCTACGTGATTGCGACGGACTTTTGATCGCATCAAAATTCCGTGGCAACCGATCAATTGAGACTAAACTGCTATGTTTATAATATTCAAATTAGTTATCTCATAACTACCTGTGGATTCCAAATATTGTATCACATTCCAGATAAAAAGACAGTGTTAAACTTTCCGATCGAATAATCAAATACCCAAGATTTCCCAAATAGCTCAACACTTGAGCGGAGTTCAAAAATATCCATCACATGCCACAGTACCGATGGTCCAGCCGTAGAAGGGTCAAGCCAACGCCTCACATGTGGCGCGCCGTACTGCCGCAAACCCTAAGGTTTAGAGGCAGCTCAAGACGGTCACATAATCGAGTTAAGGTTTGTTGTCTTCTAGAGGGTCCACCGCGTTACTTGCATGACTTAGAAAGTTTCAAACTCGAGAAAAAATCCAACTTTTGAAAAAATTTCCGACTGGGGAAAAAGTGAGTTATTGATATCCGTTCGAAATTTTTAACAGTTTCTAAAATTATCCGGACATACTAAACAAAGTTAAATTATCCGATCGAATCAACGAGTCCCCAATACAACACTAGAAAACTCAACACTTGAGTGGAATAAAAAAATTCCCTGAAAAAATTGACAAGAAAGGACCTAAGAATAAATATATGAAATATGAGGGACTAAGTCCAAATTTTGGCCGCGGAACCGCCGCTAACACCTTGGTTTGGCCGCGGTTCCGCGGCCATTTCAGGGACTTAGTGGACCGTACTTCACAGTAATTCTTAGTTTTTCCTGTTTGTTTTTCTGAGCATTTTTAATCCATAAAAAATCACATTTTCAAAAAATGTACAGAGAAGGGTTTACATCGGGGTTTCCGGGTTCGATCGGACTTTAAACTTCGCCTAAACCTCTAAATAGCTCTAATACCACTGTAGGGTTGCTAGGCACGCTCACAAGGGTCTACGAGGCATCAACCATGCCCGATTAAAATTTTAGCCGTGCCGAACGACCCAAAGCCGGATCTTTAAACTAGGGTTTAGGCGAAAACAAGCATGTTAAACACTTTAACACTAAGTGAGAGGGATTACAACCTTTGTAGATCCGGTCCTTCACTTCAATAGCTCCATGTAGATGTCCCCTTCGCTGCGATCGTGAACTCTGGACTCTAGAGAAGCTCCACAAGAAGAACGAACGTGCTTGCTTCGATGACTTCGAGGCCGAAGATGATCTACGTCGGGGAGACACTAACTCAAGCTATTCCTTCACTAGGTCATGAACTTTGTGAAGAGAACACACTCTACTACATGGTAAGTGGTAGAGGATGAAGAAGTAGGAAGTGGGCTCACTTTAGTATTGATTTTCTCACACTTTTTCTCATGGCACCATTAGAGCTAGCAAGCTTTTCATGGAGCTTGATGAAGAAGAAGAAGAAAGAATAATCATCTCATCATATGAATTATCCTCCTCAATAATATAACCATGGGTGAGTTAAGCTATCATGCTTAACTCATGTAGAGAATTGACCAAGGTATATGGTTAAGGGATGGGTTAACTAAATATCCTAAAGAATGACAAAAGAGTTGACTTTGTCAATGTTTCCACAAGCTTCATGAAAGCTTGAGAACTTTGACAAAGTCTTTCTCTTTTGTTATTCTTAAGACATAAACAAAACCCTAATCTTTACCATAATCTTGGTATAAGTCTCATACACCCATCTTTGATGTATCATTAAGCATGACACAATCATATGTACACAAATATATATCACATATACACTTATGCACAATCAAGTGAGAAAATAAATCTTAAGTGAGCTAATACTAGTTAATGTAATGTAATATATCAAATATATAATTATATATTAAATATTAAATCAACTCTTGATTTAATAATCCGGCTATAACCGACTAATATCAAAAGTAACAACTTATCGAATTAACACTTGATCCGATAACCCGGCTATATCGCATACAACCGATCAATGTCACAAATCGCGAGAATAGA
The DNA here is from genome assembly GCA_030015575.1 of Agapanthus africanus. Taxonomy (NCBI): domain Eukaryota; kingdom Viridiplantae; phylum Streptophyta; class Magnoliopsida; order Asparagales; family Amaryllidaceae; genus Agapanthus; species Agapanthus africanus. Next base: position 920,934,379 of record JASDDO010000019.1, read on the forward strand.
ATACGGTATCACATATCGTATCAATCTCGGTCCCGCACATATCACATATGCGCTCCTACTCCGTTTCGCTTGAGCCAGAAAACCGCTGTGTAGGACTCTAAAGACTCGTCAATACGCGGCAGTAGGTGATGATCATATCAAACACCCACAAGCCGCAAGCGGTCTGCTAAACGTAACGGCCACCCGGGTATTGAGCGATCAGAAGATCAACAAGCAAGCCTGCTAGTACTCCTGCGAATCCAATCAGTAACACTCCCGTACAGTCCGGTCTCGTCGTCTGATATGTCGCATATCTTGCCTAGGGGTGGTAAACGTCAGACCCCAGTAGCTTGATAAGTCGTGTCGATATGAGGTCTATAACAGTTCGAGAAACTACTGATAACACTTACCAGTAAATCTCAGCAACCTGGCCAGGGATTTTCGGTTATAGCCAATCGAACACAGCACAACATCAACTCCCTATACCGGGAGAGACGAATCCCCTCCTATCGCTCATTGCCTCCATGTGATTCGGGACTGTACCCAAAAGCCACCTTTTTGCACGCCCTCTTGGACGTGGTATGATGGAAATCAAAGCACAGTGGGAATCACACAAGACTTTATGACGATCTCGGGTTAACAGACTACTCTGTACCAGTGTCACCGGAGAACTGCCATCTGACGTGAGGGATAATACCATCTGGGAGTTCTCGGCGAGTCCGTCCAGTGTACCCAGTCTCTACTGAGCACCCGTACACCATCCTTGATGTCAAACACCGATGGATATGGGATCATCCATCGCCCATCATATGGGTCAAGATGCATATACGCTAGTCTACTCTGGTGTATCGATGCCCTGTCTCAATACACCCTCGACTAGGAACAGTTATAGGATGTACTCGTCGACTACCGTGGCCTCACTAGTATGATCTCATCATAGTCCCAGTAGTTGAGTACATATCCTAAGGGCTTTATCAACATGTAATATAAAGATAATCAAAATACATGTTAAGATAAAGTTCAACCAGATAGCATACTATTATGTCGAGCAAGAAAGTCCTCCCTATATATGTCCAAGCATCCATTACAATATACATCGTATGTACAGTAATGGCCTCTAGGGCATACATATAACTAACAGGGGTTTGGGTTTAAGGATACGTTAGCCTCATTTGAGACTGAGATCGACTTAAACGTTTGTTAAGGATACGTTTGTCTAGTTTTAGACTAAGATCAACTTAACGGGATCGTTTAGATCCGACAAGAGAGCAATTAAGGGAGTCCTGTTGTTTAGTTTAGTGACATTGCGGTCGATAGGTAGTTTAAGGACATTGCGGTCCAATGTTAGTTTTAAGACGTTGCGGTCAAGGTTAAGGACATCTTAGTCCGTGGATTTAAGGACTCCACAGTCCATTGTTAGTTTTAAGACCTCACGGTCAAGGTTAAGGACATCATAGTCCGTTGTTAGTTTTAAGACATTCCGGTCAAGGTTAAGGACATCATAGTCCGTGGATTTAAGGACTCCACAGTCCGGTGTTAGTTTTAAGACATCCCGATCAAAGTTAAGGACATCATAGTCCGTGGATTTAAGGACTCCACAGTCCGGTGTTAGTTTTAAGACATCCCGGTCAAGGTTAAGGACATCATAGTCCATAGGTTTAAGGACCCCACAGTCTGTATCAATGTGTAGTCATCGGGACTCATCACCTCTTTGAAGACGTTGAGGAATTACAACGCCAAATATTAAAGGAGTGAAGAGATGTACCCTTGAACCAAGGTAGATTAAATAATCTTTGGCCCAATTTGGAACCAAAACCAATTAATTATATTATGAGCCCATTGGCTCAGTTGAGCCTGAATTGAGGACTTATGGCTTTCTTGGGCTAAGTCCAATCACGTTTAGAATACTGGCCCTCTGTTGGTCCATTGAAGGAGGGGCTTTGCCTCTAGAAACTTAGCCAATTGGGCTAAAGCTAGTGTCAAACACTAAAGATCAACAGTGATGAACACTGGGATTAAGATTAGCAAGTTAGTGTTTAACACTGAAAGATAATCAGTGTTAAACACTAGCAACGGGGCTTTAAAGCAAATCAGTGTTAAACACTGGCAACAGAGATTTCAAATTAGTGTTAAACACTAAAGCAAATCAGTGTTAAACACTGGGAATAGAGTTTTCCAATTTAGTGTTAAACACTAAGAAAGTCAGTGTTAAACACTGGAAATGGAGTTTTCAAACCAGTGTTAAACACTAAGGAAATCGGTGTTAAACACTGGGAACAAATCATCAGTTTGATGTTAAATATTGTCAGAGAAGAGATCACGTGGGAGCACGTGATGGCATCCGAAAGGTGGGGCTAGATCCCCTTCATTTTGTTCTACAGATAAGTGTTTAACACTTTTAATTCTGAAAGCCATCACGTGTAGGCACGTGATGGGGGCTCACGCTTTGATCTGTTAGAATGTTCATTAGGGGTCACGTGGTAACACGTGAGGGCGCCCCAGAGCTTCTTTTCTTTTGCTTTTTCTTTGTGTGCTTTGGGGGTCACGTGGAGCACGTGAGGCGTTTCCTTAAAGTTCTTCTCTGTGGATCTTTACAGAGGTCACGTGGTAGCACGTGACCCTGTTTCCTTGCCTGTTTGAAGATATGTTTATCTTTTTTATGAATTAAATTCTTCATAGGGTTAAACCCTAGCAATAAACTTTAAAGGAATTAAATTCCTGTTTTCTTCTGAAGAATTATATTCTTCGATAGGGTTAAACCCTGATTTACATTCTGTAGGAATTAAATTCTCATATATGTGAAGAATTCAATTCTGGCATAGGGTGAAACCCTAATTTTTTTTTTTTTTAAGGGAATTAAATTCCTGTGATTTTGAGAGAATTAAGTTCTCAATTAGGGTTAAACCCTGGTTCTGTCCATTTTGAAGGAATTAAATTCCTATAACATAGGGTTGAACCCTAATTTTATCTCAAAGGAATTAAATTTCTATAATTCTGTGAGAATTAAATTCTCAAAACTCAATTCCTACTCTATGTTTTGGATCTGCATGGCAGGATCTCAACCCGATGAGAATTAAATTCTCAATTAATGGGAAGATGTGCACTTTGCAGATCCTCTGTAAGTCCATGCTACCTCTCCCGGTACTTTCGGGCATGCGGAATTTGATAAAAAACGATTTTTATAGAGGTGGTAACATGGACTTAAAACCCGGATCTTTGTTAAACATCTAACTAACAACCTAACTACGAGTTGCTAACTACTCGGTTAGGGGGTTATACCTTTCTTTGTCTCGAACTCCTTCGTCTTCAAACTCCGATGGTGGTCCGGATCGGCTTCTTCCCGTCGTCTCCTTACGCCGAAGATAGATCCATCTGAAAGCTCCAACCTTTGGCTCCTTCTTCGTACTTTGAAGAAACTAGTTCACTCGGTTTGCTAAACCTTGTGAACTAGAGTGAGTAGAGAAGAGTTTGTATGGGATTTTATCTATGGTTCTTGATTCTCAACTCATGAGACAAGTGAACCATAGAGTCAAGAGAGGGAGCAAGAGGAAGAGGGTGAGTGCAAGAACAAAAGAGCTCAAGAACAAGAGAGAGAATGAGCAAGTGAGAATCAGGCTCTCTTTTGTCTTTCACCCTCTCATAATCCAAAACAATGATAACACATCATACCAATCAAGTGTTATGTGATGGTTGAAGCAACCATAGCCATATCATTCCATGCACTTATTTTGCACAAATGAGCAAGCAAGCAAAAGTCTTTGCCATGAAATGATAGCTATGGTTATCATGATGGTCAACTAGTCAAGCCTAGTCAACCGGTCAACAAAGTCAACAAGTCAACAAAAGTCAACAAGTCAACAAAGTCAATCCCACATCAACCATGTCACCATAATACTTAATTAATATAATTGTTAATCACATATCATATTCTCATTAGGGTTGATCAAAAAGTCAATAGTCAACGATCAACTGTCAACAACCTTAATGAGAATCCGCTGCCTCTGTCTCCTTGTCAACTGTGCATACACACTCGCATCCGCGTTCCGAGGAACACGAATACAAACTGGATAAATCCAATCCTAAAAGGTACACTAGGATCCGGCTTAAACCAAAGCCCGCTAGTGTAAACTATCCGGACACTGTACGTGCACAAGTGCACGGAAGTGACCGAACCCTGTCGCAAAACCATGCGACCTCTACTCTTTTGCCTAAAGGCGAAAAGCTTTCTGTGTAGGACTCTAAAGACTCGACACTACGCTGGCAGTGGGTTTAACCACAGACCGCAAGCGGCACTGGCTGTGCGTAACGGTCCCCATGTAGTGCCGACAAGAAGACCGACGAGGCGAAACCCATCTGAACTCCTACTGAGCCTGAATGTGATATTCTCCGTACAGTCCGGTCTGTTCGTCTGATACATCACATGGCGGGCCTAGGGGGCGGTAAACGTCAGTCCCCCAATAGCGGTACAAGTCGTGTCGGAGCGAAGCCCAAAACACCCTGAGATAACACTGGAAGCCTACCAGTATATCTCGTTTGCCCTGGCCAGGGACTACTCGTGTAATGGCTCTCCTAGACACAGCGCGATGTCAACCCCCAATACCGGGAGAGACGAATCCTGTCTAACCGTCACTGCCTCCAAGTGCTTCGGGACTGCACCCAACCACTACCTGGTTGCACGACTCCTTTGAGCCGTGGTAGGGTAGTGATCAAAGTACAGTGGGAACACACTCGAGGCGAAGTGACAGTGTCAAGTCAGCGGACTAAGCTGTACTCATGTCACCTGGGAACTGATAACTGACGATAGGCATAATACCAACTAGTCAGTTCCCGACGAGTCCTGTCCAGTGTACTCGTAACCCAACGAGCACCCGCATACTATCTCAAGTACGACGTACTGACGGCTGTAGTACCGACCGTCTCCCACACTGGGATGAGAAGCGCATGCGCTAGTCTACTCCGGAGTATCGATGCCCTGTCTCGATAGTCCTGCGACTAGGGACCTGCATAAGGATGTGCTTATAGATTACCCAGCCCCACTAGTGTGACAGCCATCACAAAGCTGGTAATCAAGCAAAGATCCTAAGGGCTCCACTAATGTGCATAAGTGATATACAAAAATAAATACATGTACACATTGAAGCAGAAACAAACCAAGTAGCATACTACTATTTTGAGCAAGATTGTATATACAAGGTGAATATCCCAAGCTTCCATTAAGTAATATACAAACCAGTATGATACAGTAATGGCCTCTAGGGCATATATACTAACAATCTCCCACTTGCACTAAGGCCATGTACTGGCGTATCGAAGACCTATCATCTCGATCAGCCGCTCGAACTGAGTCTGGGGCAAGGCCTTGGTGAATGGATCTGCAGTGTTATCTTCTGAAGCGACTCTCCGAACCTCGATCTCCTGGCGATCCACGATCTCCCTGATCAGGTGATACCGCCTTAAGATGTGTCTGGATTTCTGATGGGACCTGGGTTCCTTCGCTAAAGCTATAGCCCCGTTGTTGTCACAATACAGAGGTATTGGATCAACAATGGACGGAACTACCTGAAGTTTTTTCAAGAACTTCCTCATCCAGACAGCTTCTTTTGCGGCATCAGATGCAGCGATGTATTCCGCTTCCATCGTCGAGTCTGCAACGGTTTCTTGTTTGGAACTCTTCCAACACACCGCCCCTCCATTGAGGGTAAAGACAAAACCCGACATGGACTTGGAATCATCCTTGTCACTCTGGAAGCTGGAGTCAGCAAAGGCCTCGATCTGGAGGTCTTTTCCGCCATACACCAAGAACATCTCCTTAGTCCTTCTCAGGTACTTGAGAATGTTCTTTACCGCTATCCAGTGTTTCTCCCCAGGGTTTGACTGATACCGGCTTACCACACTCAGTGCATAAGCTACATCCGGTCTGGTACACAACATCGCATACATTATAGAGCCTACCGCAGAAGCGTAGGGTATAATAGACATGCGATCCCTCTCCAAATCAGTCTTGGGAGACATCTCTTTAGAGAGGGTGATCCCGTGACAAGCCGGTAGGTTACCGCGCTTGGAATCTTCCATACTGAATCTCTTCAGTATGGTGTCGATGTACCTGGACTGTGAAAGTCCTAATATCCTCTTGGATCTATCACGATGGATCCGGATCCCCAGGATGTATGAGGCATCACCCAGGTCTTTCATGGAGAACCTGTGTGACAAGAACCCCTTGACAGATTGTAGCATAGGAATGTCATTTCTTATTAAGAGAATGTCATCCACGTACAAAACGAGGAATACTACAGTTCTCGCTACAAATCTACTATAGATGCATGGTTCATCTGGATTTTTGATAAAGCCAAATTCCTTGACTGTCTCATCAAAACAGATGTTCCAACTCCGCGATGCCTGCTTTAGTCCATAGATGGACTTAAGCAACTTGCACACCTTTCCGCTGCTCCCACTCTGAATGAAACCCTCTGGCTGGTCCATATAGACACACTCCTCTAAATTTCCATTTAGAAAAGCGGTCTTTACGTCCATTTGCCAGATCTCATAATCGTGGAAGGCAGCAATGGCAAGAAGGATCCGAATGGATTTCAGCATAGCCACTGGAGAAAAGGTTTCGTCATAGTCCAAGCCAGGTCTTTGACGGAAACCCTTTGCTACAAGTCTAGCTTTATAGGTCTCAACCTGTCCATCTACACCAATCTTCCTTTTGAAGATCCACTTGCATCCTACGGGTTTTACCCCGTCTGGAGCAATGTCCAACGTCCATACTTTGTTGGTGTACATGGACTCCATTTCGGTCCGCATTGCATCCAGCCATTTCACTGAGTCAACGCTCTGAACGGCCTGCTGGAAGCTAGTAGGCTCATCATAATCTATGATGCAATCCTCTCTATCCCCGTCTATGAGAAAACCGTAGTATCTCTCGGGCGGATGAGACTGCCTACTACTCCTGCGGAGCGGCGTAGAAATGTCCTGTTCTTTTGAACCCTCTGGTTCCACTAAACTTTCAGTAATAGTCCGTGGTTCTGGAATTTCTTCCAGTTCTACTGTGCTCCCACTTATCTGGTTTTCCAAAATCTCAGTTTCCAAGAAGTAGGCATGACGAGAAACAAGAACTTTTTGTTCCTCTTCACAGTAGAAGAAATATCCCTTGGAGTTCTTTGGATATCCCACAAACTTGCACTGTACTGAGCGTGCCTCGAGCTTGTCCGCATGCTGCTTTTTGACAAAAGCTGGACATCCCCATGTCTTAATGTGATTAAGATGGGGCCTCTTCCCACACCACATCTCATATGGTGTGGTAGGCACAGTCTTAGTAGGAACTCGGTTCAAAAGGTATGCAGCTGATTCTAGCGCATACCCCCAGAATGATCGCGGTAACTCAGCGTTACTCATCATGGACCGTACCATATCCAATAAGGTTCGGTTCCGTCTCTCCGATACACCGTTATGTTGCGGAGTGTATGGAGGAGTAAGCTGAGAGAGAATTCCGTTCTCTTTTAAATAGTCCAGGAACTCGGCACTTAAGTATTCTCCACCTCGATCCGATCTTAGAATCTTGATACTTTTGCCGGTCTGTTTTTCTACTTCACTTTTATATTCCTAGAACTTTCCAAAGGCTTCGGACTTATGTTTCATTAAGAAGACATAACCATACCTTGAGAAGTCATCCGTAAAAGTGATGAAGTAAGAATAACCGCTTCGCGCATGTGTAGACATTGGACCGCACACGTCGCTGTGTACGAGTCCCAAGAGCTCGCTCGCTCTTACTCCGTGTCCAGTGAACGGAGTCTTTGTCATCTTTCCTTTGAGACAGGATTGACAAGTGGCATACGATTGATATTCGAACGAATCCAAATATCCTTCAGTATGTAACTTAGTCAACCTTCTCTCATTGATGTGACCCAGTCTACAATGCCATAAGAAAGTCTGATTTATTTCCAGAGACTTTCTTTTGTGTGTATTCTGGACGTTGAAAATCTGTGGTTGGTTTAATACGTATATACCATTACTCAATGTACCTGACCCAATCATAACTTGATTAAGGTGAATGTTTACAACATTGCTTACAAACGCAAATTCATAACCTTCTTTAGAAACTAAAGATACAGAAATGATATTACAAGTTGCGTTGGGTACAAAAAAGCAATTACGCAAAACCAAAACATTTCCATCTGACATTCCCAGGTGATAGTCCCCCACGGCTTTAGCATCCATGCTAGCTCCGTTCGCAACTCTGAGGGTCATGTCACCTGCCTTCAAAACCCTACGGTTTCTCAACGCCTGCAATGAATTACAGATATAAGATCCTGATCCGGTATCCAATACCCAGGAAGTAGAGTTTATTGAAAGACAGTTTTCAATAACATATACACCTGAAGCTGAAGCTGCACCTGCTTCAATTCCTGTGTTCTGGCCTTCCAGGCCCTGCAATCATTCTTCCAGTGTCCTTTCTTATGACAATAGAAGCATTCTTCCTTATCCATAAGCTTCCCCGCTTTCTTTGTTGCTTTTGCTTTTCCCTTCGTATCCACTTTACTAACACCGCCTCTTGGTTTGGCGGGGGCTTTCTTCTTCTTTCCCTTGGCTTTCGCCTTGGACCTAGAAGAAGATGATCCTCCTACAAACAAAGTGGATGTTTCCCTACCTTTCTGTAGGGTGCCCTCTGCGCTCCTCAGCATGTTGAGGAGTTCTGAAAGTTCAACCTCTTTTTCTTGTAGGTTGAAATTCAGTATAAACTGGGCGTAAGTGGAAGGAAGGGACTGGAGAACTAAGTCTGTATAGAGCTCACTCTCCAATGTTGTCCCTAGGTCCGCGAGCTCCTCAATGTAGCCGATCATCTTTAGCACATGCTCGGCTACTGATGATCCGACGGCCATCTTTGCCGAAAATAACTTTTTCGACGCTTCGTATCTTGCGATACGAGATTGCTCTCCATACAGTTCTTTTGTATGAAGAAATATGGATTCCAAGTCCATATTCTCGTGCCTCCTCTGATGTTCATTGTCCATAGAGGCATGTACGAGGAACTTGGCCTTCGCGCTATCAATCTCCCAAGTCTTACGGATTTCCTTATCCGCGACGCTGGAAGTGGGACCAGGGACAGGGGGAGCTTTGGTGGTAAGAAGATACCCCAGCTTGTCGTAAGTGATTGCCATCTTGACATTCCTTAGCCAATCTTTGTAGTTTGGCCCTGTCAGTATGTTTTTATCTAGAAGTAACTTAAGTCCAGTCATGTCGATTGGTCGCTGCAATTAGGAGAGAGAAGAAACACTCAGCATGATGCTCTTGCAAGTTTAGAGTGGTTTTTAGTTTGTCTAAACAGGATGGCTCCCACTGTTTCTCGAATCCCTCCTCAAACCATAAAGGAAGAATTAGTCGGGATCAATCCCATCGCACAATACTTGCTTAACCGTTCAGCCAGGCCAGTGTCGGTACTTCGAGGGAGGTTTTCCAACGCTTTCGCGAAATTCCTTAATTTAAGAACCTCTTTTCCCTGGGGGTGTAGCCCCGCTAACACCTTTCTAGGCACCTACTAGGTTTATAGCATTGATCGATTAGTGAGAAATTTCCCGAGGAGTAGCATATACTCACAGTAGGATCGGGATCCAAATATCATCGCGTGACGAAACTGAAGGAATCCTCCCAGAATCATCACACTCCAAATGGTATGCAAATCTAGCAAGTTTCAGTACTTATGAAACTCCCGATGTGGATTTTTTCCCCATGCTCTTATGACCTTGACTTTGGCCAACAAATCATAAGTCACATGTCAAGTTCTACCCGTCGTTCTCCAGGTTAATTTGAATCCACCCGTACCTACCCTTGACTTTGGCCAACAAGGCAGTACGACTGTTCCAAATCAACGCATCTATCTATGCTACACATGAATACCCAATAGCTACCAATCACTATGCCTTGACTTTGGCCAACAAACATAGCTTGAATACTATTGACTATTCATGTGAAACGACGGAGGGCTACGAATGGTTTTGGCTAAACCGTGAACGTAGTGAACTTGATATAGTCGATGGAACGAGATAGCTTTTAAAAAGAGTGGCTCAAGCTCCGCATTTAAAAGTTGGTTTTGAAAAGAACCGAGTGGTTTTTCGAAAGTGTTCCAACGACTTTAACTTGGTTTATTATCTTGCATTAGTTCTTTTAATGCGTGATATTCTTGCATTAGTTCTTTTAATGCGTCCCATCATTTAATCCTACCATTGCAGAAAACAACCAAAATATGACGTACGCTTATGCCATTCGCATTCGCCACTGGGCCCCGTCATTACCCGTTAGGTTACTTAACTAACGACAGAGCGGGGGCTGGGCTAGCGCGTCTGTAAAACATAAGCAACGCCTAAATAATATCATATATAGATATATGCAATGATAGACATTTCAGATCACAGATGAACACATTGGATATACTAGGAATCCGCAATTCGTACGAGCCTGTAACGAAAAGAAGATTACACGGTCGCGGTGAATAGCCAATACCCCACCTAAGACCCCTATGGGTGCGGCAAACTACCCGCCAAGTACCCGAAGCGAAGCAACCTCCCTCATCCCCGTGAGTAGGCCACTCGGCACTTCGGCATACCCGGTAGTTTGTGCACCCCCTCCATGGGTCTATCCTAGGAGCAAAAACAGTAAAAAGAAATTATACAATGACGGCTACAACCCCGACCCGGTTGTGCGGTCATACAAATAATAATTACATCAATTTACAAATTTACATGAATTGAAAGAAAAGAAAAACTCTCGTCTCACAACCCCCGGCTATTCACCCGCGACGATCCAACATATTCATATACACATTCCAGCAACATTACAGATCACAGATTTGTATAACCCCCACTAATCGACATATAGCGATTAGTAGACGTTCAATACAAATATCACATTACAGAAAAACCCGTTAGCTTAAGTCTTTTAGAAGTTAGATCAAAAATACGGATTTTCGGGACCCCAAAAACAAAATTTTCGTTCTGAAAAATCTGGGCAGAAAATACATATTCCAAAAAACCCAAAACAACCCCAGAAATACACTGCACCAAAGATGGACCTCGGCCGAGTCAACTCGGCCGCGGAACCGCGGTGGGAGCGTGCTCCCGCCGCGTTTCCGCGGCGCTTTGACTCGATCGTTGGACCAAATTTGGTGGGTGTTCACACAAAAGCCTGAGCCGATTTTTAAGATGAAAATTATCAACTTTTGAACAGAATAAAAATCGGCAGAAACATGACATTTTTGGGTTCGTTTTGCGACTTTTCTTTGATCGATCTTCTAGCTACTTTGCTAACATGTTAGATAGAGTTTAACTAGGCTCTGATACCACTGTAAGACCATGCTACCTCTCCCGGTACTTTCGGGCATGCGGAATTTGATAAAAAACGATTTTTATAGAGGTGGTAACATGGACTTAAAACCCGGATCTTTGTTAAACATCTAACTAACAACCTAACTACGAGTTGCTAACTACTCGGTTAGGGGGTTATACCTTTCTTTGTCTCAAACTCCTTCGTCTTCAAACTCCGATGGTGGTCCGGATCGGCTTCTTCCCGTCGTCTCCTTACGCCGAAGATAGATCCACCTGAAAGCTCCAACCTTTGGCTCCTTCTTCGTACTTTGAAGAAACTAGTTCACTCGGTTTGCTAAACCTTGTGAACTAGAGTGAGTAGAGAAGAGTTTGTATGGGATTTTATCTATGGTTCTTGATTCTCAACTCATGAGACAAGTGAACCATAGAGTCAAGAGAGGGAGCAAGAGGAAGAGGGTGAGTGCAAGAACAAAAGAGCTCAAGAACAAGAGAGAGAATGAGCAAGTGAGAATCAGGCTCTCTTTTGTCTTTCACCCTCTCATAATCCAAAACAATGATAACACATCATACCAATCAATTGTTATGTGATGGTTGAAGCAACCATAGCCATATCATTCCATGCACTTATTTTGCACAAATGAGCAAGCAAGCAAAAGTCTTTGCCATGAAATGATAGCTATGGTTATCATGATGGTCAACTAGTCAAGCCTAGTCAACCGGTCAACAAAGTCAACAAGTCAACAAAAGTCAACAAGTCAACAAAGTCAATCCCACATCAACCATGTCACCATAATACTTAATTAATATAATTGTTAATCACATATCATATTCTCATTAGGGTTGATCAAAAAGTCAATAGTCAACGGTCAACTGTCAACAACCCTAATGAGAATCCGCTGCCTCTGTCTCCCTGTCAACTGTGCATACACACCCGCATCCGCGTTCCGAGGAACACGAATACAAACTGGATAAATCCAATCCCAAAAGGTACACTAGGATCCGGCTTAAACCAAAGCTCGCTAGTGTAAACTGTCCGGACACTGTACGTTCACAAGTGCACGGAAGTGACCGAACCCTGTCGCAAAACCATGCGACCTCTACTCTTTTGCCTAAAGGCGAAAAGCTTGCTGTGTGGGACTCTAAAGACTCGACACTACGCTGGTAGTGGGTTTAACCACAGACCGCAAGCGGCACTCGTTGTGCGTAACGGTCCCCAGGTAGTGCCGACAAGAAGACCGACGAGGCGAAACCCATCTGAACTCCTACTGAGCCTGAATGTGGCATTCTCCGTACAGTCCGGTCTGTTCGTCTGATACATCACATGGCGGGCCTAGGGGACGGTAAACGTCAGTCCCCCAATAGCGGTACAAGTCGTGTCGGAGCGAAGCCCAAAACACCCTGAGATAACACTGGAAGCCTGCCAGTATATCTCGTTTGCCCTGGCCAGGGACTACTCGTGTAATGGCTCTCCTAGACACAGCGCGATGTCAACCCCCAATACCGGGAGAGACGAATCCTGTCTAACCGTCACTGCCTCCAAGTGCTTCGGGACTGCACCCAACCACTACCTGTTTGCACGACTCCTTTGAGCCGTGGTAGGGTAGTGATCAAAGTACAGTGGGAACACACTCGAGGCGAAGTGACAGTGTCAAGTCAGCGGACTAAGCTGTACTCATGTCACCTGGGAACTGATAACTGACGATAGGCATAATACCAACTAGTCAGTTCCCGACGAGTCCTGTCCAGTGTACTCGTAACCCAACGAGCACCCGCATACTATCTCAAGTACGACATACTGACGGCTGTGGGACCGACCGTCTCCCACACTGGGATGAGAAGCGCATGCGCTAGTCTACTCCGGAGTATCGATGCCCTGTCTCGATAGTCCTGCGACTAGGGACCTGCATAAGGATGTGCTTATAGATTACCCAGCCCTACTAGTGTGACAGCCATCACAAAGCTGGTAATCAAGCAAAGATCCTAAGGGCTCCACTAATGTACATAAGTGATATACAAAAATAAACACATGTACACATTGAAGCAGAAACAAACCAAGTAGCATACTACTATTTTGAGCAAGATTGTATATACAAGATGAATATCCCAAGCTTCCATTAAGTAATATACAAACCAGTATGATACAGTAATGGCCTCTAGGGCATATACACTAACATCCTCAACCAGAGAAAGAACTAAGTTCTTTTCTTTATACAAGAGTTAAACTCTTTTGAGAATTAAATTCTCTTTTTAAGCCTCTCTTTTCTTACCTAGGGTTTTTCTTTTATAGAGAATCAAATTCTTCCTTCTGAATTTTCAAGATCCCAAGGCTCTACATCCCTCTCTCTTTTTTTGGCTCCTATTTATAGGAGAAGGAAAAAAATCAATCTGTTTTAGTGAATCTTTCATTGAAATATTTGATTTGTTTATTGAGAGATTTGATTTATCTTCATCATTAATCTGGGCCTTTAGATTATTAGGTGAATTTTATTCACCATTGGATTTTAAATCCAAAGATATCTATTTGTTATTTAAATTAGATTTAAGGGGAAATCTTTCCATGTCCAAGATTCTTCCATAAATTGGTGATATTTAATCACCTTCAGATTCTTGATCCAACAGTTTCAGATAATTCTTCTCCATTTTGGAAAGATTTGAATGATCTCTCCTCAGAATTTAATTCTGTTAAAGAATAAGGCTTTTAAGGCCGGTCACGTGTGGCCACGTGACCCCTGGTCACGTGTGAGCACGTGACCCTTGGGATGGGCTTCTTTCCTTCTGCACTCTGTTCTCTGGCCGCTGCTTAGCCATCACGTGCCAACACGTGACTACTGGTCACGTGTGAGCACGTGATGCCTCTTCTGAAGCTTTTTCTTGATTTTTTAATCCGGGGATGAATGTGCTCTGTGCCGCTGCTTTAAACGTCACGTGCCAACACGTGACCGCTGGTCACATGCTAGCACGTGATGCTTCCTCTGAGGCTTTTTTCTGATTTTAAATCAGGGAACAAATGCCCCCACAGCATTGTTCTCACGTGTCTGCACGTGAGTGTAACGCTGTCTCTTTTGTGACCGTTGGATCCATCTTGGGAGTAGGGTAGATGAAACGTTTTCCATTCCATCCTATAAATGCCCATGTCCTTTCAGAAGAGCCTCCACTTTTGCTCATCTTCTTCCTTTGAGAACTTTTCCCTTGAGAATTTAATTCTCGTTCCTCAGAGCTTAGTCTCTGCTTCAAACTTTTCAGAGTTTAACTCTGTTTGAGAGACCCTTTCTTCAGGTAATGATCTTCGAATGATTGAGGAACCCTTATGTATACTTTTTCCAAAAATTCTCTGGATTTTAAATCCACACCAAGGGTTTCACCCCTTTTAACATGAACCCATTTTTTCAAGTTTATCAACGAAAATAGAAAACCATTTAATCTTCGAACAATAAATCTCTTAGGGTTCATTTGATCTTTAGGGAGATGATGAGATCCATTGCCTTTTCCAAGGAATTTAATTCCGTTTAAAGAAAATATTTCTGGGAATTTAATTTCCTTCTCTCAGTAAGGAATTTAATTCCTGTGAAGAACTCAGTTCTTCCCATGGAGGCTTCTTAGGATTTTCTTGCCCTGGGTTGTCCTTCTGTAATCAATGAAGAAGAAGCTTGCAATGATGTCTTTTGTGGGAATTTAATTCCCTTGATCTTGTTTGATTTGTTGTAGAGTCCAAGGTGGATTTCTTTTAGGGGAGTGTGTAGGGTTATTTGAAGTCCCCTGTCTATTTGATTAGAATACTCCCTTTGTCTCATTATAATTGCTGTGCCTCATCATTAGCCAGCCGTCATCTTGATTTTGTGGGACCCACATGTTGTAGGGTTCCTAGGCACACTAAGGAGGTCTCACAAGGCATCAACCATGCCAATTTCAAATTTTACGGGTGCCGAGAAACCCTAATACGGATCGTTAACTAGATTATTAGGCGAACACATGCAACTAGTTAACAATTTAACTAAAAGAACGGAAATACAACCTTTGTAGATCCGGTCCTCCACCTCCATAGCTCCGTAATGAAGTCTCCTCGCTGTCCAAATGGAAACCCGGGCTCTAGCGTCGGCTTCATCGGAGAAATGGGCGGGCAAGGTCGTCGGCTTCGTGCCGAAGATGATCTACGTCGAGGCATCACAAGATCAAGCTCCCACTTCACCAAGTCATGAAACTTGTGAAGAAAACACCCTTTACTACTTGGAAAGAGGTAGAGGATGAAGAAATAGGAGGTGGGTTCACTTTAGAATTGGATTTCTCACTCAATTGCTCAAGTTGCCATTGATGAAGCAAGCTTTTTCTTGAAGTGAAGAAGAAGAAGAAGCAAGAATATGATAAGTGTTATTTAAAAAGGAAAAGAAAATCAATACTTATCATATTCAAACCATGATTAGGTGTAGAGAATAAACTAGGGTTAAGTGGAATGGTTAGGTTAAAGGAAAGAAACAAAATGGTCAACTTTTCAAACCTTCATGAACTTTCAATATAAAACAAAACTAGTAACCATTTTATTTCTTGCCAAAATGAAATAAATAAATGAATAAATAAATAAAAACCTTAACCATTTACATAACCAAGGTTTAAACCAAAACTACACCCAAGAGAGCATGTATCATCAAACATGATACAAACAAGTGCACAAAAGTATATCACATATACAAGTTGTGTACTTCAAGTGAGAAAATCCTTTTAAAGTGAACCAATACTAGTTAATGCAAAGTAATATATCTAATATATAATTATGCATTAAATCATCAAATCAACACTTGATTTAACGATCCGGTCATATCGCATATGACCGACTAATATCCAATGTATCGATTTATCGAATCAATCCTTGATTCGATAACTAGGTTATATCGCATACAACCATTTGATACATTCATCGCGAGAATAGAATGCGGTATCACATACACGCATTATTCTCGGTCCCTCACATATCTCATATGCGCTCCTATTTCGTTTCCCTTGAGCCAGGAAACCTCTGTGTAGGACTCTAAAGACTCGTCAATACGCCGGCAGCAGGCGATGATCATATTAAACACCCACAAGCCGCAAGCGGTCTGCTAAACGTAACGACCACCCAGGTATTGAGCAATCAGAAGATTGACGAGCAAGCCCGCTCACACTCCTGTGAATCCAACCAGTAACACTTACCATACAGTCCGGTCTGTTCGTCTGATATGTCGCATATCTCGTCTAGGGGTGGTAAACGTCAGACCCCAATAGCTCGATAAATCGTGTCGATATGAGGTCTATAACAATTCGAGAAACTACTGGTAACACTTACCAGTAAATCTCAGCAACCCTGGCCAGGGATTTCCGGTTATAGCCAATCGAACACAGCGCAACATCAACTCCCTATACCGGGAGAGACGAATCCCCTCCTATCGCTCATTGCCTCCATGTAATTCGGGACTGTACCCAAAAGCCACCGTTTTGCACGCCCACTTGGACGTGGTAAGGTGGAAATCAAAGCACAGTGGGAACCACACAAGACTCTATGACGATCTCGGGTCAACAGACTACTCTATACCAGTGTCACCAGAGAACTGCCATCTGACGTAAGGTATAATACCATCTGGGAGTTCTCGGCGAGTCCGTCCAGTGTACCCAGTCTCCACTGAGCACCCGTATATCATCTCTGATGTCAAACACCAATGGATATAGGATCATCCATCGCCCATCTGTATGGGTCGAGAAGGTATACGCTAGTCTACACTGGTATATCGATGCCCCGTCTCGATACACCCACGACTAGGGACTTTAAAGGATGTACTTATGGACTACCATGTCCCCACTAGTATGATCTGCATCATAGTCCAGGTAGTCAAGTACACATCCTAAGGGCTTTACCAACATGTAACAGAGAGACAATCAGTGTACACGTTAAGGTAAAGATCAACCAGATAGCATACTATCATGTCGAGCAAGAAAGTCCTCCCTATATATGTCCAAGCATCCACTACAATATACATCCTATGTATAGTAATGGCCTCTAGGGCATACATATAACTAACACATGTTTTGTAACTAATGGTCCTACCAAACAAGTCCTCTGTCGCTTTCTTCAACTATCTTCATATATCTATGCTCATATGTGTGTGTGTGTGTGTACATACATATATATATATATATATGTTGCTGGCTTCACTTTTGACAGTTTTCCTTTACTTTGTTTCAGGTGCGATGGCTTCTGTTCCGTGCTTTCCCTTCACTCGCTCGGAGGCCGCTTTTCCTCAGTCACCATCTGATGAGGAAGCGATGGCGATGATCCGGGCTCATGACCCGAACTGCACTAACTTACTTCTATGGGGAACTTGGTACAGCCATATTATCCGGGGTCGCCGGAGTTTCCTCTACGAAGTGCCGACAGAGCCCACTTTCCCGTTTTTGCTGATGGACCCTCCGAGGACGGTTTTCGCTGTGGAGATGCCAAATTGGACTCCAACGGGACGGCTCGAGCCTTCGACGACCGGTATCCCGAACCATCCGATCCCAGCTATAGATATCCTGGGACGACGTATTTGCTAGGGTGAGGCCCATCCATGGGGACAGATTTATAAGATAGGGCTCACTCCTCGACACCCCACGGGTTACCTCCTCTGGGCTCGCTATATCCTTGCTACCCATCGTGCGCGGCTGCAGAAGGTTGGGCTTTACCAGGCAATATATGCGTCGCTCTTCCATTATCAATCCCCGTATGTCTGGTGGGTTAAGGCGTTCTTGAATCAATGGAATCTCCCTACCAACACTTTTCTTCTGGGGGACAGAGAGGTTTCGATCTCTTTGGGGGGATTTTTTGAGATCTCGGGGCTGCCAATTCGAGGGACACTTTATGAGGAGTTGCTGCCTTCTGATGAATACATCTTTGAACCCGAGCCCGCACCGCTTGACGGCTTGTCTGCTGAGAACGCCGTCCGCCACAAGCCTCCCAGCTTGATCACGGTGCTAGGTATCTTTGATCGGTTGTTCACCGAATCTGAGGAGCAGGGAGTTACTTTTAAGAGCTTCATTGCCTGTTTCCTTCGCGAGGGCATCTTGTCGAAGACAGCTCCGAAGTTCGCAAATATTAAGGACCCCTTTGGGTTTGGTCCGAAGAAGCTGCCGACCAATGAATCGGATCTACCGTAGTACTACATCCCCATAATGTCGCCGATGTCTTTCGAATCCATTGCAGCTCCCGGCATGGATGAGGAGACATTCTTCGTTGGGTTTATCAGTGTCTGGCTCAGCTGGTTTGTCATCCCTATGCATCACCGCTTTATGAGGGTTTCGGTCATCTATCCAGCTCACCGTATAGCTGAGGGAATGCGGCTGGCCGTTGGCATCCCGGCATTGGCGCATCTCTATCTCGGGTTGGGCGCTGCAGCTAATACTTCCATCCCTGGCATAGATGTGGTAAATTTTTTGCTTCACTACTTTACGTCTTGGATTGAAATGCACATCTTGGGTGCTTTCGCTATGCATCAGAGGCCCGCATTCTACGACGCTTATACCTTCCCGCGGCTTATGCGATTGGTGGATGCTTCTGCCGCTGACCCGACTCAATTCGGGGCTATTCAGGCATTGATTTCTCCTTATGCTACTGCTGGCGGGTTGGTATTCACTGATCGGGTCTTATCTTCTTCCTCGGGTTCAACTCAGCCGATTTGGGACCGGTCAAAAGATAACATTCCCTCTTTAAAGCCCCGGGAGGCCGCGCACTTATACGCAATCAGACCGGGCTACCTGGTATTCCGTCAGGACAGCGCAGCCCTTTTCATGCGGTACAATCCGCATCGGTTTGCCCGGCAGCTTGGCTACGATCAGGGCGTCCCATTTGAGGCTTTCATAGTCGCGCCGGTTCCTTCGCTCGAGGTCGTTCGAGATACCGCCCATCATTTTGTGAGGCTGAACACCGGTTCCTAGTTCATGATCCCCGATGCTGATTACATCCCCCGGTGCATGGGGTCATTCACGGGCTGGTATCTCCATCGAATCAACCCGATTATTATTGAGGAGAGAAGGGTACTTATTGGCCACGGTTCCCCTACTCAGGTTCTGGCCACGGGAGCTACGCTGTGACCGCGCGCCCCGGTCCGCTTTCCTCTGAGGGATACCGGCACCGCGCTTATTCCAGGAGAGTCGGGAGTGGATCTTACCCCAACAGCTGGTATGCCCCTGGGTACTCGGTCGCGGGGTAAACGGGATCCGGTAACAATGTTACCACCCGAGGCAGCACCGCCCCCCGTGGCATTGACAATGGCGGTGTCATCCTCGGTTGTGGCACCGGGTGAGGGTGACAGGGATGAGGTTGTTGAGGGTGTTGAGGGCGATGTGGGTCGTCGCCGCACTAAGGCTTCGCGGGGAAAGAAGCGGTCGTCCTCGGCGACCGGCTCTGGATCCAAGCGTCGAAGGAAAGTTGCTGCTAACTTGCTCGACTCTTTAATAGAGTCTGAGCCCATTCTTGAAGATGAACCGTTGGCCCTGCAGGAATCAGATGCTGGACTACTTTTCGTGAGTTCGGTCGCCGAGGAAGCCGCACAGTTGGCTGAGGCTATAAGACGTTCCAAAGACGCGTCTCAGAACGCCAGGGTTCCGAAGAAGTCCTATCCTGCTGTAATCTTTTACGAAGACCCCTCGTGGATCCGGCGGCGGTTTATCGGCCCTTTGGAGGAATGGGGGGAAAGGGCCCTGAAGCAGGCTGCTTCAGAGGATGCAGCGGACGCGCTTTCTTTGTGGACCGGCGGCCACGAGTCTACCCTCGAACCCCGGCGAGCACGCCTCCTTGAGAAGGAGCATCGGCTTGAAGAAGCCATATTGCAGGCTTCCCTGCGCATTGGTATGTTTTTGTTCTTCTTTGTAGCTTTTCAGATTGTTTACGCCTGTATGTATGTATGCTTATTCTTGTGTGAATTGCGCAGAATCTTCGACGATGGGGAAGGTCCCTACGGGCTTGTTGAAGCTAAAGCCCGTTGACATCCCCGATGCAGCCTTACTCGATGTGGAGGGGGCTGACGAGGCTGTTCCTCTTGCAATAGAGCCTCCAGTGGCAGTTCTCGATCACGAAGCGCTTGCTCCTTTGGGGGAGGCTCCTTTGGTGGTCGCCGCCCCAATGACTCTTCCTGAAGGTGGCCCAGAGGCTGAGAGAGAGGTAGTCGGGACTACCTTCCCTTTGTTGGAGCCCGAGGTCACGGCGGAGGCCGTTGAAGCTGCTATCCTCCCGGCTCAGAATGTGAGGAGTGTTGAAGGCAACCTTCTGCATTTTAAATTAGCAATCTTTCCATTGTCTGAACTCTTTTGTTTTCTCAGAATTACGCGGGCTGGCGGTCTCTATTGCCGATCTGTCTCCCCGGCAATCCTTTCAGCGTCTGCTGGAGATGGCAGCTCCGCAGGTAATATCTCCTCAACGCATCGTCCTCTCATCCGGACAAGGTTAGTGTCGTTCATCATTTCTCATAGCATCGTTGTTATTTTGCGTATTGACATTGATGTTTTCTACAGTTTTGGAGGCCGATGACGAGGTTGAGGTCTTCGAAGGGCCAGGGGAACCTTCAGCTCCTACTTGCATGACCGTAGGTAAGTGACATTTTAATATAGTCTGACTTGTTCCTTTGCTTAAGAGTTTTACTAACATTTTTCAAATCTGAACAGCCTTGCCAGCCCCCATAGCGTTGGAATCGCGTATCGCCATGCCGCCCGGCCCTTATGCTCTGCGAGCTTCAGAACGCTTGGCCCAATTAAGCCTTGTCTCCTTGTCGTCTTTGATCGAGGAGCTTCGTGCTGGCAGCACAACCACGGCTGAAGCATTTTCCACCGAAGCTAATAGTTCTCTTCCTTTTCTTGCCACCTACCATAGCGAAGAGGTGGTGCGAATCTGGGTGGAGTTCTGTCGGCAGGTGGAGGCTTACTTGCACGCCCTAGAGTGTTCTTGCCTTTCCTCGGAGGCCGTGGCTGCAAAGGCGGATTTGCGGGGGCTGATAGCACGGTGCGCGACAAATATGGTGTCATGCGAGAAGAGGCTCGGCCGCAAATTCTCGGAAAGGGAGCTGGCTTCTAAGGCATTGAGCGAGCTTCAAGCCAGCCTTACAGCCAAAGCCAATAAAGCGTATGAACTCTGGCGGGTACTTCAAGAGTCTATCAAAGAGGTGGTGGCTCTTGATAAGGCTGCCGTGTTCACTAGCGAAAGGGTCGAGGCTCACAAGGCTACTGAGAAAGAGCTCGAAGGCCGTCTCGCCTCGTATCAGGCCCAGCAGGCTCAGGCGGAGGACCGTCTTCTGGCGATCCTGAATCATGAAGCTGTGGCTCAGTAAAAGAAGGATGAGCTAGCAAAATTGCTAAATCGTCCGCCGGCTTGAAAACTTGTATCTTTTCCTTTCTTTTTGTACATACTCCTGAATGAGAGTACTTTCTTTTTGTTCTTTCATGAATTGTACTTTGTATCCATTTTGGTTTATGAATAAAGACATATTTTTCTTCTCAATGGTGTGTCTCTTTTTATTGAATGTGTTCTGCGGACAATTTATCTTGGTCTCCTTGCAGGACAGCGATGGCTTAGGATTCAGGGTTAAGATCTGCCTCCTAAGACTTTTGAACTTTATGAGCCGTGAGGGTCTCATAAAGAGTTTTTCTCCCTACAGGTCGAGAGGATCCCATAGGTGTAAGTTCTCCTTAAGAATCGTGAAGATTCTTAAGCGGGTTTTCCTTTGGGAGTCATAAGGATCTCTCAAGAGAATTTTCTTCCTTACGGGTCGTGAGGACCCGCAAGTGCTGGGTGCGGTCGCCCTTATCCGTATTTCACGGGGTCAGGGGTTGCTTTGGGATGTTTTCCAGGGTACCGTAGTTTAAAGATATCGCGGTCAAGGTTAAGGACCTCATAGTCCGTGGATTCAAGGACTCCACAGTCCGACGTTAGTTTTAAGACATCACGGTCAAGGTTAAGGACATCATGGTCCGTGGATTTAAGGACTCCACAGTCCGATGTTAGTTTTAAGACATCACGGTCAAGGTTAAGGACATCATAGTCCATGGATTTAAGGACTCCACAGTCCGATGTTTGGTTACTGGGACCCGTCACCTCTTTAAAGACGTTGAGGAATTACAACGACAAATATCAAAGGAGTGAAGAGATGTACCCTTGAACCAAAGTAAAATCAGTCTAGAATCATGGTGGTTGATTGTTAGTTTTAAGACATTACGGTCGAGGTTAAGGACATCATAGTCTGTGGATTTTAAGGACTCCACAGTCCGATATTTGCTCTGGATGCTTCGCACGGGTTCACTGCCGTGCTCTGCGAGGACCAGGCTCTGCTCTGGACATTTTTCGCGGGGTCAAAGAGTGACGTTATCTGCGTTCCACGTGACCAGGAATTTTGCACTAGATGCTTCACACGGGTTCACTGCCGCGTTCGGCGAGGACTAGGCTCCGCTCTGGACGTTTTCTACGGGGTCAAAGAGGGACGTTATCCGCGTTCCACGTGACCAGGAATTTTGCTCTGGATGCTTCCCACGGGTTCACTGCCGTGTTCTGCGAGGACCAGGCTCCGCTCTGGACGTTTTCCACGGGGTCAAAGAGTGACGTTATCCGCGTTCCACGTGACCAGGAATTTTGCACTAGATGCTTCACACGGGTTCACTGCCGCGTTCGGCGAGGACTAGGCTCCGCTCTGGACGTTTTCCACGGGGTCAAAGAGTGACGTTATCCGCGTTCTACGTGACCAGGAATTTTGCTCTGGATGCTTCCCACGGGTTCAATGCCGTGTTCTGCGAGGACCGGGCTCCGCTCTGGACGTTTTCTACGGGGTCAAAGAGTGACGTTATCCGCGTTCCACGTGACCAGGAATTTTGCTCTGGATGCTTCCCACGGGTTCACTGCCGTGTTCTGCGAGGACCAGGCTCCGCTCTGGACGTTTTCCACGGGGTCAAAGAGTGACGTTATCCGCGTTCCACATGACCAGGAATTTTGCACTAGATGCTTCACGCAGGTTCACTGCCGTGTTTTGCGAGGACCAGGCTCCGCTCTGGACGTTTTCCACGGGGTCAAAGAGTGACGTTATCCGCGTTCCACGTGACCAGGAATTTTGCTCTGGATGCTTCCCACGGGTTCACTGCCGTGTTCTGCGAGGACCAGGCTCCGCTCTGGACGTTTTCCACGGGGTCAAAGAGTGACGTTATCCGCGTTCCACGTGACCAGGAATTTTTCACTAGATGCTTCACACAGGTTCACTGCCGTGTTTGGCGAGGACTAGGCTCCGCTCTGGATGCTTCACACGGGTTCACTGCCGTGCTCTGCGAGGATCAGGATTCGCTCTGGATGCTTCACGCGGGTTCACTGCCGTGCTCTGCGAGGACCAGGATCCGCTCTGGACGTTTCCCACGGGGTCAAAGAGTGACGTTATTCGCGTTCCACGTGACCGGGAATTTTTCTCTGGATGCTTCCCACGGGTTCACTGCTGTGTTCTGCGAGGACCAGGATCCGCTCTGGACGTTTTTCACGGGGTCAAAGAGTGACGTTATCCGCGTTCCACGTGACCAGGAATTTTGCCGATTGTATCCGCATTTTACGGAATGAGGGTTTGACTCTTGGTGATCTGTCTATCGCCAAGCCATAGAACTGGGAGTTGCCGCTGTTCCGCTTTGCTTGAAGTTGTGTCCGTTGTCACAAGACGAGTGTTGAGACGATCTCTAGGTCACTTGTGGCTCGTCGAGATTTGGCTTCTTCTTTTGATGAAACCTGGGGGGGAAGGAGTATGATCCCTTCTTTGTTTGCGCCCCTGGATTGTATACAGGGATTGATGTAACATCACCTGTAGGGCATAAATTTAATTTTTATTTTATTTCTTTTTCCGCGATGCTCTATCATTTCAGCTTTTATATCGCGAAGGTCGTGATTGCCCAATCATTTCGGCTATTTTTCGCGGTGCCCAATCATTTCGTAGGTGTGTTTTCTCCTTGGGAATGTTCCCCCGTAAGTCGTAAGGATCTTACAAAAGGGTTTTCTCCTTATAAGTCGAGAGGACTTACAAGGGTTGTCCACTATATGAATATATCCCTAGTCACGGATGGGACTTGGTTAGGGAAATGTTTATTTGCGCCCGTGGATTGTATACAAGGGTCAGTATGAGCCGCTTGTAGGGCAATATCGAAGTTTGTGGGGGTTGCTTAAAAACAGGTTCAAGTCTCTGTAACTTAAGACTTTCAAGTCTTATGAGCCATGAGGGTCCCATAAGAGAGTTCTCCCTATGAGTCGTGAGGATCTCGCAAGTGTAATTTCTCCTTAGGAATCGTGAGGACTCCTAAGTGTGTTGCTCCCTTGTGAGTCATAAGGATCTCACGCGGGTGGTTTCTCCTTACAAGGTCGTGAGGACCCTGCAAGTGTTCTTTAACGAGATTGCGCCCTTTCGGGTTTTCACAAACACTCGCCGGTAGCCCTGCTGTTTTTACTCACGGAGCCCTTTCGGGTTTTCATCCGTGCCCACTTTGCTTATGGACATACCGTTTTTATTTTTTTATTTTTTTTATTCTTCTTTTTTTTATCGGTTTTGGGATGTCGCAATCCACCGTAGTTTATCGACATCTCGGTCAACAGCTAGTTTTAGGACATAGTGGTCCATTGTTAGTTTAAGGACGTTTCGGTCCGTTGTTAGTTTAAGGAAATTTCGGTCCGTTGTTAGTTTAAGGACATTTCGGTCCGTTGTTGAAGAAGGCCGGTTACTACTTATAGAGTTCGGGCTTATGAAGATAGCGAGCGGACATAGTCGTCGTCATCTATCATTGACCTAAGCCTTAACCCGTCAAGCATAGTATTTCTTCAGGAAGCGACCATTTATTGGTCTGAAAGGTTTCTCACCGTGTATATCCATGAGCAGATACGCTCCACCCTGGTAGACCTTGTCTATGATATATGGGCCGTCATAGTTTGGCTTGAATTTTCCCCGCTTAGCGCGATTGGGGATCACAGGTCTTTTGACCACTAGCACGAGTTCACCTTGGCGGAATGTCCTCGGCCTGGTCAATCTTTCATATGACCGCGTCATCTTTGCTTTGTAAGCCTCCAGATTTTGTTGCGCTATGAGTCGGGTTTCATCAAGGGCGTCAAGTTCATCAAGCCGAAGGTGAGCATTTTCTTCGTCCGTCAGCTCGTAGTGGACTGCCATTCGTAGAGAGGGTAACTCTATCTCGAGGGGGAGTACTGCTTCTGTACCGAATACCAATGCGTACGGCGTCGTGTTTGTGGCCGTTTTGAATGTAGTTCGATATGCCCAGAGAGCTTCTTGCAGTCTCTCATGCCAGTCCTTCTTATTTCGGGATACCGTCTTCTTCATGATCTTCGTCAAGGTCTTGTTGAAAGCCTCCGCTAGACCGTTAGCTCGCGGATTATAAACCGAGGAATATCTCCAGTCTATGTTGTGTTGTTGCGCGAAGCGACCAATCTCGTAGCTTCTGTAGGCTGGCCCGTTATCGGAGATGATCCGTCGCGGGGTTCCAAACCGATAGATGACGTGCGTCTTGAAGAAATGGAGGATATTCTCCGTCTTCACTTCCCTTAACGGTACTGCTTGTGCCCATTTGGAGAAGTAATCAGTGGTCGCTAGGATGAAACGATGTCCCCTGGAAGATGCCGGTTTGACGGGGCTAATTATGTCGGTTCCCCACATTTCGAATGGCCAGCTAGCCACCGTCGGATGTAGAGGATTTGGGTGCTGATGGATAAAGTCTCCATGAATCTGGCATGAGTGGCATTGCTTCGCATATTCGAGGCAGTCCTAAATCATTGTGGGCCAATAGTAGCCCATTTGTTTAATCTTCAACTTCATCTTCGGGTCTGCTTGATGAGAACCGCAGAGTCCGTCGTGAACTTCCTGAACGACTCTTTTCGCTTCGTCAGGTCCCAGGCATCTCAACCACAGAGAGTCAAATGACCTCTTGTACAGAGTATTATTGACGAAGGCGAAGGACAGAGCTCGTTTCATAAGCTGATGTCTTGAGGACACATCTTGAGGTGTTCGACGGGATTTGAAGTAGTCTATAAAGGCTTCTCTCCAATCCTCAGCCTTTTCCTGGTCTTTTATTTGCATAGCCATTTGCTCAGTCTCTCCCTTTTCTTCGGATGGTTCCGGAGATATTTCTGCTGGAGCAAGCACCCGACGGCTTTGTACCACGATTCTTACGTCATCGAGGTTCTCGTCGGCCAATTCTTTAGCGAGCTTAGCTAGTGCATCTGCTTTGCTATTTTCTGCGTGCGGTATGCTTTCCAGTATGTAGGAGGGGATTCGAGTCAGCAATTGTTGTACTCTTTCGCTATACTTCACCAGCTCTGGCTTGCATGTCTGGTAGTCGCCATTCACTTGACTAACGACCAATTGGGAGTCTCCGTATATGACGAGGTTCTCAATTCCCATGTCAATGGCGATCTCGAAGCCTGCTATCAAAGCTTCATACTCGGCTTCATTATTCATCCTTGGCTCTGTCAAGGAAAAAGCAAAGCGCATTATCCCTCGTTGTGGAGTTACGAAGATGAGGCCTACCCCCGATTTGATTATAGGGGTGCTTTATTTGCGCTTCTTCATGGAAGACGCTCCATCAAAATAGAGTTCCCATCGGATATCACTACTGTCGATCGCATCAAACGCATGTTCGTCTGGCAGCTCGCAATTCAGAGGAGAATCGGCAGGTATCGGATGCTCAGCGAGGAAGTCGGCGATGGCCTGGCCTTTCACTGCCTTAAGAGGCTGATAGGTTATTGAAAACTCCATCAAGAGCAGGGCCCATTTAGCGAGTCTCCCTGTCAATATGGCCTTTGACATCAGATATTTGAGGGGTCCACCTTTGATATAAGACGGACTTCATGTGCCAATGCATAGTGCCTGAGTTTTGTTATCGCGAAGATCAACACCAGACAGTGTTTTTCGATGGGGGAGTAATTGCTTTCTGCCCCCAGGAGAACTCGACTCAAGTAATAGAGAGCTCTTTCTTTCCCTTGGTCGTTCTCTTGTGTCCATAATGCGCCTAAGGAACCTTCGAGGGCTGTGGTATAAAGAATAAGAGCCTTTCCCTTGACTGGAGCAGCTAACACCGGCGGGTTCTGCAGGTATTACTTGATCTCGTCCAGCGCTCCTTGGCATTTGTGATCCCAGACGAACGAGGTTCCCTTCTTCATCAGGTGACTGTAAGGGTGGCACTTGCCTGAAAGATTGGCTATAAATCGTCGGATGTACGCGAGCTTCCCTTGGAGAGACCGCAATTGTTTAAGAGTCCCTGGTGGTGGCATTTCCATGATCGCCATGATCTTCGACGAATCTATCTCAATGCCCCGGTGCCGGACGATGAACCCTAGGAACTTGCCTGAGGATACCCCGAACACACATTTGAGGGGGTTCATCTTCAAGTTGTATTGCCGAAGGCGTTGAAATACAGTCTTTAGATGCTCGAGATGTTCCTCGTATGATTTGCTTTTAACCACGAGGTCGTCGATATAGCATTCAACAATTTCATGTATAAGGTCATCGAAGATCTTCGTTATGGCCCTTTGATAGGTGGCACCAGCGTTCTTTAGACCGAAGGGCATCACCTTGTAGCAGAATATTCCCAGAGGGGTCCGGAAAGCGGTGTGCTTCTGGTCTTCGGGATGCATCTTTATCTGATTATACCCTGATGAGCCGTCCATGAAAGAGAAAACCTCGTGAGTGGACGTATTATCTATCATCAGCTCGGTGACCGGTACTGGGAAGTCGTCCTTCGGGCAAGCTTTATTGAGATCTCGGAAGTCTACGCAGATGCGCACTGTCCCATTTTTCTTCATTACTGGGACGATGTTGGCGATCCAATCCGGGTACTGAACTTCCTGGATAAACCCAGAGTCGATCAGCTTCTTGACTTCGGCGTTGATGCTCATCTCAAGCTCGAACCGCATTCTTCTCGGCGCCTGTTTGACTGGCTTAACGTCCGAGGATATCGTCA
The DNA here is from genome assembly GCA_030015575.1 of Agapanthus africanus. Lineage (NCBI taxonomy): Eukaryota > Viridiplantae > Streptophyta > Magnoliopsida > Asparagales > Amaryllidaceae > Agapanthus > Agapanthus africanus. Next base: position 920,962,641 of record JASDDO010000019.1, read on the forward strand.
ATTTATGGACAGCTATCTCTGGATCTAGTCCTGGCATTTCGGAATAGTTCTATGCGAAGCAATCTCTATGCTGTATAAGCACGTCTTTTAATGCAGCCACCTTTTCTTCAGATAGCAGCTCGCTAACGAATGTCGGTCGCGGGTCGTTTGCCGTTCCTAACTCAATCTTTTTGAGGTTATCTGCAGTAATATGTATGCCATCTTCCAGCTCTTTTGGCGCTGGCGGAAATTCTGAGATTACTTCGTCGTCATTGCTATTTTCAAAGCACCAGGGAAGGTCATTCATGTTCTCGGGCTCTTCTTTTGATACCGTTATCATATGACAGGTACGAGCTCGCTTCCAAGACCGACGTGGATCTGGTTCTGCTCTTGTGGCTTTGGGTTCGTGCTTTTGTGGCAACGTTACCCTCCAGCTGTTGGATAGAGAAAACCTGCCTTGCTGGTACTGGTCTTCGATCCAGTTCTTGAAGGTGAAGCAGTCTTCGATAGGGTGTCCTATGGCTCGGTGATAAGAGCAGTAGCCCGGATGAGAGACCTCGTTGGCTTGCTCAGGGTGCTTAGACTCCGGCAATGTGATCATTCGATATTTTAAAGCAAGATCAAGTATCTTCTTCGTCTTGTCTTGAGGGAAAGAATACGCTCGATTCATCTTCTTCATAAGGGACAAATCCGGACCGCGCAATACCCGATCACATGACTCTTTGATCCTGCGTTGTCGTTGTCGATCTCCTTTTCCGCTTTTTGACTCACTTCTGCCTCTGTGTCGGGCCTTTTGCGCAACGGGTTGACAGGGAGGAGCATCTTCGTCTTTTGCAGCCTGTTGAAACAGACGTTGCGTCCTGGCTTTCTTGTAGATGGACATCTCGCGATTATGGTCGTCCCGAGCTTTTTGACCCGCTTTCCTGATAAGCTTGTCCATTCTTTCTTCAAATGACGGACTCAGCACTTTGATTGCGGGATCTCGTTTTGATAAGGGGTTGGCATTTCCCGACAGGGCGTCCTCTTCTTCATCGAAGTTATATATGGCGTAGCTACCGTGGACTCGTTCCCGTTTCCCAGATCTCACATATCCAAGCCCAAGCGTTTCCATTCTCCCGTTGGGCAATTTACGCTGAGTCCCAGGAACATCCCAAATCCTGTTATAGAATCGAGCTTGTCGAATAGTCTGTTTTAAGGGTACCCCTTGGCGCTTCAATAGCCTTTTTAATCCGTTTGTGTAATATCTGGGCAAACGGATAGGCTGGAGCTTGTCAAGTGCAGAATCCGCGCCGTGCCAGATTTCTTTCTCTACTCTTGTTTCCGTGGACCGGTAGAATAGGATTGCCTTTTCACCATTTCGCCTAGGAGGGACATAAAATGTCCACAGGTCTTGCACATTGTAAGCTTCGAGTGCATCGAGGTCTTTGTAGTGCTCCCGCGGAATCATGGTAATTTGTAAACTCTGATCACCACCAGGGAATTCTCGTATTGATGGCCGACTGGAGAACACAGCATTAACCTCATCTTCCGAATCACTTCCGAAGATCAATATGGGGGCGGATGGTCCCGAGTTGTTGCGTCGAGACGGCCCAGCGTAAACTATCTCTTCTTCTTCTTCGGTATCACTCCCGAAGACGGGAATGGTGGCGACAGCTTTGTTCTCCGGTTTGCGACATCTCTCTGTGTCCTCGAAATCTGGCAAAAAGTATTTTTCATCTTCGTACTTGCGGACTTCGTTCACGGAGAATGGGTTTAGCTCACCTGTTACGGTATACTCAAGACCATCCTTGAAATACTTCATACACTGATGTTGTGTAGAAGGGATGATGTTGTACTCATGTAACCAGGGACGGCTGAGCAGAGCATTGTAGCATGTCTTGGCGTCTATGACGTGAAACTTAATGTCCGTGACGAGTAGCCCAAAGCGCAGCGTCAATATCACAGATCCAAGAGTTCGTGATGACTGGGAGTCGAAACCGGAGATGGTAATTTTGTCCCGAGCGAGGTGCTGAACACTCATGCAGATTTCCTTCAACACCTGAATATTAAGGAGATTGATGGATGACCCATTATCCACCAGGATTTTGCCTATCTTGATATCGTGGCAGTATCCAGAGACATATAGGGGATGGTTGTGGTCGCACGTCCCGAGGAGAAGGTCTTCGTCACCGAAAGTGATATCGGCCGTGTGTACTTCTTCAAGTTCATCCTTCATCCTCTTTTCGGTGAGGAAGGCTTGGAATTGTTCGGGCTCTTGTAGCGCCTTGATTAATGAATCTCTCGCTTCTTTTGATAATAAGAGGGCATCGAGAATGCTGAGCTGCGAAGGTGGCTTCCTCAAGTGCGCTAGGATGTTGTAGTCCACCTTACTCTTCTTAGGCGGGTCCTTGGCGGTCAGCTTTTTCATGACTTGGTCATCTAAGGCGATATCCTCAGCGACCTTTTCCTTTCCCTTATCTTTCCTAGTTGCGGGTCCGAGATTCTTTTCCGGGAGCGTGCGGTTGCGCAGCTGAATGTTCTCGCAGGCCTCTGGTTCTTCCTCTTTCCCTAAGACGGATTCTTTAAAGAGAGGGTCCAGAGCCATTTCCTCATCAGAGTCGCTCCTAAAGGTGAGAACTTGTGATCCTCCGGCGTTGACCGTGTAACAGTCGCCGGTAGCTCTTTTATGACCTTCGGTCGTACTTCTCTGCTCCCGACGAGTTTTGCGTTTCATTCGCTTAAAATGTTGTCGATGAGCAACATACCCCTGCCACCATATCTTAAAGGTGTCGCATTCCTCAATAGGGTGTGAAATCTTCTGATGATACGAGCAGTAATTAGGGTGCCTCTCCGCCCCATTGAGCGTGTTTTCTTCCGAGGGTGGTAGTTTCATTCCCATTGACATGGCTTTGGCAAACCTTTTCCTCGTCTTGAATATGTTTTTATCCGCATCGGATGTTTTTTGACCTGGCAGAAGCACTTCGCATCTTTCGTTTAGACACCTACGTTTGGCTCCTTCCGATGCGGCCATCTCACGCTCCCGATCGGCTTTACTTTTCAGACGAATCTCATCCAGAAAGGCGTCGATCATTTCGTCTGTCGGCCACACGAGTTCCGGTTTAGGCTCCGCCCCCAGCTTATAAGTGCCAGGAGTTTTTTCATCGTCCGTAAACGAGTGGGAGATCACATGACAACTTGCCACATATCTCTCGGATTCATCCGATGAACTCTCTCCATTATCTTCTTCCTGGAAGACATAGTTGAGAAACTCTGGGAGTGTAATGGGAGTCCGCGCCTTTTGATTGTACTCCTTCAGTGCGTCAATCTGTCTCTGCAAGTCCGTACGCTTGTCGCCAGGCTTTACGGGCTTCTTGGATTTCTTCTTCTTTTTCTTTGAAGATTCTGACGGCTGGGTGTGAGTACTTGGGCCATCACCACCGATCTTTAGAGTTGGGCGTGGCTTCAGCATCCCTTCAATGATTTGGGGTTCCAGCGGGTCCTTCCACCTGATCGCTGGGCATATTTGAAGATCGTTCAGCATCCTTTTTGTTTTGGCTGATAGCACAACCTCCCATAGGGCTTCTTCAATGAAAGAACAAGTTGCCCCCGGTGTGTCCGTCTTCTTGGGAGTGTAAGGTTGCGGCGGGTTCACCTTCCATTTCTCGGATAGCGCAAACTTGCCCTGTAGGTATTGATCTTCAATCCATCCTTTGAAGACGAAGCAATCCTCAATCGGATGGCTTACCGTTTGATGGTAAGGGCAATAATTGAGATTATTCACCTCACTGGGTTGCGGCGGTCGCCTTGGATTTGGCAAGTTGATGAGCCTGTTGCGTACCGCCAGCTCGAATAGCCTCTTCGTCTTATCCCGCGGGAATGAGTAGGGGCGCTTCATTTTCTCATTATAATACCGCCGTCTTTCTTCCAGTTGATCTGCCGGCTTTGGGGCACTGGGTTGCTGCTGAGCATTCGCAACGAAGGTTGCCTTCCCTTTACCCTTGTCATTCCGAGGTTCCGGCTTTGGGGGAGACGGTCTGTGACCCATCTGGTTTATCTGGGCCAGCTTGTCGATCAAAGCCTGGAACGTGGTTGGCTTAAAGAACATCATGAACTGTGAGATAGTTGCATGAGGATCTAGAGTGCCCACGAACATGCCCACCGCGGGCGCTTCCTCAATGCGTTGTTCGCATTTCGACCACAAGTTTCGCCAGCGTATAGCGTACTGGACCCACGTCTCGCTTGGTTTCACCCTGGCATTAATCAGCGCCGTTATCGGAGTGCGTTCTCTGGCGCTTGCGAAACGCTGGGTAAACAGCAGCTCCATCTCCGCAAATGTCTTAATAGAGTCGTTTGGGAGCTCGGAGTACCACTCAAATGCTGTATTCGATAAGCTACCGATGAACTGGCGAAGCAACAGTTTATCATTACCTCCGGTGTTGCCGCAAAGGGCCCTGAACCGGGCAACATGCTGGTGGGGATTGCCAGTCCCCTTATACGCATAGAATTTCGGTATTGTATAGCCCGACGGGTACTTGATCTGAGCTTGGATATGGTCGCCCCGTTTTTACGACCTGACCAGCTGCATCAGTCTCCTGATGAACCCGTATCTGCTGAGCTATATATTCTTCCAAGTCAGCTTTGGAAATTGTCTCCTCCTTGGCTGTTGAAAGAGCCGGATGTGGGTTTGACGTTTCTCCCCTGTTATTTTCAAGGATGATCGGGGGATCTTCGGCAGGAGGATCTTGTTGGATCATCATTCCCACCATATCCTGAAACAGAAAGGCCATTTGTTTTATATTGGCTGCTTGTTCAGCAGCCTCTTTATCCTTCTTTTCCAACATCCGGCGAAGGAATTCAGCGTCAGTTTCTTGCTCCTGGCGTTCATCGGAGAATGCTTCGGGGCTTTCTTTTGGCCCAGTGAGTGCGGCCATCGCGTTCATCATTTCCTGGAGCTTCTGCTGTTGCTCCTGAGCTTTGGTCACTGACCGTGTAAGCGGTCTATGACCTGTAGATGCACGGCTGTCTTCCTTCCCCGACGCCATGTATACAGTATGGACTACACTACCCCCGGACTTAGGGCGTTTGGGCCTGTCGCCTTTGGCATTCGCCGCAGGCGTAGGGATTTTCTCCGGCCTCCTTTTCTTATGGGCCGTTGAAGTTGAGGGGGCCGTTGCAGCAGGCACCCTGGCGGTTGCCGTCCTTTGTTGTTTGCCAGGACGGTTCTTTTCTTCATGCACTTTCGCCCTTTTCTGCCGGCGAGAGTGATCTTGGTCTATTACAGAATCTTGAACCCTCCGCCAGACCTTGTAAATCTTGGAGGACAGCCGTTGAGGGGGCTGCTCTAGCTTCGTTTCTGTAACCCTCTCCGCAGGTGGATGAGATCTTTTTAGCGTAGCAGTTGGAGAGTTCTTACGTACCCTCCTAAGTGGTTCAAAGCTGTTTCCAGTTGGAACAGCAGCATTAACTTCCACCACTAGAGCAGGTGGAGTTATCCCTGAGGGTGAGTTGCCCCCGGCCTTCCTTACTCGGCGCCAGTGGCGACGTCGAGCGCATCGAGCTGTTGGGACCGGCTCGGCGATAGGGATAGTTTCGTCTTGCCCCCTGTCCGGATGAGGCGCCGCTGGTGTCAGCCTCTTGAAGACTGATGTTGTCTTTTGAGTGGCGATATTCAATCTGTCAAAGACAGATCCTCGAGTAGGAGCAGGAGCCAGAATAGTCAGCATTGAAAAGACCGACTCTTTAACAGGAGAAGCCGCCTTGATGACTTCTGGAGCAGGGGTGGCTGTCTTCCTCGGGACGGCTATTTCAGGGTTCATGGGCTTCTTGGTGGGCCTATTAGGGTTCTGGCTCAGCCTGGCAAAGACAGAGGCTGCCGGTTTGATATTGGACGACCCGTTGAAAGGGGCCGTTGTAGCAGTGAGCCGATCGAAGACCGACTTCTTGTTCGCTTCCGGTGTGGGTATTGGCATAGTGAAGCTTGCAGGTGGGAGCATGGTCCCGAAAAACAGACCGGTGGTGGCCTGAGCCACCTGTTCCACTGGCATGGCAAGGATGGAGGCCGCTTGAGGCCCATAGGCTACACCTCCAGGTGAGGAGGAGCGTCTGTTGCACTTGCATTTCGAGCAGCTCGAGCAGTTGGAGGCCATTGATGCTTGATTTCTGCACCAGGCAAAGGTCCGAATCTTAGTAACTTGAAACCCAAAGACAACCATTAATAAACCGCGATTCGTTCGCGAAGACGACACATGAAGTGTGGAGTGGAAAGAGGAAAAGGTCCCACCCGGCGTGCTAGAATCCGTTCCCCTCCGAAAGACGGCGCGGCGGACGTCTTGCCTGAAATTCGGGGCAGATGCTAATTGACGCTATCCATTTACCTCTCCGAAGATGCCAAGTTGATTTATGGCACCATGCATCGAAGGTTTAAACGAATGCGTCCGATGTAGCAGACTTCGTCAGATTCCCCCTCGCTTGAGGGGTTTTTGATTGTGGAGACGCTCTTCCCTGCAGGCGCAAGCCCCTGCAGTTAATTACGCTACTGCATTGTGGTAACAACTTTCTCCTTCTTCAGATGATCACTTCGTGTTGTGTGTGTTTATTTTGTGTTTGGTTGCCCGTGGATTGTGTACGAAGACTGAGTTATGTCGTCGCCCGTAGGGCGTGGACTAGTCCAAACCCGTATTATCTTAAATTTGGGTTTGGGGGTTTGGGTTTAAGGATACGTTAGCCTCATTTGAGACTGAGATCGACTTAAACGTTTATTAAGGATACGTTAGTCTAGTTTTAGACTAAGATCAACTTAACGGGATCGTTTAGATCCGACAAGAGAGCAATTAAGAGAGCCCTGTTGTTTAGTTTAGTGACATTGCGGTCGATAGGTAGTTTAAGGACATTGCGGTCCAATGTTAGTTTTAAGACGTTGCGGTCAAGGTTAAGGACATCATAGTCCATGGATTTAAGGACTCCACAGTCCATTGTTAGTTTTAAGACATCACGGTCAAGGTTAAGGACATCATAGTCCGTTGTTAGTTTTAAGACATTCCGGTCAAGGTTAAGGACATCATAGTCCGTGGATTTAAGGACTCCACAGTCCGGTGTTAGTTTTAAGACATCCTGGTCAAGGTTAAGGACATCATAGTCCGTGGATTTAAGGACTCCACAGTCCGGTGTTAGTTTTAATACACCCCGGTCAAGGTTAAGGACATCATAGTCCATGGGTTTAAAGACCCCACAGTCCGTATCAATGTGTAGTCATCGGGACCCGTCACCTCTTTGAAGACGTTGAGGAATTACAACGCCAAATATCAAAGGAGTGAAGAGATGTACCCTTGAACCAAGGTAGATTAAATAATCTTTGGCCCAATTTGGAACCAAGACCAATTAATTATATTATGAGCCCATTGGCTCAGTTGAGTCTGAATTGAGGACTTATGGCCTTCTTGGGCTAAGTCCAATCACGTTTAGAATATTGGCCCTCTGTTGGTCCATTGAAGGAGAGGCTTTGCCTCTAGAAACTTAGCCAATTGGGCTAAAACTAGTGTCAAACACTAAAGACCAACAGTGTTGAACACTGGGATTAAGATTAGCAAGTTAGTGTTTAACACTAAAAGATAATCAGTGTTAAACATTAGCAACGGGGCTTTAAAGCAAATCAGTGTTAAACACTGGCAACAGAGATTTCAAATTAGTGTTAAACACTAAAGCAAATCAGTGTTAAACACTGGGAATAGAGTTTTCCAATTTAGTGTTAAACACTAAGAAAGTCAGTGTTAAACACTGGAAATGGAGTTTTCAAACAGTGTTAAACACTAAGGAAATCAATGTTAAACACTGGGAACAAATCATCAGTTTGATGTTAAATATTGTCAGAGAAGAGATCACGTGGGAGCACGTGATGGCATCCGAAAGGTGGGGCCAGATCCCCTTCATTTTGTTCTACAGATAAGTGTTTAACACTTTTAATTCTGAAAGCCATCACGTGTAGGCACGTGATGAGGGCTCACGCTCTGATCTGTTAGAATGTTCATTAGGGGTCAAGTGGTAACACGTGAGGGCACCCCAGAGCTTCTTTTCTTTTGCTTTTTCTTTGTGCGCTTTGGGGGTCACGTGGAGCACGTGAGGCATTGCCTCAAAGTTCTTCTCTGTGGATCTTTACAGGGGTCACGTGGTAGCACGTGACCCTGTTTCCTTTGCCTGTTTGAAGATATGTTTATCTTTTTTAAGAATTAAATTCTTCATAGGGTTAAACCCTAGCAATAAACTTTAGAGGAATTAAATTCCTGTTTTCTTCTGAAGAATTATATTCTTAGATAGGGTTAAACCCTGATTTACATTCTGTAGGAATTAAATTCTCATATATGTGAAGAATTCAATTCTGGCATAGGGTGAAACCCTAATTTCTTTTTTTTTAAGGGAATTAAATTCCTGTGATTTTGAGAGAATTAAGTTCTCAATTAGGGTTAAACCCTGGTTCTGTCCATTTTGAAGGAATTAAATTCCTATAACATAGGGTTGAACCCTAATTTTATCTCAAAGGAATTAAATTCCTATAATTCTGTGAGAATTAAATTCTCAAAACTCAATTCCTCCTCTATGTTTTGGATCTGCATGGCAGGATCTCAACCCGATGAGAATTAAATTCTCAATTCATGGGAAGATGTGCACTTTGCAGATCCTCAACCAGAGAAAGAACTAAGTTCTTTTCTTTATATAAGAGTTAAACTCTTTTGAGAATTAAATTCTCTTTTTAAGCCTCTCTTTTCTTACCTAGGGTTTTTCTTTTGCAGATAATCAAATTCTTTCTTCTGAATTTTCAAGATCCCAAGGCTCTATATCCCTCTCTCTTTTTTTGGCTTCTATTTATAGGAGGAGGAAAAAAATCAATCTGTTTTAGTGAATCTTTCATTGAAAGATTTGATTTATTTATTGAGAGATTTGATTTATCTTCATCATTAATCTGGGCCTTTAGATTATTAGGTGAATTTTATTCACCATTGGATTTTAAATCCAAAGATATCTATTTGTTATTTCGGTTAGATTTAGGGGGAAATCTTTCCATGTCCAAGATTCTTCCATAAATTGGTGATATTTAATCACCTTCAGATTCTTGATCCAACGGTTTCAGATAATTCTTCTCCATTTTGGAAAGATTTGAATGATCTCTCCTCAGAATTTAATTCTGTTAAAGAATAAGGATTTTAAGGCCGGTCACGTGTGGCCACGTGACCGTTGGTCACGTGTGGCCACGTGACCCTTGGGATGGGCTTCTTTCTTTCTGCACTATGTTCTCTGGTCGCTGCTTAGCCATCACGTGCCAACACGTGACTACTGGTCATGTGTGAGCACGTGATGCCTCTTCTGAAACTTTTTCTTGATTTTTAATCAGGGGATGAATGTGCTCTGTGCCGCTGCTTTAAACGTCACGTGCCAACACGTGACCGCTGGTCACATGCTAGCACGTGATGCTTCCTCTGAAGCTTTTTCCTGATTTTAAATCAGAAAACATGGGTATCAGACTAAGTCCCCAACTCGCGACAAAAATCAGCGAGCAAAAATATGCATAAAAAAGACGAAATGTTTGGATAACTCGCAATAAAAAGCAGCGAGTAAATAAAAAAATATAGCTGAAATGATTGGGCACCGCGAAAAATAGCCGAAATGATTGGGCAATCGCGACTTGCGCGATATGAAAAGCTAAAAAGATATAGCATTGCGGAAATAAAAATAAAATCAAATGAAATTTCCTTTGCCCTGCAAGTACGTCCATATTGACTCTTGTATACGATCCATGGGCACAAATGAAAGAAAGGGACCATATCTCCCACCACACTTCATCAAAGGAGAACCAAGTCTTGATGGTTCATATACAAGCTAGAGACTATCTAGGCGTTCCTTCTCATTCCAGAAGAATGCAGACGCAAAGTCACCATCAAACAAGAAAGCCACAAGGGTCGAAACAAAAATGGAGTAATGGCAAAATGCTAGCTCCAAGTCTCGACGGTACACATACAACCTAGGAACTATCCTGACGTTCCCTCCTCATTACAGCAGGGTGCAGACACAACAATTAAATAAAAGTGGATTAATAGCAAAATCCCAGCTCCAGCTCGACATACTTCTCAAGTTAACAAGATGCAGATGCAACGACAACAAAAGACCCAAGGGTCAAAGCAAAAATGGAATGACTGCAAAATCCTAGCTCCAAGTTTCAATGGTGCACATACAACCTTGGGACTATCCCGACGTTCCCCCCTCATTTCAGTAGGATGCCGACGCGACTATTAAATGAAATTAGAGTAATGACATATTCCTAGCTCCGGACTTCAATTGCAATACATACAGCATAGAGGTCCCACAGATATCTACCCTACTTCAGCAAAGAATCGGCGCGATATCGTCAAAACAAAAGAAAAACGAAGTAACGGTATATTCCTAGTTTCGAGTCTTTACGGCAACTCATATAAAGCCTAAAAGACCATTGGAGATCATCCCACCCCAGAAGGGTGCGGTTATGACTCATCGGGGCTCCAAATTGAGCCTAACCTCAAATAAAAAGCGTCATGAAAAATTTCTAATGCTTGATCTTCCGACAGTAATATGACCTAAGGAGATTACTCGAAGACGTCTTGTCCAGCCCCCGAAGGGATCACAGACACGACAGTCGCGGGGCTACTCGAACAGCGGCTTAAAAACTTCATATCGAGGAATATATCAGTCAATGCGATGGTACCACGGACTAAAACCCTAGTACCACAAACCTAACGGACCTCCATTATAAAGAATGAGGGTTATCTACATACAACGTTAGGACAAGTGTCCGGACCCGGTTCTTGCTCACGGAACAAAGTGCCACACGGAACAAAGTGCCACGCCAAGTGTCATGTTTAGTGGGCGAGGGCCACCTCTTGAATCCGTGGGGGCCACCTCTTGAGTCCGTGGGACCCACTGTAGAACAATGGGGACTCATTGGAATACATTTCGAAAGAGGGCAGATCTATACTATAAATGGAATGATACCACTCTTAAAAACAAAGGCGCCTTTTTAAGTGAACTGGCACCATATGAGCTTGAGAACTCCGTAGTTAAGCGTGCTCGAGTCAGGGAAGTTCTGGGATGGGTGACCTCCTGGGAAGTGGCCCCTGGTAGGGTCCGGTTCGCCCCGAAGGACAAAACCGTGCGGCTTAGGCCCGAGCGGACAATACTCTCTGTATTGGGGTGGGGCATGACAGAATGGTATCAGAGCCGGTCCCTCAATAGTAGGTCTGTGGTTCGAGGACGAACCATTGTTCAAAGGTGGGAAGAATGTCAGGACCCAGTTCTTGCTCACGGAACAAAGTGCTATGCCAAGTGTCGTGTTAAGTGGGCGGGGGCCACTTCTTGAATCCGTGGGGCTACCTCTTGAGTCCGTGGGACCCACTGTAGAACAATAGGGACTCTTCCGAATAAATTCTAAAAGATCTGTACTATAAATGGAATGATACCACTCTTCAATATAGAGGCGCCTTTTAAGTGAACCGACACTACAGGAGCTTGAGAACTCCGTAGTTAAGCATGCTCGAGCCAGGGAAGTCCGGTTTGCCCCGAAGGACAAAACTGTTCAGTTGATAAAACTGCACATTTGTATTACATTTTTCCTACCATTTTCATATTTAAAAAGATCTTTATTATAATATATCATACATATAAGGGTTTATGTGTAAAAATACTATTTTCCATGTGTTGATATATTATAATTAGCTTTTGGTAGGAAAATGTATGCAAATAATATCATTGACCTAATCCTAATAAAACAAAATCTACTAAATATTATTTGAGTTGTTGTGCAGAATATTTCCAAGTTGTGCAGAATTTTTCAAAGACTAGAATCAAGCAAATCAAGTTGTTGAAGAAGACTTGCCTAATTAAGAATCAAAACTTGGAGACCAAGCCTGGCAGCGACTACGAGAAGATTTCAAAGATACAAAGGTTCCAGAGGAGTCCAAATGTCACAAAGATAGATGCCCTAAAGTTTGATGAATGGATGTGATTAAACGGCCGCGGATCCGCGCCCGTACCCCCCCTTGGGCCGCGGATCCGCGGCAAGATAGAGGGATCACTTGCCTAAATTTTGGACGATGAATCTCTGCTATATTTTACCAAGTTTTCAAGCAAATGATTCTGGCTTTGCACTATAAAAAGGCACCGAGAGGCTCTTGGAAAATTTATCAAGCCGACGCGATCACGAAGCCCCAGACGCTCACGCATCCAGGCTGATCATCAACTGTTCGTCTACCTCCTTAGGAAAGATCGAGAAGCAACTAGTTTTGTAATCATTTTCTACGGAATAAAGTGTAGATTGTTCAAGTTGATTAATAAAGGTAGTTATTTTATTTAATTCTTTTGCATTTTACATTATGTTTTCCCTCTCTGTCTTTCCATCTTCTTCTCCCAACATGCGCGAGTAATTCTCCGCTTGTTAGGATTCGTAGGATTAGGGTAGGCTAATGAACGATGAAAATCCCTAAACCCTTTTTAAGTCCTATAAAGTTTATGAACTTTATTAAAAGAATTATTAACATCCTAATCGGGCGCGCTAACAATTCTTTGTTAGTCCCGACCGCGATTAGAGTTTAGATTAATAATTGTTTTGGTAAAGGCTAGATTTGAACGGGGTTCCGTGTCGATATAAGGGTTAAGAGTGGGATTCCTTTTCCCTCCAGAAACCCTAATCTACACGCATCACCGTCGTTCTAGTTTTAAATCTATTAATGGATAAAAAGGGTAACTTTTAATTAATCGTCCATAACTACTAAATCCTAACGAACCCTACAAGCCCCCTTATTATATTAACTACATCTTTAAAATAATTTAGATCTATATTTTACATTCTTGTTTAACGTAGATCTAGAAAAAATTATATAAAATTCTTTATCCCTCCTCTCTTTCTCAACACATCTAAAGTAAGAGTAAAAAGTTCAATGTTTCCCTGAGGACGACCCGTACTCACCTCGGTCTAGCTACACGCGACACTGTTATTGATTGCGGTTAACTACAAACACACTTTTTCGTATCAATCAAATGGCGCCGTTGCCGGGGATACGTGCGTAATTTTTTATTTTTACCATTTGTGTTGAATTCTTAGACGAGTCATATCATTATTAACACAAAACTGCAATTTGCATATTTAACGATTTGTGCGTGAATTTTTGCAAGGAGATCTGGAGTCACAGAATTAAGGAAAACAGGAAACAGAGACATTTTTAGAGATCCAGAGGAGCACAGAAGGATCTACAAAAAATTTCATCAAGCAATCCCTCTGCCACGCGGCGGAACCGCGACAAAAGTACCCTTGGTGCGGCGGAAACGCGGTACAACAGAGGAATTAGGGCTTAAGTCTTCTCTGGTATCTTTCTCAACTCCTTCTCTCTCCTCTCAAATCCAATAAAATCTATCTTCTGCAGGATTCTTTGCAAAATCGCGCCGCTCAATAATCTTTTTGCAAAAGTTTTGTGATTGGTTTTGTTTTGCATATTTTAATACGGACTTTAAGGGGCAAAGACCAAATCAAGATTAGGTGGGGATTTCATCACCCTTCCTAAGCCCCACAAATCACAAACCGAGCATCTAGATCTACCCTTCATTAACTTAAAAAATATCTAGACCAGACTCTAAGGACCGTCGCGCTCAATAAGGACAGAGGAAGGTCGTGGGTAATCTATCGTTTATCCGCATTACTTTTGTAGTGCCTAGGCAAGTGTGTCAAAGGCTAGTGGTTTTTAATTAGGCCCACTACTGTGGTTCCTTCCCACTTACCTGGCACTTACCTGGCTACAAGGGTAGTACGGAAACGGTAGAGGATTTATCCTGCGGCTTGTCCTTTGGAAGTTTAGGAGCGGTCTAGAGACTGGACCTAGGTGACCTTAGTTCTAGGGTTGCTTGTGCATCTTAGGGTGATTTGTCTTGAGTCTCACATTTTTCAAAACAAACCAATTTTAAATCACACACACGCTGCCACTTGCACTAAACCCCCTTAGTGCATGCTCGGCTGGACACGGGATCCTAGTGCCCGTCTTGTCCGCGTTCCTGCTATCGACGCCGAAGTCGGTACTTCTTCATCTTCTTTTCCCCCACCACACACCACATCAACCGAGATGGACGGCACTCCATCAGAGTATAACACCACGCTGCCACCGCCCGTAGGTGCGCAGAATTCACCGCGCATCTCTCTCCAAGAGAGATGCTATCCTATTCGTGGTCCCCTTCCCACTTGTCTATCTCTTCCACCACCTAACGGGGATAATTTCGAAATTAAACCCCACTACATCAATCTGCTGCCCAAATTTCACGGGCTTGAGTCGGAAGACGCGTACGTTTTCATCACCAAATTCGAAAACGTATGCGCAATGATGGGTACTTCACAATTGACTTTAGATGCTATGCGCTTACGTCTTCTCCCATTCACACTGTGCGACTTGGCAGAAAAATGGCTTTATAATACTGCCGCACACTCTATCACTAATTAGGATGAATTCGTCATAGTATTTCTTAAGAAGTTTGACCCAAATCATAAGACTGCCCACATTAGGAGCGAGATCAACCAGTTCACCCAGCTTCCCAATGAACCATTTTGGAAGTGCTTTGAACATTTCAAAGATCTGCTTGTCCAATGCCCCCATCACGGAATACAAAGATGGGATTTATGTCGGATTATATATAAGGGCATTAACCCAGCGACAAAGCAGATGCTTGAAACAATGTGTCAATGCAATTTCATGTCTAAAGATGACGGTGAAGCATGGAAATATCTGGAAGACCTTGCTGAACACACGTTGCAGTGGGAAAGCGAAAGACCACCTTCAACTAAGGGAGGTATTCACCAGCTTGCCGTTTCTATCGCAGTAAAAGCCGAAATGGCAGCGATACAGAAGAAACTCGATACTATTGAGAACAAATTTTCATCATTCTCCCTAAATCAGGTCACGCTTCCTAAGACCGTCTGTGGTTGCTGTTCGGATCCTTCACACTTAACGGAAGAATGCCCTATGAATGCATCGTTTCAAGCTAACGCTGTTTTTCAGCAGCGACCTAGAAATGACCCTTATTCTTCCACATACAATCAAGGATGGAGGAATCATCCTAACTTTGATTGGAATCAAAACCAACAAAGCAATTATCAAAGATCTCATCCACAGCAACCACAACCACAGAATCAGCCCCCCTTTCAGTCACAAAATTTCCAAAATCCGGCCAACATTTCTACACCACAAGTGGCCGGTACTGACAACTCACTTGCACAAACTTTGGATATGTTCATGAAACAATCCATGCAATTTTCGGCTGAGATGAAGTCTTCTATTGATACCCTAACGAAAAACTCCTCCTCCCGTGGTGAGAGTATCAAATCAATAGAAAACCAAATCGCACAGTTAAACGCCGCAATGAGTGCGAGAGAGAAAGGGAAACTCCCATCTCAACTCCTACCGAATCCTGGCCATTCACAAAGTCATAATGTGAATGCCATTACTACGTTGAAATCGGGGAGAGTGCTGAATAACCGAGTGGGTGAGCAATTTGATGATAGTGACACATTTGATACCCCAGCTTCTTCTTCTTCTTCCCCTAATTCGTTTAGTCCCCCACCTTCATCCGATCCTATTCTCCGTTTTCCCCAAGGCTCGAACATTTCGCCAAATCTATCTAAGTCGATGCCCACTCCAATTTTGGGATCGAATCCGTCGCCACAGTCTTCTCAACAAACGTTGGACCCAAAACTTATTGATCGAGCTCCATTTCCAAACCGATTAAGGGCCAACAGACCTAACCCGCAAATGGATAAGATTGTGGAAATGTTTAAGCAAGTTAGCGTGAATATTCCTCTCCTAGATACTATTCAACAAGTCCCATCTTATGCAAGAATCCTTAAAGACTTGTGCACTAGAAAAAGAAAAACTCAAGTGCCTAAAAAGGTTTTCATGACAAGTAATGTTAGCACAGCTTTTACCCAATAAATACCAAAGAAACGTAAGGACCCCGGCTATCCTACAATCTCTATTTCTATTGGGGGTAAAAATATAAATCGTGCTTTACTCGATCTAGGCACTAGCGTCAACTTGCTTCCTTATTCAGTATACGAGCAGTTAGGAATTGGAGAGTTAAAACCCGCCCATTGTACTCTCCAAATGGCAGACCGATCTATTACCAAACCTCGGGGCGAACTAGAGGATGTGTTAATTAAAGTCAGGGAATTCATATTTCCCGTGGACTTTATTGTTTTAGATACACAACCTGTGGCAAACCCACGCAATCAAATCCCGGTGATACTTGGTCGACCCTTCCTAGCAACTTCTAACGCTGTAATTAATTGTCGTAACGGTTCTATGAACTTATCCTTCAGGAAAATGACAATTGAGCTTAATATTTACAAGCTAGGAAGTCAGCCATCAGAACCTTCTGCTCATTTGCTGGATGTTTGTTCCATCCACGAGATAGCTTCCGAAAGCTGCATGGATGAGGAGCTTTGCTTTGATGTTCTCGACAACATTAATGAGACATCGGTTGATCTTGCACCACTTTACAGTGAGGATATGTTCAATGAGTCCGACCTTGAGATTGAACTCGTTGACTCGTTGCAAAAGTCAGCAGCACTTTCCGAGTTAATATCTTATGCAAGTTTTGAACCTCTTAGGGAGTCTGAATATCCTTCGCTTACCCCACCTTCTATAGTCTCTCCGCCAATTCTTGATCTCAAACCGCTACCTTCTCATCTTAAATATGCATATTTAGGAGAGAATGAGACTTTGCCAGTGATTATTTCCGCTTCTCTAGCCTTAGAGCAAGAGAATGCACTTTTGGCAGTGTTGAGATCGAATCGGGAAGCATTTGGTTGGACAATGGATGACATCAAAGAGATTAGTCCCTTAATTGTTGAACATTACATATATCTGATGGATGAAGCCAAACCAACCCGAGACCTACAAAGACGGTTAAATCCCGTTATGAAGGAGGCGGTAAAGAAAGAAATCGTCAAGTGCCTTGATAGTGGAATAATTTACCCCATATCTGATAGCCAATGAGTAAGTCCAATTCATGTGGTCCCTAAAAAGTCTGGCATCACGGTCATCACTAATGAGGCTAATGAGTTAATCCAAACACGCACCCAAACTGGGTGGCGCGTATGTATCGATTACAGGAAACTCAATGCCGCGACGAGGAAAGATCACTTCCCTCTACCTTTCATTGACCAGATGCTAGAATGATTAGCGGGACACGAATACTACTGTTTCTTGGACGGATACTCTGGTTATAACCAGGTCCCCATCGCCGAAAAGGATCAAGATAAAACCACTTTTACTTGTCCTTTCGGAACTTTTGCTTATAGATGCATGCCCTTTGGGTTATGCAACGCTCTCGCTACATTTCAGCGGTGCATGATGGGGATATTTTCAGATATGGTGGAAAATTTTCTGGAAATTTTTATGGACTATTTCTCCATTTTTGGGGACTCCTTTGAGAACTGCCTTCGTAATCTTGACGCTGTTCTTACCCGCTGTAAGGATAAGAACTTGACTTTGAATTGGGAAAAATGCCATTTTATGGTCCAAGAAGGTATTGTACTTGGCCATATAATTTCACATAAAGGCATTGAGGTTGACAGAGCTAAAATAGATGTCATTCAAAACCTCCCTCGTCCCAATTGCGTCAAAGATATACGATCCTTCCTTGGTCATGCAGGATTTTATAGGAGATTTATTAAGGACTTTAGCAAAATTGCTAGACCCTTAACCCTTCTATTGGCCAACGACACTACTTTTCACTTCGATTCGGATTGTGAGGCTGCTTTTGAATCGCTTAAAGAATCACTCACTACAGCCCCCGTTTTATCATCTCTGGATTGGAACCACCCGTTCGAGCTTATGTGTGATGCATCAGATTTTGCTATTGGTGCGGTCTTAGGACAGCACATTGATAAGATGCCACATGTAATTTACTATGCAAGTAGGACCTTGAATGATGCACAAATAAATTACACAACTACCGAGAAAGAACTCTTGACAGTTGTATTTGCATTAGAGAAATTCAGGCCCTACTTGATTGGCTCGCCTATTGTGGTTTACACAGATCACTCCGCCCTACGACATCTTTTATCGAAGAAGGATGCGAAGGCCAGGCTAATACGTTGGATCCTATTGTTACAAGAATTTGATCTTGTCATCAAAGACAAGAGTGGATGTGAAAACGTTGTAGCCGACCATCTTTCACGCATCACTTCTTCGCCAACTGTGACCGTGCCGATAAATGACTCATTTCCTGACGAACAGCTCTTGAATGTATCCTACGAACCTTGGTTCGTGGATATCGTGAACTATCTTGCAACGGGACTTATTCCTAGTGATTGGTCGAAACAAGACAAACTTCGATTTCTTTCCCAAGTAAAATATTTTTACTGGGATGAACCTTATCTATTCAAGTATTGTTCCGATCAAATCATTCGCAGGTGTGTCCCTAACGATGAATTCAAGAGCGTGTTATCATTTTGTCATGATCAGGCATGCGGCGGTCATTTTGGACCTCGAAAAACGGCGGAGAAAGTTTTGCAATGTGGCTTTTATTGGCCAACATTATTTAAAGATGCATTTGAACATTGCAAAACTTGTCCGCGATGTCATCATTTGGGTCGGATTTCACGAAGGAATGAGATGCCGCTCCAACCTATATTGGTTGTGGAAATATTTGATGTTTGGAGTATTGATTTTATGGGCCATTTTCCCAACTCCTTTGGGAATCTATATATCTTGTTAGCGGTTGATTATGTCTCGAAGTGGGTGGAAGCTATACCGTGTCGCACTAATGACAACAAAGTTGTCATTAAGTTCCTTAAAGAAAATATCTTTTCGCGATTCGGACACCCTTATAATTAACGACAACGGGACACATTTCTGTAATAGGTCTTTCAAGGTCTTGATGTGGAAATATTCAATCACTCACAAGCTTTCTACGCCCTATCACCCCCAAACAAGCGGGAGGGCTGAGATCTCAAATAGACAGATCAAACAGATATTGGAGAAGACGGTTTCGAAAAACCGTAAGGATTGGTCAACCAAATTGACGGATGCTCTTTGGGCATTCCGCACCGCTTATAAGACCGATCTGGGTATATCTCCATACCGCCTTGTGTTTGGAAAGGCATGCCACCTCCCTGTCGAGATTGAACATAAGGCAATGTGGGCTATTAAAGAGCTTAATTTTGCTCATGTAGGCAGCTATCGGAAGCTGCAATTGAATGAACTAAGCGAACTCCGCGATGAAGCTTACGATAATGCGGTGATAGTAAAGAATAGGACTAAAGTGTTCCACGATAAAATTCTTTTTAGAAAAACCTTCACATCGGGGCAACAAGTCCTTCTTTACGATTCCCGTCTCCATCTTCATTCGGGTAAGCTTAAATCTCGTTGGAAAGGACCTTTTGTGGTGAGGTATGTACACCCGCACGGGGCAGTTGAAGTCGAAAATTTGAAAAACGGTTCGATTTTTAAAGTGAATGGGCATAGACTAAAACCGTATTTTTCTGCTGACCCCACGGAGGAGCTCCTGTTTTTACAGGAGCCACTTTATCAAAACTAAAACTCCTCCGCCTCACCTCCATGTTTTTATAACATTTTCACATTTTAAGAATGGAGGTGAGTAAAAAAATGATTTGATTGAATATCTGTGCGTGTCAAAGAATAAGTTTGGGGAAATTTTTCATTTAACTATTATTTTACCCCTTGTATCTCTCTCCTAGTATATAGGTCCTTGTTCTCAAAAGGCTACATCAGTGAGGACACTGCTGAAAACAGGTTTGGAAGGGAGGTTTGTATTCACTGAATTATCTTTGATACTGGGCATTAAATTTTTTTTAACAAACGAGTAGAAAGTGAAAAATTACATCCAAAAGATAGGAATAGTTTAAGAAAACCAAGAAAATTAGAAGTTTTCTTAAACGAACTAGTAATAAGTAGTTATGAGCTGTTGTCCCAAGGGTTAGTAAGATGAAGGAAGTCACTAATCTGAGGATAAAAATAAGTCTGAAAAATAGTTTCTATTCTGGAAGCCAAACATTTGAATGTTGATACCCTACTATATGCACTTACACACGTCTTGAAACTCGGGATAGTAGAGGATACCTTGAAATACTCTTGTCTAAAAGCCAAAGTATGAAGGAAATAAAAAAAATATAAAAATGGTGAAAAGAAAAAAAAATGAACACTGGTTTTGTATCGCCAAGGTAGCAATAAAAAAATATAGCGAGGGTGCCTCTTCACCTAGTGCCCTAAGGCCAACTGGTCTGGGAGTCACTGCTAAGCCTTAGGTGGTGCAAGACGAGGAAAATATTATCACTGAATCAGCAAGCACGTGAGTAATCGGTCGGTTAGTATCTCAAGAAGTATTAACGGTCGCATGAAAATGTGTGAGCAAATCTAAATATTCATAAAATTAAAAAGTACCGAGGCAGATGGACAAGAGTATGATAGCTTGAATTGAATTCTCCGGGTGTAGGGATGTTCATTACACACACGTAGGGTTATATGATCGATGTTTGGACGAAAGGTAGGAATGAATAATAAAGACGATGTTTTATTGAGGGATAATATGATTTCTAACATCTTTTCATGACCATTAAGATAGGGCTCATGACAACTGAAAAGCTAGTGTAGTTGGAAACTCTTATTTTCAAAGTCTTTCTTTTATGGTTCTTATCTTTATATGTAAATTTCACCATCTCTCTTTTGTTATAGAATTTTGTGGGTGTAATTCGCTGAAAACCCTCAGGAGACAACACTCCTCCTAGTAGGGACACCTAGAGATTTAAAGGCTTGTTGCACGTGCTCAGTGCAATCGTGTCTGCCTACGAAAGTGTGCTTAGTTTTCTCCTTTCTTTTTTCTTCTTCTCTTGAATAAACTAGTTTGCTCGGGACGATCAAAGATAAGTTTGGGGGTATTTGTTCAGTTGATAAAACTGCACATTTGTATTACATTTTTCCTACCATTTTCATATTTAAAAAGATCTTTATTATAATATATCATACATATAAGGGTTTATGTGTAAAAATACTATTTTCCATGTGTTGATATATTATAATTAGCTTTTGGTAGGAAAATGTATGCAAATAATATCATTGACCTAATTCTAGTAGAACAAAGTCTACTAAATATTATTTGAGTTGTTGTGCAGAATATTTCCAAGTTGTGCAGAATTTTTCAAAGACTAGAATCAAGCAAATTAAGTTGTTGAAGAAGACTTGCCTAATTAAGAATCAAAACTTGGAGACCAAGCCTGGCAGCGACTACGAGAAGATTTCAAAGATACAAGGGTTCCAGAGGAGTCCAAATGTCACAAAGATAGATGCCCTAAAGTTTGAATGGATGTGATTAAACAGCCGCGGATCCGCGGCCGTACCCCCCCTTGGGCCGCGGATCCGCGGCAAGATAGAGGGATCACTTGCCTAAATTTTGGACGATGAATCTCTGCTATATTTTACTAAGTTTTCAAGCAAATGATTCTGGCTTTGCACTATAAAAAGGCACCGAGAGGCTCTTGAAAAATTTATCAAGCCGACGCGATCACGAAGCCCCAGACGCTCACGCATCCAGGCTGATCATCAACTGTTCGTCTACCTCCTTAGGAAAGATCGAGAAGCAACTAGTTTTGTAATCATTTTCTACGGAATAAAGTGTAGATTGTTCAAGTTGATTAATAAAGGTAGTTATTTTATTTAATTCTTTTGCATTTTACATTATGTTTTCCCTCTCTGTCTTTCCATCTTCTTCTCCCAACATGCGCGAGTAATTCTCCGCTTGTTAGGGTTCGTAGGATTAGGGTAGGCTAATGAACGATGAAAATCCCTAAACCCTTTTTAAGTCCTATAAAGTTTATGAACTTTATTAAAAGAATTATTAACATCCTAATCGGGCGCGCTAACAATTCTTTGTTAGTCCCGACCGCGATTAGAGTTTAGATTAATAATTGTTTTGGTAAAGGCTAGATTTGAACGGGGTTCCGTGTCGATATAAGGGTTAAGAGTGGGATTCCTTTTCCCTCCAGAAACCCTAATCTACACGCATCACCGTCATTCTAGTTTTAAATCTACTAATGGATAAAAAGGGTAACTTTTAATTAATCGTCCATAACTACTAAATCCTAACGAACCCTACAAGCCCCCTTATTATATTAACTACATCTTTAAAATAATCTAGATCTATATTTTACATTCTTGTTTAACGTAGATCTAGAAAACATTATATAAAATTCTTTATTCCTCCTCTCTTTCTCAACACATCTAAAGTAAGAGTAAAAAGTTCAACGTTTCCCTGAGGACGACTCGTACTCATCTCGGTCTAGCTACACGCGACACCGTTATTGATTGCGGTTAACTACAAACACACTTTTTCGTATCAATCAAAAACCGTGCGGTTTCGGCCAGAGCAGACAATACTCTCTATATTGGGGTGGGGCGTGACAGAATGGTATCAGAGCCGGTCGGTCAATAGTAGGTCTGTAGTTCGAGGACGAACCACTGTTCAAAGGTAGGGAGAATGTCGGGACCCAGTTCTTGCTCACGGAACAAAGTGCCACATGGAACAAAGTGCTACGCCAAGTGTCGTGTTAAGTGGGCGGGGGCCACCTCTTGAATCCGTGGGGGCCACCTCTTGAGTCCGTAGGACCCACTGTAGAACAATGGGAACTCTTTGGAATACATTCCAAAAGAGGGCAGATCTGTACTATAAATGGAATGATACCACTCTTCAATACAGAAACGCCTTTTTAAGTGAACTGGCACCACAGGAGCTTGAGAACTCCGTAGTTAAGCGTGCTCGAGTCAGGGAAGTTCTGGGATGGGTGACCTCCTGGGAAGTGGCCCCTGGTCGGGTCCGGTTCGCCCCGAAAGAAAAAACCGTGTGGCTTCGGCCCGAGCGGACAATACTCTCTGTATTGGGGTGGGGCATGACAGAATGGTATCAGAGCCGGTCCCTCAATAGTAGGTCTGTGGTTCGAGGACGAACCATTGTTCAAAGGTGGGGAGAATGTCGGGACCCGGTTCTTGCTCACGGAACAAAGTGCTACGCCAAGTGTCGTGTTAGTGGGCGGGGGCCACCTCTTGAATCCGTGGGGGCTACCTCCTGAGTCCGTGGGACCCACTGTAGAACAATGGGGACTCTTCCGAATAAATTCTAAAAGAGTGCAGATCTGTACTATAAATGGAATGATACCACTCTTCAATATAGAGGTGCCTTTTAAGTGAACCGACACTACAGGAGCTTGAGAACTCCGTAGTTAAGCATGCTCGAGCCAGGGAAGTCCGGTTTGCCCCGAAGGACAAAACCGTGCGGCTTCGGCCAGAGCAGACAATACTCTCTATATTGGGGTGGGGCGTGACAGAATGGTATCAGAGCCGGTCCGTCAATAGTAGGTCTGTAGTTCGAGGACGAACCACTGTTCAAAGGTAGGGAGAATGTCGGGACCCGGTTCTTGCTCACGGAACAAAGTGCCATGGCAAGTGTCGTGTTAAGTGGGTGGGGGCCACCTCTTGAATCCGTGGGGGCCACCTCTTGAGTCCGTAGGACCCACTGTAGAACAATAGGGACTCTTCAGAATATATTCTGAAAGAGGGCAGATCTGTACTATAAATGGAATGATACCACTCTTCAATACAAAGGCGCCTTTTAAGTGAACCTGCACTACAGGAGCTTGAGAACTCCGTAGTTAAGCATGCTCGAACCAAGGAAGTTCTGGGATGGGTGACCTCCTGGGAAGTGACCCCTGGTCGGGTCCGGTTCGCCCCGAAGGATAAAACCGTGCGGCTTTGGCCAAAGCGGATAATACTCTCTATATTGGGGTGGGGCGTGACAACAAGTTTGCCTGTAAACCCAAGGGAGGTAAGTTAAAAAACACTCCAAAATGAGTACATAAACTACAAACTCCGAAATGAGTGAATAAACTATAGACTCCGAAATGAGTTAATAAACTACAAACTCCGAAATGAGTACATAAACTACTTCACGCCGAATCAAGAAATTAAAAGATAGAGAGGTGCAAGCATGAAATAAAATATGTCTTTTATTCATAAACCAAAATGAATACAAGATAAAAAAAGAAGAAGAAAAAATATATAGCGACAAAAATTTTAAGACGGTGGACGGTTCAATGAGCAAGATAGATCATCATTTTTCCTCCGAACCTCCGCCTCAAGCTCTAGCAGCGTCGCAAGCTGATCCCTTTCCTATGCTTGTTGTTATTGATACAAAGAAAACCGATGCTTAAGCTCCTTCTCAGCGGTATTGTGAGTCTTAACCATTTTGCGCGTAAAAGTGACAGCTTTATCGAGAGCCACCAGCTCTGTAATTGCCTTTTGAAGAACTCACCAAATTTCATAAGCCCAAGTAGTTTTAGTTGCGAGTTGAGCTTGGAGTTCCCCTAGAGCCTTCGAAGCCAACTCCCTCTCCGAAAATTTCTAGTTGAGTCTTTTCTCACAAGATCGGAGGTTGGCAGCACACCGATCAATCCGTTCACGTAAGCTAGCCTTTACAGATAAGATATCAGAGGGAAGACGTGCGTGTTTCCTCATAAAAAAAAGAGAAGGGGGAGAAAATTCCCCTCCCCTCCCCCGACGATTCAAGCCTCACGTGTTAAACACGTGAGCGTCTATTGTCACGACCCAGAAAAGGCATGTGACTTGCACTTGAATCATGTGAAATCTATAGGATCTCACCTAATTCAAGTAAGCCAAAAGCCCAGAAATCTAAACCATTTTAGGGAAAAATAGTGGAGGCGAAGTTTTGAAATAAAGGTTTAATGAAATCAGGTTCTTTCTTAAAAACATAAGTAATATCATATAAAAAGAAATAATATTTTGTAACTATCTTGAAAACATGTTTCGTCGTTTGAAATTTGGGCAGAACCTCCTTTTTAAATATTAACCCGAAAACAATACACGCAATAATAATAATAGGCATCCCCAAGCGGGAGCTAGCTCTTCGCCAATTGGCGGAAACAACCACGCAAAGATATAAATATACAACACCGAAGGCGAGGATCAATACACAGAAGTAAAGCAAGGAAATTATGCATCATCAAGAAAACCAGAAATAATAATAAATACAAGAGCGAGACTCTAAGTCCGAAAGAATATACAATAACGATTTCTAAGTTTACAAATATACACAGTCTGGTTGATAGAGCTTTTAACTAGATACAACTGAAATAAATATACAAGTACAATGGTGGTCACGATACAAGTGAATCCCACCTACCAAAGCAAATCACCCGGAAGAAAAGCAGTGTGCCAGCAAAGCTGCTACGAAAAACCTGTGCGGTCAAATCTGTAAGAAACCGTGGCACAACGGGGGAAGTTGCCAACTTGTGAGTAGAAGACATCACCGAGTAGAAACCGAATGTATGACTATCTCCTAGGTCATACAATATAATAATAATATATAGAGACATAGAGTAATAACCAGAGTAACAGTATAAGCATAAGTATAAACCAAGGTACACGTGTCAGTGTCATAAAGTGGTAACAAGACATATGTAAATGTATGTATGAGTGTAAATATATCAATCAATATATGTCCAGCAATGACACACTAAATCATGATAAAACCTGAGTGCCCAGTATCGACACTCGAAAACATCATGGAAATCGTGTCCATCTGTGATACAATATCCTCATATATCTCGAACGCCGCATCCTCAGGTCGGCCCTCAAATCCATCTAACGACTCTGGTCGGTATTCTCCGGATAACCGCCGGGTCCAAACTATCACCGGTCAGCAATGCTTCCCTGTCGGGCTCAACGTCTCAATCTCTATACGGCCTTCTTGCCCTGGGGTACCGTACCGGGTCCACCATGTACCCGCAGATGGTATCTCCCTCGCTCCTCGTGGTGGGTAATCATATATCATATATGCTCCAGAACCGAGAAATCTCATGGTGGACGTCACACAACATATCGAGGAAAACCAAATTTTCCTTTTAAAAGGAGCATAAGTTTTTAGTTTCACATGCGGTTTTCCTAAATCCAGAAATCTCATGAAAATTGGATTCTCATAATCATGATCTAATAATGAACAATGAATATCGGTATAGAGCCCAACTGCAGTACATAACCGGAATGTATGTAGGTGAAAGCATGTGGCATCTAAGTAAGAAATACAAAGTCTAAACTAGCATATGATATCATGAATGCAAAACAGTACTACTTAGCTACAATTTATCAGGGTACATGCATGAAGTAATGGTTACTAAAGTGTACGTGACATGGCAATCACCGATGCTGATGTGTGTGAGCCGGCAAGCAAGTGTACGTGCAACATATGCATCATCGATAATGGTGTAGGTGTCATAGCAGGCGAGATCATAACAGAAAATAAACAGTAAATGCAACATTATAAGATATATATATCTATATACGAGTCATACAGTTATAGTATTGGAAATGGCACGAATCGATGTTTTGGAAAAGTAGGGGCTACGGTGTTTTTGAGAAAAGAGATATCATTTTGAAAATCCGTAGCGTCCCTCGGTATATCCTTTGAAAATGCCTACGATTCATTAGTTTTGAAAATAGGTATGACTCGAGCCTAAGCTTACATCTAACTAAGCAACTAAAGACTAAACTAAGAACCGAGTAGAAAGTAAATAGGAATCGAAAGCATATCCGAGTCGATATATCTAGTAGTCGGCGATCCAGCCTCATAGCATCACGTACGGTAATATCCATCGTACGACATCCTTGAGTCAAGAGTGCGGATCAATCATCATATAAATATATATCGTACGGTAAAATCCACCGTACGGCATCCTCAAAATCGAGGGTACGGGTCAAATATCATATATATCATATATAGATCATAGTTCGTACGGTATCAATCGTTATACAATATCATAATCAGGGTATGGATCTAAGGTCTTATACAATCTATTATATCATCAAACCACATGTTATCGCATGTTATGTAAATAACGCCCAACGATCATTTAATATATCATATCATATAAGAGGTCTCAACTCAATCATATAACAAATCATATCCTCATCTTACACGTATATATATATATCAACACATCCATATATATATACATATATACATATACGCACATATCATATCAAGTGTGTGTGTGCGCGCGACAAGTAAACCGATGACTCATAACTAAGGAACTAAACTAAGAGTAAACTTTCCTACAAGTACGCTTAATCTAACCTATAGTCTCCTAGAAACCCTATTTGCTAAGTATCCAAGTCTCTCATAAACACACACATATATATAAGAATAACAATATCCTATTCTACGGTTGCGGGGTGCTATACGCCATCGACCGGACTTCTTGCGTAGATATAAATCTACTCACCTTCGATCCTTACTTGTCAAAGTCAATGACGCCTTACTCTCGCTTGTCGTCCCGAAGTCCACGTGAAGGTACCTACAGTTTCAAATACATTGTATCGTAAACACGAATCGAATACGGAAACCAAAGCGGCACACGAAACAAACATAGGTTAGAACCTATTGTCTATGCATGCAAGAATAGCCAAACAACTCTCGACGTCGACGTACAAACGTCAATCGACCGAGTCAAAACCTAAATACCAAAATCCAAGTCATAAAGAGTTGCAAAAACAAAAATAGAAACTTAGGAAAACATGTCCAGATTTTGCCTCAGGTCAAATTGGGACATTTAGCATATAGGATAGGTCTAATTATAGGATAAAGGAACCACAGACCAATCACGAACCCCATTGCTCCTACCCAGGCCGCAATTTGAGGCCAGAAAGAGTTTATTTGTGGCTAGGTTTTTGAATTGGGGTCTCGGGTCTCTAGGGTAGCTTCTAGGTCACCTGCACGTCTCACTGTGTTCGCTATAAAATTTTCATAGTCTCGGGGTAGTAGCAGATCCCTAAATATTATCACAAATTCCACAAAATCCGATATCGACAAATTTCAAAGTTCAAGTCTTGGGGTTTCTATACTTGGTTTGGTCCAGGTTTTGACACTAGAGGGGTTGTAGTCATGTCTAAACCTCAATTACACCCTTACAACTCCAAATATTCCCTAACCTTATCATGGAAAATTCTAACATCACTAATCCACATTAGTTTAACTCTAAACTACAATAGGGTGTTAGGAAAACTAATAACTTAGCTAGAAGGGTAGGAATATACCTCATTTGGCAACTCAAGAAAATTCTTGGGTTGCCTAAAGAGCCCAAAGTTACAACTTGATGCATCTAAGTGCTTTGTAGTGAGGTTGGGATCATTTTTTGTGAAGGAAATATGGTGGTTTGAGGTGGTTTTGGAGGTGGTAGAGAGTGGTAGTAGGAGGTGGAGGGTGAGGAGAAGGAGGAGGAGAAAAAGAACGAAGAAGGATGAGGATGACAAATGAGGAGCCATGGTTGAAACCCCCTCTCTCTCTTTGCCCATACCTATGTGTCCCACTCTCACAAAATATCTCACATATACTTTTCCTTTTTCTTTTCATTTTAAAAAACCAAAATCATTTTAAAGAAAGAAAGAAGCAATAGTTAATAACAAAAAATGCAAGTGTTTTGCAACATGTTTTGTTGCATGTCAAGAACATAAATAGGATTAATGCATAATTAGCGAAATATTAATCAAGTTTAGCATTAACTTATATACAATTAATTGTATAATAATTTGTAAAATACCCAAATCACATAAATTCTTTCAAAATCAATAATTTATATTAATTTTCCAATTATTTTCCAAACTATAAGGATATAACCATACTACTTCATTAAAACCGATTTCTATACCTTTATAATATTTATGAAATTTATTATTTTATTTATTTAAATTCCCAAAAATAATATTTTATTTTTCTGAAATGTTACACCTATAAGCAAAGTATATAGGCGGTGCAGTTAAAACAACTCATAGGCTAAATAAGCCTCACGTGTTAAACACGTGAGCGCCTATATGCAAAGCATATAGGCGCTGTAATCAAACAATTGATAGGCCAAACCGGCCCCATGTGTTAAACACGTGAACGCTCATATGCAAACCATATGAGCGCTGAAAATAAACAAGCCAAAACCCACGCTAATGATCACGTGTTAAACACATAAGTTCTCCTGCCACATAAATTGGCAGCGCTCAAATGCAAAGCATGTAAGCGCCCCAATTTTAAAATTCTCACATCTGATTCTATGTGATAGAATTAAATTCTATTTGGAAAATATTTTTCCTGATCTTTCTAATATGGAAAGAATTTTCTCTAACAGAGAATCTTGGATTTAAAATCCAATTGTGATAAAATATCACCAATTAGATCATCTGATAGGATTAAATTCTATGTGGGAAATATCTCCTTGATCTTTCTCAAACTAGAAAGATCTTCTCTGTTAAACAAAGGACCCCTGGATCAAAAATCCAATGGTGATTATAAAATCACCTATCGATCATCTGATAGAATAAAATTCTATCTTAGGAAAAATATTTCCTAATCTTGTTAAACAAAAAAAAACTTCTCTGCTAAACAGAGAGCCTTTGGATTAAAAATCCAACGGTGAATAAAATTTACCAATTGATCTAAAAGATCATTTTTGATTGATTATGAAATCAATCGTGATCTCTCAATCAGAGATTTTCTTAACAAATTGATCTTTTTTCTTCTCCTATAACTAGGAGTAAGAAGACAGAGGAAAAAAGAGAGAACGGAGAGAAGAGAGAACTTCCCACAAGCTTCTGCAAAAAAGAATATAGTGAGCTCTTGAGAGAAGAGAGAATTTAATTCTCCTAGAAGAAGACTTTCCTCGTTGAAACCCTAAGTAAAGAAAACACAGAGATTATATTGTCTCTCCTTTTCTCTGGTTTGAGATTTGCAAGAGCAAATCTCCCCACAAGTTGAGAATTTAATTCTCATCGGGGAGATTCTGTTCTTCAGACTCAAAACTTAGAGATAAGAACTAAGTTAAAAAGAAAAAGAAAGAAAAATAAAAAGAACATATGTTCCGGGAATTTAATTCCCCTAATATTAGAGTTTAACCCTACATAAAGAACTTAGTTCTTATAAAAGTAAAAGAGAACTTAGTTCTCCAATAATAACAATGATGATGATTCAAGATCTTCAAAAACGAAATCTTGATGATCATCAATGACTAAAATTGTCATTAACAGAGATCAATATCTCTGAAAACAAATAACAAGGATAACTTGGCGTCTCATTAGTGCTTAGCACTGTTATGGAGCCTTACATATTTCCCACGTGAGTGCTTAAAACAAGCAAAAGAAAAGCTAAAACTGCTTCATGTGTTTCCCACGTGGGCGCCTAAAGAGCATAGAAAAACCCCTTTATCAATTAAGCAGCCACCAAATAAAACCCCAAAAGAAAGTAGTCACAATTACACGTGAAACGCTCTTGAAAACCGAAAGTGCTTAGCACTTCTATAAAAAGAGGGGAAGTGAACAAATGAAACCAAATGCTCACGTGTTTCCTACGTGAGTACCATGCAAAGTGCTCAGCACTTTAAGATTAGTCAAAATGTCTAAAGTGCTTCGCACTGATGGGGCAACGCTCATATTTGAGCGCCTCACATGTTTCACACGTGAGCGCCACGGGACTCTAGTGCTTAGCACTAATCCAGCACCTCACGTGTTTCACACGTGAGCTCTATATGCCCCAGTGCTTAGCACTTTTGGGTAATTATGGGAACCCAATCTCAGCCCAAAATTGGCTAAGTTTCCTGAGGTTAAACCTCTTTGATTTTAAAATCAACCGAGCGCATATTGCTCATGATCTCCCAAACTGATTTTAGTCTCATACATGACTAAAGATCTTTCATTGATCATATCCAAAACGATATTCATCTTACATCTCCTAAGATAATCTTAGTCTCAAATACGACTAACGATTCTTAGGACCATCACCCTTTTCCCCTCAAATACGGGATTTGGTTTAAGGGTACATCTCTTCACACCTCTGATACATGTCGTTATAATTTCTCAACTTCTTCATAGAGGTGGCGGGTCCCAACGACCAACAACTGCTTGATGCACTTCCAAATTGACGAGCATGCCTCAAATCGGATCGTGTCCCAAATTGTGCACATTCCATATCAACATTGTTCGCTTCGTCAAGTAACAAATATGCGTGCGCGCAAGATGAATGTCGGACCGAGATGTCCCTAAACTAATTATTCGTCTCAAACATGGCGATAATGGACCGAAATGTCTCTAAACTAACATTCGTCCCCAAAATGGGAATGTCGGACCGAGATGTCCCTAAACTAATTATTTGCCTCAATCATGGCGATAATGGACCGAAATGTTCCTAAACTAACATTCGTCCCCAAAATGGGAATGTTGGACCGAAATGTCCCTAAACTAATATTCGCCTCAAATATGGCAATAATGGACCTTGATGTCCTTAAACTAAAATAATTGGGCCAAATGCTCATATGTTTAAGTCGACCTTAATCTCAAATCAGATTAACAGTTCTTAAATAAACCAAACCCAAATCTAAAAATATACAGATTTGGACTAATCCGCGCCCTACGGGCGACGACGTAAATTAGTCTCCGTATACAATCCACGGGAAACCACAACAAACAAAAACACACATGACACGAAGTGAACTTTCAGAGCAGGAGAAAGTGGTTATCGCAATGCGGTAACATAATTAACCGCAGGGGCTTACGCCTGCAGGGAAGAGCGTCCCCACAATAAAAAAAACCCTTCATAAACGAGGGGGAATCCGATAAAGTCTTCTACAACAGCCGCATCCGTCCAAACCTCTGATATACGGTGCCATAAATCAACTTGGCATCTTCAGAGAGGTGGACGGATAAATCCAAATAGTATCCGCCCCTAGATTCAGGCAAGACGATCCATCCCGGTTCGTCTCCGTCTCCGGCGATGAATAGATTCTGGCACGCCCGGTGGGACCTTTTCCTCTTTCCACTTCACACTTCATGTGTCGTGTTTCGTAAACAAAATCATGGTTTCCTATGGTTGCCCTTAGATTCGAGATACTAAGATTTGGTGTCTTGTTCCTGTGCAGAAGAAGAAAAATCAATGGCTTCCAACTACACAACTTGCAACAGCAACTCCCGCTCCGCCCCAACTGGAGGAGTGACTTACGGGCCCAACGCGACCTCCATCTTTTCAATACTGGCGGGGCAAGTAATTCAAGCCACTACCGGATTGTTCTTCGGGACCATGATCCCACCAACGAGTCTCAGCGCTCTAACGCCGCAGGAAGAAGCTCCCAAGAGGCCGGTCTTCGATCGACTTACAACCACAACGGCCCCTCTCAACGGGCCGTCGAAATCCGATTCCTCAGTCTTTAACAGGCTAAGTCAAAGGTCAGATGTCTTAGTCTTTAACAGGCTGAGCCAGAACCAAAACGGGCTCGGAAAGAGGCTCGTCATACCTGAAGGGGATGCCCCAAAATGGATAGCCCTCTCAACTCCTCCTGCAGGTGAAGTCGTCAAAAGTGTTCCCCTACCAGAAGATCGGTCTTCGGAAGATTGGCCGTTCCTCCGCAAACCCTACCAAGGACATCAGTCTTTAATAGCCTGACACCAGCAACAGTCCCTCACCAAAGCCAGGGACATGAAGAAGCCACTTCCAAAATTGAGGTGGTCCCCTCTGCAAGACACGCTCGACATCGCTACTAGCGCCGGGTGAGAAAAACTGAGGGCAACTCCCCCTCTGGACTTACTTCACCAGCTCTAATGGTGGAAGTTGATGCTGCTGTTCCAACCGGGAACAGCTTTGATCTGCTTAGGAGGGTGCGGAAGAACTCTCCAACGGCGGTGCTAAAGAAATCGCCCCCGCCTGCAGAAACCACAGTGCAGGAAAAACTGGAGCAGCCCCGTCAACGTCTCTCCTCCCAAAGTCATAAAGTCTGGCAAAAAGTCCAAGACTTCATGATTGATCAAAACTGCTCTCGTCGACCGAAGAAATCGAAGGCTCGGCAAGAGGAAGGCCATCCCTCCACCATACAGCGAGGGACTTCTTCCATACGGGTGCCTGTTACAACGTCTCCTTCAACTTCGACCTCCCACAAAAGGAGGAGGCCAGAGAAAATCCCACCGCCTGCGGAAAATTCCAAAGGCGATGAACCGAAACGCCCCAAGTCTGGGGGCATGATCGTACACACGGTTTACATGGCTTCCGGAAAAGAAAAAAGCCATGCTTCCGCGGCTCATCGTTAACTAAAGCTCAGGAGAAACAACAAAAGCTCTAGGAAATGCTGACCAAAATGGCCGCACTCGCCGGACAGAAAGAAAGTCCAGAATCAACATCTGAACAGCGTAAAGAGCGGGAGACCAATACAGAGTTCCTGCGAACGGTGCTTGAAAGAAAGGACAAGGAAGCCGCTGAGCAGGATGCCAACATAAAGCAGATGGTTCTTTTGTTGCAGGACATGGTTGGAATGATGATCAACCTCCAGCCGAGGATCCGCCGATAATCATCGAGGATGACAGAGGGGAAACATCAAGCCCTCTTCCGGCTTTATCGGCAGCCAAGGAGGAAATGATCTCCAAGGCTGCTCTTAATTATTATATAGCTCAACAAATACGAACTCATTAAGCAAATGAAGCGGCTGGCCAAATCGTCAAAACTGGGCGACCGTATCCAGGCTGGTATAACCAAATCAAATACCCGCCGGGATATACGATCCCCAAGTTCCATGTGTATAAGTGGACAAGCAACCCACACCTGCACGTCGCTCAGTTCAGTGCTTTGTGCGGCAACATTGGAGGCGACGACAAACTGTTGCTTCGCCAGTTCGTTGGCAGCCTGTCGGAAACGGCTTTGGAATGGTACTCGGAGCTCCTAAATGACTCCGTGAGAACATTCAAAGAAATGGAATTACTGTTCACATAGCGGTTCACATACGCAAGTGAGTGCACCCTGATCACGACATTAATCAATGCCAGGGTAAAGCCGTGAGAAACCTGGGTCCAATACGCGATCTGGTGGCGGAACTTGTGGTCAAAGTGCGAACAACGCATCGAAGAATCCCCCGCTGTGGGCATGTTCATCGGGACCCTAGATTCGCAAACGACTATGTCCCAGTTCATGACGTTCTTCAAGCCGATGACCTTCCAGGCTTTGATCGGTAAACTGGCCCAAATGGACCAGATGGGCCATGGGCCTTCCTTCTCAAATATGGAGCCTCGAAATGCCAAGGGTAAAAGGAAAGCGGCCTTCGTTGCTAACACTCAACAACAGCCGAGTGGCCCAAAACCGACTGCTCGCCAAAACAATGCACGTCCACGCCTATCCCTTGAAGAAAGGTTAGGGTGCGCTTACTCGTTTCCCTACGATAAGATGGGGAGAATAGTTGAGTTGGCAATGCGTAACAAACTCATCACATTGCCAGACCCACGGCGTCCACCGCAACGCGGCGACGTCAACAACCCCAACTACTGCTCCTATCACAGAATGGTGAGCCACCCAATTGAGGATTGCTACGTCTTCAAGAACTGGGTCGAGGATCAGTATCAACAGGGGATGTTCGCACTATCTGAGAACTGGAGGGTGAACCCGCCACAGAAGCACGCTCCTAAAAAGGTGAATGCACCGGGGGCATCATACTTGCTCGTAGAAGAAACTCCGTATGAAATCGTTCTTTCAGCAAAGACAAAAAGAATACTGAAGGATCTACAGACATGTTCGGCAGTCAGGTGGAAAAGCCCACTTGAACCCGAAATCATCAAAGGGATGCTCAAACCGCGTCTCATACCGAAAGTTGGTGACAAAGGGCAATATCCCAAAGTCAAGCCTTCAAAGTCTTCGAACAAAATTATGAAGACCAAGAAGCATGTGCAGCCTGTCGAGTATGACGAAAAGTGCACAAACCTACAAAAGTACATCGACGCGCTGGAGGAGTACAACCAGAAGGTGCGGACACCGGTCACCCTCGAAGAGTTCTTTAAGCATATTCTTGAGAACGAAGATAATGACAACGATGAGGAAAATGACTCATCAGAAGAAACCGAAGACTATGTAGCAAGTAGCCACATGGTCTCCCATTTGTTGTTAAATGACAAAGAAACTCTCTCAACGTCAGAAAACAACGTAGAGAAACTGGGGGCAGAATCGGCGCTAAAATCTCCGGAACTGCCAGAAGACCCGATCGATAGGCTGTTAAACGAAACCTTTCGAAAAAGTAAAGCTGACCGAGAACGCGAAACAACCATATACGAAAAGGCTAAGCATGAGCGTCAGGATGAAGAAGCTGCGGCAAGGATGAGTCGTAAAGTACTCCAACCAAACCAAAGCACCCTGCTACAAATAAGAGCAGGATCAAGGCAGAGAAGCGGTTCGCCAAAGCCCTGTCAATGAGAATGAAGCTGCCACCTCTTGTAAGAAACACTCCTGGGGTCATATGCCTTGACGGAGAGGATTCACATCCAAATTACTGCCTATATCATCGGAGGGTCACCCACTCCACCAAAGAATGCAGTACCTTCAAGAAGTGGTGGTAAGGATATGTTGCCCATCAAAAACACTTCAAGAGGATGAAGCGCGAAGCTCGTCGACTGCAAAAGAGTGCGACAGATGCGCGTGAGAAAACGACTGGCAACTGTCATATGGTTGATACTAGTCTGGAAGGGGAAAAGCCCCAAGTTCTTACTTTCGGGAGCGATTCTGAGGACGAAATACCCCTCAGCCCTTTCTTCAAAGACTCCACCCCTGAAAAAGAAGAGGGGGAGAAGAACTGTGCGAACATTCAGCTGCGTAGCCGCATGCTGCTTAAAAAGAACCTCGGACCTACAAACAACGGTTTGAGAAAAAAAGACAAAGGGAAAGAAAAAATCCCTGAGGAAATTGCCCTCGACGAAACTCGCCTTATAGCACAGCAAAATCTGGAGGCTTATAAGCCAAGGATGATACGGTCATACGAAAGACTGACTAGGCCGAGAACATTCCGCCAAGGCGAGCTCGTGCTAGTGGTCAAAAGACCGATGATCCCCAATCGTGCAAAATAGGGGAAATTCGAACAGAACTATGAAGGCCCGTACATCATAGACAAAGCCTACCAAGGTGGAGCCTACCAAGGTGGAGCCTACCTGCTCATGGATATGCATGGCAAAAGACCCTTCCGGCCAATAAACGACCGATTCCTAAAAAAATATTACACCTAACGAGTCATGACCTAGGTCAATGATAGATGACGACGCTCGTGTCCGCTTGCTATCTTCTTGAGACAAAAACTTTAAGAGTAGTATGCAAAGAAACTCCGTCGCCCCAAACATGGCGATAACGGACCAAAATGTCCTTAAATTAAAAATTCGCCTCAAATATGGCGACATCGGATCGAGATATCCTTAAACTAAAACTTCATCTCAAAAACGGCGATACCGGACCGAGAAGTCCTTAAACTAATTGTTCGCCTCAAACAAGGCGACAGCTGACCGAGAATTCCTTAAACTAATTATTCGCCTCAAACATGGCGGCAATGGACCGAGAAGTCCTTAAAACTAAAAATTCGCCTCAAATATGGTGACACCGGACTGAAATGTCCTTAAACTAAAAATTCGCCTCAAATATGGCGACATCGGACTGAGATGTCCTTAAACTAAAACTTCGTCTCAAAAATGGCGATACCGAACCGAGAAGTCCTTAAACTAATTATTCGCCTCAAACATTGCGGCAATGGACCGAGAAGTCCTTAAAACTAAAAATTTGCCTCAAAACATAGCGATAACGGATCGAGATATCCCTAAACTAGCACATCGCCTCCGAAACGGTGATATGCTACCTTGAGATCTATATTGCAATCAAAGTCTCAACGGTAGAGGTTACAACTCAAGTCCCACTGGCTACGCAGCTACTTTAGCGATGAAGCCACCCCTAAATCCCACCAGTAAATAGATGGGTCACTCGCGGTGAAACTGCTTTCGAGAGTTCCATCGTTTGCAAAAAAAAAGGGGTATGTCCACAAGAGAAATGGGCATGGATGAAAACCCGAAAGGGCACCGTGAGTAAAAACAGCAGGGCTACCGGCGAGTTTGTGAAAACCCAGAAGGGCGCGATCTCGTTAAAAAAAAGGGTATGTCCACAAGCAAAATAGGCACGGATGAAAACCCAAAAGGGCGCCGTGAGTAAAAACAACAGGACTGCCGGCGAGTTTGTGAAAACCCGAATAGGGTGCAAACTTGTAAAATAAAAAAATTCATATGCACTCGCAAGGTCTTCTCGACCTTGTGAGGATAAAATACCCGCGTGAGATCCTTACGACTCACAGAGGAGAAACACACTTAGGAATCCTCATGATTCCTAAGGAGAAATTACACTTGTGGGAGCCTCACGACTCGTAAGGAGAATTCCTCTTATGAGACCCTCACGGCTCATAAGATTCAAAACCTTAAGCTACAGGGATCTAAACCTGTTCTTAAACCGTTATATCCCCAAGTTGCCCTACAGGCGGTCCAATATCGACTCTTGTATACAATCCACGGTCACAAATAAAAATTCCCCTACTAGGTTCCTCCAATAGCGAGAAATGTCCCCATGTGGTGAACGACACTTGTAAGTCCTCTCGATTTATAAGGAGAAAACACTCTTGGAAGATCCTTATGACTTACGAGAGAAAATATCACTTGGGAATCCCCACGATTCCTAAGGAGAAAATACACCTACGAGATCCTCACGACTCGTAGGGAGAAATACCTTTACGAGACCCTTACAGCTCGTAAAGTCAAAAATTCTTGATTGACAGGATCCTAACATCGTTTACTAAGCCATCTTTGTTTAAATCGACAAAGGCAAATGATGATTCGCTCCTGGCAACCATCCCAGTTGCAGCGATGCTGATGCCTAAAAAGGTATCAAACTCCAAGTCCGCTCCCAGCAAATGATGATTCGCTCCTGGAAATATCCCAGTTGCAGCGATGCTGATACCTAAAAAGGTATCAAACTCCAAGTCCGATCCTGGCAAATGATGATTCACTTCTGGCAATATCCCAGTTGCAGCGATACTTATGCCTAAAAAGGTATCAAACTCTAAGTCCGCCCCCGGCAAATGATGATTCGTTTCTGGCAATATTCCAGTCGTAGCGGTGCTGATGCTAAGGTTGATATCAGATTCCAAACTCGCAATAAAAACGGCAGCGAGTAAAAAAATATACATATAAAAACAGTCGAAATGTTTGGTCAACTCGCAATAAAAAGCAGCGAGTAAAAAAATAAAAGAAAATTGCCGAAATGATTAGGCACCGCGAATAAAAAGCCGAAATGATTGGGCAATTGCGACTTTCGCGATATGAAAAGCAGAAAAGATAGAGCATCGCGGCAATAAAAAAATAAATGAAATGAAATAAAATAAAGTTTTCTCTGCCCTGCAGGTAGGTCCACACCGACCCCTGTATACAATCCATAGGCATAAATGAAAGAAAGGGTACCGTATTTTCCCACCAAGCTCCGTCAAAGGGAGAACCAGATCTCGATGGTTTACATACAATCTAGAGATCGGCTCGACGTTCTTCTTATTCCAATAGGATGTAGACGCGACGTCAACAAAGGCTCCAAGGAGCCAAATCAAAAAGAGTGACGGAAAAATCCTGACTCCACCTCGACGTTCTTCTCATTCCAATAGGATATAGACGCAATGTCAACAAAGGCTCCAAGGAGCCAAATCAAAAGGAGTGACGGCAAAATCTAGACTCCGGCTCACGTGCTTCTCATGCCAGCAGAATGCAGATGCAGCGTCAACAAAAGATGGAGTCACGAAAAAATCTTAGCTCTAAGTCTTGTCGGTTGATATACAACCTGGAGACTATCTCGGCGTTCTCCCTCATTTCAGCAGGATGCGAACGCGACTATCAAATGAAATTGGAGCAATGGCATATTCCCAGCTCCGGACTTCAATTGCAATACATACAGCATAGAGGTCCTACAGATGTCTACCCTACTTCAGCAAAGAATCGGCGCGACATCGTCAAAGCAAAGAACGAAGTGACGGCATATTCCTAACTTCGGGTCTTGATGGCAACTCATATAAAAACTCGAAAGACCATTGGAGATCATCCCACCCTAGAAGGGTGCGGTTATCACTCATCGGGGCTCTAAACTGAGCCTAACCTCAAATAAAAAGTGTCATGGCAAATTCCTAATGCTTGCTCTTCTAACGGTAATATAACCTAAGGAGATTACTAGAAGACGTTTTGTCCAACCTCCGAAGGGATCAGAGACATGATAGTCATGGGGCGATAGCATATTCCCAGCTCCGGACTTCAACTGCAATACATATAGCATATAAGTCTTACAGATGTCTACCCTATTTCAGCAAAGAATCGGCGCGATATTGTCAAAACAAAAAATGAAGCAAAGGCATATTCCCAGCTTCGGTCTTGAAGGCAACTCATATAAAGCCTAAAAGACTATCGGAGATCATCCCACACCAGTGCGGAGTGGTTATGACTCATCGGGGCTCCAAATTGAGCCTAACCTCAAATAAGAAGCGTCATGGCAAATTCCTAACGATCGCCCTTCCGACGGTAATACAACCTAAGGAGATTACTTGAATACGTCTTGTCCAGCCCCCGAAGGGATCAGAGACACGACAGTCGCGGGGCTACTCGAACAACAGCTTGAAGACTGCATATCGATAAATACATCAGCCAACGCGACGGTACCATGGACCAAAACCCTAGTACCACAAACCTAACGGATCTCTGTCGTAAAGAATAGAGATTATCTGCATATAACGTTAGGACAAGTTTGCCTATAAACCTAAGGGAGGTAAACTAAATAAACTCCGAAATGAGTACATAAACTAGAGACTCCGAAATGAGTGAATAAACTACAAACTCCGAAATGAGTATATAAACTAAAGACTCTGAAATGAGTGAATAAACTAGAGACTCCGAAATGAGTATATAAACTACTTTACGCCAAATCAAGACATCAAAGGATATAAAGGTGCAAGCATGAAATAAAATGTCTTTTATTCATAAATCCAAATGAATACAAGATACAAAAAAGAGGAAAAGAAAATAAGAAAGAAAGATATACAGCGACAAGGTATTTAAGACGGTGGGTGGTTCAATAAGCCAGCCAGATCGTCATTTTTCCGCCGGACTTCCGCCTCAAGTTCTAGCAACGCCGCAAGCTGAGTCCCTGCTTGTGCCTGTTATTTTTAGTATAAGGAAAACCGATTCTCAAGCTCTTTCTCGACAGTCTTGTGGGTTTCAACCATCTCGCATGTAAAAATGATGGCTTTATCGAGAGCCACCACCTCCGTAATGGCCTCCTGAAGGACCCGCCAAATTTCATAGGCCCGAGTAGTCTTAGTGGTGAGCTGGGCTTGAAGTTCTCCCAAAGCCTTCAAAGCCAACTCCTTTGCTGAAAACTTCCGGTTGAGCCTCTTCTCGCAAGATTGGAGGTTGGCTGCGCGATCGATCCACCCATGCAAGCTGGCCTTTACGGATATGATATCAGAAGGGAGGCATACGCATTCAACTCCATATAGGGAAGCCTCCACTTAACGGCAATACTCGACCCAAGTATGCACCAGCGCCTCGTCATGATAGGTGGTAAGAACAGACAAAGAAGTGTTGGCTTCAACAACAAATTCTTCAGCTGTGATGGAAGTGCCAGCGCGAAGATCTTCAATAAAAGTCACCAGTGAATGAACACTCTATTTTGCCATCCTCTCAGACACGCGTCGGGCGTAAGGGCCTGGCAGCATAGAAATCCAGGACTCTAATGGAGTCAGGGTGGGCAAAACTATGAAGATACATGTATGGTTAGTCACCTTTCTGAACATAGAATAAGTAAAAGAATGCTAATGATAAGGCATCACTTACCTACGGCCATAGAGGGCGGATTTGAAAGATCCCCAGGCCCATCGAGAACTTCAACTTCATTGTCAGCCTCTAGGACTGTGGTTTAAAATAAAAAAAAGGATCATTATGAAAATATGATACGAAAAGCAAAGGAAAACTAACCTTGACCGGAGAAAAGGACGAGGTTCGGGGGGGATATTGCGTGCGGCGCCGCCATATTAAGTAGACGCAGGAAGGTTTCTTCCAGAGAACAATCTACAATGGAAGCCGCCAACTCCCGCAATTCTGAGAAAACGAAAGGGTTAGACAAATGGAAGGCTCATTGGGCAATATATATATATATATATATATATAGGATTACGTTCAATTCTTCGTCTATTTTGGACTGGAGAGATAGCAGCTTCAGTAATCTCCTCTACACCCTCCGGTGCGTCAATGGAAATATTCGCAGAGTCTATGGCTAGTCCGGTGACCTCCGCTGAAGGAATAAATGCTGTCACTGAAGGCTCTAAAGCACGGTCTAGACTCGAAGCTTCGTTCATCATAGAAGGCCCTACAAAGGAAAAATCTGTAAAGACGAATACGATATGAAACTAATCGGCTGAGAAGAACGTAAAAGATACATACCAATACACCAGGGAGCCTGGAGTATGGCCTTTTCGAGCCGCTCCTCTTTTCTGTTTAATCGCGCTCGTCGGATTTCGATCGAAGGTAAATCCCCGCCCTCCTTCAGAGCAGTCTCGTCTTAAGAAGCGGCCGAAATTGGCTGTTTGAGGGCCCGTTCTTCTTCCAGCGTCAGAGAAACTACTGGTAACCTAGTTGGTACTGGATCAACATCACGGAATTCAACAGAGGGAAAGCATCCCTTCTTGGGGCGCACGTTTTCAGTTTCATCCTGTGAATGCTTCAAGTCCTCGGCCAGCTAAGCGGCTTCCTTGGACGATGTGCCAGGAAAGAGGATACCATCGTCTAGTTCATGCGCAGATATAGGCTCATCGTGAAGAGGCTCAGACTCAAGCAAGGCATTGAGTAAACTGGCGACCGATTTCTTCCTCCTTTTAGGGCCCGAGCTAGCACTAGAAGAAGGGTGCTTCCTCCCTTTTGGCAATTTTGCACGGCACCACCCAACCTCTCCTTCAGTATCTGCTTTTGGTGATGCCGCTGCTGGTACTTTCTCAGGAATCTCTGCCCTGGCCCTAGTGCGAATTGGCATACCAGCAGTGCGAGTGACTGATTCCGCCCGAGTGGTTTTAGGAATAAGCACTAAATCGCTATCCTTCAATGGAGGGCAAACAACCGACCGTGGCCGCAATGGGGCACTGACAGCTTGAGCGAAAGCAGGGGCTTTACATTCAAAGAGCACCCTTCTTTCCTCTGCAATGATGGGACTAACCCGGTGGCGATACCAGCCCTTGAAGGGTCCCATGGGCCTTGGAAGAGAGTCGGGCTCAGGAATCATGAAGAGGGAACCGGTACTCAACTGCATGAAGTAGTGGATAACATCGCGGGTGGCCTCCAGCGAGAGAGTGGGCTCAACTAAAAGGCTTCTAGGGGACGCCCTGGTTGTAAACTAACTGCTGGGCGAAGCGATGCGGATTGTACCGCATGAAGAGAGCAGTATTGTTTAGGTGGAACACTAAGTACCACGGCTTGATCGAATATAAATGCATGATCTATTTGGGGTTTAAAGCCGGAGCTCCATTCTTCGACAAATCGAATAACTATTGAACGGGCGCCGCTGGAGCAGAAAGGACTCAATCACTGAAAA
Organism: Agapanthus africanus; assembly: GCA_030015575.1. Lineage (NCBI taxonomy): Eukaryota > Viridiplantae > Streptophyta > Magnoliopsida > Asparagales > Amaryllidaceae > Agapanthus > Agapanthus africanus. The sequence continues at coordinate 921,005,142 of JASDDO010000019.1, forward strand.
ACATCCCGCCTTCGTTCGAATACGGATTAAGCAATACACGCAGAGCTCCTAATTGAGTCGGATCAGGAGCGGAAGCATCGACCGGCCTCATGACCTATGGGAAGGTATATGCTTCATAGAAAACAGGACACCGGTGTGCAGCAAATGCGCCTAACACATGCATCTCAAGCCATGACGTGAAGTAGTGAAGGGAGAAATTCACAGTGTCCGCACTTGGGTTTGAAGTGTTGGCAACAGTACTTAGACCGTGGTATAGGTGTGATAATCCTGCAATGCCAACAACCAATCGCGCTCCTTCTGCTGTGCGATGGGCAGGATAGAAAACGGAGGCTCTCATAAAACGGTGATCCATCGGCATGGCAAACCAGCTAAGCTAGAGACTGATGAAGCCAGCAAAGAAAGTTTCTTCGTCTATTCCAGGGGCAGCAATTGCATCAAAGGTCACGGCTGACGAAATTGGAATGTAAAACTGCGGCAGGTCTTCTTCTTTGACCGGCAGTTTCTCCAAGCCGAATCCGAAGGGGTTCTCGACCTTCGCAAATTTCGGAGCTTTCTTGGATAGAACATCTTCACGGAGAAAGCAAGCAATGAAAGCATCAAAAGTGACACATTGTCCTTTCGATGCCACGAATAGTCTATCAAAAATGCCTAAGGCCTTGATTAGACTCGGGTGCTTATGCCGAACAGCGTTCTCGGTTGTTAAATCTTCAAGTACAGCTGGCACTGTGGCAAATATATATTCGTCAGGAGGTAATAATTCTTCGTAATGCTCTCCCCTGATCGGCTGCCCTAAAATTTCATGGAACTCCTCAGCAAAATAGAGACTTCGCGGTCCCCTAGTAGAAAAGTATTCGTTGGAAGGTTCCACTGGTTCAAAAAAGCCTTGACCCACCAGACGTGGGGAGCATGATAGTAGAACAGTGACGCATACGCCGCTTGATACAGCCTAACTTTCTACAGCCGTAAGCGTTGGGACGAAAGAATGTACCGGGCCCAGGGAAGATAGCCCACTGGATGATGCGGGGTAACACCTACCTTATAGATCTGCCCCCAGGGTCGAGCTTCACCCTGACATATTCTGCGTCCCAAGATATCGATAGCCATCATGGGTTGATTGGGGATCACAGTCGTTGATGGCTCAAACCGGCCCACGGGGGTCCAATTAGCCGCTTCCACCGCATAAGCAGTACGCAGACGCTCTGTCAATGATATTGAGCGGATGGGTTCTGCTGGTATTTCGCATGTGAAACTACGACGGCCCCTGATAATGTGACCGTACCAAACACCCCATAAGAGAAGGCTCTTATTGTCCTTATCGTGTTTCCTGATCATTGCCATAATTTTCTTGTCTGATGGCGACCGTGGGAAAGCGGCTTCCGAGCGTGTTTAAAGGAAGTAGGGAAGTGATGCCATCGTACCTGAAAAAAAGGAGACCCATTAATATATATATATATATATATATATATATATGAGTTTGTCTCATGAGATTATTAACTACAAAGCCAGTGGGCCCCACAAAATCAAAATGGCGGCTTGCCAATGATGATGCAAGATAATCATTGTGAGAATCTAAAAGGATTCTCATTAATAAACAATGGAGTTTTTTTAACATCCTCGAAAAGCGAGTTCTATTAAAATGGGCAACAGATTCGAATCTGTGAAAAGGGTATTAAAATCTTAAAAGAGAAAAATTCTTAAGAACAGAAGGGGAATAAAATTCCCAAAAGTCCCTAGATCTCTCAGAGCTAAGGCTCTATAAGAAAATGGAATTAAATTGCTTCAATATTGGGATTAAATCCCAGAACCCCCCTCCCCCCGTGTGGAGGAAACAAAGAAAATGGAATTAAATTCTAAGGATCCTCAAAGAGCGGTGATAGGGTAAAACTTTAAGAGGAGAATTAACAATCCTCATTGATTCGAGACCCCAGAGTCTACTTAAAAGAAAAAGTTTTTAGATCTCTAAAAGACCAGTTCAAGAAAAGAGCAAAACTCTGTTGATAGATTTAAAATCCAAGGCAAGAATGAAAATGGTTTCCTAAGAGGTGAATGTTGTTTATAATCCTTACCCAAAAGAAGTGTTTGCAGAGTTTAACTCTGAAATGCTAAGGGTAGAGAACTAAGCTCTGGAAAGAGAATTAAATTCTCAAGAAAGAAGATGAAGAAACAGTGATCATCTCAAGGGCCAAAGTCCCCATTTATAAGACGTGATGGGGAGCGGTTCATCTCCCCGTTCCCCTAAACAATCCAACGGTTGTAAGGATGGACAACGTTGCACACACGTGTAAGCCACGTGAGAGCAACGCTGGGGGCATTAGTTCCCTTATAAAAAAAGTGAAGGGGGAGAAAATTCCCCCCGACTCAAGCCTCACGTGTTAAACACGTGAGTGCCTATATGAAAAGTATATAGGCGCTGCAGTTAAAACAACTCATAGGCTAAATAAGCCTCACGTGTTAAACACGTGAGCGCCTATATGTTAAAACAACTCATAGGCTAAATAAGCCTCACGTGTTAAACACGTGAGCGCCTATATGCAAAGCATATAGGCGCTGCAATCAAACAATTGATAATCCAAATAGGCTCCACGTGTTAAACACGTGAGCGCTCATATGCAAACCATATGAGCGCTGAAAATAAACAAGCCAAAACCAACGCTAATGATCACGTGTTAAACACGTGAGTTCTCCTGCCACATAAATTGGCAGCGCTCACATGCAAAGACTGTGAACGCCCCAATTTTAAAATTCTCACATCTGATTCTATGTGATAGAATTAAATTCTATTTGGGAAATATTTTTCCTGATCTTTCTAATATGGAAATTTTTTCTCTAATAGAGAATTTTGGATTTAAAATCCAATTGTGATAAAATATCACCAATTAGACCATCTGATAGGATTAAATTCTACGTAGGAAATATCTTCTTGATCTTTCTCAAACTAGAAGGATCTTCTCTTTTAAACAGAGGACCCTTGGATCAAAGATCCAACGATGATTATAAAATTACCTACCGATCATCTGATAGAATGTAATTCTATCTTCGGAAAAATATTTCCTAATCTTGTTAAACAAAAAAAAAACTTCTCTGTTAAACAGAGGGCCTTTGGATTAAAAATCCAACGGTGAATAAAATTCAGCAATTGATCTAAAAGATCATTTTTGATTGATTATGAAATCAATCATGATCTCTTAATCAGATATTTTCTTAACAAGTTGATCTTTTTTCTTCTCCTATAAATAGAAGTTAGAAGACAGAGAGGAAAAAAGAGAGAACAGAGAGAAGATAGAACTTCCCACAAGCTTCTGCAAAAAAGAATATAGCGAGCTCTTGAGAGAAGAGAGAATTTAATTCTCATAGAAGAAGACTTTTCTCGTTGAAACCTTCGGTAAAGAAAATACAGAGATCATATTGTCTCTCCTTTGCCTATATAAGGGTTTAACCCTTTATACAAGAACTTAGTTCTTCCTCTGGTTTGAGATTTGCAAGCCCCACAAGTTGAGAATTTAATTCTCATTGGAAAGATTCTGTTCTTCAGACTCAAAACTTAGAGATAAGAACTAAGTAAAAAACAGAAAAGAAAAAGAAAAAGAACATATATTCTGGGAATTTAATTCCCCCAATATTAGGGTTTAGCCTTATATAAAAAACTTAGTTCTTATAAAAGTAAAAGAGAACTTAGTTCTCCAATAATAACAATGATGATGATTCAAGATCTTCAAAACAGAAATCTTGATGATCATCAATGACTAAAATTGTCATTAACAGAGATCAATATCTCTGAAAACAAATAATAAGGATAACTTGGCGTCTCATTAGTGCTTAGCACTGTTATGGAGCCTCACGTATTTCCCACGTGAATGCTTAAAACAAGCAAAAGAAAAGCTAAAACTGCTTCACGTGTTTCCCACATGGACGCCTGAAGAGCAAAGAAAAACCCCTTTGTCAATTAAGCAGCCACCAAATAAAACCCCAAAAGAAAGTAATCATGTGTAATACACGTGAAACGCTCTTGGAATCCCAAAGTGCTTAGCACTTCTGTAAAAAGAGGGGAAGTGAACAAATGAAACCCAATACTCACGTGCTTCCCATGTGAGTACCATGCAAAGTGCTCAGCACTTTAAAATTAGTCAAAATGTCTAAAGTGCTTCGCACTGATTGGGGCAACACTCATATCTAAGCGCCTCACATGTTTCACATGTGAGCACCACGGGACTCTAGTGCTTAGCACTAATCCAGCGCCTCACATGTTTCACACGTGAGCGCTATATGCCCGAGTGCTTAGCACTTTTGGGTAATTATGGAAACTCAATCTCAGCCCAAAATTGGCTAAGTTTTCTAAGGTTAAATCTCTTTGATTTTAAAATCAACCGAGCCCATATTGCTCATGATCTCCCAAACTGATTTTAGTCTCATACATGACTAAAGACCTGTCATTTATGATATCCAAAACGATATTCATCCCACATCTCCTAAGGTAATCTTAGTCTCAAATACAATTAACGATTCTTAGGACCATCACCCATTTTTCCCTCAAATACGGGATTTGGTTTAAGGGTACATCTCTTCACACCTATGATACATGTCGTTGTAATTTCTTAACGTCTTCAGAGAGGTGGCGGGTCCCAACGACCAACAACTGTTTGATGCACTTCCAAATTGACGTGCATGCCTCAAATCAGATCATGTCCCAAATTGGGCACATTCCATATCAACATTGTTCGCTTCGTCACGTAACAAATACGCGTGCGCGCAAGATGAATATCGGACCGAGATGTCCCTAAACTAATTATTCGCCTCAAACATGGCGATAATGGATCGAAATGTCCCTAAACTAACATTCGTCCCCAAAATAGGAATATCGGACCGAGATGTCCCTAAACTAATTATTTGCCTCAAACATAGCGATAATGGACCGAAACGTCCCTAAACTAATATTCGCCTCAAACATGGCAATAATGGACCTTGATGTCCTTAAACTAAAATAATGGGCCCAAATGCTCATATGTTTAAGTCGACTTTAATCTTAAATCAGATTAACGGTTCTTAAATAAACCAAACCCAAATCTAAAAATATACGGATTTGGACTAATCCGCGCCCTACGGACAACGACATAAACTAGTCTCCGTATACAATCCACGGGCAACCAAAACAAACAAAAACACACACGACACGAAGTGAACTTCCGGAGCAGGAGAAAGTGATTATCGCAATGCGGTAACGTAATTAACTGCAGGGGCTTGCGCCTGCAGGGAAGAGCGTCCCCACAATCAAAAACCCCTCATAAACGAGGGGGGATCTGATAAAGTCTGCTACAATGGCCGCATCCATCCAAACCTCTGATATACTGTGCAATAAATCAACTTAGCATTTTCGGAGAGGTGGACGGATAAATCCAAATAGCATATGCCCCCAGATTCAGATAAGGCGATCCATCCTGATTCGTCTCCGTCTCTGGCGGTGAACAGTGCACATTTGAATCCATGCAAAGAAGCCTCCACTTAACGGCAATACTCAACCCAAGTGTTGGCTATAGTGCCTTCAAGTCAATTATTGTAATCGCAGGCACATTATTGTGATGATTGAGGGAAGACCTATACGGGTAGAACAGTCTTACTTGAGATGCTAATATGCTATCTGGTTTGCCTTTATCATCATATATATGCCTTATGTGGTATTACAGATCACTATTACATTTTGATAGAGCCCATAGGATTCTTGCTTGACTATCAGGATTATGATGGCGATCATATACGTGAGAGTTGGGTGGTCTATAAGCACATTTTTAAATATCCCTAGTCGAGAGAGTGTTGACACTGGGCATCGATACTCCGGAGTAGACTAGTGTATACTTTTCGAGACCTCGACGAGGGGTGGTGGCCGGTCTCACAAGCCATTGGTGTCAGTTAGCCATCTAAGATAGTATACAGGTGCTCATTGGGTTATGAGTACACTGGACGGACTCACTGGGAACATGTTAGATGGTATTATACCTATTGTCTGATAGCAGTTCTCAGGTGACATGAGTATAGGTTAGTCTGTCGACCTGAGATCGTCATTTGTCTCGTGTGAGTTCCCACTATGCTTTGATTACTACCCTACAATGGATCAAAAGAGTCGTGCAAATAGGTTTTAATTGGGTATAGTCTCGAGCCACATGGAGGCAGTGAGAGGATCGTCGGGGATTCGTCTCTCTCGGTATTGGGGGTTGATGTCGCGCGGTGCACGGGTGGCCATCACTAGAAATCCTTGGCCAATATAGACGAGAATTACTGATTTGGATCAGTAGTTTCTCAGTGAGTGATGGGCTTCTTACTGACACGAAATATCATGTTATTAGGGGTTTGACTTTATTCACTCCCCCTAAACTCGATATGCGATACTCTTAGACGAACAGACCAGACTGTATGGAGATTGTCACTAACAGGCTCAGTAGGGATTCGGATGAGTTTGCTCGTCGGCCTTCCTTTCGCTCAATACCTGGGGAGCAGTTACGTACAGCTAGTGCCGCTGACGTGCTTGTGGTTAAACCCACTGTCAGCGTATTGACAAGTCTTTAGAGTCCCACACAGAGGGTTTTCCTGGTTCAGGCAAAATGATGTAGTTGCCATATTTTGATGAGTGCAGGGTTCCGATCGAATGATTGCACTAGTTACCCGGACTTTCGATCGGACGGTTGATAATACTAGTCGGCTCGGGTTTGAGCCGGATTATTAAATCAGGTATTGATTTAATAATTTACGTATATATATTTCGATATGTTTATTCTAGTATTATGTTCTTTGTGTTATGCTATCTCTTTGGATATTCGTATTTTGGTTCGAATACAGGTATGTATATACAGTTGAGTGTAATCCATGTTTATATAGAAAACATTCTAGAAAGTGGACACCTCATTTTGGTTTATTCATTTATTAAATTAAATGGAAATGAGATGTAAAGGTAAATAAGAGAGTATGGTAAGACCCATACTTGAATAGTGTTGACAAATGAATTGTTAATTCATTTGTGCTCACTATTCAAGTATGGTTGCTATATAATATGTGGAAAATGGTTTTACAAAACCTTACTTCATATTTTTTTTCTCTCAAAAAGAGGATATTTCATTCTTGTATGAGTTTTCACTCTCACCATTAGCTCCACTCTCCTCATTTCTTTTCTTGAGCTCCTCCACCTTCATCTTCAACCTCCTCTCTACAATCTGATGTGTTGAGAATCAAGAGAGGAGGTGGGATAGAGGCACACATAGAACACTTCACTACATCCTAGACACTTTCGATTAACAATCTAAAGTCTCTAGTTGCTCTATTAGACTCTTAATGTGGAGCTAGAGCCATGAGTTACATCCCTCGGATGGATCATCTTCAACGGAGGAAGACCGGTGATCAAGCTCGATCTAAAGGACCTCTAAGAGTTAAGGAAGATGGTAGAAGACGGAAGGACACGAACCATTCGGTATAAAAACTTCTATTACAGTAGTTAGAACATCTTTGTAGTTTGCTAGTTTCATGTTTGGTTTCGATTCTAGATAGTTGTTTCTAGCGCCAAGTTTTTTAAACACCAAAATTTTTCGTTCCGCAACGGCCGTGATCGACGGCTAGGGCGATAGGAACCCCGACATGGTATCAGAGCCACCCAAATATTAGAAACTAGTAGTAGACGATGCATTAGTTTCAAAATCGAAAAATTCCGATTTCAAAACCCACTCTCTGTTCTGAAAATTTTTTGATCTCTGAATTTTTTTTAACAAAGTGCAGAGACTTAGTCTAGACATGAATATGGCATACAATGAAAACGAAGCAATTACATGTAAGTTTGGTCGGCCAAACTTCAAAAAAAAACTGGCCTGGCCAGTTCACTATTCACCTATTTACCTCATTTTCATCCTGTGTCTGGGGTTTTGTAAATTGATATTTTTGGTCTTATTTGATTTGCCCTAGATTTCACTTAGTGTTATCTTTTGCTTTGGGGCAACTTGGAAAGTTTCAAAACTTGAAATTTTGCATCGTTGATATCTGTGATGTGGTGTATGTGTTTTTCAAACGCCGTCTATTTGCTATATGTCGTTTTGACGAAGTTGCACATACTTGCTTATATTGCTGTGATGTTGATATCTATGATGGCTATGTTCAGATTGTCGTGTGGGATAGCCACTAGTGCAATGGTAGCAGTACAGTTTAGATTCATTTATATATTCGTTATTACGGGACGAGCATCCGACATGTGGACTGCCATTTCCGCCAGATTGTATATTCTTTTATAGGGGCACGACCGGGTTGAGGTTAATGTCGCCATTGTATATATACTTCTCACGTCCCGCTTCCCGGTGTACGGGGAGGGGACGCGGCGAGGCCCGCTACGTATTTACTCAGAAGTAAACACGCTAAGCGTATCTAAACAATATAAGGTAAAATGTATACAAGAGACATGAATATAATGAACATCAACTTTATTTATTAAACATTCTTTTACAGGTACAACTGGAAATGTAAATACAAGGATGGAAAGCAATTCCTAAACAATGGCATGAATTGAAAAGGAAAGTATGTACAAGTAAAGTCTAATGCTCAGGGTCTTCAGTGTACTGCTCAGGGGCCTGCTCCAAGTGCTTCTGGCTGGTCTCGAACTCTTCAGAGCCGGGTCCTCCTGACAACATTCCAAAGAAGAAGAGAAATAGGAATGTCGTCAGCGAACAATCGCTCAGTAAGTCCCAAAGAAAGAAGGAGAAGAATAAACAGAGAATATAATAGTTATATTTGTTAGACTAACGTAGTTGTTGTAGCCTGGTACAGAATATGCCAGTGTATACGAGAGGAGTCCGACTTACACTGTGGAATTTGGTAACCCGTAGTACAAGGCTCCATCGAAAATACCCTGGAACAACGGCATTGATGTATAACGTCTTTTAGTGACCACCTCGTGCCACCTTTAACATGTTATGTGCCAGTCTACCCCTTTATAAACCCCGTAATGTCTTTTATATTGATTGTATTATTTTGTTATACAGATGGATGACTTGCCGAAACCATGATATCAGTAAATGAAATGGATATAAATGGATAGTCATGTAAACAGAGTATATCCATGGTCCAGTTCAGTCAAGATAAATTGTTATAGATTGAATAGACGAATTCATGTTGAATTGCAGTTATACTTGAATTGAATTCAAGTCAGGTTGATTTCAGATCATGACTCGAACTGAGTCAGACTTTTAAACAGAATTGAAGTCCTGATTGTTTTGGAGTTATCGGTAATTGCTGCACATGAACGACAGGATTGTGTCTTTTTCCAACATAATTACCGTGTTGATAACACCGTTTTTAGATTGTCTACCTTAGATAAGCAACCACCCATATTCTTCGACTCCCTGAGGCTCAAGAGAACTGGTCCCGCTTAAACCTATGTTTATTAGGGTCCTTATTGTAATTTAATATAACTTGATGGGGTTTTATGTAAAAATAGTTTTGATATAATTTCAAAATACACCTCAAGTATTTAATTATCGTCTTTAGGGTTTTCATAGATGTATGTTTTATAAAAGTGAAACTTTCTAGTAAGTAGAACATAGTTTTCATTGTATATGGTATTTTAATGAAATATTAGAATTTGCATTGAATTGTAATGGTAGTTTCATGAACTTGTGATTCCTTTGCTTTAGAAAACATGAAATATTTATATAATATATTTAAAACAGATCTTTTGATAATATTCATATATATATATTTAATAAAAATAAATTTTATTTATTTTGTATAAATCTCATTTTCTTAAAAGTTGCATTAGAAATTCGATCGAGATCGAATGCTCCTTGCGGAGGTCTGCATCTCACTCTATTAGGCCTGAGAATGTGCGATAACCCGCACCATCCCGATTGGGGTTCCCCAAAATGGGTTGTAGAGGCGTATTTACAAGGAATTTAAATAACACACTTTTTAAAGAAAACGGTTTTGAATATCCAAGGTATTTATTCGTAATCTCATATTTTCACATAAACTAGATTCCTAAATTCATCGTGCTATGTCAACAATGTGTGTTGTGATGAGGTAGATCATTACCTCGTGAGTTATCTAAAATTAATACGGTTAAATTGAACATTTATAAGTTGTATGTAACATGATGGTATTTTACTGTAAAAGTGAAATAAAAATTGCAACATGAATTATTTTGAGATAAAACTTGTTCTAATGTGTTTATTTATGTTTGATGACCATTATGAGAGAATATGGTATTTTATTATTTAAGAGAAATGGAGTTTTTAAAGAAAAAACGAATCGGAAGTCGGAATAACTCCTCTTCCGACGAGTTTTGAAAAAGAGAGGTTTTAGAATAGAGATGGAGGAGTGGAATGGGAACTTACAAGCTATAAAGAAAGAAGGGTGAAGGAGGAAGCTCTCGGAACCGTCGGGATGTCGTTTCGTCGCCGGATTCTTCTTGGAACGTCGTCGGAATCTTGCCCTTTGCTAACTCCACTTGCACAACTTAGGACTTGGAAATTTTATAGAGTTTTTGTAATAGAATTTTGAGTGAGGAGGGGTGAAATGGAGTGTGGTATTTATGTGGAAAATTAGGATTTTGAGGGTTAAAGAATGCATTAAAAATATGTATTAAAATTAGAATTAAAGAGTGAAATTACACTCTTTGGATAATTGCAGAGTAAACAAACAATATGGGGATAGTGGGGGTAGGCGAAGAGATGCAGAGGTAAAATTTTGGGGACCATACCCTATGGGGGGCCCGGCGGTGCCGGCTCTGGCATCAATCTCGCCGGCCATCAACCGGTGGTGAGTGGTGAGATTTCTGCCATGTGTTGGTGTCGCTTTGTATACTTCAGTGCACATGTTTGATTTCTGTGTGACTCTTCATTTTACGTGTAGTGCACATGTAAACCTTTGGGCTTCTAAAAGATTAAAAGAAAAATCAATTAAAAAGATAATGTGGCTGATGGGATTCGAACACATGGGCTATGTCACAGCAATGCTAGGCTTTACCAATGAGCTACAAGTGCTTTCTTGCTATTCAAAAGCAAATCAAATTTATAACTTGTGCTCAGGCTTGGTACTCTTTTTTGTATTTTGAAAAAAAATCTGTACAGAAAGTTTTGGGTTGTTATAATAATTTTCTTTTCTGTACTAAGATTACCCCGCGGTGGAGTGCTCGAATAGCCGGATTCTAGAGGGCAACGGACCCGCATCTCATGGCGTTGAGACGGAGGAGGCCTTACTCTAGAATTGGTGGGCTATTCGCCGCACTCATAGGGGGTATAGGATGACCCACGGTGGGGTGCTCATGTTACTGGATTCCGTGAAGTGCTGGGTGGCCCATTCACTTTGTTGATTGGGGTTGCCTCACTTCTAAGATTGACGGGTAACTTGCCGCACTTGTAGAGGTTTTGGTTATACATTGCATAGCCTATCCACATGACCGGAGAACGTCGGGTTTCATTTGCTGCTCAAAGGAAACCCGGGGCTTCTAGATTATCCGTTATTTTGTGTTGCTTATCCCTCTTCTGTGATGTTGCTTATATCATGCCTGGGACGAATGTTATATATATATATATATATATATATATATATACACACACAACTTGATATTGTATATGTTTTGCATCCACGCTAGTCCATCCCCCGCTCTGCCGTTAGTTAAGTAACCTACCGGTGCATGATGGCCTCCCGTGGCGAATGCGGATGGCATATACGTACATTGTATTTTCGTTCTTTTCTGGTGTGATATGGATTGATTGATGGGACCGCGTTAACTTTGATTAATGTAAGGGAAAATAAAGCTAAATGATGTTGTTGGAACCAATTTTTAAAAACTGACATTACAGATGTTTCCTTTTGCTTTGCACAGCGGTATTCGTTTCTGAATATCTAGCACCTCATTCGACAAGGCAAGAGCCGAGATCCCTTCATGGGGAGTGACCTCTTGGGCAAAAGTTTATGTCATTTTAATAACTTCACTATAGTCGATTCTTTTGCTTTGCACAACGGTATTCAGTTAGGAATATCCTGCACCTCATTCGATGAGAAAAGAGCCGAGATCCCTTCACAGGGAGTGACCTCTTTAGCAGAAGTTTACGCCACTATATATTTGTAAAACCACCCGGTTCCTTCAACGATATCAAGTTCATTACGTTAAAGGTTTTTCGCCAAAAACCAGTCGTAGCCCTCTGTCATTTCAGATTAGTATTGCTTAGTATTCGTGCTACGTTTGTCATTACTATTCGCCGAGACGTAGTGTGCGGTAGCTCTGTAATGCTTTTCTATTGCATGGATATGTGGATTGGTTAGGACACTCGTACGACTTTGTTGATTATTCGTCAACGTTCGTGCGGGTGGGTTTAACGCAATCAAGATAGTGACGGGTTGAACTTGCTAGGACCCTTGATTTGTTGATTATTTGTCAAGGTTCTTGGGTCCTAGGGGTAAAAACCACATCGAGAGTTTCAAATATACAGGAAACTTGCCAGTCATGCACATACCTTCTGGAGTGTGGTAACTTGAGTGGCTTCCATCAAGTTATCATACGATGATAGTTGGGTCCCGATTCCCACTGATGAGTAGGTTTTTAGGGTTTGAAGGAGAATTCGAGAAAATAGTGGGAGCCATCCTGATTAGATAAAGTGATTAATCAATCTAATCTAGGTTAGAGTGCACACTGAGTGTTTCTTTTCTCTCTCTCTTTGGAAGCGACCATGACCTGACCCTAAACTAAAACTCATGAACCAAATTAACTGAACCTTCTTACACACTTTGGCTTTTGGATTGTCATTAAGTCGCATATATCTCTGCAGTTATACATCATCTTTGCATTTCTCCAGAACACTCCGTATCACTACGAAGATCCATATTGCTTGGGTATGCCATCGTATAGTTACATACGAACTCGAAGAAACTTGTTTCTGTTAGAGAATGGATTCCGGTTCTGGAGAAATTGAATAGGATTATTCGGTTGTCTTTTCTCTTTACTTTCACTCAGGTTGCGAGGGCTCCTGGTATTAGGAGAGTACACCTATTAACGCTTATTAGATAGTTTTCTTCCAAACCATAGGCAGGTGCCGAAAGGTAGGGAAAGTAAGAAAACCAATTAGCCTAAGTATGGTGTACAGAAAGTAATAAGTAAAGATATATAAATGGATTAGGGTGATGGCAAAGAAAATTACGACTGATATCATTCATAACGAAGCCATGTATATCCCTGCCACTTCTACTTCCCCTTTGCATTTCTCCAGAACACTCCGTATCAATACGAAGATCCATATTTCTTGGATATGCCGTCGTATAGTTACATACGAACTCGAAGAAACTTGTTTCAATTCGAAGATGGTTTCCGGTTCGGGAGAAATTAAATAGGATTATTCGGATGTCTTTTCTCTTTACCTTCTCTCAGATTGCGAGGGCTCCTAGTGTTAAGAGAGTATACCTATTACGCTTATTGGATAGTCTTCTTTCAAACCTTAGGCTGGTGCTGAAAGGTAGGGAAGGAAGAAAACCAATTAGCCTAAGTATGGTATACAGATAGTAAGAAGTAAAGACATATGAAGGGTTTGGAGTGAGGGCAAGGAAATACACGGTTACTGTCATGAATCTGGATGGTGGAAGAGGCATTACTAGGAATACCCGGCCACACCTTCGAAAATTTTTCATGTTTCAGTTTTACTGTGTGGTGCTAATTAAAAACTGTTTTCCCAATTAGATTTTGACTCCAGGGTATGTATTTACCATACTTGATTCTCACATCTGTATAGCATTACAAATGCTGAGTGGGAATAAGATATTGGGAATTGGGTGATTAGATCATCTATATATCAGCATTCTTTGTAATTAGTGATATTTGAGGAAATCACCTGGGTTTTGCTTAACGACAAATATTTGGTTTTGAATATCCGTCGTTATGCACCAATTTCAAACTGATATATCTATATGTTTATTTTAAAAAGTGAGACATAACTTTTTGAAATTATGTCTATGACATTCACCTATATCAGTTGATGGTTAGGTAAGGTGCATTCAACAGCGGTGTAATTCTTCTTAACCATAGCACAGTTTTCAACCTACGACGCATAGGGTTTGAGTTATTAAACTCAGTGGACTTATACAAAGTATTTTATGTTGTCCGATGTCCGTCAGGACAAAGGGATTGGTACTCGTACTATATTCCATTTACTCATGACTTCTCTGTTTTAGATAAGTATTTCGTTGGAATACAAGGTCTAGATTTTGAGAAGTTATAGGTATAAGAATAAAGTAGAGAACCATATGTTGCAAGTATCAGGATTCTTCGAGGTGATCGAAGATGTAGATACTTATACTAGGTATTCCGTTGTAAGTAATATATTTAAAAACTTGCTTCTCTCTCAGGTTACTTATCCGTGAGTACGCTCCTTGATGAGTAATGTTGCTTGGCCTTCTTCCATTTAGTTGATATGCACTGGAAACGGCTGCATGTATTTTGAATCTGGTTCCAATTAAATTAGTTCCTTTTTTTCTATATTGGATATAGAATGGATTCATATCTTAACTATGTTAAGGTATATAGAGTTGTCTGGCTTATGCTTCAAACCAGAATTCCGATAAACTTTAGACACGTTTCAGTAATGATAGTTTGTGGGTTTTCTTGGGCTTAAACGAGGGTTAACATTCTACCATTTGAAAGATCAATAGTTATATTGTTCTTGACTCGCCTCATTTTTAGTAAAATGAATTCTTTTCAGAAAACGTTAGTGGGAGTATGGTAGAACTGGAAGTTATTACAGAACCACAAACGATTACTAAAAATTTAGTATAACCTAAAGATTCAATTGGATTCGACGATCTATTAGCCACTCCGCAGATTTGGTGGGTAATCTCAGCCATCCGAGAGGTACTTCGGTCTCCTTAAAAACGGTGACAGGGAGGTTTTTGATTACCCAAGCTTTCCACTATTGCTGTCCTAGACTATGAGATCTGGCATGTGGATGAATATAACGTCGTTCTAAATTAGCTTTAGAAGTGCACGTGTATATGACTCTGCCAGAGAGTTGTTATAGTCAGTGGGAGTAGCAGAAGCATGGTGGACAAGTAGCTTATATCTATTTATATACTAAAGCAAGTATAGCGGAGATAGATCATCTATTTTTGATGTGACAGTTGTTCACCGTCGAAAGACGCGACCGGGACGTTGGGATGTCTGGCCTAAATTTTGGGGTCAAATGCTATTTGGTTTGATCCATCCACCTCTCCGAAGATGCCAACTTGATTTATGGCACCGTGTATCAGAGGTTTGGACAGATACGGCTGTTGTAGCAGATTTCGTCAGATTCCCCCTCGTTGTGAGGGGTTTTTTTATTGTGGGGATGCTCTTCCCTGCAGGCGCAAGCCCCTGCAGTTAATTACGTTACCACGTAGCGATAACCACTTTCTCCTGCTCCAGATGTTCACTTAGTGTCATGCGTGTTTGTTTTATTTTTGGTTACCCGTGGATTGTATACGGAGACTAATTTATACTGTCGTCCGTAGGGTGGGGATTAGTCCAAATCCGTATTTTCTTAGATTTGGGTTTGGTTGATTTAAGGATCGTTAACCTCGTTTGAGATTAAGATCAGCTTAAATGTTTGTTAAGGATACGTTAGCCTAATTTTAGACTAAGATCTGCTTAACGAGGGTTCATGATCATTTTTGATCTAGTGAAAGAGCATTTGAGCTCCGTCATTTTAGTTTAGGGACATTACGGTCCATAAGTTTAAGGGCATCTAGTCCATAGAGTTTAGTTTAGGGACATTATGGTCCATTGGGTTAGTTTAAGGACATTGCGGTCCATTGGGTTTAGTTTAAGGACGTTGCGGTCCATTGGGTTTAAGGACATCATAGTCCATGGAGTTTTGGCTCATTGGTTTAGAGGTGCGCCAAGAGTTATTGGTTATTGGGACCCTTCACCTCTCTGAAGACGTTGAAGAATTGCAACGACATGAATCAGAGGTGTGGAGAGATGTACCCTTGAACCAAAGAATGCTCATCAGGGACTTGGTAGTCCCGTTTGGCACTAAGGCCAATTTAGAAGAAGATCTATGGGCTCGGTCGATTTGGGATTTGGCCAACCTTGGGCTCAGCCTACCTGATTACTTATTTGGGTTTGATCCCCTTTGTTCAATAATGCTGAGCATTGATATGAGCTTTGATACTCACCCCCTTTCTTTGTTTTTTATTGAGTGTTAAACACTTTTTATGGCGCTGGGCTATATTTACAAAGCGCTTTATGTTAAACAGCGCCCACGTGAGAAGCACGTGGAGCGCTCGGCGCTGAGCACCAACTATTGAGTGCAGAGCACTCTTTAATCTATTAGCGCCCACGTGAGGGGCACGTGGAGCGCTTTGGCGCTGAGCGCCAGACTTTAAGTGCTAAGCATCTTATTATTAAATAGCGCTCACATAAGGAGCACGTGGAGCGCCAGACTTTAAGTACTAAGCGCTTTATTATTAAATAGCGCCCACGTGAGGAGCACGTGGAGCGTTTGACGCTGAGCGCCAAACTTTAAGTGCTAAGTGCTTCTTATAAGATAGCGCCCATGTGAGGAGAACGTGGAGTGCTCAGCGCTGAGCGCCAGACTTGGAGTGCTAAGCACTAAATTTTCTGTTCTGCTTGATTCAATTCTCTGAGAATTAGATTCTCACTTATGAAAGACTTTGTCTTATAGATCTGAGATCTGGTTAAAGAACTAAGTTCTTCTGATGTGAGAGTTAAACTTTTAAGCACTGAGTTTTCTGTTCTGTTCAATTCAATTCTCTGAGAATTAGATTCTCACTTATGAAAGGCTTTGTCTTATAGATCTGAGATCTGGAAAAAGAACTAAGTTCTTCTAATGTGAGAGTTAAACTCTTAAATATGGAGGAGATGCTATGATCTTTCTTATTCTTATTTACCTTGAGAAGAAATTGCTCTCATCTCTGAAATTTGAAGTTTATGGGGGGGGGGGGGGTTCTTCTATACAAGACTTGAAGTCTTAGGTCCTTTATATAAGGGAGGGTGATTTATTGATTCAGTTAAGGAAATCTCTCATTGAGAGATTTCTTAATAGATTTGGGGAATTTATCCACCGTCGGATCTTTGATCCAAGGACTTCTGTTTTACAGAAGACATTTTTCTTGTTTTTAACAAGATTGGGAAAATATTTTCCCCTACAGAACTTATTCTGATTTTTAATCACCATTGGATCTTTGATCCAACGGTGCTCTGATTTATAGAGCACAATCTTTCTTATTTAGAAAGATTTGAGGCATATTTCCTCAATCAGAATTTAATTCTGTGTCTTGGTGATTTTTAATCACTATTGGATCATTGATCCAACGGTGCTCTGATTTACAGAGCACAATCTTTCTTGTTTAGAAAGATTTGAGGAGTATTTCCTCAATCAGAATTTAATTCTGTGCTCTGATGATTTATCATCTCCGTTAGATCTTTGATCCAAGGGTGAAGAACTTTTAGTTCTGGCGCTGCCTCTGGGTTTTTAACTCTGAGCGTTGGCGCTCTCGTGCTTTGCACGTGAGGCGCTGCCTCAGAGTTTTTAACTCTTGGCGCTGCCTCAGAGTTTTTAACTTTGAGTGCTGGCGCACTTGTTCTTTGCACGTGAGGCGCTGCCTCAATTCAAATTTTGAACAAAGCCTTGCTCTCTTATTGAGGGAAACAAATGCTCCCCTACCGTTGCGCTCACGGGGCTCACACGTGAGTGTAGCGGTGGCAACCTTTCCACCGTTGGACCGTTTTGGAAGTTGGACCGTCTTCCAGCGTCTATAAATAGGGCCTTTGGCCCTTGAGATGATTTCTATTCATCTTCTTGCTTTCTTGTTTCTGAGAATTTAATTCTCCCCTTCAGAGCTAAGATCTGCCCAAGGAAATTCCTTTTAGAGTTAGAACTCTGTCCAAATTTGTATTTCTTTCTCGTATCCTTTTGGAGAGCGTTCGAGATGCCCGAGCTCATAGTTTTGAGTCTTTGCGCAATGACTCCAGGGATGACAGTGTCCGAGTACGACAGTTAGTCTACTTAGCGGTCCGATATGCTCCTTGCCTGGTAGACACTGAAGAAAAACGGATAAAGAGGTTCATGTGGAGACTGGACATGCATTCATTTCTTGCTGTTGGTGCCCAGCATTTTGACACTTACATCGCTACTATGGACGCGGCTGTAGGGTGTTTTCGTCACCCCATTGAGATAGGAATACGCGCGCGCTTGTCAGGCGTACTACAGATTCCCCCTGCCTAGGATAGACGGAGGTTTATTGATTGTGGGGATCCGAATCTCCGGCAGCCACGGACTAAGCTGCCGTTAATTACCCCCCGCCTTTAGAGCGAGAGAACCTCCGATTGACGGGTAAAACCAGTCATGCGAACTCAATGCGATGCATTGGTGTGTGTGTTTTCTTTAACATATTTTAATGGAGACGTGTTCATTTTGTTTTGTTCCATTTGTAAGAAAAAAGGATATATATATATATATATATATATATATATTTATATAAGAAAGCAAAAATAAATAAATATTTAGAGAAATGTTATTTTTTTTTAAAAAAGAAATAAAAATATTATTCATAATTTATTTTTATTTATTTAATATATATATATATATATTTTAAATAAAAAAGATTAAAAGAAAGAAAAGAAGGAAGAAAGAAAAAAAATTTAAAAAAAGGGGAGGGGAGGAGGCTCTCATTTAAATGGGAGCCCTCCCCCTCACGTGAGGTCACGTGAGGGGGAGGGGAAGGCTCCCATTTGATGGGAGCCTCCCCCACACGTAGGGCCCCAAAATTAATTAATTAATTAATTTTTTTATATTTTTTATTTTTTTACATGGAGTTCAACTCCAAAAGAATTTTTTTTGTGGAGTTAAACTCCAAAAGAATTTTAAATGTGAAGTTCAACTCCATAAAGATTTTAAATAGAGTTTGACTCCAAAAAGATTTTATTGTGGAGTTAAACTCCAAAAAGAGTTTTAAATAGAGTTCAACTCCAAAAAAGATTTTTATTGTAGGGTTGAACTCCAAAAGAATTTTAAATGGAGTTAAACTCCTAAAAAAAATTAATGTGGAGTTGACTCCCTAAAAAGAACTTTATCGTGGAGTTAAACTCCAAAAAAAAATTTGTTGTGGAGTTAATCTCCAAAAGATTTTTAAATGGAGTTCAACTCCAAAAAAAGATTTTAAATGGAGTTCAACTCCAAAAAGATTTTTATTGCGGAGTTCAACTCCAAAAGAATTTTAAATGGAGTTGAACTCCCAAAAATATTTAATGTGGAGTTAAACTCCCCAAAAAGAATTTTATTGTGGAGTTAAACTCCAAAAGAATTTTAAACGTGGAGTTAAACTCCAAAAGAATTTTAAATGGAGTTCAACTCCAAAAAGAATTTTATGTGGTGTAGAGTTAAACTCCACTAAATGGGGAGCCTCCCCCTCACGTGAGAGGGAGAAAGCTCCCACTTGGTTGGAGTTCTCTCTTCTTCACGTGAGAGGGAGCAGAGGCTCCCAAAAGATCTTTCTTCTTCTTTTTTTTGTGATGGAGTTAAACTCCAAAAAAAAATTATT
Source organism: Agapanthus africanus (assembly GCA_030015575.1). NCBI lineage: Eukaryota > Viridiplantae > Streptophyta > Magnoliopsida > Asparagales > Amaryllidaceae > Agapanthus > Agapanthus africanus. The sequence continues at coordinate 921,024,687 of JASDDO010000019.1, forward strand.
TGGAGTTAAACTCCCAAAACAATTTTATTCGGAGTTAAACTCCAAAAAAAGTGTTTTTATTATAGAGTTAAACTCCAAAATAATTTTATTTATGGAGTTAAACTTCAAAAGGTTTTCTCCTTTCTCTTTTGAGAAGAAACCCAAAATGGGTTCTCTTGAAACTCTAAAATTTAGATCTTGGATGATAAAAAAAAGAGACTCTTTTTCTTCTCTTGATGGAGTCTTGAGAGATGGGTTTATAGTAAAACTTTATTTAGTTTTAAAAAAAAAGAAGAGCTAAGTTCTTAATTTAATTGGAAAATGAAAAGGAAGAGGAAGAACTTGGAAGAGAGAGGATGGAGGCACAAACCCTAGTTTTTGGGGAGAATGAATTGTATGCTTTATTCATCATCATGTTGCCTTATATAGGCTTACACATTTACATATAGCCCCCTGGGCTTTACAAAATGGCATTTTGCCCATCCCATGCCTCATGTGCTCATTTCTTTTGCACATAAACCATGGGCTTTACAAAAATTTGGCTTTATGCCCATTTTGCTTACATTCATGCATAAAAAATTACATCAAAATTATTTATTACATGATTTTTATTTTGGCATGGAGAAAGCCGGCCACGGGGCTCGACTTGGACATGAGCCTACTTGCTTGGGCTTGGGCCCGCTTACTTAGGGTTGACCTTGACTTTGACTTGGTCAACCGAGGTGCAAATTTTGACCCGAACAGTGGCCTTACTGTTGGAGGAGCGCATTTCTGATACTTCAGTCGTTTCTGGACCGAAGCGAATTCGTATGAGTAGGCCAGCTCAGAGGCGGTTTGATAGACGCCGTTGTGACAGGTATTCGTTCGGTGTTTTCTTCCGATACGTATTTATTTCTGGTGTCGTTTGAAATGGTATCTACATATTTTGTATCAAGATTGGACCGAAAGTCGTCCTTGCTAAATCAGCCACTTGATGTGATTTCTTCCGTAGTCTAATCTCTTGTCGCTCGAAATGTTTTCATTCGTGTTTGTTTGTCCATATTGGAGATACGGATTCTTTTGTCGAATTGATTCTTCTCGAAACAGCTTCTGCGGTGGCCCCTGAACATCTTCCCTCAAACGAAGCTTCGACGGACAAGCATAAATGATGTGATCACCTGATCCGCAAATAAGACAAAGTCCAAGCCTCTTACGACAATCTCTTCGATAGTGACCCGGTCGTTGGCAGTAATCGCAAAACGCCCTTCCTTTCTGCTCAGGCAAAACTGGCTTCTTCATTGGTACTACGCCATGCCGGTTCAACGGAATACCTCTGCGTATAGATGCTCGGTTCGGCGCAAACGCCGGCTTCCGTACCACTACCGCCTGCTGCTGCGTACCCCCTGTCTTCAATGATAAGCTTTGCTGCTCTCGGGCTGCTTTAAGAACTTGCGAGAAAGTGGTCAATCCCAGAAATATAATGTGCCTCTGGATTTCCACGTCCAAACTGCGAATAAACCTTCGTGCCCTATCAGCTTCTTTGGCCACCAAAGGTTCCGAGAATCGACTGAGCCGTGTCCACTCAGCTGCATGCGCATCCACGGATCCGCCATTCTGCTTCAGACTGATAAACCTCTCTTCCATTTCTTCCCGTGCAGTCTGTGGAAAGAACTTCTCCAAGAAACTCTGCGAGAAATTTGCCCAACTGATCGGCTTGGGCAAACGGGTCTCTTCCACAAGCCACCACTCACGGGCATAGTCCACCAATTGGATGCGTACAACATCCACTCTCTTGTCCTCTAGAATCTGTGCTGCAACGAGCAGATTCTCCGTATCGACCGGCCACTGCTCCGCTGGCAACGGCTCCTCCAAACCAGTGAAAATGGACGGACCAAGTCTCCTGAAATCCGCCACGGTACCCATACGCTCAACTGGTCTGGCCACAACATTGTTTACGGACTGCTGGACGGTCCGCAAACCTTCTTGAAAGGTTTCGGCTTGCCGCTGGTTCTGCTCGGTTTGCCGCTTCTGGTTCTCCAACATCCCACAAATTACTCCAAGCAAAGCGGCGTCATCGACACGCCTCTGGTACGATTGCAGATTCCTATCCGCCATGTTCCTGAAACCAAGACACCAAAAGGATTAGTATGGTAAACACGATTCAAAACATGCGAAGAATAGTGACCATAAATCAAGGATATGAATTAAGACTAGGACTCCAAGTTACTTAAATAGAGTACCGTATTGTAACCATACTGCAGTTCATAATTACAATCCCATAACTCTGTTCAAGTCGCCCAAATCCTAGAGAGAAATAATAGGGGACCAAAAGTTTCAAGTCGAGATGCAAAATGGTTTACATATCGTCAGGACAGGGGTCAAGAGAAAGATATGATTCAAGAATTACGATAACCAAGTGGCAGGACATGTTCCTAATTATGGATTTTCCGATTCGTGTATTGGGTCCAATACCCAACTACAAAAGAATCAAACCCGATTAACTTAAATCCTATGTCTCTGATACCAAACAAACCCTGTCACGGCCCGCTTCCAAGAGCGCGCTAAGATCGGCACGTGACAGAGCCAACCATTCTACCTGTGGATAGGAAACATCCCTCCAAAGTCACATTACGGCTGTCGATAGATATCAAGAACAGTAGAAGTAAAATAAACTATCTAGTACATGTCCATGAGCCAGAATAAACGAGTCAAGAAATAATATGCGGAAGCAATAAATCCAATAAACAAACAATCTGGAAGGCACGTCCCAAATACGGGCTTACATCAGGAAATAAAAGAAATGCTGAAAGGAACTAAACTAGAATACTAACAGGATCCTCACTGCTTGGCCTGTTGGCTGAAGTACTCCTGAACGGCCTGCCACAAGGATAGAGGATCTGGACCATGCAGAACCCAGACGTCAGTGCGTCATAATATCAAACAATAATACATAATCAGGGGTAACAAGATATGCAGGCATGAATTATAAACAGTAATACAAGTGTAACAGTAACACGAATAAGGAATAGTAAAATGTAACAGTATATGTGACGTGCAGTGATAATCTAAACTGTGCTACTGGGTTATCTATTCTAAAGTCTTCGAAATCAATTAATGTAATCCTTATCGTAATCCATCGGTGATTATTCCGTAACGCCCGGAAAAACGGCAAACAATATATTCCGTAACGCCGGGAAAAACGGCAAACAATATATAATAGCCTTTTGAGTTACGTTCGGTTACATTCTTGATTTCCCCATACCCCCAAGTTATGTGTCCAAGTCGGGTATTGCTAATCAATATCTAATGCCAACACAGGATCAAGCAAGTGCAGGCTTTGTCTATACAGACAACAATAACGTCCATCAGGACAACAAGTCAGGATTGTCGGCATTACAAACAGGATCAGGTAACATGTCAAGTAGTGCACAGTGTATTACATGCGTGCCCAACAGTAAAATGTAGCAAGTATTGAATCGGATATACAGTAAAAGCATGGATGCACAAATATCTATCAGGGTTACATCATGACTATGTAGGATGCACATTATCAAGCATGAGGTACTAATGTAATAATAATATGAGTTAATGTAATGTGGCATGCAACTAGGTATGCAGAATTAATGGTATGGATACACAATAAAGCATGGAAGCATAAATAACTATCAGGGGTTACAACTACAGCTCCAAGACTGTGTGGGATGCACATTATCAAGTATGGGGTGTTACTACAACAATAACATGAATTAATATGATCTGTAGATGCAGCTACCTATATAATAGATGATATGGATGCATACGAGTATCCGAAAACAGTAAAACTTTAATATGGATGTATAATCCAATCAACATGTAATATTTTTATTCATATGGATGCAAGATAAGTATTATAGCATGTAGCAAGATAAACTTGCTTGAACGGAACACACGACGGGTGCGTACGGCACGTCCGACGTCGGGTAATAGTCGCAACGCACACACGGCACGCGGGACGGGTCCAGGCAAGGCAAGAGGGTAATCACGCAGGCAAGGGATGTTCACTGGATCATCTGGATCGGCAGCGATGAGCACGGCTCCGGCGGGTGATCACCGGAAAGAAACGAGATCAAGAAAGAAAGAAGAAAGAAGAAGAAGAAGAAGAAGAAGAAGAAAGGTCCTTTGGGGTTGGTTTCTGGTGTGGTGCTGGGGTTTGGGAGAAGGCGAGGAGGTGGTTTCGAAGGTGTGAGGTGACGGGATTAACGGAACTCCGGTAATGGGTGCAGGGGTGATGAGTTCTTGGGTTGCAGGGTGTTTGGGGTCGGTTGGTGCAGGGTTCCTGGGTGAGGGCTCGGGAAGAGGGACAAGAGAGGAGGAGGTGGAGGTTTGTGAAGTCGGGGATGAGTACGAGGGTGAGGTCGGGCGGTGATAGCGACGGGGATGTGGAGATGACGACGAGGGTTCTTGGGTTTGGCTGTGGTTTCTTGTCACGAGGGGAAGGAGAAAGAGAAGGTGGAGGTTCCGTCGAGGGTGATGAGATGATGAGGGGAGGCCGTCGGCGACGTGAGGTGAGAGGCTAGGGTTAAGGTTTCTGTGTGTGTTCTCATCGCGGGGCAGTGGGTTCTCGTGGAGGTGGTTTGCATGTGTTTAAAAAGAAAGAAACGAAGAGGAAAAGAAATGAAGAAGGAAGGTGAGAGTAACACGAGAAGGGAGGTGACGGGATCGCGGGTGAATAGTAATTGCGAGAGGTGAGAGAGAGAGAGAGGAAGAGAGAGAGAGAGGGAGAGGGAGAGAAAGAACTGTGCATTTAAAAAAAAAAGATTTCTTAAAAAATTTAAAAGATTATTTAGTTACTGATTTTTGTTAACTGTTTGAAATATAAAATAAAATATTTAATATTTGGCTAATACAAAAATAGTCCAAAACACGCCCGGGTCGGGTCTAAAAATCCATTTTTAAAATTCGGAAAATATACATGTCAACCAAAACCAAAACAGGATATCCGGGTAACGAAAAAGCATACCCCCAAGAACGGATGCACGCACGTGCACGTAGCCATCCAAACAGGTCCGTTACACTGAACGGGACGAGAACAAGGTGCGTGGATGCTACGACGGGGTTAGGGGTATCATGTAGGCCATGCTAGATATTTTTAAAATATTTTATTTGATTATATTTGTATTATTAAAAAAATGCAGATGCCAGATAAGGCCAGTATGCAGTATAAAATATGAAAGTGCATGGATCCACGTAACAAGCCGGAATAAATCATAAACAGGAATTAAGGCGGGTTTCCATCATGCGGGTCGGGTCGGATGCAAATACAGATGTCAAATAGACTATTCGCACCCAAAACACAATAAATCAAGAAAAGCCACAAATAAAGAAATACTCAAAATAGAATTGGTATAAATGAACTAGAGTGTTACATTATACCCAACTACAAAAAGAATTTCGTCATCGAAATTCCCGGAACAAGAAAAGATAAACAAACATGAATCTACAAGAAGAGATCTGGAAACTTTTGTCAAATCTCGTCTTCACGTTCCCAAGTTGATTCTCCATGCGAGCGATTTCCCCAAAAAACAAGTATGAGAGGGATAACCTTATTCTTAAGAACCTTTTCTCTTCGATCAACAATCGATATCGGTCGTTCCTCATAGGTCAAATCCTCCCTTACAGTCAGCTCTGAATGATCTACCACGTGTGTTTTATTTCGAACATACTTACGGAGTTGAGATACATGAAACGCGTCATGAACATTCGCCAAAGATGGTGGTAAAGGCAATCGATAAGCTACTTCTCCAACACGCTCCATAATCTCGAAAGGCCCCACGAATCGAGGACTAAGCTTGCTTCGACTCACAAAACGAACCACTCCTCTAGTCAGTGATATCTTCAAGAATACCAGATCACCAACAGCGAACTCTAGAGGTCTTCTCGATGTGTCGGCCCAACTTTTCTGTCGATCTTGTGCTGCCTTCATATGATTCTGGATAGTATTAACTTTCTCCACGGTTTGCACGATCAAATCCGGTCCCAACAATCTTCGTTCTCCAACATCGTCCCAACAAATGGGTGAGCGACACTTGCGGCCATACAACGCTTTGAATGGAGCCATCTGAATAGTCGCCTGGAAGCTGTTATTGTAAGAAAACTCCACCAAGTGTAGATGATCCTCCTAAGAACCCTTGAAGTCTAACATGCAAGCTCTCAACATGTCTTCAAGAGTTTGGATCGTTCTCTCCGACTGGCCATCTGTCTGAGGATGATAAGCGGTGCTAAACTTCAATCGCGTCCCCAAAATTTCCTGTAAACTCCTCCAGAAGTGCGATAAGAATCGGGTGTCACGGTCGGAAACGATGCTTACAAGTACTCCATGCAATCTCACAATCTCCTGCATATACCGTTCTGCTAACGCTTCCGTTGACTGACCAACTCGAAACGGTATGAAATGAGCTACCTTGGTCAATCGATCAACAATCACCCAAACTGCATTGTTGCCCTTTGGACTCCGCGGTAAAGCTGTCACGAAATCCATGGTTATATGTTCCCACTTTCATTGAGGAATCGGAAGTGGTTGCAATAAACCAGCAACCCTTTGATGTTCAGCCTTAATTTGCTGACACACCAAACACTTCGCTACAAAGCGGGCAATCTCCCTTTTCATGCCTTCCCACCAGAAATGCTGTCTTAGATCACGGTACATTTTCGTGCCTCCAGGATGTACAGAATATAAGGAACTGTGTGCCTCCTTCATAACTTCTTCGCGAATGTCTCCTTTAGGCACACACAAACGGCTACCATATCGCAACGAACCATCTTCATGAACCAACAAGTCCGTTCGAAGTCCAGCTTCAACCTGTTCTCGAAAATTCTGCAATCTTGGGTCCTGCGACTGCGCTGCTTTAATATTCTCGATCATTGACGACTTTACTTGCAGCTGCATCAACTGTCCTGAAGAATGCGGTAGCACGATCTCCAACTTGAATCTCCAAAATTCTTCGATAAGCTCCTTCTCTGCAGTCAACATCCGAATTGCTGGCAACCGACTAAGCGCATCCGGCACTATATTAACTTTCCCCGGATAGTACTTAAGATCAAGATCATAGTCAGCCATCAGCTCCAACCATCTACGCTGCCTCATGTTAAGCTCTTTCTGTGTGAACACGTACTTCAGGCTTTTGTGATCGGTGAATACTTCGACCCTTTCGCCCAATAAATAGTGTCTCTAAATCTTCAAAGCGGAAATCACCGCTGCAAGCTCCAAATCATGAGTTGGGTAATTTTTCTCATGGATCTTCAACTGTCTTGATGCGTAAGCTATAACCTTCCCATGATGCATCAAAACACATCCCAAACCTTTCCCAGATGCGCCGTTGTGAATCACCAATCCTCCGGAACTGTCTGGTACGGTCAAAATAGGAGCAGTTATCAACCTTTGCTTCAACGCCTCAAAAGATGACGCACACTTATCCGTCCATACAAACGGTACTTCCTTGCGCGTAAGCTTGGTCAAAGGCTCAGCCAAACGAGCAAAATTCTCCACGAACCTTCTGTAATATCCGGCAAGTCTAAGAAAACTTCTGATCTCTGCTACCTTCTTCAGAATCGGCCAATCTTGAACTGCTGCAATCTTCTCGGGATCAACAGCGATTCCATCTCCGGATACGACGTGCCCCAGAAACTTCACTTCATCAAGCCAAAACTCGCACTTGCTCATCTTTGCATATAATCTTTCTTGCCTCAATGTCTGTAGTGCGATCTTCAAGTGTTCTGCATGCTCTTCAAGACTCCTCGAATAGACCAGAATATCATCAATGAACACCACTATAAACTGTTCCTAAAACGGTGAAAAGATTCGGTTCATCAAGTCCATAAATATCGCCGGTGCATTCGTGACTCCGAATGGCATCACTAAATACTCGTAATGTCCATACCGAGTTCGGAACGCAGTCTTGCAAATATCCTCTGATTTAACTCGGACCTGATGATATCCGGACCGTAAATCCAGTTTCAAGAATACCCTCGCACTACTAAGCTGCTCGAACAATTCTCCAATGCGAGGGATCGGGCACTTGTTCTTAATAGTCATCCAGTTTAATTCTCGATAATCGATACACATTCTCCTTGTGCTATCTTTCTTCTTGACTAGACGAACTGGAGCTCCCCAAGATGAATTGCTGCTGCGAATCCAACCCTTCTCTAGCAATTTAGTAACCTGCTTCTTGACTTCTTCCAACTCTACTGGTTCCATTGGATAGTACGCCTTTGAGATTTGTTCTGCACCAGAAACAAGATCGATCGCGAACTCCACATCTCGTTTTGGTGGTAAACCCGAAATGTCCTCGAACACGTCCATGAACTCTCGAACTACAGCTGGCGCTTCCTTCTTATCAACTTCCATCGACGAAAAAACACTGTTTTTCGGCCTAGCCCTAAACTCAACTGGCCCGACAGAACTTCTACCTCCAGCAAAAACAAACACCGGATGTCTGGGAATCTGGAAAATCACTTTCTTTGCCCTACAATCAATGTGAGTGTGGAAAGTGCTGAGAAAGTCCATTCCCAAGATAACATCATAACTGCCGGTATCGATCACCAAGAAATCTGTAAATAACCCCCGTCCGTAAATAACAACAGAATAATCCTTGCACTCACAACTAGATATGATCTTCCCGTTCCCAGTGTGTATGTCCCAACAACTAGACATGGTCGTGCAAGAAATCGAGTGTGCAGCAATAAACTAGGACGACATAAAACAATGGGATGCACCAGAATCGAATAATGCTAATGCGGGAAAATCATGAACAAGTAGGTTACCTGAAACAACTTCCTCTGAAGCCTTGGCCTCTTCGGCCGTTAGAGTAAAAGCTCGAGCTTGATTAGGTCCCTGAGTTATCTGCTTCTGCCCCTGAAACTGCTTCTGTGGTGGCCCCTGAACATCTTCCCTCAAACGAAGCTTCGACGGACAAGCATCAATGATGTGATCAGCTGATCCGCAAATAAGACAAAGTCCAAGGCTCTTACGACAATCTCTTCGATAGTGACCCGGTCGTTGGCAGTAATCGCAAAATGTCTTTCCTTTCTGCTCAGGCAAAACTGGCTTTTTCTACGCCATGTCGGTTCAACGGAATACCTCTGCGTATAGGCGCTCGGTTCGGCGCAAACGTCGGCTTCCGTACCACTACCGCCTGCTGCTGCGTACCCCCTGTCTTCAATGATAAGCTCTGCTGCTCTCGGGCTGTTTTAAGAACTTGCGAGAAAGTGGTGAATCCCAGAGATATAATGTGCCTGTGGATTTCCACGTCCAAACTGCGCATAAACCTTCGTGCCCTATCAGCTTCTTTGGCCACCAAAGGTCCCGCGAATCGACTGAGCCGTGTCCACTCAGCTGCATGCGCATCCACAGATCCGCCATTCTGCTTCAGACTGATAAACCTTTCTTCCATTTCTTCCCGTGCAATCTGCGGAAAAAACTTCTCCAAGAAACTCTGTGAGAAAGTTGCCCAACTGATCGGCTTGGGAAGTCTCTTTCATAAGCCACCACTCACGGGCATAGTCCACTAATTGGATGCGTACAACATCACTCTCTTGTCCTCCGGAATCTGTGTTGCAACGAGCAGATTCTCCGTATCGACCAGCCACTGCTCCGCTGGCAATGGCTCCTCCAAATCAATGAAAATGGACGGACCAAGTCTCCTGAAATCCGCCACGGTACCCACACGCTCAACTGGTCTGGCCGCAACATTATTTACGGACTGCTGGATGGTCCGCAAACCTTCCTGAAAGGCTTCGGCTTGCCGCTGGTTCTGCTCGGTTTGCCGCTTCTGGTTCTCCAGCATCCCACGAATTACTCCAAGCAAAGCGGCGTCATCGACACGCCTCTGGTATGATCGCAGATTCCTATCCGTCATGTTCCTGAAACCAAGACACCAAAAGGATTAATATGATAAACATGATTCAAAACTTGCGATGAATAATGACCATAAATCAAGGATATGAATCAAGACTAGGACTCTAAGTTACTTAAATAGAGTACCGCATTGTAACCATGCTGCAGTTCATAATTACAATCACATAACACTGTTCAAGTGCCCAAATCATAGAGAGAAACAATAGGGGACCAAAAGTTTCAAATCGAGATGCAAAGTGGTTTGCATATCGTCAGGACAGGGGTCAAGAGAAAGATATGATTCAAGAATTACGATAACCAAGTGGCAGGACATGTTCTTAATTACGGATTTTCCGATTCGTGTATTGGGTCCAATACCCAACTACAAAAGAATCAAACCCAATTAACCTAAATCCTATGTCTCTGATATCAAACAAACCCTGTCACGCCCCGCTTCCCAGAGTGCGCTAAGATCGGCACGTGACAGAGCCAACCATGCTACCTGTGGCTAGGAAACATCCCTCCACAGTCACATTACGGCTGTCTATAGATATCAAGAATAGTAGAAGTAAAATAAACTATCTAGTACATGTCCATGAGCCAGAATAAACAAGTCAAAAAATAATATGCAGAAGAAATAAATCCAATAAACAAACAATCTGGAAGGTACGTCCTAAATACGGGCTCACATCAGGAAATAAAAGAAATGCTGAATGGAACTAAACTAGAATACTAACAGGATCCTCACTGTTTGGCCTGTTGGCTGAAGTACTCCTGAACGGCCTGCGACAAGGATAGAGGATCTGGGCCATGCAGAACCCAGACGTCAGTGCGTCATAATATCAAACAATAATACATAATCAGGGGTAACAAGATATGCATGCATGAATTATAAACAGTAATACAAGTGTAACAGTAACACAAATAAGGAATAGTAAAGTGTAACGGTATATGTGACGTGCAGTGATAATCTAAACTGTGCTACTGGGTTATCTATTCTAAAGTCTTCGAAATCAATTAATGTAATCCTTATCGTAACCCATCGGTGATTATTCCGTAACGCCCGGAAAAACGGCAAACAATATATTCCGTAACGCCCGGAAAAACGACAAACAATATATTCTGTAACGCCCAGAAAAACGACAAACAATATATTCCGTAACGCCCGGAAAAATGGCAAACAATATATAATAGCCCTTTGAGTTACGTTCGGTTACATTCTTGATTTCCCCATACCCTCAAGTTATGTGTCCAAGTCGGGTATTGCTAATCAATATCTAATGCCAACACAGGATCAAGCAGGTGCAGGCTTTGTCTATACAGACAACAATAACGTCCATCAGGACAACAAGTCAGGATTGTCGGCATTACAAACAGGATCAGGTAACATGTCAAGTAGTGCACAGTGTATCACATGGGTGCCCAACAGTAAAATGTAGCAAGTATTGAATCGGATGTACAGTAAAAGCATGGATGCACAAATATCTATCAGGGGTTACATCATGACTATGTAGGATGCACATTATCAAGCATGAGGTACTAATGTAATAATAATATGAGTTAATGTAATATGGCATGCAACTAGGTATGCAGAATTAATGGTATGGATACACAATAAAGTATGGATGCATAAATAACTATCAGGGGTTACAACTACAGCTCCAAGACTATGTGGGATGCACATTATCAAGTATGGGGTGTTACTACAACAATAACATGAATTAATATGATCTGTAGATGCAGCTACCTATATAATAGATGATATGGATGCATACGGGTATCCGAAAACAGTAAAACTTTAAAATGGATGTATAATGCAATCGACATGTAATATTTTTATTCATATGGATGCAAGATAAGTATTATAGCATGTAGCAAGATAAACTTGCCTGAACGGAACACACGACGGGTGCGTACGGCACGTCCGACGTCGGGTAATCGTCGCAACACACACACGGCACGCGGGACGGGTCCAGGCAAGGCAAGAGGGTAATCATGCAGGCAAGGGACGTTCACTGGATCGTCTGGATCGGCAGCGACGAGCACGGCTCCGGCGGGTGATCACCGGAAAGAAACGAGATCAAGAAAGAAAGAAGAAAGGAGAAGAAGGAGGAGGGTGCTCTGGGGTTGGTTTCTGGTGTGGTGCTGGGGTTTAGGAAAAGGCGAGGAGGTGTTTGCGAAGGTGTGAGGTGACAGGGTTAACGGAACTCCGGTGATGGGTGCAGGGGTGATGAGTTCTTGGGTTGTAGGGTGTTTGGGGTCGGTTGGTGCAGGGTTCCTGGGAGAGGGCTCGGGAAGAGGGACAAGAGAGGAGGAGGTGGAGGTTTGTGAAGTCGGGGATGAGTACAAGGGTGAGGTCGGGCGGTGATGGCGACGGGGATGTGGAGACGACGATGAAGGTTCTTGGGTTTGGCTGTGGTTTCTTGTCGCGAAGGGGAGGAGAAAGAGAAGGTGGAGGTTCCGACGAGGGTGGTGAGATAATGAGGGGAGGCCGTCGGCGACGTGAGGTGAGAGGCTAGGGTTAGGGTTTCTGTGTGTGTTCTCGTTGCAGGGCAGTGGGTTCTCGTGGAGGCGGTTTGCATGGGTTTAAAAAGAAAGAAACGAAGAGGAAAAGAAATGAAGAAGGGAGGTGAGAGTAACACGAGAAGGGAGGTGACGGGATCGCGGGTGAATAGTAATTGCGAGAGGTGAGAGAGAGAGGGGGGGAGAGAGAGGGAGAGAGAGAAAGAACCGTGCAGTTAAAAAAAAAATAAGAATTCTTAAAAATTTTAAAAGATTATTTAGTTAGTGATTTTTGTTAACTGTTTGAAATATAAAATAAAATATTTAATATTTGGCTAATACAAAAATAGTCCAAAACACGTCTGGGTCGGGTCTAAAAATCCAGTTTTAAAATACGGAAAATATACATGTCAACCAAAACCAAAACAGGATATCCGGGTAACGAAAAAGCATATCCCCAAGAACGGATGCACGCACGTGCACGTAGCCATCCAAACAGGTCCGTTATACTGAACGGGACGAGATCAAGGTGTGCGGATGCTACGACGGGGTTAGGGGTATCATGCAGGCCATGCTAGATATTTTTAAAATATTTCATTTGATTATATTTGTGTTATTAAAAAAAATGCAGATGCCAGATAATGCCAGTATGCAGTATAAAATATGAAAGTGCACGGATCCACGTAACAAGCCGGGATAAATCATAAACAGGAATTAAGACGGGTTTCCAGCATGCGGATCGGGTCGGATGCAAATACAGATGTCAAATACACTATTCACATCCAAAACAGAATAAATCAAGAAAAGCCACAAATAAAGAAATACTCAAAATAGAACTGGTATAAATGAACTAGGGTGTTACATTATACCCAACTACAAAAAGAATTTCGTCCTCGAAATTCCCGGAACAAGAAAAGATAAACAAACATGAATCTACAAGAAGAGATCTGGAAACTTCTGTCGAATCTCGTCTTCACGTTCCCAAGTTGATTCTCCATGCGAGCAATTTCCCCAAGAAACAAGTATGAGAGGGATAAGCTTGTTCTTAAGAATCTTTTCTCTTCGATCAACAATCGATATCGGTCGTTCCTCATAGGTCAAATCCTTCCTTACAGTCAGCTCCGAATGATTTACCACGTGTGTTTCATCTCGAACATACTTACGGAATTGAGATACATGAAACACGTCATGAACATTCGCCAAAGATGGTGGTAAAGCCAATCGATAAGCCACTTCTCCAACACGCTCCATAATCTCGAAAGGCCCCACAAATCGAGGACTAAGCTTGCCTCGACTCACAAAACGATTCACTCCTCTAGTTGGTGATATCTTCAAGAATACCAGATCATCAACAGCGAACTCTAGAGCTCTTCTCGATGTGTCGGCCCAACTCTTCTGTCGATCTTGTGCTGTCTTCATATGATTCCGGATAGTATTAACTTTCTCCACGGTTTGCACGATCAAATCCGGTCCCAACAATTTTCGTTCTCCAATATCGTCCCAACAAATGGGTGAGCAACACTTGCGACTATACAACGTTTCGAATGGAGCCATCTGAATAGTCGTCTGGAAGCTGTTATTGTAAGAAAACTCCACCAAGTGTAGACGATCCTCCTAAGAACCCTTGAAGTCTAATATGCAAGCTCTCAACATGTCTTCAAGAGTTTGGATCGTTCTCTCCGACTGGCCATCTGTCTGAGAATGATAAGCGGTGCTACACTTCAATCGCGTCCCCAAACTTTCCTGTAAACTCCTCTAGAAGTACGATAAGAATCGGGTGTCACGGTCGGAAACGATGCTCACAGGTACTCCATGCAATCTCACAATCTCCTGCATATACCGTTCTGCTATATCTAATTTGAAGCGTCTTTTATTTGAACTGTTTCTAACAAGTACCTACTGAACCTTTTCTAATATCTCCGAAATAAATATTAGGACAGTAGTATCACCTCGTTAACCAGTCTATTACTGGGTTCTCGGCCTACTGAAATGGGAATGATCTGCTATAAATAACCTATATCCTTGGATATGCTCATGTGTAGTAGCATAAGCATGTCAGGAGTCAATCGCTAATATCCATAGTAATAAAATTCACTTGTTAAAAGTATCCCTTCTTTCATGATCGGTATTGAGCTCGATAACCTTGGCAAAGAATTGGGCCAGTTCCATCTGTTCGTATTTACTATCTTTATGCAGAGAAAGATCAGACGGTGTAAAAAAAACTAACAATTTCTTGGTACTTATATGCAAATCACAAGAAGGGGATTGTGTGTCCGCGACTCCGCGTGTGCGTGTCGTTCATTACAGTTTAACAATTGTTGAACAACAATGTTAGTAATGTGCTAATCAGATTACTCGTATTAGTTTCAGCCCAACAGTTTATTTCTAATATTTAATGAGATCTACTGATTGATCAATAACTATTTCTATACTTTCTCTAAAAAGTCTTGATTTAAGAACTTTGGTTGTTCTAACCACAACAAATATATGTTATTACCCTTAAATTAGGGAGAATAATTCACTTTCCACCGTAGACATTTTCTGTTATGGAACTTTAGTAGGCTACGACCAATAGGGCTAGTGCAAGCAATCCTTGTTCCACCCCTGCTTTAGTGTATGTTCCCCCTTCCGAGTACTATCAGATAGGAAGCTGGAATTCAAAATGTTAATTGCACATATTTCACTTGCTTTCAATTAGTGAAATAATAAATCATAAACTGAGAGCCCATATGTCACTGATTCACTATATGGAAACAGCTGTTTTGGATCCATATTTTTGGCAGTCTTCCATTTAAGTCAAAGTTTCAACCATGAATTGAATTTTGTTTCATGCAACATAATAAAGTCAGAAAATGAGAAATTTGTTGCATAATTTCTATGCACTAATCATCGAAGTGGCTAAAGAGAGTGACTGTTATTAGAAAGAAAAAAACTTTACAGTGTATGTGCATGCCTTAGCGCAAATGTCACATGCAACATTGCGACGATTAATTTTTTCCCCAAAGTACGGTACTCATTTGACTCTAAACGAAGATTAAGGATATTATACTTTACTTTTATATAATTATTATTTGCCCTTGGTTATTCTACCATTGCAACTTGCAGCTTTATTTTATGCGTCATCTGTGTTTAGTTTACTGATTTTACTGCTAAATTTAAATGTTGGTTTTTTATATTCACTCTTGCAGGATATTGAGCAGTTGTGGCATGGGTCCTGTGTGCTGTGAATCAGGCGCGCGCGCACACACACACACACAGAGAGAGAGAGAGAGAGAGAGAGAGAGCTTGCTACCTCATACACACACACACACACAGAACTTGCTACCTCATTGGTAACTAGTTCTTTATTAATGGAATCATTAATGACAGGCTTGTAATAATGCCTTTTATGTTTTGACTAGTGTAACTAGACAGATTTATAATTCTGGAGGAGTTTACGTCATTTGCATTTACTATTTCTTTTATAGCTAGCTACCGAAGCATGAGCCTAATATGCTGTATGCACTACTGAATGCTATTATCATTTTGCAGGTCTTGGTCGATGTACATGCTGACCCAAACTTGCTTGTTGCTTATGGTACTAAAATCATCAACTGAAATTTTGTTTTTAATGTCAAATGTTATGAACTCTTAAATCTTGTATCTCTTACTAACACCTTATACTTGATTCAAACCTATGGTGGATTTTCTGAGTTGAATTTTGGTAGAAACACCAAGGTACATTAGACTGCAACTATGAATAGATACAATATGTATTCTTTTAAACTTCCTGATTTTATTGCGCATCCCATCATTTCCATATTCCTTTAGAGCCGCATGCTTCCTGCTTTGTCAGTTGCTAATGTGGTGACACATGAATAACTTTTAGCAAACAAGTTGTAGGCTATATATACTATAATAAGTTCCAGTACATGCAACAGGACACAGAATTAACTAAAATAAAGTTCAAGTATACTTTCCGAGATGAAGACAGATTTTTTAAGCTAAGTAGAAGATTACCTAATATGAACATTCTCTCCTATCCATTGGTGAAATGAAAATGTGCTAAATGCTGGTAATACTGAACCTTTACGGTATTGTTGTGATTTATTGTCATATGGATGCGTATTTGACATTCATTTGAATATGTATTCTACTACAATGGCAAAGCCATGCAACTGTTATGCGATTGCATATAACTCATCTCAAGTCTCGACACATCATATTCTAGAAAGTTTCATGAAGCAGGGCCTGAATTTGATGTAAATTTGGATATCATAGCCTACCCACCTTAACAGTAGTTGCAGAGCTGGTGTAGCCCAGAAATAGAAATGAGTTGGTTTCACTAGTTTGTACCATATGCGTGTCCTACGAATTTTCTAATGCTTACATTTAGATTTTTATTTTGGCTAAATCTGATTATCTAGTGCTTTTTAGATCTGCCATTATCACTAATTTCCAATTCACGGATTTCTGTCAGTGCCCAAGGAAAATCTTTAAGCAGCAGACACTGTAAGTAAAATGCTTGCTTTACTCGACATAAGCTGCCTGCATCAAATTTCTAAATCTCAATGCATCAATTTTTGACATGCAGGATAGATTTATCACCCTTACATCTCTTTCCTATTTTACGGAATGGATACAGCTGGGGACTTCATCCCAGTAAAGCAGCTCCGTGAGAAATACAGTAAACCTCGTCATGAAGTTCCTGTAGACATGAATGACGGCGGCGGCGGCATAAATATTTAAGGTGCTTTATCCAAATGCTAGATCATATTTCTGTATTTCACAGGTATCAAGTACGATTCGAATCAGCATGTATGCAACTCTTCCCCAGATCACAGGAACGAAGAAGAAAGCTACTCTACTGTACATATTGATTGTATATGGAATTGGCTAAAGCAA
Organism: Agapanthus africanus; assembly: GCA_030015575.1. Lineage (NCBI taxonomy): Eukaryota > Viridiplantae > Streptophyta > Magnoliopsida > Asparagales > Amaryllidaceae > Agapanthus > Agapanthus africanus. The sequence continues at coordinate 921,041,902 of JASDDO010000019.1, forward strand.
AATTTTCGTACCTAGTTTCCATATATGGAAAGAAAACATTCTGTAGATAGATATAATGAGCGGTAATCGTATCTTGGCCTCTTATTTTCTCAAGGCTGAAATACATGCACAATCAATTTTTTCTTGATCAAGCACCTTACCAACTAGTTTGTACCATATATGAATATTATTGTTGCTATATATAACGAGTCCAATTGCAAGAATATATGATAGAATGAAGAAAAACATTTACTGTATGATTTTGTTGTTTTGGTCACTGAAAGCATTTAACTCATGCTTATGGCTTTCTATGACCCATTTCTGTTTGCTGTCATGTTTCCTCCTTGTGCATTGAAGGAAACTTTTGAAGTCTCTTGTAAGGCAGATTTAATTCAAAGCAGAAGAGCTTAGATTTTCCTTTTTTGGTTGATTCTTTCAGAATCATGGCCTTGTATGTACCCCTTTTAAGATCTTGCACCACCCCAAGATCTCTGTTCCAAATCCATGCCCAACTCCTCACCGCCGGCCTCCATTGCAACCCGCTTCTGTACACGAAATTGATTGAATCATATGCCAACATGAACCTCATCGACACCGCAAGACTCGTCTTCGACAACTTCTCAACCCCTGACTCATTCATGTGGGGGGTGATGATCAAAAGCTATGTCTTGAACCTCCACTTTAAACAAGCAATCTCACTTTATCACCATGGTTTACAAGACCAGCGATTTTCGTTAAACAGTTTCGTGCTTACCCCTGTTCTACAAGCTTGCTCGAAACTTTACGACATAACCATGGGAAGAAAGATCCATGGACAACTTATTAAGCATGGACTTGAATCCGATTCTGTAGTTGAGACCGCTCTGCTTCAAATGTATGGCGAAGGAGGAGAAATAGAAGACGCGTATCAAGTGTTCAATGAAATGCCGAGTAGAGATGTTGTTTCTTCGAGCCTGATGATTTCGACGTTTGTACAATGTGGGCAAGCTATTAGAGGCTTGAATTTGTTCTCTAGAATTTATTTCGAGAAAATAGAGTTGGATTGTGTCTTGACGCGAGCGGTTGCAGCTGCTTGTACCGATATGGGATTGCTGCGAGAAGCTAAATCGGTTCATGGCCATATTTTGAGGAAATGGACCAAAACCGATCAAGAGTTGCTAGTTACAATGTACATTGATTGTTGCGACCTAGAAAGTGCGAAGAAGTTGTTAAAGAATTTATCAAAGATGAGCGTCGTGTCTTGGACCGCCATGATCTCGTTGTACAATAAACGATCCTGTTACAGAGAAGCGTTACGCGTATGTTGGCAGATGTTGGAAGCTAAAACAGAGCCCAACTCAGTCACCATCATGGGGATTCTATATTCGTGTACTCAGTTGATAATACTGAAAGAAGGGAAATCTGCCCATGGTTTTAGCATCAGAAGAGGTCTGGACTCTCTGGGATCTTCACTGATAAAAATGTATTCTAGTTTCAGAAATCTCAGGAGTTGTTTCTCTGTGTTTGAAGAGATAGAAAACAAAACGATCGTTTCATGGAACTCGCTCATCGTAGCCTGCACTCATAATTGTTTTGCGGAAAAAGCACTCGAGCTCTTCGCTCAAGTGCTAAGTGAAGAGCTGCTCCCTGATTCTTTTACCCTGTCAAGTGTTCTATCTGCTTGTGCACAAACTGGCAGAATCTTTATAGGAAGGCAAATGCATGGCGTCGCAAACAAAATTGGTTTGATCAAAAACACATTTGTTCAGAATTCTCTCATCGACATGTACTGCAAATGTAAATCGATCGACACGGCATTCGAAATGTTTCAGGAGATCAATGTCAAGACTGTTGTGACATGGAACACTATAATCAGTGGATTATCCGACGGGGGCTTTTCAGAAAAGGCGATCAAACTTTTCGAGCAGATGCATTATGATGGTATCGAGATGGACTCGGTCACCTATCTGAGTGGGATCAAGGCTTGTACTCATCTGGGTTTTTTAGCTAAGGGGCGATGGATTCATCACAAACTACTAACGTCCGGTTTAAAGAAAGATATCGACATCGATGCATCTCTCACCAATATGTATGCGAAGTGTGGAGATATCGCGACGGCTAAGCATGTTTTCGACAGTGCTTCCCACAAGAATGTGGTGTTGTGGAGCTCGGTCATCTCTGGCTACGGATATCATGGTCTCGTGAGTGAAACCATCTCGCTCTTTAGTGAAATGGTGGCGGCGGGTGTGAGACCAAACGAAGTGACTTTCACAGCCGTTTTGTGTGCTTGTTGTCATGCTGGGTTAACAGAGGAGGGATTGTTCTACTTTGAGATGATGCGGAAATTCGATATAGAGCCGCAGTTAGATCACCATGCAAGTATTGTTGATCTTTTGAGCCGAGCTGGTCAAATCGACGGGGCTTATTATTTCATCGAGTCGATGAAAGTCAAGCCGGATGCTAGAATTTGGAGAGCTCTGCTTCATGGCTGCCATATTCACCAAAGAGAAGATATTGCATGTTTTGTTCAAAGAAGAATGCTATAGCATTGCATAGATATGAGCCAGCAATTCAATTTTCCCCCCTTTTCTGATGATATCGTCAAAGATGAAACCATGCATGAGCCACAGGATTGCAACTTGGTTTTATTTGTCCATTTGGAGCAATTATCATATTTCTGTATATACCTTAAATTTAGAACCTGAATAATATCAAATAACACCTGAACCTAAACTCATACACAAAATTTTGATCAGATATTGAACTTTGAAAGCAATATATGAAAAAAGGCATTCTACAATCTTTCATGGGCAATTTCAGGCAGAAGTCATAAACATTTCTTACCTTCAACCTCTGTTTCTGATAAGAGTCTCAGCAGAGCTAGTTCTTGTCTCTGTTTTACTTGAGAAATAATTCAGCATTTATTCTAAAGATTTACAAGCTGTTTATGTATACTCAAAGGCCAAGAAGCCGAAATTTCAATACAGTTAATTACTCTTCAGATTCAAATTAGAGGAGCCGCTACATTAGTGATTGGCGGGCCCCTCTGCCTACGGCACCGTCTCGTTGTTCTCCCCCACCCAATGATATTTCTCCGATCAATTTCTATCTCCGGCGGCGGAGGCGGCGGTGGCGGACTTGCCTTAGTTTCACCTACGGTGATAGCTAAGCTCCTCGGTCTTCGACTGACTCTTCCTCTAGAATTAGTCCAATGCCAAGATTGCCCCGAGGCTTTCATGAGACCCCCAATTGTTTGGAGGTCCTGAGTCACTTCAGTTCTCGATAGCGAGGCCAGCCCAGGGAGGATATCTTTCTGAAAGTCCCTCTTCCTTCTCTTTCTCGCTTGGCCCCTCCGGGTTTTTGTGAAGAGTAGCGAAGAGATGGTGCTTTTCCCTTCATCGTCATCGTCGTCATCTTTCTGGTCAAGCCCTGACCTGCATAAGTACTCTTCAGGTTTTGTTTCTTTCAAATTCAGAGTCATCATCTCGAAGCTATCTAACTCGACTTTTGATGTTTCTTTCATGCTTTCGGATTTGGACGAGACCAACTCTGCAAACCAATGCAATGTACTGTAAGAAACTGGAGACAACGGTTCTAAGTTGGTGGATTTGTCTGATGATATCAGAAGAATACTTTCCGCTGCCTCTTTTAGTCCGTCCTCGTCTGGGTTTTCTTCCTCTAACACAACTGGTGCTTCCAAATCGATACCAGAAGCAACAGATGGTGCTGAGACTTGCAGAGGAACCTCTGGCATCTCGCCTTCGTCCGATGAATCTGGGTCAGAGTTCAAATTGATGTGATTTCTTAAGCTCGTGCCGCTGCCTTTAGTATCCAGTTCTTCAATAGGGAACTGAGGTTCCAAGCTGGGGACTTTAACCTTATCTTTCTCGGTTTCAGGTTGCTCCTGATGAGGCGAGAATGCATCGCTTTGTTGGGTCTTCTCAGGAATGGCAAAACCAAAAATTTTCTTGCTACTCTGGCCATCTGCGGCTGTGGTCTCCTTGACCTGTGAAGACGATGGCAAGTCTTGTAAATTAAATAAATTAACACTCTTCTCTGTTTCTTGTCTTGTCTCGTATCTCGGATTCATCACACTGCTTGTAGGTTTCAGCTGGGGATAGCCTTGCGACAAGTCCAACTCCATGAAAGTCGGTTTCGTTTTTAACCAAGAGATGGTTCCTGACGAATTTTCACACTTGCCCTCTGCCTCATTGTTCTTTTGAGTGGTAAAACCGTTTCGAACCCCATTCAGAATCCCTTGGTTCAGGTTCAGGTTCACGTCTTTTTGTGTTTTTTGAGATACACAACCTTCAGGGTTACCAAAGGCAATTGGTTGTGGCTGTAACTGTGATGCTGGATTATGATCAAACCTGAAGCCGTTGTTAAAGCCATTCTGATAGTGCGTGTTGTTAAAGCCATTCTGATAAGGCGTGAGATCAACCCCAGCTCTAAACTGTGGCCTTAAGTCACCACCGTAGTTCCATTTGTCAGATGGATTGCGTTGGTCTTGATTAGTTGTTCCATTGAAGCATTGGAGCGATGGAACTGATAACGGAACTTGACTATAGGAATTCTGCTGCTTGGTCCAAGACGAGAGATATGGAGATGCCTCCGTAAATGAATTGGTAAGTGGAGCAGCCATCTTTCCATAGTGAGGGCTTCTCCCAGAGAAATCATGTTTTGGTTTGAACCACGACTCTCTTTTATTGTGGTCTAGAGAAAGAAGCTCATGAGATCTCTGACAAAGCTGTATCTGTTCAATTGGCATCGAGAATTTCTGCTTCGTGAAACCTGGACTGAATAGTTTAGTACTGCCGGTGCTTGGTCCTGTAATTATTAGTAGACGTAGAAAACATAGCTAAAATCAAACATACAGTGAAGAGCATAATCACTTTGCGCAAATAACGATAAAAGAGCAGCACATTGATGGAACATTTGTTAAGTACTAATCTATAAAATGAAGATAAAGCTGTGTATGTTGAGCATGATATAGAAATAGATATGCATCATATGCAAGAATTTTCCATAAATTTCCACACTAATTTGATATCTTTAACCTATGAGCATGATATAGAAATAGAAATCCATGATATGCAAATATTTTCTTAAATTTCCATGCTAATATAATATCAGTAACCTAGAAATACTGAAGATTACAGCACCTTATTTGTGTTTAGTTTCTAACCGAGAATAAATTTTGCACCATAAAAAGGAAAAATCTAACATAAGAACAGGAACTTAAAGTAGTTTAAGAGTAGATTTAGAAACCACAATATTGGCTAGGAAGCAAGCAAAATTTGCAGAGATGGCCCCAAATAATTAACATAAAGCTTACAGTTACGTGGAGGATTAAAAAATTGGATGGCATCTGTATGGGCAACTAGGAGGCGCAAACAATTCACTGTTGTGTCCTATTTGCCCAACCTTGAAACAACATTTGCCTCACACATATTCGACAACCCAGAGCCATGTTAGTTTTTAGTTTTTACAGTACAAAAGAACGGCGTGTCCTAGCCATTCTGGCTTTTCAATGTCGTATCAAATTGCCAGAGCCATTTTTTAAAAAACTAGACATAAAAAAAGTATTTGACAAAAAATGTACACTGTTTTAAACACACTTACAAAACCTTCCAAACTGATCCATGAAAATAAGTTTTCCGTCCAGAAATTAATACCTTACATTTCTTGCCTCAAAGTTGTTTTGATCAACGATTTACTTGAAAATAGTTCTATCAAGTAACAACCAAACGTGAACTGAAACAAGATCTGCAATATTTTCTATTTGATGATTGCAGTGCTAGTTCTGATCTATAATCTGATCTATCATCTGCCAGGGTGTTAGCTGATGTTGTTGACTTATTCATCTTCAAGGAAAAAAACTCGAGGGATATTTTCCGTGGTAGGCAGCAAACACATAAAATGGATCACAAATCTCTCTGCAAACTATTGAAATTCTATACCTCATAATTCATGAAGATATGCCCCTTGCCCTCTATATATGTAAAGCACTCCTCCAAATTCTCAATATCATTTAGTTATCCTCGATCACTTGTATTTAAGGAAGCCGTGGTCTAAGGTGCATAAATACCAGCCTACCATATAAAGGGGAGAATATTAGTCTAAACATGTTGTCAACCATCCTTGAATTTGTGGACTTCCGATCAAATGCAGTGCTTCACAAACACTCTAAAGTAAATTATCATTTAGCTACCTTCAAGTTGTTCTTATGGTCCCAGGTTTTAGTTTGTCTTTGTTCTATACCGACTCCAACCAAGTAATAAAGTTACTAGGAGCAACCTAAATACAATTGCAGAAAACAAATAACATGGCTAACGAGAGCAAACCACTGAAACTAAATAAACGTGTAAAAGAAAACTATTATCTTTGCATCTACATTCTTCAAGAATGTTACCACTTATTAGTCATCCATTTCTGTTTTTATTAAAGCATGACTGGAATTATATGCAGCTTATGATGCATCTGTATTCTTCTATTCTTCAGGTTTGTTCTTTTGTGCACCTGCAATGCCGTAATTCATGCAGGTATATGTAATTGATGGAAACACTTAGCATTCACAGTAAATGAAACTTAGATAAACATTAAGCATAAATGGACCGTGAGATAAAACCAGCAAAAAGGATTCTCCAGCATTGCTAACTTATAGGTAGTGTGTGCATGCGTGCACATGAACATTAATAGTGGAGTTGATTTATGATCTGATTTGAGTTGTTTGACCGGCGGCATTGTTCTGCAGATGCTAACTGAAAATACCATGCCCATTAAGATTTCACAATAATTGAGCAGGGCACTCTTACCAGCTTGACTATTAAAGAATGGCCATTCCTGCTGACTTGTTTCATCATCATCCACATGTAAAAGATTCGAACTAGTCCCTTCTTCGTGATGCCTGACTTTGAGAAAAGCACTGGGCAGGCTTGAGAAATTTGTGTTTGATCTCATTGGAAACGGAGGCCCTTGATTCTCAGCAAGATTGGTTCTTGGACCTACAATTTTAGTAGAAACTGAAGCAGCTGCTTTCTCAAAGCATATTTCTTTCGCAGGTTCATTTAAATCAGTCAAGTTTCGGCTCATAAGACCACTTTCTTTTCTACTGTTAGCGCTCTCGGTCATGCCAAGGTTGAGCTTTCCCTTATTCTCAGGATCCACGCCATGAATCCTATTCAGGGGAACTGTAGATACAGATGATGACTCAGCAACAGTTTCCTTTTCTGGTCTCTCTACTTCTTCACAGTCGATGTACGCATCGGCTGGAAGTTGAAGGTCAAACATTCTTTTAGGAAGCGCTTTAGGATTCGAGTCCAGCATGTCACCATCTTTATTAGCAATTCCTTTTCCAGAACGAACTGGACTAGACTGCACACTACTTTCATTCAGAAAGCTTAGGTTGGGTTTGTTATAGTCATTAGTTACTCTAAAATGCGGCCTGTTATTACTTGTGGCTGCTTCAGGCATTTGGGCCGAGAAAGAATTCGAGCGTGAAGTGTCGACTTGTGCATCTCCGCACGGACGTTTTTTCAGTTCATTCATAATATCCTTTTGTGTTCTATAGAGACGATGGAGTTCGTATACCTGGTCGCAAACACCAAAAAGGGGAAAACTCATAAGAGACCAGAACAAACTCTTAAACAAATTATCTGATAAATAATATAATGTGACTATATAAATATTTCAAGGAACATCAAGCTCTAGTAAGTTTCCAGTACGCTCAACCACACAAACAATATAGAATCAAAATATCAAATGAGTGAACTTTAAAATACTGGACAATAAATTGGGGGACAAAAAAACTTTCGATATGCCCGACGATATGCTCTCATGTTGAAAAAAAAAAAGAAAGAAAGAATGGACTGAATGGTGCACCTGTTTCCTAAATATAGCTTCATGTTCAAGCATTGTCCTCTTAAGCATTTCCTTGTCATATTGTGAATATCCATTTGATGAACTTAGCTGGTAAACGTTGTTGAGGTTTCTACCCGGTGGTTTATCCTCATAGTACTGAGTCCAACAACCATCCACATCTTCATTAAGATCCCTCATTGTATAATATCCTGGTAGATAGGTTGTATGATGCACTTGTGTACCCATTACTGCAAAACATGTAAGAAAAGTAAGCAATTGGCAGGTAAAATGTCAATAAAAGAAGAAGCTTAATGAGATCTGATGGTAAATGATGTTTTTCAGTAACAATATCATCTATATGCTACTCGTTTAAGCTTCTCCTGGGAGATTAACTGAATTATCTTTTTATGGATAATTATTGCTTGCAGTTAGACAGCCATAGGTCTTCTAAGAAAAATCGGAAAATGGAATAAACAATCACAACTGCCTCATAATTAAACAGTCAACATTAGACTAATTGATGAGAACTCGAGATTTTGGGTGCATATAACAGATCAACTCTAAATCAACTCAAAGAAAAAACAAATACGGTCATACATGTTGAAATAGATATCATAACTTATAAAAAAAATTGAGAAAGGATATTTTAATCAAGTGCAAACTCACTTTCTATTTCGGTTAAGGTACGATTCACACATTGTTTCAGTTAACTGCGCACTTCAAAATGCTGTCCATATCTAGTGGCTGGGTGTCCAGAGTCAAAATGCCCAAAATATCCTAGCATAGTAGGTAGCAAAAGTCATGCATAACTTGTTGATCTAGGATTCACACAAATTATTTCAGTTAATTAAACACTTCAAATTATTTCAGTTAACTGAGCACTTCAAAATGGTGTTCATCTCCTGAAGTTACCGAAAGTCATGCATAACTTGTTAGATTCCACATACATAATAGTCACCAAAAGCCCATCATGGCAATTTTTAGGAATTATCATTTTTTTCTAAATATTTAGCAAATTGGTGTTCCCCGAAAATTATTTGGCAGAATGGTGTTTGGCTGGAGATTAGCCTGCTTGTGGAATTCTTAACTAAAACCGCACTTCAAAAGTGCGGTTTTAAGATTAAAAAAACTTACAAAACTCGTAATCTTTGTTGGTTGGAGGGCATCTTTGTTGATTGTGAAGGGGAACTTAAACCCGCAGTTTCAAAGTAAGAATCTTAACTTACAAGATTTTTGTGAAGATTTTAGCTTAAAACCGCACTTTAAAAGTGTGGTTTTAGTTAACAACAAAATCAGGCTAATTACTAGCCCAACACCATTCTCCTAAATATTTTTGGAGGAACACCATTTTGCTAAATATTTTGAAAAAATTGGTAATTCCCAAAAATTGTCCTATATGCATTAAGGAAATGAAGAGGATACCGTGATTGCAATATAACATAATGTAGTGATTGCAATATAACATAATGTAGCTGCATGATATATTTCAATTCTTTAAAAGAGTATTAAGACCCTAGGCATAGATATCATGTTGCCTCAATTCATTAATTGCATACTAAACTTTTTAAGCATTGTCAACTCCAATTCCTATAACAATTTCCTGTTGACATATGACCCCCCCCCCTCTATTAAAATGCATTGCGGCATATAACTACTTATCTAACTTTTGTACACAAATTCATATGTAAACACTTTAAATATTACCATGAAATATGCTTATGCATAAGGTAAAACAATTTCTGTGAATTCGAAGACAGACAACTAGCATTTTTTTTGGTACTGTGACAGCTTGCAGGTATCATTATTTGAATCTTATCAACCCTCATTATTGATCTTTATTAAATTTATAGCTATGAATAATCGGATTCTCTGATTCCGCACTTCAAGTTGGCTTCTGATTGTCCGCTTAATTCTAGACATACAATCTCAATTAAGCAGCATTTCGACAATGGCTCATCACACTTTTATCCCTTAAACAATCACAACTTGTTGTATATAACAAAATAGAAATATAAGTTAATATTGGCAAAAATAACCATTCGGATTTTGGCAAGACTCAGCAAATTACATTTGCAATGTACTGATTTATGATGTCCTCGCGCTGCATCTCCAACAACACCATATCTATCGAGATCTAATTGAAGTAGCTGTATCATTTTCTTTTCTTTCTCTTTATTTCTTTTAAATTTTTCGCTCATCTAACTGATAGAGCAATATTGCCAAGTAACTCATAGACATGAAGTGTTGCTTATATCACATGTTGGTCATGTATCTATTTATTATGGGACGCAACATTTACTGAGATACCATATAAATATACAATAATTCACTTCAAAGCTATCACTTGTGTGGAAAGTTCAACATGAAAATAAAGAACATACTTCAATTAGAGTAAAAACTAATTATTCACTGTGATGATTCTATAATATGTGGCTTGAAATGTGAAAGTGAGCGGTTACCATTTCAAGCAGGCGACGACCACTTGCAAACCTTTCCCATTAAACGCTGACCGTATGATTACTCAACATTATTCAGTAAAGTATCATAGAACCGAATTAGGCTGCCTCAAGGTAAGTATCACTTCACAAAACCTTTTCCCCCAATTCTAAAGCTTCAAAATTCCCAAATTCCAAATTGCATCCCCCAATCAAAACCAATGCCAGCAATTTATAACCTGCATAGATGACAATGCAGAATTCTTGAGTTCACAAGCAACAACTGAAAAGCAATTACAAAGTACAAATGCAATAGAGTCTTCATGCAAGTAACAAACCTCAATCACCATACCCACTGCATTACATTACACAAAAAATAAAAAGGATCCAAATCTAAGAAGAAGAATCTCCTATCTCACATCCAGCAAACATCACACCACAAGCAACAACTACATTAATTCCATATTTGAAAAGACACCATTTATGAGTAATTTTTAAAAAGGAAGAAAGAAAAGATATTGATCACAACCCATACCAACAATCATACGACTCAAGTTTCCATCAATGAATCTAACAACCCCCCAATTCCATCAACAACAAGTTCCACATCTCATACAAATCATCAAAATCCAATCTTTTAGGCACCCAATTCCTACAATAGCTAAGATCAACAAATCTAATGAAACAAAAATAATAGATCAAACAATTTAGCTCACACCCAAATTGAGATCATCCTCAAAACCCAAGGAAAAAATCAAAGGATTATACCTCAGTCTGTAGAGTTCCAATGACTGCTCCAGTATGAGAGAATCCAAAAGAGACCCAATTGGTCCCCACCAACAAGAGATAAACTCACAAAAGAATATCAACAAATTGGGAGATTTCGATCCCTCCCTCTCTAAACAACGAGAGAGAGAGAGAGAGCGAGAGAGAGAGACTTTTAGAGAGAGAGAGAGAGAGAGATCCCAGATGAGAGAGAAGATCTCTCTCTCTAAAAACTTAAAAACACAACACACACACAAGAACAAACGACCTTCTAAGAACAGTGACAGGGAAATTTGTCAACATCCGGTCTTTTAATTCCCCCTCATTATTTTTTTTCCAATTGGGTCATGGGCAGTTGATGGGTAGAAAAAGGGATGATGATGATAAAAATTGGATTTTTATTCATAAAAATTGAAACTTTTTCACTGCCAACCCTTTTTCGTGAGATTTGGGGATTGAGAGAGAAAAAAATGAGAACGAAAACACTCAAAAACAACAACTGCCTGCTACCAAAAGGACAGAGTAACAAACTCAACCCTCAAAATCTCTCCCAAAATTATTTACTTGGATTGTGCCCAATTAATTAATATTGTTTATGAATTTATTTAATTGGAGGGATATCTAGAGATTTTAATGAAGTGTGGGGCCCAAGTGGCTGTGTTTCCTAAATTTTGGTGAAAAAGAAAGTGGGTGGGATTCCATCACAGTTGTACATTGTTGCCAAAATTAGAGGGGTGTGGTGGGGTGCGTGGGTGTGATGCAGAAGTGTGCGTGGATACAAAGGATGTGAGATCAATTACTTTCTCTTTCTAACGAATTAAGTGTTTTGCCGCAATCCTATTTATCCGTATGTATCCAGGAGATAAGATGGTCTAGATAATACTAAGGAATATATAATGTCCATAGTGCATGTTTTTTCGATAGCATACATCTTAGAGTAAAGTGGATAAAATAAGTTCTTTGAGGTATGTCTATAAAAATGTGATTTTCATATTTATAAGTACGAGAATATCAGATTTTTTTTTTCTTTGAACGTAAAGTCGGAGTATCGATCCATGAAACTTCGATATTAATGGCATTTTGAAATACAATCTCCTATCTCTTTTGGAGAAGGCAAGTTTCCAACCCATGTAATTTTGATATTTGCATGATACAAGGTTCTTTTTGGGGGGATTTTAAAGAGAAAGACAAACTTCTTCCTTTCCACCACGCGGGTGACTTCAATTTGTGTAGAGTTTCATGGATTTTTGGAGAAGGTGATGCCCTGCAATATAAATAGATAAAGACAAAAGAGCTGCATTAAGTTTCTATCAATAAGATTTAAAATCAAATCTTACCATTTTTTAAGCCTTTGGATTTGTATTGGGATGTGTGTTTATGAGTCATGTAATTATTGAAATGGATAAATAACACATATCCCAACACAAATCTAAAGGCTAAAAACTTGTTAGGATTTGTTTTCAAATCCTTTATATAGAATTCTAATGTAACTCAAGATTAAAATTTATCAGGGATTTTTACTAAAAAGATCCCTCATGCTTCGCTAATTACTAAAAAGTCCATCCGTACTTCATATTTACTTTTAAAACACCTTATACATTTAAATTGCACTAAAAAAACCCATCAGCCCAAAAGGAGAATCGTTTTGGTATCTTTCTATCACGCCACGCTTCCCAAAATACGGAAAACGAGAGATGACTAGGCCAGCCATGCTCCTACGGTCAAGGAATGATCCCGCCGTAGTCACACTTCGGCTTCTAGCATTACATGGTAATCAGTAAACACAGTACAAAAGTAAAGAAAATACATCACTAGTTATTACATCAACTTTCATTGTTCACAATTTACAAAAAAACAAGGAATAGAACTATTAACCGAGTGCTAATACAAGGTTTCTTTAGGGAAAGCAGTAAAGGTAAAGGAGATACTCCCGTCTAAATCTCTGCAAGCTCGAAAGGCAGGTCTGACTACTGTACTGGTTCTTCCTCAAGGTCTGAGCATGCATACTCAGGTAGTCAGAGCGACATAATAGCAATATTATAATAGTAACAAGAAACAAGAAAAGAAAGTAATAACAGTGGAGATAAAATGCAGGTAGTCAATATATCACTAACTGATGTAATGTATGATTTGTGTCCATATCAGTCTCTAAGTCATCTTTGAAATCGAGTTGTGGAAAGGAGGATCATGTTTAACGAGGGGCTCGTACATACCCGAGACTACGGCCTACTATCGCCCGGGACATAACCCTGTCAGCCGGACCGCTAGGCCCAACCTAATATATATATAAGAGTCGCTGTTCAAATGATCATCCTCTAAATCACTGTCCTCGCTAAATACAATTCTCTTTCCACTTCGATTTTCCCCTTTTTACCCAGATTTCACTATTCGTGAGTATAGGCTAGTTGTGTACAAGTACGCATCAATAACACGATTTCTTTCACTGTTCACTGTATGGTTCATTGTCACGAATCACTCACTATTCATTGGCGTACTTGACACAACCACACTAATACTACACATGTTCGACAATGCAATATACACGGAGAATTAACACGAATGTCGACTATCACTAGAGGTCTTGTTGTCGAGTAGAATTGTGAATCATAACGTTAAACAGTTTATATACAGTACAAGTCGTTATGCATCTTATGAACTTAGAAAATTTGTATTAAATCATGCATTCAGAATTAAGCAAAAAGATACAAAAGCGATAATAAGTAAACTCAGTCGGCAGTTCAGCAAAATTAATTTCAAGTCAATCGGGTTTCGGATTCGCAAGTTACAATCATTTCATTTTAAGTGTTCGGTGCTGGAAATTCAGTTCCTGAACTAAATGTTCATTTCGCAACACAATTTTCACCCTGTTGGGATCAAAATTAGGGGACACTATATTGAAAAAAGTTTAGGTTTATCGGTTAAATTTCCAACGCACTAGACGGATCGATGATATCCATGGTGTACTGGAAGTTATACACCGTACAACAATGGGGTATAAGTTCTGTCCCTGTTTGGGTCGGCTATACGTTCTGTTAATCTAAAATATAGTTTAAATAGTAAACGACAGTAGAAATGGATGAAATCACTTTCATTAGTTAGTTAACTGTTTCATCTTCGCTATGGTATAGGGTTCGGCATTATAACATGTTCATACAGTAGAGTGAAAGCATTACAAAATGAGAATCAACAGCCAGTGCTGCTCTGGACTGCAGTCCAGAGCCGCACTCCGAACCAGTTTCCGTCATCTTTTCAGCATAGAATCAGATTAACACTCTTATTGGGTTCTAGATAGTCGAGTCGGCTTCGATTTGAGCCCTCGAACGCAACATTCCAATTTATAATCATTTAACTGTAATTTTTACGAGTTTCGGGTAAGGAAAATTTCGGTTTTAACGGGCTTAAAAGGGAATGACTTATCACGTCAGTAACGACTGTTTTTTCCAGCCAAATTATAACACGACGTCCGTTATTAATCGGGACATCCTATGTGATCAGTTTCCGTCAATTTAACGGGGTTTCCCCCCTCGAGTTTTACATCGAACACTTACATATTATTGATTCGCACGAAAAAGTATTTACGGAATTTATTGGTATTTAGAATTGTGATAGATAAACTTTAGCATGAAGCAAGTAGTACACTTGCCCGATGATGTGTTTACGACGGTACGGCAACGGCGCGATCGTGACGCACGCGTGGCTAGGGTTCGCGGCCTCGGCTCGAGCTTGGGTTCTTGGCAGCGGAGGCTTGGGTTGCTGGGGCGAGGCGGCTGCGAGTGGTGATGGTCTGTCGTCAGCAACAGAGGAGGGGCTCGGCGAGTTCATCGACGTGTTGTCGTTGAGGGGAGCTCAGCGGGGTGTACGGAAGAGGAGGCAGTGGGAAGCTCCACTGTAGATGGGTGGAGCTTCGAGTGGGGGGCTCTGTTGGCGTCGAGGTTGGTGGTGGAGTAAGGTGGTGAGGGGAGGAGAGGAGCGGAGCTTTTGTGGTGCTGGGAGTCAAGGGTCGGCGATGGAGGTTGGTGGAGCTGGGCTCGGCGAGGGGTGTGTAGGGGAGGTGGTGCTGCTGTTGGGGTGGCCTCGACTGCAGGCGAGGGGCTCGGCTAGGAGCTGCCGAGGTCGATGAGGAGGGCAAGAGGTTGCGTTGTCTCTGAGGAGGAGAGGAGAAAGGGAGGAAGGAGAGGGGGATCGCGGGCGTGGGCGTGGGTGGATTCGAGAGAGGGGAAGCGGGAGAATATGGGGAAGGAGAGAGGGAGAACGAGAGTGAGGGGAAGAGAGAAAGTTAAAGAGACGAGGTCGAGATGGGTGAGCGGGCGTACGCGGGATCGTGGGTCGAGGCGTGGGGTCGTGATCGCGAACGGGGAGCGCGGCGTGGGGCGAACGGCGACGTGGGCACGTAGGAAAGAAGCGGGAAAAATATGAGCGAGTGGGGAAGAGAGGGAGGCGGGTCGGGTATGGGTACAGGGCTGGGTCGGGCATGGGGAAAAGGTATGGGCTTGGGGTTTGGGCCGGGGTTTTTTCCTTGGGCTTTTTATTTGTTTTGTTTAGAAAAGTTTTAATATCTGAACCCTAAGCATCTCAATTCAAACACAAATGCGGAAAAAATAGAAAACATTCAAGGGGACTTGGAGAAATATGGAAAAATTTTATTTACGGAACTGGGAATTTACATCATACCCTCCTTACAAAATTTCGTCTTCGAAATTTAGAAAAGAGACAACGCGACAGCACTACACAAACAGATGTGGAAAATGCGCACGGATATTCTCCTCACGCTCCCAGGTAGATTCTCCTGGGGAACGACCGCCCCAAGACACTCGGACTAACGGAAGGACTTTATTCTTCAACACTTTCTTTCTGCGGTCGAGGATAGTGGTGAGCTGCTCCTCTTAAGATAGGTCGTTGCCCAAGACCAACTCCGAATGGTCCAGAACATGGCTCTCATCCCGAACGTAACGCCGCAACTGAGATACGTGGAAAGTATTGTGAACACCAGCTAGCGACGGAGGCAAGGCGAGTCGATAGGCCACCTCTCCTACTCGCTCTAGCACCTCAAAAGGTCCGATGAAGTGGGGACTGAGTTTCCCGCGACCTCCAAACCTGATAACTCCGCGGGTAGGGGAAATCTTCAGGAATACGTGATCTCCGACTTCAAATTCCAGTGCTCTCCTGCTGGCATCCGCCCAACTCTTCTGTCGATCCTGAGCCGTCTTAATGCGCTATCTGATTATTTGGACTTTGTCTATCGTCTGCACAATGAGTTCGGGGCCCAGTAATCTCCGTTCGCCCACATCATCCCAACAAACAGGGGATCGACATTTACGCCCGTAAAGTGCTTCGAAAGGGGCCATCTGGATGCTAGCCTGGTAACTGTTGTTATAAGAAAACTCAACTAGATACTGATGATCCTCCCAAGAACCCTGGAAATCCAACATACAAGCTCTCAACATGTCCTCGAGCGTCTGAATCATACGCTCGGATTGTCCGTCCGTCTGTGGATGATACGCTGTGCTGAACTTGAGGCGGGTACCCAAACTCTCCTGTAAGCTCCTCCAAAAGTGCGAAACAAATCTGGTGTCTCGATCTGACACCATGCTGACCGGAACTCCGTAGAGTCGCACTATCGCCTGCATGTATCTTTCCGCAAGTGATTCTGTCGACTGTCCCACCCAGAAGGGTATAAAGTGTGCAGCTTTCGTGAGGCGGTCGACGATGACCCAAACGGCGTTGTTGCCCCTAGGGCTCCATGGTAAGGCCGTCATGAAATCCATAGTAATGTGCTCGCACTTCCATTCTGGTATCGGAAGCGATTGTAACAGTCCTGCTGTCCTCTGATGTTCCGCCTTCACTTGCTGGCATACCAAGCACCTGGATACAAACTGCGCAATTTCTCGCTTCATCCCGTTCCACCAAAAGTGATGCTTTAGATCTCGATACATTTTCGTTCCTCCCGGATGCACAGAATAAGCTGAACTATGAGCCTCAGCTAGTACCTCCTCTCGGACATCCCCTCTGGGTACGCAGAGTCTGCTACCGAATCTCAGAGAACCATCTTCATGTATGAGTAAGTCCGTTCTCAGCCCGGCTTCTACCTGCGCTCTGAACTTTTGCAATCGAGGATCATCCGCTTGCGCAGCCTTGATGCGATCCACAAGAGAAGACCGCACCTGTAGTTGCCAAAACTGCCTGATTGCCCTTGGTGTAACAACCTCAAGCTCGAGTCTCTGAAAATCCTCAATGATGCTCCTCTGACTGGTCAACATCATGACCGTTGGCTTGTGACTGAGTGCATCGGGTACAACATTTACTTTTCCCGGATGATACTGAAGGTCCAAGTCGTAATCCGCCATTAGTTCTAGCCATCGGCGCTGCTTCATATTCAGTTCTTTCTGAGTGAAGACGTACTTCAGACTCTTGTGATCCGTGTACACCTCCACCTTCTCGCCCAACAGGTAATGCCTCCAGATCTTCAATGCAAAAACCACTGCGGCTAACCCCAAGTCATGCGTAGGGTAGTTCCTCTCGTAATTACTCAACTGTCGTGAGGCGTAAGCAACCACCCGACCGTGCTGCATCAGAACACAGCCTAAGCCTTTCCCTGAGGCATCACTATGTATCACCAAACTACCGGAATCATCTGGCACTGTAAGAATGGGCGCCGTGGTTAACTTCTGCTTCAGTGCCTCAAATGCCCGAGTACACTCCTTTGTCCACACAAACGGTACATCCTTCCGTGTCAGTCTCGTCAAAGGTTCAGCAATTCTTGAAAAGTCTTGGACGAACCGCCGATAATATCCTGCCAGCCTTAGGAAGCTTCTGATCTCGGCCACTGATTTCGGTGTCGGCCAATCTCTAACAGATTTTATCTTTGCCGGGTCCACTGAGATGCCTTCGCCCGAAACAATGTGTCCCAAGAACTGAACCTCGTCGAGCCAGAACTCACACTTGCTCAATTTTGCGTACAGCTTCTCTTCCTGAAGAATTTGCAGTACCGTGCGTAAGTGTTCGGCATGCTCCTCCCGGGTCTTCGAGTAGACTAGTATGTCGTTGATAAATACAACGACAAACGTGTCCAAGTACTTCGTAAACACCCTGTTCATCAAATACATAAATATCGCTGGAGCATTGGTAACACCGAACGACATCACAAGGAACTCATAATGCCCGTATCGGGTCCTGAAAGCCGTCTTGCATATATCCACGGCCGCTACTCTGATCTGATGATAGCCCGAACGGAGATCCAACTTCGAAAATACCTTAGCCCCACTTAACTGATCAAATAAGTCGTCGATGCGCGGAATGGGGTATTTGTTCTTTATCGTGACTTTGTTCAGCTCCCGATAGTCTATGCACATCCGTAGCGATCTATCATTTTTCTTTACCAACAAAACTGGCGCACCCCACGGTGAAGCGCTTGGGCGGATAAATCCTTTCTCCAAGAGTTCTCCAATTTGCTTCTTCAATTCTGCCAACTCAACCGGTGCCATTCTGTACGGGGCCTTAGAAACTGGTGCTGTACCTGGAATTAAATCAATAGAGAATTCCAAAACGCGTGGAGGTGGTAGACCTGATAAATCTTCAGGGAACACATCCAGGAAATCCCGAACAATCTCTGGGCTGGGCTCTCATCAATCTCCATAGCTGTCAACTCTTTTGGTTTGGCTCTATACTTGGCTGGCTCCAAAGATTCGCTCCCGCCTTCAAAAATAAACTCTGGGTGATTGGGAATGCGGAAAGTCACATTCCTTGCTCGGCAATCAATAACTGCATGGAATGTACTCATTCAATCCATCCCGAGAATTGCGTCATAACTGCCTGTTCCGATCAGAAGGAAATTCGCATAGAATTCCCTGCCACACACTACAACTGGACAGGTTCTACATTCTTGACTGGCTACTATAACACCATTACCCATATGTATTTCCCAACCTTTGGTTAATGGTTCATGTGGTATGAAGTGTGTATCAACGAAATGCGTAGATATGAAACAGTGTGATACTCCAGAATCAAACAGTACTCTAACTGGCATGGAATGAACGAGTAGAATACCTGTAACAACTTCGCCTGAAGCCTCTCCCTGCTCGGCGGTCATGGTGAAAGCTCGTCCCTGACCGCGGCCTGTGTAGGGTTGCCTCTGCTGCTGCGGTCCAGACCCTCCCTGTAACTCTGTTCGCTCGGGGCAACCACTAACTCGGTGCTGGCTGGATCCGCAAATCAAACACTGTCTCTTGTCCCGGCGACAGTCCTTCTGGGTGTGCCCATCCCTGTTGTAGTAGCCGCAAACTAAGTTTTTACCCTGGGGGTGATGCTGGGGCACGAATGGACGCTTCATCTGCATCGTCCCTGGCCTATGAACTGGTATGACTCCTCGAGATGGTGCGTGAGTGCGCGCTGGAACAACTGGAGGCTTCCTATATTTATTGATCAGCTTCTCCTGAATTCGTGCCGCATTGAGCATTTGCGCAAAAGTTTGCAACTCGAGTGACGTGATCAACTGCTGTAGCTCAAAGTCAAGTCCCTGTAAGAAGCGCCCGGCCCTGGTGGCCTCTGAAGCGACCATATACGGAGCAAATCGGCTCAGACGGTTGAATTCTGCCGCATATATGTCCACGGGCCTGCCATTCTGCTTCAGCAAGATGAATCTTTCTTCCATCTCTGCCTTGGCGGTGGAAGGGAAACAGTGGTCCAAGAAGCACTCCTTGAATTTGCTCCATTCGATTGGCCCTTCTAGTCTACTTTCTTCAACTGACCACCAAGTACGGGCTTCGTCCTCCAACTGGATCTTTATCACATTCACTTTCTCTTCATCGGGTACCCTTGCGGCCATCAGTAGGTTCTCCATATTGACCAGCCATTGCTCGGCCTCGAGTGGTTCGGCTAGTCCCGTAAATGCAGCTGGATGTAACCTCCGAAAATCTGACACGGTGCCAGCCCTGGCAGAAAAAGCTGGTGAAGCAGTGCCCTCTGGGGCGATAATGAGAGCGGAGGGTCCCCCTACTGCGGTAATCGCCCTGAGTCCCTCGGTGAGTAGGTCCATCTTTCTCTCTTAGGCTTCTGCGAGGATCGTCAGTGCACTCAAGATCCTCTCCGTGCGATCCTGAGAACTCGAGTCCGAGGAGTGGTCGTTCGGGGACGTCATGTCGTTGGAAGATATTTAAAAGGATATGATTAGATACAAGGATGAAAGTTAGGGATAGTGAAGCGAAAATAATGTAATAAAGTGTAGTTAATGTTATCCCTTACTACTAAACGCGGCTCTGAAACCAACAAAACCAAGTCACGCCCCGCTTCCCAAAATACGGAAAACGATGGATGAATAGGCCAGCCGTGCTCCTACGGTCAAGGAATGATCCCCGCCGTAGTCATACTTCGGCTTCTAGCATTACATGGTAATCAGTAAACACAACACAGAAGTAAAGAAAATACATCACCAGTTATTACATCAACTTTCATTGTTCACAATTTACAACAAAACAAGGAAAAGAACTACTAACCGAGTGTGAATACAAGGTTTCTTTAGGGAAAGCAGTAAAGGTAAAGGAGGTAGTTCCGTCTAAATCTCCGCAAGCTCGAAGGGCAGGTCTGACTCCTGTACTGATTCTTCCTCAAGGTCTGAGCATGCATACCCAGGTCGTCAGAGCGACATAATAGCAATATTATAATAGTAACAAGAAACAAGAAAAGAAAGTAATAACGGTGGAGATAAAATGCAGGTAGTCAGTATGTCACTAACTGATGCAATGTATGATCTGTGTCCCTATCAGTCTCTAAGTCATCTCTGAAATCGAGTTGTGGAAAGGAGGATCATGTTTAACGAGGGTCTCGTACATACCCGAGACTACGGCCCGCTATCGCCCGGGACATAACCCTGTCAGCCGGACCGCTAGGCCCAACCTAATATATATAAGAGTCGTTGTTCGAATGATCGTCCTCTAAATCACTGTCCTCGCTAAATACAATTCTCTTTCTACTTCGATTTCCCCCTTTTTACCCAGGTTTCACTATTCGTGAGTATAGACTAGTTGTGTACAAGTACGCATCAATAACACGATTTCTTTCACTGTTCACTGTATGGTTCATTGTCACGAATCACTCACTATTCATTGGCGTACTTGACACAACCACACTAATACTATACACGTTTGACAATGCAATATACACAGAGAATTAACACGAATGTCCACTATCACTAGAGGTCTTGTTGTCGAGTAGAATTATGAATCATGCCGTTAAACAGTTTATATGCAGTACAAGTCGCTATGCATCTAATGGGCTTAGAAAATTTGTATTAAATCATGCATTCAGAATTAAGCAAAAAGACACAAAAGCGATAATAAGTAAACTCAGTCGGCAGTTCAGAAAAATTAATTTCAAGTCAATCGGGTTTCGGGTTCGCAAGTACAATCATTTCATTTTAAGTGTTTGGTGTTGGAAATTCAGTTCCTGAACTGAATGTCCATTTCGTAACACAATTTTCACCCTGTTGAGATCAAAATTAGGCGACTCTATAGTTGAACAAAGTTTAGGTTTATCGGTTAGATTTCTAACGCACCAGACGGATCGATGATATCCATGGTGTATTGGAAGTTATGCACTGTACAACAATGGGGTATAAGTTTTGTCCCTGTTTGGGTCAGCTATATGTTCTGTTAATCTAAAATACAGTTTAAATAGTATACGACAGTAGAAATGGATGAAATCACTTTCATTAGTTATCTAACTGTTTCATATTCGCTATGGTATAGGGTTCTGCATTATAACATGTTCATACAGCAGAGTGAAAGCGTTACAAAATGAGAATCAACAACCATTGCTGCTCTAGACTGCAGTCCAAAGCCGCACTCCGAACTAGTTTCCGTCATCTTTTTAGCATAGAATCAGATTAACACTCTTATGGGATTCTAGGTCGTCGAGTCGGCTTCGATTTGATCCCTCGAACACAACATTCCAATTTATCATCATTTAACCGTGATTTTTACGAGTTTCAGGTACGGAAAATTTCAGTTTTAACGGGCTTAAAAGGGAATGACCTATCACATCAGTAACGACTGTATTTTCCAGCCAAATTATAACACCGCATCCGTTATTAATCGGGCCATCCTATGTGATCAGTTTTCGTCAATTTAACGGGGTTTTCCCCCTCGTGTTTTACATCGAACACTTACATATTATTGATTCGCACGAAAAAGTATTTACGGAATTTATTGGTATTTAGAATTGTGACAGATAAACTTTAGCATGAAGCAAGTAGTACACTTGCCTGATGACGTGTTGACGACGGTACGGCAACGGAGCGATCGCGACGCACGCGTGGCTAGGGTTCACGGCCTCGGCTCGAGCTTGGGTTCTTGGCAGCGGAGGCTTGGGTTGCTGGGGCGAGGCGGCTGCGAGTGGTGATGGTCTGTCGTCAGCGACAGAGGAGGGGCTCGGCGAGTTCTTCGGCATGTCGTCGTTGAGGGGAGCTCAGCGGAGTGTACGGGAGAGGAGGCAGTGGGAAGCTCCGCTGTAGATGGGTGGAGCTTCGAGTGGGGGGGCTCTGTTGGCGTCGAGGTCGGTGGTGGAGTGAGGTGGTGAGGGGAGGAGAGGAGCGGAGCTTTTGTGGTGCTGGGAGTCGAGGGTCGGCGATGAAGGTTGGTGGAGCTGGGCTCGGCGAGGGGTGTGCAGGGGAGGTGGTGCTGCTGTTGGGGTGGCCTCGACTGCAGGCGAGGGGCTCGGCTAGGAGCTGCCGAGGTCGATGAGGGGGTCAAGGGGTTGCGGTGTCTCTGAGGAGGAGAGGAGAAAGGGAGGAAGGCGAGGGGGATAGCGGGTGTGGGCGTGGGTGGATTCGAGAGAGGGGGAGCGGGAGAATATGGGGAAGGAGAGAGGGAGAACAAGAGTGAGGGGAAGAGAGAGAGTTAGAGAGACAGGGTCGAGATGGGTGAGCGAGCGCGCGCGAGATCGTGGGTCGAGGCGTGGGGTCGTGATCGCGAACAGGGAGCACGACGTAGGGTGAACGGCGACGTGGGCACGTAGGAAAGAAGCGGGAAAAATATGAGCGAGTGGGGAAGAGAGGGAGGCGGGTCGGGTATGGGTACGGGGCCGGGTTGGGCATGGGCTTGGGGTTTGGGCCGGGGTGTTTTCCTTGGGCTTTTTATTTGTTTTGTTTAGAAAAGTTTTAATATCTGAACCCTAAGCATCTCAATTCAAACACAAATGCGGAGAAAATAGAAAATATTCAAGGGGACTTTGAGAAATATGGGAAAATTTTATTTACGGACTGGGAATTTACACTTTCATTACTCCGTTAGGGGATTAACAGTGAGTATGGGATAAAGGTTTTAAAACCTGCTCGGTCCTTTTTCTTTTTTCCAAAATTCCTAATTTTCCATCTAAATCAGTTTTAGGATTAAGGTTTCGATAAAAAATCTCTCAAACTGATTATGAAAACCGGCTCGTCTTTCTCAATCTTCTCCAGCAACGAATTTATCGAGTGTCGTTACCTCTTCAGTTGCAAACTTCGAGTTCATGAGAACCTCATTTGAAAACGATTATCCAACTGTCATAAATCTCAATCTTCATTTAAAAGAGGACGTGGTCATGTGGGTTCTTTTAGTGGAAGAAAGATCCATCTAAATACGTAGAAGGTATGAGAGCAGCTCAAGTATAAGTTTCAGCTCTATCTTTCTAATGGGAAGCTAATTTTTGATTGAAAACTACTGAAGGCGCCTTTTAGTGTAATTTAAATATATGAGGGGGTCTTTTAAGTAAATATGAAATATGATGGGGCTTTTTAGTAATTAGGAAAGTATGAGGTTTTTTTAGTAAAAGCCTAATTTATTATAATGGTTCAATTGCATAGTGATAAACTTATTATTACCTGGTCTAAGGTTCAAATATCGTTTCCATCAAGTTCCAATCTATTATTAGACAAATTGTATTTTAGATATAAGCCTTTTATTATCTAATTTTGATGTTTCCTTTGATGCTACCCCTTTGAGAGTTAAATTGTCCGCCTCTCACTCTGTTTACATTGAGTTATGCCCAATTGATCAAAAAAAATTTGATGCAATCGTTCAGAAGAATTAGCTCATTTTTTTATCAAATAGTGAAAAATTGAGGGAATGAAATGTTACTAATTCATTCAAGAAATACAAAGTGCAAATATACTAAGAGTAAACGGAATCTGAAGTATTCTTATAGGGTGCACCGTATAAAGAAACATATTTGGGAAATTCAATTGACGTTGTTTTGCACTTGAGTCCAATCTCTCTCTTTCTTTATTGGGATTTATACTTGAGCGCAAAAATACTCACTACAAGAATCACCTTTCATTTCATCGGGCGCCACCCGACGAAATAAACTTATTTCGTCAGAGGATGTCTGACGAAATAAATAACGACAGAATAAATAACGACGGAATAAATAACGACTGAATAAATCTTATTTCGTCGGGTACTTATTTTATTTCCTTGGATACTTTATTTCCGGAATAAGGTCGAAAAAACCGGGAAAAATTTATCTGTACGCAGCTTATTCCGTCGGGTAATTTCCGACGAAATAAGTTATTTCGTCGGAATCTGCTCGATGAAATAAGCTGCATACAGAGAAGAAGAAAAAACAGGGTTTGCGTGATTTTCTAGCATTTGATACAAGCTCAATTCAATGACTGATATTATAGCCAACAAACACCCAATACATATCATAATACACACTGTATTGCTGCATACAAAGTCAATCCATTAAACAATCAATTCAAAACAAAGAAAATAGATAATAAACACAAATCTAATACGTACGAAACGATATTGAAATAAAATTCATTACTTCAACAACTATACGAAATTATTATAGAATCTGAGAATCCGAAACGAAATATAATTAACATATCATTCATATAATCGTATTTTACAACTTCTTAAAACCTAAAAATGTACGAAATGGAGTGATTCGTCGATGCACGCACGTTTTATGCTTTTCCACTCCATCTCGAGCTCACTCGCGATCGCCGCCGTCCGAAAAGTCGTTGAAATCGAGCCGATACTATAATGTTATCAATAAACAAGTATTAGTACACAATATTCTCGATAATTATATGAAAATTGTATTGAAACCAAGAATTATCAAACTCGCATACAATGCTTTCTTCCCTTGAGACCTCAAGCTCTGGATGACCTGTATCCTTGCCTCAAGAATGCTAGTGACTTCTTCTTCCGACATCCTCCTTCGTGAACTCGAAATCGATGAGGGTCCAGATACAAGAGAAGACGTGAAGACGCGTGCTCGAGAACCCCTAGAAGTATGAGGAGACGAGCCTTCTCCACGGAATACCGGAGTGGGTGGAGATGCAGATGGGACCGTAGAGGGCGCGGGCTCCTGAATGAATATCTCTGCACGTATTTGAGGAGGATGCAACTCCAGACCCTGATAGACGTAATATACTGTAAGTGAAATGTCTTGGCCATCCAGATGAACTCTACAGTGCCGATCCGGATTATGTCACTGAATAACATCCTTATTAATTCTATGAAGCTCAACAAGAGTAGGATATCGGCCATGCTCCTTGACAAACATCGCAACCTACTCATCAATATCTCTGCTCATCTCTTGGTGCACGAAATTACAGTATAAACCAAGTTAAATTAATTATTGAAATTGAAATTAAGTAATTTAAATAACTAAAAGAAACCCGTATAGAAGTATACTTACGTAATGCTCAGTCGCCTCCTGTGAGCTGGCAAAACTGGAGTGGCGTGCAAACCCCATAAGATAAATGTCCATATGGCCAGGCATTTCTCCCATTTGTCTCGTCTGTCATTTAGAAAAAAAATCGATTTAGATCAAGTTTATGAAATAGACGAATTCAGAATATTTGATTTGATCTTACATGAACAACTCCATACTGGGAGGAGTTCATCCCTCCACCCAACCAATGATCAATGTTATGACTTCGCGTCACTGCTTCCCATCCACTCATCATCTGCCATTTAGATATGCTATAACATCTTGTTCTCCACCGAAAGACGGGAAGACAAACGTCTTGCCTGAATTTGGGGGTAGATACTATTTGGTTTGATCCGTCCACCTCTCCAAAAATACCAAGTTGATTTATGGTACCGTGTATCGGAGGTTTAGACGGATGCGGCCATTGTAGCAGATTTCGTCAGATTCCCTCTCATTTGAGGGGTTTTTGATTGTGGGGACGCTCTTCCCTGCAAGCGTAAGCCCCTACAGTTAATTACGCTACCGCATCGCGGTAACAACTTTCTCCTTCTCCAGATGGTCACTTCGTGTCGTGCGTGTTTATTTTATTTTTTTATTGCCCGTGGATTGTATACGGAGACTAATTTATGTTGTCGCCCATAGGGCGTGGATTAGTCCAAATCCGTATTTTCTTATATTTGGGTTTGGGTTTAAGGATCGTTAATCTCGTTTGAGACTAAGATCAACTTAAACTTTTGTTAAGGATGCGTCAGTCTAATTTTAGACTAAGATCAACTTAACAATTTATTGAGAATACGTTAGTCTAATTTTAGACTAAGATCTACTTAACAGGATCATTTAGATCCAACAAAAGAGCATTTGGGCTCTATTGTTTTAGTTTAGGGACGTTACGGTCCATAAGTTTAAGGACATCATAGTCCGTGGAGTTTAAGGACATCATAGTCCGTGACAGTTTAAAGACGTCATAGTCTGTAAAGTTTAAAGACATCATAGTCTGTAGGGATTAGTTTATGGACGTTGCGGTCCATAAGTTTAACGACATCATAGTCCGTGGAGTTTAAGGACATCATAGTCCATAGTTTAGAGACATCATAGTCTAGTTTAGAGACATCATAGTCTGTAGGGTTTAGTTTAGGGACGTTGCGGTCCATAGTTAGTTTAAAAACGTTGCGGTCTAATGGGGTGTATCTCTGGGTTTGGAAATGTACCAAAAATAATTGTTGGTTGTCGGGACCCGCCACCTCTCTGAAGACATTGAATAATTACAACGACATGTATCAAAGGTGTGGAGAGATGTACCTTTGAACCAAATGTCATATTGAGAAAGAATGGGATAACATTATTTTGAATGCCATCCGAGATCAATTTTTGAAAGACCTGAGTATAATTGAGGCTCGGTTGAAAAAGAGTTTTGGCTTTGGGAGACTTAGCTAACTTGGGCCAAGGTCCCTAAACTAATATTGGACCGAAACGTCCCTAAACTAATGATGGACCGAAACGTCCCTAAACTAATATCGGACCGAAACGTCCCTAAACTAATGATGGACCGAAACGTCCCTAAACTAATATCGGACCGAGACGTCCTGAAACTAACATGGACCACCACGTCCCTAAAATGGGACATGGACCGAAACGTCCTTAAACTAATGATGGACCACCACGTCTCTAAACTGGCGATGGACCACCACGTCCACAAACTGGAAAATGGACCACCACGTCCCTAAACTGGAACAATAGAGCCTCCAAATGCTCTTTTGCGGGATCTAAACGATCTCGTTTAAGTTGATCTTAGCCCCCAAACACGGCTAATGTATCCTTAAACATTCAAACGGACTATAAAACTCCAAATCAACCTTGGTTCAAGGGTACATCTTTGAACTTCTCTGACATCTGCCGTTGTAATCCTTCAACGACGTTAGAGAGGTGACGAGTCCCGATGGCCAGATATTAAATGGATTATCACGTTAAGTTGATCTTAGTCTCAAACAGGACTATCGTATCCTTAAAGAACGTTTAAGTTGATCTTAGCCGCAACGCGACTAATGCATCCTTAAACTAAAAACACCAAACCCAAATCTAAGTAAATACGGATTTAGACTAATCCACGTTCTATGGGCGACGGCATTACTCAGTCTCCGTATACAATCCACGGGCAACCACAAACAAAACAAACACACACGACACGAAGTGAAATTCTGGAGAAGGAGAAAGTTGTTACCGCGATGCGGTAGCGTAATTAACTGCAGGGGCTTGCGCCTGCAGGGAAGAGCGTCCCCACAATCAAAAACCCCTCAAGCGAGGGGGAATCTGACGAAGTCTGCTACATCGGCCGCATCCGTCTAAACCTCCGATACACGGTGCCATAAATCAACTTGACATCTTCGGAGAGGTGGACGGATAAAACCAAATAGCATCTGCCCCGAATCTCAGCATCAGGACATCGCGGTCCTGTGCGCCGCCATTCGGAGGGGAACAGATTCTGGCACGCCCGGTGGGACCTTTTCCTCTTTCCACTCCACACTTCGTGTGTCGTCTTCGCGAACCAATCGCGGTTTGTTAACGGTTGCCTCTGGATTTTAAGTTACTAAGATTTGGTCTTTTGCTTGGCGCAGAACTCAAGATTCAATGGCTTCTAATTGCACCAACTGCTCGAAGTGCCACTGCAAAAGACGCTCCACCTCACCGGGAGGTGTAGCATATGGGCCCCAAGCGGCTTCCTTCCTCGCTCTGCCGGTAGGCCATGTGACCCAAGCCACCACTGGCCTGTTCTTCAGGACCATGATCCCACCTGCAAGCTTCCCTACGCCAATACCTGCTGCGGAAGTGAACAAAAAGTCGGCCTTCGACCGGCTCACTGCTACGACGACCCCTGTCAACGGGCCGCCCACTACCAAACCGACAGCCTCTGTTTTCACCAGGCTAAATCAGAACTCTAAACTGGCTATCCCAAGGAAAGCAATAACTGCTGCTCCAGAAGTCGTCAAGGCAGCTTCCCCTGTCAAAGAGTCAGTCTTTTCAAGACTGACGATTCCTGCTCCTGCCCCTGCTCGAGGATCCGTCTTCGACAGGTTGAATATCACCCCTCAAAAGACAACCTCAGTCTTTAAGAGGTTAACACCAGCGACGCCTCATTCAATCAGGGGGCAAAAAGAAGATGTTTCAATCTCCGAGCCAGTCCCAACGGCTCGTCATGCTCGACGTCGCCATTGGCAACGAGTGAGGAAGGCAGGGGGCAACTCCCCCTCAGGGCTAACTCCACCGGCTCCAGTGGTGGAAGTCAACGCTGCTGTTCCAACTGGGAACAGCTTTGAACTGCTGAGAAGGGTACGGAAGAACTCTCCAACCGCTACATTGAAAAGATCTCCTCCGCCCGCGGAGAGAGTTCCGGAAACGAAGCAAGAACAGCCCCCTCAACGGCTGTCCTCAAAAATTTATAAAGTTTGGCGGAGAGTTCAAGACTCCGTGATTGACCCAGGTCGCTCTCGTCAACAGAAAAAGGCGAAGGTGGAAAAAGAAAAGGACCGTCCGATCAAACAGGAAAAGATGACAGTCGCTAGGGTGCCCATTGCAACGGCCCCTCCAACCTCAACGGCCCACAAAAGAAAAAGGCCGGAGAAAACCCCCGCGCCCGCGGCAAATGCCAAAGGTGGTGAGCCTAAACGCCCTAAGTCTGGGGGCATTATAGTTCATATAGTTTATGTGGCATCGGGAAAGGAGGATAACCGCATATCAACAGGTCATAGACCGCACACGAGGTCAGTGACCAAGGCTCAGGAGCAACAGCAAAAGCTCCAAGAAATGAGGAATGCTATGGCTGCACTTACTGGACCAAAAGAAAGCCCTGAAACGTCCTTGGACGAACGTCAGGAGGAAGAAACCGACGCCGAATTCCTTCGTCGGATATTGGAGAAGAAGGACAAAGAGGCTGCTGAACAAGCAGCCAATATACAGCGTATGGGCCTCCTCTTCCAAGACATGATAGGGATGATGATACAACAAGATCCTCCGGCTGAAGAGCCCCCGATCGTCCTTGGAGACAATAGGGGAGAAACATCAAATCCTCCGCCGGCTCTATCAACAGCTAAGGAGGATACAATCTCCAAAGCTGATTTGGATGAGTACATCGCCCAGCAAATACGGGTTCATCATGCGACCGAAGCGGCCGGTCAGGTCGTAAAAACGGGACGGCCATATCCAAGTTGGTACGATCAAATCAAGTACCCACCCGGTTACACAATTCCCAAGTTCTATGTCTACAAGGGGACGGGCAATTCTCATCAACATGTTGCCCAGTTCAGGGCACTCTGCGGCAATACCGGCGGTGATGACAAGCTGTTGCTTCGCCAGTTTGTTGGAAGCTTATCAGATACGGCGTTCGAATGGTACTCTGAGCTCCCGAACGACTCTATTAAAACCTTCGCGGAGATGGAGCTGCTGTTTACTCAGCGTTTTGCAAACGCCAGTGAACGTACCCCGATGACGGCACTGATTAACGCCAGGATAAAACCCGGCGAGACGTGGGTTCAGTACGCTATACGATGGCGGAACTTATGGTCGAAGTGTAAGTAGCGCATTGAAGAAGCTCCCGCGGTGGGTATGTTTGTGGGAACCCTTGATCCGCAAGCAACCATCTCACAATTCATGATGTTTTTCAAGCCAACTACCTTCCAGGCCTTGATTGACAAACTAGCGCAAATGGATCAAATGGGCCATAAACCCCCTCTTCCAAGGCCGGACTTCCGAAATGACAAAGGAAAAGGAAAAGCAATCGTCGTCGCTAATGCTCAACAACAACCGAGCGACTCAAAGCCGGTTGCTCGTCAAAGTAATATACGCCCCTACGTGCCCCTTGAGGATAGGATGGGACGTCCTTATTCCTTTCCCCACGATAAAATGAGGAGGTTATTCGAGCTGGCGTTGCGCAACAGACTCATAAATCTGCCGGATCCAAAACATCCGTTGCAACCAAATGACGTCAACGAGCCCAACTACTGTCCTTATCATCGAGTACTAGGCCATCCGATCGAAGATTGCTATGTTTTCAAGAATTGGCTTGAAAACCAGTACCGACAGGGCAAGTTCGCGTTATCTGACAAATGGAAGGTGAATCCCCCGCAGCCCCACACCTCTAAGGGGACGAATACGCCGGGGGCAACATGCTCCGTCATTGAAGAAGCTCCTTGGGAGGTTGTATTATCAGCCAAGACAAAGAGGATGCTAAACGATCTTCAGACATGTCCAGCGATCAAGTGGAAGAATCCATTGGAACCGCAGGTCATTGAAGTGATGCTGAAGCCACGTCCAACTCTAAAGACCGATGGTGATGGTTCAAGCACTTGCAGCCAGCCGTCAAAATATTCGAAAAAGAAGAAGAAGAAATCTAAGAAGCCCGTGAAACCTGGCGACAAGCGCACGGACCTGCAAAAACAAATTAACGCGCTGGAGGAATACAACCAAAAGGCACGGACTCCCATTAAGCTCCAAGAATTCCTCAATCACGTTTTTCAAGAAGAAGATAAGGAAGGAAGTTCATCGGATGATCCGAGGAATATGTGGCGAGCTGTCATATGATTTCCCATTCGGTCACAAACGAGGAGGAGACTCCTTGCACTGAAAAGCTGGGGGCAGATCCTGAACCAAAAGTTCTAGGGCCATCAGATGAGGAAATTGACGCATTCCTCAACGAAGCTCGATTGAAAAATAAAGCTGATCGAGAACG
Organism: Agapanthus africanus; assembly: GCA_030015575.1. NCBI lineage: Eukaryota > Viridiplantae > Streptophyta > Magnoliopsida > Asparagales > Amaryllidaceae > Agapanthus > Agapanthus africanus. Next base: position 921,073,333 of record JASDDO010000019.1, read on the forward strand.
CGAGACGGCTATATTGGAAAGGGCCAAGCGCCAGCGACTTGATGAAAGAGCTGAGACGATCCCGCTGGAGCTAAACACTTCCGCTACCGACAAAAGCCAATTCAAGATGAGGAAAAAGTTTGCTAAGGCCATATCAATGGGCATGAAGTACCATCCTCTGAAGGAAACATCACCGGTGAAGTGGAAACGCACCCCTTCTATTGCTTATATCATCAGAAGGTGTCGCACCCCACTCAGGAGTGCAAAACTTTCGACAGATGGTGGCAATGTTGCTCACCGGCAGCATTTTAAGCGGGAAAAGCGCAAGACTCGCCGAGAACGGAACGATACGACCGAAGAACTTAAAAGAACTACCGGCGATTGTCGCATGGTTAATATCGGCGGGTCACAAGTGCCTACATTCGGGAGCGATTCTGATGAAGAGCTAGAACTTGCCCCTCTCTTTAAAGAGTCCACTTCGAGAAAAGAAGAAGAACCGAAGGTTTGCAAAAATATCCAGCTACGTAATCGGACGCTGCCCGAAAAGAATCTCGGACCCTCAAACAGAAAAGATAAAGGGAAAGAAAAGGTCTCTGAAGATATCATCTTAGATGACCAAGCGGTGGAGGAGCTAAGTGCCAAGGACCCGCCGAAGAAGAATAAGGTGGATTACAACGTCTTAGCACATCTGAGGAAGCTGCCTTCACAGCTCAGCATTCTTGACGCCCTTTTGCTATCAAAAGAGGCGAGAGATTCGTTGATTAAGGCGCTCCAAGATCCGGAACAATTCCAAGCATGCCTGGCCGAGGAAAAGATGAAGGATGAATTGGAAGAAGTGCACACGGCCGATGTCACTTTCGGCGACGAGGACCTTCTCTTTGGGACGTGCGAACATAATCGCCCCCTTTATGTCTCAAGATACTGCCATGATATTAAGATAGGCAAAATCCTGATCGACAATGGATCCTCCGTTAATCTCCTCAATGTACGGGTCTTAAAAGAAATCTGCATGAGCGTCCAGCACCTTGCTCGTGACAAGATCACCATCTCCGGGTTTGACTCCCAGTCATCAAGAACTCTTAGGTCGGTGATACTGACGTTACGCTTCGGACTACTCATCACGGACGTTAAGTTCCACGTCATAGACGCCAAGACATGCTACAACGCTTTGCTCGGCCGACCATGGTTACACGAGTACAACATCATCCCTTCTACACAACATTAGTGTATGAAGTATTTTAAGGATGGTTTCGAGTATACAGTGACGGGAGAATTGAACCCGTTCTCTGTGAACGAGGTCCGCAAATACGAAGATGCCAAATACTTCTTACCGGATTTCGAAGATACGGAGAAGTGTCACAAGCCGGAGAATAAAGCTAATGCCACCATCCCTGTCTTCGGTAGTGATACCGAGGAGGAAGAGGAGAGAGTTTATTCGGGTCCGCCCCAATACACCAAGCCGGGACCATCGGCTCCTGCATTGATCTTTGGTAGCGATTCGGAAGATGAAGTCCATGCTGTATTCTCTGCTCGACCTTCAATACAAGCTTCCGCTGACAAAGAGCAAAGTCTGCAAGTCGCCATGGTGCCGCTTAAACACCATAAAGAACTGGATGCACTTAATATTTACAACGTAGAAGAGCTACAAACATTCTACATCCCTCCCAGGCGAGAGAGCGAGAAAGCAATTCTGTTTTACCGCTCTGAAGAAACCAAGGTAGAAAAAGAAATCTGGCATGGCGCGGATCCTACGCTCGACAGGCTTCAGCCTATCTGTCTTCCCAGATATTATACAGAGGGTTTGAAGAAGCTGCTGAAACGCCAGGGGATATCCTTCAAACAAACCGTTAGAAAGGCCAAATTCTATGACAGGGTCTGGAACGTTCCCGGGACTCAACGCAAACTGCCTAACGGGAGAATGGAAACAAAAGGGCTTGGATATATCCGGTCAAAGAAACGATAGCTACTAAACAGCTGTTACGTCATGTATGACTTCAATGAAGAAGCGGATGCTCAATGGGAGGGCGCTAATCCTAAGCTAGTGAAAGTTCCAGATGCAAAGGAGCCCAGTCTGTCGTTCGAAGAACAAATGGACAAACTTATAAGGAAAACTGGTCAAAAAGTCCGAGATGATCACAACCGCGAGACGGCCATCTACGAGAAAGCCAAGACGCAACGCCTTCTCCAACAGGCCGTAAAGGATGAAAATGCCGCCCCTTGTCAACCTGTTATAAAGAAGGCTCGGCGCAAAAGCAGAAATAAGTCGAAAGGCCAAAAAGGCGCTCAACAACAACAAAGCAAGGCTAAGAAGCCACGCAAACGGGAGTCGAGCGTTATTGATCTATCCCTCATGAAGAAAATGGGTCGAGCGTACTCGTTTCCTCGGGACAAGACGAAGAAGATACTTGATCTTGCTCTAAAGCATCAATTGCTTACACTGCCGGAGTCCAAAAACCCCGAACGAGCAGGCGAAATCTCACACCCAAACTATTGCTCTTATCACCGAGTGATAGGGCATCCTCTTGAAGATTGCTTCACCTTTAAGAATTGGGTCGAAGATCAGTATCAGCTTGGCAAGTTCGCTCTGTCCAACAACTGGAGGGTAGCGCCGCCACAAAAGCACGAGCCCAAGGCCACAGAAGAAAAACCAGCTCCACATTGGGATTGGAAGCGAATTCGTACTTGTCACGTGATAACGTTATCAAAAGAAGAGCCCGAGGACATAGATGAGCTTCCTTGGTGCTTCGAAAACAGCAGAGACGAGATAATCTCAGAATTCCCACCAGCGCCAAAAGAGCTGGAAGATGGCATACATACTACTGCAGATAACCTCAAGGAGATTGAGCTGGGATCGGCAGACGATCTCCGCGACCGACATTTGTCGGCGAGCTGCTGTCTGAAGAGAGGGTGGCTGCGTTAAAGGACGTGCTTCTACAGCATAGGGATTGCTTTGCGTGGAACTATTCCGAAATACCGGGACTAGATCCAGAAATTGCTGTGCACAAATTGGCAATATCCTCAGACGTCAAGCCAGTCAAACAGGCGCCGAGAAGAATGCGGCTCGAGCTTGAGATGAGTATCAATGCCGAGGTCAAGAAGCTGATCGACTCTGGCTTCATCCAGGAAGTTCAATACCCCGAATGGATCGCCAACATCGTCCCGGTGATGAAGAAAAATAGGACAGTGCGCATATGCGTAGACTTCCGGGATCTTAATAAAGCTTGTCCGAAGGATGATTTCCCAGTGCCAGTCACCGAACTGATGATAGACAGTACATCCACTCATGAGGTTTTCTCCTTCATGGACGGCTCATCGGGGTATAACCAGATAAAGATGCATCCCGAAGATCAGAAGCACACGGCCTTCAGGACCCCTCTAGGTATATTCTGTTATAAAGTGATACCCTTCCGTTTAAAGAACGCCGGTGCTACTTACCAAAGGGCCATGACGAAGATCTTCGATGACCTTATACACGAAATTGTCGAATGTTATATCGACGACCTCGTGGTTAAAAGCAAATCATACGAGGAGCATCTCGAGCATCTGAAGACCGTATTTCAGCGCCTTCGACAATACAACTTGAAGATGAACCCTCTCAAGTGTGCATTCGGAGTTTCTTCTGGCAAATTCCTGGGATTCATCGTCCGACACCGGGGTATCGAAATAGATCCGTCCAAGATCAAAGCGATCATGGAAATTCCTCCGCCAAGGACTCTCAAACAGTTGCGGTCTCTCCAAGGACAGCTCGCATATATTTGGTGATTTATAGCCAACCTCTCTGGCAAATGCCGCCCTTACAGTCACCTGATGAAGAAGGGAACTCCATTCGTCTGGGATCAAAAATGCCAGAGCGCGCTGGACGAAATTAAACAGTACCTGCAGAACCCACCGGTGTTGGCTGCTCCGGTCAAGGAAAAACCCCTCATTCTTTATACAACCGCCCTCGAAGGTTCCTTGGGCGCATTATGGGCATAAGAGAACGATCAAGGGAAAGAAAGAGCACTCTACTACTTAAGTCGAGTTCTACTGGGGGCAGAAAGCAACTACTCCCCCATTGAAAAACACTGCCTAGCGTTGATCTTTGCGATAACAAAGCTCAGGCACTATGCGTTGGCGCATGAGGTCCGTCTCATTTCGAAGGTGGACCCTCTTAAGTATTTAATGTCAAAGGCCATACTGACAGGTCGACTCGCTAAGTGGGCTCTGCTCTTGATGGAGTTCTCGATAACGTATCAACCTCTCAAGGTAGTGAAAGGCCAGGCCATCGCCGATTTCCTCGCTGAGCACCCGATACCGGCCGACTCCCCTTTAAACTGTGATCTTCCAGACGAACATGCGTTTGATGTGGTCGACGGTGATGATACTCGATGGGAGCTTTATTTCGATGGCGCATCTTCCACGAATAAGCGCAAACAAAGCACCCCTATAATCAAATCGGGCGTAGGGCTCATCTTTGTAACTCCACAAGAAGGGATAATGCGCTTTGCTTTCTCCCTAACAGAGCGAGGACAAACAATGAAACCGAATACGAAGCTCTGATAGCAGGCCTCGAGATCGCCATCGACATGGGAATTGAAAACCTCCTCATATATGGAGACTCCCAGCTGGTCGTTAGTCAAGTAAACGGTGACTACCAAACGTGCAAACCGGAGTTGGTGAAGTACGGCGAAAAAGTGCAACAATTGTTAACCCAAATTCCCTCTTATACTTTGGAGAACATACCGCGCGCGGAAAACAGCAAAGCAGACGCATTGGCCAAACTTGCTAAAGAACTGGCTGACGAGAATCTCGATGACGTTAGAATCGTGGTACAAAGCCGTCAAGTGCTTGCCCCAGCAGAAATATCTCCGGAATCATCCAAAGGGAAGGGAGCGATTGAGCAAATGACCCTGCAAATAAAAGACCGAGAAAAGGCTAAGGATTGGAGAGAAGTCTTCATAGACTACTTTAGGTCCCACCGATTGCCTGAAGAAGCGTCTACAAGACATCAGCTCATGAAGCGGGCTCTATCTTTCGCCTTCGTCAACGATACTCTGTACAAGAGATCGTTTGATTCTCTGTGGTTGAGATGCCTGGGACCTGACGAAGCGAAAAGAGTCATTCAGGAAGTTCACGACGGACTCTGCGGTTCTCACCAAGCGGGCCCAAAGATGAAGTTGAAGATAAAATGGATGGGCTACTACTGGCCCACGATGATTCAGGACTGCCTCGAATATGCGAAGCAATGCCACTCATGCCAAATCCATGGGGAATTCATCCACCAGCATCCAAATCCACTACATCCAACGGTGGCTAGCTGGCCATTCGAAATGTGGGGGACTGACATAGTCGGCCCTATAGAACCAGCATCATCTAGGGGACATCGTTTCATCCTGGCGACGACCGACTACTTCTCTAAATGGGCAGAAGCAGTACCGTTAAGAGAAGTGAAGACGGAAAATATCCTCTACTTCTTCAAGACGCACGTCATATATCGGTTTGGAACTCCGCGACGGATCATCTCCGATAACGGGCCAGCTTACAGAAGCCACAAGATCAGTCGCTTTGCGCAACAGCATAATATAAACTGGAGATATTCCTTAATTTATAATCCGCGAGCTAACGGTCTAGCTGAAGCCTTCAACAAGACCTTGACGAAGATCATGAAGAAAACGGTGTCACGAAATAAGAAAGACTGGCACGAAAGACTGCAAGAAGCTCTCTGGGTGTATCGAACTACGTTTAAAACGGCCACGAACGCAACGCCATATGCGTTAGTATTCGGTACAGAAGCAGTACTCCCTCTTGAGATAAAATTACCCTCTCTACGAGTGGCAGTCCACTACGAGCTAACGGACGAAGAAAATGCTCACCTTCGGCTTGAGGAGCTTGACGCCCTTGATGAAACCCGGCTCATAGCACAGCAAAATCTGGAAGCTTATAAAGCAAAGATGACGCGCTCATATGAAAGATTGACCCGACCGAGGACATTCCGCCAAGGCGAACTTGTGCTAGTGGTCAAAAGGCTTATGATTCCCAATCGCGCTAAGCGAGGAAAATTCGATCCAAACTATGAAGGCCCGTACATCATAGAAAAGGTCTACCAGGGTGGGGCCTATCTACTCATGGACATGCACGGTGAAAGGCCTTTCAGGCCAATAAACGGTCGCTTCCTAAAGAGATACTACGCTTAATGATCCACGGCCAAGGTTAATGATAGATGACGACGACTATGTCCGCTCACTATCTTCCTAAGCTCAAGCTTTATAAGTAGTAGCCGGCCTTCTCCATGACGGACCGAAATGTCCTTAAACTAATAGCAGACCGAAACGTCTTTAAACTACTACCGCAGCATCTTTAGGCCGACGAGATAAAAAAAAACATATAAAAATAAAATTAAAAAAAACGGTATGTCCATAAGCAAAAAGGGCATGGATGAAATCCCGAAAGGGCTCCGTGAGTAAAAACAGCAAGGCTACCGGCGAGTGTTCGTGAAAACCCGAAAGGGCGCGACCTTGTAAAAAAATAAAGAGAAAAAGAAAATAAAAAGAATAAAAAAACGGTATGTCCATAAGCAAAATGGGCACGGATGAAAACCCGAAAGGGCTCCGTGAGTAAAAACAGCAGGGCTACCGGCGAGTGTTTGTGAAAACCTGAAAGGACGCAACCTCGTTAAAGGACACTTATAGGGTCCTCTCGACCTTGTAAGGAGAAACCACCTGCGTGAGATCCTTACGACTCACAAGGGAGCAACACACTTAGGGATCCCCACGATTCCTAAGGAGAAAATACACTTGCGAGATCCTTACGACTCGTAAGGAGAACTCTCTTATGGGACCCTCACGGCCCATAAGATTTGAAAGTCTTAAGCTACAGAGAACCTAAACCTGTGCTTAAGCAACTCCCATAACTCCCGATATTGCCCTACAAGTGGCTCAATACTGACCCTTGTATACAATCCACGGGCGCGAATAAACATTTCCCTAATCAAGTCTCATCCAAGACTGGGGATATGTTTGCATGATGAACAACCCTTATAAGTCCTCTTAACTTACAAGGAGAAAACCCTCTTGCAGGATCCTTACGACTTACAGAGGAACATACACTTAGGAATCCTCACAAGTCCTAAGGAGAAAATACACCTACAAGATCCTCACGACTTGTAGGGAGAAATAACTTCGTGAAACCCTTACGGCTCATGAAGTCAAAAAGCCTTAGCCGACAGGACCCTAACCCTGGTCGCTAAGCCACCTTTGTTCGACATCGATAGAGGCAGATGATGATTCGCTCCTGGTAATATCCCAGTTGTAGCGGTGCTGATGCCGAAATCGGTGTCTAATTCCGGGTTTACGGCGAAAAGCCAATAGGCCGCACATGCATACGAAATAGCCGAAATGATAGGGCAACTTGCAATAAAAAGCAGCAAGTAAAAATGTATGCATGCAAAATAGCCGAAATGATTGGGCAACTCGCAATAAAAAGCAGCGAGTAAAAATAAAATAAATAGCCGAAATGATTGGGCAACTCGTAATAAAAAGCAGCGAGTAAAAATAAAATAAATAGCCGAAATGATTGGGCACCGCGAAAAATAGCCGAAATGATTGGGCAATCGCGACCTTCGCGATATAAAAGCTGAAATGATAGAGCATCGCGGAAATAAAACCAAAAAAAAATGATGATAAAACTTTGGCCCTACAGTTAAGATCACATCGATCCCTGTATACAATCCAAGGGCGTAAACAAAGAGGGAACCATACTTTCCCAACAGGCTCCGCCAGAAGACGAAGCCAAATCTCGACGGTTCAGTCCAACTCTGAAGAAACCAGTGTCTTCAGCAGATACCTCGACTCACGGATATAAACACTCCTTGACAAGAACCTCCTGATCCGCGTCGACTCGCAGAGCCACCGGTGCCTCCATAGGAAATCCTCGACTCGTTTCAAACCCCAAGGAAACAAATAATCCTTGGCGCTTGGGAAACAAATAATCCCTAGCAAACTCCTCGACTCACGGATACAAACACTCCTTGACGAGAGCCTCCTGATCCGCGTCGACTCGCAGAGCCACCAGTGCCTCCGTGGGAAATCCTCGACTCGTTTCAAACCCCAAGGAAACAAATAATCCTTGGCGCTTGGGAAACAAATAATCCCTAGCAAATATCTCGACTCACGGATACAAACACTCCTTGATGAGAGCCTCCTGATCCGCGTCGACTCGCAGAGCCACCAGTGCCTCCGTGGGAAATTCTCGACTCGTTTCAAACCCCAAGGAAACAAATAATCCTTGGCGCTTGGGAAACAAATAATCCCTAGCAAATTCCTCGACTCACGGATACAAACACTCCTTGACGAGAGCCTCCTGATCCGCATCGACTCGCAGAGCCACCAGTGCCTCCGTGGGAAATCCTCGACTCGTTTCAAACCCCAAGGAAACAAATAATCCTTGGCGCTTGGGAAACAAATAATCCCTAGCAAATTCCTTGACTCACGGATACAAACACTCCTTGACGAGAGCCTCCTGATCCACATCGACTCGCAGAGCCACCAGTGCCTCCGTGGGAAATTCTCGACTCGTTTCAAACCCCACAGAAACAAATAATCCTTGGCGCTTGGGAAACAAATAATCCCTAGCAAATTTCTTGACTCACGGATACAAACACTCCTTGACGATAGCCTCCTGATCCGCGTCGACTCGCAGAGCCACCAGTGCCTCCGTGAGAAATTCTCGACTCGTTTCAAACCCCAGGGAAATAAATAATCCTTGGCGCTAGAGAAACAAATAATCCCTAGCAAACTCCTCGACTCACGGATACAAACACTCCTTGACGAGAGCCTCCTGATTCGCATCGGCTCGCAGAGAAACCAGTGTCTCCACGGGAAATTCCCGATTCGTTTCAACTTGCAAATGAAACCTCAGGCAGCAGGGACTAAAAAACTTGTTTTCTGAACAATGGGACCCTGCAAGTCAATCCAAAATGGTCTCTTGCATACTATTCACGGGTCTCACTCTCCAAGGTCGAGTTTCGACAAGGAGGGAAACAACCGCTTGTGGGTCCTCTCGACTCGAAAGAGGGAAAAATTCTCTTATAGGATCTTACGACTTATAAGAGAAAACCACACTTAGGAATCCTCACGATTCCTAAAGAGAAAACCCACCTACGAGATCCTCTCGATCCGTAGGGAGAAAAGTCTCTATGAGACCCTCACGGCTTATAGAGTTGAAAAGTCTCAGGCAGCAGATCCGAACCTGCGGCCTAAGCCATCGCCATTTCTTAAGAAACTCAAGATGCGTGCTCTATTATCCGTCAACCATGATTATTTAAACAGCCTGCTAACAATAAAAGAAAGAGGAAAATGACAGAAAGAGCATCCGATTTACGTTTGATTAAGCGTTTGAGACGCACTCACTTATGCATGGGCAGAAGATTCAGGACGAGAAATAAGACAAGCTAAATAAAAAAAAGGGGGTTTCCATTCATATTGCTAAAAATTCTTACAATCATCAGAGCAATGAATAAGAGACATTATTCAAATTATTACAACGGTATAACTTCATATCCGGGGCACGGATTGAGGAATTCAAAAGTAAGGCCATCCAGAGTTCTTCTGGCCTTTCTAATTATTCTTATGCGCAGCCTCTCGCGCTCCTCTGTATCGAGATCCTCGGCAAGCCCTTCCGGCCTTCGATAAGTAGCAACTATCGTCGTCTGCTGGAAGACTTGATGTAGGATGTCAATGAGGCTGTCCCGCCGTTTCTTCGAAATCAGCCCCGTCAGGAACACTGAATGCACCTTGTCTTCGGCATCATCCAGCGCATTGAGCGGTAGGGCCTCGTGAAGACCCGGAAGTGCTCTCCATATTGCTCCCAGCACGATTTTCAAAAGAGCCGAACGACGAGGTAGCAGCCAACCACCGCTTGCGTTCAGACGACCCATGACCTCTGCACATTGGGCATCTGTAAACTCTTGGTTTTGTTGACGGCCCTGTGCACGAATATCTTCATAGGTAATGAACTCGTGCAGACTGTATAGATGCACCGCCATAATGCCTGAAGGAAGCAACATTGGAAGATTAGCAATGAGGAAAAGGTATAGGGAGTTAAAGCTCCTCGAAAGCAATGCTCTATAGACAGGAGTGACACCTGTCAAAAACCAGTTATGAGGAGAATTTAAGGAAAATTCCCTAAGAACATTGAGAGCTTTGCTCTGAGAAAAAAAAATGATATAATAATAATAATAGTATCAAATGCCATGAAGAACTCTTAAGAGTTCTTCTATATGATTTGGAAGGAGCAAAGCTCCATTAATTAAGAGAATCCAAGGGGAACCTTTTGAAGAGCAGAGCTCCATTAATGGAACCCTAATAGGGTTCCCTTTAATTCTCTTTAGACCCCTTTAGAGCAAAGCTCTGCTAAGTGAAACCCTAAAAGGGTTTTCTTTAGATCAGGGATCTATTGAGAGCAAGGCTCTTAAAGTTGATTTAATTTAATCAAAATTAATATTTTTACCTAAAATTCTCTAAAGTTTGAACTTTTAAAAAAAAGTGTTTAAACAAGAGAGCAAGGCTCTGAGTTCTGAAAGTAAAAATCTGAAAGATGATAAGTATCTGTGGGGGACCAAAGGTCCTATTTATAGGCATCTAGTGCCTCTTCAACTTCCAAAAGTTGCCGCGACGGTTGGGATTCTGCCACCTTTGCGCTCACGTTTGGGGCCACGTAAGCGCAGCGGTGGGGGGCATTTGTTTACCCCAATCAGAGCAAAACTCTGTTCAAATTCCAAGGCGGGAGATGAAGCAACGCTTCATCTTCCCCCAATCAGAAACAAAGCTTTGCTTTGAAAATTTAAACCTTAATAAATGAAGCAACGCTTCAGATCCTTTGCGCTGCGTGCGAGGCGCCACGTGTCTAGCGCAGACGCATCAGCGCAGCGTCCAAGGCAGTGCGCCCAATCAGAGCAAACCTCTATTTTAAGCAAAATTAAAGGAAGTAATGCTTCAGTTGCGCAGGTACTGCGCTGCGCGACACGTGTCAGCGCAGATGCGCTAGCGCAGTCGCGCTGCGCTGGGCGCTGCGCGACACGTGTCAGCGCAGATGCGCTAGCATAGTCGCGCAAGCACTGCGCTGCGCGACACGTGTCAGCGCAGATGCGCTAGCGCAGTCGCGCTGTGCTGTGCGCTGCGTGACACGTGTCACGCGCTGGGGCATTTGCGCCAAACAGAATAAAGATTTTAATGAAATCTTTCTGTTCTTGTTAAAACAAGAAGATTCTCTTCTGTAAAACAGAAGCCCTTGGATTAAAGATCCAACGGTGGGGAAAATTCCCCAAATCACTCAGAGAAAGATCTCTTTAACTAATTTATGGGCACTATAAAAAGGACCCCAAGCCTCAATTCAAAGTCATGAATATTTTTCTAAAAAAAAAGAAGAGAACTCTGAAGAAATTTCAAGAAGAAAGGTAAAAGACCTTTTAGATAGAAGAATTTCTTCTGATAGATCATTGATCTAAGAACAAGATCAATGATCTTTAATAAAAAACAAAATAAAAATAGTGCTTTGCACTTATGAACCATTGGTTCCTTGAAAACAAGAAAAACTTGTTTTCTTTGATTTAAAATCGATCAAAAGATAAAACAGTGCTCTGCACTTGCAAGAACTGCGCTGTTGCGCTCCTGTGTTGGCGCAAGCTACCAGGGGGCGCCACGTGTCAGTAGCGCAGCAGCGCAGCGCACTGACACAGCGCACTGCGCTGTTGCGCTTGCGCTCACCAGAGCGTGACACGTGTCACCACCATATGAGTTTGCGCTCATTACTTGGCGCAAAACGCCTGACAAGCCACGTGGGGTACTGTCAGAGTATTTAATGCTCTGCATTATTAAAGAAAAGGGACAGAGCCCAATTAAAAGGCCTAACAGGCCTAATAAAAAATGCTATGCATTTTAAAAAAGGGGCAGAGCCCAAACAAAATAGATACTCTGCATCATTTATAAAAGGGCAGAGCCCAACCAAAACAAGAATAATGCAGTGCATTACTGAAAAGGGGCAAAGCCCTAGCACAGGCCAAAGACAAAAGATGTTGAAACTGGACTTAGCCTAATTTTGGCCGTAGGTCCTCAAGCTAAATTGACTGAGCACAGCTCTTCTCTTAAATTAATTTATATCCGGTTCGAGGGTACATCTCCGAACTCCTCTGACATTCATCGTTGTAATCCGTCAACGATGTCAGAGAGGTAATGGGTCCCGACGACCGCACATCAATATGGACTGCGGGGTCCTTAAACTCGTGGACCGAAACGTCCCTAAACTAATGATGGACCGAAACGTCCCTAAACTAATATTGGACCGAAACGTCCCTAAACTAATACGGACCACCACGTCCCTAAACTGGAGCATGGACCGAAACGTCCCTAAACTAATATTGGACCGAAACGTCCTTAAACTAATGATGGACCGAAACGCCCCTAAACTAATATCGAACCGAGACGTCCTGAAACTAATATTGGACCGAGACGTCCTGAAAATAACATGGACCACTACGTCCCTAAACTGGAATATGGACCGAAACGTCCTTAAACTAATGATGGACCACCACGTCCCTAAACTGGCGATGGACCACCACGTCCACAAACTGGAAAATGGACCACCACGTCCCTAAACTGGAACAATAGAGCCTCCAAATGCTCTTTTGCCGGATCTAAACGATCCCGTTTAAGTTGATCTTAGCCCCCAAGCACGGCTAACGTATCCTTAAACATTCAAACGGACTATAAAACTCCAAATCAACCTTGGTTCAAGGGTACATCTCTGAACTCCTCTGACATCTGCCGTTGTAATCGTTCAACGACGTTAGAGAGGTGACGAGTCTCGATGGCCAGATATTAAATGGATTATCACATTAAGTTGATCTTAGTCTCAAACAGGATTATCGTATCCTTAACGAACGTTTAAGTTGATCCTAGCCGCAACGCGACTAATGCATCCTTAAACTAAAAACCCCAAACCCAAATCTAAGTAAATACGGATTTGGACTAATCCACGTCCTACGGGCGACGGCATTACTCAGTCTCCGTATACAATCCACGGGCAACCACAAACAAAACAAACACACACGACACGAAGTGAAATTCTGGAGAAGGAGAAAGTTGTTACCGCGATGCGGTAGCGTAATTAACTGCAGGGGCTTGCGCCTGCAGGGAAGAGCGTCCCCACAATCAAAAACCCCTCAAGCGAGGGGGAATCTGACGAAGTCTGCTACATCGGCCGCATCCGTCTAAACCTCCGATACACGGTACCATAAACCAACTTGGCATCTTCGGAGAGGTGGACGGATAAAACCAAATAGCATCTGCCCCGAATCTCAGCGTCAGGACATCGCGGTCCTGTGTGCCGCCATTCGGAGGGAAACAACTGCATACTGGCATTGCATTTTTACAATATAACATTTTAAGTCACGTAAAATATTTTAAAAATACATTGCATGGCCTGCATCATACCCCTAACCCCGTGGTAGCATCCGCGCATCTTGTTCCTGTACCGTTCAGTGAAACGGACTTGTTTGGATGGCTACGCGTACGTACGTGCATCCGTTCTTGAGGGTATGCATTTTCGTTACCCGAGCATTCATTTTTTAATTTTGGTCGTCGCATATATTTTTCGTATTTCAAAATGGAATTTTTATACCCGACCCGGGCGTATTTTGGACTAAATTTGTATTTACCTGAAAATCCAATTTTAATTAATATAATACTTATATTTAAAATTTATTTAACAATTTAAATTTCGTTAACAGCATAAACATTTATAAAACTAACTAAAACCTTATTAAATTTAAAAAAAATCAAAACCAATTTAACAACTCAGAATCTCTCTCCTTTCTCTTCTCTTTCTCTCTCTCTTTCTCTCTCCTCTCGCGCCTCTCTCTCCTCTCGCGAACACTGTTCGCTTCTCGGATGTGGTCACCGCCCTTGTGATCTCGTCACCTCCTTCCTTATATTTCTCCTTCCTCTCTCTATTTAAACCCTGAGCACCACGACGAGAACCCATCGATCCCCTCTGCCTTCCTCAAACCCTAACCCTAAAAACTCCATCACCTCATCACCTCCTCAGCTCAACCGAGCCTCCTCCTCCTTCTCGCCATCTCCATCTTCTTCCTCCCTCCAGAATATCCCTGCACACCCACTGAAACCCCGAGAACCCTGCACACACCCATCACCACCACCTCACCTCATCGCCGACGACCCCTTCACCTCGTCACCCTCACACCACCTCTCCTCTCTCTCCTTTGCTCTCCCTCCTTCACCAAAACCCTGCACCCAACCCCAGCATACATCAAAACCGAGCCCAAACCCTAACCTAACCATAGCTCCTCAAGATTCCCTCACCGGCGCACCTCACCGCCGTTGATCTCGCCGACACTACCAGCTCTTCTCCCCGACCCCGGTGCATAAATCCAGTAAGCCTCATTCCCTTTTCCCTCTTCTTCTTCCTCCTCCTCTTTCTTTTTTCTTTTTCTTTATTTCTTGATTTCTGGAATTCCAGCGATCGCCGGAGCCGTGACGTCGCTGCCGTTCCAGACGACCCAGAAGACGTACCTTACCTGCGTGATCACCCTCTTGCGTTGCTTGGACCCGTCCCGTGTGCCGTGCGTGCGTTGCGACATTTTGCCGACGTCAAACGTGTCGTACATATCCGTTTCGTAATCTGTTGAGGCAAGTTAATCTTGCTACATGCTAAACTACTATATTCTATATCCTTTTGAATAATGACACCCCATAATGATTAATTATGCATCCCACATTATCATTTTTCATTTTTATCGATTTTTCGACATCTGTATACATCCGCACATGTCATTTCAGATCTAATGCATGCAAACCTATCTTGTTACACACTATATCACAATATACTGCATCCAATTGAATATAACATTTCATATTGTTTAATTGCACATCCCGCATTTACCAATTTATCATTTTACTGTTATATGATGTCCGTGTGCATCCATATCATATAATATACATATAGCTGCCTCTACAGATAACATTAATACATAAAACGGTTATATTAACATCCCATGTTTAATAAAGTGCATCCTAATTAGCATTGGAACTATAAATGTAACCCTAATCGATAATTGTGCATCCATATCATTGATTTTATATCTATTTGCATACCATGTCACATTATTTCATTTTATTGTTATATTAGTACTCCATACTTGATTTTGTGCACCCATACTTATTACAGTTTGATTATGAGCATCCGCTTGATACCAGTGCACTACCTGTATTGACCTGATATACCAATGCTTGACATGTTACCTGATCCTGTTTCTAATGCCGACAATCCTGACATGTTGTCTCGATAGACATATCCTGTTGTCTATTTAGACAAACATGTACCTGCTTGATCCTGTGTTGGCATTAGCTCCGGATTTATCAATACCTGACTTGAACACATAACCTTGGGGGTATAGGGAAATCAAAAGTGTAAACTAAAGTGTAGCTTACAAGGGTATTACTTGATCCGTGGTCCCGGGGAGAACGAGACATAATCATTTGTGATTCTTACTTGATCCGTGGTCCCGGGAGATAACGGGACAGAGTCATTCATGACTCCCACTACCTGATCCGTGGTCCCGGGGGATAACGGGACATATTCTTTGAGTTACATGGAGGATTACATTAATTGATTTCAAAGAAACTTTAGAATAGATAACCCAGTAGCACAGTTTAGACTGATCACTGCACGTCATATATACTGATACACTTCACTGTTCTATATCCGTGTTTACTTATTACATTCATGTTACTGTTTATGATTCATGCCTGCATATCCCATGTATCCTGTTCATTTATTATTGGTTGATATCATGACGCACTGACGTCTGGGTTTTGCATGGCCCAGATCCTCTATCTCTGGCGCAGGCTGTCTATGAGTATTTTGATCAACAGGCCGAGCAGTGAGGACCTGTTATTAGTTTAGTTTAGTTTTCTTTCAGTATTTCATTCCTGATGTGAGCCCGCATTATGAGACATACATTCCAGATTGTTTTCTTTATTGGATTTATTACTTCCGCATATTATTTCTTGACTCGTTTATTCTGTCTTATGGAGATAGTTTATTTTTATTTCTATTGTTCTTGATATCTCTAGACAGCCGTAATGTGACTGTGGAGGAATGTTTCCTATCCACAGGTAGCATGGTTGGCTCTGTCACGTGCCTATCTTAGCGCACTCTGGGAAGCGGGACGTGACATTAGCCGTGGTATACGGGGTCAAGAGTTGACTCTCGGTTGTCTGTGCACCGCCGAGTCATGGAACTGAGAACTTTGTCGCGGCTCCGAGATAGTCTCTAGGCTTTCTATGAACTTTCGAGATTTGGAACTAGGGGCTTTGCCATGGCTCCGCTTTGCTGACTTTGCGTCTGCAGTAACGAGAAGAATGTCGAGGTGGTCTCTAGGTTGTCTGTGAACCGTCGAGATTTGGAACTAGGGGGATTTGCCATGGCTCCGAGGTTGATTGTCGTGTCTGAATCCTGCTGAAATGAGGAGGAACGCTGTTGTGGGTCTCCAGGCTGTAGATGTGGCCGTCGAGACTTGGAACCAAGGACTCTGTCGCGGCTCCGAGATTGATTGTCGCGTCTGAATCCTGCTGGAATGAGTAGGAACGCTGTTGTGAGTCTCCAGGCTGTAGATGTGGCCGTCGAGACTTGAAACTAGGGACTCTGTCGTGGCTCCGAGATTGATTGTCGCGTCCGAATCCTGCTGGAATGAGGAGGAACGCTGTTGTGGGTCTCCAGGCTGTAGATGTGGCCGTCGAGACTTGGCTCTCTTTCTGATGGAGTCTGGTGGGATGATATGATTCTCTTTTTTGTTTGTGCCCTTGGATTGTATATAGGGATCGATGTGAACTCACCTGTAGGGCAAAAGTTTCATTTTATATGTATTATATTTTTTTTTCTTTCCGTGATGCTCTATCATTTCAGCTTTTTGTATCGTGAAAGTCGCGATTGCGCAATCATTTCGGATATTTCTCACGGTGCCCAATCATTTCGGCTATTTTTTGTTCTTTTTACTCGCTGCTTTTTATTGCGAGTTGCCCGATCATTTCGGCTATTTTGTATGCATATATTTTACTTGCTGATTTTGTTGCAAGTTGCCCTACCATTTCGGCTATTTCATATGCATTTATGGCTCGCTGATTTTTTATCGCAAGTATGGAACTTGGAATCTGGTGCCAGTCTTAGCATCAACATCGCTGCGACTGGAATATTGCCAGGAGCGAACCATCATTTGCCGTGAAAGGGCTTGGAATTTGATACCGATTTAAGCATCAGCATCCCTACCACTGGGACATTGCCAGGAGCGAATCATCATTTGCCTCTGTCGATATCGAACAAAGGTGGCTTAGCAAACAGGGTTAGGATCCTGTTGACTAAGGCTTTTTGACTTGACGAGCCGTAAGGGTCTCATAAAGGTGTTTCTCCTTACGAGTCGTGAGGATCTCGTAGGTGCATTTTCTCCTTACGAATCATGAGGATTCATAAGTGTGTGTTCTCTTATAAGTCGTAAGGATCTTTCAAGAGTGTTTTCTCCTTATAAGTCGAGAGGATTTACAAGTGTTGTTCGCCATATGAAGATATCCCTCGTCAGTGGTGGGACTCTGTTGGGGAAACGTTTATTTGTACCCGTGGATTGTATACAAGGGTCAATATTGAACCGCTTGTAGGGCAAAATCGGGATGTATGACGGCTTAAGAACAGGTTCAGATCCCTGTAGTTTAAGGCTTTTGAATCCTATGAGCCGTGAGGGTCTCAAAGGGGAATTCTCCTTACGAGTCGTGAGGATCTCGTAAGTGTGTTTTCTCCTTAGGAATCGTGGGGATTCCTAAGTGTGTTGCTCCCTTGTGAGTTGTAAGGATCCCACGCAGGTATTTTCTCCATACAGGGTCGAGAGGACCTTGCAAGTGTCTTTTAACGAGATTGCGCCCTTTCGGGTTTTCACAAACTCGCCGGTAGTCCTGCTGTTTTTACTCACGGAGCCCTTTCGGGTTTTCATTCGTGCCCATCTCGCTTATGGACGTACCTTTTTTTGGCGTCAGCTTTAGAATGCTGCGGTTCATAGTAGTTTACAGACGTTTTGGTCAGTCGTTAGTTTTAGGACGTTTCGGTCCATTACTAGTTTAAGGACATTACGGTCCGTTGCTAGTTTAAGGATATTACGGTCCGTTGCTAGTTTAGGGACGTTTCGGTCCGAAGTTAGTTTTAGGACATTTCGGTCTGTTGTTAGTTTATGGACGTTTCGGTCCGATGTTAGTTTAAGGACATTACGGTCCATTGATAGTTTAGGGACATTTCGGTCTGTAGTTAGTTTAAGAACATTACGGTCTGTTGTTAGTTTAAGGACATTACGGTCCGTAATTAATTTTAGAACATTTCAGTCCGTCGCACGTTTTCGAGTCGGGGTTTCGTCGGATACTACTTATAGAGTTTAGGCTTGGGAAGATAGCGAGCGGACATAGGCGTCATCATCTATTGTTAACCTAGACCGTGGCTCGTCGGGCGTAGTATTTTTTCAAGAACCGGCCGTTTATTGGCCTGAAGTGTCTTTCGCCATGCATATTCATGAGCAAGTAAGCCCCACCCTGGTAGACTTTGTCTATGATGTACGGGTCTTCATAGTTCAGCTCGAATTTCCCCCGTTTGGCATGATTGGGGATCATAGGTCTCTTGACCACTAGCACGAGTTCGTCTTGGAGGAACGTTCTCGGCCTAGTCTATCTCTCGTATGAGCGCGTCATTTTTGCTTTGTAAGCTTCCAAGTTTTGCTGCGCCATAAGCCAGGTTTCGTCGAGGGCATCAAGTTCCTCAAGCCGAAGATGAGCATTCTCTCGTCCGTTAGCTCGTAATGAACTGCCACTCGTAAGGAGGGTAGTTCTATCTCCAAGGGGAGTACTACTTCAGTGCCGAATACCAATGCATACGGCGTTGTGTTTGTAGCCGTTTTGAACGTGGTTCGATATGCCCAGAGAGCTTCATGCAGTCTCTCGTACCAGTCCTTCTTATTTCGAGACACCATTTTCTTTATGATCTTCGTTAAGGTCTTGTTGAAAGCCTTAGCTAGACCATTAGCTCGAGAATTATAGACCGAAGAGTATCTTCAGTCTATATTATGCTGCTGTGCGAAGCGGCTGATTTTATGGCTTCTGTAGGCCGGCCCATTATCGGAGATAATCCGTCGCGGAGTGCCGAACCGATAGATGACGTGTGTCTTGAAGAAATAAAGGATATTCTCCGTCTTCACTTCTCTTAGTGTTACTGCTTCTGCCCACTTGGAGAAGTAATCAGTTGTCGCCAGTATGAACCGATGGCCTCTGGACGATACTGGTTCAATGGGCCCGATTATGTCAGTTCCCCGCATTTCGAACGGCCTGCTAGCCACCGTTGGATGTAGAGGATTTGGATGCTGGTGGATAAAGTCCCCATGAATCTGGCACGAGTGGTACTGCTTCACGTATTCGAGGCGGTCTTGGATCATTGTGGGCCAATAGTAGCCCATCCTTTTGATCTTCATTTTCATCTTCGGCCCGGCTTGGTGAGAACCGTAGAGTCCGTCGTGAGTTTCTTGGATGACCTTCCTTGCTTCTTCAGGTCCCAGGCATTTTAGCCATAGAGAATCAAATGATCTCTTATATAGAGTGTCATTGACGAAGACGAAGGATAGAGCTCGTTTTATGAGCTGATGTCTTGAGGACGCATCTTCAGGTGTTCGACGGGATTTGAAGTAGTCTATAAAGACTTCTCTCCAATCCTAGACCTTTTTCCTGGTCCTCTATCTGTATGGCCGCTTGTTTGGTCGCTTCCTTTTCTTCAAACGACTCCGGAGATATTTCTGCCGGTACGAGAACCCGACGACTTTGCACAACGATCCTCACGTCATCGAGGTTTTCGTCAGCCAGTTCTTTAGCAAGTTTGGCTAACGCATCTACTTTGCTATTTTCCGCACGCGGTATGCTTTCCAGGGCGTAGGCAGGGATTTGAATCAGCAATTGTTGCACTCTCTTGTCGTACTTCACCAACTCTGGTTTGCACGTTTGATAATCGCCGTTTACTTGGCTAACGACCAGCTGGGAGTTTTCGTATATGAGGAGGTTTTCGATCCCCATGTCGACATCGATCTCAAGTCCTGCTATCAAAGCTTCATATTCGGTTTCATTGTTTGTCCTCGGCTCTGTTAGGGGAAAGGCAAAGCGCATTATCCCTCTGTAAGTATACGGTAGCGCCCCGGCCGTCTGTCCGAGGCCAAAATGCAGAAACGAAAACTTTTTCAAAAACTTGAAACCGGCGCTATCGTACACTATAAACCCGGATCGAACCATTAACCTACAACTAGCAAACTAGAGAAGGGTTGGAAAAGCTATACCGATCGATCCGTGTCCTTCGGTCTTTGGCCACCATCCCAAGCTCCTCGCGGCATCTCCGATCTCGATCTCCTCGTCGGAAAAGGGCACCACATCATAGAGTCCTTTTACGGGCTCCCGCTTCATCCGAAGCAACTCGGGCACGAAGTTCGCTAGTCGACGTGTCCAAGGTGATGTAGAGAATGTGTGTGGTCACTTTGTCTCTTGCATCCATTGATTCTCAACGCATGAGAGTGTATGGATGGAGGTTGAAGATGAAGCCATTGGAGGAAAGGGTGAGCTAGAGGAGGAGGAAGAAGAAGAGGCTTTTCTTTCTTGTGTTGTATGATAAAAATGAGAGAGTGAGAAAGAAATAATACAAGAGCCAACCCTTACCATGGCTGCCTTCTCTCTCTTCCTCTCATTTCAACTCACAAATCAATTACATAATGTGATATTAGCACAAGAAAAAAGACCATGAGTCACTAAGCATGTCCATGTCACAATTAATGCACCTCATCATGATTTAAGCTCACTATTTCCACCAAAGTAAACATTAACCCAAATATTTACGACAATAAAAAGATACGGCAACATCTAAAGTAAACTCGTGATGGATCACAAGGATACCCCTCAACTGTATATACATACCTGTATCCGCATTCCTACTGAATGCGAATGCGATGAGACTAAAGTAATCCAACAAATCTAATACTAGGATCCGGCTTAAACCAAAGCCCACTAGTATGATCCGCCCGATCATGATCCGTGCACTGCTGCACGTATATGATCGAACCCTGCCATATATCATACGACCTCTACAACGTTTCGCCCGAAACTTGAGAAACTGTCTGTGGGGGACTCTAAAGACTCGTCAATACTTTGGCTGTGAATTTAACCACTAGCACGTCAGTGATGCTAGCTAGACGTAACGGGCTACCAGGTATTGACCAAAAGGGAGGTCGATGAGCGAACTCATCCTGACACCCTACTGAGCCTGTCAGTGACAATATCCGTACAGTCCGGTCCGTTCGTCTATGAGCATCGCATGTCGGGCCTAGGGGGTTGGTAAAAGTTAGACCCCCAAAAGCGGTACAAGTCGTGTTGGAGTGTAGCCCAGAACACCCTGAGATATTACTGGAATACCTACCAGTAAATCTCATGCCTTGGCCAAGGACTTCGTGTAATGGCTCTCCTAGACACAGCGCGATCTCACCCCCAATACCGGGAGAGACGAAACCCCTGCCGATCCGCTCACTGCCTCCATGTGACTCGGGACTGTACCCAACTAAAACCTGTTTGCACGACTCTTTTGAGCCGTGGTAGGGTAGTAATCAAAGCACAGTGGCAACTCACACGAGACAAATGACGATCTCAGGTCGATGAACTAACCTGTACACATGTCACCAGGGTACTGCTATCTGACATCAGGTATAATACCAACTAGTATGTTCCCGTCGAGTCCTGTCCGGTGTACTCATAACCCGATGAGCACCTGTATACGTCTTAGGTGAACCAACTGACACCAATGGCTTGTGAGACCAGCCACCGCCCCTCGTCGGGGTCTCGATCGTATACACTAGTCTACTAAT
The DNA here is from genome assembly GCA_030015575.1 of Agapanthus africanus. Lineage (NCBI taxonomy): Eukaryota > Viridiplantae > Streptophyta > Magnoliopsida > Asparagales > Amaryllidaceae > Agapanthus > Agapanthus africanus. Next base: position 921,095,276 of record JASDDO010000019.1, read on the forward strand.
GGAGTATCGATGCCCCAGTCTCGAAACTCCCACGACTAGGGACCTTTTAAGGATGTGCTTATAGACCCCAGCTCCCACGTATATGATCGCCATCATACTGCTGGTAGTCAAGCAAAAATCCCAAGGGCTCTATCAATGTGTAATAGCGACCTGTAAGGTCACCTAAAGCAGTACACGATGATAAAGTTAAACCAGATAGCATACTATCATCTTGAGTAAGACTGTCCTACCGGTATAGGTCATCCCTCAATCATTGCAATCACGTGCCTGTGATCCAATAATTGACTCTGAGGGCACTATATCCAACAATCTCCCACTTGCACTCAAGGATAATTATTGCGATGTCGTATACTCACAGCCCGTGTGATACTGAACACCCAACTCCTCTACTAATCAGTCTCACAAAGCCCGGTTGTGAAACTACTGCGTTCGAGGAATAGCCTCAGTGAGTGGATCCGCCCTGATGTTTCTTTCTATGTCTCTCTTAATCTCAAGTTCGCGGAGAAAGCCATCTCCCGAAATGAGCAATACCTGTCTTAGAATATGTCTGGATATCTGATGGGACCCAGTTCATAAATGAACTCCAAATCCAAAACTTCTTAGACTGTATCGTCAACTGAATTTAATCAGTATCCTGCGCCATGCCTCCCTCCGAATCCGCTTGGACCACCTGTCCAAATTACTGCCCCTCGTCAGAGGGAAAACTATAACTTTGACAGTCACTCTGTCATCCAGGTCACCTTGGAAGCCTGGAATGATAACTGTCTCCCGAAGGAGGATGTCGTTATCATATCCCTAGAACATCCACTTATGTTCCAAAACTGCTTCCGAATGTTTCTCCAGGATAGGATTAATATCAACTTATTGCATCTAGTACAAAAACAACATCTGGTGTGGTACTTGACATCTCATGATTGACTCAATTGCCTAAGCAAGTGCTATGTCAATCATGCACATCCCTCTCCTCTTTAGTCTGTAAGACACCTTTAGAGAGCGTGACTCCATCACCTGCAGGTATACCACCATGGCAGGAGTCGTCCATTCTAAAACACCTGTAGAATGCTGTCTAAGTATCCTGATTGGGAAACTACCCAAATCTAGATCTAAAACCATAGATCTAGTAACCAGAATGTCTGATAATATATCTATATCCTATGTGGAGAAACCACTGTGTGACAACCAAAATATAACCGATCGTAGTATAGGAATTTCACTTCCTACTCTGTGTATGTCATCCAAATACCAGGACATCACACACTACTATCTTCTTAACAGATCCATCCCCTATTCTGATGAAGTCAAATCTATGACTGTCACATCAGAAGTAGATGATCTATCTCCGCTATATCCGCTTTAGTCTATAAATAGACATAAGCCACTTGTCCACTATGCTTCCGCTGCTCCCACTGACTACGACAACCTTCTGGCAGAATAATATACACGTGCACTTCTAAAGCCAGTTCAGAAGGCGCTATACTCATCCTCCTGCCGGGTCTCATAGCCTGGAACAACAGTAGTGTCAAGTTTGGGTAAACAAGAACCTCCCTGTCTCTATCCTTGATGCTACTGGAGTACCTCTCGGGTGCCTGAGGTTACCCACCATATCTGCGGAGTGGCTAATGGAGTGTCAAACCAGATTGAGTCTTTAGGTTAATATCAAATTTTCAGTAATCATTTGCGGTTCTGGAATCACTTCCAGTTCTACCATACTCCCACTTCTGTTTTCTGAAAAAGTCCATTTTATTAAAACTGTGACGAGTCAAGAACAATAGCACTATTGATCTTCCAGATGGTAGAAAGTTAACCCTCGTCATAGCCCGGGTCAACCCACAAACAGCCATTACAGAAACGTGCCTTAAGTTATCCAGAGTCTGGTTTTAAGCATAAGCCGGACAACTCTCCGTACCTTAACATCATCAAGATATGAACCGTTATATATCCAATATAGAAATAGAGGCACTAATTTAATTGGAACCAGATTCAAATCATGCAGCTGTCTCCAGTGCATATCAACTAAATGGAAAGAGGTCGATCAGCATTACTCAACTTAGGAGTGCTTCCAATTATGAGTAACCTGAAAGAGAAGTAAGTTCTCTTAATCATTACTATTAACTGAATACCATACACAAGTATCTACATTTTCGATCACCTTGAAAAATCCTGATACTTGCAACGCCTGGTTCTCTACTTTATTCTTATACCTATAACTTCTCAAAACTTAGACCTTGTATTTCTACGAAACACATGTCTAAGAACTAGAGAAGTCACAAGTAAACAGAATATAGTACGAGTACCAACCCCTCTGTCCTCATAGACACTGGACAAAATACAATACTCTGTATAAGTCCCCTGAGTCTAATAACTCATTCCCTATGTGTCGTAGGTTGAAAACTGTACTTATGGTTAAGAAGAATTACACCGTTGTTTAATACTCCTTGCCTAACCATCCACTGATATAGGTAAATGTCATGGACATAATTTCAAAAACTTATATCTCACTTTATAAAAATAAACGTACAGATATATCAATTTGAAATTGGTGCATAATAACGAATATTCAAAACCAAATATTTGCCGTCCGGCAAACAGCCCAGGCGATTTCCTCAAATATCACCAATTACAACGAATCCCGATATAATGAGGATGATCACCCAATTCCCAATAACTTACTCCCACTCATCATCTGTAAAACCATACAGATGTGAGAATCAAAGCTGGTAAATACATACCCTGGAGTAAATACTAATTGGGAAATCAGTTTTCTATTAACAATACACAGTGAAACTGAAACATGTAAATGTTTCGAAGGGGTATCCGGGTAATCTTAGTAATGCCTCTTCCATTATCAGATTCACAACGGTAACCGTATATTTCTTTGCCATCTCTCCAAATCCCTTTATATGTCTTTAATCATTACCTTCCGTACACCATCGTTAGGCTAAATAGTTTTCTTCCTTCCCTACCGTTCGGCACCAGCCTATGGTTTGGAAGAAAACTATCTAATAAGCGTAATAGGTGTACTGTCCTAATACTAGGAGCACTCGCAATGCGAGAGAAGGTAAAGATAAAAGACAACTGAATAAACCTTATTCTATTTCTCCTGAACCAGAATCCATCCCCGAACTGGAACAAGTCCTTTCGAGTTCGTATATAACCATACGATGGAGTATCCAATAAACTGTGGATCTTCGTAGTGATACGGGGTGTTTTAGAGAAATACAAAGGTGAAGTAGGAGTGGCGATGAAATACTTGGTTTGGTCGTGAATAACAGTCGCAATTTACTTTGCCCTCTTTCTAATCTCTTTATTTATCTTAACTTATTACCTTCTGTACACTATCGTTAGGCTAATTGGTTTTCTTCATTCCCTACCGTTCGGCACCTGCCTATGGTTTGGAAGAAGACTATCCAATTAGCGTAATAGGTGTACTTTCCTAATTCAAGGAGCACTCGCAACCTGAGAGAAGGTAAAATGAAAATGCAACTGAATAGTCCTATTCATTTTCCCCAGAACCGGAAACCATCCTCGAATCTGGAACAAGATCCTTCGAGTTTGTATATAACCATACGATGGTTTTATCCAATTGAAGTGGATGTTCGTAGTAATACGGGGTGTTCTGGAGAAAAGGGTAAAAGTAGGAGTGGTAATGAGGTATGCAACTCAGACAATCCAAAAGCCAGTGTTTAAGAAGGTTCGGTCAACTTAGTCACTGAGTCATAGTCTAGGGTCGGGTCATGGTCGCTGCCAAAGAGAGAGAGAAAAGAAACACTCTGCGTGCACTCTAACCTAGATCAGAATGGTTACCAATTTATCAAATCAGGAAACCTCCCACTATATCCTCAAATTCTCCTCCAAACCTGAAAGAAGAATTAGTCGGGATCACCCGAGAAGTAAACCAACCCATCAGTGGGAATCGGGATCCAACTATCATCGCATGATAACGTGATGGAATCCACACACGTTATCACACTCCAGAAGGTATGCGCATATCTGGCAAGTTTCAGTTTCTTTAGAAACTCCCAATGTGATTTTTACCCCATGCTCTTATGACCTTGACGAAGGCCAACAAATTATAAGTCACATGTCAAGTTCTACCCGTCATTGTCCAGATTAATTTGAACCCACCCGTACAAGCCCTTGACGAAGGCCAAAAAGGCTGTACGACTGTCCCAAACCAACGCATCTATTTATGCAGCAGAAAGGTAACAAGCGGCTACCATACACTATGCCTTGACGAAGGCCAACAAACATAGCATGAATACTAAATGCTACCCGTCTGAAATGACGGAGGGCTACGAATGGTTTTTGGCGAAAAACCTTTAACGTAATGAACTTGATATCGTTGAAGGAACCGGATAGCTTTTTATAAATATATAGTGGCGAAAACCTTTGCTAAAGAGGTCACTCCCGGTGAAGGGATCTCGGCTCTTTCCCCGTAGAATGAGGTGCAGGATATTCCAACTGAATACCACGATGCAAAGCAAAATGGCAATCGGCTATAGTGAAGTTATTACCCTGACTCAAACTTTTGTCCAAGGAGTCACTCCCGGTGAAGGGATCTCGGCCCTTGCCTCGTCGACTGAGATGCTGGATATTCATAACCGAATACCACTGTGCAAAACAAAAGAGAACGTCCTTGCAATAACAGCTTTTTGAAAAATGTTCCAACAACATCATACAGGTTTGTTTAGCTTGCATTAATCCGAATCAACACAGTCCTATCAATTGATCACACTAATAAAGAACGAAAATACGATGTACGTATATACCATCAGCATTCGCCACTGGGTCCCGTCATCACCCGTTAGGTTACTTAACTAACGACAGAGCGGGGACTGGACTAGCGCGGGTGTAAAACATATACAACATCTACTAGTATATATATATATATATATATATATATATATCAATATATAATAATCGCTCAAAGCGTGATAAAATGCAATATCACAGAAATTTAATAAGCATCACAGAACAATACAGATAGTCTGGGATCCCCGGGTTTCATAGAGCCGCTACTGAAACCCGACGTTCCCCTGGTCGTGTGGATAGCCTGTGTAATGAAATCCTAGACCCCTACGGGTGCGGCAAGTTACCCGCCAAAACCTGAAGCGAGGCAGCCCCCTTCAACAAAGTGAATGGACCACCAACTACTTCACGGAATCCGGTAAACTGAGCACCCCTCCTTAGGTCATCCTATACCCCCTACGAGTGCGGCGAATAGTCCGCCAATTCTAGAGTGAAGCCCCCTCCGTCTCAAAGCCATGAGATGCGGGCCCGTTGCCCTCTAGAACCCGGCTATCCGTGCACCCCACCGCGGGGTAATCCTAATACAGAAAGTAAAATATATACAACGGGTCCATCGACCTCAGCCCGGTCGTGCCCCAAAAGAATAATATACAAACAGGCAGTGACGGCAGTCCACATGTCGGACGCTCGCCCCGCAATATCAAATGTACAAATAATACCAAACTGTACTACCATTGCATCCAGGCTATCCACCACGACAAATCCGCAATATCACAGCACAACACAGAACATCAACGTGAATGTCATGTTCACAAATCTGTCTAAAAGAGCTATAGCAATTAGACGAGATTTACTGATCAAATGACATTCACGGTCGCAGATATAAAGTAAGCACCGTGAACTAATATATTTAAAATTTTCGATCGACAAAATTTCCCGAAGTGGGCCCCGAGCAAAAATCCAGCACTCAAAATAATCTGGGCCAAAAATAAAAATACCAGAAACCCCAATTCCAAGTCAGAGACCACGGCAGAAAATTTGGTGCAGTGTTGCTACAGTACTGCGGCGGAACCGCAGCTAAAACGTGGGTAAGGTCGCGGTTCCACGGCGCTACAGTGATATCTGCCTACAAATTTTCTGCAGTGTTCTTAGAAAAGCCTGCCTATTTTTCTGCAATACTCAAAATAAATTTTCGACGACAAAAAAAATTCGACAGAAACTGCTAAAATGGAATCGCGGTTTTGGAAAATTCGGCCGATCGATATTTTAAATACGTTAGAACAAGCTAGTAAAGGTTAATGGCGTGGCTCTGATACCATGTAAGTATACGATAGCGCCCCGGCCGTCTATCCGAGGCCAAAATGCGGAAACGAAAACTTTTTCAAAAACTTGAAACCGGCGCTATCGTACACTATAAAGCGGGATCGAACCATTAACCTACAACTAACAAACTAGAGAAAGGTTGGAAATGTAGGTCAGGCAGCCACGGGACCCCATTGGATGGGGTGGCTGCTCCTAGGCACTCTCAAGAGGTCTCACAAGGCATCAACCATGCCAATTTCAAAATTTACGGTGCCAAGAAACCCTAGACTACGGATCGTTAACTAGAAATCTAGGCGACCAAAGCAACTAGTTTACAACTAAACTAAAAGAACGGAAATACAACCTTTGTAGATCCGTTTCTCCACCTCCATAGCTCCATGATGAAGTCCTCTCCGCTGTCCAAATCGAACCATGACTCTAGCATCGGCTTCAATGGAGAAAAAGCGGGCTAGGTCATCGACGACGATGCCGAAGATGATCTACGTCGAGGCATCACTAGATCAAGCTCGACCTTCACCAAGCCATGAAAACTTGTGAAGGAAACACCCTATACTACTTGGCAAGAGGTAGAGGATGAAGAAATAGGAAGTGGGTTCACTTTAGAATTGGATTTCTCACTCATTTTCATCAATCACCATTGATGGAATCAAGGTTCTTCATCTTGAAGAAGAAGAAGAAGAAGATGATCATATTATGATAAGTATATCTAAAATGAATAATAAAATCAATACTTATCATATGCTAACCTTAGTTAGGTGTAGAGAATAGACTAGGGTTAAGTGGAATGGTTAGGGTTAAGCATGAGACAAAATGGTCGCTAAATCAAAGCTTCATGAAGCTTCATAATACAAACAAAGTTAGCAACCATTTTTCTCTTTATGCTTTTCATTTTCCATAAAGAATAAATCAATAAATAAATGAATAAGAAAATGAAAGGAAAACCCTAACCATTACACAACCATGGTTTAATCTTTACACATGCTCAAGTTAGCGTGTATCATCAAACATGATACAAACTTGTGTACGAAAGTATATCACATATACAATGTGCACAATCCAAGTGAGAAAATCCATTTAAAGTGAACCAATACTAGTTAATGCAAAGTAATATATCAAATATATAATTATGCATCAAATCATTAAATCAACACTTGATTCAATGATCCGGTCATATCGCATACAACCGACTAATATCCAATGTATCGGCTTATCGAATCAACCCTTGATTCGATAACCAGGTTATATCGCATACAACCAATCGAAACATTCATCGCGAGAATAGAATACGGTATCATATACACGCATTATTCTCGGTCCCGCACATATCTCATATGCGCTCCTATTTCGTTTCGCTTGAGCCAGGAAACCTCTGTGTAGGACTCTAAAGACTCGTCAATACGCCGGCAGCAGATGATGATCATATCAATCACCCACAAGCCGCAAGCGGTCTGCTAAATGTAACGGCCACCCGGGTATTGAGCGATGAGAAGATCGACAAGCAAGCCCGCTCACACTCCTATGAATCCAACCAGTAACACTTACCGTACAGTTCGGTCTGATCGTCTGATATGTCGTATATCTCGCCTAGGGGTGGTAAACGTCAGACCCCAATAGCTCGATAAGTCGTGTCGATATGAGGTCTATAACAATTCGAGAAACTACAGGTAACACTTACCAGTAAATCTCAGCAACTCTGGCCAGGGATTTCCGGTTATAGCCAATCGAACACAGCGCAACATCAACTCCCTATACCGGGAGAGACGAATCCCCTCCTATCGCTCATTGCCTCCATGTGATTCGGGACTGTACCCAAAAACCACCGTTTTGAACGCCCTCTTGGACGTGGTAAGATGGAAATCAAAGCACAGTGGGAACCACACAAGACTCTATGACGATCTCGGGTCAACAGACTACTCTGTACCAGTGTCACCAGAGAACTGCCATCTGACGTAAGGTATAATACCATCTGGGAGTTCTCGGCGAGTCCGTCCAGTGTACCCAGTCTCCACTGAGCACCCGTATATCATCTCTGATGTCAAACACCAATGGATATGGGATCATCCATCGCCCATCTGTATGGGTCGAGAAGGTATACGCTAGTCTACTCTGGTATATCGATGCCCCGTCTCGATATACCCACGACTAGGGACTTTAAAGGATGTACTTATAGACTACCATGTCCCCACTAGTATGATCCGCATCACAGTCCAGGTAGTCAAGCACACATCCTAAGGGCTTTACCAACATGTAACAGAGAGACAATTAGTATACACGTTAAGGTAAAGATCAACCAGATAGCATACTATCATGTCGAGCAAGAAAGTCCTCCCTATATGTCCAAGCATCCACTACAATATACATCCTATGTATAGTAATGGCCTCTAGGGCATACATATAACTAACAATCTCCCACTTGCACTAGGGCCATCTGATAGCAGTGGTTGTAGTATCTCATACTCAACCATCCCATAAAAGTCTCTCTCTGGGAAAAGGCCTTTGTGAGTGGATCCGCCGTGTTGTCCTCTGAGTCTACTCTCCAAACCTCGATCTCCCTGGAGATCAACCATCTCCATGATCAGGTGACACTGCCTTAGAATATGTCTGGATCACTGATGGGACGGACGTTCCTTGGCATAAGCCACAACTCCATTGTCACACAATGGTAGGAATTAAGTTCATCTCATGAACCAATATACACCCAGACAGCCTCTTTGGTAGCATCTTAAGTAGCGATGTATCCAGCCTTAATCGTCTAGTTAGCCACGGTATCTAGCTTGGAACTCTTCCAACATACCGTCCCTTTACTGAGGGTAAAGACAATGCCTGTGACTGACATTCAGTCGTCCTTATCACTCTGGAACCTTTCCAGTGATTCTCCCCAGAATCAATTGATACCATCTCACTACATCTAGTGAGAATCCTAACATCCATTTAGATCTATCTCATAGATCCAAAATTCAGGATTTAGGAGGTATCACTTTGATCCTATATGGAGAATCATTGTGATAAGCGGAGATTGACCGAGCGTAGCATAGAAAACTCCTTACTTATCAAGAGTATGTCATCCACGTACTCTACGAGGATCATCACCATACTTCCTACTACCTTTTTGTTTATACAAGGTTCATCTACCATTTTTGATGATATCAAACTCTTTGACTAACACATCAAAACAGATGTTCCAACTCCGCGATACCTGCTTTATCCTATAAAACATCTTGTACACGTTTCCGCTGCTCCCACTGTTTACGAAGCCCTCTGACTGTGTACTTACAGACGCTCTCTTCTAAAACATCATTTAGAAAAGTAGTCATGGCACTCAACCGCCAGATATCGTAGTCATGGTATGTAGCCGTGGCAAGTAGGATCTGGATGGACTTAAGCATAGCCACTTGAAAAGGTTTCATCATAATCCACGCCTGGTCGATGACGAAAATCTTTAACAAGTCTAGCTTTGAAAGTCTCAACTTTTCCATATACACCAAGTAATCTTCTCAAGATCTACTTGCTCCTGATGGGGATTTAACCCTTCAGATATAGCAACCAAAGTCCATACTTTGTTGGTGTACATGGATTCCATTTCAGATCGCTAAGCATCCAGCCATTCTTACAGAGTCCTACTCCTGATGGCCAGCTCGAAACTAGTTGGGTCATCATCTCATGATGCAATCCTCGCTCCCACTGTCATAGAGAAACCGAAGTATCTCTCAGGTGGGTGAGGAACCCTACTAGATCGGCGGAGAGGCTGAGGTTCGTTGGAATCTACTGAATCCTTTGGTTCTATCAAATCATCAGCTGCAATCTGTATAGCTGGAACATTTCCAGTTCTACATAACAGACCTTGCCTCGAGCTTGTCCGGATTTTGCTTTTAGATATAGGCCGGTCAACCCCAAATCTTAACTAGCTTAAGACATGGGCTCTTCCCTTTCCATATCATATATGAAGTGGTAGGCAACTGATTTGATTTGAACCCTATTCAATTAGGTATGCAGCTTCTCAAGTGCATAACTCCCAAAAGGAAATAGGTAACTCAGTAGTACTCATCATAGAGCACACCTTATCATATAGGGTGTGATTGCTCCACCCCGATATACCATCGTGCTATGGTGTATACGGAGGAGTAATGCTGAGAGAGAATCACATTCTCCTTTAGAATAGTCCAGGCGTGCTCAAGTATTTTCCTCCTTGATCACATCAAAGGACATAATACTTATACCCGTGTTGGTTCTCTACTTCTAACTTATATTCTGTGAATATCTTAAAAGGTTCGGACTTGTGTCTCAACAGGAACATATGTCTGAATCTTAAGAGATTATCAGAGAATGTAATGAAGTATAAAGAACCGGTCTTGGCAAGTGTAGACAGGGGACCTACATACATCAACATGTATCATCCCAAGAGTTCACTAACTCTTTCTCTGTTTCCATTAAACGGAGCTATGGTCATCTTATCTCTGTGACATGACTGGCAAGTTTCACAAGATGTAAATTCAAACTGATTTAAATATGCATCTTCATGTAACTTCAGCTAGTCGGGTCGCATTGATATGACCTAGTCTACAATGCCTCAAGTAGGATTCGTTCATTTCTGAACTCTTCCTCTTGTGTGTGTTCCGTATACATAAGAACTGTAGTTTGATTTAGAAGATCAATGCTTTTAGATACGTGCCTGAACCGATCAACTTTTGATATAGGAAATGTTCAAAACATTATCCAACAATACAAAATTTTATCATTTCTTTACTAATAAAGAGACTGATATGATTTTGTATATCGGGTTCGGTATCTAATAACATTCGTTCAGAATCAATGTATTTGGAATACTGGGTGACAGTGACCAACAGACTTGGCTGCAACACTTGCCCCGTTTTCTGTCTCATGAAACTTATCACCCGTTCTCAGTTCTCTACCTAGCTGTAGCCCTATGTAACAGATTACATATCTGGGATCCTGATCTGGTATCACATACCCAGGATGCGGAGGATACTGAGAAACAGTTCTTTGTAATGAACACACCCGAAGATGATACATCAGCATGCACTCTCTTCGTTTGGGCGGCACGGGAATTCTGGTAATCCCCAATTTCCTGCTCTGTCTTATAACAATTATAAGTTGGAGCGCGACCAACGTTCCACAGCTCAGTATAACAAGCGGGTTCGGTCAATATTCCGTATTATTATCTTGATTAAGGCGTGATATGGTCGCTACCTGGAGAGAGAGAGAAGAAAACACTCAGCGTGCGCTCTTGCAAGAATAGATTGGTTATTATTTTATCTAATCAGGATGGCTCCCACTGCTTTTTATCAAATCTTCCTTCAAACCCTAAAAGGAAAGACTAGCCGGGATTAATTACACACTACAAGTTCGCCAATCTTTCAGCCAGGCCAGTGTCGGTACTTTGAGAGAGGCCCCCCGTGCTTTCGCACGAACCTAATTACTGTAAACCTCGTTTTCCCAGAGGCGTAACCTCGTTAACACTTTTCTAGACACCTACTTGATTGGCTAATTGTAATGTGTAAAACTCTCCCAGGAGTAACTCTTACTCGCAGCGGGTATCGGGATCCAACTATCTCATAGAAGGTACGCAATCTCATTGCAAATTTCAACACTTGAAATTCCCGATAATATTTTGCCCCTAGCATCCTATGACCTTGACAGAGGTCAACAAACCATAGGCTGCTAGTCAAGTTCAACCCGTCATTTCCTGATTGAAGTAAACCCACCCGCACGACCCCCTTAACAGAGGTCAACAAGGTCGCACGACTACCCTAAATCAATCACATCATATGCTAAAGCAGATAAATACTAGTTAGCTACCGTACACTACGCCTTGACGAATGCCAAACTACCGCAGCACGAATACTAACTAGTACTTATCTGAAATGACGGAGGGCTACGACAGGTTTTTCTGAAAACCTATTGCGTAATGAACTTGATATCGTTGTAGAATCAAATGATTTTAAAATGGAGTGCTTTTGAGGCTTTTGTAGTTTTGCTAAAGGAGTCACTCCCGGTGAAGGGATCGTCGGTCCTTTCCTCTTCGAATGAGGTGCTGGATATATCATATATATCACTGTGCAAAGCAAAACTCTTAAAAGCAATCAAAAGACAAACCGAGTGTGTAGCATCTGCCAGTTATTGCTAAAGGAATCACTCCCGGTGAAGGGATCTCGGTCCTTTCCTCATCGAATAAGGTGCAGGATATATCATATATACCGCTGTGCAAAGCAAGAACTGTAGCTACCTGTTTTGTTTTGAAATTCGATTCTACAACATCTTTAGGTTTCTTTTATTTCATTAATCACATTAATGAAGTCCCATCATTTAAATTACCTAAACATCACAGATAAATACGACGTACACTTATGCCATCCGCATTCGCCTCGATGTCCCCTCGTGCACCGTTAGGTTAGGTAACTAACGGCAGAGCGGGGCAGGGCTAGCACGGGTGTAAAACATAAGTAACGTCTATATAATATATCATATATACTATATACAGTATCCATCACAGAACATCACATGATCACATCACAGATATCGCAGCAGAAGAATCATATGAAATATTGGATATACTAGGACGTCCGTGTTTTTAATACGAGCCAGTATAAAACACGGATTCCACGGTCGCGATGAATAGCCAAACCCACACCCCTAGACCCCTACGAGAGCGGCAAGCAACCCTACCAATTCTGGAGTTAGGAGACCCGGACTCGACTCCTCGACTTGGTCTCCCACTGGACCCCAGAACCCGGTTACTTGTGCTCCCCTCCTTGGGTCTATCCTAGTGCGGAAAAGTAAATAATATACAAAGGGTGACATCTTCCGCAACCTGGAAGTGCCCCAATAAAAGAATATTACATACAAGTTTTTACATGAATGAAAATGAAAAACACTCATCTCACATAAAAAACCCCGGCTATTCAAACACGACGATCCAATATAACATATCCAGCAACACATAACATCACATGTCATCAACGTAAGTAAATATGCGCATCCCAATTGTCGTTGACATATAGCAACGAAACCGGCGATATCACATATTACACTTACGGTCACAAAAAAGAAAGTGTAAAACTACAACAGTTGGAATCCGCAACCTCTTTAGACATCGCATGCCTAATCAAATGAATTACTTAGACATCGCATGCCTAACAATTATAAACCCCGCATTTTAGTCTCATTATCGAAAACACTTTTCAATATCAAGTCGGGCAATTCAACAAGATTCCCGACATGCTGATCGAATGCTCGTCGCAAACTTTAGTAGGCGGCCGCACCCCCGATACCGTCGACGAAGTGCACCAAGGCGGAACACCGCTACCGCGAGCACCCGAACGGATGCTTTCGGCGACGGGGTTCTCCTACAGTCACTTGGTCGGGGCTATGGAGCGAGGCTGTCTATTAAGTTTACCCGGCGAGTATCCGCGTACGCTACGTGATTGCGACGGACTTTTGATCACATCAAAATTCTGTGGCAACCGATCAAGTGAGACTAAAGTGCTATGTTTATAACATTCATACAGTTATCTCATAACTTCTTGTGAATTCCAATTATTGTATCCCATTCCGGATAAATAGAAAATGTAAAACTTTCTGATCGAACAATCGAACACCCAAGTTTTCCCGACACAGATCAACACATGAAACAAGTCTAAAAACATTCAGTTCGTACCTCAGTACCAACGGTCCAGCCGTAGAAGGGTCAAGCCAACGCCTCACATGTGGCACGCCGTACTGCCCCAAACCCGAAGGTTCAAAGGGCAGTTCAAGACGGTCACATAATCGAGTTAAGGTTTGTTGTCTTCTAGAGGGTCCATCGCGTTACTTGCACTACTTAGAACGTCTTTAAACCACGGAAAAATCCAACACTTGGAAATTTCCCGACAGGGGAAAAATTGGGTATTTATATCCGGTCGAACCTTTTTAACATATTCATAAATATCCGGAAAGCCACATAGACACAGTCAGACAATCCGATCGAAACACCGAGTCCCCAATACAACCCAGAATACTCAACTCTTTTTTCAGAATTAAAAATATGCATAAAAACCAGCAGGAATTTATAAGAATTACTGTGAAGTTCGATGACCTAATTCCATAAAAGTGCGGCGGAACTGCGGCATTAGCATGCTAATGCGGCGGTTCCGCGGCCCTTTTGTCTCTTCTCCCATTAAATTTTGCACTCTTCTTCAAGATGAAGAACCTTGATTCCATCAATGGTGATTGATGAAAATGAGTGAGAAATCCAATTCTAAAGTGAACCCACTTCCTATTTCTTCATCCTCTACCTCTTGCCAAGTAGTATAGGGTGTTTCCTTCACAAGTTTTCATGGCTTGGTGAAGGTGGAGCTTGATCTAGTGATGCCTCGACGTAGATCATCTTCGGCATCGTCGTCGATGACCTAGCCCGCTTTTTCTCCATTGAAGCCGATGCTAGAGTCATGGTTCGATTTGGACAGCGGAGAGGACTTCATCATGGAGCTATGGAGGTGGAGAAACGGATCTACAAAGGTTGTATTTCCGTTCTTTTAGTTTAGTTGTAAACTAGTTGCTTTGGTCGCCTAGATTTCTAGTTAACGATCCGTAGTCTAGGGTTTCTTGGCACCGTAAATTTTGAAATTGGCATGGTTGATGCCTTGTGAGACCTCTTGAGAGTGTCTAGGAACCCTATAGGAAAAGCTATACCGATCGATCCGTGTCCTTCGGTCTTTGGCCACCATCCCAAGCTCCTCACGGCATCTCCGATCTCGATCTCCTCGTCGGAAAAGGGCACCACATCATCGAGTCCTTTTACGAGCTCCCACTTCATCCGAAGCAACACGGGCACGAAGTTCTCTAGCCGACGTGTCCAAGGTGATATAGAGAATGTGTGTGATCACTTTGTCTCTTACATCTATTGATTCTCAACGCATGAGAGTGTATGGATGGAGGTTGAAGATGAAGCCATTGGAGGAAATGGTGAGCTAGAGGAGGAGGAAGAAGAAGAGGCTTTTCTTTCTTGTGTTGTATGATAAAAATGAGAGAGTGAGAAAGAAATAATACAAGAGCCAACCCTTACCATGGCTGCCCTTCTCTCTCTTCCTCTCATTTCAACTCACAAATCAATCACATAATGTGACATTAGCACAAGAAAAGAGACCATGAGTCACTAAGCATGTCCATGTCACAATTAATGCACCTCATCATGATTTAAGCTCACTATTTCCACCAAAGTAAACATTAACCCAAATATTTACGACAATAAAAAGATACAGCAACATCTAAAGTAAACTCGTGACGGATCACAAGGATACCCCTCGCCTGTATATACATACATGCATCCGCATTTCTACTGAATGCGAATGCGATGAGACTAAAGTAATCCAACAAATCTAATACTAGGATCCGGCTTAAACCAAAGCCCACTAGTATGATCCGCCCGATCATGATCCGTGCACTACTGCACGTATATGATCGAACCTTGCCATATATCATACGGCCTCTACAACGTTTCGCCCGAAACTTGAGAAACTGTCTGTGAGGGACTTTAAAGACTCGTCAATACTTTGGCTATGGATTTAACCACTAGCACGTCAGTGGTACTAGCTGTACGTAACGGGCTACCAGGTATTGACCAAAAGGGAGGTCGATGAGCGAACTCATCCTGACACCCTACCGAGCATGTCAGTGACAATATCCGTACATTCCGGTCCATTCATCTATGAGCATCGCATGTCGGGCCTAGGGGGTTGGTAAAAGTCAGACCCCCAAAAGCGGTACAAGTCGTGTCGGAGTGTAGCCCAGAACACCCTGAGATACTACTGGAATACCTACCGGTAAATCTCCTGTCTTGGCCAAGGACTTCATGTAATGGCTCTCCTAGACACAGCGCGATCTCACCCCCAATACCGGGAGAGACGAAACCCCTGCCAATCCGCTCACTGCCTCCATGTGGCTCGGGACTGTACCCAACTAAAACCTGTTTACACGACTCCTTTGAGCCGTGATAGGGTAGTAATCAAAGCACAGTGGGAACTCACACGAGACAAATGACGATCTCAGGTCGATGAACTAACCTGTACACATGTCACCAGGGAACTGCTATCTGACGTCAGGTATAATACCAACTTGCATGTTCCCGGTGAGTCATGTCCGGTGTACTCATAACCCAATAAGCACCTGTATACGTCTTAGGTGAACCAACTGACACCAATGGCTTGTGAGACCAGCCACCGCCCCTCGTCGGGGTCTCGATCGTATACACTAGTCTACAAATGGAGTATCGATGCCCCAGTCTCGAAACTCCCACGACTAGGGACCTTTTAAGGATGTGCTTATAGACCCCATCTCCCACGTATATGATCACCATCATATTGTTGGTAGTCAAGCAAAAATCCCAAGGGCTCTATCAATGTGTAATAGCGACCTGTAAGGTCACCTAAAGCAGTACACGATGATAAAATTAAACCAGATAGCATACTATCATCTTGAGTAAGACTGTCCTACCGGTATAGGTCCTCCCTCAATCATTGCAATCACGTGCCTGTGATCCAATAATTGACTCTGAGGGCACTATATCCGGTTGGGGTATTTCAATCCTTTCGCTCAATCGCCGACGTTTAGCTTTTTCATATACGGCGATTTCACACTCCTGATCAGCTTTGCTTTTCAGAAGAGATTCGTTCAGGAATACGTCAATCATCTCGTATGACGGTCCTAAGAGTTTCGGTTCGGGATCTGCCCCCAGTTTCTCTGTATCAGGAGCTTCTTCACCATCTACTGACGAGTGAGAGATCACGTGGCAGCTTGCCACATAATCTTCAGGTTTGTCTAACGAGTCTTCTCCCTCATCTTCATCGCCATCTCTATCTTCAAGGATGTGGTTGAGAAACTCTTGTAGTGTGACCAGGGTTCGCGCCTTCTGGTTATATTCCTCCAGCGCATCAATATGCTTTTGTAGGTCCGTGCGCTTGTCATCAGGCTGTGCGGGCTTCTTGGTCTTCTTCTTCTTCAAAGATTTTAACGGCTGGGCCTGAGCGTTTTGATTATCGCTACCAATTCTTGGAGTCAGGCGCGGCTTCAGCATTCCCTCAATGACCTCAGGTTCCAGCGGATTTTTCCACCTGATTGCCGGGCATGTTCGGAGATCCTTCAGCATTCTTTTCATCTTGGCTGAAAGAGCGACCTCCCATGGAGCTTCTTCTATAAAAGAGCATGATGCCCCCGGTGTGTCCCCCTTTTAAGAGCGTGCGGCTGAAGCGGGCTTACTTTCTAATTCTCGGACAATGCGAATTTGCCCTGTTGGTATTGGTCCTCAATCCAGCCTTTGAAGACGAAGCAATCTTCGATTGGATGGCCTACCACTTGGTGATAGGGGCAATAATTGGGATTATTGGTCTCACCGGGTTGCAATGGACGTTTTGGATCCGGAAAGGTGATAAGCCTGTTGCGCACCGCCAGCTCGAACAGCCTCCTCGTTTTATTCCGGGGAAACGAATAAGGGCACTTCAGTTTCTCATTAAAGAACCGCCGCCTATCGTCTTGGCGATCAGTTGGTTTTGGACCACTGGGCTGCTGCTGAGCATTGGCGACGAAGGTCGCTTTCCCTTTCCCCTTTTCGTCTCGAGATTCCATCTTCGAAGAAGATGGTCTTTGACCCATCTGATCCATTTGGGCCAGCTTGTCAATCAAGGCCTGGAAAGTAGTTGGCATGAAGAACATCATGAACTGGGATATGGTCGCCTGCGGATCAAGAGTACCCACGAACATGCCTACTGCAGGGGCTTCTTTGATGCGCTGCGCGCACTTCAACCATAGATTCCGCCACCGAATCGCGTACTGCATCCATGTTTCGCCTGGCTTCACTCTGGCGTTAATTAATGCGGTGATCGGGGTGCGCTCGCTGGCGCTTGCGAATTTTTGTGTAAACAGTAACTCCATTTCTGCAAATGTCTTAACGGAGTCATTCAGGAGCTCGGAGTACCATTCAAACGCTGTCTCCGACAAGCTGCCAACAAACTGGCGAAGCAGCAGTTTGTCGTCACCCCCAGTATTACCGCACAAGGCTCTGAATTGAGCAACGTGTTGGTGTGTATTTCCCGTCCCCTTATATACATGGAATTTAGGGATCGTATATCCCCGCGGGTACTTTATTTGATCGTACTAACCCGGATATGGTCGTCCAGTCTTAACAATTTGGCCGGCCGCTTCGCTCGCTTGATGAGCACGTATCTGTTGAGCGATATAGTCATCCAGGACGGCTTTGGAAATGGTCTATTCCTTGGGTGCTGAACAAGCCGGAAGAGGGTTCGATGTCTCTCCCCTATCGTCTTCAAGGATAATAGGAGGGTCTTCAGCTGGAGGATCCGGCTGTAACATCATCCCGCCCATGTCTTGGAATAAAAGCGCTATTCGTTTTATGTTGGCAGCTTGTTCCGCTGCCTCTTTGTCCTTTTTCTCGAGGATTCTGCGGAGGAACTCAGCATCAGTTTCTTGTTCATAACACTGCTCTGACGATGTTTCCGAGCTTTCTTTTGGCCCAGTGAGTACGGCCGTCTGTGTTAACATTTCCTGGAGTTTTTGCTGTTTCTCCTGGGCTTTTGTTACAGATCTAGTGAGTGGTCGATGATCCGTAAAGATACGGCTATTCTCTTTCCTGGATGCCATATAAACAATGTGCACCACCATGCCCCCAGACTTGGGGTGTTTAGATTCAGTGTTCTTAAGATTCGTCGCGGACATGGTGACTTTCTCCGGCCTCCTTCTTTTGTGGGCGGTCGAAGTTGAGGAAACCGTTGCAGCGGGTACCCAAATAGATGACATCTCCTGTGGTATGACAGGGTGGTCCTTCTCTTGCCGAACTTTCATCTTTTTCGGTTGGCGGGAGTAGTCTTGGTTGATTACCGAGACTTGGACCTGTCGCCAAACTTTAAGAATTTTAGAGGACAGCCGCTGAGGGGACTGCTCTGGCTTCACCTTTGTAGCGTTCTCCATAGGTGGAGGAGATATTTTTAGCACGGCCTTCGGAAAGTTCTTACGTACCCTCCTAAGTGGTTCAAAGCTGTTCCCAATTGGAACAGCAGCATCAATTTCCACCATCGGAGCTGGCGGAGTCAGACCAGAAGGAGAGCTGCCCCCAGCTTTCCTTACTCGGCACCAGTGACAACGGCGAGCATGTCGTGCTGACGGGACCGGCTCAGTTATGGGGGTGGCTTCGTCATGCCCCTGTTCTGGCGGAGGGTTGCTGCCGGCATTAGCCTCTTGAAAACTGACGTCCGTTGAGTGGGGATGGCCAATCTATCGAAGGCAGACTTTCACGCAGGGGGAGCAGTTTTGATGACTTCGTCTGGAACGGGAGCTGAAACGGTCAGTCTTGCAAAGACCGACTCCTTAGCACGGGAAGTCGCTCTGATGACTTCAGGAACAGGAATGACTATCCACTTTGGGATGGCCGCTTCAGGTATTGCGGGCTTCTTCACGGGTCCACTTGAGCTTTGGCCCAGTCTGTTGAAAACTGAGGCACTGGACTTGGACGACCCGTTGAGAGGGGCCGCGGTAGTTGTAAGCCGATCAAAGACCGACTTCTTCGGAGCTTCTTGCGACGACAATGGGGCATTGAAGCTCATTGGTGGGAGCATGGTCTTAAAGAATAACCCTGTGGTGGCTTACGTCACCTGGTCCACCGGCATCGTAAAAAAGGAGGCCGCTTGATGCCCATAGGTCACTCCTCCGGCGAGGACGGAGTGGGAGTTGTTGCAATTAGTGCAGTTTGAAGCCATTGATCTTCTGTTTTTCTGCACAGAGCAAGATACTAAATCTTAGTACCTCGAATCCAGGGGCAACCACATTAAACTGCGATTCTTTCACGAACACGACACACGAAGTGTGGAGTGAAAAGAGGAAAAGGTCCCACCGGGCGTGCCAGAATCTGTTCTCCGCCGAAAGACGGGAATACAAACATGTTGCCTGAATTTGGGGGTAGATGCTATTTGGTTTGATCCATCCACCTCTTCGAAGATGCCAAGTTGATTTATGGCACCGTGTATCGGAGGTTTATACGGATGCGGCCGTTGTAGCAGATTTCGTCAGATTCCCCCTCATTTGAGGGGTTTTTGATTATGGGGACACTCTTCCCTGCAGGCACAAGCCCCTGCAGTTAATTACGCTACCGCATCGCGGTAACAACTTTCTTCTTCTCCAGATGGTCACTTCGTGTCGTGTGTGTTTATTTTATTTTTTGGTTGCCTGTGGATTGTATACGGAGACTAATTTATGTTGTCGCCCGTAGGGCGTTGATTAGTCCAAATCTGTATTTTCTTAGATTTGGGTTTGGGTTGGGTTTAAGGATTGTTAATCTCGTTTGAGACTAAGATCAACTTAAACGTTTGTTAAGGATACGTTAGTCTAATTTTAGACTAAGATCAACTTAACAATTTGTTAAGGATACGTTAGTCTAATTTTAGACTAAGATATACTTAACAGGATCATTTAGATCCAACAAAAGAGCATTGGGGCTCTATTGTTTTAGTTTAGAGACGTTGCGGTCCATAAGTTTAAGGACATCATAGTCCGTGGAATTTAAGGACATCATAGTCCGTGACAGTTTAAAGACGTCATAGTCTGTAAAGTTTAAAGATATCATAGTCCGTAGGGTTTAGTTTAGGGACGTTGTGGTCCATAAGTTTAAGGACATCATAGTCGGTGGAGTTTAAAGACATCATAGTCCATAGTTTAGAGACATCATAGTCTAGTTTAGAGACATCATAGTCTGTAGGATTTAGTTTAGGGACGTTGCGGTCCATAGTTAGTTTAAAGACGTTACGGTCTAATGGGGTGTATCTCTGGGTTTGGAAATGTACCAAAAATAATTGTCGGTTGTCGGGACCCGCCACCTCTCTGAAGATGTTGAATAATTACAACATGTATCAAAGGTGTGGAGAGATGTACCCTTGAACCAAATGTCAGATTGAGAAGGAATAGGATAACATTACTTTGAATGCCATCTAAGATCAATTTTGAAAGACCTGAGTATAATTGAGGCTCTGTTGAAAAAGAGTTTTGGCTTTGGAAGATTTAGCTAACTTGGGCCAAGGTTGGCCTAAAATACTAGCATATGCTTGGCACTCACGTGCTCCCACGTGAGGTCTTAAAGTATTGTTTAAATACTGAAGATTTGAAGCGCTCGCGTGGGGTCACGTGAAGTGCTTGAAGTAGTGTTAAACACTGAAGATTTAAAGCGGTCATGTAGGGTCACGTGAGGCATTTGAAGTAGTGTTAAACACTGAAGATTTGAAGCGCTCGCGTGGGGTCACGTGAGGCGTTTGAAGTAGTGTTAAACATTGAAGATTTGAAGCGCTCACGTGGGGTTACGTGGGCGTCCGAAGTAGTGTTAAACACTGAAAGTCTGAGGCGCTCACGTGAAGTCACGTGAGGCGCCTGAGATTTGGCACAGCTTCTTTGAATTTGTTCCCTTTTTCTTTTCTGAGTGCTGAGCACTATTGGGTCACGCGGGATCACGTGAGGCGTCCCCAAAGACTGAAAATTGTCTCTGTTTTATTCTCTTTTGAAAAGTGCTAAGCACTATTAAGGGGTCACGTGATGTCACGTGAGGCGCCCTAAAATAGAAATTGCCTTGGATTTATTCCCCCTTTTTCTTCTGAAGAGCTTGTTCAGGGGTCGCGTGGGAGCATGTGACCTGATCTCATTTGTTTTCTCTCCTTCAACAAGGGTACTCACGTGGGCGCTCATGATCTGTCATTTATCATGTTGGGTGCTAATCTCTTTTACATGCATAGAGAACTTGAGTTAGATCCCCTGTTTAATAAGAATTAAATTCTTTTATAGGGTTGAACCCTAATTTTATTTAAAGGAATTAAATTCCTATATGTTATAAGAATTAAATTCTTTGAACTCAATTCTCCCCCTAGGATTTGAATCTGCATAACAAATCTCCTCGATGAGAATTAAATTCTCAACTTGTGGCAAGATCTGCTTCTGCAGATCTTCAACCAGAGGAAGAACTAAGTTCTTTGAGAAGAGTTAAACTCTTGGTTTGAGAATTAAATTCTCTTTTTTTTGTGGGAGCTTATAGAATGATTTCCTTCCTTCTCTTACCTAGAGTTTCTTTCTTCTCTGAAGAGATCTTATTCTCTATTTCTCTCTGCTGTATTCTCTTCTGTCTTCTTTTTTCTCTCTTCCTTCTTGGCTCCTATTTATACGAGAAAGAAAAGAATCAGTTTGTTCAGAAAATCTCTCATTTGGAGATTTTGATTGATTTTATAACCAATATGATCTTTTAGATCATTCGGTGAATTTTATTCACCATTGGATTTTTAATCCAAATGATATTTTATTTGTTGTTCCTGGCAAATTTTAGGAAAATATTTTCTTGTAGAATCTTTCTATAAATTGGTGATTTTTAATCACCATTGGATTTTTAATCCAACGGTGCTCCCTTTTACAGAGTGCAAGCTTTTTTGTTTGGAAAGATCTAGGGAAATATTTTTCCAATTAGGGTTTTTGATTCCTTTTAATTAGAATTTAATTCCATTAATTCAGAGGGTTCAAGAGTCTATTACGTGTTGGCACGTGACCTTACCAATTTAGCATTTAATTAAAATTTAATTCTATTGGTTCAGACTTCAGAGGGATCAGGAACCCATCACGTGTCGGCACGTGACCCCACTGATTAAGCATTTAATTAGAATTTAATTCTATTAGTTCAGAGGGCTCAGGAACCCATCACGTGTTGGCACGTAACCCCACTGATTAAGTATTTAATTAGAATTTAATTCTATTCGTTTAGAGGGCTCAGGAACCCATCACGTATTGGCACGCGACCCCACTGATTAAGCATTTCCAATTGTTTATTTCATTCAGCGTCTATAGGCTTTGCCTGTAAAAGGTTACGTGCCTGCACATGAGACCTGGTCACGTGTAGGCATGTGATGCCCCCTTTGGGGGTTTTCCTTGCTGCTTTATTTGTACTTTATTCAGTTCCCATGAGGGAACAAATGCTTTTAATTTCTTTTAATTAGAATTTAATTCTATTAATGCAGTGGGTTCAAGAGCCCATCACGTGTGGGCACGTGACTTTATCAATTAGTCATTCAAGCGTAGATAGAATCTGCCCATAAAAGGTCACGTGTTTGCACGCGAGGCCCGGTCACGTGTGAGCATGTGATGCCCCATTTGGGGGTTTTCCTTACTGCTTTATTTGTATTTTATTCAGTTCCCATGAGGGAACACATCTCATACTGATTGACATATTAATATCTAATGTTTTTACAGTTTAAGCAATATATATACCTAAATTCATCTGAATAGAACCGTTTTATCATGGCGGCCCAGGACCCGTCTGTCCATATCACGGGCTTCGTCGCCTATTTCGCCGCATCGGTGGGAGAATCCCTCCATTTCTTATGGACTGAGTGTTTATGATCACGCCAACTCCCCGATATGTACATAAACAATCTCTCTCGGACGATGTGCAGAGGTACAGGAGTGCTGTCAATTCACTAAACTATGGAGTAGCGCGTCTACAAAGAAACACCAAAAATGTATTATTATCATACATATATATGAAAAATTAATAAATGAATGCTTAATTAAATAACCTTACTAAAATCTCATTTAAGGTCGTTTGCTTCTTGACCTCCAAAGTTTTCACCGTCTAATCCAGCGGACATAACTGGAGCTGACTTTCACGCAATGCGGCATTCATTTTTCATTGTTCAAGATTGAGGCATGAAATTTTTTTAGCCGTTTTTCCACGAGCTCAACGAAATCCCTAGTCGACGATATATGTATCTCGATCTTTGGGTCGTCTGGCCTGTGACCCCATGTTTTTTTTGCCTGTGTGGGGTCCTTTTTCCCAGGACCCCGATTTGACGAACTGGATGCCACGTCCTCCTCGGTCCGTCCACGTCCACGACCATGTCGCGAACTCGTATCCTAAAAAATATCTAATACAACATACATATACAATACTGAAATGATCATCTCTCTCTAATACATTAAAACCAATCGATAATCTCTCGCCATCTCTCTCAATTTGGAATCAATAACATAGCGAAAATATCAACCAAAATGATATATATCTACTGACAAACAGTTCTTATAAGAATATCAACAATTCTAACTACAATCACCCTTTTATCAACAATTCTTATGAGAACATTAACCAAAACAATATATATATCAACCAACAAGCATCAATTAAAATTGAAAAAAATAAAATTATAAAGAATAAAATTATATAAAAAATCTTAACTGAACTTGGAGGAGACAATGACCTGAGCTCGGAAGAGGAAGGGGCGGCCTAAGCTTGGAGGAGGAGGAGGCGACGACGGCCTGAGCTTGGAGGAGAAGGAGACGATGACCAGAGCTTAGAATCGACGAGGAGGGTCTGCTTGGAGGAGGGTCGGCTTGGAGGAGGTTGGAATCGACGGGGAGGCTAGGAGGAGGGTCGGCGACGAGCTCGACGACCTTGAAAAAACTACGAGGAGGTCGGCGATGAGCTCGAGCTTGTCGCGGTGGCGACGAGGAGGAGGGATGATCGGCGATGGGAAGGGAGAGGAGGTTGAAGCCGGGGGGAGAAGGAGGAGGAGGAGATCTTCGCCGGCGATGGGAGGGAGGACGAAGGAATGAGGAGGAGGTCGGATTCCTGGAAGAGGAGGAGAGGATTTAGGTGGCTAGTTTTTTTTCCTTTTGGAAAAAAGGCGCCAATGATCTCAAACCCGAGGCCCTCCTGGGTTTATATTTAATTCAGATATTCCGTTGGATAGTAGCTGGCGGAATAACCCAATAAAATTTTAAAAGGATTTCGTCGACAGATTTGATTTTTTTGGGTTTATTCCATCGGATAATAACAGACGAAATAAACCCCCGACGAAATAAGCCATAATTTCCAGCAGAGACTATGCAAAGCCTAAGGAAATGATGTTACATATGCTTCAATATAAGGCGCACACCATAAGCCTTTTTTTTACCCATATATTGATACAGGGAAATTTTTGTTAATCCCTAGATATGTTTGGATGGTTAGGATTTAAATTCGGAGAATTTAATTTGGGATTCTAATGTTCTGAAAATTACATTCTCAGGGAATTTTTTTAGAGTTGTATATGTTTGGATAGTATGGGATAAGAAATATGTATTAAATGCTAACTCCGTCTTGAATGTATATGGTTAACTCAATTATAAAAGAAAAAAAAATTTGGACCAACCATCTTGCTTTCTATTAAATCTCAAATTAAAAAAAACAATTAAATAAATCGAGAATTTCAAATCTCTTTCGAAATCCAATCGTAAAGTCTCCTCGTATCTTCATTGTAAGCTAGCAAAACCTTTATCAAAAGTCTCATCTTGTTCTCTTGTGTAGTAAAAATTAAATAAAATCTAGCGATGGATGTCAAAAATGGGCTAATTTCTTAAATTACTAGTTGCAATTTGGTACTGATTGAATTGGCATGGATTTTGATATGAATTCTAGGGAAAGGAAGGGTATAGTACATCTAAACCGATCCGATATATTCTCAAGTATAATTCCAATATTAGGAAACCTCAAAAGCTTTGGAGAGTTGTGAGAAAAAAAGAAGGAATTTTGTTCAAAAATGGAGCTTGGAAGCAAGAGCAAAGGGATTTGGGGTCGGAGATGGGTGGATTTCGCGGCGGAGTGCCATGATCTGCAAACGCTACAGAATCAGATGAGATCGGAGATGCTGATCTTGGTTGAGATCGATTCTTGTAACTCCCGGGGAGGATCAGACCATGGAGGGATTGCGCTAATTTCTCGCTCGAAGAAGAATACACCATTGCTGGTGCTGATGAGGGAAAGCAAGGAGAAGCTAGGGTTTCTATTATTATCAATAAGAATGGAAAGGGGAGAGAGGGAGAGAAGCAACAAGAAGGGGAGAAGGAGAGAGAGAGAGAGAGAGGAGTGAAAGCTCGCAAAGAAATTGAAATATTTTTCTCTCTCCTGGATAGGGCTGAAATAGATGGTTTTTGCGCTATGAATCAAAGGAGAAAAAATCCCATCTTGATAGTGCTCGATGTTGGCGATCCCCAGGATCCTGACACGTGGCCGGTGACATATCCTAGAACTCAGAAGAAGGGATCCACCGGGGCCGACCAAGCCACCATGTACCCGGCCTGCAAACACGGGCCGGCCCTCCCCACGGCCCCCTGCATATTGGCCTCCTCGGTCCCGTGGCTCTCGCCGGGCTGCCACAAGGCCAGGACTCCTCGGCCTCCTCGCTCGTCCCGAGCTCCTGTCCGAGGCTGTCTTCCTCGGCCCTCCGACCAAGGCCGTCGCTCACAGGCGTAACCGCCGCTCCGCGAATCTCGCCATGCGCTGATTCTACGCCAGCAACATCCCACGTTCCACGCCATCAATCCTCATTAATGGGCGATCCGCTTTCCACACGGGCGTGACGTCGGGGGCGTAACCGCCGGTGAGATTCTCGCGCCTGCTGCTGCGTGCTCCACCGCTATATAAACCCCCATCACAGAGGGGTCAAGTAAGCCATTTTTTTACTCTTCTAAGCCGTTACTCTGCTCGAATCTCATCACTAACTTGAGCGTCGAAGGGTCCTTGGTGGTACCAAACCACCCCGGGACTTCTTTGTCGGTACTCGGCACCAACTTCCTCACTTCACCTCTTCCTCCAAAAACCTATTGAGACCCACACGCAATGGAAGATAATCAACCAAGTCCACCGCGAGATCAACGGAAGACAACATCTGACGAAGGCCTGAAAAGGAGCTCCATCAGTTGGCGTCGTCTGTGGGAACATAACTCCATAAAATACAAAGTTGGCCTTCCTATCTCCACTCTCATGGCAAACGACCATCCTGATGATCCCGGTACCAGTCGCCGCCTTCCACTCACCGAAGGCGGGGATGAACCTCCTCCAATGACCGTCATCAACGCCCTCGCAGCCCGGATAGATCGGCTGCAATCCCTCGTGGAGGCCCTCGTCCGCGTCTAGACGGCCGGGCCCCGGCCCCAGATCGCCGCTCCACCGCCTCCAGAAGGCTCTGCCCCTGTCTGGACGACCGACTACTAGCGGGCTGCGTCCCCTGGCCACCGATCTCTCGAGCCGGTACTCCCTGAGGCCCGCTGGGCGCCCCTGGGCTCCACGCCAAGGTCCGCCGCCGGAACGCCTCGCTTCGAGCCTCTTCGCGACCCTTATCCCCCAGAGGAGATGTCAGTTACCTCGCTTATCCACAGGCGTGGTCAACCCCACCACCGTCGGCGGGGCCGCACAGAAGGGGCCCGCCCCGACGACTCGAGAGCTACCTCGCCCCGGGACCTGAGGCACCTCATCAAGAGGAACCGGGGCCGCTCCCAGACGCAGGCCACCCGCAGCGGAGGCCAGGGATCCTAAGGCGCCGACTGCTGGACGGTCGGGCTACACCTCGTCAAGTTCAACCCAGCAGCTATCCTGCTCAGTCATCCCCAGCGGGCGGCTTCCCTGCCGCAACGCTGGGGGATCAAAAAGCCCTCCCAGAGGCAGTCGAGCCCGAGGATCCCTCGCTCGGCTATCCCCAGCGGGCAGCTTCTCTGCCGCAACGCCGGGGATCAGAAAGCCCTCTCAGAGGCAGTCGAGCCCGAGGACCCCTCGCTCGGCTATCCCCAGCGGGCAGCTTCCCTACCGCAACGTCGGGGATCAAAAAGCCCTCCCAGAGGCAGTCGAGCCCGAAGATCCCTCGCTCGGCTATTCCCAGCGGGCAGCTTCCCTGCCGCAACGCCGGGGATCAAAAAGCCCTCCCAGAGGCAGTCGAGCCCGAGGATCCCTCGCTTGGCTATCCTTCAGGACAAAAGCCCTCGCCAAGATGCACCGGGAAGTAACCCTGCCCGGCCAAGGGTCATTGGTAGGCTTCTTAGAGCCCTATAGCTCTTCCCGCGCCAAGGACCAAAGTCCTCCCAGAGGCAGTCGGGTCCTTGCTCGGCTATCTCCGGCTGGTAGCTTCCTACCACAACCGACATGGATCAAAGTCCTCGCCAAGAGGCACTGGGTAGTAACCCTGCTCGGTCCCCGTCCTGAAGGATCAAAGCCCTCGCAAGAGGCAACCGAGCAGCTATCCGGCTCGGTCAAACTCCGGCTGGTAGCTCCCTACCCACGACCCCAGGGATCGAAACCCCTCACAAGAGGCACCAGAGTGGCTGCCCCGCTCGTTCATCCCAGGCTGGTAGTTGCCTACCCATGACGCCAGAGGTCAAAGCCCTCGCCAAGAGGCAACCGCGCAGCTTCACTGCCCGGACATCCTTAGTGGGCTTCTTACAGCCCCTTAGAGGCAACCGAGCAGCTACCCTACTCGGCCATCCCTGACGGGTAGCTCCTCTACCACAATACCAGGGACCGCAAAGCCCTCGCCAAGAGGCAACCGCGCAGCTTTACTGCCCAGTCACCCCCGGATGGTGGCCAATGCTCGAAGTCAGAGGTGCTCTGTGGCCCGCGGAGGGTCCGAGACCCCGGTAAGGGGCGTCAGGTCTGTCCAAGTCTAAGCGATCTCCTCTCGACTCCGGGGCCCAAGGAGATACCTCCTCGGAGATGCTCGTCGGCAAGCAATTGCAGTCAACTCGACGGACAATCGCTAGACAAATGGCCAACCTGACATAAAAGCACAACGGTACAAGCAAAAAATATCTTACGAGCATTCTTCACAAAACAGATGGTAGAGCGCAATTCTATGAAGCCGAAGAAAAACTTTATTACTACTGCCAAAGACAAAAGTTTTACAAAGGGTATTTTTTGGGCTCCCCAGCCTTACAAAATTCATGAAAACAAAATTTTAAGAAGGAGAACGGGGGCTCTACACCTCGGGGCCAGGAGCGACCTCGAGATCCTCGACCTCCACCACGTGGTGCGCTGGGTCCTCGGCGACCTCCTCGCCACGGACCTCTTCCCCTTGCTCGTCGGCGCCCACGAGGGGGAACTCGGCCCGGAGATCCGCGTCGTCGAACCCCGGCATCCGAGACTTAACGGTATCGAGGGCGTCGTGCCAAATGCGAGTCGTGGCCACGGCCAAGTCGTCGTAGAAATCTTTCGACTTCTTATAAGCCTCCACCGCCCTTGATTCGGCCGACTTGGCCGCCTCAGCCGCCGCCCCAGCTCCTTTTGGAGGGTCTTCATCGTCCTCTTCAAGGTGTTGGCGAGCACCTGAGCATCCTCGAGCTTGACCTCGGCGGCCACGGCGGCCTCGCGGTGCCGGGCGACCTCCCGCTTCCCGGCCTCCACCTCGCCCTCCAAGGCGGCGACCCTCGCCGTCATCGCCTCCCGCCCCCGCCTGGAGCTCTCTTGCAGCTAGGCAAGCCTACTCGCAGCCTCCAACGCCGGGGCTACCACCTCGGTCTCCACGCGCAGGGCGAGGGCAACGTGGTGGAGAACCTGGGAGACACAAAAAAGATCAGAGAGATAAAGGAGGCACCAAATCTCACAATGAACTGGGGGCTTACCTGCACGGACTCCTAGGCGATCGACGCCAGCTGAGCCCTGAGGGTCCCCCCAGGAACTCGACCCCCGGCCGAGGTCTCTATTTCATGAAGGAGGCTATCCGCGACTGACAGCCCCGACGGCACCGCGAAGTGGAGGCCCCCTTCCTCCACTACGGTCGGCGATGACCGGCCCCGGGAGGGTCTCCGGGAACTCCTCTTGAGCGGCTCCGAGGGAGAGCCGATCTCCTCTTCTGAGGCCGTGTCCTCCTAGATCAGGGCCCGCTTCCGACCCGATGCTCTGCTGGGGCCCTGGGCGGGATCCGCCACCGAGCGCTCTCGGGATGCCGATACCGGAGCGGCGGGAGCCGGGGCGGGCTTCGCCCGAGAAGAACTAGCGCCCCGGCCCTAATAGGCTGCCTCGGCTGGCGCATGGAAGATCGGAGGGAGACGAAGTCCATGGATCCTGCACGGAACAAACACCCAACAAATCAGCAACACGAGTAAAACATAAACCCAAAAAGCAAGCCTAACTTACCGACGAACTCGACGGGGCTAAGCCCGGCCCAGCTCAAAACCCTCTCGGACAGTAGCACGCCAGGTCGAGGGATGGGCTCCCACGACGCCACTCTCACCGCGGCGGGGTCATCGGACTGGTTCCCCGGCAGACACTTCTCCCTCGACCACTTGGTGGGCACAGGCCAGTCCTCGCCCTCGGGAGGGGAAACGAAGAAAAATTTCTTTTTCCAATCATGAATGGAGGAGGGCAAGGCCACGACCCCGGTCCCGGCAGCGACCCCCGCCCTCTTCCTGAAAGTAAGATAAACCCATCTCGGGTCGCCCGCTCGACCGCCGGGGTGACTCGTGAAGACGAGGAAGGAATCGAGAAGGGAGAGGCTGAAGGGAACCGTCTGCAACTTCAGGCGGATCAAGAACCCAAGGAGAATCCTCCACGAGTTCAGCACTAACTGGCCGGGGGCCAAACCGAAGAAATTCAGCGCGGCGATGACCTCAGGAGAGAAGGGCAGGCGCATTCCGCCCCAAAAAGATTCCAAATACAGGGCAATCTCCCTGCCCCGTACCTGATTTGCCCTCTCTCCCTCCTTGGCCAGCCGAAGCGTATAGCGCGGGGGAATGTGGAAGCGAGCCCGAGCGTTGGCGAGCTCGTCCTCATGCCTCACCCTGCACGAGGTGCTGGGGGCCACATCTGCCGCCTCCTCTCTTGAGGCGGCCCCCGCCTCATGACCCCGGGGAGAGGATCCAACCCCTGCTCCCCGAGGAGACTCAGACACAGCTAAAAGAACCTTAGCATCTACTCCTACAACGTCTACTGATTCTATAGGGGAAGACATCTAATCTTGGAAAAGAAACTCTTCAAGAGCTGAAAACAAGAGAAGGGAGACGAGCGCCGAGCAGCCGAGACTTGAGAAAGGAAAATATGAAGGAGTAAGGGCCCTAGGGTGGACCCCACCCATATTTATTACCGCATACGGCCTCATCCAACGGCGCCCATCATCTCCCGCCGAAACGTCTCCTTGCGCCCAGCGGTTCCGATCGCTCCACGTGGCAGTCCAGTGTTGAACCGCGTCCCATCAGACGCCGCAGACCTGCATACATCGCATCAGCCAATCGACGTCCGACACGTGGACCGTCGCTTCAATTGCAAAGTGCACGAACCGGCGCACCTTTTTTAAATGCAAAAATCTCGCCTTGATTCGCTAGCAGAAAAGACAACCGACGGCCCGAGAACTCGTCCCGACGAAACCCCAGAAGGGATCCCACCTCGGGAGGCCCGGCAGTCCACTCCTGAACCGGCCGGCTAGCTGGTTGGGACAAGAGTGGGGGGCTAATGATAGTGCTCAATATTTGCGATCCCCAGGATCCTGACACGTGGCCGGTGACATATCCTAGAACTTAGAAGAAGGGGTCCACCGGGGATGACCAAGCCACCCTGTACCCGACCTGCAAACACAAGCTGGCCCTCCCCAGGCCCCCCTGCATATTGGCCTCCTCGGTCCCGTGGCTCTCGCCGGGCTTCCACAAGGCCAGGACTCCTCAGCCTTCTCGCTCGTCCCGAGCTCCTGTCCGAGGCTGTCTTCCTCGGCCCTCCGACCAAGGCCGTCGCTCACAGGCGTAACCGCCGCTCCGCGAATCTCTCCATGCGCTGATTCTACGCCAGCAACATCCCACGTTCCACGCCATCAATCCCCATTAATGGGCGATCCGCTTTCCACGCGGGCGTGACGTCGGGGACGTAACCGCCGGCGAGATTCCCGCGCCTGCTGCTGCGTGCTCCACCGCTATATAAACCCCCATCACAGAGGGGTCAAGTAAGCCATTTTTTTTACTCTTCTAAGCCATTACTCTGCTCGGATCTCATCACTAACTTGAGCGTCGGAGGGTCCTTGGTGATACCTAACCACCCCGGGACTTCTTTGCAGGTGCTCGGCACCAACTTTCTCACTTCACCTCTTCCTCCCAAAACCCATTAAGACCCACACGCAACGGAAGATAATCAACCAAGTCCACCGCGAGATCAACGGAAGACAACATCTGACGGAGGCCTGAAAAGGAGCTCCATCACATCTCAACAGCTTCTTTTGCAGGATTGCACCAATCCGGCAGAAAAATGACATTTTAGATTTTTTCCCTTGAGATAGATAGTAATCCAAACAAGACCCCATCTTCCTTTTTACCCATATATAGATATAGGGAAAACGAAATGATATTAGTTCATTCAAGAAATACTAAATGCAAATATTTTATTATGGGGAAATTTTGTTAATTCCTCCATCTTCTTTTCTCCTGTATTGAAAATGGGTGTTTGGGTTAAATTTTTTTTTGAATACCATGTTTAATAAAATAGATGCTTTTATTTCTAAGATATATCCTTTTCACCAAGAGAACTATAGAAAGTTGAAATAGTTAGAGAGAGAATATATTTTCCGAAAGTACAATGATACACCTGTTGACTAGTTTGTTTCCTCTTGAATATATTTTCCTGGTATCATTCATGTAAGTAAATGAAAAATGACCCAAGTCTTGGGCTACCACCAATGTTAGTTAAATCCACCAGCATCATTTCTAATTTAAGTAGTGCATTGCCCAGTAATTATCCCTGAACAGTGCTTCTTTTAAAATTGGGACTCATACTTTTTGGGTTGTTTCATAGATTGAAGGAGGCAAGACTTGAGAGCATGAGTGGTCCACAACAAAGCTCTGGTCATGGTAAAGGCATGATTATTCACAAACCAATGTAGGGTAATTGATGGCTCATGTTTTGAATGCTTTGCTTCCTTGTCTATTGTCTTTATATGCGCATCAAAAATAACATTTTATTTTTATTTTTATCCATCTCTTATTAGAGATGGACAGATCATACGTCTGTGTATACTCACATCTCTATCTGTCACATAGCAAAAGTATAAGCATTACAAGTGTACTTGAGACGCACAACACTATCTGCGTCTATCTATATGATTAACGGCTGGTACGACATGTTGTATAATTTATTTACTATTATTATTTGATTATGCTGAACGCATATTAAACTAAAAATGAAAAAACGGGTATACCGATTGATATTGACTGATATTCTCGTAGACACAGGGTGTTGGGTAAAAAAATCACACTCTACGGCCGAAGTCAAAAAGTCAAAACCAAGACCTAAAAAGTGGGTCCGGGCTTAAGCCCGAATCCAGAT
This sequence comes from Agapanthus africanus, assembly GCA_030015575.1. Classification (NCBI taxonomy): domain Eukaryota; kingdom Viridiplantae; phylum Streptophyta; class Magnoliopsida; order Asparagales; family Amaryllidaceae; genus Agapanthus; species Agapanthus africanus. The sequence continues at coordinate 921,128,469 of JASDDO010000019.1, forward strand.
CAAGTAGGTCTAAGCCCGAACCTAAGCCAAGAGGGCCCAAACCCAGCCCAAACCGGTCAAAGCTCAAGCATGGGGCTCGGCCCCATACCAAGAAAAGAATTAAATTGCAGTAAATAAATATATTGTGTAATAAGTAGGAATAATGCGAGAAAAATAGACAGAAAACTAATTTTGTAAAGTCCAAGGACTAATATGCAAATATAAAAGGATATTTAAACTCAACAACATAATGAAATGATAAGTTTTTTTCTCCCCGTAGCTTTTGCTAAAGGTTTTGAGCCTCCATGAGTTGATTTTCTCTCTCATCCGTCATCTTCTTCCTTCTGAGAACTCATAAAAAGGCTATTTTTTCCTTAAAAAACAAAATAAAACTACATCAATTTGTTTTCATTTTATTTCAAAAAAAAAATTACATCAAGAACCAAATTAGAGAGATAACTTTACCATTTTTCATCAAATCTAAAAAAAGAGAAGAAGCAGAACTTTTGGGGTGAAAGCGAGGTGGCTTTCACTCCAAACAAGCATCATGGATGAAGGACCATTTTTAAACCCTTTGGTTTCACCATTAACACTCCCAAAATCGATAATGGTGAAAGTCCATAGTTTTCGCCTTTTGGAACTCTCATCCCCGGATCTTTCATTAAGTTCCGAGAGAACATGGGTCATAACCCCTGTATTCCCTATAAAATGGATAAGAAGAACAAGTACATAGGATAACCCGTGTTCGGCCTCGGGATCCCTCTCTTCGGGATCCCTCCCGGGTCCTCCGTTTCGGGACCCCTCCTGGTCGGGATCCTTCTTGGGTCTTCGGTACCCCTCCCGGGTCTCCTCCTATTTGGAACCTCTGCTTCAGAGTCCTTCCATAAGGTTCCTTTTTCGGAATCCCCTTAAGGAGGCTCTCGCCATTGGGACCCCCAATTGGGCGTTCCAATCTTTGAGACCTCCAGGGGGTCTCCTCTGCTACGGGACCTTCTTAAAGGGGTCCCGCCGTTTTGGTCATCTCTCTCTTTCTCTCGGGAGCATTCTGACGCACTCAAGTCAACTCCCTTCAAGGTTTTTTTTTGTTTCGGAACGCTGTCCCGAACCTTGCAAGAGCTGCTAGCCTCCTTGATTCCTAGCCCGCTGACCAGATAGGGGGACCCCGTGTGATGGCCTCTGATATGTTTGAAGAGGCCTAATATTGTTTTCAAACACAACTCTATACACAAAAAACATATTAAAGAATGAGTTCGCACGATATGCATGACCCGCCAATCGGAGGTTCTCTCGTGTTAAAACGAGAGGTAATTAAAAGCAGTTTTGTCCGTGGCTGCTGGAGATTAGAATTCCCACAATTAATAAACCCCTGCCTATTATGAGGCAGGAGAAATATATACAATCCTGAAATACGAGCGCATCTATTTTCATGGAGCGGCGAAAAACACTCTACACGGGATACAATGCGATTGATGGCTATAGGTATTATTTTATTTTTTCCCTGATAAAGCTAATTATGGAAATGATGGACGTGTATTTTTGGATGGTGAGAATGAATAAAAGGCCAAAGTGGGGTTGGCCAAGGTTTGCATATGTGTCACGTAAGAAAGGAATCACCAATGCATTGGAAAAGCATGGTCCCCTTTCAAAGTTTTTATTTATGATATCCTATTGTACCTGATTCTCAAATAGATTACAAGGATGTACCCCTTCAACTAAAAAGCAACCTAATTTTAGCCCCAGCCCCCCCCCCCCCCCCCCCCCCCCGCTCCCACATATGTTGCTGACAACACAACAGGGGAGAGCTCAATTCTATCTCATATTATCTCAGAGCACTACATGTTGTCTTAAAGTTAAAGCAAGCATGAAGGCATATATAAAAGCATCCAAAGAGAGAAATCTATGAATGAACAAGGATTCATTGAATAAAATAGTGAAGGAGTACGAGATAAATCAACAACGTAGACAAGTGTTTGTCTTTGAGTATCTGAGAGGGCCAATCAATGGGAGCTTTTTGTGTTACTTGTTGCAAACCTATCAGAAGCTTAAACATAATTTTTTTTAGGATCCTTAATAGGAGTAAGAGAAGAAATTTTGAGATTTTTTATTGGAATTATTGGATCTCTACCATATTTTGAGATGTTGGTTGGTTATCCTTTTTATCCCTTGGGTAAAGGGGCAAGATGTGCCCCGATCCAAAGGATATTTTGAAAAGACAGTAAGCATATATGTACAAAGAATAATGTCAGAAGGGAAAAACAACATGCGAGGATAAAGACAGAAACACATGAAGGTGATGAAATACCTTATAATTATTAGGACTGCTTTTTGTACGTGCATGTGCGATGTCAGTGAAACACTTGTCTGATATTTTTGGAGGGAGGGGAAGACAGAGTGGATTTTATTTAAAGAGAGAATATTATATAATAATAATAAGAAGAAGAAGAAAAGAGTTGGCATGTGTTTTCAAAATTGCAATAAAAGAATGTGATTTTTTTAAAAATATTATTTTCTGAAGAAGAGAGGCCATCATGTGACCAACACAATTCATGGTGAATTTGGTGGAGCTACGTGAGTTAAGCATTATAATATTAAAGATAAACAATATATTTCCTCTTCCTCAGCTTTCTTCAAAACTTTAAGGTTTGGTGTAGTGGAAAGAATATTTAACGACGGTATCAAAGTAATTTTATCCAAATGGGTCAAGGCCAATTGGTAATGGATGCAAAGTTGCCATAAAATAAAGTGGTGTGGTTCGTTGGAGGCAATAAATCGCCCACAAATCAAATAGAAGAGATTTATACTGCATAAGGGCATGATATGATTATAGGTGGTGAATTATTTAAGGCATTGATGTCACATGAGATGAACAATTTACACTGCTCTGGTCCATTGTAGAACAAGGCAGGGTCCTCTCCTCAAGGTCTCCTTCTAGATCATTTATGGGCCTTTCAAACCATTTGGTTCACATAAATTACCAACTCTCGTCTCATAGGAATAGTGTTTTTAATGGAACAAGGAGATATTAAAAGTAGGTCAAACAAACAAAGATAAAGATAGTTAACAACCTAACAAGGATGCAATTACTATTAATTTAATTAATAGGTTGATCTTCACATTATAGAATGCAAGAAAATTATTTATATTGATGAACCCAAAAGTTGAGATAAAGACTTCTTCTTGATGTTGATATCAAACTATTTTCTTTATCACTTGGAGGGGTTAATGCCAAGTGAATGGCGAATTCAGAAATTAAATGGCTGTTAGTTTGATTAAAATAAATTCAATTCAAAAGTGATGGAGGTCCTTTCCGGGTTTCCGTCCGATGTTGTCTTTCGTCGATCTCCCGATGGGTTTTGGAGATGATCTCTTGTTGCGTGTGGGCCTCAATGGGTTTTGAGGAGGTTGGTGATTTGGGGAATTTAGCGCCGAGTACCTGCAAAGAAGTCCCGGGATGGTTTGGTACCACCGAGAACCCTCCGACGATCAAGTTAGTACTAGATCCGAGCAGCGTAACGGCTAAGTGGAGTAAAAAAATGGCTTACTTGACCCCTCTGTGATGGGAGTTTATATAGTGGCGGTAGCACGCAGCAGCAGGCGCGAGAATCTCGCCGGCAGTTATGCTCCCGACGTCACGCCCGCGGGGAGAGCGGATCGCCCGTTAATGGAGATCATAATGGTGTGGAACGTGGGATATTGTTGGCGGAGAATCTGCGCATGGCGAGATTTGCGGAGCGGCGGTTACGCCCGTGAGCGGTGGAGTTGGTCGGAGGACCGAGGAAGACGTCCTCAGTTGGGGAGCTCGGGGGTGAGCGAGAAGGCCGAGGAGTCTTGGTCTTGCGGCAGCTTGGGGCGAGCTGAGGGGCCGAGGAGGCCCACTTGCAGGGGGCCCCGAGGAAGGCCAGCTTGGGCGTGCAGGTCGGGTATAGGGGTGGCCTGGTCGGTCATTGTGGGCCCTTTCTTCTGAGTTCTGGGACACGTCATCTGCCACGTGCCCCGATCTTGGGGATTGCCAATATTGAGCATCATCATTAGCCCCCCACTTTTGTCCCGGCCAGCTAGCGGGTCGGGTCAGGATTGGACTGCCGGGCCGCCCGGGGTGAGTTCCCTCTTAAGGTTTTGTTGGGACGCATTCCCGGGCTGTCAGCTGTCTTTCATGTCAGCAAATTAGGGCGAGATCTCTGTATTTAAGGAAGGTGTGCCGGTTCGTGCCTCCTGCCGTTGAAGTGACGGTCCACGTGTCAAGCGTCGGTTGGCCGACGTGACGTGTGCAGACCTGCGACGCCTGCAGGGGTGCGGTCCAGCGTGGGAACGACAAGTGGAATAATCGGAGCCGTTGGGTGCGAGGAGGTGTTTTGGCGGGAGACGAAGGGAGCCGTTGGATGAGGTCGCTCGCTGTGATAAATAGGGGTGGGGCCCGTTCCAGGGCCCCTACTCTTCCATATTTCTACGTTCTAAGTTCTGGTTGCTCGGTGCTCGTCTTTTTTCTTCCGCTTTCGTTTCTCGAGGACTCTTCTTCTCAAGGTTAGATGTCTTCCTTTGTCGGGTCAGTAGATATCGTCGGAGTAGGTTCTAGGGACCCTTTAGGTGAGCTTGAGTCCTCCCGGGGAGCAGGAGTCAGGCCCTCTTCCTGGGATCGTGCGACGGGGGCAGCCCCCAGGGAGGAGGCGGTAGATTCTGCACTCGGCGCCTCGTGTTGGGTGAGGCATGAGGACGAGCTCGCTAATGCTCGAGCTCGCTTCCACATCCCTCCGCGATATACGCTTCGTCTGGCCAAGGAGGGAGAGAGGGCAGACCAAGTACGGGGCAGGGAGATCGCCCTGTACTTGGAAGCTTTTTGGGGTGGAATGCGCCTACCCTTCTCTCCTGAGGTCGTCCAAGCGCTGAACTTTTTCGGGTTAGCCCCTGGCTAGTTAGTGCCGAACTCGTGGAGGATTCTCCTCAGGTTCCTGATCCGCCTGAAGTTACAGGCGATCCCCTTCAGCCTCTCCCTCCTTGATTCTTCCCTCGTCTTCAAAAATCACCCTGGTGGTCGAGCGGGCGACCCGAGGTGGGTTTATCTCTCTTTCAGAAAGCGACAGGGGAGCGCCGCCGGGATGGGGGTTGTGGCCCTGCCTTCTTCCATTCACGACTGGAAGAAGAAGTTCTTCTTCATTTCCCCTCCCGAGGACGAGGACTGGCCCGTGCCTACAGAGTGGTCGAGGGAGAAATACTTGCCGGGGAACCAGTCTAGTGACCCCGTCGCGGTGAGAGTGGCGTCGTGGGAGCCCATCCCCCATTTCGACGTGCTGTTGTCTGAGAGGGTCCTGAGTTGGGCCGGGCTCAGTCCCGTTGAGTTCGTCGGTAAGTTTAGGTTTGCTTTTTGGCTTGTATGTTGCCTATGTCGCTGACTTCTTTACATTCGGTTTTGTGCAGGAGCTATGGACATGAACTCGCTCCGAGCTTCCATGCGCCAGCCGAGGAAGGTCACGAAGGCTGGGGGTGCCGGCTCTTCCCGCTCAAAGCCTGCCCCGGCTCTTTCTCCTCCGATGGTCGCGTCCCGCGAGCGCTCGGAGGCGGATCTCGCCCTGGGGCCCAGCAGAGTGTCGGGCCGGAAGCGGGCTCGGATTCTGGAGGACCCGGCCTCGGAAGAGGAGATCAGCTCTCCCCCGGAGCCGCTCAAGAGGAGATCTTCTTGGGGATCGTCCTCACCGATCATGGTGGAGGAAGGGGGCCTCCAGTTCACAGTGCCTTCGGGGCTATCCGTCGTGGATAGCTTGCTGCATGAGATAGAGGCATCGGCCGGGGTAGAGTCCCCGGGGGGACCTTCAGGGCTCAGCTGGCGTCCATTGCCCAGAAGTCCGTGCAGGTAAGTGTTTGGTTTTATTATTATCATTTTTTTGAGATTCGGTGCCTCCCTCGTCTTTCTGATCTCTCTCCTGCCTTTCAGGTTCTCCAGTACGTTGCCCTCGTCTTACGCATGGAGGCCGAGGTGATAGCCCCGGCGATGAAGGCTGCAGGCCAGCTTTCCTCGCTGGAAGAGAGCTCCAAGTGGAAGCGGGAGGCGGTGATGGCGAGGGTCACCGCCCTGGAGGGCGAGGTGGAGGCCGGGAAGCGGGAGGCGGTGATGGCGAGGGTCGCCGCCCTGGAGAGCGAGGTGGAGGCTGGGAAGCGGGAGGCCGCCCGGCACCGCGAGGCCGCCACGGCTGTCGAGGCCAAGCTTGAGGACGCTCAGGTGCTTGCCGGCAACCTGAAGAAGACGGTGAAAACCCTCCGGAAGGAGCTGGGTGCGGCGGCCGAGTCAGAGAAGTCGGCCGACCTGAGGGCGGCGAAGTTGGCCGACCTTTCGGCGGCGAAGGCGGTGGAGGGCTACAAGAAGTCGAAAGACTACTATGATGACCTGGCCGTTGCCACGACCCTCATCTGGCACGAGACCCTCGACGCTGTTAAGGCCTGGATGCCGGGGTTTGCTGATGAAGAGCTCCGGGCCGAATACCCCCTCGTGGGCGCCGATGAGCAGGGGCAGTGGATTCCTGGCGAGGAAGTCGCCGAGGACCTAGCTCGCCTCGTGGTGGATGTCGAGGGCCCCGAGGTCGCTCCTGGCCCCGAGGCCTAAAGCCCCCGTCTTCCTCCTCCTTTTACTTTGTTGCTTCTGGAATTTTGTAAGCCTCTAGGCATTTTGTAAGGCTGGGGAGCCAAAAATACCCTTTGTAAAGACTTTTCTTTTTAGTAATAAAACATTTTCTTTGGTTTCTTCGGTTTGCACTTTGTCTTTTGTGCATGAAGAATGCTCGTAAAATTTCTCTTCTTGTACTGTTGGGCTTCCATGTCAGGTCGGCTATTTATCTAGCGATCGTTCGTCGAGTTGATTTCAACTACTTGACAAGCGTGCCAAGCGCTGCTGAGAAGGAGACGTCTCCATGGCCCCGAAGTTGAGGGGAGATCGCTCGAGACTCGGATAGGCCCGATGCCCCTTGTTGGTGGCTCGGATCCTCTGCATGTGATGGGCAGAGGGCTGTCCTCCTTATTTGTGTCGAGGATGGATGGGAAGCTGCCCCATTGCCCTTTGGCGAGGGCTTCTGGTTCTTAGCGTCGTGGGTAGGCAACTACCAGCCTGAGATGACCGAGCGGGGTAGCCGCTCGGAGGCCTCTTTCGAGGGCTACGATCCTTCAGGACGGGTGCTAAGCAGGGTTACTGCCTGGTGCCTCTTGGCGAGGGCTTTTTGTCCTGAAGAATAGCCGAGTGAGGGATCCTCTACCTCGGGGAGGGCTTTCTGATCTCAGGTGTTGCGGTAGGGAAGCTACCCGCCGGGGATAACCGAGCAGGGATGGCCGGGCAGTGAAGCTGCGCGGTTGCCTCTTGACGAGGGTTTTGATCTCCAGCGCCGTGGGTAGGCAGAACCAGCCTGGGATGACCGAGCGGGGTAGCCGCTCGGATGCCTCTTGCGAGGGCTTCGATCCCTGGCGTCATGGGTAGGGAGCTACCAGCCGAAGATGACCGAGCAGGGTAGCTTCCCGGTTGCCTCTTGCGAGGGCTTTGATCCTTCAGGACGGGCACCGAGCAGGGTTACTGCCCAGTGCCTCTTGGTGAGGACTTTGATCCCTGTCGGTTGTGATAGGAAGCTACAAGCCAGGGATAGCCGAGCAAGGACTCGACTGCCTTTGGGAGGACTTTGGTCCTTGGCGCGGGAGGGGCTGTAGAAGGGACCCTTGGCCGGGCAGGGTTACTGCCCGGTGCCTCTTGGCGAGGGCTTTTGTCCTGAAGGATAGCCGAGCGAGGGATCCTCGGGCTTGACTGCCTCTGGGAGGGATTTCTGATCCCTGGCTTTGCGGTAGGGAAGCTACCCGCCAGGGATAGCCGAGCGACGATTGGGCTCGACTGCCTCTGGGAGGACTTTCTGATCCCTGGTGCTGTGGTAGGGAAGCTACCCGCCAGGGATAACCGAGCAGGGTAGCTGCTGGGTTGTCTCTTGGTGAGGGCTATGATCCCTGGCGTTGCAAGTAGGGAAGCTACCGGCCAGGTATAGCTGAGCAGGGGAGCCGCTCGGCTGCCTCTACGGAGGATTCTGATCCCAGGCATTGCGGTAGGGAAGCTACCCGCCGGGGATAACCGAGCGGGGTTGCTGCTCGGCCGAATCTTCATGAAGCTTCGCCCGACCGTCCAGTTGCAGGTATGGGGAACAGGAACGGTCGTGGCGGGTGTGCGCGTAGCATGCACATTGAATGTGAGGGGAGGCGAAGCGCTAGGGTCGCATCGTTTCGATTCCGCCAGAGAAGGCTTGATGACCGCCGCGTGGCAGCGACCCTTTAGGTGAAAGCGGGTGACTATTGAGCTCCGTTGGGGCGCAATGGGCTATATAAGACTGAAGGAGCACTGGTCCTTTCTTTCTTCATAAACAGGTTATCGAGAATGCAAGACTTCCCATTCACCATCCCCGACATCATCCACTTCGAAGACGTATACCTTTACGACTAGAACTGCACCGAGGACACGGTGCAGTTGGTCTATGGGAGCATCGAGGACCATTTCGGCCGGCTGCTCCTCCGATGCTCCTCCTTGCTGCAGCTGCTGATGTACTTCATCTGGAGGGCGTCGCCGGGGCTTTACGACCCCCTGTCCGAGCAGCTCTATGATGAGGCCGTGGGCAAGCTGCGGTCTCTGAGACGCCTCGGCCTGATCTCCGCGAACCGGCTGGCTCGCTCGGAGGTGCTCGTCCGTGAGTGCTACGAGTTGAGGCTCGGGGTCGACGCGCGCGGGGGGAACCGAGGGCAGAGGTTGGATCTCGCGAGGCCTCGGCTGGCGGAGATCTTTACCGAGTATCACGAGCAGTGCACTCTGCACCCCCTTCCCCCGCTGTTGTAATTTTCTCTTTTATTCTTTTTGTATGTATGGCTGAGGAGCCCATAATACCTTTTTTGAATAAATGAGATCTTTCCTCCTTTTCGCAGTATTCCATTGATCTTTATTAAATTAACAACAGACCCTAGGAAAAGTTTACATTGCCCTAGAAGAAAAGTACATGCTAATAGATGACCTTATTAGCGTGGCCCGAGCTCCCTGGAGGCTTGTTGGTCTCCGTGCTCGGCACCGGGCACGGGGCTCACTGAGCGCCAGATTGATCGTCTGTCGAAACGAGCATGATCTGGCCGATGGTCAGCTCGGTAGGAGGAGGACGCTACTCCTGCTCGCGGTCGGCCTGTCGTTTGTTCCTCAGGTAGGCGACGAGGTGCCCCGATCGGATGAGCTCCTCGATGTAGTCCCGGAGTTGCTTACAATCCTCCGTGGCGTAGCCCAGCGTCCGGTGGAAGGCACAGTAAAGGCCCCGGGTTCGCTTCGAAGCCTAACGCAGGATTGGAGGGAACTTGAAGAACCCCTCGCCCTGGGTCTCCTCCAGTAATACTGCAAGGGAGACGTTGAGCAGGGTGTACTCCTGGAACTTCGGGTGATAGGGCTGCTGACGCTCCGGCCTCTCTTCCCAAGCCCTCTTCTTCTGGTCGATCCGTTTGCTCGGGGGCGGTTTGCGTTCACCTCGGACTCCAGCAGAACCTCGCGCTCGGTCCAAGTCTTGACCTCGGCCATGGTCTTAGGCTGTGCCAACGCAAAGGAGCATAACCACTCCTTGTGCCTGAGCCCAGATCTGAGCGCCTTGATGACGGTCTCGTCCCGGTGCTCGAGGACCTCGAGGAGGGCGTTGTAGAAGCGGGTGATGTAAACTTTGAACGTCTCCTTGTCCCCGCTCTTTACTGTGAAGAGGTAGTCGACCGTGCGCTTCTGCCGACGGTTCCCAACGAAGTGGCCGAGGAACTGAGTAGCCAGCTCGTCGAAGGTCGAGATTGAGCGAGGCTCGATCCCTCGGAACCAGTCCCGACCTGCACAGATGAGGGTTGCTGGGAAGGCCCTGCTCTGGGCGGCGGCGGAATGGTCCTGGAAGCTCATCCCCTCGGTGAAGGCATCCAAATGGTCTTTGGGGTTGGTTTTCCTGTTGAACAGAGAGACCTTCGGAGGCTTGTTGTGTTAGGAGACGTGGACAGTGAGCAGTCCCTCGCTAAACGGTTTGGTGAGCGAGTCGGCGGCGTACTCAGCCCCGTCGCCCGAGAGGTGACCTTCCCGGCGTATACCCTCGATCTTCTTCTCGAGGGCGTCGAGTCGGTCGTATACCCCAAGGACTCGGCGCCTCGTGATCCCTGGCCTCTGCTGTGGGAGACCTGCGTCTGGGCGCGGCCCCGGTTCCTCTCGATGAGGTTCCTCAGATCCCTGGGCGAGGTGGTTCTCAAGCCGTCGTGGCGAGCCCCTTCTGTGCGACCCCGTCAAGGGAGGGGGTGTCGGTCATACCTGTGGACAGGAGAGGAGACCGGCATCTCCTCAGGGGGGCAAGGGTCGCGAGGAAGCTTGAGACGAGGCGCTCCAGCGGCGGACCTTGGTGTGGAGCCGTGGGGCGCCCAACGGGCCTCAGGAAGTATCGGTCCGTGAAATCTCTGGTCAGGAGTCGTAGCCTGCCGGTGGTCAGCCGTGCCGACGAGGGCAGAGCATTCTGGAGGCGGAGGAGCGGTGATCTGGGGCCCAGGCCCGGCCGCTTAGACGCGGACGAGCGCCTCTACGAGGAATTGTAGCCGATCTATTCGGCTGGCGAGGACGTTGATGATGGTCGCCGGAGGAGGTTCATCCGTGCCTCCGGTGAGGGGGAGGCGGTGGCTGGTACCCGGATCTTCAGGATGGTTGCTTGCCATGTAGATGGAGATCGGAAGGCCAACTTTGGTTTTGTGGAGTTTGCATTCCCACAGACAGCGCCAACCGATGGAGGTCCTTTTCGGGTCTCCGTCAGATGTTGTCTTCCGTCGATCTCCCGATAGATTTTGGAGGCGATCTCTTGTTGCGTGTAGGCCTTAATGGGTTTTGAGGAGGTTGGTGATTTGGGGAGCTTAGCGCCGAGTACCTGCAAAGAAGTGCCGGGGTGGTTTGGTACCACCGAGGACCCTCCGACGATCAAGTTAGTACTAGATCCGAGCAGCGTAACGGCTAAGTGGAGTAAAAAATGGCTTACTTGACCCCTCTGTGATGGGGGTTTATATAGTGGCGGTAGCACGCAGCAGCAGGCGCGAGAATCTCGCCGGCAGTTATGCTCCCGACGTCACGCCCGCATGGAGAGCGGATCGCCCGTTAATGGGGATCGTGATGACGTGGAACGTGGGATATTGCTGGCGGAGAATCTGCGCATGGCGATATTTGCGGAGCGGCGGTTACGCCCGTGAGAGGTGGAGTTGGTCGGAGGACCGAGGAAGACGTCCTTGGTTGGGGAGCTCGGGGGTAAGCGAGAACGCCGAGGAGTCTTGGTCTTGCGGTAGCTCGGGGCGAGCTGAGGGGCTGAGGAGGCCATTTGCAGGGGGCCCTGAGGAGGTCCAGCTCGCGCGTGCAGGTCGGGTACAGGGGGGGCCTGGTCGGTCCTTGTGGGCCCTTTTCTTCTGAGTTCTAGGACACGTCATTTGCCACGTGCCCCGATCTTGGGGATCGCCAATATTGAGCATTATCAAAAAGACTATTCATTCATTTTCTAAATCCATTGCAATTTGGACTATAATATTAATGTTAAATGGACAGGTGTTCACACCATAATATTGCATTATTATATTCCCCATTCTTATTCTTTTTATAAATAAATAGGTACTTTTGACGCATGTCTGCTACATGTTACAGGTTACAGGTTCTTGGATAGGAAACAGTGAAAACGATGTAAAGACGATGAAAATATGGACTTTTGACCGACAAATAGGAGGATCTTAGTCAAGCCTACATCGAAGACAGTTCAAAATTAACAAGGCAACGCAAGATCCCAAAATGTCAAGGCAAACGGTTAAAAAGCCATTGCAAATTGTTCACTGAAGATCTGGAACCAACCTGGAAGCCCAAATGGAAAAGGACATATAGAAACAGGAAGACAAAGTCACCAGAAGACAACACAGAAAATTACAGGATCCAAGGCTTCTTGTTGACCGCGGAACCGCGGCCAAACAGGGCCTCGGGCCGCGGTTCCGTGGCCAGATTAAGGAAATAAAAAAATAGATTTTTGCCATATTGTGTTGGCGGCGTTGACTAGTCAACCTAAGGCTATTTTTGTAAATTTAGACATGCGGTTCAAGATGTAACCTAGGGTTTCTATTTCCTATAAATAGAACTCTACAGATTGTAATTTTTTATGCCTTCCTTTAATGAATAAAATTTAGAAATCTTTTGGAGAGTATCGGTGCTTCTTTTCCATTCAGAAATTCAGATCTGACAAACCTGCATGGATGATTGGAGGGATCCATCTGTAAGTAATTTAATTTCTTGCCCTAGTGTAGATTTCAATTCCTTGCCCTAGGTAGATTTAATTTCATACCCTAGGAACTTGTTTAGGGTTTAGCTTTGAGGAAGGATTTTGAGAGATGAGATCTCTCATCCCTTTCTTACCCACCAAATATTTACAATAGGACTCCATGCATACATGCACATACCGCTCCCTACGGCACTCTATCCCTCGAGGTAGCGGTGATACCGTAGTATAAAGGCCCGGGTGTGATGTTTTCCATGGAGGTTAGGGTAAGGATCTCTAAAGGAAGGACAAGAACCTAGAGAAAGGAACACCTTCCCGAACGGATCTAATCCACTTTATTGATAATTACAATAACTCCTCATAGATCTTCATTCGGGTATTGAAAGCGGTGAGATTTAATTACATTTCCAAACCATCCCTAAACCTAGCCCTAGCAAGAGTAGATCTAGATAATTGCCCTAGGTTAATTAGAATTTTAGATTTAATAATCAACCGAACACCCTTCGGAATTAACTCGTAAGAACGAATCGGAAATTCACAAAATCCCTGTGGACCGACCCGTACTCACCGGCTAGCTGCAAAGCGACGCCGTTCTTGATTGCGGTTTACAAATATTTTTGATCTATCTTTTAGAAAGCGCAAGCACGCTATATCGTCTACAATCAAATGGCGCCGTTGCCGGGGATGGCGTAGAATTTTCTTTTCGCGATTTCGGGTTAATCATAAAATTAAAAAAATCATAAAAATCTGAAAAATAAAAAAAAAATATAAAAATATATATATTTTGTTATTTTTGGAAGGGATACTTTGTTGTTTTAATTTTGCAGGATATACAAAGACGATCGGGAAATTTCCAGAAGGAGAAAAAGAAATCAGAAGATCGAAATAGAAGGGGAATTAAATAACAGAACATAGCAATTTTTCTGCAGACCTAATTCCACCACCAAGCCGCGTTTCCGCGGCCAAAACCCACCTTAGGCCGCGGAAACGTTGCCGTTTTGTCGAATCATCGCACTAAAAAATTTTTGGGGATCTGAGCCATCAAGAAGACCGCGGAACCGCGGTGTTAGAGCTAAATTGCCGCGGAAGGGCGACGATCTGGTGGCATTTTCTTCTGAAAAATTTTCTGTAAGATTTTCTGTTCCTCCTCTACAATTTTTGAAATATATTTTCTGGAAATTCCTGCAAGATTCTGTGAGCTATAAAATATATTGCCTTCCATATAACAATTTTGTGCAGGATTTTTGGGCCCCGCTTGAAATGAAATTAGATTGCAAGTAATATTTTGCTGTTGCATATCTTTTTTATAAAATATTTTGCTGTTGCATATCTTTTCTATAAAATATTTTGCTGTTGCATATCTTTTCTCTAAAAATCTTTTTGCAACAAAATTTTTCCAATTAAAGAGAAAAAGAATGAAAATAAAAATGACAAATATTTTATAGAAACTTGCAAAATTTTTTAGCCGCAAATAAATCCTTGCACCACCAACCATCCTTCTTGTCATCTTTCTTCTTCTAACATGGGTACCCCACATAAAAAATCTCTTGCCGAACTTTGGTATCCCGAACCTAATTTTGCGTCGTACGTCAATTTGTTCGGTCAATTTAAAAAAGATCCTTCCTTACCAAAAATATCTTTGAAAGATCAAATAGAGGCTTCTAGGAGAAATAGTTTGACTTTTCAACCCAGTTTGTGTCAACCGAGTCAACCTTTACAACCTACATATGTTGATACCACTTCTTCAAGTCCTTCTGTCACTCCTAGGCCTATGTCCATTGCTGAGCATATTGCTCAATCTCGCAGTCGATCTTTCACCCCTCTCCACTCATCTAGTTTTAGGGATCCGCACGATTATTCACCTTCTTATCCATATGTTGACCCTACCCCTGTCTTATCACCCACTTCCTACCAGTCATACCCGACTTTCTCACCTTCACTAGACACTGTTTCTACACAGCCATTAGGGAGTTTCACATATCCAACCAATTTTGAATCTTTTACTGAAACCCCCTCACCACCTAAGTCTAGTTTGGAAGAGTCGTTGGAGGCGTACATTGCAGCAACAAACAAAATGGTTAGGAATGTGGAATCGTCCGTGGCAGCCCTTATGCAACCTAGAGAACCTGTAGCTAGTTTCCCGCTAGCTCCAAATTTTTTAATGTATAAGGAGGCGGTTGGACAGAGTGAGAATGGGAGAGGATTTCCAAATCAAACCTACCCATACCCAATTGAATCCAACAACTCCAATTTTCAAACATGTGTCCAAAATGATGAGTTGTGCAAATTTGTAGTGTTTGATTTGCCAAATTGTGAGGAACCCCTTTCGAGTGAAACCACACCTAATCCTTTCGATCTTTACACCTCCCATCTAGAACCTAAATCGATACATATCCATGCTTTTGATGAGGTGTCTAAAGAAATTGATTTTCACTTGATTGAGGATATAGACGCCGGGAATATTTCGGATGATGAACCTGTCGATTTAATTGAAATTTTATGTTCAAATCATCATCCTGAGTTATTAAATGTTTCTCCCGAATCTCATATGCGTCTAGATTTTGATGATAATGGCATGGATGAGTTGAATATTGAGGAGAATTATGAGTTGAATATTGAGGAGAATAGTGAGGATCATATTGAGGTTGAACCATTTTTCTTTGATGTGTCGGATTTTCCAATTCATCCTCTTAAACCTTTACCTAAATCACCTTCCCTCCTTCCCATCGTTCCGACCCCGCTTGAAGACTGTGAGCTTGAAAACTTTTCCTTTGAATCTGACACCGTTCTCACAGCCGATGACACGTACGAGTGTTTCACTTTTTCGGACGATATTGAAGTCTCGCCGCCCGAGTTTGAGTCCTTTGCATTTTCAGATGAGTTAGTTAATCCATCAGACTCGGTTGCTTACAGTCGTTTCGAACCATTGATGGAATCTTTCCAATTCGACACAGTTTACTACGGTGAGAAAGATACTATCCCTAATTCACTCCCTTTCGTCTTTCCCCTTGTTCCGACCGAACAAATGACCGTTACGCTTTCATCTCCTATACCAAGTTCGGCGTACCCATGTTTTCTTGCGAATCTTGAGGGATTTGACCCCATTTCCCGACGGGTTGATAGGTTAGCGCAATCGCTTATAACATATCGTTCATCACATATTGCGCTAATTTATTCACTAAATTTACACCCTCAAGATCGTACTCCACTTTCTTCTTCTTTTCGCCATTCTTCTCCCCCACCGAGACCGTATTCTACCACTCTTCTTTCCACACGGTCTCGCGTGCTTCTTATTTTCTTGCACCAACTATACCATTTCCACGATAAGATTTTTGAATGGTTGGTGCTAACCTTTGGCTTGTGTAAGGCCAAGCTTAAGTTTGGGGGGATGCTTGTTTTATATATGTATATATCTTTTTGTTTTCTTTTTTCTATAAAAAAAATAAAAAAAATTCAAAAAAATAAAAACAATTTTTTTTTTATAAATAAATAAACAGGGGAGTGCCGGTATTTTGACCCTCTTGGTTTAGCATGACAGTGAGGACACTGTCAAGTTCAAGTTTAGGGGTATGCTCGGTACGTCTTCTTCCTTCGCATTCATTTGTACATATTTTTGCATTTGCATATTTATTTGAAAAACCCATAAAAATTTAAAAATTTCAAAAATTATAAAAATTATTGTATTCAATTTTGGCTATAATTGACTTGAGTATGACAAATAGGTTAACTGGCTAGGAACAGCTAGATCTTAGACTTAGTGAATTAAAAACCCTAAAGATAACCTTCTTTAAAAGTTTAACGGTAGAGAGTATATGCCTTGTAGTTTATTTAGAAATAGGCAAATTTTGGGTTCACTTCTTGGGCTAAGTCAAAATGAGGGAAGAGTATTGATGTTCTTATTAGAGTATAAGTTTGAAAAATAGTTCCTAACTTAAGTCTAGATTCTGAAAACGATATACCCTACAATTTGCACAATCACGCATCTTGAAACTTGGAATAGTAGAAGAGACCTTGAAATGCTCTTGTCTAAAGTCCTTAGTGCAATGAAAATAAAAATATATATATCAGTGTGAATAAAGAATAAAAAAATGGACACTGGTTCTTGTGATTACTTAAAGCTGTAAAAATAGAAAAATATTTAGCGAGGGTGCTTCATCACCTAGTGCCTTAAACCAACTGGTTTGGGAGTCACTGCTAAAAGCCTTAGGTGTTGCAAGACTAGAAAGTACGCTTTAATGTGCAAACACATCTTGTAATCGGTCGTTGGTACATCAAGAAGTATTAACGGTCGCATGAAGGATGTGTAAGCAAAATTCAATTAAAAATTCACTAATTAATAAGTGCTTTGGACAATGGACGAGAGTATGATTGCTTGATTTGAATTTCCAAGTGTAGGGGTGATTTGTACACACACGTGGGGATATGTGATTGGAGTTTAGGTGAGAGAAAGGAATGAAGAATAGAACTTGTATCTTTAGTAAGGGTTGATAAAAATTCCTAAGTGGAGATGAAACTCTAGAAGGAAAACTTAAGAAATGCCGAAAGCTAAGTAAGTCTATAGGATATATATAATCTTAAGTTAGATGATGAGGAAGTATGAAGAATGTGGGTGGATAATTTACGGGTCGAAAATAATAGAATTCCTTGTTAGAAGACCTAATTGGAGAACTAAAGTTAATAGACCGAATTGATAGGATTTTGTGGGTGTAATCCGCTGAAAACCCTCAGGAGACAACACTCCTCCTACTAGGGACACCTAGAGGTTTAACGGCTTGTTGCACGTGCTCAGTGCAATCGCGTTTCCCTGCGAAAGTGCGGCTAGGTTAGATTTTTATCGAGAATAAATAAAATAATAAGTTTGCTCGAGGGCGAGCAAAAGATAAGTTTGGGGGTATTTGTTCACACCATAATATTGCATTATTATATTCCCCATTCTTATTCTTTTTATAAATAAATAGGTACTTTTGACGCATGTCTGCTACATGTTACAGGTTACAGGTTCTTGGATAGGAAACAGTGAAAACGATGTAAAGACGATGAAAATATGGACTTTTGACCGACAAATAGGAGGATCTTAGTCAAGCCTACATCGAAGACAGTTCAAAATTAACAAGGCAACGCAAGATCCCAAAATGTCAAGGCAAACGGTTAAAAAGCCATTGCAAATTGTTCACTGAAGATCTGGAACCAACCTGGAAGCCCAAATGGAAAAGGACATATAGAAACAGGAAGACAAAGTCACCAGAAGACAACACAGAAAATTACAGGATCCAAGGCTTCTTGTTGACCGCGGAACCGCGGCCAAACAGGGCCTCGGGCCGCGGTTCCGCGGCCAGATTAAGGAAATAAAAAAATAGATTTTTGCCATATTGTGTTGGCGGCGTTGACTAGTCAACCTAGGGCTATTTTTGTAATTTAGACATGCGGTTCAAGATGTAACCTAGGGTTTCTATTTCCTATAAATAGAACTCTACAAATTGTAATTTTTTATGCCTCCCTTTAATGAATAAAATTTAGAAATCTTTTGGAGAGCATCGGTGCTTCTTTTCCATTCAGAAATTCAGATCTGACAAACCTGCATGGATGATTGGAGGGATCCATCTGTAAGTAATTTAATTTCTTGCCCTAGTGTAGATTTCAATTCCTTGCCCTAGGTAGATTTAATTTCATACCCTAGGAACTTGTTTAGGGTTTAGCTTTGAGGAAGGATTTTGAGAGATGAGATCTCTCATCCCTTTCTTACCCACCAAATATTTACAATAGGACTCCATGCATACACGCACATACCGCGCCCTACGGCATCCTAGCCCTCGAGGTAACGATGACACCGTAGTGTAAAGGACCGGTTGCGCGTGTTTTCCATGGAGGTTAGGGTAAGGATCTCTAAAGGAAGGACAAGAACCTAGAGGAAGGAACACCTTCCCGAACGGATCTAATCCACTTTATTGATAATTACCATAACTCCTCATAGATCGTCATTCGGGTATTGAAAGCGGTGAGATTTAATTACATTTCCAAACCATCTCTAAACCTAACCCTAGCAAGAGTAGATCTAGATAATTGCCCTAGGTTAATTAGGTTTTTAGATTTAATAATTAATCCGAACACCCTTCGGAATTAACTCGTAAGCGCGATTAGGAGATTCACAATATCCCTGTGGACCGACCCGTACTCACCGGCTAGCTTCATGCGACGCCGTTCTTGATTGCGGTTATAGATAGTTTTTGAGATCAATCAAATGTTCCTTTTTATTTTCATTTTTCATTGATTTTTTCTTTCTCTTTATTTGGAAAAATTTGCATATTTATTTGAAAAACCCATAAAAATTTAAAAATTTCAAAAATTATAAAAATTATTGTATTCAATTTTGGCTATAATTGATTTGAGTTTGACAAATAGATTAACTGGTTAGGAACAACTAGATCTTAGACTTAGTGAATTAAAAACCCTAAAGATAACCTTCTTTAAAAGTTTAACGGTAGAGAGTATATGCCTTGTAGTTTATTTAGAAATAGGCAAATTTTGGGTTCACTTCTTGGGCTAAGTCAAAATGAGGGAAGAGTATTGATGTTCTTATTAGAGTATAAGTTTGAAAAATAGTTCCTAGCTTAAGTCTAGATTCTGAAAACGATATACCCTACAATTTGCACAATCACGTATCTTGAAACTTGGAATAGTAGAAGAGACCTTGAAATGCTCTTGTCTAAAGTCCTTAGTGCAATGAAAATAAAAATATATATATCAGTATGAATAAAGAATAAAAAAATGGACACTGGTTCTTGTGATTACTTAAAGCTGTAAAACTAGAAAAATATTTAGCGAGGGTGCTTCATCACCTAGTGCCTTAAACCAACTGGTTTGGGAGTCACTGCTAAAAGCCTTAGGTGTTGCAAGACTAGAAAGTACGCTTTAATGTGCAAACACATCTTGTAATCGGTCGTTGGTACCTCAAGAAGTATTAACGCTCGCATGAAGGATGTGTAAGCAAAATTCAATTAAAAATTCACTAATTAATAAGTGCTTTGGACAATGGACGAGAGTATGATTGCTTGATTTGAATTTTCAAGTGTAGGGGTGATTTATACACACACGTGGGGATATGTGATTGAAGTTTAGATGAGAGAAAGGAATGAAGAATAGAACTTGTATCTTTAGTAAGGGTTGATAAAAATTCCTAAGTGGAGATGAAACCCTAGAAGGAAAACTTAAGAAATGCCGAAAGCTAAGTAAGTCTATAGGATATATATAATCTTAAGTTAGATGATGAGGAAGTGTGAAGAATGTGGGTGGATAATTTACGGGTCGAAGATAATAGAATTCCTTGTTAGAAGACCTAATTGGAGAACTAAAGTTAATAGGCCGAATTGATAGGATTTTGTGGGTGTAATCCGCTGAAAACCCTCAGGAGACAACACTCCTTCTACTAGGGACACCTAGAGGTTTAACGGCTTGTTGCACGTGCTTAGTGCAATCGCGTTTCCCTGCAAAAGTGCGGCTAGGTTAGATTTTTATCGAGAATAAATAAAATAATAAGTTTGCTCGAGGGCGAGCAAAAGATAAGTTTGGGGGTATTTGTTCACACCATAATATTGCATTATTATATTCCCCATTCTTATTCTTTTTATAAATAAACAGGTACTTTTGACGCATGTCTGCTACATGTTACAGGTTACAGGTTCTTGAAGCGAAAATAGTGAAAAAGACAAAAGACGATGTAAAAAGGGACTTTTGACCAACAAATAGAAGGATCTTGATCAAGCCGACATGAAAGATAAAGTTCACAAAGTACAAGGCAGCCCAAGGTCTAAGATGTCAGTGAACGGTTAAAATTCTAATACAAGTATTCACTGGAATATCTGGAAGAAACCTGGAAGCCTATTTGAGAAAATTACCAAAGAAACAAGAAGCCCAAAATTCCCAGAGCCATATGAAGAAAACTCAAGCAGTGATCTCACTATTGGGCCGCGGAACCGCGGTCCAAAGCCTACCCAGGCCGCGGTTCCGCGGCAGTATGGAGCCTTTATGGAATAAATTTTTTGCTATAATTCTTTATGTCTTTGACCGGTCTTTCTAGGGCTATTTTTGTAATTATAGACATGCGGATCAAATGTAACCCTAGGGTTTCCTATTCTTTATAAATAGGAACTCTAATCATTGTAACTCTTCATGCCTCCCTATGCCTCTCTTTAATGAATAAAATTTAGAAATCTTTTGGAGAGCATCGGTGTTTCTTCTCCATTCAGAAATTCAGATCTGACAACCCTGCATGGATGATTGGAGGGATGCATCTGTAAGTGATTTAATTTCTTGCCTTAGTGTAGATTTAAATTCCTTGTCCTGGGTAGATTTAATTTCTTGCCCTAGGAACTTGTTTAGGATTTAGCTTTTAGGAAGGATTTTAAGAGATGAGATCTCTCATCCCTTTCTTACCCACCAAATATTTACAATAGGACTCCATGCATACATGCACATACCGCTCCCTACGGCACTCTATCCCTCGAGGTAGCGGTGATACCGTAGTATAAAGGCCCGGGTGTGATGTTTTCCATGGAGGTTAGGGTAAGGATCTCTAAAGGAAGGACAAGAACCTAGAGGAAGGAACACCTTCCCGAACGGATCTAATCCACTTTATTGATAATTACAATAACTCCTCATAGATCTTCATTCGGGTATTGAAAGCGGTGAGATTTAATTACATTTCCAAACCATCCCTAAACCTAGCCCTAGCAAGAGTAGATCTAGATAATTGCCCTAGGTTAATTAGAATTTTAGATTTAATAATCAACCGAACACCCTTCGGAATTAACTCGTAAGAACGAATCGGAAATTCACAAAATCCCTGTGGACCGACCCGTACTCACCGGCTAGCTGCAAAGCGACGCCGTTCTTGATTGCGGTTACAAATATTTTTGATCTATCTTTTAGAAAGCGCAAGCACGCTAAATCGTCTAATCAACAGGCGTCAGCAACACATAGCGGTCAGCGTGTGTTGATTATCAGTCGACGGCGGTGTCCGGTCGGCGGATGTCGGCGATGTGGAACAATTTGTGAGCATCATAAGCTGTGTTCGGTCGTCGGGAGTAGGCAACAGGTGAATGGTTGGCGAGCGATCCCAGGTCTCTAGTCTATCAAACTGTTCACTAGCTCGATACAGATCGGACGGAAATGGAACACCAGGTGTACAAGCAGGATTACGCTTATTGGCCAAAGCACCTGAGGGTTTTGTTTTTCTACTTAAGGGACAAACCTTTGGTTATTGGTGGCGGACGGCGGCAGTGACTAGATGCCTGTTATATTTGTGGAGAATTTTCTTTCTCAATTTTGAATATTATTTTTAAGTCTTTAAATTGATATATATTAGTATATATATATATACATATATACTGGCACGCCCCGCTTCCCAGAGTACGCAAGATTGGGCACGTGACATAGCCAACCATGCTACCTGTGGGTAGGAAGTATCCATCCACAGTCACATTACGGCTGTAGAGATATCAAGAACGAGATAAAACGGTCTACAACATGTCCATAATCCAGAATAACAGGAGTCAATAATAAATAAATGCGGAAGCAAATGATCCAATACAAATAACTGAAAAGTATGTCCCATAATGCGGGCTCATATCAGGAAATAAATGCAGGAAATAAAACTAACTAACACTAACACCTCACAGCTCAGCCTGCTGGCTGAAGTACTCCTGCTCGGACTGCGACAACGGTACAGAATCTGAGCCATGCAAAACCCAGACGTCAGCGCGTCATGTCATCAAGTAGTATAATATGAACAGTGTAACAGGCAATACAAAATAAACATGAATAAAACGAGAGTAGCAAATAATGTGAATCAAGCAGTGCAGGGTAGTGCGCAGTGGGTAATTAAACTGTTCTATCAGGTTTTCTATTCTAAAGTCTTTGAAATCAATTTGAGTAATCCTCCATGTAACTCAAAGGATATGTCCCGTTACCCCCCGG
Source organism: Agapanthus africanus (assembly GCA_030015575.1). NCBI lineage: Eukaryota > Viridiplantae > Streptophyta > Magnoliopsida > Asparagales > Amaryllidaceae > Agapanthus > Agapanthus africanus. The sequence goes on from JASDDO010000019.1 coordinate 921,150,704, forward strand.
GACCACGGATCAGGAATATGGGAACCAATAGTGGTTCGGTCCCGTTACCCCCCGGGACCACGGATCAAGTAATACCCTTTTAAGTTACACTTTTGATTTCCCCATACTCCCAAGTTATATGTGTCAGGTCAGGTATTCAGTAATCAAGAACTAATGTCAACACAGGATCAGGTAACAGCAGGTTTGTTTGGATAGACAACAGGAATGGTCCATGAGGACTACTTGTCGGGTTTGTTGGCATTAGGCACGAGATCAGGTAACAGGTCAGGTCATGGTACATCAGGTCAAGTCAACAGTAAACGGTACCATGTCAGGTGTATCAATATATATCATGTGTAACAAAGTCAAGTCAAGATGTAACGATGTCGTGGGTGTGCTCACAACAGATATATAATCGAACATGGGATTAACAGCAGGAAATAAGCAATAAATTAAACAACAATAAGCAGTTCATTCAATCACAATAGTGCATTAATATAGTGCAGTCGTTCTATTATATTAACAGGTTTTGAGCACCCTTCGCGGTGCAACAGATTAAATGATGATGCAATACGGTTATATCAAGCCTTTGAATACGAATATCCGAATGTAATAGAACTACATAGGAAAGTGCTATAATCTATTAAACGGTAAAATGTGATTAACAGGTAAACTTGGTTCTTAGGTTAAAAGTGGCAAACTGTAATTTTATGTTACTGTAAAATGATATATATCATATTGCAACCAAATGAGAAAATAACTATACCGAGTTAAGTTTTGCAGGTTTAATGAGTCAAAACATATATAATTGTATAGTATAGCATGTAGCAAGTGATACTTGCCTCGACGGGTCGCGAACCGGAAAAACGGAACGTAACGTCGGCGGGGAAACACGCGACGGACGCACGGTTCACGGATTGAACCCAAACAACGAACAATGGGGCCACGCGGATCGGGGTACCTCGCTGGAACGTTGGGACACGTCACCGGTATCGCCGGATTCCGGCGAGATGCAAAACAGCGACAATCAAGAATTGCAACAAGAATAGAAAGAAAACAAAGAAGAAGGGAAGGAGGATGGAGAAGGGACTGCTCACGAGGATCTGTGGGACGGGTGGTGATCGCCGACCACGGCGACGGAGCTCCGGCGGGATACCTGCAGCGACGGTGGAAAATTTCCAGATCAAGAAACCTTAATCAGAGAAGGAAGAAGAAGAAAGGAGAAGATGGAGGATGAGAAGCTCACCGAGGGGGTGCTAACGAGGCCGGGGGCGGAACGAGATCGCCGGCGGCGATCCGTCGAGGTGTAGGCGGTGTGCCGGTGGCGTGCAGGCGCGTGAAGGTGCTCGGGGAAGATGGAAGAGGGGGAAGAAGGTGCAGTGGCTGCGACGAGGGCGAAGAGGCGAGGGTGATGGTGGTGGTGGCGTCGGCGTTGGGGCTGCGGCGACGACGGGCACGGTGGCTAGGGCTAGGGTTGCGATGGGTTTCTCGTGAAGGAAGAGATGCAGGGAATGTATATATATAGGGAAGAGAGAGAGAGAGAGGTAAAGAAATTAGAGAGAGAGATACGAGAGATGGAGAGAGAGAGAGAGAGATTGGAGGGGCCCACGAGGGTTAAGAGCCCCGTGATTGGCCAGGGAGATTTTAAAGAATATAAAAAAAGATTTAATAGATTATAGAAATCAGTAAGATTATACTATATATATAGTTTTGAATATTTTATTAATTTGGGATTTCGGCGCTAAATGAAATATTTTCAAATCGCGCCCGGGTTGAGTCCAAAAATTTGAAATTTAAATAATAGGATTTTAAGCGGGTTCCAAATTTTAAAATGAAATGTTTTATGACTAAAAAGTATACCCCCAAGTCGGACACCTGTACGCGCGCGTAGTCGTCCAAACTCGCCCGTTTCACCGAACGGGACGAGAACTCGACGCACGGACGCTACCACGCGGTTAGGGGTGACGAGTAGGCCAAGATAGATATTTTTAATTTTATTTTAGGTGCTAAAATTCGTTATATGCAGAAATGACATAGCCAGATAAAATTTTACAGTAAGACCCAAACAAGCAATATAAATGAAATGAGTAATATCTAACACTCAACCAGTAACAGAAAATAGTAGTATTGGACTCTGATGTTACATACACACACACATTAATTGAGAATAGAGCCCATGAACATGAACATGAAGACAGAAGCAGCAACAACACATGCGACTGGGTGATGAAGACTAGGATTAGTTTTCCAAACTAATCTAAGTTTATCTCTTAGAATTATCTCTCATCTCTAAATCTAAAGAATATATCCTATAAAAAGGTTCTGATTTGACAAAATCAGAAGACAACAAAAGCCTTATTTAAAGGATGCTGCAAATGCTATTTGGGGATGCGGCAAAGCAAAAATTAAAGATCAACATAGCTGGATTTTCTGAGGGTCCGTGGCCAAATAAAATTATTAGAAACGCCGAGAGACTGTCAGTAAATTAGTAGAAAGATCATTGTATTGAGAGCGTGATGTCTAATAGAAAGATTTAAGAGAAATCTCTCAGGATTTCTTGTAAGCTTGTTTCAAGAATAATAGACGTTTGCAGATTCCGCTCTGCCGGGGACTAGCCATATGATAGTTGAACCCTGTTAACAAATTCCTTGAGCCTTTTTGATCTGTGTATTTCTTATTTACTTATTCTCGTATCGTAATTTATTTATCTTTCGTTAATTAATTGCATGATTTTGTTTGTCGCGAGCATTATTTCGTAGATCGATTTTACTCTCAACAATTGGTATCAAAATTTCGTTAAGGAACGTATAGTTCTTTAAATCTACGATCTAAGTCAACGGTAGATAACGACAACTACGTCCTCTTCCGCATTTTTTTAGATCGTCGTTTGGAAGGCGTTGGTTCAGATCAAGAGAGAAGTCAAGTTTGATGCTACAGAGACGAAAAATGACGGAGAATAAAATAAGAATTGAAAAGTTCAATGATCAGAATTTTGGTTGGTGGCGCATGCAGATAGAGAACTACTAATATCAAAAGGACCCGTTTCTTTCGTTACTTGAAGAAAAGCCCAAGAAAACGGTCGATGAGGCATGGAACCTTTTTGATAGAAAAGCCCCGACGACAATCCGGTTGTTGTTGACTCCGCAAGTGCCCTTTGTTGGGGTCAAAAATTACACCCCACGGTCGAGGTCAACAAGTCAAAATTAAGGCCCGAAAAGTGGATCCGGAACTAATTCCGAATCCAAGTCAACTGGGCCCAAATCCGAACCCATGCCCAAGTCGAGCCCGAACATAAAGAGGCTGTCGGCCCTCCCCCATGCCAAGAAGAAAATAATGTGATAAATAAGTTTGATATAAATTTCATCCATGGGTGTTAAATAAATGGGCAAAAAGCCAAATTTTTGTAAAGCTCGCCGCTCATGTGCAAAAAGAAATAAGCATATGAGACATGAGATGGGCAAAATACCATTTTGTAAAGCCCAAGGGGTTATGTGTAAACTTGTAAGTATATATAAGGCAACATTATGATGAAATGAAAAAAGAATCGATTCCCCTTAAAAATTGGATTCTGTGGCTTCTTCTCTTTTCTCAGGGTTCTAAACCTTCTTTCATTTTTTAAAAATTAAATTAAAAGTTTAACTCTTCTTTTCTCAAAAAGTAATAGCTTTTCACCATAAAACCCTCAAAGGGGAGCTTAGATCTCCTATCAAATTTCTAAAAGTGTGATTTTTAATTTCAACGCCCCTTTTCTCCAAGATCCAACAAAAATTCTCCAAGATCCAACAAAAAGAGAGGAGGAAGAAAGAACCCGTCTCAGAAGAAACCATTTTAGAGAAGTCCAAAATTCGAAGAGGACGAAAAGGGAGCTCCTTTCACCATCCAAGATCTAAATCTTTTAGGAATTCAACTCCAAATCAATTTTTGAGCAGTTCCATTCCAAGATCCAAATCCAAACCTTTTGGGAGTTTAACTCAAAATCCACATCCAATTTTTTCTCTAGGAGTTTAACTCCAAAATCTCTCAGGAGTTCAACTCCCAGCCCAGGGGTTAAACTCCTTCTTCCGCTGGAGTTTCCAGCGGCCGTGTGCCGCGTACGTGACCCGCTGGCGTCCAACGGTCACGTGTTGTCTCACGTGTCGTTAGGACGCTCTTCACCCCTTTTTTCGCACACGTTCCACATTAAAAATACCTCCGTCGTTAGAAAAAATTTCTAATGGGGCGCTGCTCCGCATCCCGTAAGGAGGCTGCTAGCTCACTTAACCCTCAGCCCGCCATCCGGGTAGCATGACCCCCATAAACTCTTCGACGCCCCCGATACGTCCAAAACCCCTTCAAACACAACACACGCACACCGCACATTGAGTTCGCATGACCTGTTTTACCCGTCAATCAGAGGTTCTCCCGCTCCAAGGGCGAGGGGTAATTAACGGCAGCTTAGTCCGCGGCTGCCGGAGATTCGGATCCCCGCAATCAATAAACCCCAGCCTACCCTAGGCTGGGGGAATCTGTATACGCCTGCCAAGCATGCGCATTCCCATCTCAATAGGGTGACGAAAAACACTCTACAACCTTTAATATTTTGAAGGAGAAAACAACCAAGGTGCTAATGACGATGTTAGCGAAGTTGTATAAAAAGCCTTATACATCAAACAAAATTTTCATGATGAGGAAGCTTTTCAACATGAAGATGGCTGATAACGGCTCGGTGGTGGAGCACCTGAATGAGTTCAACAGCATGACGAGCCAACTAGAATTGGTGAAAATCGTCTTTGAAGACGAGATTCGAGAACTTCTATTTCTCTGTTCGTTGTCGGAGAGTTGGGAGAACCTAGTGATGGCGGTTAGCAACTCGATCTTGGGGACTCTCACTGATGGAGCTTCGAAATCACCTTCAGATGCTGTCCTCTGTCGATCCTGCGATGGCGGTCTTGGACGGCTGAGATTTGGTTTTGGTGTTGTTGGGTGTGGATCTCAATGGGTTGGTTTTAGATGCCGAGCTACTTGCAAAGAAGTCCCGGGGTGGACGACCACCGTAGGACCCTCCGACGATCAAGTTAGAGCCAAGGAATATGAGCAGAGTAGCGGGGTATTGAGATAATTCGAGTTCCCTGAGTCGTCTGAGAGAGAGATTTATATAGGGGTCGCTTGGAGCGAGTAGGTGCGAGATCATCGCCGTCAGTTACGCCCCAGCATTATCTTCGCTTTGAATGGCGGGATGCCCTCATTAATGGGGGACGAGCCTGCATGGGACGCGAAGCATGGGGCGGCGGATATCTCGCTCTGGCGAGATGCGCGAAGCCATTACAGAGGCGCTTGGGCTCCGCGTTCTCGGTTGACCGGGAGAGCCGAGGCGGCTCGGCATATCAGGGGCTCGGAGATGAGCCGAGAGGCCGAGGAAGCTCGGTACGTCAAGGGCTTGGAGACGAGCTGGATGCTGTTCGCTAGGTGAATATGGAAGTACTCTGGGAGGTCCCCTAGAAGGTCGGATATATCCTTGGAGACGAGGTCCCGAGGAACGCCACTAATGCATTTCATTTATTCCTCCTCAGTAGCCTATGGGACACGCCATCTGCCACGCATCGTAATCTGAGGAAATACCACTTTTGAGCACCATCATTAGCCCCTCACTCTCGTTCCGACCTATTCATGGGTCGGATCGAGAGTGGCCTACTCGGTTTTTCTTCTGCTCAGTTTGGCGCTGAGAATCATGATGGGGATCTCCTGGGAACGACATGGCATTTGGCGGTTGCGTCGTTTCGATCTTTGGGCCCACGTGGTGTCTCACCGTGTGCCTTCATTTTTGCGCGTATCCCTGATGACGTCAGTGGATCACCGAAAGGGCGGCGCTATAATGGAGACGTTGCTTCGTCTGTTCGGGCCGGCTATCGACCGAACTCGAGCTTTTTTTACTTGGTCCTTGTTAGGAGTTTTCCTTCTTCGGGTACATGCGCTGGGTAGAGGCTTGACAGCTGGTTTAATGTGAGGCTCAAGGACCCACCGTTGAGACCGAGCAGGAAGATATCCGGCGGCCTCGTGATGAGGGCTTTTGAGTCCACCTTGCTGTTGGGTAGGGAGTTACCCACTGTGGATGGGCCGAGCAGGAATCTGCACGGCGGCCTTGTGATAAGGACTTTGGATCCATCTCTTTGTAGGGCAGGAAGCTGCCCATAGTGGATGAACCGAGTAGGAGGCTGCCCGGTCGCCTCACGATGAGGGCTTTTGATCTACAGCGTTTTGTTGGGCATGAAGCTACCCACTGCGGATAAACCGAGCAGGAAGCTACTAGGTCACCTCGTGAGGAGGGCTTTCGATCCACAGCATTGTTGGGCAGGAATCTACCTGCTGCAGATGGGCCAGCAGGAAATTGCTCGGCGGCCTCGTGATGAGAGCTTTGATCCTTACCGTAGTTGGGTAGGAAGCTACCCATTAGGGATTGGCCAGCAGGAAATTGCTCAGCGGCCTCGTGATGAGGGCTTTTGATCCACAGTGTTTGTTGGGCAGAAAGCTACCCATTGCGGATGAACCGAGCAGGAAGCTACTCGGTCGCCTCATAAGGAGGGCTTTCAATCCGCAGCATTGTTGGGCAGAAATCTACCCGCTGCAGATGGGCCAGCAGGAAATTGCTCGGTGGCTTCTTGATGAGAGCTTTCGATCCTTAGCGTAGTTGGGTAGGAAGCTACTTGCTAGGGATTGGCCAATAGGAAATTGCTCGGCGGCCTCGTGATGAGAGCTTTTGATCCATAGCGTTTGTTAGGTAGGAAGCTACCCACTATGGATGAACCAAGCAGGAAGCTACACGGTCGCCTCATGAGGAGGGATTTCGATCCGCAGCGTTGTTGGGCAGGAATCTACCCGCTGCAGATAGGCCAGCAGGAAATTGCTCGGCGGCCTCGTGATGAGGGCTTTTGATCCTTAGCGTAGTTGGATAGGAAGCTACCCGCTAGGGATTGGCCAGCAGGAAATTGCTCGGCGGCCTCGTGATGAGGGCTTTTGATCCACAGCGTTGTTAGGCAGGAATATACCCGCTGTGGATGAACCGAGTAGGAAGCTACCCGGTCGCCTCATGATGAGGGCTTTTGATCCACAGCGTTTATCGGGCAGGAATCTACCCGCTGTGGATGAGCACGAAGACATTCGTCAGCCCTGCATGGAGTTTTAGCATGGAAACAAAGATAAGCAGTTCAGATCGCAGGGAAGCAAGAATCTTTATTATTAAACAAAATACAGATTATGTGATTCAGTTTAGATTCTCCTGTATTGAGTGACCGGATTCGGCAGGTGTCCTTGTTGCTCGGAATTGGGTTAGTTGGTGACGACCATGATCTGTTCGATCGTCAGCTCTTGTCTTTAATTTGACCGGCTTGCCCTCTATCTGCTTAACGTTTATCTCGCAGGTAGTTTGCCAAGTGACCAGAGCAGATCAGCTCCTCGATATAATCACGCAGCAGTTTACAATCCTTGGTCAGATGTCCTTACGCCCGATGGTAGGCGCAATACGGGTCTCGGAGCCGTTTGCCCGTCCATCGGGTAGCTGGCGTGAGCCTGAAGAATTTTTCGCCCTTAGCTTCCTCTAGCACCTCGGTCTGGGAAATGTTTAGAGGAGTGTACTCCCGGAACCTCAGAGAGTAAGGTTTCGGACGATCGTCTTTCCTTTCCTTTTCCCTGTCCTACTTCTTCCGATCTGCTTGGTCGCCCCCGGGCATGTTGGAGTTCACCTCGGACTCGAGTTGGATCTTTCGCTCGGTCCATGCTTTCATTTCAGTCATGGTCTTAGGTTGCGCCAATGTAAAGAGCGGAGCCACTCTTTATGCCTAAGACCCAACCTCAACGCGGTGATGACCGTTTCGTCGCGGTGCTCGGGTACTTCCAGGAGGGCATTGAAGAAGCGGGTGACATACCTTTTGAAGGATTCTCTTTCTCGGCTCTTGACGGTGAATAAGTAGTCGACTGTCTTCTTCTGCCGTTGGTTGCCGACGAAATGGCCGAGAAATTGGGTATCCAGCTCGTCAAAGGTGGAGATGGAGCACGGTGCAAGCCGCCAGAACCAGTCCCGACCAGCCCGGATTAGCGTAGTGGGGAAAGCTCGGTATTGAGCAGCGTCCGAGTTATCTTGGAAGCTCATGCCCGCTGTAAATGCATCCAAGTGGTCCTTCGAGTCGGATTACCCATCGAAGAGGGCCACTTTGGGCGGCTTGTTTCTGGATGAGACGTGTTTGGCCAGCAGCTCTTCTGTAAAGGGTTTTGTGAGTGAATCGGCGGAATACCTGGCCCCTTCGCCGGACTTTTGGCCATCTCGTCGTATACCTTCGATTTTCTTTTTGAGGGCTGCGAGCCGGTGGTGGTACCCCGAGAATTCTGCACAGTCGGAGTGGTGTCTATCCCCGCTCCTGGTCTTCGCGACAGTGCGGCTTCGATTCCGTTCTATCAGATTTCTTAAATCCTCGGGCGAGGCCCGTCTTGGGTAGCCCCGACATTCTCCATATGCGCAGCCTCGGCGGGAGTGGGGGTATCGGTTGTGCCTGGAAGCAGGCGAACTGACCGACATCTCCTCAATGGGTGTGAGTGCACAGCGGTTGTTAGAGTAACGGCCTACTCTCCCCTGGGATCAGGGTGTGGAGCTGTCCGGCGCCCAACGGGTAATGGAATCATTCGCCGTATGCGGGTTGCGGTGGCCGGAGTCGGCACGCCGGCGCTCGGTGACGCTGAGATGAGCGTGAGTGAGATCGAGGGCTTGAGCGTGTCCATCCGTCCTTCTGTGGACGTCGTTATCCCGGGGAGAGGAAACCGCGGTCTGGTAGGTAAGGCCCACCTCTTGAACGCGGACGAGGGCATCCACCAGCGATGTGAGCATATCTATCCGAGCTGATAAGACGTTGATGATGTTAGGAGGGGGAGATGAGCCGGTCCTGCCTCCGTTGTGGCGGTTCATATTTGGACCATCGCGGTTGTCGCTCGCCATCCGGTCGAGGGCGGAAGATCAATTTTATGGGTGGAGAAGCTTCTGAAGCATTCCCATAGACGACGCCAACTGATGGAGCTTCGGGATCTCCTTCAGATGCTGTCCTCCGTCGATCCTGCGATGGCGGTCTTGGACGGCAGAGATTTGGTTTTGGTGTTGTTGGGTGTGGATCTCAATGGGTTGGTGTTGGACATCGAGCTACCTGCAAAGAAGTCCGAGGGTGGGCGACCACTGTAGGACCCTCCGACGATCAAGTTAGAGCCAAGAAATAGGAGCAGAGTAGCGACGTATTGAGATAGTTCGAGTTCCCTGAGTCGTCTGAGAGAGGGGTTTATATAGGGGTCACGTGGAGCGAGCAGGTACGAGATCACCTCTGTCAGTTACGTCCCAGCGTTATCCTCACCTTGAATGGCAGGATGCGCTCATTAATGGGGGGACGAGCTTGCGTAGGATGCGGAGCGTGGGGCAGCAGATATCTCGCTCTGGCGAGATGCGCGGAGCCGTTGCAGAGGCGCTTGGGCTCCGCGTTCTCAGTTAATCGGGAGAGCCGAGGAGGCTCGGCATGTCAGGGGCTCGGAGACGAGCCGAGAGGCCGAGGAAGCTCGGCACGTTAAGGGCTTGGAGACGAGCAGGAGGCTGTTCGCTAGGTGAATATGGAAGTACTCAGGGAGGTCTCCTGGAAGGTCGGATACGTCCTTGGAGATGAGGTCCCGAGGAACGCCTCTAATGCATCTCATTTATTCCTCCTCAGTAGCCTAAGGAACACGTCATCTGACATGCGTCGTAATATGAGGAAATACCACTTTTGAGCACTATCACTCACATTTAATGATGTAGTGAGTTTCATATTAAACGATGAGACGCGGAGAAAGGCCGGGAGTCGGAGTTCGGAAACATCCGCGCTTTCGGTGGAGAATTGCGGTAGAACGATGGAAAGGGAGAAGGGCAAGTCTAAAAGCTGAGGAAAATAAAAAATCACATGAAAAAATTCAAGGTGGGTGTTGGAATTGTGGGATGAAGGGTAACATGAAATATGACTGTAAAGCTCCAAAAAAAGATTCGAATGAGAAGGCATATGGAAAGTAAGTTAATGTGGTGTCTATATAAGAACATGGGGAACAAGGATTTTGTTTATCGGCGAGTGAAAACATAAAGGCGGATGCTTGGTTCCTTGATTCGGGAGTATCCTTCCGTTTCCCCAATCAGAGCAAAGCTCTGTTCAAATTTTGAAATTTGAAATGAAGCAGCACTTCATAGCAGCGCCAGCGCTAAGAGTCAAAGACTCTGATGCAGCGCTCACGTGCAAAGCATGAGCTAGCAGCGCCAGCGCTAGCAGCGCCAGCGCTGAGAGTCAAAAACTCTGAGGCAGCGCTCACGTGTAAAGCACATGAGCGCTAGTGCCTAGTGCGCTAGACTTTGAAGCAGCGCAAGTGAGCGCTAGCGCTAAGAGCGCTGCACTCTAAGCAGCGCACCACGTGCAAAGCACGTGAGTGCTAGCGATAGAACAAAATGTTTTCGGCCCTTGGATTAAAGATCCAACGAACATGATTAAAAATCATCAATTGACCAGAATAAAATTCTGTTAAGGAAACATTCCTCAGAATCTCTCCAAACAGGAAAGATTATGCTCTGAAAATCAGAGCACCGTTGGATCAATGATCCAATGGTGATTAAAAATTACCAAAATACAGAATAAATTCTGTATGGGAAATTTTTTCTCAATCTTGTTAAAAACAAGAAGATCGCCTTCTGTAAATCAGAAGCCCTTGGATCGAAGATCCAACGGGGGAAACATCCCCAAATCAATTAGAGAAAAGATCTCCTTAACTGATTCAACAAATCAGCCTACCCTATATAAAGGCCCCAAGACTTCAAGTCTGGCATCGAAAAAAAAATGCCCCATAAGTTTCATATAGAGAGGACCCCCCCATAAACTTTGAGAAATTTCAAAGAGAAGAGCAAGCATTCGGAAGAAGAAGAATTTCTTCAAGGTAAATAAAAACAGAGAGATCAAAGCATCTCATCAAAAGAAGAAGAAACTAATTCTTCTTCAAGATCATAGATCTATAAGACATATATCTTTCATAAAAAGAGATTCTAGCATCTCATCATAAAATGGGGAGGGGAGAAGAACTTAATTTTTCCTTGGATCACAGATCTACAAAGACAATGTCTTTCATAAAAACAGAAGAGATTGTAAAATCTTCTATTAAAACAAGAACTTAAGTTCTTAGATCTATGAGACAAAGACTCTTATGAACGAGAGTTTAATTCTCAGAGTGCAGAACTGATCAAAGTTTGCCTAATAAGAGTCTTAAGCGCTCCAATTTAAAGAAACGCCTTAGCGCTCCAAAACTGGTGCACAGCGCCGCAACGCTCCTAGCGCTCCATTTTAAAAGAAGCGCTTCAGCGCTTCAAGGCTGGCGCTCAGCGCCAAGCGTACCACGTGCTCCTTACGTGTGCGCTATCTCACGGAGGGCGCTCTGTACTCATTGACTGGCGCTCAGCGCCAAGCGCACCATGTGCTCCCCATGTGTGCGCTATCTCACAGGAAGCGCCTTAGTGCTCTAAATTTGGCGCTCAGCGCCAAGCGCACCACGTGCTCCTCACGTGTGCGCTGAGGGAACATAAACTGTTCTTTAAATAAAGTCCCAGAGCTATAATGAGTGCTCAACACTCAATAAAGGACAAAAGATTGTCAGAACCCAAACCAATGCTCAGCATTGTTAAATGTCCAACATTTTTATTGAGTGGGCCGAGCCCAAGTTGGCCACAGACCCCCTCATTTAGATTAATCGAGCCCACATGCTCATAAATCTTTTTAAATGATCTTAGTCCCAGATTTGACTACAGATCTCCCAACCAACATTGGTTTAAGGGTACATCTCTTCATTCCTCTGATATGTGTCGTTGTAATTTATCAACGTCTTCAGAGAGGTGACGGGTCTCGACAATCAAGCATGCCATGGACCGCAATGTCCCTAAACTAAAACAATAGAGTCCAAATGCTCTTTTGTTGGATCTAAATGATCCTGTTAAGTAGATCTTAGTCTAAAATTAGACTAACGTATCCTTAACAAACGTTTAAGTTGATCGTAGTCTCAAATGAGATTAACAATTCTTAAACCAAAACCAAAACCCAAATCTAAGAAAATACGGATTTGGACTAATCCACGCCCTACGGGCGACAACACAAATTAGTCTCCGTATACAATCCACGAGCAACCAAAAATAAAATAAACACACACGACACGAAGTGACCATCTGGAGAAGGAGAAAGTGGTTACCGCAATGCGGTAGCGTAATTAACTGCAGGGGCTTGCGCTTGCAGGGAAGAGCGTCCCCACAATCAAAAACCCCTCAAATGAGGGGGAATCTGACGAAGTCTGCTACAACGGCCGCATCCGTCTAAACCTCCGATAAACGGTGCCATAAATCAACTTGGCATCTTCGGAGAGGTGGACGGATAAAACCAAATAGCATCTGCCCCCAAATTCAGGCAAGACGTTCGTCTTTCCCGGCTTTCGGCGGAGAACAGATTCTGGCATGCCCGGTTGGACCTTTTCCTCTTTCCACTCCACATTTCGTGTGTCGTGTTTCGCGAACGAATCGCGGTTTGCAATGGTCGCCCCTGGATTCGAGGTACTAAGATTTGGTGTCTTGCTCCGTGCAGAAAACAGAAGATCAATGGCTTTCAACTGCATAAACTGCAACAACTGCAATAACTCCCACTCTGTCCTTACTGGAGAAGTGACTTATGGGCCTCAAGCGGCCTCCGTTTTCACGATGCCAGTGGAGCAGGTGACGCAAGCCACTACTGGGCTGTTCTTTGGGACCATGCTCCCACCCATGAGCTTCAATGCCCCAATGCCGTTGCAAGAGGTTCTGAAGAAGACGGTCTTTGATCGGCTTACGACTACCACGGCCCCTCTCAACGGGTCGTCCAAGTCCAGCACCTCAGTCTTTGATAGGCTAAGCCAAAAATCCAATGGGCCCGTAAAGAAACCCGCGATACCTGAAGGGGTTATCTCGAAACGGATAGCCATCCCTGTTCTAGTGAAAGGAGTCGTCAAAGCGGTTTCTCCTGCTAAAAGATCAGTCTTTGCAAGACAGGTCGCTCCAACTCCCATTTTGGCCGAAGTCACCAAGGCTGCTACCCTCATCTAAATGTCTGCCTTCGACAGGTTGGCCATCCCCTCTCAGCGGACGTCGGTTTTCGACAGGCTAACGACGACAACAGCCCCTTATCAGAGCAGGGGGCATGAAGAAGCCACCCCCATAGATGAGCCAGTATCGTCTGCTTGACACGCTCGACATCGCCACTGGCGCCGGGTGAGGAAAGCTGGGGGAAATTCCCCATCTGGAATTACCCCGCCGGCTCCAACGGTGGAAGTCGATGCTGCTGTTCCAACTGGGAACAACTTTGAACCACTCAGGACGGTGCGCAAGAACTCTCCGACTGCCGTGCTGAAAAGATCTCCTTCACCTACTGAGAATGTTACAAAGGTGAACCCAGAGCAGCCCCCTCAGCGGCTGTCCTCCAAAATTCATAGGATCTGGCGAAGGGTCCAAGACTCGATGATCAACCAAGACTACTCCTGCCAACGGAAAAAGATGAAAGTTCAGCAAGAGAAGGACCACCCTGTTGTACCACAAAAGGTGTTGTCTACTTAGGTGCCCACTGCAATGGCTCCCACAACTTCGACCGCTCACAAAAGGGGAAGGCCGGAGAAAATTCCTGTGTCTGCGATGAATCTCAAGGGCACTGAATCTAAACGCCCCAAATCTGGGGGCATGGTGGTGCATACTGTCTTTACGGGTCATCGACCATTCACCAGATCCGTAACAAAGGCCTAGGAGTAACAACAGAAGCTCCATGAGATGCTAACAAGATGGCCGCACTCACTGGGTCAAAAGAAAGTCCGGAAATATCGTCGGAGCAGCGTCAGGAACAGGAAACTGATGCTGAATTCCTCCGAAGAATGCTCGAGAGGAAAGACAAAGAGGCCACAGAACAGGCGGCCAACATGAAATGAATGGCACTTTTATTCCAAGATATGGTCGGGATGATGATACAGCCAGATCCTCCAGTTGAAGACCCTCCGATTGTCCTTGAAGACGACAGAGGGGAGACATCGAACCCTCTTCCGGCTATATCAACGGCCAAAGAGGAGACGATCTCCAAAGCCATCCTGGATGACTATATAGCTCAACAGATACAAGCTCATCAGGCGAGTGAAGCGGCTAACCAAATCGTTAAAACTGGACGACCCTATCCGGGTTGGTACAATCAAATAAAGTACCCGCCAGGATATACAATTCTTAAATTCCACGTATATAAGGGAACGGAAAATCCACACCAGCACGTTGCTTAATTCAGGGCACTGTGCGGCAACACCGGAGGTGACGATAAGCTACTGCTTCGCCAATTCGTTGGCAACTTGTCGGAGACAGCATTTGAGTGGTATTCCGAGCTCCCGAATGACCCTGTCAAGACATTTGCAGAAATGGAGCTACTGTTTACACAGAGATTCGCAAGCGCCAGCGAGCGCACCCCGATCGCCGCACTAATTAATGCCAGGGTGAAGCCGGGAGAAACATGGGTTCAGTACGCGATACGGTGGTGGAACCTATGGTCGAAGTGCGAACAACGCATACAGGAAGCTCCTGCAGTGGGCATGTTTGTGGGAACCCTCGATCCGCAGGCGACCATATCTCAATTCATGATGTTCTTCAAGCCAACTACTTTCTAGGCCTTGATTGACAAGCTGGCCCAAATGGATCAAATTGACCACATGCCTTCCTCTTCGAAGTCGGAGTCGCGGAGTGAAAAAGGAAAAGGGAAAACGACCTTCGTCGCCAATGCTCAGCAACAGCCGAATGGTCCAAAACTAGTCAATCGCCAAAACGATAGACAACGATTCTTTGATGAAAAGTTAGAGCGTCCCTACTCGTTTCTTCGAGATAAAGCAAGAAGACTGTTCGACCTAGCGGTGCATAACAGGCTCATCAATCTGCCAGATTCGAGACGTCCGTTACAGCTCGGCGACGTCAAAAATCCAAATTATTGCCCCTACCATCGAGTAGTAGGCCATCCAATAGAAGATTGTTTCGTCTTCAAAGGCTGGATTGAGGATCAATACCAACAGGGCAAATTCACACTGTCTGAGAATTGGAAAGTGAGTCCGTCCCAGCCACACGCTCCTAAAAAGGTGGACACGCCGGGGGCATCATGCTCTTTTGTAAAAGAAGCTTCATGGGAATTAGTTCTTTCAGCAAAAACTAAAAGAATGCTGAAAGATCTCCAAGCATGTCTGGCGATTAAGTGGAAGAGCCCGCTGGAGACCGAGATTATTGAGGGAATGCTGAAATTACACCCAACATCGGGAGTTAGTAACAATGTGCAAAACGCCCAGGCCCAGCCGTCAAAGTCTTCAAAGAAGACCAAAAAGCCCGTGAAGCCTGATGACAAGCACACGGACTTACAAAAACATATTGACGCGCTGGAGAAATACAACCAAAAGGCGCGAATCCCGATCACACTCCAAGAATTTCTCAACAATATCCTTGAGAGCGGAGATAACGACAATAACGACGGGGATAACTTGTCAGAAGAATCTGAGGATTATGTGGCAAGTTGCCACATGATCTCTCATTCGGCATTAATTAACGAAGAAGCTCACTCGACGTTAGAAGATAGCATAAAGGAGCTGGGGGCAGGGTCGAAGCCAAAGCCCTTAGAACCGTCTGACGAGATGATCGACCTGCTGCTGAACGAAGCCCGTCAAAAGAGCAAGGATGATCAAGAACACGAAATGGCTATATTGGAAAAGGCCAGGAGTTGGCATCAATTTAAAGAAGTCATGGGTCACGGAACACTCCAACTAGATCAAAGCATGCCCGCGGCTGACAGAAGCAGGTTTAAAACGAGGAAGCGATTCGCTAAAGCCATGTCGTTAGGGATGAAGCTGCCACCTCTCAAAGAAGACACTTCAGAAAATACGTTCTCCGACGAACTAGATGCACATCCAAATTACTGCTTATATCATCTGAGGACCACGCACCCTACTAAAGAGTGCAATTCCTTTAAAAGCTGGTGGCAGGGATACGTTGCCCACCGACAGCATTTCAAACGGATGAAGCACAAAACGCGTCGAGAGCAGAAGAGCATGACAGATGAGCGCAAAAGAACTGCCGGCAACTGTCACATGGTTGATTCCGGGGGATCGCAAGTTTTTACCTTCGGGAGCGATTGTGATGAAGAAATAGCCCTCGGCCCTCTCTTCAAGGAATCCATCTCCGAAACGAAAGAGATAAAGACCTACGAGAACATTCAGCTGCGTAATCGCACGCTACTAAAAAGAATCTCGGACCTACAAACAAGGGGTCGAGTAAAAAAGATAAAAGGAAAAAGTCCCTGAAGATATCGCCCTCGATGATCAAGTCGTCAAAGAGCTGACAGCCAAGTACCCGCCAAAGAAAAACAAGGTGGATTACAACGTTCTGGCACACCTGAGGAAGATACCCTCGCAACTGAGCATTCTCGATACCCTTCTGCTATCTAAAGAGGCGAGAGATTCTTTGATCAAGGCACTACAAGAGCCCGAGCAGTTCCAAGCTTTTCTTGCCGAAGAAAAGATGAAGGACGAGCTGGAAGAAGTGCATTAACTGATATCACTTTCGGCGATGAAGATCTCCTCCTCGGAATGTGCGAGCACAATCGTCCCCTCTATGTTTCCGGGTATTGCCATGATATCAAGATAGGGAAGATCCTAATTGACAACGGGTCCTCTGTCAACCTCCTAAATGTAAGGGTGCTAAAAAAAATCTGCATGAGCGTACAACACCTCGCTCGGGATAAAATCACCATCTCTGGTTTTGACTCCTAGTCATCACGAACGCTCGGGTCTGTGATACTGACGTTATGTTTTGGGCTGCTGGTCACTGATATCAAGTTCCACGTCATTGATGCTAAGACTTGCTACAACGCTTTACTCGACAGGCCTTGGTTACACGAGTACAACATCATCCCTTCTACACAACATCAGTGTATGAAGTATTTCAAGGATGGTCTCAAGTATACCGTGACAGGAGAGCTGAACCCATTCTCCGTGAATGAAGTCCGAAAGTACGAAGATGAAAAATACTTCTTACCAGACTTCGAAGATACGGAAAGATGCCATAAACCGAAGAAAAAAGCTATCACCACCATTCCGGTTTTCGGAAACGATACCGAGGAGGAAGAAGAGATAGTCTATTCGGGACCGTCTCAATGCAACAAGCCTGGACCGTCTACCCCTATGTTGGTCTTCGGCAGCGACTCTGAAGATGAGGTAAATGCAGTATTTTCGATTCGGCTATCAATACAAGCCTTCACTGGCAATGAACAGAGTTTGCAAATCGCTATGGTTCCGCAAGAGCATTACAAAGAGCTCGACGCACTTGATACCTATAGTGTGCAGGAACTGCAGACGTTCTATGTCCCTCCCAGGCGGAAAGATGAAAAGGCGATCCTCTTTTATCGATCTGTGGAAACCAAAGTGGAGAAAGAAATATGGCATGGTGTCGATTCTACGCTTGACAGGCTCCATCCCATTCGTCTGCCCAGATACTACACGGAAGGATTGAAAAGATTGTTGAGGCGCCAAGACATACCCTTCAAACAGACTGCTCGACAAGCTCAGTTCTACAACAGGATCTGGAACGTCCCTGGAACTCAGTGAAAATTGCCCAACGGGAGAATGTAAACGATTGGGCTTGAATATGTTCAATCCAAGAAACGGGAACGATTCCGTGGCTGCTACGTTGTATATGACTATGATGAAGAAGGAGATGCTCTGTTAGAAGACGCTAACCCTGAACCAAAACGAGATCCTGCCATGAAAGTGCCAAGTCTATCGTTCGAAGAACAGATGGACAAGCTAATAAGGGAAGCGGGTCAAAAGGTCCGGGATGACCATAGCCGCGAAATGGCCATTTACGAGAAAGCCAGGACGCAGCGCCTCTTTCAGCAGGCTATGGAGAATAATGATGCCCTTCGTCGCCACCTCGTCATACAAAAGGCCCGACGCGGAGGCAAAAACAAACTAAAGAATGGAAAAAATGTCCGACAGCGGCAAAGTGGGTCCAAGAAGCCACGCGATCGAGAATTGAGCAGCCTGGATTCGTCTCTTATAAAGAAAATGGGTCGAGCATATTCTTTTCCCCAAGACAAGACAAGGAAGATATTCGATCTCGTCATAAAACATCACATGATGACACTCCCGGAGTCCAAACACCCCAAACAAGCAAACGAGGTTCATCATCCGGATTATTGCCCTTATCACCAAGCGATAGGACACCCTCTCGAAGACTGCTTCACCTTCAAAAATTGGGTCGAAGACCAATATCAACCTGGCAGGTTCGCTCTATCCAGCAGTTGGAGGGTAACCCCACCACAGAAGCATGTTCCAAAAGCAACGTATGCGACGAGAGTAGAACCGAATCAACATCGGTCTTGGAAGCGATCTCGCACTTGTCACGTGATAATGATGTCGGAAGAAGGAAAGCACGATAATGTGGATAACCTCTCCTGGTGCTTTGCAAATGAGGATGAAGATGAGTTGATCTCAGAGTTTCCACCGGCGCCAAAAGAGCTGGAAGATGGAATACATACTACTGCGGACAACCTAAGGAAAATCGACTTGGGGACGGTAAACGACCCAAGGCCTACGTTCGTCAGCGAGCTGCTGTCCGAAGAACAGGTAGCTACGCTAAGAGACGTGCTTATAAACACAAGGGCAAATCTCCGGTAGCGAGATGGAAGGCACCGAGATAAAGAGAGAAGTCCAGCTGCAGAGCCAGCACCGAGAGAAAGCCCCTTTAGAGATAGGGGCCGGGACCATTACCGAGATGGGGGCGGTAGATCGCGATTTGAGAGGGACTCGTAGAAAGAAAATTTAGGGCTGTCATTTCAGTCTTCTTTAAGTCTGAGACTCTCTTTCACTCGTTTTAAAAGAATTTGAAAATATAAAGACTGCTTCATATGAAACTATTCCGAGATGCCGGGGCTAGATCCGGAAATAGCCGTGCATAAATTAGCGATATCTCCGGACTGTCTTGCCAGTCAAGTAAGCACCAAGAAGAATGCGGCTCGAGCTTGAGATAAGAATTAACGCCGAAGTGAAGAAGCTAATCGAGTCCGGTTTCATCCAAGAAGATCAATACTCTGTTGGATCACCAACATCGTCCCAGTGATGAAGAAGAATGGGACGGTGTGCATCTGCGTGGACTTTCGAGATCTCAACAAAGTTTGTCCGAAAGATGATTTCCCCGTACTGGTTACTGAGCTGATGTTAGAAAACACGTCCACTCACGAAGTTTTCTCCTTCATGGACGGCTCATCAGGGTATAATCAAATAAAGACGCATCCCGAAGACCAGAAGCATACCACTTTCCGGACAACGTTGGGCATATTTTGCTACAAAGTAATGCCTTTCGGTCTGAAGAACGCTGGCGCCACCTATCAGGGGCCATGACGAAGATTTTCGATGACCTCATGCACGAAATCGTCGAGTGCTATATTGACGACCTCGTGGTAAAAAGCAAATCGCACGAGGAGCATTGGGAGCATCTGAAGATAGTGTTCCAACGTCTTCGGAAATACAACCTGAAGATGAACCCTCTCATGCGCGTTCGGAGTTTCCTCGGGCAAATTAGAGGATGATCGTCTGACTCTCCTAGTCAGTCGGGCTAGCTCTCTGCCTTCTTTTTTCTGTAAATAACAATCTTCACTTTTCTAGGCGGTTTCTAGGGTTCATCGTATGACATCGAGGCATCAAAATAGATCCATCGAAGATCAAGGTGATCATGGAAATGCCTCCGCCAAGAACTCTCAAGCAACGGCGGTCTCTCCAAGGGAAGCTTGCGTATATTCGGCGGTTCATAGCTAACCTCTCCGGCAAATGCCACCCATACAGTCACCTCATGAAGAAGGGGAACCCGTTCGTTTGGGATCGCAAATGTCAAAGCGCACTGGACGAAATCAAGCAATACTTGCAGAATCCGCCAGTACTGACCGTTTCAGTCAAAGGAAACCCTCTCATCCTATATACAACAGCTCTTGAAGGTTCTTTAGACGTGCTATGGGCACAGGAGAACGACCAAGGGAAAGAAAGGCCCCTCTACTATTTGAGTCGAGTTCTCTTGGGGGCAGAAAACACCTACTCCCCAATCGAAAAACACTGCCTGGCATTAATCTTCACGATAATGAAGCTCAGACACTATGCGTTGGCGCATGAGATCCACCTCTTATCAAAAGTGGATTCTTTCAAATATTTGATGTCGAGCCATACTAACAGGACGGCTCGCTAAATGGGCCCTCCACTTGATGGAGTTCTCGATAACATACCGACCTCTCAAGGCAGTGAAGGGCCAGGCCATTGCTGACTTCCTCGCTGAGCATCCGATACCTGCCGATTCACCCCTAAATTGCGAATTGCTAGACGAGCACGCGTTTGACACGATCGACAGGGAGAAAAGAGAGAGTGATACTCGATGGGAACTCTACTTCGATGGGGCATCTTCCATGAAGAAGCGAAAGCACAACTCCCCTATAATCAAATCGGGGGTATGCCTCATCTTCGTGACTCCAGAAGGAGGGATAATGCACTTTACCTTCACCTTAACAGAGCCAAGGACGAATAACGAAGCCGAATATGAAGCTTTGATAGCAGGTCTTGAGATCGCTGTCGACATGGGAATCAAAAACCTCCTCATATACGAAGACTCCCTGTAATACCCAGTCCTTTTGAATACCAATATCCGTATTTTTGTCACTCTCAAAATTTATTTATTTTATAATTATTATTTGTATTATTCTAAAAACCCAAATCCTAATCTAATCTCATATCTTTTAATTTTCCCTAACCCAAACCCTCATTCCCTTCCTCTTTTATTATCCCCTTTCTTGTTCATTTTTAGCCCAGTCGTTACTTTTCCCAAGCCCAAAGCCGGCCCACTCCTCTAATCCTTTTCTCATTCACTTAAAATCCCAAGCCCGGCCCCTTTCTTTTCCCTACTATCTTATCCCTTGGCCCGAGCCCATTTTCCCTCCCCAGCCCATTAAAATAACAATTATCCCACCTCATTTCTTTTAAATCCCTTCAAATCCAAACCCAATTCTCCTCTATAAATTCCTATTAAACCATCAAGTTAATGCCTCTTTAATCCCAATTAATTTCCCCCATTAATCCCTTTTAAAATCCTATTAATCACCACTTAATTCTCATTCATCCTATTCCCCCTCTCTCATCTCATCCATGTTCTTTCTCTCTAATTCCCTCTCTCTCTCTCTCTCAATTTCTCTAATTCTCTCTCTCTCTTTCTAACTCCCCCCTCTCTCTAATTCTTTCTTCCTCTCTCTCTAAATTTCTCTCCCTTTATCAGCGTCTCACCCTCCCTCACATCAAATTAAGGAACGGCGTGAAGCAGTGAAGAAAAGGAGGGCACGAAGAGCAGCTAGATCGAGTGAAATTGTCGGATTCCAAAGGACTGAGCCGGTGCTGCGTTCGTGGCGCGATCGTGCTGATACCATTGCAGTATTATTGTTGACACATTTCCAGGCAAGTTCTCTACTTGCTACATGCTACTTTATGATAATTACAAATTACAATCGTGTATATCCCATGTTTTACTTTTCTGTTAAATATTATGTCGCAACTGTTCGATGCATGTTCTCAATGGAAATCATCATTTAAATTGGCGGAATTCAATTGTATAATCTGTCCCGTATGGCTATGAATCTAGTGTGTAAATTTCGTTGGAAAATATGACCGTTAATGACTAAAACGACTACCCCCAAGTTTACCTGTAAAACTGGAAATTCCCCATACCTGAAAACCGTTAAAATCACCATAAATTATATACATACTGGAATGATACGTTCCAGGGCTTAAATCGAAGACTACTCAACAAACTATAACCCTATGCAAGTTTCTAATTGTTTCTGTACCTAAACTGTGATAATATTTGGATCGGAGTGCGACTCTGGACTGCAGTCCAGAGCGACTCTGTTTACTGTGTGCTGTCCCGTGATGAGGACCACACTGTTTCCTTAACTCGTAGGTTGCGGAAATCCACTGTTTATAAAAGGTGAAACTGTTATCTAGGTAACACAAGTGGTTTCATTCTGTTTCGTCATCGTTTTCTATTTAATCTGTAATTTAAAAGATCGGGACGCATAACAGTCCCAACAGAATCAGAATTGACATACTAGTATTAAACAGTGTATATCTCCTGACGTACAGATGCGATTGAGAATCCATCTATTGCGTTGAAAACCTTACTAAAAACCCTAGATTTCATTCAACAGTAGCATCGCTAAAATATGATCCCAATTGGAATTAAAATGCGTTGCGAAACGGACTTCTGATTCTGAAACCGGATTTCCAGCCGCGAACGCTTAAAATGAAATGGCTATAACTAATGATCCGGGAACCCGATTGGCATGAAACCAAATTCGCTGGATAGATAACTGAACATACTATTTATTCCCCATTCATCGTTTCACTAAACTGTAACCGTATGATTTATGATATATTATTCAAGTGGTAAATTACTAATTCATGACATCCTAAACATGCTTTATATACTGTTTACGCATCATGTCATACACATGTCACTGCATTGATAACCTAGTGATAACGTGCATTTACCCAGTGTTAGGTTTTAGTGATGATTGTGGCAAGTACGTTAGTGTTCGTGTATCAGTGAATAAGTGAAAGTGATACGTACTTGTACACAATCAGTGGACCTTATTATTATATTGCATTGTCGACGTCTGTGGGACACGTGTACGTGTGACTATAAGTGGTATGGGACACTTATGGAAGCTCTTGCACGGGTGTCACAGATAAGCACCAGACACTGCCATTTATCTTAGGTATTAGTCGGGATGTGCTTGATGGAGGTCCTGCTTCCAGTTCTCGCACAGACTTGTCACAGACCGATTGGTATTTAGGGTTATGGTTAGTGTTTGATGTAGACCACGGGGTGTGGGGTAGTTTGAGTGTGAGTTCAACAGAATCTTGGGAGTCCCATGCCGGCTTATATATTTAGGGAGATATATGGAGATTTACAGGGTGTGTGATTATTACCGTGATATACATGTTGGGCTCGTGGTCCCTTGCCCTTGGGTTCTACCCTTGGGTGGAGGACACTCGCGAGTGGTTGACTCTCACACTTGGACTGACGATCGGCTTAGTGACCTGTACAGTGAGACTTAGAGACTGATAGGGATACTGGCATTGATATACCTTACATACCGTGTTGACATACGTGGCATATCATTCTACTGCTTTTACTGTTCTGCTGCATTGATTACTGCATGTTTATATCTACACCATTCTGATTTACTGCTACATATATCTATTATCACTGTTAGAATTGTCATATGATTTTATATATATTATATTGCTATTGTGTCGCTCTGACGACCTGAGTATGCATGCTCAGTGTGAGGAGAAGATTTAGCCTGGACCAGGACTAGACGCACTTCACGGACATCTTGTTTAGTTATCCAGAGTTATATCTTTTGTTTTCCCATCAGGTCAGTTCATTTTACTGTTTTGTTCCAGTTACTGCATTTCTCAATACCTGCGCATTATTTACTGCTTACCATGAAAAACTAGAAGCCGAAGTGTGACTACGGCATGACATTTCCTTGACCGTAGGAGCATGGCTGGCCTTGTCTACCCCTCGTATTCCGTATTTTGGGAAGCGGGGCGTGACATGGTTTAGTTGGTATCAGAGCCCAAGTTGCTTCGATTGGGATTGCAGTTTTCCGTGTAGAGCTTGACAATCTATGACATCCCTCAGTCTAGATTGTAAACTTGATATCCTTGATCCTTATTCACATTGTGTATCCTGTTATCCATCCGTTAGGGTTTCGGGCGACTTGGCAGAGTGACGAGGTTGTAATTGTGAACTACCTCATAGTTACAATACTGTACCCGGTTTAAGTGACTTAGAGCCCTACAGTTGATTTCCACTTGTAATGAATCTCATCACATCTGATATTCTTGAATCCTTGCCCAATCCGTATTCTATTTTGATTCTTATAGCTTGTGCCTTATATCGTCCTCAAAATTATTGTTTCAAGATCATTTCGTCCAACGACTCTTTCTATATCTCCACTCCCCAGAATCAGACCGTTGAAATTCTGAGGGTACTGCAAGGTCTGAAGGGAGCCCAGGAGCGAACGAACGACTTATTAGCGGAAGGACTGAGAAGGCAGGTGAATCAGGCACCAGTGGGAGTCTCCAGTCGTAAAGGGATCCCTGTTAGACGAGAAAAAGAGAAGAAGATGAAGCGCCCATTTGTTCCCCGAGACAGAAGCAGAAGAAGACCCAATGTTGTGGGTACTGCAAAAGGCCAGGACATCTTCAGAGGGATTATCGCCGCGCCCAGGGGAAATGCCTGATTTGCGGACCCAACGAACATCTTATCAACGGTTGCCCTAATAGGAAGGAGCTACAAGGAGGCAGTTCGCCCACACTCCCCACTCCTGCTAATTGATGGATATTTCGTAGATCGAGCTTCGAGGATAGTGCGGACCCAGCTTAGAATTCAACCCGTGTGACGAGATTGCAGTGGTCCAGAAATCAAAGAAGAGTTATTATGTTTTCTGCTTTCTATAATAATGTTGTTACCCCTTTTGTAAAAATTTCCTTTCGTTTGAAATCTCGTATCCGTCGAACTTTTAGTTGAATGCAATAAAACTTCGAATCATGATGTATGTATCATTCACTTACTTTCCCCCTTATTTATACTAATCATTACAGCAGCATTTTTATTTTTGATTTTTTCAGTCGTTGCCTACCGCATATTTTTCTTGTACTCTGTATACTGGGTTATTTACTCAGTGTGTCCCACTATCTAATCATGACTCTTTCTTTTCAGGCCATGGCCCACCCTGGAGCAGCGCCGCATCTAGATGAGGATGCACAGTCATGCGTTTCCTTAGACCACACGCTGATGAGTTCTGACGATGAGATCAACGGTCCCCAGGTCAATTTCGGAAACAACGATTCAGAGGACGAAGGAGTAGTCTCCATTTCTTCAAGACACACGTCATCTATCGGTTCGGCACTCCGCGACGGATTATCTCCAATAACGGGCCAGCCTACAGAAGTCACAAAATCAGCCGCTTCGCACAACAGCATAATATAGACTGGAGATACTTTTCAGTCTATAATCCCCGAGCTAATGGTCTAGCTGAGGCTTTTAACAAGACCTTGACGAAGATCATAAAGATGACGGTGTCTCGAAATAAGAAGGACTGGCATGAGAGACTGCATGAAGCCCTCTGGGCGTATCGGACCACGTTCAAAACGGCCACGAATACAACGCCGTATGCATTGGTATTCGGCGCTGAAGCAGTACTTCCCTTGGAGATAGAGCTACCTTCTCTACGAGTGGCGGTCCATTACGAGCTAACAAACGAAGAGAATGCTTATCTTCGGCTTGAGGAGCTCGATGTCCTCGATGAAACTCGTCTTATAGCGCAGCAAAACTTGGAGGCTTACAAAGCAAAGATGACGCGCTCATACGAAAGGTTGACTAAACCGAGAATATTCTGCCAAGGCGAACTCGTGCTAGTGGTCAAGGGACCTATGATCCCCAATCGTGCCAAACGGGGGAAATTCGAGCCGAATTATGAGGGCCCGTACATCATAGACAAGGTCTACCAAGGTGGGGCTTACTTGCTCATGAATATGCATGGCGAAAGAGCCTTCAGGCCAATAAAGGGCCGGTTCTTGAAAAAATACTACGCCTGACGAGTCACGGCCTAGGTCAACGATAGATGACGACACCTATGTCCGCTCGCTATCTTCCCAAGCCCAAACTTTATAAGTAGTATCCGACGAAACCTCACCTCGAAAACGTCTGACGGACCGTAATGTCCTTAAACTAACAACGTACCGTAATGTCCTTAAACTAGCAATGGACCAAAACGTCCTAAAACTAATGACTGTCCAAAATGTCTGTAAAGTACTACGAACCGCAGCATCCTAAAGCTGACGCAAAAAAAAACAAAAAATAAAAAAATCGGTACGTCCACAAGAAAAATGGGCATGGATGAAAACCTGAAAGGGCTCCGTGAGTAAAAACAGCAAGGCTACCGGCGAATTTGTGAAAACTCGTAAGGGCGCAATCTCGTTAAAAGATACTTACAAGATCATCTCGACCTTGTAAGGAGAAAACTACCCGCGTGAGATCCTTACGACTCACAAAGGAGCGACACACTTAGGGATCCCCACGATTCCTAAGGAGAAAATGCACCTGCGAGATCCTTATGACTCGTAAGGAGAACCCTCTTATGAGACCCTCATGACTCATAAGATTCAAAAGCCTTAAACTATAGGGATCTGAATCTGTTCTTAAGCCATCGCCTTTTCCAGATTGCCCTACAAGCGGTTCAATACTGACCCTTGTATACAATCCACGGGCATAAATAATCATTTCCTTGCCGAATCCCACCAACGACGAAGAATGCCCTCATTCGATGAACAATCACTTGTAGGTCCTCTCGATTTATAAAGAGAAAACACTCTTGCAAGATCCTTGTGACTTATAAGAGAACATACACTTAGGAATCCTTATGATTCCTAAGGAGAAACGACACCTACGATATCCTCAGGACTTGTCGAGAGAAACACCTTCATGAGACCCTTACGGCTCATGAAGTCAAAAGCCTTAGTCGACAGGATCTTAACCCTGTTTGCTAAGCCACCTTTGTTCGAACCGATGAAGGCAGATGATGATTCGCTCCTGGCAATATCCCAGTTGGAGCGATATTGATGCCTAAATCGGTATCAAATTCCAAGTCCTTTCATGGAAGATGATGATTCACTCCTGGCAATATCCCAGTTGTAACGATGCTGATGCTAAGATTGGTATCAGATCTTGACTTCCGTACTCGAAAAAAAATGTATATGAAATAGCTGAAATGTTTGGGCAACTTGCAACAAAATCAGCAAGTAAAATATATGCATACAAAATAGCCGAAATGATTAGGTAACTCGTAATACAGCGAGTAAAGAGAAAAATAGCCGAAATGATTGGGCACCGCGAAAAATAGCCGAAATGATTGGGCAATCATGACTTTCGCGATACAAAAAGCTGAAATGATAGAGTATCGCCGAAAGAAAACAAAATACGTATGAAATGAAACTTTTTGCCCTGCAGGTAAGTCCATACTGACCTCTGTATACAATCTATGGGCATAAACGAAAGGGAACCACATGTCCCAACAAACTCTATCAAAAGGAAGAGTCAAGTTTCAGCGGCAATATCTGCATCCCAGAAAACCAGCAACAACGTTCCTCCTCATGCTAGCAGGACACGGACGCGACACTACCAATTGGAGCCACGGTAAAGCCTCCAGTTCCAAGACTCTGCGGTTGACAGACAACCTAGAGTCAACCCTGACACCATATAAAACGGAGAAAGTCGATCCCGACACCGTAGAAAACGGAGAATGTCAACTCCTGACCTCCTTATCGTCAAGCAACGCTTCGACTGGATACATGTCAACCTCCGACCTCCCTGTCGTAAAACAACACTTCGACTCGGATACATGTCAAACTCTGACCTCCTTGTCGTCAAGAAACGCTTCGACTCGGATACATGTCAAACTCTGACCTCCTTGTCGTCAAGAAACGCTTCGACTCGGATACATGTCAACCTCTAACCTCCTTGTCGTAAAGCAACGCTTCGACACTGATACATGTCAACCTCTGACCTCTCTGTCGTAAAGCAACGCTTCGACATGGATACATGTCAATCTCTGACCTCCTTGTCGTAAAGCAATGCTTCGATATGGATACATGTCAACTCCTGACCTCCTTGTCGTCAAGCAACGCTTTGACACGGATACATGTCAACCTCTGGCCTCCTTGTCATAAAGCAACGCTTTGACACGGATACATGTCAACCTCTGACCTCCCTGTCGTAAATCAACGCTTCGACACGGATACATGTCAATTCCTGACCTCCTTGTCGTAAAGCAACGCTTCAACACGGATACATGTCAACCCTTGATCTCCCTGTCGTAAAGCAATGCTTCGACTCGGGAACAAGTCAACTCATCAACCACTTACGAGTCCTTTCAACTTGTAAGGGAGAAAATTCTCTTGCGAGATCCTTACGACTCACAAGAGAAAGCACACTTAGGAATTCTCACGATCCCTAAGGAGAAAATGCACCTGTGAGATCCTCACGACTCGTAGAGAGAAAATTCATTATGAGACCCTCACGGCTCATAAAGTTGGAAAGTCTTAGGCAGCGGATCTGAACCTGTTTCCTAAGCCATCACTACCATACAAAGTGTTCAAGATGAACTGTTATTTATCGTCTACAAGTTACACTTACTGGAGTAACATGACAATAACACAGCAAAGAAAGGAAGGCGATAATATAAAAAAAATGTATTTTTTATTCATGAATTCAATTGAGTACAGGATGAGTCATATAAAAGAATAAAAATGAATGAATACATGTTACTCAAAGATTACAAATATTTAATTGACACAAAGAAAGCTACTGAGAAGGAGTCATTTTTAATAAATCAGCCAGTTGCTCGCACACTCCCCTCAACTCCTTCTCATGGTCGACCGCTGCGGCCAGTTCCGCTTTGACTCGAGCCCGTTGCTGCAAGCAGGATGAAACCTTCTCATCAATTTCCTATTGGGCAGCTTCGCGACTCTGCGTAACCTGCTCAATGAAGTCAAGCTTCTGCCTCAATGCCAACCCGTCCGAAATGCATCGCTGCAGATTGTCAAAGACAGCTCTCAGTTGCGTGGCATTCATTTCAACTTGGGCGCACAGCCTGGCGAATTCACCTGAAGCCTTCTCACATTCATTCCGCCTCAAGGTCGCTTCTTGTTCAAAATGGCGGAGGAAAAGAACGCTCTGCTCAACCCACGCAGCCCGCTGGGCGTTCAAAGCCAACACTTCCGGAGCAGGACGCCTGAGCTCAATCTCATATAGGTAGGCCTCAATCTTCCTGTAGTGGTTAACCCAAGTCTCAACGACGCTTTCGTTATGGAAGTTCACAAGCGTCGCCAGCATTGGATTAATCTCGGTAGCAAAATCTGCGGCGAATGTAGGGGCCTCCGCGTCAAGCTCCTCGATGTATTCGCTCAACATACGCAGGCTGGTCACAGCGCCTTTGGAAGATGGACGTCTGGAAAAGGGTCCTGCTGGCATTAGTATGCAAGAATCGAAGGGAGAAGGAGCCGATGCGATTGCTGCAATATGAATTACGGTTAAAAGCTAATTCACGAAATGAAGAAGTCATATGAGCGATGAAGTCTACTATACCGGCTGCGACAAGTGGCAAAGTCGGGAGTACCGGTGGCGCGACTATTCTCTCGTCCCCTCCTTCAATATGTAGTGCTGCAGTCAAGGCAAAGAAGAATTAGCAACGACTTGGTTGCCTGTAAAAAAAAGGGAAAAAGATATTGGCTAAAGACTATACTCACCGACGCCACCAGACGGAGCAATCTCCGACTGGAAGGAGAAATTGGGTTCAACACCTGATATAGATGGTCAAAAAGGACCCCCGCGGGATTGTACCAATACGATGTCAGTACCAAGAGTATATTACCTACAATGAACCTAATAAGTCGCAAACATATACCTTCCAGCACTCCAGACGATATGGGAGAAGGCAACGGGACAACAGCTGTCACGGTGGCAACCCGAGACGCTTCAGATGGCGCAATCTCCGCATTTGCTGCACCTACACTCAAAACGAATAAAATGTCATTAGATGGGGATGAATGGGATTGAAAGATAAAAAGAAAACAGTGACCCTGGATCTACCTGATAAGTCACCAACCGAAACCGCGGCGAGAGCGTCACTAGGTGCAGCAGCTCCTTCACTCTCCGCCATTGGAATAGCTTCTGCGCCCGTGGCTTCGTCCCCCGATTCGAAAAGGGCCGTCGTGACACTCGCGATACTCACTGATGGCAACGAACCACAAGGAGAAAGAGCGGTGATTAGGGCAGTCCCAGACTCCCTAGAGAGAGTAGCCGTTTCGGGCTCAGTGGTCGCCATCATCTCGCCTGCCGCCTCAACGTCAGGACTTGGCCCCGCAAGATATGATATATAAGAATTTGAAAATCAAATTCCAAGAAAAGACTCAGCGTTATGTTACTTTGGGATGGCTTTTCGGCTTCTTCCCGAGCCGCGCGCACCATTTGTCTATGGACGGTAGACAGGGCAGCTGGGGCGTCTTCGGAAGAAATAGTGACGGATGGAATGACGCTTGAGCCTACACCTATAATCAAAGCAACATCACGTTCCTTAGCCACACGCTTTCTACGCTTCTTGTCGGCCTTGGCAGTGAGAAGTGACCTCCTCAAGACCTCCGTCAAGAAGACGTCATCGTGCGAACCAAGTTCTGCCTCTCGAGCCTCTACGGTGTCCGTCATCAGCTGTTTGAGCGCAGCTTCTTTCGGCAATACTAAGGGAGCTGGGACTTCGACAGCTGGCCCTGGAAGCGTCGCCACACCACCATGCGGGATTGGCACTGCACTCGGGATAACCTGAGTCGAGGTAGTCCCTGCAATAAGATGAAAAAGAAGGATCAGACTACCCATGAAGAAAAAGGGAACGAAGACACAATGAACCGAAATATACCGAGGCCCAAGGAAGCGCAAAGCCTTTCCTCCTCTTCAAAAGTCTTGAGGGAAGCTGCAAGAGCTTCTTCGGCGGAGATACCTGTTGAAGAAGAAACCATTAGTCAAAGCATAGTAATTAAAATGACCACGGAAAGATAAGACTGAAGTATACCTGATTGAGCAATGGTGATCAGCGCTGCCTCATTGCGAGCCAATTGGCTGAAACCGTGATAGCAGCCTCCAGATCGGTATCATCCGGCGCCATGAATAAACCTTCATTGGTCCCGTATTCGCTCAAGCCCTCGCTGTAAGGAGCATGGGGCTCCTGACCAAATACAACGTCTGCAGAAAGTATCGACTTCTTTTTCTTCTGCGAGCGAGCGCCGGCAGCTGATAACACAAGCTTGCGCTTGGTGGGCAATTTTGGACGACGAGTTTCTATCTCCGCACCCATGCCGGACTCGGGAGATGCCACAGCTACCGCTTCTACAGGCGCGCGGGGTAGGGGCAGCTCAGGAATAACGCGTGGTACCACAGCCGCAACAGCTTCTCTCAAGGGAGGACAGACAATGGTCCGTCGCTTCAAGGGAACGACTGGATTACCAGCCGGGGCGGTGCCCTTACGATCAAGAAGCAATCTCTTTTCTTCCCTAATAACGGCGCCCATCGAATGTTGATACCACGCCACATATATGTTCAGGGCTTTCGGAACACAACTCGGCTCACTGATGAAGAAATTGGACCCTGTGTTTAGGCGCATGAGGTGGTGCAAAAGCTCCGGATACCCTCTTCAGTAGCAACCGGTTCTGCCAAGAAGGCCTTGAGCGGGACGCCCTGATTATAACTTGATTGCTGGGCAAAACGGTGGGGGTTATATCTCATGAACAAAGTCGAGTCGTTCTGCTTGAACACCAAGTAGCCTGGCCTGATCGAATATAAATGGAGAATCTCCCGAGCTTTCAAGGTAAAACCTCCGTCCTTAAAGGTGTCTCGCAGCGGCTGCACCGTCTTGGTGGATTCATTACCAATAGTCATGACCTTATCAACAAAGGTCATGCCATCACCGACTGTACGTGGGCGAAGAATCAGACCCCGAGCCTCTCGCTGATTTGGCTCTAAAGCAGAAGCATCGACCAGCTGCATGACCCGGGGAAAGTTGCAAGTTTCATAGAAATGGGGCTGCTTGTGAATTCCAAAAGAGCCAAGCACATGCAGCTCGAGCCATGAAGTAAAATAATGCATCGGGAAGTTCATGGGCTGCACCCCCAGTTGAGTAGTGTCGGCCGCCAAGATAAGGCCATGATACAAATAAGCCAGCCCGGCAATCCCAATGGCAACCTGAGTCCCTTCGACCATTCGGTGAGCTGGGTAGAAAAAGGACGGCCTCATGTAACGAGGGTGCATGGGGAGCGCGAACCAGCTTAGCCATAAACTAAGAAACCCTAGAAAGAAAACCTCTTCATCGATGTCCTGAGCGGCGAGTTCTGAAAAGGGGACGACCGCAGCATTCGGGAGGAAGAAACTCTTTTGATCTGCTTTCGCTATCGGCCGGCTATCCAAGCCAAAACCGAAAGGATCGTCGAGTTTGGAGAACTTCTCACCTTGTTGTGACAAAGCTTCTGGACGAAGAAAACGGGCGATGAAGTCCGCAAAGCTGACCCTGTAGCTTCCAGATTTGAGAAATAAGCCCTCGTAAATATTTAGCACCTTGATTAAGCTTGGAAACCGGTGCTGAATGGCATTCTATGGGGTCAACCCATCATTACCGATCGAGTGGCGAAAATATACTTGTCGGGGGGTAAGATCTCCTCGTAGTGCTCCCCCCTGACAGGCAAGCCGGAAATCTCCGCAAACTCTTCCAAAGAGATTGAAACTGTAACATTTTGAAAATTTAGAAATAAATAAAATTAATTAATTAAATAATAAAATGTTAATTTAAAAATTTATTAAAACAAAATAGAACATTTTCATAAAAAGTATGTGAAACAAATTAAATTGAAATTTTAGTGTGTAACATTAATAAATTACAAGGGTTTTAGTGTGAAATTTAGGTTCATTTTAATAAGAATGGTGTTATATAATAACATAGGTAGTGAAGAGTCTTTGTGTAAAATTTAGGAAATTGTGCAAACTTGGAAATGTTGAGAGTGTAAGTGAAAAAGGGGTTAGATAATGTTTTAGTTCTGAAATTATCACAAAAACAACACAAATTGGAGCGATAAGGCATGGACACATTCTTCTTGCATGCACACTTCATGCACAACACCTCCACCTTGCATGAAACAACCATACCCTTATTTGGTGACACCTCCTCCTACACCTCACTCAATCCTTTTACCCTATATCCTGTGTTCAGATCATTTTTACCAAATTAAAATCAGAAAATTTCATAGGAAAGAAAGAAAATATAACACACAAAGAAAAAAATAAAGGAAAGGAGAAGTGAAGAGAAGAACTAGGCTAAGTATTTTCACCATCAAGGTAGGAGCTAAGGACTTGGGTATCTTGGAGAAAACCTTTCAACCATTCTCAGTAGGTATAATTCTTAACTCAGTAGATTTTAGTTCTGTAATGATAAGATTTTAGAAATCGAATATCGATAATATCGTATTTTAGGTAAAATTTAGCTCTGTGTTAATCTGCTATAGTTTAGATGGAAATCAACTTAACCAAACAGTGCCTAAATCTTATAAACTGGACCTAGAATAAACCCTAGGAGTATGAACCTCCCTGCTCGGATTTTGGCCGACGAGTATTGAGGTAGATCAGGCATCGCCGGATTTTTGATGGGGTTAGGTGTTTTGGGTTTTAGGGTAGGTCTCTATTTAGGTGTTGGGATATTTTGGTATTGTTTATTTAAGTTAATTTAACAGTATATAAAATCTGAGAGTTAATATCTGTAATGGGGTTAAAACGTTTAAAACACGACACGGTCGTTTCGTAACTCGATTCTGTTTTCTGTTACGAACTGCGAGGGGTTAAATCTCAGTTGGTATAAGTGTTAAATAGTTTGTAATAGTCGTACGTAGTATAGTTAATACGTACAACTTGTATTTTATGTTTTCGCCTTGTCGGAAAGTAGCCGTTTCTTATACAAGTTAAATTCAATGTTAGATTTGATTACGGGAACCTCGGAGGCCGCAAGGAAAGGAAAAGGATTGGCGATTTCTGAGTAGATTACGACGTATTCCGGTGAGTAGACTAAATATCTACCGGGGGATCTTATAAAGATGGCATGATACGCCCGTAATTAAGTTTAAATAAAAATAGGCTTTTGTATGTTAAATTGATCATATGCATTCATATAGATATATATACATCGCCATGTTAATTGTTAGAACACTGCACCGTTATCGACGAGTTATGCCGCACATGCATATATCTACATGTTACACTACATCTCGTCGATATTAACATGTCACTTTCACACTTAGTAATTATCCTGTTAAAAATGATTCCTATCATACCTTAAACATCAATACTATTAGTACTTTGTATAAATGACATCATGTTTCATATTTAAGTGTTAGAAGTTGATATAAGTGGCATTTGTATTTTGAGGATTTGTGGTTTTAAGTTTTCATATACTATTGCGTAAAATCAGTGATTCTTCATATTGATATGAGATGTCCACCATGAGATGTTGTTTTTATGATTTGAATTTATTCCGGACCGAGTGGGAAAGCTATACGGTCGCGGATTTTCACGTTATCCAGACTGAGTGGGGGAGCTATACAGTTAGATACATGGTGGACCCGGTCGAGACCGAGGGGCAGGAAAGCCGCATTTGAGGCGGGGAGCCTAGCGAGGATACTCGATACCGGAGATAGTTGTGAAACGCGGCGGATATCTAGATGATACCGACCGGTGTTATTGATTTCAGGATCATTCGAGGAACGATGCCTGAGGGAAACGAAAGATTTGTGTCGATGTTGGACACGGAAAGATGAAATTTATTTGGACATAAGTGATGAGATTTCAGTTGATTTATATAGTTAGTGATACAAATTCATGACTTTACATTTTATCATGTATCATACCCATCCTTATTGCTGTTAGTTATAGTTCATCATATTTACATTATCAGCCGTTATATATTAGTTTTATTCACTGAGTTGGCAACTCACCCCCGTTGTGCCACAGTTCCTTGCAGGAGTTGAGTGAACGGTTAGCAGCAGTGCAGATCCACTTATCAGATTTTACCGCTCTTTTTGCTAGGTGGGTTACCTATGTAGTAACCTCCTCTTTTGGTATTGTATCTTGAATTTAGAATATCTCCATCAGACCCTGTATTATGATTTAGAACGAGATGTGGTTGTATGTATATTATCTTGACAGATGAGATCGTTTAGTTATGTCAAATGATATTTCTTTTACTTATGTCTGAGATTCTTATTAATGTCGTATATAATTGTATAATGATTTCCGCTGTTGGTATTGTTGATCTCAACTAGGGATGCAATCAAATTAAATACTTAAAACTGTGATTTTTACTTAAAAACTAAATTTCTTTCTAAAATTTCGCAAAAAGGGTTTTGATCTTGGTGTTTGGCTTACTCGGGTTGTGTAGCTATCTTTAGATATTATACAATCTAAGTGCCGGTCACATCCAAACCTTGGGTCGTGACAAAGTTGGTATCAGAGCATAGGATTAACCTTACGGAATTGAGTAGTGAGTTAAAATAGGTCGATTTGAGTTCGTTACGTAGGATGACCTTTGGTTTGATGGAGTAGGTGAATTAGGATGAGTGCAGTACCGTACGTATGTTCGGCGTATTATTTACGTTACAATACTCAGTCTAACTAACCTTAGGATGTCTATCTCGATTTATCCTTCCTTTGACTCTCTATTATTGATTATTCCTATTCGTAAGCCTTATCAACTCTCATTTTCTGTTCCACTTGCTATGGCTATGCGAGCTAGGCGTGCCGCAGCCAGGGACGCAGTTAGGGCGAATCCTCCTGTGACTGCGACTGACGCACTGGACATTCCGGCGGTGGATGAGCATGTTGATCCTCCTCCTCCAGACAGACTGACTAGGATAGAGGAGGGCATGCTAGGCCTACAGCATGTGGTGGGACAGTTGGCAGAGGCCACCCGTGTTCAGAGGCATGATCAAACACCGACGATGGTAGAACCCGATGAACGTCCTATGCAGACTGTCGCACAGGCAGAACCGAGAGTGATGGAGGTATCTCTTCCAGAGTTTATGAGGTTGAGACCTCCGGTGTTTACCGGGACCGATGCAGCAGAGGATCCTCAGTCCTTTCTTGATAGGATGGCGAAGATCGGCAGATCATTGCGATGTTCTGATGCGAGGTCAGTTGAGCTGACTAGCTTTCGATTGGAGGGACTTGCACAAGAGTGGTGTGAGTCGATGGAGAGAGGGCGAGCCACCGGTCTTCCTCCGATGTCGTGGACCGAGTTTTCTGAGGTTTTTCTTGCTAAATTTCTTCCACAGAGTGTGAGGGACGCCAGAGCTAGCGGTTTTGAAGCGTTGCGGAAATCTGCGAGTTTGTCGGTGGCAGATTATGATTTACGATTCACCCAGTTGTCGCGCTATGCTCCATACTTAGCTCCTACGGAGGAGCTTCGGGTGAAGAGGTTCATAAGGAGTTTGGATACGCAGTTGTTTCTTGCTATAGGCTCCCAGCATTTCGATACTTATGCGTAGGCCATGGATGCAGCTATACGAGTAGAAGAGCATCTGAACGAGGTAGTGATTGTTCCGAAGCCAAAGAGGACCAGACCCATGGGGTCAGTAACCAGGCATTTCGGCAGAGGTAGAGGCAGGCACATTCCAGGCCGCAGTTTTGGGCGAGGTTGGACCCAGGGCCAGATGTTCAGTTCATACCCCGATGATCAGAAGCCCCCATCTACATGTTTTAGTTGCGGACTTTCAGGACATTATGCGAGGGATTGTAGACCCCAGGGAGGGACTGTTTTTCTACAGGCTGCTTTACCCCCACCACCTTCTACTTCGATGGTCCTACTTCCTCCCCCAGTTGGTACTATGCACCAGGTTGTTGCACCACGAGGTCGAGGCTTTGCAGGACGCTTTCAGAGAGGCCGAGGAGACCGAGGGAGAGGACGGCAAGATGCGGGTAAGGGTCAGGCACGAGTTTTTGCGCTGACTCCACAGGATGCCCAGGCATCCAATGCAGTTGTGACAGGTACGCTTGCTGTATGTTCAATAGATGCACATATTTTATTTGATCCCGGTTCTACGCATTCTTACGTATCTGCACACTTTCCACTTTCTCTAGAGAGAGAATCGTCGTTGTTAGAGTTATCGCTAGTTGTGATTACTCCGGTGGGGGATTCTTTTATAGCTCAGCACGTATTCAGGTCTTATTCAGTACGTATTGGTGATAGGGATTCATTAGTTGATCTGATTCTCCTGGATATGTTAGATTTTGATATAGTTCTTGGTATGGATTGGTTGGCCGCTTGTCATACTTATGTAGATTGTCGGGGGATAGCGGTCAGATTTTGTTTTCCAGGTGAACCGATCTTTATTGTGCAGGAAGACTGTAATGTAACTCCTGCCAACATGATTTCTGCTCTGTGTGCGGGGCGACTCTTGAAGAAGGGTTGTCGTGGATTCTTAGCATTTGTTCAGGACATAGGAGTCACTGAGATTCCGTTTGACCAGGTTTCGATTGCACGAGAATTTCCGGATGTGTTTCCTGCTGAATTACCAGGATTACCGCCCGATCGCGATATTGAATTTTGCAGTGACTTGATTCCAGGTACGGGGCCTATTTCTATACCATCCTATCGGATGGCCCAGACGGAGTTGAAGAAACTCAAAATCCAATTGCAAGAGTTGTTAGATAGAGGACTTGTTCATCCAAGTGTATCGCCGTGGGGAGCTCCTGTCTTATTTGTTAAGAAGAAGGATGGTAGTATGAGACTGTGCATCGACTACAGGCAGCTGAATCGAGTTACTGTGCGAAATAGGTATCCATTACATCGTATCGATGACTTGTTCGATCAGCTGCAGGGAGCTGGCTACTTCTCAAAGATTGATTTGCGGTCAGGGTATCACCAGTTGAGGGTTCGGAAGGATGACATTCCGAAGACTGCTTTTCGTACACGTTATGGGCATTATGAGTTTCTGGTGATGTCGTTCGGACTCACCAACGCCCCAGCAGCCTTCATGGATATGATGAACCGTATTTTCAGGTCATTCTTTGATCAGTTTATTATAGTATTCATTGATGATATTCTTGTTTATTCCTGGAGTTGGAAGGAGCACGAGTAGCATTTGCGCATCACGTTGCAGACCTTGAAGGAGCATCAGCTATTCGCTAAATTCTCCAAGTGTGCTTTCTGGCTGGATAGTGTGGATTTCTTAGGTCACGTAGTCATAAGAGATGGTATACGTGTAGACCCAAAAAAGATTGAAGCAGTGCAGCACTGGCCCAGACCTGTGTCAGTTACAGAGGTTCGAAGTTTCTTGGGTCTGGCCGGTTACTCCCGAGGTTTTGTGCAAGATTTCTCTCGGATCGCTGCACCATTGACCGGGTTGACCAGGAAGGAGGTTCCATTTCTTTGGACAGATGCATGTGAGCAGGGTTTCCAGCAGTTGAAGACTCGCTTGACGACTGCACCAGTCTTATCTTTACCTTCTGGGTCAGGTGATTTCGTGGTGTATTGTGACGCTTCTCGAGTGGGTTTAGGCTGTGTGTTGATGCAGCACGGCAGGGTTGTCGCTTATACTTCTCGACAGTTGAAGAGGCACGAGCAGAACTACCCCACACATGATTTAAAGATGGCTGCTGTGGTATTCACATTGAAGATTTGGAGGCATTACTTGTATGGAGAGTCGTGCCAGATTTTCACATATCATAAGAGCTTGAAGTATATTTTTCAGCAAAGGGATCTGAATCTAAGGCAGCGTCGATGGATGGAACTCGTGAAGGATTACGATTGTGAGATTCTTTATCACCCAGGCAAAGCGAATGTTGTAGCAGATGCTTTGAGTCGAAGGTCTAGAGGTAGCTTATCTCATTTGCGCACCTTGCAGAGACAGTCTTCTGCAGAATGGCAGATTTTATGTGATAGCCGTATACAGTTTGAGTTCACATCGAAAGGAGGGCAGTTAGCTCATGTTCGCACCCGTCCTTAGTTACTGGATCGTATTAGAGAGGCACAGCCCCTGGACACTCGCTTGTCGGAGATTATGGATCAAGTGAGACATGGTAGAGAATTTGAGTTCGTGATAGATGACCGTAGAGTATTACGTTTTGAGACTCGTCTTTGTGTGCCGGATTCGGAAGGACTGAGACGTGAGATCTTAGAGGAGGCTCATCGGTCATCATATAGTATTCATCCTGATTCCACCAAGATGTATCATGATTTGAAGGATGTTTATTGGTGGGAAGGAATGAAGAGGGATGTCACGGAATTTATTTCGAGATGCTTGACTTGTCAGCAAGTCAAGGCAGAGCACCAGAATCCGGCAGGAGAGTTGCAGCCCTTACCTATTCCGGAGTGGAAATGGGAGCAGATTTCCATGGATTTCATTGTGGGTCTACCCAGGACTAGTAGAGAGTATGATTCCATCTGGGTGATTGTAGATAGATTGACAAAGGTAGCTCACTTTCTTCCGGTGAAGATGATGTATGGGTTTGCACAGTATGCTCAGATTTATATCGACGAGGTGGTACGATTATATGGAGTTCCGACGTGCATAGTATTCGATAGGGGTATACAGTTTACCAGCAGGCTATGGCAGAAACTCCAAGAGGCTCTAGATACACGACTGAGTTTTAGTACAGCTTTTCACCCACAGACAGATGGTCAGCCAGAGCGGACCATTCAGACTCTAGAGGATATGCTTCGAGCATGCAGCCTTGATTTCGGTGGTAGTTGGGATCGTCACTTACCTTTGATAGAATTCTTGTACAACAATAGTTTTCAGGAGACTATCCAGATGGCACCCTTTGAAGCTTTGTATGGGAGGAAATGTCGATCACTCGTTTGCTGGACAGAACTCAGCGAGAGTAGCGTGTTGGGACCGCAGATAGTACAGAAGACTACAGAAAAGATTCAGTTGATACGGGACCGGATGAGAGCGGCATAGTGCAGACAGAAATCATATGCTGATCGACGCCGTCGTAGACTCGAGTTTGATGTGGGAGATCATGTGTTCCTTCGTGTATCTCCGATGAAGGGTGGATGCGTTTCGGGAAAAAGGGGAAGCTCAGTCCTAGATATATCGGACCCTACGAGATTCTGGAGAGAGTGGGTGCTGTGGCTTATCGTTTAGCACTTCCACCGAGTTTTCCGATGTGCATCCAGTGTTTCACGTGTCTATGCTTCGCAAGTATCTTCACGATCCCTCTCACGCGATCCAGCATCAGACCTTACAGCTTGAGCCGGATTTATCCTACATAGTGCAGCCAATAGCTATTCTAGACCGGCAGGCAAAGAAACCGAGATCAAGGGTATTTCCATCTGTAAAGATTCTTTGGCGAGGAACGAATCGAGAGGAGATCACTTGGGAGACCGAGGATGCGATGCGGAAGAAATTTCCACATCTTTTTGAAGGTATGTATAGTTAAGTTTTAAATTCGGGGATCGAATTTTCTTAAGGGGGGAATATTGTAATATTTTGAAAATTTAGAAATAAATAAAATTAATTAATTAAATAATAAAATGTTAATTTAAAATGTTATTAAAACAAAATAGGACATTTTCGTAAATAGTATGTGCAACAAATTAAATTGAAATTTTAGTGTGTAACATTAATAAATTACAAGGGTTTTAGTGTGAAATTTAGCTTCATTTTAATAAGAATGGTGTTATATAATAACATAGGTAGTGAAGGGTCTTTGTGTAAAATTTAGGAAATTGTGCAAACTTGGAAATTTTGAGGGTGTAAGTGAAAAAGGGGTTAGATAATATTTTAGTTCTAAAATTATCACAAAAACAACACAAATTGGAGTGATAAGGCATGAACACATCCTTCTTGCATGCACACTTCATGCACAACACCTCCACCTTGCATGAAACAACCACACCCTTGTTTGGTGACACCTCCTCCTACACCTCACTCATTCCTTTTACCCTATATCCTGTGTTCAGATCATTTTTACCAAATTAAAATCAGAAAATTTCAAAAGAAAGAAAGAAAACATAACACACAAAGAAAAAAATAAAGGAAAGGAGAAGTGAAGAGAAGAACTAGGCTAAGGATTTTCACCATCAAGCTAGGAGCTAAGGACTTGGGTATCTTGGAGAAAACCTTTCAACCATTCTCAGTAGGTATAATTCTTAACTCAGTAGATTTTAGTTCTGTAATGGTAAAATTTTAGAAATCGAATATCGATAATATCGTATTTTAGGTAAAATTTAGCTCTGTGTTAATCTGCTATAGTTTAGATGGAAATCAACTTAACCAAACAGTGCCTAAATCTTATAAACTGGACTTAGAATAAACCCTAGGAGTACGAACCTCCCTGCTCGGATTTTGGCCGGCGAGTATTGGGGTAGATCAGGCGTCGCCGGATTTTTGATGGGGTTAGGTGTTTTGGGTTTTAGGGTAAGTCTCTGTTTAGGTGTTGGGATATTTTGGTATTGTTTATTTAAGTTAATTTAACAGTATATAAAATCTGGGAGTTAATATCTGAAATGGGGTTAAAACGTTTAAAACACGACAGGTCGTTTCGTAACTCAATTCTGTTTTCTGTTACGAACAACGAGGGGTTAAATCTCAGTTGGTATAAGTGTTAAATAGTTTGTAATAGTCGTACGTAGTATAGTTAGTACGTACAACTTGTATTTTATGTTTTCGCGATATCGAAAAGTAGCCGCTTCTTATACAAGTTAAGTTTAATGTAAGATTTGAGTACGGGAACCTCGGAGGCCGTAAGGAAAGGAAAAGGATTGGCGATTTTTTAGTAGATTACGACGTATTCCGGTGAGTAGACTAAACATCTACCGGAGGATCTTGTAAAGATGGCATGATACGCCCGTAGTTAAGTTTAAATAAAAATGGGCTTTTGTATGTTAAATTGATCATATGCATTCATATAGATATATATACATCGCCATGTTAATTGTTAGAACACTGCACCGTTATCGACGAGTTATGCCGCACATGCACATATCTACATGTTACACTACACCTCGTCGATATTAACATGTCACTTTCACACTTAGTAATTATCCTGTTAAAAATGATTCCTATCATACCTTAAACATCAATACTATTAGTACTTTGCATAATTGATATCATGTTTCATATTCAAGTGTTAGAAGTTGATATAAGTGGCATTTGTATTTTGAGGATTTGTGGTATTAAGTTTTCATATTCTATTACGTAAAATCAGTGATTCTTCATATTGATATGAGATGTCCACCATGAGATATTGTTTTTATGATTTGATTTTATTTCAAACCGAGTGGGGGAGCTATACAGTTGGAGAGATGGTGGACCCGGTCAAGACCGAGGGGCAGGAAAGCCGCATTTGAGACGGGGAGTCTAGCGAGGATACTCGATATTCCCCTCCAAACGGCGGCCAAGACATGGAAGTCTGGCCTGAGGTTCGGGGCAGATGCTATTTGGTTTTATCCGTCCACCTCTCCGAAGATGCCAAGTTGATTTATGGCACCATGTATCGGAGGTTTAGACGGATGCGGCCGATATAGCAGACTTCGTCAGATTCCCCCTCGCTTGAGGGGTTTTTGATTGTGGGGACGCTCTTCTCTGCAGGCGCAAGCCCCTGCAGTTAATTACGCTACCGCATCGCGGTAACAACTTTCTCCTTCTCCAGAATTTCATTTC
This sequence comes from Agapanthus africanus, assembly GCA_030015575.1. NCBI lineage: Eukaryota > Viridiplantae > Streptophyta > Magnoliopsida > Asparagales > Amaryllidaceae > Agapanthus > Agapanthus africanus. The sequence goes on from JASDDO010000019.1 coordinate 921,193,109, forward strand.
GTGTCGTGTGTGTTTGTTTTGTTTGTGGTTGCCCGTGGATTGTATACGGAGACTAATTTATGTCGTCGCCTGTAGGACGTGGATTAGTCCAAATCTGTATTTACTTAGATTTGGGTTTGGGGTTTTGGTTTAAGGATACGTTAGCCATATTTGAGGCTAAGATCGACTTAAACGTTTGTTAAGGATACGTTAGTCCAGTTTGAGACTAAGATCAACTTAACGGGATCGTTTAGATCCGACAAAAGAGCATTTGGGCTCTATTGTTCCAGTTTAGGGACATGGTGGTCCATTTGACATATAGCCGTCGGGACCCGTCACCTCTCTGACGTCGTTGAAGGATTACAACGATAGGTGTCAGAGGAGTTCAGAGATATACCCTCGAACCAAAGTTGATTAGGGGATCTATAGTCTGATTTAGGACTAAAGTCTGTTTGAAGGTTTAAGGATACGTTAGCCATTTTTGAGGCTAAGATCAACTTAAACGGGATCGTTTAGATCCGACAAAAAAGCATTTGGGCTCTATTGTTCCAGTTTAGGGACATAGTGGTCCATTGGTAGTTTAAGGACATTGCGGTCCATTGCCAGTTTAGGGACATGGTGGTCCATTGCCAGTTTAGGGATATGGTGGTCCATTTTAATGTATGGCCGTCGGGACCCGTCACCTCTCTGACGTCGTTGAAGGATTACAACGATAGGTGTCGGAAGAGTTCAGAGATGTACTCTTGAACCAGGCGTAAATTGATTTAAGGGAGCAGCCGTGCTCAGTCAATTTAATTTGAGCACTTATGGCCATGATTGGGCTAAGCCCAGTTGAAGATATTCAACATTTTTATTTGCATTAGGCCTATTAGACCTTAATTAGGGCTCTGCCCCTGCGCTGTATTTTATTCTGGCCTGTTAGGCCTTTTAAGTTGGGCTTTGTCCCCTTTTTTATAATGCAGAGCATTTGTTTTGGTCCATTGGGCCTTTTAAATGGGCTCTGCCTTTTAATAATGCGCTGCATTAATTAATCTGACAGAGCTCCACGTGGCTTGTCAGGCGCTTTGCGCCAATTGAGGAGCGCAAAGCACAAGTCCATGGGGAGGTGACACATGTCACGCTCTGGTGAGTGCAAGCGTAGTGCGCTGTGCCAGTACGCTGCGCTGTTGCGCTTCTGACACGTGGCGCGCTCTGCTGGGTTGCGCCAATTCATGAGAGCAGTGCTCTATTTTAACAGCGCATAGCGCAGATCGTTTTGGAGCTGACACGTGGCGCTTTCTGGTGGCTTGCGCCAACCCAGTAGCGCAACAGTGCAGATTTATAAGTGCAAGGCACTGTTTTAATAACTTAATCCAATTTTGGATTTAAGAGGAGAATCTTTAAGATTCCAGAACCAATGGTTCATAAAAAAGTGCAAGGCACTGCTATTATTATATTTTTTTTATTGAAGATCATTGATCTTGTTCTTAGATCAATGATCTATTCAGAAGAAATTCTTCTTTCTAAAAGGTCTTTACCTTTTTCTTTTTTTTTGTTCTTCTCCAAATTCTTCAGAGTTCTCTCTATTCTCTGTGTTGTTGTTTTTGATTTTGATCTCGATGTTGATGATTTTTGAATTGGGGTCTAGGGGCCTTTATATAGTGCCCATTAATTTGTTAAATTTGTTAAAAAGATCATTCTCTGAGTGATTTGGGGAATTTTCCTCATCGTTGGATCTTTGATCTAAGAGCTTCTGTTTTACAGAAGACAATCTTCTTGTTTTAACAAGAACAGAAAGATCTTACTGGAATTTTAATTCTGTTTGGCACAAACGCCCCAGCGCTTGACACGTGTCGCGCAGCGCACAGCGCAGCGCAACTGCGCTGCCACGTGTCGGCAGCGCACAGCGTAGCACAACTGCGCTAGCGCAACTGCGCTGACACGTGGCGCGCAGCGCAGAGCACAAGTCAGCTGAAGCGTTGCTTCTTTAATAGAGCCTTGCTCTTGATTGAGTGCGCTGCCTTGGGCGCTGCGCTCCCTGCGCTGGCGTGTCTGATTTTGACACGTGGCGCTCTGCGCGCAGCGCAGGGGATCTGAAGCGTTGCTTCATTTATTTTAATTTTAATTTTCACTTTAATTTTCAAACCAGAGCTTTGCTCTGATTGGTGGAAACAGAAGTGTTGCTTCGTTTCCCGCCTTGGAATTTGAACGGAGCTTTGCTCTGATTGGGGTAAACAAATGCCCCCCACCGTTGCACTTACGTGGCCCCAACGTGAGCGCAGCGGTGGCAGAATTCCAACCATCGCGGCAACTCTTGGAAGTTGAAAGGGCATTTGATACCTATAAATAGGACCTTTGGTCCCTTAGATAATTTTCATCTTCAAAATTTTACTTTCAGAACCCAGAGCCCTGCTCTTTATTTTCAAGAACTTCAAGAGTTAAACTTTTAAAACTTTTAGGTGAAAATTTTAATTTAAATTAAATTAAATTAAATTAATTTTCATTGACAGAGTCTTGCTCTCAATAGATCCCTGATCTAAAGGAAACCCATTTAGGGTTTCACTTAGCAGAACTTTGCTCTATAGGTCCAAAGGGATCTAAAGAGAACTGAAGAGAACCCTGTTAGGATTCTATCAATAGAGTTCTGTTCTCTGAAAGATTTCATTTTTAATTTCTTGATTCATTAATGGAGCTTTGCTCCTTTTTAAATCATATAGCAGAACTCTTAAGAGTTGCTAATTTTGTCGATTTTCTTTTATAAGAGTAATGGACGCCCATATGTACGATCTCGACGAGATTATCTCTTACGGGGACATCCGCCGACTTGGCCGTTCTCAAAATCGAGAATTTACCAACGCTGAGTGTGCTAAGATCATGAGTCGCTTCGACGCGTACAACGGTCAACTGCTTCCTCGGCGCTCCCCTCTGTTGAAGCTTATTGTGGGAGCCATCTGGGAAGCGCTTCCCCTATTCTTTACCGGCGTGCCGCTTAGAGCATTGGACGCCGCCGAGGACAAGGTGCACTCAGTGTACCTGATGAACTTAATCTCGAAGAGACGGCGAGACAATCTCATCGATCTCTAGCACGAAGCCTTTCAACAGTCCGCCATTCTTGCTGCTTATCGGAGGGTGGAGGACATCAGTGGGGATCCCGACGCCCGTGCTCGCGAAAGGAAGCACACCAGGATGGTTCGCCAAGCTTGGAAAGTCTTGGACAAGGTCACTTTCGAGTTCCTCAATCCCTGTCCAGGATCCGAGGTTTTGCCATTGTAATGATCCGGACAATGTCTTTGTTTATTTCTTTATAATTGTAAGAACCCTTTGCCATATGAATGGAATTTTTTTTATTTCAGCTTGTCTTATTTCTCGTTCTGAGTCTTTTGCATATGCATGAATGGATGTGTCTCGAACACTTGATCAGATGCAAATCGAATGTTCTTTCCGTCGCTTTCTTCTTTCTTTTATTGCCAACATGTTACTTTAGTAAATATGGTCGATGGATGATAGAGCGGGCATTCTGTATTGGCTCCTTCAAGAAGTAATGAGGGCTTAAGATGCAGGTTCAGATCTGCTGCCTAAGACTTTTCAACTTTATGAGCTGTAAGGGTCTCATAAAGACTTTTCTCCCTACGGATCGAGAGGATCTCGTAGGTGTATTTTCTCCTTAGGGATCGTGAAGATCCCTAAGTTTGTTTTCTCTTATAAGTCATAAGGATCTCATAAGGGAATTTTCCCTCTCACGAGTCGAGAGGACTCGTAAGCGGTTGTTTCCCTCCTTGTCGAGATTCGACTTTGGAGAGTGAGACCCATGGATAGTATGCAAGAGACCGTTTTGGACCAACTTGCAGGGTCCCAGTGCTTAGGAAACAGGTTTCTTTTATGCCCACTGCCGAAGGCTTTATCTCACGAGTCGAGCCGCATCGAGAAGTTCTCGCAAAGACATCAATTTCTTCACAAGTCGAGACGAATCGAGCATTTCTCGCAAGAATATCCTAACGTCACAGTTAACCTCTGCTTTTTACAACAGAAGTCCGTTAGGGTCTGTGGTACTTAGGGTTTTAGCCGTCATACCATCACATAAGCTGATATATTCCTCGATAAGCAATCGTGCTGTTCGAGTAGCTCTGCGACTGCCGTGTCTCTGATCCCTTCAGGGGCTGGACAAGACGTCTTCAAGCAATCCTCCTTGGCCGTTTGACCGTCGGAAGAGCAAGCGTTAGGTATTTTGCCATGCCGCTTTTTACTTGAGGTTAGGCTCATTTTAGAGAGCTTCGATGAGTCATAACCACTCCGCGCTGGTGTTGGATGATCTCCGATAGTCTTTCAGGTGTTATGTGAGTTGCCGTCAAGACCCTGAAGCTAGGAATTTGGCCTTTGCTTCGTTTGCTGGCATCGCGTCTGCTGTATCGAGACGAATGTCGCGATTGTCTCTAGGTTGTTAATGAACCGTCGAGGTTTGGAGCTAGGGATTTTGCCGTGGCTCCGCTGTTTGATGATGTTGCGTCTGAATCCTGTTGGAAGAAGAACGCTGAGGTGACATCTCGTCTGCTGTATCGAGATGAATGTCGCGGTTGTCTCTAGGTTGCTGGTGAACCGTCGAGATTTGGAACTAGGGATTTTGCCGTGGCTCCATTTGTTTGATGATCGCGTCTGAATCCTGCTGGAGGAAAGGCGCTGGGGTGACAACTCGTCTGCTGTATCGAGACGAACGTCGCGGTTGTCTCTAGGTTGCTGGTGAACCATTGAGATTTGGAACTAGGGATTTTGCCGTGGCTCCGTTTGTTTGATGATCGCGTCTGAACCCTGCTGGAGGAAAGACGCTGGGGTGACAACTCGTCTGCTGTATCGAGACGAACGTCGCGGCTGTCTCTAGGTTGCTGGTGAACCATCGAGGTTTGGAACTAGGGATTTTGCCGTGGCTCCATTTGTTTGATTGTCGTGTCTGAACCCTGCTGGAGGAAGAACGCTGGGGTGACAACTCGTTTGCTGTATCGAGACAGACGTCGCGGTTGTCTCTAGGTTGCTGGTGAACCGTCGAGATTTAGAACTAGGGATTTTGCCGTGGCTCCGTTTGTTTGAAGATGTTGCGTCTGAATCCTGTTGGAAGAAGAACGCTGAGGTGACATCTCGTCTGCTGTATCAAGACGAATGCTGAGGTGGAGATGGGATTTTGCCGTCACTCCGCTTTACTGACCATGGGGTCTTTTGTTGACGTTGCATCTATATCCTGCTGGACTGCGAAGGAACGCCGTTTTTGACATTGCGTCTGCTGTAACGAGACGAACATCGAAGTGGTGACCATTCCGCACTGGTGTGGGATGATCTCTAGTTGTCTTTCAGGCTTTATATGACTCGCCGTTAAGACCTTGAAGCTGGGAATTTGGCCTTCGCTTCGTTTGCTTCGTTTGTTGACAGTGTGTCTACAGTATTGCGACAGATGTCGAGATTGTTTCAAGGTTGCCTATGAACCGTCGAGATTTGGCTTCGCTTTCTGTTGAAGCCTGTTGGGAAGGTGTGGTTCCCTCTTTGTTTGTGCCCCTGGATTGTATATAGGGATCAATGTGATCTTACCTGTAGGGTAAAAGTTTCATTCATCATTTTTTTTATTTTATTATTTTATTTCCGCGATGCTCTATCATTTCAGCTTTTATATTGCGGAGGTCGCGATTGCCCAATCATTTCGGCTATTTTTCGCGGTGCCCAATCATTTCGGCTGTTTTTTTTTACTCGCTGCTTTTTATTGCGAGCTGCCTAATCATTTCGGCTGTTTTTGTATGCATATATTTTTACTTGCTGATTTTGTTGCAAGTTGCCCCATCATTTCGGCTATTTCATATGCATTTTTGGCTCACTGATTTTTTTATCGCGAGTGTGGAACTTGGAATCTGATACCAATCTTAGCGTCAGAATCGCTACGACTGGAATATTGCCAGGAGTGAATCATCATTTGCCATGACAGGACTTGGAATTTGATACCGGTTTAGGCATCAGCATCGCTACAACTGGGATATTGCCAGGAGCGAATCATCATTTGCCTCTGTCGATGTCGAACAAAGGTGGCTTAGTGAACAGGGTTAGGATCCTGTCGACTAAAGCTTTTGACTTCATGAGCCGTAAGGGTCTCACAAAGATATTTCTCCCTACAAGTCGTGAGGATCTCGTAGGTGTGTTTTCTCCTTAGGGATCGTGAGGATTCCTAAGTGCATGTCCCTCTGTAAGTCGTAAGAATCTTACAAAAGGGTTTTCTCCTTATAAATCGAGAGGACTTACAAGGGTTGTTCACCATATGGACATATCCCCAGTCACGGGTGGGACTTGGTTAGGGAAATGTTTGTTCGCGCCCGTGGATTGTATACAAGGGCCAGTGTTGGACCACTTGTAGGGCAAAATCGAAGGTTGTGGGGGTTGCTTAAGCACAGGTTTAGGTATCTGTAACTTAAGACTTTCAAATCTTATGAGCCGTGAGGGTCCCATAAGAGAGTTCTCCTTACAAGTCGTGAGGATCTCCCAAGTGTATTTTCTCCTTAGGAATCGTGGGGATCCCTAAGTGTGTTGCTCCCTTGTGAGTCGTAAGGATTTCACGCAGGTGGTTTCTCCTTACAAGGTCGAGAGGACCCTGTAAGTGTCTTTTCACGAGGTTGCGCCCTTTCGGGTTTTCACAAACACTCGCCGGTAGCCTTGCTGTTTTTACTCATGGAGCCCTCTCGGGTTTTCATCCATGCCCTTTTTGCTTATGGACATACCGTTCTTTTATATATATATATATATATATATATTTTTTTACGAGGTCGCGGCCTTTCGGGTTTTCACAAACACTCGCCGGTAGCCCTGTTGTTTTTACTCATGGAGCCCTCTCGGGTTTTCATCCGTGCCCATTTTGCTTATGGACATACCTTTTTTTTGGCTCTGTCTCGTCAGCCTGAGGATGCTGCGGTAGTAGTTTAAAAACGTTTCGGTCGTTAGCAAGTTTTAGGACATTGCGGTCCATCATTAGTTTAAGGACGTTTCGGTCCGCCGTCACCGTATTTGAGACGAACATCTAGTTTATTGACTTTTCAGTCTATGGGGCTTTCCCTATGAATGAGCATGATGCCCCCGACATATCCATCTTTCTTGAAGCATGTGGTTGTGGCGGGCTCACCTTCCAGTTTTCGGACAACGCGAATCGCCCTGTTGGTATTGGTCTTCAACCCAGTTTTTGTAGACATAACAGTTTTCGATCAGATGGCCCAATACTTGGTGGTAAGGGCAATAATTAGAACTGTTGACATCATCCAGTTGTAGTTGGTGTTTTGGCTCCGGTAGAGTGATAAGCCTGTTATGCACTGCCACTTCGAATAGCCTCCTTGTTTCATCCTGGGGAAATGAGTAAGGACGTCTTAGCCTCTCCTCCAGGGATATGCGCAGACGCATATTGTTTTGACGAACAACCGGTCTAGGGCCACTCGACTGTTGTTGAGTGTTGGCGACGAAGGTCATTTTCCCCCTTCCTTTATCCTTTTTGCTCGATCCTTTGTTTGCGGGGCCGAGATTTTTTTCGAGTAGCGGGCGATTGCTCGGCTGAATGTTCTCGCAACTCCGCAATTCTTTCATTTTTGAAATGGATTCCTTGAGGAGAGGGTTGAGGGTAACTTCTTCGTCAGAGTCGCTTCCAAAGGTGATAATTTGCGATCCCTTGGAGTCGGTTATATGACAGTCGGCGGCGGCTCTTTTGCGCTCATCTATCCCATTTTTCCGATGTCTACGAGCTTCAAACTTTGTCCTGTTGAAATGTTGCTTTTGAGAGACATATCCTTGCCACCAACACTTAAAGGAGTCGCAGTCTTCGGTAGGATGTATGATCTTCTGATGATATAAGCAGAAGTTAGGATGCATCTCTACTCCGTCGAGAGTATTTTCTTCAGAGGGTGATAGCTTCATTCTCACTGATCGGGCTTTGGCGAACCTTTTCCTCGTCTTGAATTTGTTTTTATTCGCAGCGGATGACTTTTGATTTGACGGAAGTGCCTCGACTCTTTGGTCTAATAGTGGGTGTTTGGCTCCTTCCAGTATAGCCATCTCATGCTCTTGATTGGCTTTAACTTTTAGACGAATTTCATTCAGGAAGGCATCGATCAACTCGTCTAACGGCCGCGGAATTTCTGGTTCAGGGTCCGCCCTCGGTTTCTTGGCGCAAGGAGCCTCTTTATCATCTACCAATGAGTGAGAGATCACATGACAACTAGCTACGTAGTCTTCGGGTTCATCTGATGAGTCTTCTCCATCGTTTTCGTCCTCAACAAAAGAACAAGCTGCCCCCGGCGTGTCCGTCTTCTTTGGAGTGTGCGGCTGTGGTGGGTTTACCTTCCACTTTTCAGACAGCGCAAACTTGCCTTGTAGGTAATGATCCTCGATCCATCCCTTAAAGACGAAACAGTCCTCGATCGGGTGACTTACCGTTTGATGGTAAGGGAAGTAATTAGGATTGTTGAGATCGCCTGGCTGCAACGGACGTTTCGGACTCGGCAGATTGATGAGTCCGTTGCGCGTGGCCAGCTCAAACAATTTTCTCGTTTTATTTTGAGGAAACGAGTAAGGACGTCCCAGTCTCTCCTCGAGGGATGGGCGTGGACGCACGTTATTTTGACGAACGACCGGCTTTGAGTTGCTCGGCTGTTGTTGAGTATTGGCGACGACGGTCGCTTTCCCTTTTCCTTTCTCATTTCGAGAGTCTGGTTTTGGAGGAGACGGTCCATGGCCCATCTGGTCCATTTGGGCTAATTTGTCGATTAAGGCCTAGAAGGTGGTCGGCCTGAAGAACATCATGAATTGCGAGATGGTCGCTTGGGGATCAAGAGTGCCCGCGAACATGCCTACCGCTGGTGCTTCTTCTATGCGTTGTTCGCATTTCGACCATAGGTTCCGCCATCGTGTTGCGTATTGGACCCACGTTTCGCCGGGCCTTATCCTGGAGTTAATCAGTGCTGTTATCGGGGTGCATCCACTAGCACTCGCGAATCTTTGTGTAAACAGTAGCTCCATCTCCGCAAATGTTTTGACAGAGTCGTTAGGTAGCTCTGAATACCATTCAAAGGCTGTTTCTGCAAAGCTGCCGACGAATTGGCGAAGCAACAATTTGTCATCGCCTCCAGTATTGCCACATAAGGCCCTGAATTGAGCGACATGCTGATGCGGATTCCGTGTCCCCTTATATACGTGGAACTTAGGGATCGTATATCCCGGCGGGTAACTGATTTGGTCATACCAGCTTGGATATGGTCGTCCGGTTGTAACAATTTGCCCAGCCGCTTCATCCGCCTGATGAACCCGTATTTGCTGAGCTATATATTCGTCCAAGTCAGCCTTGGAGATTGTCTCCTCCTTGGCTGTTGAAAGGGCTGGAGGAGGATTAGATGTTTCCCCTCCGTCGTTTTTGACAATGATTGGAGGGTCATCAGCTGGAGGATCCGACTGTAACATCATCCCTACCATATCTTGGAAGAGGAGCGCCATTTGTTTTATGTTAGCCGCTTGCTCTACGGCTTCTCTGTCCTTCTTTTCAAGGACTCTGCGTAAGAAGTCAGCATCAGTTTCTTGTTCGTGCCGCTGTTCTGATGATGCCTCCGAGCTTTCTTTTGGCCCGGTAAGTGCGGCCATTGCAGTCATCATTTCCTGAAGCTTCTGTTATTGCTCCTGGGCTTTGGTCATGGATCGGGTGAGCGGTCGGTGACCCGTCGCAGCGCGACTGTCCTCTTTCCCGGATGCCATATAGACAGTGTGCACCACTATGCCCCCAGATTTGGGGCGTTTAGATTCAGTGTCTCTGCTATTCGTCGTAGACTCAGGGATTTTCTCCGGCCTTCTTTTCTTGTGAGCAGTCGAAATTGAGGGGGCCGTTGCAGTGGGCAACCAAGTAGCTGTTGCTTTTTGTGGCTTGACGGAGCAATCCTTCTCCTGCCGAACCTTCATCTTTTTCTGTCGGCGGAGATAGTTGTAGGGTGTTTTTCGTCACCCCAGTGAGATGGGAATACGCGCGCGCTTGTCAGGCGTACTACAGACCCCCCCTGCCTAGGGTAGGCCGGGGTTTAATGATTATGGGGATCCGAATCTCCGGCAGCCGCGGACTAAGCTGCCGTTAATTACCCCTCGCCTTTGGGGCGAGAGAACCTCCGATTAACGGGTTAAACTGGTCATGCGAACTTAATGTGCAGTGTACGTGTGTTCTGTTCTGAAAGGGGGGGTTTTGGATATATCGGGAGCCACGCAGAGTTTTTACGGGGGTCCCGCTACCCGGATAGCGGGCTAGGTGTATGTGTACATTTGTATACATATGTATATATATACATGTATATATAAATAAAGGGGAAAAGGGCATCCAAAGGATGTGTGGGGCAGCACCTTGGACGCTGTGCGCTTAGGTGCTGTGCGCTCAGGCGCAAGCGCGCCACGTGTCGGCACGTGGGCGCTTTGCGCATGAGCGCTGCGCGCAGGTGTGCAAGCGCGCCACGTGTAGGCACGTGGGCGCTTTGCGCACTTGCGCAAGCGCGCGCGCCACGTGTCGGCACGCGGGCGCTTTGCGCACTTGCGCAAGAGCGTAGGTGCGCAAGCGCGCGCGCCACGTGTCGGCACGCGGGCGCTTTGCGCACTTGCGCAAGCGCGCAGGTGCGCAAGCGCGCGCGCGCCACGTGTCGGCACGCGGGTGCTTTGCGCACTTGCGCAAGCGCTTAGGTGCGCAAGCGCGGGCGCTTTGCGCACTTGCGCAAGCGCTTAGGTGCGCAAGCGCGGGCGCTTTGCGCACTTGCGCAAGCGCTTAGGTGCGCAAGCGCGCGCGCGCCACGTGTCGGCACGCGGGCGCTTTGCGCACTTGCGCAAGCGCGCTGGTGCGCAAGCGCGCGCGCCACGTATCGGCACGCGGGCGCTTTGCGCACTTGCGCTGCGCGCTGCTAAAACAAATTTCTCAGAAGAGAAATCAGAGAGGAGTTGGACTCCTGAGTGTGTGTTTTTTTTTTTTGGGGTTTAGTGAACGATGTTCTTCTTCCTCCTGTTGCTTGCTGGATCTTGAAGATCAAAAGATGTGAAATCTCAAAATCTCTTCTTTTTCAGATCTAATGATAGATCCAAGTTCCTCTTTGTGGGTTTTGTGGTGAAAAACTAATTTGTTTTGAAAAAGGAAGAGTAAAACTCTTGATTTAATTCAAGAGAAAGAAGAAGGTTTTGGAACCTTGAAGATGAAGCAGGAAAGAGCTCAGCTCTGAAACTTTTTTTTGGAGAGAGAAAAAGTTATGAGATATTTTCATTATCTTGCCTTTATAGGCTATACACTTTACACATAGCCCCTTGGGCTTCACAAAATGGCATTTTGCCTATTTCATGGCCCATGTGCCATTTCTTTTTGCACATAAGCCATGGGCTTTACAAAAATTTGGCTTCATGCCTATTTTTCTTACATTTATCCGAAAATAAAATAAAAGAAAATGCAACAAAATTGTTTATTACAAAAGTTTTATCTTGGCGTGGGGGAAGGCCGACCGCTTCATTTTCGGGCTCGACCTGGGCATGGGCCCACTGGGTCTGGGCTCGGGCCCACTTGGTTTGGGGTTGACTTGGATTTTTGACTTAGTCAACCGGGGTGTAAATTTTTACCCCAACAAATTGCCCCCCATCAATAAATGCACACCACATATGTGGGTCGTGTGCATGAAATTGATGGATTTTCTTTTACTTGGAGGCGACCTGATTTGGTTCCCGCTTTTTGGGAAGCTGGCACTGCCCTTTTTACGACATGGACGGTCGTTGCTTGACATGTCTCCGAGACGGCGTGTCCGTGATAGACGTTTCCCTGGCCCGGAGTGATCTGGTTCCCGCTTTGTAGGAATCCTGCGCTGCCCTTTTTACGACTTGAACGGTCGATGCTGCCCTTTTTACGACTTGGATGGTCGGTGCTGCCCTTTTTGCGATTTGGACGGTCGTTCTGCCCTTTTAGCGACGTGGACGGTCGGTTCTGCCCTTTTTGCGACTTGGGCGGTCGATGCTGCCCTTTTAGCGACTTGGACGGTCGATGCTGCCCTTTTTGCGACTTGGACGGTCGGTTCTGCCCTTTTTGCGACTTGGACGGTCGATACTGCCCTTTTAGCGACGTGGACGGTCGATGCTGCCATTTTAGCGACGTGGACGGTCGATGCTGCCATTTTAGCGACGTGGACGGTCGATTCTTGATTTGACTTGCTCTGCTTCTTGCAGTGTCAGGGGTAGACTTGACTTGCTCCGCTTCTTGCGGTGTCGAGATTGGATTCTGACTTGCTCCGCTTTCTGCGGTGTCGGAGTGGAAGTTGACTTGTTGATTTTGATTTGGGTTGACATCAGTATCGCTATGCTGGAATATGGTACCAGGAGCGAATCATCATTTGTCATGACAGAGTTTGGGAATTGGTTTTTTTTGTTTGGCATCTGCATTGCTGCACTGGAATTTGGTACCAGGAGCAACTCATCATTTGCCCCGAGGGGATTTGGGTTTTTTTTTTTTGTCGGCATCTGCATTGCTGCACTGGAATGATGCCAGGAGCAACTCATCATTTGCCCCGGGAGGATTTGGGAGAGATTGGGATCGTTTTACGCCCGTGGATTGTATACGGTTTTGCAGGATGTATGATCCAGACCGTAGGGCCATAAAACTTTCGGGACTTTGTTGGCGTCTGCATCGCTGCACTGCAATATGGTAACAGGAGCGACTCATCATTCGCCATTGAGAGGACTTTGAATTTGGGTCTTGTTTGGCATCAGCATTGCTGCACTGGAATAATGCCAGGAGCAACTCATCATTTGCCTTGGGAGGACTTGGGATTTGGGTTTTTGGTCGGCATCAGCACCGCTAACACTGAAGCGAAATGCCAGGAGCGACTCATCATTTGCCGTTGCCCGTTGGGGAACGATGGCTTAGGAGATAGGTTTGGGTCCCTATTACCTAAGGCTTTTCAATTTTATGGGCCGTGAGGGTCCCATAAAGCATTTTCTCCCTACGAGTCGTAAGGATCCCGCAGGTGTATTTTCTCCGTAGGAATCGTGAGGATTCCTAAGTGTGTTGCTCCTTTGTGAGTCGTAAGGATCTCACGCAGGGGTTTTCTCCTCACAAGGTCGAGAGGACTTTGCGAGTGTATTTCATCTCTTTTCACAAGTTTGCGCCCTTTCGGGTTTTCGCAGACTCGCCGGTAGTCTTGCTGTTTTTACTCACGGAGCCCTTTCGGGTTTTCATCCGTGCCCATTTTGCTTGTGGACATACCGTTTATTTTTTTATCTCTTTTATTTTTTTTTTCTTTCTTCTCTTTTTTTTTTACCGCTGGTGGGACTTTAAAAGTAGTCTCACAGGCAGGATTTGGGAGAGATAGGGGTCATTTACGCCCGTGGATTGTATACGGTTTTGCAGGATGTATGATCCAGACCGTAGGGCTGATGTGCTCAATTCGCCTGCGACTTGGAGCATTCATGTGTAGTATTTCTTAAGATATCGTCCATTGATGGGTGGCATGGGCCTTTCTCCCTCTGCACTTATTAGTTGGTAGGATCCTCCGTCGAACACTTTCTCAATGACGTATGGTCCTTCCCAGTTTGGCTCGAATTTTCCCTTGGCATGTCGATTGGGGATAATCGGTCTTTTGAGGACCAACACCAATTCACCTTTCTTGAAAGCGCGGAGACGGGTTATCTTGTCGTAGGCCCGTGACATTTGGGCTCGGTATAGCTCCAGACTTTGCTGCACCGCGAGCCTCTTTTCTTCGAGGGCATCGAGTTCTTCAAGTCGAAGGAGCACGTTTTCCTCCTCCGTCAACTCATGCTGAACGGCCATTCTTAAGCTTGGAACTTCGACTTCGAGGGGGAGGACCGCCTCCACTCCGAAGAGCAATGAGTATGGAGTGGACTGAGTTGGAGTACGGTGCGTGGTACGATATGCCCACAATGCCTCGTGAAGCTTGAGATTCCAGTCTCTCTTGTTGGCTGAAGCATTTTTCCTCAGGAGCTTGCATAGAGTCTTATTGAAGGCTTCGGCTAGCCCATTGGCTCTTGGATTATAGATGGAGGAATATCTCCAGTCTATCTTGTGCTGGGTAGCGAACCTTGAGACATTGAAGCTTTTGAAAGAAGGCCCGTTGTCGGAAATGATTCTTCTTGGTGTGCCGAAGCGGTATAGAATATTATGCTGGAAGAATGTCAGAATATCCTTTGTCTTAACTTCTTTTAGCGGGACAGCTTCAGCCCATCTGGAGAAGTAGTCTATCGCGGCCAGTATAAACCGGTGGCCTTTAGATGACGGAGGATCAATTGGGCCAACAATGTCGGTGCCCCAAACTTCGAAGGGCCACGACGCCACCGTAGGATGCAATGGATTGGGATGCTTGTGAATAAAATCACCGTGAATTTGGCAGATATAACATTTCTTTGCATGCTCTCCGCAATCCCGTATCATGGTGGGCCAGTAATACCCAAGCCGTTTGATTTGAAGTCGCATCTTGGGGCCAGATTGGTGAGCACCGCAAACGCCCGAGTGGACATCTTTCATGACCTTTTGGGCTTCGGCCAATGACAGACACCTGAGCCATAGTTGGTCGTATGACCTGCGGTATAACGTGTCATTTACAAACACGTATCGGAGAGCTCTCTTCTTCAGCTGAATCCTCGCAGATTTTTCTTCGGGCAGCTTGTCGTATCGGAGGTACTCTATGAAGGGTTCTCTCCAATCGGGCTCGTCTTGGATGATCGAAGTTTCTTCGGCAGGACTGCTCTTTTGTTCCGCGCTTTCCTCTTCTCGTAGAGAGACTGGGGGTAGAATTTGTCGGCTCCTGACTGTGATCAGAATTTCGTCCATGTCAGGATCAGCCAGCTCCTTGGCTAGGCGAGCGAGTACGTCAGCCTTTCCGTTCAACGCTCTAGGGACTCTCGTTAGTTCAATATGAGTGAACCGTTTCATGAGTTCCACCACTCGACCTCTATACCGAGCTAACTCGGGTTTGTATATCTTATAGTCACCGCTTACTTGGTTGACGACAAGCTGGGAGTCACCGTAAACCCATAGCTGAAGGATTTCCATTTCTATGGCGAGCTCCAAACCAGCTATCAGAGCTTCATACTCAGCTTCATTGTTTGTCCGAGGCTCGGTGAGAGCAAAAGAACGCCGTAGGGTTCCCATTGATGGTGTGATGAACACCAATCCTATCCCTGCTTTTATCTCCGGGACGCTTGATTTACTGGAGGTTCTTATCGATGAGGCCCCATCGAAGTAGAGCTCCCAACATGGCTCGTCATTCTCGAGGTGCAGCACTTGTTCGTCGGGTAACTCACAATTTAGCGGCGGCCCTTCTGGTATGGGATGAGCAGCGAGAAAGTCTGCAATAGCTTGCCCTTTTACTGCTTTCTGAGGGGTATAAACTATGTCAAACTCAAGTAGCATGACAGCCCATCTTGCCATTCTGCCGGCTAGGCTTGCTTTGGTCATCAAGTGTTTGAGCGGGTCGACCTTGGAGATCAGCATAACCCGATGAGCCAGCAGATAGTGCCTCAGCTTCTTCACAGCAAATATCAGCGCCAGGCATTGCTTTTCGATTGGGGAATAGTTGTGTTCCGCCCCGACTAGAGTTCGACTAAGGTAGTAGAGGGCATTTTCCTTTCCCTCCTCGTTATTCTGGGCAAGGAGCGCACCGAGTGACTCATCTAGCGCGGCAGTGTAGAGAATCAGTGGTTTATTTAGAATAGGAGCGGCCAGCACTGGAGGGTGCAACAAGTATTGTTTGATGCTTTCGAACGCTGCTTGACATTCGGCATCCCAGATAAAAGGAGCTCCTTTCTTCATGAGCTTTGAGAAGGGCCTACATCTCCCCGATAAATTTGAGATAAACCTCCGTATATAAGCAAGCTTGCCTTGAAAAGATCTTAGCTGCGTCAGACTCTTCGGAGGGGGCATCTCCATGATGGCCTTTATCTTCGACGGGTCAACTTCGATCCCTCGATGTCGGACTATGAAGCCCAGGAATTTTCCCGATGACACGCCAAAAGCGCACTTCAGAGGGTTCATCTTCAGATCGTATTCCCTCAGTCTGGTGAGAACGGTCCTAAGATCTTGGATGTGGTCGGCCTTGGCTTTAGTTTTGACGACCAGATCATCAACATAGCATTCGACGACTTTATGGATTAGGTCATCAAAGATATTAGTCATTGCCCTTTGATATGTAGCACCTGCGTTCTTCAGTCCGAACGGCATTACCTTGTAGCAATATATTCCGATCGGGGTTCGAAATGCTGTGTGCTTCTCATCCTCAGGCGACATCTTGATCTGATTATATCCAGACGAGCCATCCATAAAGGTGAACAGTTCGTAATTTGAGGTGTCATCGACCATCATTTCCATGACCGGTAGCGGGAAGTCGTCTTTAGGACATGCCTTATTGAGATCCCTGAAATCGACACAAACTCAGATCTGCCCATTTTTCTTCTTCACTGGGACTATGCATGCGATCCAGTCAGCGTATTTCTCTTCCCTGATGAAGCCGGCATCGATGAGCTTCTTCGTTTCCTCGATGACCTTTTCTTCTAGTTCCCTTCTCATTCTTCGAGGAGCTTGTTTGACTGGCTTAGCATCAGGAGATATAGCCAACTTATGTACGGCCACTTCAGGGGAAAGGCCAGGCATTTCTTTGTATGTCCACGCGAAGCAGTCGACGAACTCATGCAGCAGGGCAATTATCTGCGCTTTCATTTCCTCTGACAAGAGCGAGCTGATGTAGGTCGGCCTTGGATTATCGGGCGTTCCTAAGTCAATCTCGGTTAGCTCGTCAAAGGTTGCTTGTCCGCCATCTTCGAGCTCTTGAGGAGCTTCTTCTGGCTCGGCTATCTCGTCGCCATCATTTGATCTTTCGCTGGCCTCACCAACATGGATCATGTAGCACGCTTTGGAATCAGGTTGAATGTAGCCTATGCCCCGTCTATCTGGAATTCGTCCATCGATGAGTGCTCGGACCTGGGGCGGATGCCATAGCCCTTCGTAAAACTTTGCTTCGGACTCCGTTTGGTATAACCGGCACCCGTACTTCTTAAAGTATTCCCGCATCTCGGGCGCATAGTATCTGGGATTGAGGACGGCTCTTATGCCTCTCTCATATGGAAGGCACGCGACAGACAAATCGTCCGGGTGCGCAACAGGGTTTGACCCATAAAACAAGATGCCCTTCTGTCCACTTTTCCTCCCGGGAACGTAGAAAGTTTTCAGCTGGTCTACGGTGGAGATTGATAATGCATCGAGCTCTTTGCACATTTGCTCTGGTACCCTTGTAACGGCTAGGGACCCTTCTGCAACTTCGAAGGTCTCTCGTAGTTTCGCTTTTTGCATGGGGGTCCAATCTGTACCGCTGTTGCACGATGGGTCCTCTTCCTCTGACTCTTCAGTGTCACTGCCAAGATGAGGGCGGACTTTGCTGCTAGATGGGCCTTCAACATCAGATTTGTCTGTATCGCTGCCGAAATGAAGGCGAGTTTTACGGAAGGACGGGCTTCCATCGTCGGACTCATCAGTGTCGCTACCGAAATGTGGGCGCACTTGGGCGTTTTTACTTTTGAAAGTGACAACCGGCGCAGATTTGCTTTTGGGTCTCGGGGCCGGTCTATCCTCAGTCAGTTGTGGCTTAGCATTTTGGTGGTTCATAAAGTACCGAGAATCTTCATAGCGGACTTCATGCACACCGAACGGCTGGATGTCCCCGTCAATGCGTCTTTCTTCGCCATTTTTGGTATACTTCATGCATTGATGGAGAGTTGACGGGATGATGCCATAATCATGGAGCCATGGCCGCCCCAAGAGAATCTTATAAGACGTGTCGGCATCGATCACGTATATCTTAGCTTTAGTTTGCAGATCCCCGAATTTGATCGGCAGAGCTGTAGACCCCAGAACTTGCTGGCAATTTTGGTTGAAGCCTTGAATGACGATCCTTTCCTTTGACAGGTGTCGGACGTCCATTGACAAACTCTTCAGAGTTCGCAAGTTCATGATGTTCACTGAGGACCCCGGATCAATCAATATGCGATTAATTCGATCTCCGTCGCTGTACCCGGTCACGTAAAGCGGCCGATTGTGCTCAGCCGTTCCTAGTAGCAACTCTTCATCCTTAAATGTGACTGCGGCAGCATGCAAAGCGTGCTGGGCTTCTTTCATATTAATTTCCGCAAAGTGAGCCTGATACCGCTCAGGGTTTTGTAGAGCGTGAATGAGAACATCTCTAAGCTCCTTAGATAGGACCAAGGCGTCATAGATGCTCAGGAGAGACGGAAGCTTCCGGAGATGTGCCAAGACATTATAGTCCACCGAGGAAGGACTTGTGTTTTCATCAGCTGGTTCTCTGCCATCTTCTTCATTAGCGACTTGTTTTTCCTTCCCTTTTGGGGCGTTGCCCTGATTTGGCGGTAGAGCCCTGCCGCTTCTGAGCTGGATTTGATTAGCCTTTGTGGTGAGCTCCTCGTCCTCTTCGGGAAAACAGAGCTCATCCTCGGAGTCGCTGCCAAGATGGATGGTGTAGCAGGTCACTACTGGGATCTCTTCATTGGAGTCTTCTTCTAACTCCTCCAGAATTTCAGCCGCTTGTACAGGGAAGAACTCATTCAATTGAATCAATGTTCTTTCCCTTTGTTCATATTCTTCGAGGGAATCGATATATTTTTGAATGGTCGATCTCCCTGCAGGCTCCTTTTCGTGCCGAGCTACACTTTTCTTCTTCTTGAGCTTCTTGGATTTTGAGCCTGATGGAGCTGCATTGGCAGCTGGACTGGTAGGCTTCTTTTGCCCTTCCCATTCCGTCCTGGGTTCTTTCTGAAGTAGCTTTATCATCTTCTTCGTCTTGTTAGATATGTGCGTACTCCACGGCGACCGCGATGGGTCCGTTTTGTTTGTCAGGGCAGCAGGTTCAGCTGTCTGCTCCCAGAAGGCTTCAACTTCTGTCTGTATAAAGTTGGCGGTTGCAACTTGATTGTTCACCAACACGCTTTTGGACAGCTTGATCTCTCCAGCCTTGTACTGCTTCTCGACCCAATCTTTGAAGATATAGCAATCCTCGATCGCATGGCTCACTACTCGGTGGTACGGGCAATACAGAGGATTGTCGGTCATTTTTGCTTCTTGGGGTCTTTTCGACTCCGGCAATTGTAGGCCGTTGTTCAAGGCATCTTTAAATATCTTGCGGACCTTGTCCCTTCTGAAAGAGTAAACCTTGTTCCTTTTCTCCTCTAGAGAAGGCCCATCTCCTCTCAGCAATGGCTTTCGAGACCGGTTGGTTTTGGATTCGCCTGCCCTTCGCTTTTCTTCATTGTCGGAGGCATTGAAGACATTGGTACTGCTGGAACTCCCGCTTCTATGGTTGTCGTCCCGCTTGCTTTTCCAGGTTTTGTCTCTCTGAGAGTCTGGCGGGGACTCTTGCTTCGAGCGTTCCAGCTTTTGAACTTTCTTGGTTAGCTCCTGAAATGTCTTGAGGCCCGCTGTACACAAGAATGGGACCATCCAGTTGCTGAGGTTCCCAATGAGAAGGCTGACGGACTGGTCCTGCTCCAGCGGCGGTTCGCACTTGACTGTGAGATTACGCCATCGAGCGATAAAGTCGGTGTTGCTTTCATTCTTCCCCGGCTTGGTCCTCACAAGGTCGGCAATTGAGATTTTATCACTGACACTCATGAACCTTTGCCGAAACAGAGATTCCATTTGGGCAAAGGTAATGACGGACCCGTCTGGTATGCTCGCGTACCAGTCGAAAGCGACACCGGTCAGGCTGTTGACAAACTGACGAAGAAGGAGCGCGTCATTGCCCCCTGTATTTCCGCACGATGCTTTGAAGTGGGCGACGTGCTGATTTGCATTCCCCGTTCCATCAAATCTTCCGAACTTAGGAATAACGTAGCCGCTTGGGAACTCAATCAGATCGTACTGCGCGGGATATGGCCGCCCGCTACTGCCGATTTCTTTCTGAGCTTCAGCTTCGGCCACCAATGTTTTAACCTTGCTGGTGACCAAATCCATTATCCGATCCTGTGTTAGAGGGATAGTATTATCTGGGGCCAAGGCGTCCCCAGAAGCGGAGTGTGGCCGGCTTTCATGTGGCTCGACCAGTCTTGGACCCGAAGGAACAGGCATTGGCTGCCTCGGATTGTCATCACCCGGCTGATTAGTAGCGGCTTGTGCTTGATTGGGAGGCGCTCGAGCAATTTGAGCCGTAAGCTGCATCACCACGTTCGTTAAGTCGTCAATCTTCGAATAGAGCTTGGCCATCTCTTTATCTTTGCTCCTGAGCTGTTTTCGAAGCTCTTGAAGCAGCTCTTGCTCCGCAGTCCTGGGGCGGAAAGTCGGCTCTTCCTCGCTGTCCGAGCTTGACTCTGTGTGGACCGAGGGGTCTTTCTGTCTATCATCCTCATCGAGAGGGTTTTCTTCATCCAGCGGGGGCGGCTGTTCTTGAGCGGCGGCAACCACATTCAGGCTAGATTGGGCTTGGGATGTGGTGGCCCCATCCTTGCTTTTGCTGCGAAGGTTATCGCTGGGGCGACCGCCTGCCATATAGACCGTATGGATGATATATCCGGCCGTCTTTCTATCATTGGCAGCTGATTTCATGGATTGCTGTCCCCTTGTTTCGGTGGCTGGTAGTC
The DNA here is from genome assembly GCA_030015575.1 of Agapanthus africanus. Taxonomy (NCBI): domain Eukaryota; kingdom Viridiplantae; phylum Streptophyta; class Magnoliopsida; order Asparagales; family Amaryllidaceae; genus Agapanthus; species Agapanthus africanus. The sequence goes on from JASDDO010000019.1 coordinate 921,213,710, forward strand.
GATTAAAGGCGGCTGGCCTAACCAGTTTCTTGAATGGTGATGGCGCTTCTTTTCTGGGTCTGCCCCGCTGCTTTCGTGCGGCACAGAGTGCTTGATAGGCTCTTGAAGAGACAGTGTCATACTTTTTCTGTTGGGGCCGGGACACGTCTCTTTGTAGAATCGTTCGGACCGCTGTCTTCTTGATTCTGGCGGTCATGGCATTTTTCTGAACCCACTTCAGAGGCTCGAAGGAATTGCTGATTCTTACGTCCGACTTAGCCGTCGTCGCGGGGCAATCCTGCACTTGGAACTTCACATGATTCCATTTGGCTGAAGCCTTGGCTCTCTTGTTGGCTCGATACCTGAGCCGCTTCTGCCTTAACTTTTCTGTTCTAAGCACCTGGCAGACTTCAGCTATTTGGGAAGACACCGCGGACTGGGCGATGGAGGGCTTTGGAGATACGCTCGATTGTGCGTTTGTTGGAGTTATCGCTTAAGCTCGTCCGCGACATTTGTTGTTGCCCTTCGCACCGGAGTTCTTGCTCCCAGCTAGAGCACCAGAGAATCGTTCAGATAGCGTCTTAAGTTTCGGTTGTGGTGCCTTGGCGATCACGACATTCGGCCTTTTGCCCCTCGAGACCAGCTTGGCTGCCTGTTCCGCCGGGATCTCTGCCAGATGACCGCTTCCGGCAGGGTAGATGATGACGGAGCCGAACTGGCGGGGCGGTTCCTCCCACTGTCGACTGAGGCTTGCGGGGAGAACCACACGAGCGTTGATCTTGACCACGTACGGAATCGGGGTCACGTTGGAAGCTGAATTCGTCTGGGGAGACATTGTCGTCGAAGGTTGATTGCTGCACGGAAAAAAAACATCATTTCAGTATAGGCAATCGATATGTATATTGATTGAGTTCACATGAACGTTTTAACCCGAAATATGGGAGGAGAGATTGGTCCCACCGGGCGTGCCAGAGTCTGTAAGGTGTTTTTCGTCACCCCAGTGAGATGGGAATACGCGCGCGCTTATCAGACGTACTACAGACCCCCCCTGCCTAGGGTAGGCCGGGGTTTAATGATTGTGGGGATCCGAATCTCCGGCAGCCGCGGACTAAGCTGCCGTTAATTACCCCTCGCCTTTGGGGCGAGAGAACCTCCGATTAACGGGTTAAACTGGTCATGCGAACTCAATGTGCAGTGTACGTGTGTTCTGTTCTGAAAGGGGGGGTTTTGGATATATCGGGAGCCACGCAGAGTTTTTACGGGGGTCCCGCTACCCGGATAGCGGGCTAGGGGTCAAGGGGGCTAGCAGCCCCCTTGCGGGGTTCGGGGCAGCGTCCCGGCCCGAAATTTTTTTTGAGGGGGAGAGTGTGGCGGAGTATGTGTATGTGTACATTTGTATACATATGTATATATATACATGTATATATAAATAAAGGGGAAAAGGGCATCCAAAGGATGCGTGGGGCAGCACCTTGGACGCTGTGCGCTTAGGTGCTGTGCGCTCAGGCGCAAGCGCGCCACGTATCGGCACGTGGGCGCTTTGCGCATGAGCGCTGCGCGCAGGTGTGCAAGCGCACCACGTGTAGGCACGTGGGCGCTTTGCGCACTTGCGCAAGCGCGCGCGCCACGTGTCGGCACGCGGGCGCTTTGCGCACTTGCGCAAGAGCGCAGGTGCGCAAGCGCGCGCGCGCCACGTGTCGGCACGCGGGCGCTTTGCGCACTTGCGCAAGCGCGCAGGTGCGCGCGCTGCGCGCGCCACGTGTCGGCACGCGGGCGCTTTGCGCACTTGCGCTGCGCGCTGCTAAAACAAATTTCTCAGAAGAGAAATCAGAGAGGAGTTGGACTCCTGAGTGTGTTTTTTTTTTTTTTTTGGGTTTAGTGAACGATGTTCTTCTTCCTCCTGTTGCTTGCTGGATCTTGAAGATCAAAAAATGTGAAATCTCAAAATCTCTTCTTTTTCAGATCTAATGATAGATCCAAGTTCCTCTTTGTGGGTTTTGTGGTGAAAAACTAATTTGTTTTGAAAAAGGAAGAGTAAAACTCTTGATTTAATTCAAGAGAAAGAAGAAGGTTTTGGAACCTTGAAGATGAAGCAGGAAAGAGCTCAGCTCTGAAACTTTTTTTTGGAGAGAGAAAAAGTTATGAGATATTTTCATTATCTTGCCTTTATAGGCTATACACTTTACACATAGCCCCTTGGGCTTCACAAAATGGCATTTTGCCTATTTCATGGCCCATGTGCCATTTCTTTTTGCACATAAGCCATGGGCTTTACAAAAATTTGGCTTCATGCCTATTTTTCTTACATTTATCCGAAAATAAAATAAAAGAAAATGCAACAAAATTGTTTATTACAAAAGTTTTATCTTGGCGTGGGGGAAGGCCGACCGCTTCATTTTCGGGCTCGACCTGGGCATGGGCCCACTGGGTCTGGGCTCGGGCCCACTTGGTTTGGGGTTGACTTGGATTTTTGACTTAGTCAACCGGGGTGTAAATTTTTACCCCAACAATAGTTTTCATCAATCACCGACTCTTGGACTTATCGCCAGACCTTGTAAATTTTAGAGGACAGCCGTTGAGGGGGCTGCTCTAGCTTCTTCTCTGGAGTATTCTCCACAAGTGAAGGAGTTCACTTCAGCACCGCAGTAGGAGAGTTTCTGCGCACCGTGTTCAGCAATTCAAAGCTATTCCTGGTTGGAACAGCAGCATCGATCCCCACCGTTGGAGCTGGCGGAGTTATCCCAGAGGGGGAGTTGCCCCCAGCCTTCCTTACCCGGCGCCAGTGACGACGGCGAGCATGTCGAGCGGATGGCGTTGGTTCAGCGATGGGGATGGTTTTGTCTTGCTCCTTGTCCAGATGAAGCGCTGCTGGTGCCAGTATCTTGAAGACTGATATCTTTTGAGTAGCGGTATCCAATCTGTCAAAGACAGACCTTCGAGCAGGAACGGGAGCAGGAATAGTCAGTCTTGTGAAGACCGGCCATTTGGCAGGAGAAGCTGCCTTGTCGACTTCAGGAGCAGGGATGGCTATCTTCTTCGGAACAACCTTTTCTTATATTGCAGGCTTCTTCATGGGCCCACATGAGTTTTGGCCCAGCTTGCTGAAAGCTGAGGCATTGGGCTTGGGCGACCCGTTGAGAGGGGCCGCGATAGTTGTAAGCCGATCGAAGACCGACTTCTTCGGAGCTTCTTGCGATGGTAATGGGGCATTGAAGCTCATTGGTAGGATCATGGTCCCGAAGAATAGTCCAGTGGTGGCTTGAGTTATCTGCTCCATTGGCATCTTGAAAAGGGAGGCCGCTTGGGGCCCGTAAGTCACTCCTCCAGCAAGGACGGAGCGAGAGTTGCAGTTGCAGGCAGTGCAGTTTGAAGCCATTGATCTTCTGTTTTCTGCACGGAGCAAGACACCAAATCTTAGTACCTCGAATCCACAGGCAACCACAGCAAACCGCGATTCATTCGCGAACACGACACACGAAGTGTGGAGTGGAAAGAGGAAAAGGTCCCACCGGGCATGCCAGAATCTGTTCCCTTCCGAACGGCGGCCAAGACATGGACGTCTGGCCTGAGGTTCGGGGTAGATGCTATTTGGTTTTATCCGTCCACCTATCCGAAGATGCTAAGTTGATTTATGGCACCATGTATCGGAGGTTTAGACGGATGCGGCCGATGTAGCAGACTTCATCAGATTCCCCCTCGCTTGAGGGGTTTTTGATTGTGGGGACGCTCTTCCCTGCAGGCGCAAGCCTCTGCAGTTAATTACGCTACCGCATCGCGGTAACAACTTTCTCCTTCTCCAGAATTTAACTTCGTGTCGTGTGTGTTTGTTTTGTTTGTGGTTGCCCGTGGATTGTATACGGAGACTAATTTATGTCATCGCCCGTAGGACGTGGATTAGTCCAAATCTGTATTTACTTAGATTTGGATTTGGGGTTTTGGTTTAAGGATACGTTAGCCATATTTGAGGCTAAGATCGACTTAAACGTTTGTTAAGGATACGTTAGTCCAGTTTGAGACTAAGATCAACTTAACGGGATTGTTTAGATCCGACAAAAGAGCATTTGGGCTCTATTGTTCCAGTTTAGGGACATAGTGGTCCATTTGACATATGGCCGTCGGGACCCGTCACCTCTTTGACGTCGTTGAAGGATTACAACGATAGGTGTCAGAGGAGTTCAGAGATGTACCCTCGAACCAAAGTTGATTAGGGGATCTATAGTCCGATTTGGGACTAAAGTCTGTTTGAAGGTTTAAGAATACGTTAGCCATTTTTTAGGCTAAGAGCAACTTAAACAGGATCGTTTAGATCCGACAAAAGAGTATTTGGGCTCTATTGTTCCAGTTTAGGGATATAGTGGTCCATTGGTAGTTTAAGGACATTGCGGTCCATTTCCAGTTTAGGGACATGGTGGTCCATTGCCAGTTTAGGGACATGGTGGTCCATTTTAATGTATGGCCGTCGGGACCCGTCACCTCTCTGACGTCGTTGAAGGATTACAACGATAGGTATCAGAGGAGTTCAGAGATGTACCGTTGAACCAGGTGTAAATTGATTTAAGGGAGCAGCCGTGCTCAGTCAATTTAATTTGAGCACTTATGGCCATGATTGGGCTAAGTCCAGTTAAAGATGTTCAACATTTTTATTTGCATTAGGCTTATTAGACCTTAATTAGGGCTCTGCCCCTGTGCTGTATTTTATTCTGGCCTGTTAGGCCTTTTAAGTTGGGCTCTGTCCCCTTTTTTATAATGCATAGCATTTGTTTTGGTCCATTGGGCCTTTTAAATGGGCTCTGCCTTTTAATAATGCGCTGCATTAATTAATCTGACAGAGCTCAGGCGCTTTGCGCCAATTGAGGAGCGCAAGGCGCAAGTCCATGGGGAGGTGACACGTGTCACGCTCTGGTGAGCGCAAGCGCAGTGCGCTGTGCCAGTGCGCTGCGTTGTTGCGCTTCTGACATGTGGCGCGCTCTGCTGGGTTGCGCCAATTCATGAGAGCAGTGCTCTATTTTAACAGCGCATAGCGCAGATCGTTCTGGAGCTGACACGTGGCGCTTTCTGGTGGCTTGCGCCAACCCAGTAGCACAACGGTGCAGATTTACAAGTGCAAGACACTGTTTTAATAACTTAATCCAATTTTGGATTTAAGAGGAGAATCTTTAAGATTCCAGAACCAATGGTTCATAAAAAAGTGTAAGGCACTGTTATTATTATATTTTTTTTATTGAAGATTATTGATCTTGTTCTTAGATGAATGATCTATTCAGAAGAAATTCTTCTTTTTAAAAGGTCTTTATCTTTATCTTTTTTTTTGTTTTTCTCCAAATTCTTCAGAGTCTCTCTATTCTCTGTGTTGTTGTTTTTGATTTTGATCTCGATATTGATGATTTTTGAATTGGGGTCTAGGGGCCTTTATATAGTGCCCATTAATCTGTTAAATTTGTTAAAAAGATCATTCTCTGAGTGATTTTGGGAATTTTCCCCACCGTTGGATCTTTGATCCAAGGGCTTCTGTTTTACAGAAGACAATCTTCTTGTTTTAACAAGAACAGGAAGATCTTACTGGAATTTTAATTCTGTTTGGCGCAAACGCCTCAGCGCTTGACACGTGTCGCGCAGCACACAGCGCAGCGCAACTGCGCTTGTGCAACTGCGCTGACACGTATCGCGCAGCGCAACTGCGCTGCCACGTGTCGGCAGCGCAGAGCGCAGCGCAACTGCGCTGCCACGTGGCGCGCAGAGCAGAGCGCAGCACAACTGCGCAGCCACGTGGCACACAGCGCAGAGCGTAAGTCAGCTGAAACGTTGCTTCTTTAATAGAGCCTTGCTCTTGATTGAGTGCGCTGCGCTCCCTGCGCTGGCGTGTCTGATTTTGACAAGTGGCGCTCTGCGCGCAGCGCAGGGGATCTGAAGCGTTGCTTCATTTATTTTAATTTTAATTTTCACTTTAATTTTCAAAACAGAGGTTTGCTCTGATTGGGGGAAACAGAAGCGTTTCTTCGTTTCTCGCCTTAGAATTTGAACAGAGATTTGCTCTGATTGGGGTAAACACTCGATACCGGAGATAGTTGTGAAACGCGGTGGATATCTAGATGATACCGATCGGTGTTATTGATTTCAGGATCGTTCGAGAAACGATGCCCGAGGGAAACGGAAGATTTGTGTCGATGTTGGACACGGAAAGATGAACTTTATTTGGAAATAAGTGATGAGATTTCAGTTGATTTATATAGTTAGTGATACAAATTCATGACTTTACATGTTATCATACATCATACTCATCCTTATTGCTATTAGTTATAGTTCGTCATATTTACATTATCATCCGTTATATGTTAGTTTTACTCACTGAGTTGGCAACTCACCCCCGTTGTGCCACAGTTCCTTGCAGGAGTCAAGTGGACGGTTAGCAGCAGTGCAGATCCACTTATCAGATTTTACCGCTCTTTTTGCTAGGTGGGTTACCTATGTAGTAACCTCCTCTTTTGGTATTGTATCTTGAATCTAGAATATCTCTATCAGACCCTGTATTATGACTTAGAACGAGATGTGGTTGTATGTATATTATCTTGATAGATGAGATCGTTTAGTTATGTCAAATGATATTTCTTTTACTTATGTTTGAGATTCCTATTGATGTCGTATATAATTGTATAATGATTTCTGCTATTAGCATTGTTGATCCCAACTAGGGATGCAACCAAATTAAATACTTAAAACTGTGATTTTTACTTAAAAACTAAATTTCTTTCTAAAATTCCGCAAAAAGGGTTTTGATCTTAGTGTTTGGATTACTCGAGTTGTATAGATATCTTTAGATATTATACAATCTAAGTGCCGGTCACATCCAAAACTTGGGTCGTGACAGAAACTTCCCGATCTAGTAGAAGGAAAGTATGAGTTGGAACGTTCCATTGTTCCAAAAAGGCTTTGACCCACCATGCAGGAGGTGTGGAATACTGGAACAAAGAAGCATAGATCGCGGGGTACAACCCGAGCCTTAGCAGCTGTGACTTCTTTGCCGATAAGATGTATCGGGCCCATTGCAGATATCCGGCTGGGTGAAGGGGAGTTAAGCCTATGTTGTATGGCTGTCCTCAAGGGCGCGACTCGCCCTGACATATTCGCCGCCCCAGGATATCCAAAGCCATCGGCGGCTGCACGGGTATCGCGGCTATAGAAGGTTGGAGACAACCTTCTGAGGTCCAGTTGACTTCCTCCACAGCATAGTTCACCGGAGGTGCGTCAGCATAATGGATCGCCGAAATGGGCTCCGAAGGTGCTGCGCAAGAAAAGATACGCCGACCCATGATGATCTGATTATACCACGTTCCCCATAGATGAAGGTTCTTCCGCTCTGGGTTATGATCCTTGATCAGTACAAAAACTTTCCGGTCTACTGGCGCGTCAGAAAATGCGCTCTTCGGACGAACAAAGGGGAATGAAGTGTCGAAAGACAGTGCCTGCACGAAAAATAACAAAAAAAATTATTAGCCGTCGATGCTACAATTTAAGTTCTGGCACTTCGTACTTTAAATTCGTACCGCATTGCAATGCAGTGGAAAGAGACCAAGGGGGACCCACATATTCTAGATAATGGCTCAACATTTATAAAACAGTCTCATTATTTGACGAGACAGTCATTAAATGAGGAAATCCTCAAAGGATTCTCATTTAATGAGTGCTACCTGGGCCAAGGAGTAAATCTTCCTTGAGAGCAGCGCTCTACAACAGAGTGACATCCGTTAGCTATGATGATGAAAGGAATAAAAACTCCTCAAGAAAAATTCTGAAGGGCCATACTCTGTAAAAATGATGGAATAACCCATCAGAAAACTTAAAGTAATGCTTTTAATGAATTAAAAATTCCGAGATTTTCAAGATCTATGAATAAACTCTAAGCGTTCTTCATAAAAGATTAACAAATCTACATGATTTGAAAGAGCAAAGCTCTGTTAATAGGTTAAGAAATCCTAAGAAAAATCTCTTTAGATTTATGAAGAGTAAAGCTCTATTGAGAAACCCTAAAAATCTATATGATTTGAAAAGAGCAAAGCTCTGTTAATAGGTGAAATCCTAGATTATAAAATAATCTCTTCAAAAGATTTGATCTTTACCTAAAAATTTGACAGAGTTCTGTCTCTCGGAGAGTTCTTAAAACAGAGAGCTATGCTCTAAAAGAGAATTAATTCTTAGAAAAACAAGAAAGGAGATGAACAGAGGTCATCTCAAGGGCCAAAGGCCCTATTTATAGGCATTGAAAGCCGTTTCAACTTCTGAATTGATCCAATGGCAGAGATGTTGCCACCGCTGCACTCACGTGTAGGCCACGTGAGCGCAATGATGGGGGGGCATTTGTTGCCCCAATCAGAGCAAAACTCTGTTCAAATTTTGAAATTTGAAATGAAGCAGCGCTTTATAGCAGCGCATGCGCTAAGAGTCAAAAACTCTGATGCAGCGCTCACGTGCAAACCATGAGAGCGCTCGCGCTAGCAGCGCCAGCGCTGAGAGTCAAAGACTCTGAGGCAGCGCTCACGTGCAAAGCATATGAGCGCTAGCGCTTAGTACACTAGACTCTGAAGCAGCGTACCACTTGCAAAGCACGTGAGCGCTAGCGCTCTAAGCAGTGCACCACGTGCAAAGCACATGAGCGCTGCACTTTAAGCAGCGCACCACGTGCAAAGCACATGAGCGCTGCACTTTAAGCAGCGCACCACGTGCAAAGCACATGAGCGCTAGCGCTAAGAGCGATGCACTCTAAGCAGCGCACCACGTGCAAAGCACGTGAGCGCTAGCGATAGAACAAAATGTTTTCGGCCCTTGGATCAAAGATCTAACGAACATGATTAAAAATCTTCAATTGAGCAGAATAAAATTCTGTTAAGAAAACATTTCTCAGAATCTCTCCAAACAGGAAAGATTATGCTCAATCAGAGTACCGTTAGATCAATGATCCAATGGTGATTAAAAATCACCAAAATACAGAATAAATTCTGTATGGGAAAAAATTTCTCAATCTTGTTAAAAACAAGAAGATTGCCTTTTATAAATCAGAAGCCCTTTGATCGAAGATCCAACGGGGGAAACGTCCCCAAATCAATTAGAGAAAAGATCTTCTTAACTGATTCAACAATTCAGCCTACCCTATATAAAGGCCCCAAGACTTCAAGTCTGGCATCGAAAAAAAAATGCCCCATAAGTTTCATATAGAGAGGAACCCCCCATAAACTCTGAGAAATTTCAAAGAGAAGAGCAAGCTCTCGGAAGAAGAAGAATTTCTTCAAGGTAAATAAATACAGAGAGATCAAAGTATCTCATCAAAAGAAGAAGAAACTAATTCTTCTTCAAGATCATAGATCTATAAGACAGATGTCTTTCATAAAAAGAGATCCTAGGATCTCATCATAAAAAGGGGAGGGGAGAAGAACTTAATTTTTCCTTGGATTACAGATCCACAAAGACAAGGTCTTTCATAAAAACAGAAGAGATTATAAAATCTTCTATTAAAATAGGAACTTAAGTTCTTAGATCCATGAGACAAAGTTTTCTATGGACGAGCGTTTAATTCTTAGAGTGCAGAACTGATCAAAGTTTGCCTAATAAGAGCCTTAAGCGCTCCAATTTAAAGAAACGCCTTAGCGCTCCAAAACTGGCGCACAGCGCCGCGGCGCTCCATTTTAAAAGAAGCTCCTCAGCGCTTCAAGGCTGGCGCTCAGCGCCAAGCACACCACGTGCTCCTCACGTGTGCGCTATCTCATAGAGGGCGCTCTGTACTCATTGACTGGCGCTCAGCGCCAAGCGCACCACGTGCTCCTCACGTGTGCGCTATCTCACAGGAAGCGCCTTAGCGCTCTAAATTTGGCGCTCAGCGCCAAACGCACCACGTGCTCCTCACGTGTGCGCTGAGGGAATATAAACTGTTCTTTAAATAAAGTCCCAGAGCTATAATGAGTGCTCAACACTCAATAAAGGACAAAAGATTGTCAAAACCCAAACCAATGCCCAACATTGTTAAATATCCAACATTTTTATTGAGTGGGCCGAGCCCAAGTTGGTCACAGACCCCCTCATTTAGATTAATCGAGCCCACATGCTCATAAATCTTTTTAAATGATCTTAGTCCCAGACTTGACTACAGATCTCCCAACCAACATTGGTTTAAGGGTACATCTCTTCATTTCTCTGATATGTGTCGTTGTAATTCTTCAACGTCTTCAGAGAGGTGACGGGTCCGGACAACTAGACATGCCATGGACCGCAATATCCTTAAACTAAAACAATAGAGTCCAAATGCTCTTTTGTTGGATCTAAATGATCCTGTTAAGTAGATCTTAGTCTAAAATTAGACTAACGTATTCTTAACAAATGGTTAAGTTGATCTTAGTCTAAAATTAGACCAACGTATCCTTAACAAACGTTTAAATTGATCGTAGTCTCAAATGAGATTAACGATCCTTAAACCCAAACCAAAACCTAAATCTAAGAAAATACGGATTTGGACTAACCCACGCCCTACGGGCGATAATACAAATTAGTCTCCGTATACAATCCACGGGCAACGAAAAATAAAACAAACACATACGACACAAAGTGACCATCTGAAGAAGGAGAAAATGGTTATCGCGATGCGGTAGCGTAATTAACTGCAGGGGCTTGCGCTTGCAGGAAAGAGCGTCCCCACAATCAAAAAACCCTCAAATGAGGGGGAATCTGACGAAGTCTTCTATAACGGCCGCATATGTCTAAACCTTCGATATACGGTGCCATAAATCAATTTGGCATCTTCAGAGAGGTGGACAGATAAAACTAAATAGAATCTTCCCCCAAATTCAGGTAAGACGTTCGTCTTTCCCGGCTTTCGGCGGAGAACACCTTCCATTGCACTTCGGGACGACATCACTTCAACAAGTATGTTCAGGGGGACTTTGGGTATATGATGGTAGGGAACAATCAGCCGTGTAAGATCGTTGGTAAAGGAACAATCTTCTTGCAACTGTCAAGAGGTGGTCAATTAAAATTGAAGAATACCCTTCACATTTCAGATTTGAAAAAAAGCATGATTTCTACTAGTTATCTTGACAACAAAGGGTTTATTACGACATTTGGAAATTCTCAATAGAAGATTTCAAAAGGGTCATTGGTGGTCGCTAGAAGCAAATTGAGCGGTTCGTTATACTCATTCAGTAGGAGTAACAGAGGTTCGGTTGCGTTGGCGACATGTTCGGATATAAATTTGGAGACTTCGTTGTAGCATAGAAGATTGGGGTATCTTAGTGAGAAGAACATGAAAATTCTTTAGGATAGGGGGCTTCTTTAGGGGCTGAAGAAGGTGGAGTTGAGGTTATGTGAGAGTTGCATTTATGGGAAGCAAAGCATGCTCAGGTTTCAAATTGGAGGCGTAGCGAAGAAGACCAAGAAACTACAGATGGTGCATATGGACGTATGGGGTCCAGCCTCGGTGGAGTATTATGTCGGGAATCGGTATTTCGTGACGTTCATCGACAATACAAGACGGAAGACATATGTGTATGCGATAAAAAAAAGTCCGATGTGTTTAGTATCTTCAAATACTGGATTACGTAGGTTGAGAATCAAACACGGGCTAAAGTAAAATGCATTAAGTCCGATAATAGAAAGAAATATTACACATATGAGTTCGAGACATTTTTCTCGCAGAAGGGTATTCATTGGCTGAAGACGGGATCGGGGATTCCACAACAGAATGACATCGCTGAAAGGATGAACATGATGATTCTACAGCGAGTATGGAGCATGACCTTGGATACGGATGTGCCTAAGTTCCTATGGGCGGCGATGGTCGATACTGCTATATACTTGATCAACAGAAGCCCAGCAAGTGCACTTGATGGAGGCATTCCAGAAGAAAATTGGTCAGGTAAACCGGTTGATTAATTGCACCTAAAAGTGTTTAGCTGCGTTGCGTATTCTTTGGTTGATAAGGTGGAAAGGAGTAAGCTTGACTTCAAGTCTAGGAAGCACGTTTTCATTGGATATGGTAGAGATGAGTTCGGATATCGGCTGTGGAATTACATAAGCAAAAAGATAATATGAAGCCGGAACGTCATCTTTGATGAGCAACACTTGTACAAAGAAGAAAAGCAAGCCAAGGAAGGTGTAATACGTGAGTTCGTCAAGCTAGATGGAACTCAAGAAAGAATTCAGGTACTTACAGGGGATGATCAGAACTTGGAGGAAGCCGCAGTGCAAAATCAGGTTCAAGAACAGGATGGTGACCTTATCCAGCAACCAGATGTACCGATTCTGAGGAGATCTACGAGAGAAAGAAGAATACCTGAAAGTCTTATGACGAGCGATGGTGCTAGCAAGCAGTGGGAGCAAGTTATGGACGAGGAGATGGAATCTTTGAAGAAAAACCATACATGGGATCTAGTGAAGCTATCTAATGGTCGGAAAGCGTTGCTTAATAGGTGGGTGTACAGGATTAAAAACGAGACTGATGATATGAAGCGGTACAAGGCTCGCTTGGTACTCAAGGGTTACGTGCAAAAGTAAAGAATTGACTATCAAGAGATTTTTTCCCCCTGTGGTGAAAATGACATCTATTCGCGTGATTCTTCGTATTGTGGTGGTGGAGGATTTGTACTTAGAACAGCTTGATGTGAACACTGCGTTCCTTCATGGAGATTTAGGGGAGGATATTTATATGATGCAGCCACTAGGATACGAGGTGAAGAGGAAAGAAGATATGGTATGTAAGCTGTGGAAGAGCTTATACGGCCTCAAGTAAGCTCATAGGCAGTGATATCTTAAATTCGATCGGCTTATGCTAGAGATAGGATTTGTGCAGAGTGAATCAGATCACTGCGTGTACGTTCAGATTTTTGAGGATGGAGACTACATCATTCTATCACTATACGTAGATGACATGTTGGAGAAGGTGATGGCCGAGAAATTCTTTATGAAGGATTTAGGAGCGGCGAAGCAAATCTTGGGTATGAAAATCGTTCGAGATAAGAAGCAGCGAAAGCTGTGGTTATCGCAAAGAGACTATATTGAGAAGGTTTTGAAGCGGTTCAACATGGACAAGTCAAAACCGGTGAATACGCACTTGCGAGACATTTCAAACTCATGAAGGAGTTGTACCCGACAACTCAAGAGCAGAAGGACGGGATGACGAGAGTACCATATGCTTTTGCAGTGGTGAGTCTGATGTATGCGATGGTGAACATGAGACCTGATATTGCACATACGGTGGGAGTTATTAGCTGATATATGCAAAATCTGGGGAAGAAGCATTGGAATGCGCTGAAGCGGATTCTAAGATATCTTAGAGGTATGTCTAGTCACTATTTATGTTTCGGGGATGACTTTCTAAAGATGCAAGGGATCGTTGATGCGGACTATTCGGGAGATCGAGATAGCAGGAAGAGCACAACATGGTACGTATTCATGGTTGGAGGAACAACGGTGAGTTGGGTTTCTCAATTGCAAAAGTTGGTGGCATTGTCAACTACAGAAGCTGAGTACGTGGCAATTACGGAAGCAAGCAAGGAGATGATATGGTTCCAAAGGCTACTTGAAGAATTGAGCAAGAAACAAGATTTCAATATCCTGTGGAGCGACAGCCAAAGTGCGATATATTTGGCGAAGAATGCAGTATATCACTCTCGGACAAAGCACATTAAGGTGCGGTATCATTTCATTCGCATTGCGGTGGAAGAAGACGAGTTGACATTAAAAATCGTGGAAGAAAAGAATCCGGCGGATATGCTCACTAAAGTCATAGACAGAGATAAACTGGATCTCTGTTGCAGGTTGGTGAATCTCTCCATGAAAATTTAATGAGGAGAGAGTAGAGCGGAATAATGTATAGTCTACTAATTTGAAAATTAAGATGGAAGAATCTCCTAATGGAAGAATGTTATATTTGTGGAGAATTTTCGTTCTCAACGTTGGATATTATCTCTAATTCTCTAGATTGATATACATTAATTTAGATATATATTAATCGAGTGTGGCGCCCTCGAACAAGAAGGCAGAAGCAACAGCAGCACATGCTGCTGGGGTGATGAAGACTAGGTTAAGTTTTCCTGTCTAATCTAAGTTTATCTCCAAGAATTATCTCTTATCTCTAAATCTAAACAATATCTCCTATAAAAAGGCTTTGATTTGACAAAATCAGAAGACAACAGAAGCCTATTTTAAAGGCTGCAGCAATGCTATTTGGGGATGCGGCCAAGCAAAATTTAAAGATCAACGGAGCTTGATTTTTTGAGGGTCTGTGGCAAGAAAAAAAATTATTTGAGAGGCCGAGAGACTGCAATTAAATTAATAGAGAGATCATTGTATTGAGGGGGTGACGGATAATAGAGAGATTTAAGAGAAATCTTCTAAGCTTGCTTGTAAACTTGATTCAAGAATAGTACACGTTTATTGATTCCGCTCTGCCGGAGACTAGCCATACGGTAGATGAACCCCGTAAACAAAATCTTTGTGTCTCTCTGGTTTATGTGTTTCTTATTTGCTTATTCTCGCATCGTAATTTATTTATCTTTCGTTGATTAATTGCGTGGTGGTTGTTATTGCTTGATTTTGTTTGTCGCCCGTAGATTGATTTTTCTCCCAACAGTGTCGACTAGGGCCAATTAGAAGGTTCGGAAGGGAAGGTTTGCCGGCGACGGTGATGGATGGCATCGGCAGCGTGCGCTAACGGGTGGACCAAAGGGCAGCGACGGACGACCAGTCAACGAGCAGAATCAATCAAGTGGCTATCCGCAAAGGTGGCTACGGCGGTAGCTGGCAACAGGTATGTGCAGTGTGTTTATAGAAATCCTGGATGCATATTGTGAATTTAACATTGATGCATAGTGTTTTTCATTTTTGTACTGTAATTTGATGAGGAAACGATGCCTCATATGACACAAGACGAGTTTTCTCTTGCATCGGACAGAAACCGTTTTCATTTGGTTATTGAAAGATCAATACCGTCCATATTGATCTTCAAGATCTAAAAACTACATACAGAAAAAGCTTGTATGATTTACATGTTTTTTGATATTTTACCGCATGATGGAAAAATCAACCGCTTTTGGTGCAGAACATTTGTCGCCTATAAATCCATGAGCAAAAGAAGCATGACAACAACATGAAATTTCATGCGCATATTGAAGATGAAGATACACGGTGTTGATCATGGGAATTAAAATATGGCAAGGTTGACTTTTTAAACCTCTTAGGATGAATCTTGATCTTTTGGTGGCTGATTTTCTGTTTTCTGTAATTTGAATGCAGAGCTTCAAATTTTAATTCTCTCACCATAAAATGTTAGTTTAAAATGTTAGTTTTTATTGGCACTGTATAAGTCAAATGATTGTTTAAATTTTACTTTAGAACTTGTTTTTGTTGTTTAGAGTTGAATATGATCATTTTCAGGGTTTCGATCGATGAACAGAGAGAATGACTGTACCAATAAATTACTTGACTGAGGGGTATAACTGCCACACAAGGCATACTACAGGGATGTGTTGTGCAATTAACCTTTTTTTTCAAAAAAAAAAAAATTTAGGCATTTGCCCGTAGGCCTAACCTATGCACACCACATCCACGCACACCCAACACACATCCAGGGGATTCACGAATTTTTTCCGGAAGCTTTGATTTATTGCCATTTTTTCTCTCGGAGTTTCTGGATTTCGAACACTGCAATCGTCCCATGAGGGGAACTGAAATTGGTCCTTCTTAAAATAATTTTATGTGTGCTTTAGGAAATTACCAAATTAATTGATTTTTGTTAAACAAACATAAAACATAGGTTAGTAAGTGCATTCTTTCCCAAACCACCACTTGAGCACATGCACATGACATGCAGTGATGTAGACTATTGGGGGAGGATTCTTAGGCCCCACCCTCAGCACAATCCCCCAATACAAAACTCCAATCTGCTTCTCCTGTGACCCCAGTCCCATTTCCGTCATTTCGTCCAGTCAGCAGAAGGGCAGCTTCGTAAGCTGACCTCCTCGTCATGGGATCTATCAACCATCCGTACGCTCGCCGTGATTCTTGGGGCTGCCAAGATTTTCGCCCCGGGACGAAAGAGCCCCTCGGTTTCGAATAAAATTACGAGGGGAGGATGACGAGAGTGCCCCTGTGGGTTTTGTCGCGTAGTGGACATTCCCATGCTTCCTGGATTTCTGGCGCACTATCAAATCACGTGACAAGTACCCAACATCGCAGATTAGACAACGGCCCCCGAAACCTGACAACGACGTTCTGTATGCGGGCGGGCGCATAGACATGTGTTGGGTCCTTATTTGATTCTCTTCATTTTAGAAATAAAAGATATATTTATTTTTGACATTTTTTTAAGATTGAAGCGTCAACATAACTTTTCTTATTTTTTGATGGAAACGCTTTCAAAGTTGGGGAAAAAATATGATAAACTTGATATACAGAATAATAGCATACAACTAAAATCAAGAGAGGGATAGAATGATATTGATTCTGGATTGCTTAGAATGGTAAATCTTGATACCTTATAATTTTCATGAAAAACACTGTCAAAGCGAACTTTTGATACCTTAAATTGTAATATATGCCGAAGTTTAAAATTTGTCATCAGCTATTTAGTTTAAGATTTTCTGTAACGATTAGTAGTATTACGATATAATGCATAGCAAAACGAACAGGCTATTGTAAATCTGTTTCAGTTAGACAACCAACTCCACTAAAATACCTCAGTTATCTAGTCTTTTGCTATTGTAAATCTGTTTCAGTTAGACAGCCAACTCCACTAAAATACCTCAGTTATCTAGTCTTTTGCAGTTATCTAGTCTTTTGATTAAATGATTACCTCGAATTTATAAGTTTAATGTTGATGGAGCTCCTTTCCGGGCCTCCGTCAGATATTGTCTTCCGTTGATCTCGAGGTAAACTGGGTCGATTGTCCTTTGTGACGTGTGAGTCTCAATGGGTTTTGTGAGGACAAGATGGGATGAGGGGGCTGCCGCCGTGTACTTGCAAAGAAGTCCCGGGGTAGTTTGGTACCACCGAGGACCCTCCGACGCTCAAGTCAGTGACAATATCCGAGCAGAGTAACGGCGTAAGTGTAAAAAAAGGGCTTACTTGACCCCTCTGTGATGTGGGTTTATATAGTGGCGGCGGCACGTAGCAGTAGGCGTGAGAATCTCGCCGGCAGTTACGCTTCCGACGTCACGCCCGCGTGATAAGCGGATCGCCCGTTAATGGGGATCGCAATGGCGTGGAACGTGGGACGTTGTTGGCAGAGAATCTGCGCATGGCGAAATTCGCGGAGCGGCGGTTACGCCTGTGAGTGGTGGAGTCGGTCGGTCGGAGGGACCGAGGAAGATGGCCTCGGCGGACGAGCTCGGGAACGAGCGGGAGGGCCGAGGCATCTTGGTCTTGTGGCAGTTCGGGGTGAGCTGAATGGCCGAGGAGGCACACTCGTAGTGGGCCGTGAGGTGGGCCAGTTTGTGCTCGCAGATCGGGCACCGGGTGGCCTGGTCGGTCCTTGTGGGCCCTTTCTTCTGAGTCTTGGGACACGTCATCTGCCACGTGTCCCGATCTTGGAGGTCGCCAATATCGAGCATTATCAAATGTAGTTTTAGCCTTGATTAGATGAATCTAGAGAGATGAAAGGAAATGCATCTCCAATTTCAAATAGATATGAATTAGAATAATTGTGACTAGATATTTTTTTTTGATATATTAGAAGGGAAATGGACATTTACTTATAAAGAGTATCTGATGATGCTCATAAGTGGGACCTCCCCAGATCATAACACGAGGCAAAAGACGTGTCCCGATGCACATGAAAACAGAGTAAGGACTACACATTGGAAGCGTCCCCCAGAGTTGTTATCCAGCTGCCTGGACCCGACCTTCGAGAATTCCCTGAACAGTCCTGTGGTCGCCAAGTAAACGACCATTGGCTCACCTCCGAGCCCTCCTGCACGCTGAGCTTCCTCAGCCCTCCCAGCTTGTCTACGAGCTATCACAGAACCGAGCTTCCCCGGCCTCCCGCTCGCCTCCGAGCCTCCCGTCGAGCTAAGCCTCCCTGGTCCTACTAAGCGACGCAGAACGCAGATCATAGGCGTCTCCGCGAATCTCTCCAGACGCGAGATATCCGCCGCTCCACGATCCCGCGTTCCACGCCGTTGCATCCCCCCATTAACGAGCGTATCTCGTCATTAATGGGGATCCCGCCATTCTCGCAGGCGTAATGCCAGATGCGTAACGGCCGACGAGAATCTCGCGCCCGCCAGCCCATGGCTGCTGCTGTATAAACCCCTCTCTCAGACGACTCAGGTAAAGCAATTCTTATCTAATAGGCCGCTACTCTGCCCAAATACCTCGACTGACTTGATCGTCGGAGGGTCTACGGTGGTACAACCACCCCGAGACTTCTTTGCAGGTAGCTCGGCTTCACATCAAACCAAACCCATTGAGATCTATACGCCTCAGGAGACAGTCCTCAAACCCAACCTCAGTCGTTCGCCAAAGCTGTCGGCAGATCATCGGAAGACAACATCTGAAGGAGATCCAGAGCTCCATCAGTTGGCGCCGTCTGTATGAAGCGTCGAAAATTCCACTCATCGAAAGTTGATCTTCCAATCTCGAGCTAATGCCTAGTGATCATCACGATGATCCCAGCACTAGCCGCCGTCCTCCCCACAACGGAGGCGCGGACGGATCCTCTCTTCCCCCTAACGCTGTTCACGTCCTGTCTGCACGAATCGACAGGCTCGCGTCCATCCTGGATGCCCTTGTCCGTGTCCAAATAGCTGGACAAGCCCTCCAGGTCCTCGTTCCCCCACCTCGGGGCCGTGACCTCCACAGAGGGGGAGATGACACTGCCCATGCTAGCACGACTGAACAACGTCTCGCTCGGCGGCCACAGGTCCCCGTGGTGACCGATTGAATGACCTGCTGGGCACCTCACAGTTCCACGCCGAGGTCTCACGAAAGAGCACCCCGTCCCGAGGCCCATCGCGCTCCTGTCTTACCCAAGGAGGTGTCGGTCAGCTCGCCTGCTCCTAGGCATGGCCGGCACCCTCTCCCTCGATAGGGTCGCACGGGCGGCACTCACCACGGTGGCTCGAGGATGACATCGCCAGGGGACCTGAGGAACCTTATAGAATGGAACCGAAACCGCGGCCAGGCGCAGGCCGCCAGCGGGAGGGGCCATAAATCCGAGTACGCCGAATCCTCGGGATACCACGACTGTCTCGATGCCCTCAAAAAGAAGATCGAAGGTATACATCGAGAGAGTCGTCTTTCAAGCGAGGGGGCTAGGTATGCCACCGACTCGCTTACGAAGCCCTTCACCGAAGAACTGCTCGCTGTCCGCATCTCCTCCAGAAACAAGCCTCCAAAGGTGGCCCTTTTCGATGGAAAGTCCGACCCGAAAGACCACCTAGACGCGTTCCCCGCCACTCTCATCTGCGCCGGACGAGATTGGTTCCGAGGACTCATGCCATGCTCCATCTCTACTTTCGATGAGCTGGCCGCCCAGTTCCTCGGGCATTTTGTCGGGAACAGACGGCAAAAGCAGACCGTCGATTACCTCTTCACTATAAAGAGCGAGGACAAGGAATCCTTCAAAGGATACGTCACCCGCTTCTACAACGCTCTTCTTGAGGTCCCAGAGCACCGGGAAGAAACTGTCATCACGGCTTTTAGGTCGGGTCTTAGGCACAAGGAGTGGCTCTGCTCCTTTGCATTAGCGCAACCTAAGACCATGGCCGAGGTAAAAGCCTAAACCGAGCGTGAAATCCAGCTTGAGTCCGAGGTAAATGCGAACCTACCCCGGAGCGACCAGGCCGATCAAAAGAAGAGGGATAGAGAAGAGAAGAAGAAGATTGACTGGCCAAAGCCGTACTCCCCGAAGTTCTAGGAGTATACCCCGCTCAACATCTCCTAGACAGAGCTGTTGGAGAGGTGAAGGGCGAGCGATTTTTCAAACTCACTCCGATCACCAATAGAGTGGCTTAACGGACATGAGGCCCTTACTGCGCCTTCCACAGGTCGCAGGGATACCCCATCGAGAACTGCAAACAGCTCCGCGACTACATCGAGGAGTTGATTCGCTCGGGGCACCTGGCAAAGTAATTACGGGAAAAGCGACAAATAGACCGGGAACAAGAGAACCATCCCCCTCCCGGCGAGTTGACGATCGGCCAAATCATGGTCGTATCAAAGGGGAGTACGCCTGGAGCCGGCGAGATTCGACGCCTCCTGCCGGTCGAGGGGACTAGCAGCCAGCACCGGAAGAAGAGAAAAGCAGCCGAGCCCATCACCTTCACCGACGAGGACCTCCATGGGATATCCTTGCCTCACAATGACCCCGTGGTGATTACAGAAAATGTCCACCGCTACGAGGTTCAAAGGATACTGGTCGACTCGGGGAGCTCGGCAGACATCCTTTTCTACGACTGCTTTTTACGTATGGGGCTCATCCCGTCAGACCTGAGGCCGACCGCCCACATTCTGTCGGGGTTTACTAACCACTCCATCCCGGCAGAAGGAGTGGTCACCTTCCTACTTAACATTGGGGAGGCAGGTCGTACGCGAACTGTACCAGTGGAGTTCATCGTCGCTAGAATTCCATTGACCTACAATATCCTCATGGGACGCCCAACGCTAAACTCCCTTCGGGCCTAAATCTCGACCTACCACCTCACGATCAAGTTCCCACTCGACCAAGGCGGAATAGGCCGGGCCTACGGCAACCAGCAAACCGCAAAGATTTGCTTCATAGCGACATCTATGCCCGAGTAACGAAGCGATGATCTTGAAAGCACGGGTGATTTCCAGGGGTCCTTGGATACTCGAGACGAACAAAAAGAAATCCAACGGACCCCGGTGGAGCCACTAATAGAGGCCCCCTCGTTGAAGGGGACAATGAGCGAACCGTCCAAATCGGGTCACTCTTAACGGGGGCTCGGCGCGACGACCTGATCCACTTCCTCAGAGGGAACTCAGACGTGTTCGCTTAGGCACCCGCTGACATGCCCGGGATCGAACCCAATGTGATCTCACATAAGCTCGGGGTCGACCCGACGGTCTGACCCGTCAGGCAGAAGAAACGAAGCTTCGCTCCGATCAAATAAAAGGCGATCGAGGACGAAGTTGACAGGTTGCTTGCAACCAACTACATTCGAAACGTGGCGTGCTCAGAATGGCTGGCGAATGTGGTAATGGTTAAAAAGGCAAGAGGGAAGTGGCGCATGTGCGTCGACTTCACAGATCTCAACAAGGTATGCCCGAAAGACAACTATCCCCTTTCTCGGATAGATCAGCTCGTCGACAGTTCGACAGGCCATGAATTACTCAACTTCATGGATGCTTTCTCCGGCTACAACCAGATCCGTATGAACCCGAAAGATGAAGAGCTCACCGTATTCACAATGGACCAAGGGTTATACTACTATAAAGTGATACCCTTCGGCCTCAAAAACACCGGAGCTATATACCAACGCTTGGTCAACAACATGTTCAAACCACAGATCGGGAGGAACATGGAGGTTTACGTCGACAACATGCTCGTTAAGTCGACCTCGTCAGATGAGCACGCCAAAGATCTTGGCGAGACTTTCGACATCCTTCGCAAATACAAAATGAAGCTGAATCCCGCCAAGTGCGCGTTCGGGTCACTAGAGGAAAATTCCTCGGGTTCATAGTTACCCACCGAGGAATCAAAGCTAACCCGGATAAAATCAGCGCCATCCTCAACATGGCCGTGCCAAAGAGCAACATCGAAATCATGCGACTCACGGGAAGAGTGGCCGCTCTGAGTCGCTTCATGTCAAGGTCCGGAGAAAAGTGCCTTCCATTCTTCAAAGCCCTGAGAAAGATCCCAAGGTTCGAATGGTCGGAGGAGTGTCAGATCGCTTTCGAGCAATTGAAAATGCACCTGGCGACTCCCCCACTGCTCACCCGGCCAATTGAAGGAGATGAACTATCACTGTATCTAGCGGTGTCCGATCAGGCTGCAGGCTCGGTGCTCGTCCGAGAAGTCGAAGGAGTCCAAAAGCCGGTCTACTACGTAAGTCACGTCTTTAAAGACGCGAAAAAAGGTATCCGGCCAATGAAAAGATTGTCTTGGCGCTTATCACGGCCTCAAGGAAACTACGACACTACTTCCAGGCACACACCATCCTTGTCCTCACCGAGTGTCCCTTAAGGGCTATTCTCGCCTCCCCCGAGTCATCTGGTCGCTTGGAAAAATGGAGGTGGGAGTTATCTCAATTCAACATCAAGTACCGCCTAAGGCAGGCCATCAAGGCATAAGTCCTGGCCGGCTTTGTTGTCGAATGCTCTATCCCCAACAAGGGGGTAGTGTCGGCACCGGCCCTGGGGTCTCAACCCTCGATCGAGGAGAGGCCTGACTCCGTCCCTGATTGGGTCCTTTACGTTGATGGGTCATCTACCGAGGACGGGAGCGGTGCCGGCCTCATCATTCGAGGGCCGAACGAGGCGGAGATGGAGTATTCTTTGAAGCTCGGATTCAAAGCCTCAAACAACGCCACGGAGTATGAGGCCTTGCTGGCTGGACTACAAATCACCTCTGGAGTGGGGCTGAAGACGGTCCGAATCCGCAGTGACTCCACCCTGGTCGTAGGCCAGGTGACTGGCTGTTTCGAGGCACAGGAGCCTCTGATGGTGAAATATTTAGCCGAGATAAGAAGACTATGAAAAGACTTCGATGAAGTTCAAGTAGAGCAGATCCCCCGGCACCTAGATGCCCAGGCCGAGACTTTGAGCAAGCTAGCTTCCTCCTATACGGCCAACAACAAGAGAAATATCCTCTTCAAGATCTTGCCACGGCTCAGCGTGGAAGACAGAGCAACAACACTTCAAGTTTACGCTGCCCAGGAAGAAGACCGGGTTTGGAGGAAGCCCCTCATAGAATTACTTGTTTCGCCTAATCAGAGCAAAGCTCTGTTCAAATTCAAAATGCAAAGTTTTTGAAGCAACGCTTCAAGTCTCGAGCACAACGCGCCGCGTGTCAGGCGCTAATACGTCAACGCAGCGCCTAAGAAGGCGCGCCCAATCAGAGCAAGGCTCTGTTTAAAGGAAGCAACGCTTCAGTTGCACGGGCACTGCGCTGCGCGACACGTGTCAGCGCAGATGCGCTAGCGCAGTTGCGCAGGCACTGCGCTGCGCGACACGTGTCAGCGCAGATGCGCTAGTACAAATGCGCTAGTGCGCTAGCGCAGTCGCGCTGCGCTGTGCGCTGCGCGACACGTGTCAGCGCAGATGCGCTAGCGCAGAAGGAAGGGTTTAAATGCCAAAGGCAATTTATCCATGCAAAGTTACGTGTACTTGATAATAACGAATTAAAATCATACGATGCACAAGCACAACAGAGAGCTAAAATGAAAGAACTCTTATTTATTCCTATTGTTATTACATTTAAAAAAGATCACCGAATACGGGATCAGAAAGACAAGGGTTCACAAAAAGGAAAAGAAAATTATTCAGCTCCCTCTCCGCCTTCTCCATCACGTCGAAGCGGCGATCTTCCCGAGGGGTAGCCATCCAACGGTCAATACCGCACTCCTGGGAAAAAGTGGCGATGACAACCCGACGGGCCCGTATCTGGCTCAGTAAGTAGAAGGAGAAGTCCCTCAGGGCTTTGGTGATCAAGAGCGCTTCGAAAAAGCTTTTGATCTTATCCTCGGCCACATCAAGTACTGCCGAGGACATCTCCGCCGGAAGAGGGGGAATGTCGGTAAGCACCGAGGCAAGGATCATCCGAAGCCAAATAGAATTCGGAGGCAAAGGAGACCCCACATGAGTCGAAAGCTCATACATAGCGGCACCACATTGTTCATCTAAAAGAGAGGAGTCTACCAAGCGCGCAGCGAAGCGGGGAACAATGTCCCGAATCGGCACCTCCCATGGTTGTCGGCGGGAATGAGGGCGATTGCAAGCCATGATTGAAGAAATTCTCTAAAAATGAGAGACGAAAAGGCTCAGCCTCGAATTATATATATAGACCCAGGCGCAGAAGATTCTGTGCGTAATGAAATCATTTCCAAGGCCCGGAAAATTAGAATTTCGGGAATACAAGTTTGACTTGAAAAGAGGAGATGAAAAGATATCTCAGGAGAAGCAACGCTTCCGATTCTCCCAAAATTCAAACTTTAATAAATGAAGCAACGCTTCAGATCCTCTGCGCTGAGTGCAACGCGCCACGTGTCAGGCGCAGATGTATCAGCGCTGCGCCCAAGAGGGCGCGCCCTATCAGAGCAAAGCTCTGTTTAAGGGAAGCAACGCTTCGGTTGCGCATGCACTGCGCTGCGCGACGCGTGTCAGCGCAGATGCGCTTGCGCTGTTGCGCTGCGCTCTGCGCTGCGCGACACGTGTCAGCGCAGATGCGCTAACGCAGTTGCGCTGTGCGCTGCGCGACACGTGTCAGCGCAGATGCGCTATCGCAGTTGCGCTGCGCTGTGCGCTGCGCTGTGCGCTGCGCGACACGTGTCACGCGCTGAAGCACCCGCGCCAAACAGAATTAAATTTCTAAGAAATCTTTTCTGTTCTTGTCAAAACAAGAAGATTTTCTTCTGCAAAGCAGAAGCCCTTGGATCAAAAGATCCAACGGTTGGGAAAATTTCCTAAATCACTTAGAGAATGATCTCTTTAACAAATTCAACTAATTTGTGAGCACTATAAAAAGGGCCCTAAGTCTCAATTCAAAGGGATCAACATTTCTTGAAAATTCAAGAACTTTAAACAGAGAGAACTCTGAGAAGATTCCAAAAAAAAAAAGGTAAAGAACCTTTATGAAGTAGAAAAAATTCCTTCTAATAGATCATTGATCTAAAAACAAGATCAATGATCTTTACATAAAAAACAGTGCTTTGCACTTCTTATGAACCACTGGTTCTTTAAAACAAAAAAAATATAAAATATAGCGCTTTGCACTCTTGTGAACCTCTGGTTCTGTAAATGAAAAGAAAAGAAAGAAATTTATTTCTTTAATCTAAAATAGTGCTCTGCACTTCTGTTTTGAATCTAAAAAGATTCTTAGTGCTTTGCACTTCCAAACTGCGCTGTTGCGCTCTTAAGAGAGCGCCACGTGTCAGCCATAAAACCACTTGCGCTAAGCGCTCTTAAGATAGAGTTTTGCTCTCTGGAATTGGCGCAACTCGCTGAGAGCGCGCCACGTGTCAGCAGCGCAACAGCGCAGCGCACTAGCGCAGCGCACTGCGCTATTGCGCTTGCGCTCACCGAGCATGACACGTGTCATCACCATATGAATTTGCGCTCATTACTCGGCGCAAAGCGCCAGACAAATGCACTGCCTTGGTTACAAAAGGGGCCAAGCCCAATTAAAGAAGGCTTAACAGGTCTAATAAAATGCAATGCATTGCTTTAAAAAAAAAAAGGGACAGAGCCCAAACTAAAATAGATGCTCTGCATCATAAATAAAGGGACAGAGCCCAAATCAAAAGGCTAGCAGGCCAGAATAGAATGCAGTGCATTATTAAATTTGGGCAAAGCCCTAGCACATGCCTAATAGGTCAAAGATCAAGAAAAATGTTGAATATCCTCAACTGGACTTAACCCAATTTTGGCCATAAGTCCTTAAATTAAATGAGCAGAATGGCTCTCCTAAACCAATCTACATCCGGTTCGAGGGTACATCTCCGAACTCCTTTGATATCCATCGTTGTAATTCCTCAACGACGTCAAAGAGGTGACGGGTCCCAACGACCACACACCCATATGGACTGCGGGGTCCTTAAACTCGTGGACCGAGACGTCCCTAAACTAATATTGGACCGAGACGTCCCTAAACTAATATCGGACCGAGACGTCCCTAAACTAATATTGGACCACTACGTCCTTAAACTGACGACGGACCACCACGTCCCTAAACTGGCACGATAGAGCCCAAATGCTCTTTTGTTGGACCTAAACGGTCCCGTTAAGTTGACCTTAGTCTCAAACTGGACTAACGTATCCTTAACAAACGTTTGAGTCGATCTTAGCCTCAAAAATGGCTAACGTATCCTCCAAACAGACTTTAGTCCCAGATTGGACTATGAATCTTCCTAAACTGGAACAATAGAGCCTCCAAATGCTCTTTTGCCGGGTCTAAACGGTCCCGTTTAAGTTGATCTTAGCCCCAATCACGGCTAACGTATCCTTAAACATTCAAATGAAATATAAAACCCTAAATCAACTTCGGTTCGAGGGTACATCTCCGAACTCCTCTGACACCTGTCGTTGTAATCCTTCAACGACGTCAGAGAGGTGACGAGTCCCGACGACCATATATTAAATGAGTCACGTTTAAGTTGATCTTAGCCTCAACAAGGCTAACGCATCCTTAAACTAAAATATCAAACCCAAATCTAAGTAAATACGGATTTGGACTAATCGACGTCCTACGGGCGACGGCATTACTCAGTCTCCGTATACAATCCATAGGCAACCACAAACAAAACAAACACACGCGACACGAAGTGAAATTCTGGAGAAGGAGAAAGTGGCTACTGCGATGCGGTAGCGTAATTAAATGCAGGGGCTTGCGCCTGCAGGTAAGAGCGTCCCCACAATCAAAAACCCCTCAAGCGAGGGGGAATCTGACAAAGTCTGCTACATCGGCCGCATTCGTCTAAACCTTCGATACACGGTGCTATAAATCAACTTGGCATCTTCGGAGAGGTAGACGGATAAAACCAAATAGCATCTGCCCCGAACCTCAGGCCCAGGCGTCCTAACGTCTCGGTCGCCGTTCGGAAGGGAACAGATTCTGGCACGCCCGGTGGGACCTCTTCCCCTTTCCACTCCACACTTCGTGTGTCGTCTTCGCGAACCAATCGCGGTTCGTTAAATGGTTGTCTTCGGATTTCAAGTTACTAAGATTTGGTCTTTTACCTGGCGCAGAATTCAAGATTCAATGGCCTCTAGCTGTACCAACTGCTCGAAATGCCGCTGCAACGGACGCTCCACCTCACCAGGAGGTGTAGCATATGGGCCCCAAGCGGCTTCCTTCCTTACTCTGCCGGTAGACCAGGTGACCCAAGCCACCACCGGCTTGTTCTTCGGGACTATGATCCCACCTGCAAGCTTTTCTGCACCAATACCTGCACCGGAAGTGGGTAAAAAGTCGGTCTTCAACCGGCTCACTGTTCCGACAGCCCCTGTCAACGGGTCGCCCGCTACTAAACCGACAGCCTCCGTTTTCACCAGGCTAGGTCAGAACTATAAAGTGGCCGTCCCAAAGAGGGCAACGGCCGCTGCTTCGGAAGTCGTTAAAGCGGCTTCTCCCATCAGAGAGTCGGTCTTCACAAGATTGACGGTTCCTACTCCTCCCCCGGCTGGTCAAAAGGCATCAGTCTTCGAGAGGCTGACATCGGCAGTTACCCCACACTCAAACAGGGGGCAACAAGAAACCATCTCGATTTCCAAGCCAGTCCCAACGGCTCGTCGTGCGCGACGTCGCCATTGGCGACGAGTGAGGAAAGCAGGGGGCAACTCCCCCTCAGGGATAACTCCACCCGCTCCAATGGTGGAAGTCAACGCTGCTGTTCCAACTGGGAACAGCTTTGAACTACTGAGGAGAGTGCGTAAGAACTCTCCAACCGCTACCTTGAAAAGATCTCCTCCACCCGCGGAGAGAGTCCCAGAAACAAAACAAGAACAGCCCCCTCAACGGCTATCCTCAAAAGTTTACAAGGTTTGGCGTAGAGTTCAAGACTCCGTGATTGACCCGGACTACTTTCATCGCCAGAAAAGGGCGAAGGTGGAAAAAGACAAAAACCGCCCCATTAAACAACAGGGGGAAACAATTGCTAGGATGCCCACTCCAACGGCTCCTTTAACCTCGATAGCCCACAGAAGAAGGAAGCCAGAGAAAGCTCCCGCGTCAGCGGCAAAGTTTAAAAGCGGTGAACCTAAACGCCCCAAGTCAGGGGGCATAATTGTTCATACGGTTTATATGGCTTCTGGAAAGGAAGAAAGCCGTACTTCTACGGGTCACCGACCGCTCACCTGATCAGTGACCAAGGCTCAGAAGCAGCAACAAAAGCTCCAGGAGATGATGACTACAATGGCTGCACTCACGGAGCCAAAAGAGAACCCTGAGACGTCCTTAGATGAGCGCCAGGAGGAAGAGACCGACGCCGAGTTCCTTCGCCGAGTACTGGAAAAGAGGGACAAAGAGGCTGCTGAACAAGCGGCCAACATACAGCGTATGGGCCTCCTCTTCCAGGACATGATAGGGATGATGATACAACAAGATCCTCCCGCTGAAGAACCCCTAATCGTCCTTGGAGATGATAAGGGAGAGACGTCGAATCCGCAGCCCGCTCTATTAACAGCTAAAGAGGATACAATCTCTAAGACTGATCTGGACGAATACATAGCCCAGCAAATAAAGGTTCATCATGCGGCCGAAGCAGCCGGCCACGTCGTAAAAACGGGACGGCCATATCCAGGCTGGTATGACCAAATCAAGTACCCGCCGGGTTACACAATTCCCAAGTTTTATGTCTACAAAGGGACGGGCAATCCTCATCAGCATGTCGCCCAGTTCAGAGTGCTCTGTGGCAACACCGGCGGCGATGACAAGTTGTTGCTTCGCCAGTTTGTTGGAAGCTTATCAGATACGGCGTTCGAATGGTATTCTGAGCTCCCCAACGACTCTATTAAAACCTTTGCGGAGATGGAGCTACTCTTTACCCAACGTTTTGCAAGTGCCAGTGAGCGTACCCCGATGACGGCACTGATTAATGCCAGGGTAAAACCCGGCGAGACATGGGTTCAGTACGCTATACGGTAGCGTAATCTATGGTCGAAGTGCGAACAGCGCATAGAAGAAGCTCCGGCGGTGGGAATGTTTGTTGGAACCCTTGATCCACAAGCAACCATCTCACAGTTCATGATGTTCTTCAAACCGACTACCTTCCAGGCTCTGATCAACAAACTAGCACAGATGGACCAGATGGGTCATAAACCCCCTCTCCCAAAGCCGGACTCCCGAAACGACAAAGGAAAAGGAAAAGCGATCATTGTCGCTAATGCTCAACAACAACCGAGCGACTCGACGCCGGTTGCTCGTCCAAACAATACGCGCCCATACGTACCCCTTGAGGAAAGGATGGGACGTCCTTACTCCTTCCCCCGTGATAAAACGAGGAGGCTATTCGAGCTGGCATTGCGTAACAGACTCATAAATCTGCCAGATCCAAAACGTCCGTTGCAACCAAGTGACGTCAACGAGCCTAATTACTGCCCTTATCATCGTGTGCTAGGACATCCGATCGAAGACTGTTACGTTTTCAAAAATTGGCTTGAAAACCAGTACCGACAGGGCAAGTTCGCTTTATCTGACAAATGGAAGATGAATCCTCCGCAGCCCCACACCGTTAAGGGGACAAATACGCCGGGGGCAACATGCTTCGTCATTGAAGAAGCTCTTTGGGAGGTTGTATTATCAACCAAAACGAGGAGAATGCTAAATGATCTTCGGACGTGTCCAGCTATCAAGTGGAAGAACCCATTAGAACCACAGGTCGTTGAGGGGATGTTGAAGCCACGTCCAACTTCAAAGGCCAATGATGGGGGTTCAAGGGGTTCAAGCACTAGCGGCCAGTCGTCAAAGTCTTCGAAAAAGAAGAAGGAGTCCAAGAAGCCCGTAAAGCCTAGCGACAAGCGCACGGACTTGCAAAAGCAAATTGACGTGCTGGAAGAATATAACCAAAAGGCGCGGACTCCCATCATGCTCCAAGAGTTCCTCAGTCACGTCTTTCAAGAGGAAGATGAGGGAGAAAGTTCATCAGATGAATCCGAGGAAAATGTGGTGAGCTGTCATATGATCTCCCATTCGATCACGAACGATGAAAAGACTTCTGGCACTAAAACGCTGGGGGCAGATACCGAATCAAGAATTCCGGAGCTATCAGTCGAAATGATTGACGTGTTCCTTGACAAAGCTCGACTAAAAAGTAAAACTGATCGAGAACGCGAAATGGTTATATTTGAGAGGGCCAAACGCCGGCGACTCAATGAAAGAACTGAGATAATCCCGCTGGGGCGAAATGCCTCCGCCGTTGACAAAAGCCAATTCAAGATGAGGAAAAGGTTCGCTAAGGCCATATCAATGGGCATGAAGCTACCATCCTCTGAAGGAAACATCACCAGTGAATCGGGAATGCACCCCTCCTATTGCTTGTACCATCAGAAGGTGTCACATCCCACTAAAGAGTGTAAAGCTTTCGATAAGTGGTGGCAAGGATATGTTACTCACCGGCAACAATTTAAGCGGGAAAAACGCAAAGCTCGCCGAGAGCAGGGCAGAACGATCAAAGTGCTTGATAAAACTACCGGTGGCTGTTGCATGATTGACGCCGGAGGATCACAAGTGCCTATATTTGGGAGCGATTCTGACGAGGAGTTAGAACTTGGCCCCCTCTTCAAAGAATCCACATCGGGGAAGGAAGAAGGACCGAAGGTTTGCGAGAATATACAGCTACGCAATCGGACGTTGCCTGAAAAGAATCTTGGACACTTAAACAAGAGAGACAAGGGGAAAGAGAAGGTCTCTGAAGACATCGCCTTGGATGACCGAGTTGCGGAAGAGTTAACCACCAAGAACCCGCCAAAGAGGAATAATGTGGATTACAATGTCCTGGCGCATCTGAGAAAGCTACCCTCACAACTTAGCATTCTCGATACCCTATTGCTATCAAAAGAAGCAAGGGATTCTTTGATTAAGGCCCGACAAGATCCGGACCAGTTCCAAGCCTTCCTGGCCGAACAAAAGATGAAGGATGAATTGGAAGAGGTGCATACGGCCGACGTTGCTTTCGGCGATGAAGACCTTCTCCTCGGGACGTGCGAACACAATCGTCCCCTTTATGTCTCAGGATACTGCCATGACATAAAGATAGGTAAAATCTTGGTCGATAACGGATCATCTGTTAATCTACTCAATGTGCGGGTGTTAAAGGAAATTTGCATGAGCGTCCAACACCTCGCCCGAGACAAGATCACCATCTCCGGTTTCGACTCCCAATCATCAAAAACTCTTGGATCTGTGATATTGACGTTACGCTTCGGGCTACTCGTCACAGATATTAAATTCCATGTCATAGATACCAAGACCTGCTACAATGCTCTACTCGGTCGACCATGGTTACACGAGTACAATATCATCCCTTCTACACAACATCAGTGTATGAAATATTGTAAGGATGGTCTCGAGTAGACTGTGGCAGGAGAATTGAATCCGTTTTCCGTGAATGAAGTTCGCAAGTATGAAGATGCCAAATACTTCTTGCCGAGTTTCGAGGACAAGGAAAGATGTCACAAGCCGGAGAACAAGACTAACGCCACCATCCCTATCTTCGGCAGTGACACTGAGGAGGAAGAGGATATAATTTATGCGGGTCCATCCCAATCCGCCAAGCCAGGACCATCCGTTCCTTCATTGATCTTCGGTAGTGATTCGGAGGATGAAGTTCATGCCGTATTCCCTGCTCGGCTTTCGATACGGGCTTCTGCCGATGAAGAGCGAAGTCTGCAGATAACCATGGCGCCGCTTGAACATTACAAAGAACTGAATGCACTCGACACCAACAGTGTGGAAGAATTGCAGACATTTTATGTCCCTCCCGGACGAAAAGGCGAGAAGGCAATCCTATTCTACCGTTCTGAAGAAAACAAGGTGAAAAAAGAAGTTTGGCATGGCGCGAATCCCACGCTCGACAGGCTTCAGCCTATCCGTCTTCCCAGATATTATACCGAAGGTTTGAAGAAACTGCTGAAACGCCAGGGGATATCCTTCACACAGACCGTTAGAAAGGCCAAATTCTATGACAAGGTTTGGAATGTTCCCGGGACTCAACGCAAACTGCCTAACGGGAGAATGGAAACAAAAGGGCTTGGGTACATCCGGTCAAAGAAACGAGAGCTAGTAAACAGCTGTTACGTCATGTATGACTTCGATGAAGAAGCGGACGCTCAATGGGAGGACGCTAATCCTAAGCCAATGAAAGTCCCCGATGAAAAATCGCCCGGTCCATCATTTGAAGAACAAATGGACAGGCTTGTAAGGGAAGCTGGTCAAAAAGCCCGAGATGATCACAACCGCGAGACGGCCATCTATGAGAAAGCCAGGACGCAACGCCTTCTCCAACAAGCCGTGAAGGATGAAAATGCCGCTCTTTGTCAACCTGCTACAAAAAAGGTTCGACGCGAAAGCAAAAACAAGTCGAAAGGCAAAAACGGCGCTCAACAACCACAAAGCAGAGCTAAGAAACCACGCATCCGAGAGTCGAGCATTATTGACCTAGCCCTCATGAAGAAAATGGGTCGAGCATACTCATTCCCTCGGAACAAAACAAGGAAAATACTTGATCTTGCTCTAAGACATCAAATGCTTACTCTGCCAGAGTCTAAACACCCTGAGCAAGCAGGCGAAGTCTCCAACCCAAATTATTGATCTTACCATCGAGTAGTAGGGCATCCGCTTGAAGATTGTTTCACCTTTAAGAATTGGGTTGAGGACCAGTATCAGCTTGGCAAATTCGCGTTGTCTGACAACTGGAGGGTAACGCCGCCACAAAAGCACGAACCCGAAAACACAAGAACAGAACCAACTCCGCATTGGGATTGGAAGAAAATTCGCACCTGTCATATGATAACGATATTAAAAGGAGAGTCCGAGAACATAGACAGCCTTCCCTGGTGCTTCGAAAACAGCAAGGATGAGGTGATCTCGGAATTTCCCCCAGCCCCGAAAGAACTGGAGGATGGAATACATACCACTGCAGATAACCTCAAGAAAATTGAGTTGGGGACGGTAAACGATCCGCGACCGACATTTGTCAGCGAGCTGCTGTCTGAAGAGAGGGTGGCTGCGTTAAAGGACGTCCTCGTACAGCATAAAGATTGCTTCGCATGGAACTATTCCGAGATGCCAGGACTAGATCCGGAAGTCGCTGTACATAGACTGGCGATATCCCCGGGTGTCAAGCCAGTTAAACAAGCGCCGAGAAGAATGCGGCTCGAGCTCGAAATGAGCATCAACGCCGAAGTCAAAAAGCTGATAGACTCTGGCTTTATCCATGAAGTTCAATACCCTGAATGGATCGCTAACATCATCCCGGTGATGAAGAAAAATGGGACAGTGCGCATATGCGTGGACTTTCGGGATCTCAATAAAGCTTGCCCGAAGGATGATTTCCCAGTGCCAGTCACCGAACTGATGATAGATAATACATCCACTCATGAGGTTTTCTCCTTCATGGATGGCTCATCGGGGTATAACCAGATAAAGATGCATCCTGAAGACCAGAAACACACCGCCTTCAGGACTTCTCTTGGTATATTCTGTTATAAAGTGATGCCCTTCGGTTTAAAGAACGCCGGTGCTACTTATCAGAGGGCCATGACAAAGATCTTCGACGACCTTATACACGAAATCGTCGAATGCTATATCGACGATCTCGTGGTTAAAAGCAAGTCATACGAAGAGCATCTCGAGCATTTGAAGACCGTATTTCAACGCCTTCGGCGATACAATTTGAAGATGAATCCTTTAAAATGTGCGTTCGGGGTTTCCTCGGGCAAATTCCTAGGATTTATCGTTCGACACCGAGGTATTGAAATAGATCCGTCTAAGATTAGAGCGATCATGGAAATGCCTCCACCAAGAACTCTTAAACAGTTGCGATCTCTCCAAGGAAAGCTTGCATACATTCGGCGGTTTATCGCTAATCTTTCAGGAAAGTGCCGTCCTTACAGTCACCTGATGAAGAAGGGAATCCCATTCATCTGGGATCACAAATGCCAAGGCGCACTGGATGAGATCAAGCAATACCTACAGAACCCTCCAGTGTTGGCTGCTCCGGTTAAAGGGAAACCTCTCATCCTTTATACAACCGCCCTCGAAGGTTCCTTAGGCGCTTTATGGGCACAAGAGAACGAACAAGGGAAAGAGAGAGCGCTCTACTACGTAAGTAGAGTTCTACTGGGGGCAGAAAGCAACTACTCCCCCATTGAAAAGCACTGCCTGGCGTTGATCTTCGCAATAACAAAGCTTAGACATTACGCATTAGCACATGAAGTCCGTCTTATTTCGAAGGTGGACCCTCTCAAATATCTAATGTCAAAAGCCATATTGACGGGACGACTCGCTAAATGGGCCCTGCTCTTGATGGAATTCTCGATAACATATCAACCTTTCAAGGCAGTGAAAGGTCAGGCTATCGCCGATTTCCTCGCAGAGCATCCGATACCGGCTGATTCTCCTCTCAATTGTGAGTTGCCAGACAAATATGCGTTTGACGCGGTCGACAGTGGTGATACCCGTTGGGAGCTTTATTTCGATGGAGCATCATCCATGAAAAAGCACAAACAAACTACCCCTACAATCAAATCGGGGATAGGACTCATCTTTATAACCCTACAGGGAGGGATAATGCGCTACGCGTTCTCCCTGACAGAGCCGAGGACAAACAATGAAGCCGAGTATGAAGCTCTGATAGCAGGCCTCGAGATCGCCATCGACATGGGAATTGAAAACCTCCTTGTATACGGAGATTCTCAACTGGTCGTCAGTCAAGTAAATGGCGACTACCAAACGTACAAGCCAGAGTTGGTAAAATACGGTGAAAGGGTGCAACAATTGCTAACCCAAATCCCCTCCTATACTTTGGAAAGTATACCTCGCGCAGAAAATAGCAAAGCGGACGCGTTGGCCAAACTTGCTAAAGAATTGGCTGATGAGAACCTTGATGATGTCAGAATCATGGTACAAAGCCGTCGAGTGCTCGCCCCGGCAAAAATATCCCCGGAATCACCCGAAGAGAAGGGAATGACCGAACAAACGACCTTACAGATAAAAGACCCTGAGAAGGTTGAGGATTGGAGGGAAGTCTTTATAGACTACTTCAAGTTCCACCAAATGCCCGAAGAAGCGTCCGCAAGACATCAGCTCATGAAACGAGCTCTGTCTTTCGCCTTCGTCAATGATATTCTATACAAGAGGTCATTCGATTCTCTGTGGCTGCGATGCTTAGGACCTGACGAAGCAGAGAAAGTCGTTCAAGAAGTTCATGACGGGATCTGTGGCTCTCATCAAGCGGGCCCAAACATGAAGTTGAAAATTAAACGGATGGGCTACTACTGGCCCACGATGATACAAGATTGTCTGGAATATGCAAAGCAATGTCACTCGTGCCAGATTCATGGGGACTTCATTCATCAGCATCCCAATCCATTGCATCCAACGGTGGCTAGTTGGCCATTCGAAATGTGGGGAACTGACATAGTTGGCCCCATCGAACCAGCATCGTCCAAGGGACATCGTTTCATCTTGGTAACAACTGATTACTTCTCCAAATGGGCGGAAGCGGTGCCGTTGAGGGAAGTGAAGACGGAGAATATCCTCCATTTCTTCAAAACGCATGTCATATACCAGTTTGGAACCCCGAGAAGGATCATCTCGGATAATGGGCCAGCCTACCGAAGTCATAAAATCAGCCGCTTCGCACAGCAGCACAATATAGACTGGAGATATTCCTCAGTCTATAATCCACGAGCTAACGGTCTCGCCGAAGCCTTCAACAAGACCTAACAAAGATTATAAAGAAAACGGTGTCCCGAAACAAGAAGGATTGGCACGAGAGACTGCAAGAGGCTCTCTGGGCGTATCGAACTACGTTCAAGACAGCCACGAACGCAACGCCCTACTCGTTAGTATTCGGCACGGAAGCAGTGCTACCCCTTGAAATAGAGCTACCCTCTCTGCGAGTGGCAGTTCACTACGAGCTGACAGATAAAGAAAATGCTCACCTACGGTTTGAAGAGCTTGACGCTCTTGATGAAACCCGACTCCTAGCGCAGCAAAATCTGGAAGCTTATAAAGCAAAGATGACGCGCTCATATGAGAGACTGACCCGAACAAGGACATTCCGCCAGGGCGAACTCGTACTAGTGGTCAAAAGGCCTATGATTCCTAATCGCGCCAAGCGGGGAAAATTCGAGCCAAACTATGAAGGCCCGTACATCATAGATAAGGTCTACCAGGGTGGGGCCTACCTACTTATGGATATGCATGGTGAAAGGCCTTTCAGGCCAATAAATGGTCGCTTCCTGAAGAAATACTACGCTTAATAAGTCACGGGCTAGGTCAATGATAGATGACGACGACCATGTCCTCTCGCTATCTTCCTTAGCTCGAACTTTACAAGCATGTAGCCGGGCTTCTCAATATCGGACCGAAATGTCCTTAAACTAATAGCAGACCAAAACGTCTTTAAACTACTCCTGCAGCATTCTTGGGCTAACAAGATTAAAAAAAAATGTGTATATATATATATATATATATATATATATATATATATATATATAACGGTATGTCCATAAGCAGAAAGGGCACGGATGAAAACCCGAAAGAGTTCCGTGAGTAAAAATAGCAGGACTACCGGCGAGTGTTCGTGAAAACCCGAAAGGGCGCGACCTCGTTAAAAAAAAATAAAATTAAAAAGAATAAAAAAAAAAACGGTATGTCCACAAGCAAAACGAGCACGGATGAAAACCCAGGAGGGCTCCGTGAGTAAAAACAGCAGGACTATCGGCGAGTGTTTGTGAAAACCCGAAAGGGCGCAACCTCGTTAAAAGACACTTATAGGGTCCTCTCGACCTTATAAGGAGAAACTACTCATGTGAGATCCTTACGACTCACAAGGGAGCAACACACTTAGGGATCCCCACGATTCCTAAGGAGAAAATACACTTGCGAGATCCTCACGACTCGTAAGGAGAGCTCTCTTATGAGACCCTCACGGCTCATAAGATTTGAAAGTCTTAAGCTACAGAGATCTAAACCTGTGCTTAAGCAGCCCCCACAACTTTCGATAATGCCCTACAAGTGGCTCAACATTGACCCTTGTATACAATCCACGGGCGCGAATAAACATTTCCCTAACTAAGTCCCATCTGAAACTAGGGATATGTTTGCATGGTAAACAGCCCTTGTAAATCCTCTCGACTTACAAGGAGAAAACCCTCCTGTAGGATCCTTACGACTTACAGAGGAACAAAACACTTAGGAACCCTCACGATTCCTAAGGAGAAAATACACCTACGAGATCCTCACGACTTATAGGGAGAAATAGCTTTGTGAGACCCTTACGGCTTATAAAGTCAAAAGCCTTAGTCGACAGGACCCTAACCCTGGTCGCTAAGCCTCCTTTGTTCGACAATGACAGAGGCAAATGATGATTCGCTCCTGGCAACATCCCAGTTGCAGCGGTGCTGATGCCAAAATCAGTGTCCAAGTTCAGGTTTACGGCGAAAAGCCAGTAAGCCGCACATGCATACGAAATAGCCGAAATGATAGGGCAACTTGCAATAAAAAGCAGCAAGTAAAATGTATGCATGCGAAATAGCCGAAATGATTGGGCAACTCGCAATAAAAAGTAGCGAGTAAAAATAAAATAAAAAGCCGAAATGATTGGGCACCGCGAAAAATAGCCGAAATGATTGGGCAATCGCGACCTTCGCGATATAAAAGCTGAAATGATAGAGCATCGCGGAAATAAAACAAAAAAAAATAATGATGATAAAATTTTGGCCCTACAGTTAAGATCACATCGATCCCTGTATACAATCCAAGGGCGTAAACAAAGAGGGAGCCATACTCTCCCAACAAATCCCTCGACTCACGGAT
Source organism: Agapanthus africanus (assembly GCA_030015575.1). NCBI lineage: Eukaryota > Viridiplantae > Streptophyta > Magnoliopsida > Asparagales > Amaryllidaceae > Agapanthus > Agapanthus africanus. Next base: position 921,251,382 of record JASDDO010000019.1, read on the forward strand.
ACAAACACTCCTGGATGAGAGACTCCTGATCCGCGTCGACCTGCAGAGCCACCAGCGCCTCCGTGGGAATCCTCGACTCGTCTCAAACCCCAAGGAAACAAATAATCCTTGGCGCTCGGGAAACAAATAATCCCTAGCAAATCCCTCGACTCACGGATACAAACACTCCTTGACGAGAGACTCCTGATCCGCGTCGACCTGCAGAGCCACCAGCGCCTCCGTGGGAATCCTCGACTTGTTTCGAACCCCAAGGAAACAAATAATCCTTGGCGCTTGGGAAACAAATAATCCCTAGCAAACTCCTCGACTCACGGATACAAACACTCCTTGACGAGAGCTTCCTGATCCGCGTCGACCCGCAGAGCTACCAGAGCCCCCGTGGGAACCCTCGACTCGCTTCAAACCCCAAGGAAACAAATAATCCTTGGCGCTTGGGAAACAAATAATCCCTAGCAAACTCCTCGACTCACGGATACAAACACTCCTTGACGAGAGCTTCCTGATCCGCGTCGACCTGCAGAGCCACCAGTGCCCCCGTGGGAATTCTCGACTCGTTTCAAACCCCAAGGAAACAAATAATCCTTGGCGCTTGGGAAACAAATAATCCCTAGCAAACTCCTCGACTCACGGATACAAACACTCCGTGACGAGAGCTTTTTAACTCATGTCAACTGTTCCGCTACAACTGCAAACAAATCCCCGATTCGTCCCACCTTGCAAGATAAAGTCTCGGGCAGCAAGGATTAAAAAACTTGCTTCCTGAACAATGGGGCCCTGCAAGTCAATCCAAAATGGTCTCTTGCATACTATCCACGGGTCTCACTCTCCAAAGTCGAATTTCGACGAGGAGGGAAACAACCGCTTACGAATCCTCTCGACTCGTAAGAGGGAAAATTCTCTTATAGGATCCTTACGACTTATAAGAGAAAACCACACTTAGGAATCCTCACGATTCCTAAGGAGAAAATCCGCCTATGAGATCCTCTCGATCCGTAGGGAGAAAAGCCTCTATGAGACTCTCATGGCTCATAGAGTTGAAAAATCTTAGGCAGCAGACCAGGACCTGCGGCCTAAGCCATCGCTATTTCCTAAGGAAGTCGGAATACTCGTTTTAGACATCCATCAACCATGGTTATTAAGACAGCCTGCTGACAAAAAAAGAAGAAGAAGATGACAGAAAGAATATCCGGTCTACATTTGATCTGGCGTGCGTAACGCATTCATTTATGCATGGGCAGAAGACTCAGGACGAGAAATAAGACAAGCTGAAATAGAAAAGGGAAGGGTTTCCATTCATACTGCTAAAAAAAAAAAAATTCTTTTACAAGCATAAGAAACATTATTCAAATTATTACAACGGTATAACCTCAGATCCGGGGCACGGATTGAGGAAATCAAAAGTAAGGCCATCCAGAGTTCTTCTGGCCTTTCTAATTATTCTTATGCGCAGTCTTTCTCGCTCCTCTGTATCGAGATCATCGGCGAGCCCTCTTGGCCTTTGATAAGCAGCAACTATCGTCGTCTGCTGAAACACTTGATGCAGGGTGTCAACGAGATCGTTCCGTCGTTTCTTCGAGATCAGCCCTGTCAGATGCACTGAATGCACCTTGTCCTCGGCATCATCCAGCGCATTGAGTGGTAGGGCCTCGTGAAGACCCGGAAGTGCCCTCCATATTGCTCCCAGCACGATTTTCAAAAGAGCCGAACGCCGAGGCAACAGCCAACCACCGCTTGCGTTCAGACGACCCATGACTTCGGCACATTCAGCGTCTGTAAACTCCTGGTTTTGTTGACGACCCTGAGCGCGGATATCGTCGTAGGTAATGAACTCATGCAAACTGTATAGATGCACCGCCGCCATTATGCCTGGAGGAAATATTGCAGGAAGATCAGCAATAGAAAAGCAATAATATACATGGAGGACTAAATTCCTAGAGAGCAAAATTATGTTCAAGGATAAAGTCCCTTGGACGAAAGCTCTGCTGGTTAAGATTGATCCAAGAATCGATTTTACCTAAAGTTTTCCTAAAAACTTTGAAAAAAGGGGGAGGAGCAAGGCACCGGAGTTCTTGAATGCAAGAACAAGGCTCTGAAGTCTTCGAAAATAGAAATCTGAAAGATGATAAGTATCTGGAGGGGACCAGAGGTCCTATTTATAGGCATCAAGCGCCTCTTCGACTTCCAAGAGTTGTCACGGCGGTTTACCCTAATCGGAGCGAACCTCTGTTCAGATTCCGAGGCGGGAGATGAAGCAACGCTTCGTCCTTCCCCGATCAGAGCAAAGCTCTGTCTTGAAGAAGCGACGCTTCAGCACGGAAGCGCTAGTGCAGTTGCGTTGCGCTGCGCGCTACACGCCACGTGTCCCGCCAAATCTTTCAGAAAAGGGATTTCTTCAACAAATTGAACTTGCTTCTTAATCTGCAAGATGAGGTCTCAGGCAGTAAGGATTGAAAAGCTTGCTTCTTGAGCAATGGGGCCCTGCAAGTCAATCCAAAATGGTCTCTTGCATACTATTCACGGGTCTCACTCTCCGAAGTCGAATTTCGACAAGAAGGGAAATAACCGCTTACGAATCCTCCCGACTCGTAAGAGGGAAAATTCTCTTATAGGATCCTTACGACTTATAAGAGAAAACCACACTTAGGAATCCTCACGATTCCTAAGGAGGAAATCCACCTATGAGATCCTCTCGATCCGTAGGGAGAAAAATCTCTATGAGACCCTCACGGCTCATAGAATTGAAAAGTCTTAGGCGACAGATCTGAACCTGCGGCCTAAGCCATCGCTATCTCTTGGAAAAATTAAGTTGTCTGCCAATCAGGTTCATCGACAACATCATGATGTAAAGGCAGAAAACAAAAGAGCATACAAGATATTGCAAAAGAAAGTGTGTATCTTTATTCATCGACCTCAATCAAATACATGGTGAATCATACAAAAGAGCAAAGAACGGATACATGTCACTCAGAAAAGAAAAGTTTTACAAATACATTGATACAAAGGCAGCTATTGGGAAGGAAGCGTCTTAAGTAGCTCTATCAGTTGTTCGTACACTTCCTTCCATGCCTTTTCCCGATTGGATACCACTGCCAACTCCGCCTCCACCTGGGCCCGTTGCTGTGCGACGGATGCAAGCTGATCCCTGACGGCTTGGTGAGCAGCTTCACGGCCTGGAGTGTCATGCTCGGCGACATCAAGGGCCCGCTTTAGTCTCAGCCTATTCGATATGCGCTCCAGAAGACCCTCGAAGACGGTCTTTACCTCAGCGGCGTTCGCCTCAACTTCGGCACGTAAGCGAGCAGTTCTGCTTGAAGAATCTTGGCACTCCTTCAGCCTCAAAGCCACTTCTTGTTCCAGACGACGGAAATGGGAAGCGCTTTGCTCGAGCCATGCTCCCCGTTGAGTGCTCAAGGCCAAAGTTTCGGGGGACAGGCGCATTGACTCCAGCTGATGAAGGCGAGCCTCGATCTCCCGACAATAGTTAACCCAGGAGGCGACAATGCCCTCGTCATGGAAGGTGGCAAATATCGCCAACATCGGGTTAACCGTCGTGGCGAAGTCTTCAACAGATACAGGAGCCTCGATGTCGAGTTCCTCGATGTAGTCGCTCAGCATGCGCAAACTATTCGCGGCACCTTTTGAGGACGGACGTCGCTGAGAAGGGCCGCCCGGTATTGTAATGCGAGACTCGAAAGGCACCGAGACTGGAACGACAGCTAGAAAAAGACGAAATGCGATTAGATGATGGTTCAATAGATATGAAGGAAGTCATTGATAAGATAGTTTACTATACCGGTGGAGACAGGTGGCAAGGCCGGAAGGGCTGGCGGCGCAGCCGATCTTTCTGCTCCCCCTTCGATTTGCAGCACTGCAGTCAGAACAAGAGAGAGTTAGAAATAATTCTACCACTGAAAAGACAAAGCTACCAATCGGGAACGGTACTCACCTGCGCCACCAGAGGGAGAGGCGAATTCAGATGGGAAAGAGAAGTGTGGGAGCAACACTTGATAGAGATGATCAAAAAGCACTCCTGGAAGATACAACAATGTGACTTTAGTACACAAATTATACATCTGGAAGATAAGATTAACAAATCGCAAACACATACCTTCCAACATCTTCGAGGGTATGAGAGAAGGCTGAGAGGTGACCACCGCCAAAGCAGTCGTTGAAGGCACTCCCTCGAGCGGTGGGGCATCGGCACTAGCTGCACCTGCATTACGAAAAGGTGAACTTGTCAGAAAAGGTTGTAAAGTAAAGAAAAGCAGCCACTTAGGGTTTACCTGAGGAGCTCCCGACTGAAACGGAGGCGATTCCCTCCTCTACCGACATGAGACCACCGCCCGTGGCCTCGTCACCCGACTCGATGGGGACCGTCGTCGTGCTAGCAAGACCTGGGGACGGCGGAGGGCCATAGACGGGAAGGGCTATGATTGGAGTATTGCCAGATTCCAGAGAGGGAGCGGTTGGCTCGTCCTCGGGAATCACGGCCACCTCACCCACTACTCTCTCAGGTTCAATAGCTGCGATTGTATCGTCTACCATCGCCAGGGGACCGCCGACCTCGAGCGCCTCAGCCGCTACCACCCTGGACTCATCATCTACCGCCGCTTCAGGTTCGGCATCAATGACCTTCTCGGCGGTAGGCCCCTCGACCTCCACTTCAGGCTCCATGGCCTCAACGATATTACCCACTGTCGGCTCGAGTTCGGCAGGCATCGCCTCCTCCGTTCCCCTAGGATCGACGGCTTCCGCCTCTCCCTCGATCGGACTTGGCCCTGCAAAGATAAGAGATATAAGGACCAATAACATTAAAATCCTTATAACAAAAACTCTGAGAGAAATATTACCTGAAGCGGATTTACCGTTTGCGCTCCGAACTGCTCGCGCCACCTCTCTGCAGGCAGTGGATAGGGCGACAGGGGCCTTTTCGGAGGGAGTATCAGCTCGAGGGGCGGTGCTGGGGCCCGCTCCCATAGCCAAGGCAGCCCTGCGCGCCTTCGCCTTACGCCTCAACCGCTTCCTCTCCTTCCGAGCGGTCATGAGGGACCTCTGTGACGCCTCCTTCAAGGCATCATCATCTTCATTCAGGGATGCCTCCAGAGCCTTTAAGGCATCTCTCATCGGCTCTCCAAGACGAACCTCCTGCGGTGGCCCAGAAGAAGCAGGAACGTCGGCAGCTGGTACAACATCTGCATCACTAGGAGGGAACGGCGTTGAGATTCCTGTAATTAAAAGGGAAGGGTTAGATCGACCATAACACAAGGAAAATGAAAAACTTGATGAGTGGAAATTACTAAGGCCCATAGATGCCCTGAGACGTTCCTCCTCCTGAAAAGTCCTCAGAGAAGCAGCAATGGCTTCTTCATCAGTGATGCCTGTTGAAAGAAAAGAAAGAAAAGCGTTAGTCAAAAATAATGAAGAGGATATGTTGCAATAAAGAAAAGGCGACTAGTAGTTACCTGATTGCGCAAGCTTAGCCAGCCATGCGTCACGCTTCACCAACCATGCCGAAGCTCTGAGAGCAGCCTCCAAGTCTGTATCGTCCGGCGGCGGCATCACCAACCCTGCGTTAGTCCCATATTCGAGCAGACCTTCAGCATGAGGGGCATGGGGTTCCTGGCCGAACACGACATCCGCAGCGAAGAGCGACTTCTTCTTTTTCTTTTGACCCCCGACCCTAGGCTCTCGGGGGATCGACTTCCGCTTAGCAACCGCTTTGGGACGACGAGTCCCGATGTCCGCACCCACGCCAGACTCTGGCGAGGGTACAACCACTGCCTCCACTGGAGCACAGGGTGTGGGAGGTGCGTCTGTGATATCAGGGAGCGGCAGCTCACGTGGAGGACTTTGCGCACGTGATGGTCTGCCCCCAGCATCTTTTAGAGGAGGAACCACCAGGATCCTTGGCGCTAAGGGAGCGTTACGATAGGTACCGGGGGGTAATTCTTTACGGTCGATCAACACTCGCCTCTCTTCCTTTATAACAGCCCCCGTCGCATGATTGTACCACTCTTTATATACATTAAGGAGTCGTGGAGCACAGGCCGGCGTGCTAATGAAAAAACGAGAACCCGTGTTCAGGCGCATGAAGTGGTGTAACGCGTTCTCCATCCCTTCTTCATTTACAGCAGGTTCCAGTAAGAAAGCTTCTAAGGGTACCCCTTGATCGTAACCCAGTTGTCGGGCAAAACGATACGGGTTATATCTCATAAAGACTGCTGCACCGCCCTGCCTGAAGACTAGGAAACCCGGTCTAATAGAATACAAATGGAGGATCTCCCGGGCCGTCAACACTGAAGCTCCATCCTTGAAGGAGTCCTGTAATGGTCGCACCGCAGTGGTGGACGCTTTCCCAATGGTTAATACCTTATCAATAAAGGCATCCCGACTCCAACGGTGTGAGGGCGAAGCAGTAAACCCCTGGCGTCCCGTGGTGAAGGGGTCACGATTGATGAGCCAATCAGATGTAAAATGCGAGGAAAACCGCACTTGTCAAAGAATGAAGGCCTTTTATGCATACCAAAGACACCCGCCGTGTGTAGCTCGAGCCACGATGCAAAGTAGTGCATCGGGAAGACCACGTGCAGTACCCCGGGCTCGTTGGCATCCGCTGCTCGGCTGAGGCCATGATATAGGTGCGCCAGGCCAGCAATCCCCACGGCCACCTTTACCCCAATGACCATGCGGTGGGCTGGATAAAAGACAGAGGGCCGCATGCGATGAGAATGCATTGGGATCGCGAACCAACTCAGCCACAGCCCGAGAAATCCTAAGAAAAAGGCCTCCTCATCCATCCCAGGGACTGAAATTTCCGCGAAAGATATGGTAGGGAAGTCTGGGAGGAAGAAAGCCTTTTGGTCTATCTCCTTCGTCGGCAGGTTAGCCAAACCTAGACCAAAAGGATCATCCAGAATAGCAGATTTGACGGTTCCTGGCGAAATGACGCTCGGACGGAGGAAGCGAGCAATGAAGTCCTCAAAATTAACTCCTCGGCTCCCGTGTTCGATGAAAAGGGACTCGTAGATGTTCAACACCTTGATCAGGCTCGGGAATTGGTGTTGAACGGCATTTTCCGGCGTAATCCCCCTTACCATCGGCTTAGCACCGAAGACGTACTCATCTGTCGGGAGCAGCTCTTCATAGTGTTCCCCCATGACCGGTAGGCCGGATACCTCCGCGAATTCCTCCAAAGAAATGGACACTTCCCGATCCATGGCAAGGAAAGTGTGGGTGGGAATATTCCATTGCTCCAAGAAAGCCTTGAACCACCAGGTGGGGAGCGTAGGATATTGGAAGAGAGAGACGTAGACCGCGGTGTACAGTCCTAGTCTTATCAACTGCGACTTCCTCGTCGACAGGATGTACCGGCCCACGGCAGATAGCCAATTGGGTGGCGGGAAATCAAACCAAGGTTATATGATTGCCCCAGGGTCGTACTTCTCCCTGACAGATACGGCGTCCTAGGATATCCAAAACCATAGGACGCTGAACCGGAACCGCATCCATAGCGGGATGAAGAAAGCTGTTCGCGGTCCAGTCTATCATCTCCACGGCATACTGCACTGAAGGTGGGTTAGCGTAGTGAATTGCCGTGATAGGTTCTGATGGCACCGCGCAGGTGAAGCTGCGTCGACCCATAATAATCTGGTTATACCAAGACCCCCAAAGGTGGAGTTTCTTGTACTCAGGGTCATACTCTCTAATCATGGTTAGGGCTTCACGGTCCAAGGGCGCCTCGGGAAATCCCTCCTCCGAGCGGACGAACGGGAATGAAGTGTCTTCAGACATGATCGCTGCAAAAGAACAATGTAGCCGTTAGTGTTGTAATCCCAACATTTGGCATTGAAAAAAGAAAATGCATTAATTAAATAAAAATCAAAATTAATTAATTACACCGCACCACAGTGCAGTGAGTAGGAGACCAAAGAGGGACCCACAAAATCTAAATGACAATACGTCAGTTAATAAGACAAACTCATCATTGGATGAGATTGTCAGTTGGTCCCTGGGGAGACATTCCCATTTTAAAAAGGGGGGAAGAATCCCTAGAGACAAGGAGAAAATCTCCTCTTTCAGAGCAAAGCTCTGTCACAGAATGACACTTGTCAAATTCTGGTCTCAAAAGAATAAAATTCTATAAAAAGAACTTAGCTCTGTAATTTCCTATCAAAGAGAAAATTTTTGAAAAGAAATTTAAAATTAAAATTTCTGGAATCCTGAAAAATCCATGAAAACTTATAATTTTTTTTTTCATTTTTCGGATCTAAAAGATCTACATTTGATTCAAGAGCAAAGCTCTGTTCATGGGTTAGAACCCATGAACAGGGTCTCTGTAGATCCATAAGTTTTTAGAGCAAAGCTCTATTTATGAAACCCCAATGGAGATTTCTTTAGATCAAAAGATCTGTGAGAGCAAAGCTCTATTGGTTAATTAATATTAATTTCACTTGAAAATAATTTTACCTAAAATCTTCTGACTTGGAGAATGAGAGCAAAGCTCTAGGGTTCTGGAAACGAGAGCAAAGCTCTGGAGTTCTAAGCAAGAGCAGAGCTCTGGAAATCAAAAATCTTGAAATGATAAGATTTTTTCTAAGGGCCAGAGGCCCTATTTATAAGGCACTTGCGCCTCTTGAGCTCACCCCTTGATCCAACGGTCAGGGGGTTGCCACCGCTACACTCACGTGCGCGCCACGTGAGCGCAACGGTGGGGGGCATTTGTTTCGCCCAATCAGAGAAAAGCTCTGTTCAAATTCAAAATGCAAAGTTTTTGAAGCAACGCTTCAAGTCTCGAGCACAACGCGCCGCGTGTCAGGCGCTAATACGTCAACGCAGCGCCTAAGAAGACGCGCCCAATCAGAGCAAGGCTCTGTTTAAAGGAAGCAACGCTTCAGTTGCACGTGTCGCACTGCGCAGCGCGACACGTGTCAGCGCAGATGCGCTAGCGCAGTTGCGCAGGCACTGCGCTGCGCGACACGTGTCAGCGCAGATGCGCTAGTACAAATGCGCTAGTGCGCTAGCGCAGTCGCGCTGCGCTGTGCGCTGCGCGACACGTGTCAGCGCAGATGCGCTAGCGCAGTCGCGCTGCTCTGTGCGCTGCGCGACACGTGTCAGCGCAGATGCGCTAGTTACGTGTACTTGATAATAACGAATTAAATGTTTAAATGCCAAAGGAAATTTATCCATGCCAAGTTACGTGTACTTGATAATAACGAATTAAAATCATACGATGCACAAGCACAACAGAGAGCTAAAATGAAAGAACTCTTATTTATTCCTATTGTTATTACATTTAAAAAAGATCGCCGAATACGGGATCAGAAAGACAAGGGTTCACAAAAAGGAAAAGAAAATTATTCAGCTCCCTCTCCGCCTTCTCCATCACGTCGAAGCGGCGATCTTCCCGAGGGGTAGCCATCCAACGGTCAATGCCACACTCCTGGGAAAAAGTGGCGATGACAACCCGACGGGCCCGTATCTGGCTCAGTAAGTAGAAGGAGAAGTCCCTCAGGGCTTTGGTGATCAAGAGCGCTTCGAAAAAGCTCTCGATCATATCCTCGGCCACATCAAGTACTGCCGAGGACATCTCCGCCGGAAGAGGGGGAATGTCGGCAAGCACCGAGGCAAGGATCATCCGAAGCCAAATAGAATTCGGAGGCAAAGGAGACCCCACATGAGTCGAAAGCTCGTACATAGCGGCATCGCATTGTTCATCTGAAAGAGAGGAGTCTACCAAGCGCGCAGCGAAGCGGGAAACAATGTCCCGAATCGGCACCTCCCATGGTTGTCGGCGGGAATGAGGGCGATTGCAAGCCATGATTGAAGAAGTTCTTTAAAAATGAGAGACGAAAAGGCTCAGCCTCGAATTATATATATAGACCCAGGCGCAGAAGATTCTGTGCGTAATGAAATCATTTCCAAGGCCCGGAAAATTAGAATTTCGGGAATACAAGTTTGACTTGAAAAGAGGAGATGAAAAGATATCTCAGGAGAAGTAACGCTTCCGATTCTCCCAAAATTCAAACTTTAATAAATGAAGCAACGCTTCAGATCCTCTGTGCTGAGCGCAACGTGCCACGTGTCAGGCGCAGATGTATCAGCGCAGCGCCCAAGAGGGCGCGCCCTATCAGAGCAAAGCTCTGTATAAGGGAATTAACGCTTCGGTTGCGCATGCACTGCGCTGCGCGACGCGTGTCAGCGCAGATGCGCTTGCGCTGTTGCGCTGCGCTCTGCGCTGCGCGACGCGTGTCAGCGCAGATGCGCTAACGCAGTTGCGCTGTGCGCTGCGCGACACGTGTCAGCGCAGATGCGCTATCGTAGTTGTGCTGCGCTGTGCGCTGCGCGACACGTGTCACGCGCTGAAGCACCCGCGCCAAACAGAATTAAATTTCTAAGAAATCTTTTCTGTTCTTGTCAAAACAAGAAGATTTTCTTCTGCAAAGCAGAAGCCCTTGGATCAAAGATCCAACGGTTGGGAAAATTCCCCAAATCACTTAGAGAATGATCTCTTTAACAAATTCAACTAATTTGTGAGCACTATAAAAAGGGCCCTAAGCCTCAATTCAAAGGGATCAACATTTCTTGAAAATTCAAGAACTTTAAACAGAGAGAACTCTGAGAAGATTCCAAAAAAAAAAAAGGTAAAGAACCTTTATGAAGTAGAAAAAATTCCTTCTAATAGATCATTGATCTAAAAACAAGATCAATGATCTTTACATAAAAAATAGTGCTTTGCACTTCTTATGAACCACTGGTTCTTTAAAACAAAAAAAATATAAAATATAGCGCTTTGCACTCTTGTGAACCTCTGGTTCTGTAAATGAAAAGAAAAGAAAGAAATTTATTTCTTTAATCTAAAATAGTGCTCTGCACTTCTGTTTTGAATCTAAAAAGATTCTTAGTGCTTTGCACTTCCAAACTGCGCTGTTGCGCTCTTAAGAGAGCGCCACGTGTCAGCCATAAAACCACTTGTGCTAAGTGCTCTTAAGATAGAGCTTTGCTCTCTGGAATTGGCGCAACTCGCTGAGAGCGCGCCACGTGTCAGCAGCGCAACAGCGCAGCGCACTAGCGCAGCGCACTACGCTATTGCGCTTGCGCTCACCGAGCATGACACGTGTCATCACCATATGAATTTGCGCTCATTACTCGGCGCAAAGCGCCAGACAAATGCACTGCCTTGGTTACAAAAGGGGCCAAGCCCAATTAAAGAAGGCCTAACAGGTCTAATAAAATGCAATGCATTGCTTTAAAAAAAAAGGGACAGAGCCCAAACTAAAATAGATGCTCTGCATCATAAATAAAGGGACAGAGCCCAAATCAAAAGGCTAGCAGGCCAGAATAGAATGCAGTGCATTATTAAATTTGGGCAAAGCCCTAGCACAGGCCTAATAGGCCAAAGATCAAGAAAAATGTTGAATATCGTCAACTGGACTTAACCCAATTTTGGCCATAAGTCCTTAAATTAAATGAGCAGAATGGCTCTCCTAAACCAATCTACATCCGGTTCGAGGGTACATCTCCGAACTCCTTTGATATCCATCGTTGTAATTCCTCAACGACGTCAAAGAGGTGACGGGTCCCAACGACCACACACCCATATGGACTACGGGGTCCTTAAACTCGTGGACCGAGACGTCCCTAAACTAATATCGGACCGAGACGTCCCTAAACTAATATTGGACCACCACGTCCTTAAACTGACGACGGACCACCACGTCCCTAAACTGGCACGATAGAGCCCAAATGCTCTTTTGTTGGACCTAAACGGTCCCGTTAAGTTGACCTTAGTCTCAAACTGGACTAACGTATCCTTAACAAACGTTTGAGTCGATCTTAGCCTCAAAAATGGCTAACGAATCCTCCAAACAGACTTTAGTCCCAGATTGGACTATGAATCTCCCTAAACTGGAACAATAGAGCCTCCAAATGCTCTTTTTCCGGGTCTAAACGGTCCCGTTTAAGTTGATCTTAGCCCCAATCACGGCTAACGTATCCTTAAACATTCAAATGAAATATAAAACCCTAAATCAACTTCGGTTCGAGGGTACATCTCCGAACTCCTCTGACACATGTCGTTGTAATCCTTCAACGACGTCAGAGAGGTGACGAGTCCCGACGACCATATATTAAATGAGTCACGTTTAAGTTGATCTTAGCCTCAACAAGGCTAACGCATCCTTAAACTAAAATATCAAACCCAAATCTAAGTAAATATGGATTTGGACTAATCCACGTCCTACGGGCGACAGCATTACTCAGTCTCCGTATACAATCCACGGGCAACCACAAACAAAACAAACACACGCGACACGAAGTGAAATTCTGGAGAAGGAGAAAGTGGCTACTGCGATGCGGTAGCGTAATTAACTGCAGGGGCTTGCGCCTGCAGGGAAGAGCGTCCCCATAATCAAAAACCCCTCAAGCGAGGGGGAATCTGACAAAGTCTGCTACATCGGCCGCATTCGTCTAAACCTTCGATACACGGTGCCATAAATCAACTTGGCATCTTCGGAGAGGTAGACGGATAAAACCAAATAGCATCTGCCCCGAACCTCAGGCCCAGGCGTCCTAACGTTTCGGTCACCGTTCGGAGGGGAACATTCCTGAAGGAGGGTACACTCCCAGAAGATCGAGGGGAAGCCCGCCGCCTCCGAGCCAAAGCCCTCCATTTCATTTGGAGCAGTGGAAAACTCTATAAGAAAGCCTTCACTCAACCTTTGCTTCGGTGCGTCGACCACCACGAGGCTGACTACGTCCTCCGTGAGGTTCATGAAGGGGTCGGCGGAGCACATCAAGAGGCCCTCACCTTAGTCCAGAAGACGCTACTCCAAGGATACTATTGGCCGACTATCTATCAGGACGCTCAGAAGCTCGTCAGAAGGTGCAAGAGCTGCCAACTCCATGGCAGCATACCCCATCTTCCGGCTACCGAGCTAACGGCCCTGACCTCCCCATGGCCGTTTGCCCGATGGGGAATGGACATGATAGGCCAACTCCCTACTGGTACGGGCGGGCACAAATACAGCCTCGTCACAGTGGACTACTTTACGAAGTGGATCGATGCCGTCCCCATCAGAAAACCGGATGCCACCACGACCATCAAGTTCCTGCAGAACAACATAATATTCCGGTTCGGGATCCCGAGGTGTATCGTTACCGACACTACTACAAAGAAGGGTTGCCCCTACGGATATGTCCGTAGGTGCAACCCACTGCCCCTACGGTTATATACGTAGGGGCGAAAAAATACCCCGTAGGTGCAAAGGCCGCAGGTGCAAGTCGAGGCCCTGAACTTATCCCTACGGTTAAATTCTTGCCCCTACGGATATGTATGTAGGTCCAGTTTCCCCTACGGAGTAAGCCGTAGGGTATAAGATTTTATATTATTTACAGTTTATTTTAATAAATTACTTGGACCTACGGCTATATCCGTAGGGGAATCTACTACCCCCTACAGATATATTCGTAGGTACTTTTCAGTAGGGGCACAAATTCAGGATTCCTGATATGTGCCCCTACGGATAACCCCGTAGGGGAATGTCAGTGGCCCCTACGGATATATCCGTAGGGGGATTCCCAAACACCTGGCACTGACATCTGGGGGAAATATCAGTTACTGCTGATATTTAGCCCCTACGGATATATCCGTCGGGGTAACGTGTAGGCCTACGGATTAATCCGTAGGTACATATTATCTGAAATTTTTTTTAAAAAATGTCCTGCTTGATTTTTTCCCGCCCTGTGCACATTAATGTATATATCAATCAAATCATATATTGCAGTATTCATAATCACATCTCACGCATATATATAATATACAAAAGAAACACAAAAACTGAATATGATATAAATACAAACCAATATGAATATCGTTTCAAAATGTAGTACAATGTGTATGATATAAATAAATACATGTTTCAAAAAAAAAGAACCAAAAATCTACCCTAGCTCGGTCCAGCTCGGTCCTGCTCCTCGGTCAATAAACTCTGCAATTCGTCGCGAGCGGGAGTCTGAGTGGGCGGTGGAGCTACAGGAGCTGTCTGCGGAACCGCAGCCGAAGGAGATGCGTGTGGAGGTCGGCCGATCTACCCTGTCGCGTCTGGATATAACTTGTGTAAGAAGCGTGTAAGAACTGTTTATTATTCGAATTCGTATCATTATTAAGTTATTTCGAAACCCTGTTTGGATATCTAGTTTGGAAAAGCGTTGTTTATTTCAATTACATATGTATGTATGATTAATAAAACATAAGTCTACAACCAAATAAGCTCAGGCTATGTACTGATATTGGATATGTTGATATCTATAATATGACATTATATTTTACTATTAAGTAGTATACATACCAGCATCCCATTCAACTCCTGAACGGTGGCCTTCAAGCTCTCCTGTTCCAGCTGGATACGTCGCTGACTGGAGACGGAGGAAGTAACCACCGGGGTGGAGTCCAACCTCATATGGGCCCTGCTAGAGCCCAGTCCTCGGCCTATCTCCAAACCTCCGTGGTGCCGTCCGTGTGCGGCGTCCAGGACTGGGGTCAGCAGCCTCGAATGTTGCCTTCCCCCTAGCAACTGTCAGAACATTATATTTAGCACATACTGGTCTATAAAATTGACAAGAAATACCAAAATCAACAAATTCAAAGCCTTACCTACAGAGATAGAAGATGTGCTCCTCTGGTATCTGCATGTATCAAAATTTGAATAATATTAATTAATTTCAGTACATACATACTAACAAGGTAAACTCGCATATAGCGCTGCTTACACATATGACAGGGAGTGAACAAGCTCTTGTAGATGCGCAAATCTAATCTCATCAAGCAGCCCATGATAATGAGTTGGACGACTAAGAGCAAAAGAAATGTGTGTATATTTATGATATAGCATTCTAAATCAATATACATGCCCTATATAATATATAAACATACCTGGAGGAACGGGAGTGACCTCTGTCCCTGATATGGACGCATCACCAACAACTAGACAATCAAACATTGACAATATAAGTAATTTTGACATAAACATGCATGGATATCTATAATATTACATTCAAAATGGATATTAGAGAGCGCACCTGCAGTGAGAAGTGGTAAAAGTATCACCCAACTAGGGTGTAATTTACAGAATCAGTTGAGACTCTTAAAAGTCATAGAAGAACCCGACCTGCACAAATCTGATGTATGCTTTCCATTGGACACTAAGAAGTCTCTAAAGGGAAAAGCCTATGTGAAAGCCATCATTAGTTCATATCAGAAGATTGATGCTGAAACAGAAAACGAGAAATGTCATTTTTTTCTTCTTCCGCCACATTACTGTCTTCTCCTTCTGCCACATTACTGTCTTCTCCTTCTTATGATGTGCGCGTGCAAATTCAATGACTATATTGAGAATATTGATTAATAGTGGGTAGGAAAAGTATTTCTCAAATGGCTTTTGCGTCTTAAAACCATAAACTACTAAGTAATGACATACATAATTTTTTTAGTATAAAGGTTGTTATTTTAAGTTTTCCCTTATAGAGATATGATCTAACTGCATCTATCAACTATAAGTGTGCAGAAAATTATGATAAGAAATCATAAGAAAGGGTCGTAGCCATGCATAACTTTGAATCTACATACCAAATCATGCACTTATTGTCACCTTGCCTTAGAATATAAAATATCTTGGAAGACAGTAAGCGAGCATTTAAATCTCGATAGCTTTTGACTTCAACATATATTTTTCTCAAGTACCATGAAATATACTTGCTCCGTATAAACCGTTTTCAGGAAGATGGATTAATAATGACAAATTATCCATTGTGGCTCACTAGGTTAGCATTTTCTCTTCTATTGACCATCTTTCTAATCAGCTTGGTAAATTTATTCGGAACCGGCTGCGAATCATTAAAAGACGTGCATAAGAAAGAGAACTAAAATACAGATATATAGCATACCGATACATCGAAACTTCATATTTGCGATGGCAATCCAGAGATATTTATTTCTACACACGTGGTGCGCGTGCGAATGCGTCAGGCATCATGGACAAATATTTCAGAACATGGAAAGTATTATTCGTATAAAGTAATTAAACTTTTAAACACCTTGAGTAGATATTTTCTTAGTTGATGCAATCATATCATGAGGACTAAATTTAAGCTATTATATATATGCTTATGTATTTTTCTAACCTAAAATATCACACACACACACAGAGAGAGAGAGAGAGAACACCTGGTAGGTAAATAAATCAGGTAGCAGGATCCTGAAGAAATAAAGTCCATAGCATTGCTCATCATCATCATCCATGATCCCTTTGATAATATTTTTTCAAAGGGATCACGGATGATGATGATGAGCAATGCTATGGACTCCATTTCTTCAGGATCCTGCTACCTAACTTCTCTATCTACCTGGTGTTCTCCCCCCCCCCTCTCTCTCTGTGTGTGTGATATATTAGATTAGAAAAATACATAAGCATATGTATAATAGCTTAAATTTAGTCATCATGATATGATTGCATCAACTAAGAAAATATCTACCCAAGGTGTTTAAAAGTTTTAATTACTTTATACGAATAATACTTTCCATGTTCTGAAATATTTGTCCATGATGCCTGACGCATTCGCACGCGCACCACGTGTGTAGAAATAAATATCTCTGGATTGCCATCGCAACTATGAAGTTTCGATGTATCGGTATGCTATATATCTGTATTTTAGTTCTCTTTCTTATGCATGTCTTTTAATGATTCGCAGCCGGTTCCGAATAAATTTACCAAGCTGATTAGAAAGATGGTCAATAGAAGAGAAAATGCTAACCTAGTGAGCCACAATGGATAATTTGTCATTATTAATCCATATTCTCAATATAGTCATTGAATTTGCACGCGAACATCATAAGAAGGAGAAGACAGTAATGTGGCAGAAGGAGAAGACAGTAATGTGGCGGAAGGAGAAAAAAATGACATTTCTCGTTCTCTGTTTCAGCATCAATCTTCTGATATGAACTAATGATGGCTTTCATATAGGCTTTTCCCATTAGAGACTTCTTAGTGTCCAATGGAAAGCATACATCAGATTTGTGCAGGTCGGGTTCTTCTATGACTTTTAAGATTTGTGCAGGTCGGGTTCTCTCTAATATCCATATCGATACTTACATTCAAAATGGATATTAGAGAGCGCACCTGCAGTGAGAAGTGGTAAAAGTATCACCCAACTAGGGTGTAATTTACAGAATCAGTTGAGACTCTTAAAAGTCATAGAAGAACCCGACCTGCACAAATCTGATGTATGCTTTCCATTGGACACTAAGAAGTCTCTAATGGGAAAAGCCTATGTGAAAGCCATCATTAGTTCATATCAGAAGATTGATACTGAAACAGAGAACGAGAAATGTCATTTTTTTCTTCTTCCGCCACATTACTGTCTTCTCCTTCTGCCACATTACTGTCTTCTCCTTCTTATGATGTGCGCGTGCAAATTCAATGACTATATTGAGAATATTGATTAATAGTGGGTAGAAAAAGTATTTCTCAAATGTCTTTTGCGTCTTAAAACCATAAACTACTAAGCAATGGCATACATAATTTTTTTAGTATAAAGGTTGTTATTTTAAGTGCGCGTGCAAATTCAATGAAAGTTAGATTTGAGGATACCCATGTATGAGTTGTATTCTATATATGTGTGTTTCGATTTATGATTTCGCTTAAGTGTAGGGTTGTTTTTACTTAAAGAAGTATCACCATCTACTATATATAAAAAAAATATAGCAAACTAGGATTGGTATTCAAATCCCAGTCCAGATTGGTATTCAAAATTTATTTAATTAGTTTGTGATCCACATCATTTGATTCGTTGTTTGAGGCATCAATGTAGGCACAAATATCGGCGACGAGGAACTCGACGAAGAAGAACGAGGGCGGTGGCGGGCTGAGAACGGAGGGCGCGCGGTGGCGACGAAGAGAAAATTGGAGACGCGGGAACGAGAGAATTTTGGGAACGAGAGGGAAAGATATCGAGGCGTATATTGGTATCGATGGGAATATGAAGGTTTCATATTATCATCGAGTATCATATATTGGTTTTAACCTGAATATCTTGAGTCGCTCTCTAATTATGCGTTTGTTGTGCATTCGTGTTGTATGTGTAACATGATTTTAAACCATTGAGATCAAGATTGATAGAACTGATCATCCTACATTGCAATAGCATTCATCGACCAAAAATAGATTGCGGTCTGGATATGGCATATTGGCAGATGTTACCTATATGCATAAATCTTATGTCTAATGACCATAAGATTGTCGGAGACAGTTTTGATGTTTTGTGGGTTTGGTTTTATACTTGGGACAATCCAATGTTGACACACACACATAAATAACAAATTAAAGTAAACTAACTAAGAGGCATGTTTGAGTTTTATACTGGGATCACAAATAGCATGATGGCTGCAAACATGTTGCTTGAATACTTGCAGACAATCCAATGTTGCCTCGCCATTTCTATAAATTTTAAACTCCCTGGAAAATTATCATCACTCAGGATTACTTTAGGGCCAGTTTGGCTGCTTCTTGCTTGTGATTCAACATTCAGCTTTTTGTTGATTTGGAACTCAGAGAGTGTTGCAAAACAAATCCAAAACTAAATAAACCTCAAACTAGCTACAGAGAAGGCAAACAGCAAACCCCATGAAGTTTGGCTTTCAAGGGTTTTCCCACTAAAATACACTTAGATGCAGCACTTTAAGGAAGCTTGCAGCAATATAAAAACTTTTAGGTAGTTTAGTCAAAAACTGCAGTGCTTCAAGATTGTTTAAGTTTTATGTGTGCTTAAGCTGTCATACAGAAATTATCGTTGCAAAAATGTTCGCAACCCTAGCTTTTCCAGCAACGATACTGGAATACGAGCCTCAGATATGCTAGCTTAGGAATCAAAATAAGAAAGAGATTTGGGGTTATCCTAAGTCCAAAGTCAAACGGGCTCGAGAAATATATAAACCCAAAAAAATGACTGCATAAAGATCTCATAAAGATGAAAAGGATGTTATGCAAGCTCTGAACAAATCTTGAATGGAACTTTCACAAGAATTTACAATACCCGACCAGAATCCAATCCTGAGTTTGATGAAGCTTCAGGCCTTCAGCTTCCCCACAGAAAATAGTTAGGGCAAACCCTTTGCAAAACCATAGCTTTCATGCAGAGATGACGCTCAGAACATGCCAGCTTCCAAACACATTGAATAATACATAATCTCCCATACTCTCTCTCTCTCTCAATCAGATAGTTTATATTTGGATTTGAATTTAGGAAAAGAAATAAGAAGGCTACAAACCAGCTTGCCTCGCCAATCTCATAACTATAAAGCTCATAAAAGTGGAAGCTTGAGGGCAAGCCATCATCGCCTCCATTCAATTGAAGCCAAATCATCCACAAAAAATAGAAATAAATATAATAATTGATCGATAGGCAAAATTGCAAGAAACCTATTCAGATTTTTGCATGAAAAAATAAGAGATGTAAATTAAGTAAAAGATTACCAAATGAAATTATCCCATCACTTGAACCCCCTCTCAAGACATTTTAGCAAAAATTCCCCCAGTAATTTTCTTCGGTTTAACCGTTTTATATCATAGAAGAAAGATAAATTTCAAATGTATATACATGCATACACACACACACATCATATACACAGTTTTTGAATGTTGCCAGAATTTCAACGGTAATTCTAGATTTTTCCAAACTCTGAAGGCTTCACAAAAATTTTAAATACAGATAATAATATGATTGAAGAGATCAATCACCAATTTTTTAATGAGGATCAACTGAAACCCCAAACAGAGCAAGCAAATTACAAAGATCCTAAAACCCCGCCTGGCCCAGCCCCAGCCCCAGCCCCCAGCCCCAGCCCCAGCCCCCAGCCCCAGCCCAACCCTAACCCCAGCGTGGCCAGCTAAACCCCAACACCAACCCTAAGGCAAACCCTAACCCCAGCCCCACCCCAGCAGCAGCCGAACCCCAACCCTAACCCTACCCTGACCCCGACCCCGACCACGACCGCGACCGCGACCCCTGCCTAACCCCAACTTGCGCGCAACCCCAGACCCAGCCATGAACCCTAAGCCCAAAATAATCCAAAAATTCTTTAATTTACCTCGAGATTTACTCACCTGAACGGCTGCTGCTGGGGCTGGGGCGACGACCTGAACCGCGGTGGCGACGAGAACTACGGTGGCGACGAAACCGGCGGTGGCGACGAGGAGAACGACGGTGGCGACGACGGCGTGGCGATTTGGGGATTTTTCTCGCGCCAGATCGAGAGAGAGAGAAAGAGAAAGTGAGCGTAGACGATCGGTCTGGGATCTTAATAAACCGATATTTACTTGTCCCTACGGATATACCCGTAGGTCCTTTATTTGCGCCACCGTAGGGGCAAATACCAAATTAAGAATTAATTTTTTAATTCTTGAACGTCAGTGCCCGTAGGGGCAACCATTTAGCCCTACGGAGTAATCCGTAGGGCCAAGTAAAATCTGCCCCAACGGATAACTCCATCCGTAGGGGCAACCCCCTATTTTACTAGTGCGACCATAGGATGAATTTCGAAAATGACAAAGTTAAAGGATTCTGCAGCGAATACCATATAATGATGAAGTTTGCCGCGGTCGCGCATCCCCAGTGCAACGGGCAGGCCGAGGTCGCTAACCGAGATGTCATAAGGTCTTCGAACTCGCCTGGAAGGACGGCAGGGCAGTAGGGTTGACGAATTACCCCGAGTTTTATGGGCCTTATGCACATCGAAGAAGACCCCCACTGGAAAGACCCCTTTCAGCCTCTGCTATGGCACCGAGGAGATGGTCCCAGCAGAGATCGGGTTGCCCAGTTACAGGGTCGTGCACTTCGATGACTAAGCAAACACCTCGTCCCTTCGGACTAATTTGGACATCTTGTTGGAGAAGCGGGACCGGGCACAGATCAAAGCTGCCGCTTATCAACAACAAATTTCCCGCTACTATAATGCACGAGTCAAGCATCGCGCCTTCAAGACCGGAGATTTGGTCCTAAGGCGGAATGAGTTCATTGACCAGGGCAAGTTGCACAAGTTTCCCCCGAAGTGGGACGGCCCATTCCTCGTCTCCGAAACATTGTCCGGCGGGGCCTATCGCTTGTAAGACGCGGCGGGTCACAAATTTCCACGGCCTCACTGGAGATCGAGCCCACCAGCGAGTATTTGGACTAGCTAGTTTTCGACCCGGAGCTCTAGTTACTTATACATTTCATTTCAGTATTTTCCATTTCTGTTATGCCACTGTTTTGGCATTGCTTTCCATTCCATATATTTACTTTTCAGATGTATTGTAAAAAGAATGTTAATAAATAAAGTTGTTGTTCAATTATATCCATTGTCGTTGTCTCTTGTGCATTTTACTTATATTGCTTAGATACGCTTAGCGTGTTTACTTATGAGTAAATACGTAGCGGCCTCGTCGCGTCCTCTGCCGGTATACTGGGAAGCGGGGCCTGACAGGTTTTGTTGGTGGCCTATGCAGGTCAGAGCTGTATGGAACCCTACCATGCAGTTCCGTTCGGCGTGGACAACCTAAGCAATATAACACAAGAACCAGCAACTGAAAACATTCTTTACAATTCATATTCCTTGAATCTTATCAGTTCATATACTTTGAATCTATTCTAAACCAAAATTTTCTTTCAAGGTCATGGATTCCCCAAACAACACTAGCACGAATGTCAACAACAGTCCTCCACCCCTACCACCCACACCTGCCGTCACTGCTCCGATCAACGAGCAGACGGTTCTGCTTGAGGCAATTCGCAGCCTCCTGGAAGGACAGCATCAGCAGACTGTTATTCTAATGAACCGACCAGAAGCGGAAGCCCCAGGGGTAAAGCAATTCCGAGCTTTACACCCCAAGCAATTCTCGGGAAAGGAGAGCCCTCTGGAAGCGGAGGAATGAGCTCAAAGTATTGAAGATGATCTGGCAACGACACAAGTGCCAGAGATAGCTTGGGCCTGAGCTGCGAAGCTGTAGCTCATGGGCAATGCACGGGTTTGGTGGAAGGCGGAAGAAAGCCATCTTGATCACCATCGAATGGAAGACTTTCCGTGACATGTTCAATGCAAAGTACTTCTCTGAGACTGCCCGCTTTGATATGGAACAGCAGTTCATCCATCTGCAACAAGGTTCAATATGGTCCAAGTCAGTAGATGAATATGATGCTGAGTTTACCATGCTCAGCAGGTAAGATATGTCTCAATGTTCGATTCTATATCACATACTCAAAGCTAACATAAGACCGTAACAGGTTTGCGGCCCATCTCATACCGACTGTTGAGATCAGGGCTAGAAGATTTCAACAAGGGTTGGATCCGGAAATCTAAACTGCATTAGCTAAAGGGGATTTCCCAACCCATGATTTGGCTTTGAAGGCTGCCCAAAGATACGAGGCAGTAGTGAAGAAGAAGGGCAAACCCTAATCTGCCGGAGTTAAGCGTCCTGCCAACCAGATGGCAGGAGGAGCCTCTTCAAGGCCAACTGTTGAACCCAGGAGACAGGAAGAACCAAATAACCAGCCGAGTCCAGATTTTTGCTTCTATTGCAACAGGAATGGACATTTGGTGAAGGATTGTAGGCGCGCAAAAGGCCTGTGCTTAGTTTTTGGCGCATCCAATTACGGAATTAGAAACTGTCCTTATAGACACAACCCAGATCACACACTCATCAACCACCCGCAGCTGCCAGCTATCCAGGATTCTGCACCTCGTCTTGCACTCGCAGCTCCACCACCTGCACAGCCTACTCGCTGTAGGGTGTTTTTCGTCACCCCATTGAGATGGGAATACACGTGCGCTTGCCAGGCGTACTACAGATTCCCTCTGCCTAGGGTAGGCGGGGGTTTAATGATTGTGGGGATCCGAATCTCCGGCAGCCGCGGACTAAGCTGCCGTTAATTACCCCTCGCCTTTGGGGCGAGGGAACCTCCGATTAACGGGTTAAACTGGTCATGCGAACTTAATGTGCAGTGTACGTGTGTTTTATTTTGGAGGGGGGTTAATGGAAGGGGTTCTTCTTCCTCCTCCTCTGTTAGCTGGATCTTGAAGATCAAGAGATGTGAGATCTCAAAATCTCTCCTTTTGGGGATCTAAAGACAGATCCAAGTTCCCCTTTGTGGGTTTGGTGGTGAAAACTATTTTGTTTTTGAAAAGGAAGAGTAAAACTCTTGATTTAATTTAAGAGAAAGAAGAAGGTTTTGGAATCTTGAGGAAGGAGAAAAGATCTCAGATCTAATTTTTTTTGGAGAGAATGAAAAGTCTTTTTTTATTCATCATTAAGTTGCCTTTTATAGGCTTACATATTTGCATATAGCCCCTTGGGCTTTACAAAATGGCATTTTAGCCATCCCATGGCTCATGTGCCATTTCATTTTTGCACATAAGCCATGGGCTTACAAAATATTGGCTTTATGCCTATTTTGTTTACATTCATGCATAAACAAGTACATAAAAATTATTTATTACATGATTTTGTTGTTGGCACGGGGAGGCTGGCCGCGGGCTCGACTTAGGCATGGGCCCGCTTGACCTTGGCTTGGGCCTACTTGGCTTGGGTTGACTTTGATTTTGACTTGGTCAACCGGGGTGTAAATTTTTACCCCAACAAATTGCCCCCCATCAATAAATGCATACTGCATATGTGGGTCGTGTGCATGAAATTGATGGATCTTCTTTTGCGTGGATGCAACTTGCTTTGGTTCCCACTTTTTGGGATGCACTGCCCTTTTTACGACATGGACGGTCGGTGCTTGACGCGTCTCCGAGATAGAGTGTCCGTGGTAGACGTTTCCCTAGCCCGGAGTGATTTCGTTGACGTGCCCCCAGCGCGGAGTGTCGCTGGTCGGCGTTTCCCTGAGGCGGAGTATCGGCTGGTTGACGTGTCCCCGAGACGGAGTGTCTGCTTGACGTTTCCCCGAGACGGAGTGTCGCTGGTCGACGTGTCCCCGGCGCGGTGTGTCTGCTAGTTGACGTATCCCCGAGACGGAGTGTCGCTGTCGGACGTTTCCCTGACGCGGAGTGTCTGTGTTGGACGTTTCCCCGATGCAGAGTGTCGCTTGTTGACGTGTCCCCGGCACGGAGCGTCTTCTTGACGTTTCCCCGGCATGGAGTGTCATTGTCGGACGTTTCCCTGATGCGGAGTGTCTGTGTTGGACGTTTCCCCGATGCAGAGTGTCGCTGGTTGACGTGTCTCCGGCACGGAGTGTCGCTGATCAACTTTTCCCCGGTGCGGAGTGTCGGGTTGACTTTTCCCCGGCACGGAGTGTCGCTGATCGACTTTTCCCCGGCGCGGAGTGTCGGGTTGACTTTTCCCCGAGATGGAGTGTCTGCTGTTGGACATTTCCCCGAGACGGGGTGCCTGTGGTAGGACGTATCCCCAAGACGGAGTGCCTGTTGTAGGACGTATCCCCGATACGGAGTGCCTGTTGTAGGGCGTATCCCTGATACGGAGTGCCTATGGTAGGGCGTTTCCCCAAGACGGAGTGTCTGCTGTTGGACGTTTCCCCGAGACGGAGTGCCTGTGGTAGGACGTATCCCCAAGACGGAGTGCCTGTTGTAGGACGTATCCCCGATACGGAGTGCCTGTGGTAGGGCGTTTCCCCGAGACGGAGTGCCTGTGGTAGGGCGTTTCCCCGAGACGGTGTGCCTGTTGTTGGACGTATCCCCAAGACGGAGTGTCTGTTGTAGGACGTATCCCCGATACGGAGTGTCTGTTGTAGGACGTATCCCCGATACGGAGTGCCTGTTGTAGGGCGTATCCCCGATACGGGGTGCCTGTGGTAGGGCGTTTCCCCGAGACGGGGTGCCTGTGGTAGGGCGTTTCCCCGAGACGGAGTGCCTGTTGTTGGACGTATCCCCAAGACGGAGTGCCTGTTGTAGGACGTATCCCCGATACGGAGTGCCTGTTGTAGGACGTATCCCCGATACGGAGTGCCTGTTGTAGGGCGTATCCTCGATACGGAGTGCCTGTGGTAGGGTGTTTCCCCGAGACGGAGTGCCTGTTGTTGGACGTATCCCCAAGACGGAGTGCCTGTGGTAGGGCGTACCCCCGATAAGGAGTGCCTGTGGTAGGGCATTTCCCCGAGATGGAGTGCCTGTGGTAGGGCGTTTCCCCGAGACGGAGTGCCTGATCGACTTTTCCCCGGCGCGGAGTGTCGGGTTGACTTTTCCCCGTTACGGAGTGTCGTTGTTGGACGTTTCCCTGCTGCGGAGTGTCTGTGTTGGACGTTTCCCCGATGCAGAGTGTCGCTTGTTGACGCAGAGGTCGATGTTGGAATTGGTTGGTTTGATTTGTTGGATTTGAGTTGACATCAGCATCGCTATACTGGAATATGGTACCAGGAGCGAATCATCCTCTGTCTTTGAGAGGATTTTGGGACTGGTTTTCTGTCGGCATCTGCATTGCTGCATTAGAATAATGCCAGGAGCAACTCATCATGTGCCCTGAGAGGATTTGAGAATTGGTGGCTTAGGAGACGGGTTTAGATCCCTGTCACCTAAGGCTTTTCCATTTTGTGAGCCGTAAGGGCCTCACAAAGCATTTTCTCCCTACGGGTCGTAAGGATCCCGTAGGTGTATTTTCTCCTTAGGAGTCGTGGGGACTCCTAAGTGTGTTGCTCCTTTGTGAGTCGTAGGGATCTCACGCTGGAATTTTCTCCTCACAAAGTCGAGAGGACTTTGCGAGTGCATTTCATTTCTTTTTTTTTCTTTTACGAGTTTGCGCCCTTTCGGGTTTTCACAAACTCGCCGGCAGTCCTGCTGGTTTTACTCACGGAGCCCTTTCGGGTTTTCATCCGTGCCCATTTTGCTTGTGGACATACCGTTTTTTTTTGAAATCGGGATTGTTTTACGCCCGTGGATTGTATACGGTTTTGCAGGATGTATGATCCAGACCGTAGGGCCGGAAAAATTTCGGGACTTTGTTGGCGTCTGCATCGCTGCACTGGAATATGGTACCAGGAGCGACTCATCATTCGCCACTTAGGATTTGAGTTTGGAATTTGGTTGGCGTTTGCATCGCTGCACTGGAATGTGGTACCAGGAGCGACTCATCATTCGCCGTCGGGATTTGGAATTTGGATGGCGTCTGCATCGCTGCACTGGAATGTGGTACCAGGAGCGACTCATCATTCTCCACTTGGGGATTGGGCAGCGATGGCTTAGGAGACAGGTTTAGATCCCTATCACCTAAGACTTTTCAATTTTATGGGCCGTGAGGGTCCCACAAAGCATTTTCTCCCTGCGGGTCGTAAGGATCCCGTAGGTGTATTTTCTCCTTAGGAGTCGTGAGGACTCCTAAGTGTGTTTTTCCTTTGTGACTCGTAAGGATCCCACAAAGGTTTGTTCTCCTCATGTATCGTGAGGACACATGAGTGGATTTCCCTCGTTCCCAGTTTAACGACTTAGAGGTCGACTGTTTCCAGTTTAACGACTTGGAGGTCATCTGTTTCCAGTTTAACGACTTGGTGGTCGTCTGTTTCCAGTTTAACGACTTAGAGGTCGTCTGTTTCCAGTTTAACGACTTGGAGGTCCTCTGTTTCCAGTTTAACGACATGGTGGTCATCTGTTTCCAGTTTAAAGACTTAGAGGTCTGCTGTTTCCAGTTTAACGACTTAGAGGTCATCTGTTTCCAGTTTAACGACTTGGTGGTCATCTGTTTCCAGTTTAGAGACTTAGAGGTCTATTGATGGCGAGCTTGGAATTTTGGGGTAGGGGCCGGCATCAGCGTTGCTAACACTGAAGCCGAGGTGCCAGGAGCAATTCATCATTTGCCTACTCTTGTTGGCGGAGCGATGGCTTAGGAGATGGGTTTAGGTCCCTGTCGCCTAAGACTTTTCAATTTTATGGGCCGTGAGGGTCCCATAAAAGCATTTTCTCCCTGCGAGTCGTGAGGATCCTGCAGGTGTATTTTCTCCTTAGGAGTCGTGAGGACTCC
The DNA here is from genome assembly GCA_030015575.1 of Agapanthus africanus. NCBI lineage: Eukaryota > Viridiplantae > Streptophyta > Magnoliopsida > Asparagales > Amaryllidaceae > Agapanthus > Agapanthus africanus. Next base: position 921,278,372 of record JASDDO010000019.1, read on the forward strand.
TAAGTGTGTTTTTCCTTTGTGAGTCGTAAGGATCTCACAAAGGTTTGTTCTCCTCATGTATCGTGAGGACACATGAGTAAGTCTCCTCAATGGAGCATAACTCCAAAGGCGGAGACCAGCCGCGTAACTGGTGATTACGGTGGGGCATGGGTATGATGAGAATTATTTGAGCCCGTGGATTGTATACGGCAGTCAATTTGGGGACTGGCCATAGGGCCGGAAGAATTTTGGGAAACTGGATTTTTGTTGGCGTCTGCATTGCTGCACTGGAATAATGCTAGGAGCAACTCATCATCCGCCCTTGCTTTTTTTTTTTTTTGGTTTTTGTTTTTGTTTTACCGCAATTGCTCTATCATTTCAGCTTTTCTTATCGCGAAGGTCGCGATTGCCCTATCATTTCGGCTTTTATTCGCGGTTGCCCCATCATTTCGGCTTTTATTTTTTTTCTTTTATTTACACATTTTTTTTTGTTATTCACATTTTTTTTTACATTCCCAGTTTAACGACTTAGAAGTCGATTATTCCCAGTTTAAAGACTTGGTGGTCTGTTGTTCCCAGTTTAATGACGTGGTGGTCGATTGTTCCCAGAGAAAGGCGGGTGTTTATGAGAATCAGGTCCCTGAAGGACTTTGGTCCCCGTGTGTATGAAATTGGCGGTCGCAGCTTGATTGTTTGTTAACACGCCGAGCGATTTGTTCGCTGATGACATTATCTTTCTTCTTCTTTGGAATGTCGTCAGGTGTTTCGGACTCACTGGAGATCGAGCCCACCAGCGAGGATTTGGACCAGCTAGCTTTCGACCCGGAGCTCTAGTTACTTGTGCATTTCATTTCAGTACTTTCCATTTCTGTTATGCCACTGTTTAGGCATTGCTTTCCATTCCATGTATTTACTTTTCAGATGTATTGTAAAAAGAATGTTAATAAATAAAGTTGTTGTTCAATTATATCCATTGTCGTTGTCTCTTGTGCATTTTACTTATATTGCTTAGATACGCTTAGCGTATTTACTTATGAGTAAATACGTAGCGGCCTCGTCACGTCCTCTGCCCGTATTCTGGGAAGCGGGGCGTGACAGGTTTTGTTGGTGGCTCATGCAGGTCAGAGCTGTATGGAACCTTACAATGCAGTTCCGTTCTGTGTGGATAACCTAAGCAATATAACATAAGAACCAGCAACTGAAAACATTCTTTATAATTCATATTTCTTGAATCTTATCATTTCATAAACTTTGAATCTATCCTAAACCAAATTTTTGTTTCAAGGTCATGGATTCCCTAAACAACACCAGCACGAATGTCAACAACACTCCTCCACCCCTACCACTCACACCTGTCGTCTCTGCTCCGATCAACGAGCAGACGGTTGCTTGAGGCAATCCGCAGCCTCCTGGAAGGACAGCAGCAGCAGACTGCTATTCTAATGAACCGACCAGAAGTGAAAGCCCCAGGGGTAAAGCAATTCCGAGCTTTACACCTTAAGCAATTCTCGGGAAAGGAGAGACCTATGGAAGCGGAGGAATGAGCTCAAAGTATTGAAGATGAACTGGCAGCGACACAAGTGCCAGTGATAGCTTGGGTCCGAGTTGCGAAGCTGCAGCTCACAGGCAATGCACGGGTTTGGTGGAAGGCGGAAGAAAGCTGTCTTGATCAACCCATCGAATAGAAGAATTTCCGTGACATGTTCAATGCAAAATACTTCCCTGAGACTGCCCGCTTTGATATGGAACAACAGTTCATCCATCTGCAATAAGGTTCAATGTGGACCAAGTCAGTAGATGAATATGATGCTGAGTTTACCATGCTGAGCAGGTAAGATATGTCTCAAAGTTTGATTCAATATCACATACTACACAGCTAACACAAGACCATAACAGGTTTGCGGCCCATCTCATACCGACTGTTGAGATCAGGGCTAGAAGATTTCAGCAAGGGTTGGATCTGGAAATCCAAGCTGCATTAGCTACAGGGGATTTCCCAACCCATGATTTGGCTTTGAAGGCTGCCCGAAGATACGAGGCAGCAGTGAAGAAGAAGGGCATACCCTAATCTGTCGGAGTTAAGCGTCCTGCCAACCAAATGGCAGGAGGAGCCTCTTCAAGGCCAATTGTTGAACCCAGGAGACAGGAAGAACCAAATAACTAGCCGAGTCCAGATTTATGCTTTTATTGCAAGAGGAATAGACATTTGGTGAAGGACTGTAGGCGCGCAAAAGGCATATGCTTAGTTTGTGGCGCATCCAATCACGTAATTGGAAACCGTCCTTATAGACGCAACCCAGATCACACACCCATCAACCATCCGCAGCGGCCAGCTATTCAGGCTCCTGCACCTCGTTTTGCACTCCCAGCTCCACCACCTGCACGGCCTACTCTCCAATTCCATCAGGCACTGAGGAACATGCCTCGAGGGCAGAGAAACATGCCCCAAGGACAAAGGAATGTGTTTCCAGTTAGGAGGAATGTACCATAGCGTCAGGCTTTCCTTTTAGCCGCCGAAGAAGAAGGGGCTGTAAACCAAGGTAACACTGGTAATTCTCTTCAACCTTTTCTAACCATTGTACCACTTTGTTATTTTTCATACACTACCAATAGTTCTATCACCAAACTTTCCTTGAATCCGTCACACTTTCCTTTTACAAATTTCGAGGACGAAATTTTTATAAGGAGGGTAGAATGTAACAACCCTAAACTTTCTGAACAATTTTTTTTCAAAAATACAGAAAGGTGTACTTGAGCCTCAGCACAAGTTATAAGTTTGTTTTTCTTTAGAACAGCAAGATGCAGCTTGTAGCTCATTGGTAAGACCTTGCACTGCTGAACCAAAGTACCAGAGTTCAAATCCCATCAGCCACACATTATTTTTATTTAAAATTCTTTTAATCTTGTAGAAGTCTAAGAATCTACACGTGCACAACACGTAATAGGGTAAGTTGCAAAATAAACAAACGTGACCACGAGGCTAGACCAAGCGTCAGGGACACGTGGCATCAAGACGCGCCCCGACTCGCCCAACTCGGGCCGGCGAATCGGCTGACTCGGCCGGCGCCGCCGGGTCAACTCGGTCCAATCCCACTTTTTCTTGAACCCCTTGCACCCTTTGGCCTACCGCACTCCCCCTGCACTGTTTAAATTCTCTGCAATTAACCAGAGAATTAAAATACCCCTTTTAATCATTTTTAATGCAAATTTAAATACAATTTTTATCACACCCATTCACTACCTTAAACCTTATATTTTTGCTATAAATACCACCCTCAAATCACCCCCTCACTCCTAAATCCCTTCCCAAACTCTCAAGAAAATTCCCAAGACTTTTTGTGTGCAAGTGGAGTTAGCAAAGGGCGAAGCTCCGACGAACTTCCGACGACGATCCGAGAAGATTCCGACGACGAAACGACGCACCGAAACCTCCTACCTCTTCCTCCTTCTCTCTTCTATTCTAATAACCTGTAAGTCCCTAATTCTTCTTCTTTTCTCTATTCTAAAATATTCAAAACTAAAACCCGACGGAAGCGGAGTTAATCCGACTTCCGATTCGGTTTTTCCTTACAAAGTTCTATTTTTCTTAAACACAATAATACTAAACTCTTATGTCATGACCATTAAACATTAACGAAGTCAATAGAACAAGTTTTACATCAAAATAATAACCGTAGCAAGTTTTATTCCATTTTTACATTAAAATACCTTTATCTTTCATACCGACATGTTTATACCTTTTAACCGTATTACTTTAGAAAACTCACGAGATAATGACCCACCTCCTCACAACACACATATCTAACATAGCACAATGGAATTTGGGAACATATATTTGGGAAAATACGACTTTACACATAACAACCTCCGACTTATAAAAACCTTTTTCTACAAGATGTGTATTTTAACAAATCTTTACAATTGCGCCTCTACAACCCATTTCGGGGAACCTATTCGGTATGGTGCGGATTATCGCACATCCTCGGGCTTAGTAGAGTGAGATGCAGATCTTCGCAAGGAGCATACGATCTCGAAAGATTTAAAATACAATTTTCTTTAGAAAATGTGATTTCTATTATAAATAAAACTTATATTTTTAATAAATAAATATAGATGTAATTAATATCAAAATATATATTTTTAATATTTATAACATTCCACATTTCCAAAATTCAAGAAAAACATTTCATTTACAACAAAAATATCATACAATTCGAATATTACAAATAAATACCATATATTATGAAATTACGTTTTATTCACTAGAAATGTCACATTGATAAAATATACATCCACGAAAACTCTAAAAACGATAATGTAATACTTGAGGTGTATTTTGACAATTATACAAAATTATTTTTACATAAAACCCCCTCAAGTTATACTAAATTATAATAAGGACCCTAGTAAACATAGGTTTAAGCAGGACCAGTCTCTTGAGCCTCAGGGAGCCGGAGATATGGGTGCTTGCCTATTTAAGATAGACAACTTAACAAACGGTGTTATCAACACGGTAATTTTCTTTGAAAAAGACATAAATCCTGCCGTCCATGTGCAGCAGTTACCAATAGCACCAAGATATAATTCAGGATTCAATTTCTTTTCTAATTGTACGACTCAGACCGAGTCTCGATATAATAAATATGACTTGAATATGATTCAAGTATCAAATTTCAATACAATATGGATCTATGAATCCGTCTATTCAATCTAATCAATCAATATTGACTGAACCTAACCATGGATATATTCCATCTACATGTTCATCCATTATATCCGTTCTATTACTGATATCATGATTTTGGCAAGTCATCCATATATATTCAATATACAAAACAAACAATACAGAAAATACAATCAAGACATCGCGGGGTTTATAAGGGATAGACTGGTACGGAAGGTGTTAGAAGTGGCACGAGACAGCAAGCATAAAGATACCTAATCTGAATTCAATTGCCGTTGTACTGTGGCTGAACGGTTCCTTGTACTTCGTATACCGTAGTCTCTGGTCTAGTGAGACTCCTCTCGTATACACTGGCCTCTTCTGTACCAAGTTACAAACAACATCGTTAACATAACAATCAACATTATAAAATATACTCTCTATTCTGTCTATTCCATTCTTGTCTATTTACGGGACTTACCGAGCGATTTGTTCGCTGATGACATTCTCTTTCTTTTTCTTTGGAATGCCGTCAGGTGTTTCGGACTCACTAGAGATCGAGCCCACCAGTGAGGATTTAGACCAGCTAGCTTTCGACCCGGAGCTCTAGTTACTTATGAATTTCATTTCAGTACTTTCCATTTCTGTTATGCCAATGTTTAGGCATTGCTTTCCATTCCATGTATTAACTTTTCAGATGTATTGTAAAATGAATTTTAATAAATAAAGTTGCTGTTCAATTATATCCATTGTCGTTGTCTTTTGTGCATTTTACTTATATTGCTTAGATAAGCTTAGCGTGTTTACTTATGAGTAAATACGTAGCGGTTTCGTCGCGTCCTCTGTCCGTATTCTGGGAAGCGGGGCGTGACACTTACAATGCCGAGAAGCTCAAGTTGTACCTTTGAAAATTGTATCTATGAATATATGTTTCTTCGTTGCCAAAGCAATGTAAATTTTTCTAAGACTTTTGAATTAGAAGAAACTCCTCCTATGTGTTTCCCTCTTCCTCGGTTCAAAGGTCACAGGTTTCGTGAAAATACTCAAACGCACCAAGGAGACAAAAAGGAAACAATAGTACATCGCATAAAGAGAACTTTATTTATGAAAGGTATTGTGGGCTCCTTAGCCTTACATGAAAATTGAAATTACAATAGAGGGGGTACGGGGTCGAGAAAGCACTGCTGGTGGTACTCCGTGGAGATCCCTGCCAGCCGAGCCCTGGGCTCTTCAGGCCGCTCCCGCCGATGCTGCCCACGTACCTGGGACACCACGGAAGCACCAGGCCCCCCCTCCGTCGGGCAGGGGCCCACAATCTGCCTCTTTGGGAAACACTCCAAAATAAGGGTCACTGAACGGTCGTGCCTGTTCTTCGAGATTGTTTCCCCCCAATAAGAGAGCAATGCTCTGTTCAAAATTTGAACTGAGGCAGTGCCTCACGTGCAAAGCACGAGAGCGCCAGCGCCCAGAGTTAAAAACTCTGAGGCAGCGCCAAGAGTTAAAAACTCTGAGGCAACGCCTCACGTGCAAAGTACGAGAGCGCCAGCGCCAGAACTAAAAGTTCTCCACCCTTGGATCGAAGATCCAACGAAGATGATAAATCATCAAATTACAGAATTAAATTCTGATTGAGGAAATACTCCTCAAATCTTTCTAAACAGGAAAGATTGTGCTCTGTAAATCGGCGTACCGTTGGATCAAAGATCCAACGGTGATTAAAAATCACCAAGCTACAGAATAAGCTATGTAGGGGAGAATATCTTCCCAATCTTTCTAAATAAGAAAGATTGTGCTTTGTAAATCAGAGCACCGTTGGATCAAAAGATCCAATGGTGATTAAAAATCACCAAGATACAGAATAAGCTCTGCATGGGAAAATATTTTCCCAATCTTTTTAAAAACAAGAAAAATGTCTTCTGTAAAACAGAAGTCCTTAGATCAAAGATCCAACGGTGGATAAATTCCCCAAATCAATTAAGAAATCTCTCAATGAGAGATTTTCTTAACTGAATCAATAAACGTGCCTCCACTATATAAAGACCCCAAGACTCCAAGTCTTGTAGAGAGGAACCCCCCATAAACTTTAAGTTCAAAAAGAAGAGCAAGCAAAAGAGCTTGAAGAGAGAAGAAAGAAGAAGAACTTTCTTCAAGGTAAATAGAGATCATAGTATCTCATTGGCATACCTGAGGGTTTAACCCTTATAAAAGAATATAGTTCTTTCCCTTGATCTGAGATCCATGAGATAAGTCTCCCACAAATGAGAATTTAATTCTCGTAAAGATGAATTTGTTCTCGGGAATTGAAGATCTAGGAAAGAACAAAGAATTGAACTCTTCAGAAAAATGTATAAAGAAGGAAATAGCGTCAAGCGCTCCATGTGCCCCTCACATGGGCGCTGCTGAAATAAAGAGTGCTCTGCACTCATTGGTAGGCACCCAGTGCCAAGCGCCCCACGTGCCCCTCACGTGGGCGTTGCTGAAATAAAGAGTGCTCTACACTCATTGTTTGGTGTCCAGCGCCAAGCGCCCCACGTACACCCCAAGTGGGCGCTGTCTAATATGAAAGCGCTCTGCCCATAGAGCCCAAACCCACAAAGAGTGTTTAACACTCTATAAAAAAACACACACAAAGAAATAGGGTAAGAGTCAGAGCCCATATCAATGCTTAGCATTGTTGCACATAAAAGGGACCGAGCCCAAACACGTGTTCAACACTTCACTCAAAACTGAGTGGACTGAGCCCAAGTTCACTACAAGTCCCTAATTCAGATCAACCAAACCCATGTGCTCATAATTTCTCTAATTGGTCTTCGTCCTAAACCCAACTACAGATCTCCCAACTGACATTGGTTCAAGGGTACATCTCCCCACACCTCTGATATATATCGTCGTAATTCTTCAACGTCTTCAGAAAGGTGGCGGGTCCCGAAAACCAATAATTCAAGGGACCGTAATGTCCTTAAACTAACTATGGACCGTAATATCCTTAAACTAGCCCATGGACCGTAATGTCCTTACACTAGCTATAGACCGTGGCGTCCTTAAACTAAAACAATAGAGCCCAAATGCTCTTTTTCTGGATCTAAATGATCCTAAAACCTTGTTAAGTAGATCTTAGTCTAAGAATTAGACTAACGTATCCTTAACAAACATTTAAATTGATCTTAATCCCAAACAAGGTTAACGATCCTTAAATCAAACCAAACCCAAATCTAAGAAAATACGGATTTGGACTAATCTCCGCCTTACGGGCGACAACACAAATTAGTCTCCGTATACAATCCACGGGCAACCAAAAATAAAACAAACACATACGACACGAAGTGAACATCTGGAGCAGGAGAAAGTGGTTATCGCTACGCGGTAACGTAATTAACTGCAGGGGCTTGTGCCTGCAGAGAAGAGCGCCACCACAATAAAAAAAACCCTCGCCAACGAGGGGGAATCTGACGAAGTCTGCTATAACGGCCGCATCTGTTTGAAACTTCGATATATGGTGCCATAAATTAACTTGGTATCTTCGGAGAGGTAGACAGGTAAAACCAAATAGCATGTGCCCCCCAAAATTCAGGCCAGACGTCCAAACGTCCCGGTCGCGTCTTTCGGTTGCGAACAGATTCTGGCACGCCCGGTGGAACCTTTTCCTCTTTCCACTACATATTTCGTTTGTCGTGTTTCGCGAACAAATCGCGGTCTGCTATGGTTGCCTGTGGATTCGAGATACTAAGATTTGGTGTCTTGCTCCCGTGCAGAGAAAAGAAGATCAATGGCTTCCAGCTGCACCAACCGCAACAACAACTCCCGCTCCGTCCCGTCTGGAGGAGTAACTTACGGGACCCAAGCAGCCTCCATCTATGCAATACCGGTGGAACATGTGACACAGGACACCACTGGATTGTTCTTCGGGACCATGCTCCCGCCAATGAGCTTCAACGCTCCAGTGCCGTCACAGGAAGCTCCAAAGAAGTCAGTCTTCGATCGGCTTGCAACTACCGCGGCCCCTCTCAACGGATCGTCCAAGTCTACTGCTTCAGTTTTCGACAGGCTGAGCCTAAGCTCAAATGGTCCCACAAAGAGGCTCGCAATACCAGAGGAGGCTATCCTAACTCCTGCTGTAGGTGGGGTTGTCCAAACAACTTTCCCTACTCAAAAGTCGGCCTTCGACTGGTTGATCATTCCTTCCCAGCGGATGCCAGTCTTTGAAAGGCTGGCGCAAATTACAGCCTCTCCTCAAAGCAGGAGGCATGACGACGATAAAGGTGATCTCGACTACATGACATGATCGACATCGTCACGGCGCCGAGTGAGGAAAGCTGGGGGCAGTTCCCCTTCTGGAATTACCCCACCAGCTCCAATGGTGGAAGTTGATACTGCTGTTCCAACTGGGAACAACTTTGAGCCACTCAGGAGGGTGCGCAAGAACTCTCCAACTGCCGTGTTGAAAAAGTCTCCTCCACCTGTGGAGAACGTTACAAAGGCAAACCCGGAACAGCCCTCTCAGCGTCTGTCCTCCAAACTCCACAGGGTCTGGCAAAGAGTCCAAGACTCTGTAATCGACAAAGACTACTCCCGCAGATCGAAGAAAATGAAGGTCCGGCAAGAGGAGGGTCATCCTGCCATCGTACCGCGGAAAGTATCGTCTGCAGGGGCGCCTGTTGCAGCCCCCTCAACTTCGACCGCCCATAAAAGGAGAAGGCCGGAGAAGATCCCCGTTTCTATGACAAATCTCAAGGGCACTAAATCCTAATGCCCCAAGTCTGGGGGCATGGTAGTGCACACCGTCTACATGGCTTCCGGAAAAGAGAAAAGCCGTGCTTCCGGGGGTCATCGACCACTCACGCGGTCCGTAACAAAGGCTCAAGAGCAACAGCAGAAACTCCAGAGCAACAAAGATGGCCACACTTACTGGGCAGAAAGAAAGCCCAGAAGTATCGTCGGATCAACGCCAGGAGTAAGAAACCGACGCCGAGTTCCTACGAAGGATGCTCGAGAAAAAAGATAAATAGGCCGCGGAACAAGCGGCTAATATAAAACAAATGGCGCTCCTGTTCCAAGATATGGTAGGGATGATGATCCAGCCGGACTCTCCAGCTGAAGATCCCTCAATAATCATTGAAGACGACAGAGGGGAGACATCAAACCCTCTTCCGGCTTTATCAGCAGCCAGGGAGGAGACGATCTCGAAAGCTGCGCTTGATGACTACATAGCTTAACAAATACGAGCTCATCAGGCAAGTGAAGCTACTGGCCAAGTCGTCAGAACTGGACGACCCTATCCAAGCTGGTATGATCAAATTAAGTACCCGCCGGGATATACGATCCCTAAATTTCATGTGTATAAGGGGACAGGCAACCCCCATCAGCACGTCGCTCTGTTCAGGGCTCTATGCGGCAATACTGGAGGTGACGACAAATTGCTATTTCGCCAATTCGTCGGCAGCTTAGCGGAGACGGCATTTGAATGGTACTCAGAACTTCCGAATGACTCCATCAAAACATTCACAGAAATGGAGTTACTATTCACCCAGCGTTTCGCAAGCGCCAGCAAACGCACCCCGATCACGGCATTGATCAATGCCAGGGTGAAGCCAGGAAAGACTTGGGTTCAATATGCAATTCGGTGGCAGAACCTATGGCCGAGATGCGAACAACGCATAGAAGAAGCTCCTGCCATGGGCATGTTCATGGGACCCTGGATCCGCAGGCAACTATATCCCAATTTATGTTGTTCTTCAAGCTGACCACTTTCCAAGCCTTGATCGACAAGCTGGCCCAAATGGACCAGATGGGCCATAGACCGTCCTCCTAAAAAACGGAGCTTCGAAATGAAAAGGGTAAAGGGAAAGCTACCTTCGTCGCCAACGCTCAGCAACAGCTGAGTGATCCGAAACCAGCTGCTCGCCAAAACGATAAACCGCGATCGCTCGGAGAAAAGCTGAGACGTCCTTTCTCATTCCCTCAGGATAAAATGAGAAGACTGTTCGAACTGGCGGTACGCAATAGGATCATCACTCTACCAGATCCGAGACGCCCACTGCAACTGGGCGATGTCAACAATCCCAATTACTGCCCCTACCACCGAATAGTGGGCTACCCAATCGAAGATTGTTTCGTCTTCAAAAATTGGATTGAGGACCAGTACCAACAAGGCAAATTCGCACTGTCTGAAAACTGGAGGGTGAACCCACCACAACCGCACACTCCTAAAAAGGTGGACACGCTGGGGGCATTATGCTCATTTATAGAGGAAGCTCTATGGGAAGTTGTTCTTTCGGACAAGACTAAGAGAATGCTAAAGGATCTTCAAGCATGTCCGGTAATTAGATGGAAAAGCCCGCTGGAGGGAGAGATCATTGAGGGGATGCTGAAACCGCGCCCAATATCAGGGGTTGGTAGCGATGGACAAAACACCCAGGCCCAGCCGTCGAAGTCTTCGAAAAAGAAGAAGACCAAAAAGCCCGCGCAGTCAGACGACAAATGCACGGATTTGCAAAGGCATATTGACGTACTGGAGGAATATAACCAGAAGGCATGAACCCCGGTCACACTCTAAGAGTTTCTCATCCATATCCTTGAGGGCGGAGATAACGACAATGACGAGGGAAAAGACTCGTCATAAGAACCCGAGGATTATGTAGCAAGTTGTCACATGATCTTTCATTCACCAATAAATGACGAAGAAGCTTACTCGACATCAGAAGATAATATAGAGGAGCTGGGCGCAGGATCGGTGCCAAAATCCTTGGAACCGTCAGACGAGATGATTGACATGCTGCTGAACGAAGCCCGTCAGAAAGGCAAAGCTGATCAAGAGCGTGAAATGGCCATATTCGAAAGGGCTAGGCGTCGGCATCAAGTTGAAGAAGTCATGGTAGGGATGAGTTGCAAAGCACTCTAACCAGATCGAAGCATGTCTGCGGCAGAAAAAAAACAGGCTTAAGACAAGGAAACGGTTCGCTAAAGCCCTGTCAATGGGAATGAAGCTGCCATCTTTCAAAGGAAATACTCCTGGCGGTATACACCTTGACGAAGCGGATGTACATCCTAACTACTGGTTATACCATCAGAGAATTGCACACCCTACCGAAGAGTACATGTCCTTTAAAACGTGGTGGCAGGGATACGTTGCTCACCGACAACATTTCAAGCGGATGAAGCGCAAAACTCGTCGGGAGTAGAGAAGCACGACAGATGAGCACAAAAGAACTGCCGGCAACTGTCACATGGTTGATTCCGGAGGATCAGAAGTTCTCACCTTCGGAAGCGATTCTGATGAAAAAATAGCCCTCGGCCCTCTCTTCATGGAATCCACCTCAGGAAAAGAGGAAGAGATAAAGAACTGTGAAAACATTCATCTGCGTAGTCGTACGTTGCCCGAAAAGAATCTCGGACCTACAAACAAGGGATCGAACAAAAAAGATAATGGAAAGGAAAAAATCCCTGAGGATATCACCCTCGATGATCGAGTTGTCGAAGAGCTGGCAGCCAAGGACCCGCCCAAGAAAAAACAACGTCGATTACAATGTCCTGGCACACCTGAGAAAGATACCCTCACAGCTAAGCGTTTTGGATGCCCTTCTGTTGTTTAAAGAGGCACGAGGTTCTCTGATCAGGGCACTACAAGAGCCCGAGCAATTTCAAGTTTTCCTTGTCGAAGAAAAGATGAAGGATGAGTTGGAAGTGTTAGTTATATGTATGCCCTAGAGGCCATTACTATACATAGGATGTATATTGTAGTGGATGCCGGGACACATATAGGGAGGACTTTCTTGCTCGACATGATAGTATGCTATCTGGTTGCTCTTTACCTTAACGTGTATACTGATTGTCTCTCTGTTACATGTTGGTAAAGCCCTTAGGATCTGTACTTGACTACCTGGACTATGATGCGGATCATACTAGTGGGGACATGGTAGTCCATAAGTACATCCTTCAAAGTCCCTAGTCGTGGGTGTATCGAGACGGGGCATCGATATACCAGAGTAGACTAGCGTGTACCTTCTCGACCCATACTGATGGGCGATGGATGATCCCATATCCATCGGTGTTTGACATCAGAGATGATATACGGATGCTCAGTAGAGACTGGGTACACTGGACGGACTCGCCGAGAACTCCCAGATGGTATTATACCTCACGTCAGATGGCAGTTCTCTGGTGACACTGGTACAGAGTAGTCCGTTGACCCGAGATCGTCATAGAGTCTTGTGTGGTTCCCACTGTGCTTTGATTTCCATCTTACCACGTCCAAGAGGGCGTGCAAAACGGTGGTTTTTGGGTACAGTCCCGAGTCACATGGAGGCAATGAGCGATAGGAGGGGATTCGTCTCTCCCGGTATAGGGAGTTGATGTTGCGCTGTGTTCGATTGGCTATAACAGGAAATCCCTGGCCAGGGTTGCTGAGATTTACTGGTAAGTGTTACCAGTAGTTTCTCGAATTGTTATAGACCTCATATCGACACGACTTATCGAGCTATTGGGGTCTGACGTTTACCACCCCTAGGCGAGATATGCGACATATCAGACGATCAGACCGGACTGTACGGTAGTGTTACTGATTGGATTCACTGAAGTGTGAGCGGGCTTGCTCGTCGATCTTCAGATCGCTCAATACCCGGGTGGCCGTTACGTTTAGCAGACCGCTTGCGGCTTGTGGGTGTTTGATATGATCATCATCTGCTGCCGGCGTATTGACGAGTCTTGAGAGTCCTACACAGAGGTTTCCTGGCTCAAGCGAAACGAAATAGGAGCGCATATGAGATATGTGCGGGACCGAGAATAATGCGTGTATGTGATACCGTATTCTATTCTCGCGATGAATGTATCGAATGGTTATATGCGATATAACCTAGTTATCGAATCGAGAGTTGATTCGATAAACCGATACATAGGATACTAGTCGGTTATATGCGATATGACCGGATCGTTAAATCAAGTGTTGATTTAATGATTTAATGCATAATAATATATTTGATATATTACTTTGCATTAACTAGTATCGGTTCACTTTAAATGGATTTTCTCGCTCGGGTGTGCACATTGTATATTCGATATATTTTTGTGCACTTCATTGTATCATGTTTGATGATGCATGATTGCTAGGGTTTGTATAAAGAATTAAACCAAGGTTATTTAAATGGTTAGGGTTTTGATTTTCTTATTCATTTATTTATCTATTTATTTTTGATTAACAAAAAGAAAAGAAAACAAAGTGGTGGCTTTAAATCTTGAAGCTTGTTGAAGCTTCATGAAGATTTGACCAAAGTGACCACTTTGTCTTCATGCTTAACCCTAACCACTCATCTAACCTTGGTCAACTCTCTACAACAAACCATGGTTTGATTATGATAAGATTATTATTCTTTTCTATTTTTCTAATAACTTATCATAACTTTTTCTTCTTCTTCTTCTTCTTCTTCTTCCTCACAAGAAGAAAGCTCTCTTCATCAATGGTGATTGATGTATTTGAGTGAGAAATCCAATTCTAAAGTGAACCCAACTCCTATTTCTTCATCCTCTACCTCTTGCCAAGTAGTAGAGTGTGTTTTCTTCACAAGTTTCTTGACTTGGTGAATTCGGAGCTTGATTTAACGATGCCTCGACGTAGATCATCTTCGGCATGGACATCGATGACCTAGCCCGTCCATTCTCCGATGAAGCCGACGCTAGAGCCCGGGACTTGTTATGGACAGCGAGGAGACTTCATTACGGAGCTATGGAGGAGGAGAACCAGATCTACAAAGGTTGTATTTCCGTATCTCTTAGTTAAGTGTTAACTAGTTTACTTTTCGCCTAGATCTTTAGCCAACGATCCGTATTAGGGTTTCTCGGCACCTAGATTTTTTGAAATTGGCATGGTTGTTGCCTTATGAGACCTCTTGAGAGTGCCTAGGAACCCTACAGTGGTATCAGAGCCTAGCTAGAGCCTTAGGCGAAGTCTAGACGGAATTTGAAGTCCGAACGACCCGAAAACCCAAACCTTAACATGCTCTCTATACTTTTTCTAAAATCGTGGATTTTTCCAAATTAAAAATATGCAGAAAACTCAGCAGGGAAATCTAAGAATTACGGCGTAAAAAGTTTTGGATGAACAGTGTATATGGCGGCGGAACCGCGGCATAAGCCTAGCTTATGCGGCGGTTCCGCGGCATAATAGTGACGTAAGCCATAACTGTTTGCACAGTAATTCATTGTTTCAGGTGCTGAGTTCTCTGGGTATTTTTTAAAATTTATTCAAGAGTTGAATTTTTTGCAGTTGTTTTGGGGATTCGGTGTTTCGATCGGAGTATCAAATTTTGTCTATGTGGCTTTCCGGATAAATTTTAGAATATGTTAAAAAAGTTCGACCGGATATAAATACCCAATTTTTCCCCTGTTGGGAAATTTCCAAGTGTTGGATTTTCCCGTAGTTTAACGACGTTCTAAGTAGTGCAAGTAACTCGATGGACCCTCTAGAAGACAACAAACCTTAACTCGATTATGTGACCGTCTTGAACTGCCCTTTGAACCTTCGGGTTTGGGGCAGTACGGCGTGCCACATGTGAGGCGTTGGCTTGACCCTTCTACGGCTGGACCGTTGGTACTGAGGCACGAACGGAATGTTGTTAGACTTATTTCATGTGTTGAGCTGTATCGGGAAAACTTGGGTGTTTGACTGTTCGATCGAAAAGTTTAACATTTTCTGTTTATCTGGAATGGGATACAATAATTGGAATTCACAAGAAGTTATGAGATAACTGAATGAATGTTATAAACATAGCAGTTTAGTCTCGCTTGATCGGTTGCCACGGAATTTTGATGTGATCAAAAGTCCGTCGCAATCACGTAGCGTACGCGGATACTCGCCGGTAAACTTAATAGACAGCCTCACTCCATAGCCCCGACCAAGTGACTGTAGGAGAACCCCGTCGCCGAAAGCATCCGTTCGGGTGCTCGCGGCAGCGGTGTTCCGCCTTGGTGCACTTCGTCGACAGTATCAGGGGTGCGGCCGCCTACTAAAGTTTGCGACGAGTATTCGATCAGTTTTTCGGGAATCTTGTTGAATTGCCCGACTTGATATTGAAAAGTGTTTTCGATTTTGAGACTAAAATGCGGGGTTTATAATTGTTAGGAATGCGATGTCTAAGTAATTCATTTGGTCAGGCATGCGATGTCTGAGGTGGTTGCGGATTCCAACTATTGTAGTTTTACACTTTCTTTTCTGTGACCGTAAGCGTAATATGTGATATCGCCGGTTTCGTTGCTATATGTCAACGACAATTGGGATGGACATATTTACTTACGTTGATGACATGTGATGTTATGTGTTGCTGGATATGTTATATTGGATCGTCATGTTTGAATAGCCGGAGTTTTTTTATGTGAGATGAGTGTTTTTCATTTTCATTCATGTAAAAACTTGTATGTAATATTCTTTTATTGGGGCACTTCCAGGTTGCGGAAGATGTCACCGTTTGTATATTATTTACTTTTCCGCACTAGGATAGACCCAAGGAGGAGGGCACAAGTAACCGGGTTCTGGAGTCCAGTGGGAGACCAACTCGAGGAGTCGAGTCCGTGTCTCCTAACTCTAGAATTGGTAGGGTTGCTTGCCGCTCTCGTAGGGGTCTAGGGGTGTGGGTTTGGCTATTCATCGCGACCGTGGAATCCGTGTTTTATACTGGCTCGTATTGAAAACATGGACGTCCTAGTATATCCAATATTTCATATGTTTCTTCTGCTGCAATATCTGTGATGTGATCATGTGATGTTCTGTGATAGATACAGTATATAGTATATATGATATATTATATAGGCGTTACTTATGTTTTACACCCGCGCTAGCCCTGCCCCGCTCTGCCGTTAGTTACCTAACCTAACGGTGCATGAGGGGACATCGAGGCGAATGCGGATGGCATAAGTGTACGTCGTATTTATCTGTGATGTTTAGGTACTTAAATGATGGGACTTCATTAATGTGATTAATGAAATAAAAGAAACCTAAGATGTTGTAGAATCGAATTTCAAAATAAAACAGGTAGCTACAGTTCTTGCTTTGCAGGTATATGTGATATATCCTGCACCTTATTCGATGAGGAAAGGACCGAGATCCCTTCGCCGGGAGTGACTCCTTTAGCAATAACTGGCAGATGCTACACACTCGGTTTGTCTTTTGATTGCTTTTAAGAGTTTTTGCTTTGCACAGTGATATATATGATATATCCCGCACCTCATTCGACGAGAAAAGGACCGACGATCCCTTCACCGGGAATGACTCCTTTAGCAAAACTAGAAAAGCTTCAAAAACACTCCATTTTAAAATCATTTGATTCTACAACGATATCAAGTTCATTACGCAATAGGTTTTCAGAAAAACCTGTCGTAGCCCTCCGTCATTTCAGATAAGTACTGGTTAGTATTCGTGCTACGTTTGTTGACTATGTTAAGGCGTAGTGTGCGGTAGCTAATTAGTGCTTATCTGGTTAAGCATATGATGCGATTGGATTAGGGTAGTCGTGCGACTTTGTTGACTATGTTAAGGGTCGTGCGGGTGGGTTTAATTCAATCGGGAAATGACGGGTTGAACTTGACAAGCACTTATGATTTGTTGACTATGTTAAGGTCATATAGCTGCTAGGGGCAAAATATTATCGGGAATTTCAAGTGTTGAAATTTGCAATGAGATTGCATACCTTCTATGAGATAGTTGGATCCCGATACCCGCTGCGAGTAAGAGTTACTCCTGGGAGAGTTTTACATATTACAATTAGCCGATCAAGTAGGTGTCTAGAAAGGTGTTAACGAGGTTACGCCTCTGGGAAAACGAGGTTTACATTAATTAGGTTCGTGCGAAAGCACGGGGGACCTCCCTCAAAGTACCGACACTGGCCTGGCTGAAAGATTGGCGAACTTGTAGTGTGTAATTAATCCCGGCTAGTCTTTCCTTTTAGGGTTTGAAGGAAGATTTGATAAAAAGCAGTGGGAGCCATCCTGATTAAATAAAATAATAACCAATCTATTCTTGACAGAGCGCACGCTGAGTGTTTTCTTCTCTCTCTCTCCAGGTAGCGACCATATCACGCCTTAATCAAGATAATAATACGGATAATTGACCGAACCCGCTTGTTATACTGAGCTGGGGAACGTTGGTCCCGCTCCAACTTATAATTGTTATAAGACAGAGCAGGAAATTGGGGATTACCAGAATTCCCGTGCCGCCCAAACGAAGAGAGTGCATGCTGATGCATCATCTTCGGGTGTGTTCATTATACAGAACTGTTTCTCAGTATTCTTTACGTCCTGGGTATGTGATACCAGATCAGGATCCCAGATATGTAATATGTTACATAGGGCTACAGTTAGGTAGAGAACTGAGAACGGGTGATAAGTTTCATGAGGCAGAAAACGGGGCAAGTGTTGCAGCCAAGTCTGTTGGTCACTGTCACCCTGTATTACAAATACATTGATTCTGAACGAATGTTATTAGATACCGAACCTGATATACAAAATCATATCAGTCTCTTTATTAGTAAAGAAAGGATATAATTTTGTATAGTTGGATAATGTTTTGAACATTTCCTATATCAAAAGTTGATCGGTTCAGGCACGTTATCTAAAAGCATTAATGTTCTAAATCAAACTACAGTTCTTAGTATACAGAACACACACAAGAGGAAGAGTTCAGAACTGAACGAATTCTTCTTGAGGTATTGTAGACTAGGTCATATCTATGCGACCCGACTAGCTAAGTTCCACATAGATGCATATTTAAAACAGTTTGAATTTACATCTTATGAAACTTGCCAGTCATGTCACAAAGATAAGATGACCACAGCTCTGTTTATTGGAAACAGAGAAAGAGTTAGTAAACTCTTGGGATGATACATGTTGATGTATGTAAGGTCCCCTGTCTACACATGCCAAGACCGGTTCTTCATACTTCATTACATTCTCTGATAATCTCTCAAGATTCAGACATATGTTCCTGTTGAAACATGAGTCCGAACTTTTTGAGATATTCACAGAATATAAGCGAGAAGTAGAGAACCAAAATATGGGTATAAGTATTATGTCCTATGATGAGATCAGGGAGGAGAATACTTGTGCATGGAATTCCTGGGCTATTCTAAAGGAGAATGAGATTCTCTCTCAGCATTACTCCCCTGTATACACCATTGCACGATGGTATATCGGGGCGGAGCAGATACACACTATTTGATATGGTGTGCTCTATGATGAGTACTACTGAGTTACCTTTTTCCTTTTGGGTGTTATGCACTTGAGAAGCTGCATACCTATTGAATAGGGTTTCAGTCAAATCAGTTGCCTACCATTTCATATGTGATATGGAAAGGGAAGAGCCCATGTCTTAAGCTAGTTAAGATTTGGGGTTGTCCGGCCTATGTCTAAAAGCAAAATCCGGACAAGCTCGAGGCAAAGTCTGTAATGTACAACTGGAAAAGTTCCAGCTATACAAACTACATCAGATGATTTGGTAGAACCAGAGGATTCAGTAGATACCAACGAACCTCAGCCTCTCCGCCGATCTAGTAGGGTTCCTCACCCACCTGAGAGATACTTCTGTTTCTCTATGACAGTGGGAGCGAGGATTGCATCATGAGATGATGACCCAACTAGTTTCGAGCTGGCCATCAGGAGTAAGACTCTATAAGAATGGCTGGATGCTTAGTGATCTGAGATGGAATCCTTATACACCAACAAAGTATGGACTTTGGTTGCTATATCTGAAGGTTTAAATCCCCATCAGGAGCAAGTATATCTTGAGAAGATTACTTGGTGTACATGGAAAAGTTGAGACTCTCAAAGCTAGACTTATTAAAGGTTTGCATCATTAACCAGGTGTGGATCATGATGAAACTTTTTCTAAGGAGCTATGCTTAAGTCCATCCAGATCCTACTTGCCACGGCTACATACCAGGACTACGATATCTGGCGGTTGGGTGGCATGACTGCTTTTCTAAAATGATATTTTAGAAGAGAACGTCTATAAGTACACAGCCAGAGTGTCTTGTAGACAGTGGGAGCAGCGGAAACGTGTGCAAGATGTTTTATGTGATAAAGCAGGCATCGCGGAGTTGGAACATCTGTTTTGATGGATAAGTCAAACAGTTTGACATCATCAAAATGGTAGATGAACCTTGTATATACAAAAAGGTAGTAGGGAGTATGGTGATGATCCTCGTAGAGTACGTGGATGACATACTCTTGATAGGGAAGGAGTTTCCTATGCTACGCTCGATCAATCTCCGCCTATCACAATGATTCTCCACATAGGATCAAAATGATACCTACTAAATCCTGGGTTTTGGACCTATGAGATAGATCCAAATGGATGTTAGGACACTCACTAGTTGTAGTGAGATGGTATCAACCGATCCTGGGGAGAATCACTGAAAGGGTTCCAGGGTGATAAAGACGACTGAAAGTCAGTCACAGGCATTGTCTTTACCCTCAGTAAAGGGACGGTATGTTGGAAGAGTTCCAAGCTAGATACCGTGACATACTAGACGATAAAGGCTGAATACATCGCTACTTAAAATGCTACCAAAGAGGCTGTCTGGGTGTATATTTGTTCATGAGATGAACTTAGTTCCTCCCATTGTGTGACAATGGAGTTGTGGCTTTTGCCAAGGAACGCCCGTCCCATCAGTGATCCAGACATATTCTAAGGCAGTATTACCTGATCATGGAGATGCTTGATCTCCAAAGAGATCGAGGTTAGGAGAGTAGACTTAGAGGACAACACAGCGGATCCACTCACAAAGGCCTGTTCCCAGAGAGAGACTTTTATGGGATGGTTGAGTATGAGATACTACAACTACTGCTACAGATGGCCCTAGTGCAAGTGGGAGATTGTTAGTTATATGTATGCCCTAGAGGCCATTACTATACATAGGATGTATATTGTAGTGGATGCCGGGACATATATAGGGAGGACTTTCTTGCTCGACATGATAGTATGCTATCTGGTTGCTCTTTACCTTATCGTGTATACTGATTGTCTCTCTGTTACATGTTGGTAAAGCCCTTAGGATCTGTACTTGACTACCTGGACTATGATGTGGATCATACTAGTGGGGACATGGTAGTCCATAAGTACATCCTTCAAAGTCCCTAGTCGTGGGTGTATCGAGACGGGGCATCAATATACCAGAGTAGACTAGCGTGTACCTTCTCGACCTATACTGATGGGCGTTGGATGATCCCATATCCATCGGTGTTTGACATCAGAGATGATATACGGGTGCTCAGTAGAGACTGGGTACACTGGACGGACTCGCCGAGAACTCCCAGATGGTATTATACCTCATGTCAGATGGCAGTTATCTGGTGACACTGGTACAGAGTAGTCCGTTGACCCGAGATCGTCATAGAGTCTTGTGTGGTTCCCACTGTGCTTTGATTTCCATCTTACCACGTCCAAGAGGGCGTGCAAAACGGTGGTTTTTGGGTACAGTCCCGAGTCACATGGAGGCAATGAGCGATAGGAGGGGATTCGTCTCTCCCGGTATAGGGAGTTGATGTTGCGCTGTGTTCGATTGGCTATAACAGGAAATCCCTGGCCAGGGTTGCTGAGATTTACTGGTAAGTGTTACCAGTAGTTTCTCGAATTGTTATAGACCTCATATCGACACGACTTATCGAGCTATTGGGGTCTGACGTTTACCACCCCTAGGCGAGATATGCGACATATCAGACGATCAGACCGGACTGTACGGTAGTGTTACTGGTTGGATTCACTGGAGTGTGAGCGGGCTTGCTCGTCGATCTTCAGATCGCTCAATACCCGGGTGGCCGTTACGTTTAGCAGACCGCTTGCGGCTTGTGGGTGTTTGATATGATCATCATCTGCTGCCGGCGTATTGACGAGTCTTTAGAGTCCTACACAGAGGTTTCCTGGCTCAAGCGAAACGAAATAGGAGCGCATATGAGATATGTGCGGGACCGAGAATAATGCGTGTATGTGATACCGTATTCTATTCTCACGATGAATGTATCGAATGGTTATATGTGATATAACCTAGTTATCAAATCGAGAGTTGATTCGATAAACCGATACATAGGATACTAGTCGGTTATATGCGATATGACCGGATCGTTAAATCAAGTGTTGATTTAATGATTTAATGCATAATAATATATTTGATATATTACTTTGCATTAACTAGTATCGGTTCACTTTAAATGGATTTTCTCGCTCGGGTGTGCACATTGTATATTCGATATATTTTTGTGCACTTCATTGTATCATGTTTGATGATGCATGATTGCTAGGGTTTGTGTAAAGAATTAAACCAAGGTTATTTAAATGGTTAGGGTTTTGATTTTCTTATTCATTTATTTATCTATTTATTTTGGATTAACAAAAAGAAAAGAAAACAAAGTGGTGGCTTTAAATCTTGAAGCTTGTTGAAGCTTCATGAAGACTTGACCAAAGTGACCACTTTGTCTTCATGCTTAACCCTAACCACTCATCTAACCTTGTTCAACTCTCTACAACAAACCATGGTTTGATTATGATAAGATTATTATTCTTTTCTATTTTTCTAATAACTTATCATAACTTTTTCTTCTTCTTCTTCTTCTTCCTCACAAGAAGAAAGCTCTCTTCATCAATGGTGATTGATGTATTTGAGTGAGAAATCCAATTCTAAAGTGAACCCAACTCCTATTTCTTCATCCTCTACCTCTTGCCAAGTAGTAGAGTGTGTTTTCTTCACAAGTTTCTTGACTTGGTGAAGTCGGAGCTTGATTTAGCGATGCCTCGACGTAGATCATCTTCGGCATGGACATCGATGACCTAGCCCGTCCATTCTCCGATGAAGCCGACGCTAGAGCCCGGGACTTGTTATGGACAGCGAGGAGACTTCATTGCGGAGCTATGGAGGAGGAGAACCGGATCTACAAATGTTGTATTTCCGTATCTCTTAGTTAAGTGTTAACTAGTTTACTTTTCGCCTAGATCTTTAGCCAACGATCCGTATTAGGGTTTCTCGGCACCTAGATTTTTTGAAATTGGCATGGTTGATGCCTTGTGAGACCTCTTGAGAGTGCCTAGGAACCCTACAGGAAGAAGTGCACACAGCTGACATCACTTTTGGCGATGAAGATCTCCTCCTCAAATCGTGCGAGCACAACCGTCCCCTGTATGTCACCGGGTACTGCCATAACATCAAGATAGGGAAGATCTTAGTTGACAATGGGTCCTCTGTCAACCTCCTAAATGTGAGGGTGCTAAAAGAAATCTGCATGAGCGTTCAGCACCTCGCTCGGGATAAAATCACCATCTCCGGGTTTGACTCCCAGTCATCACGGATGCTTGGGTCTGTAATAATGACGTTATGCTTTGGACTGCTCATCACTGACATCAAATTTCATGTCATTGCCTCGAAGACCTGCTACAACGCTTTGCTCGGAAGGCTTTGGTTACACGAGTACAACATCATCCTTTCTACACAGCATCAGTGTATGAAGTATTTCAAAGATGGTCCTGAGTATACCGTGACGGGGGAACTGAACCCATTCTCCGTAAATGAAGTCCGAAAGTATGAAGATGCAAAGTATTTCATACCAGACTTTGAAGACATGGAAAGATGTCATAAACCGGAGGATAAGCAAAAAAATATCACCACTATTCCGGTTTTCGGGAGCGATACCAAGGAGGAAGAAGAGATAGTCTATTCGGGGCCGCCCCAATGCAACAGGCCATGACCATCTACCCCTATTCTGTTCTTTGGCAGTGACTCTGAAGACGAAGTCAACGCAGTGTTCTCGGTCCGTCCATCAATGCAGGCCCTCACTGGAGATGATCAGAGTTTGCAGATTGCCATGGTTCCACCACAGCACTACAGAGAGCTTGATGTGCTTGAGACATATAGCGTGCAGAAGCTGCAGACATTTTACGTCCCTCTCAGACGAAGGGGTGAAAAGGCGATCCTATTCTACCGATCCACAGAGACTAAAGTCGAAAGAGAAGTCTGGCATGGTGCCGATTTTGTGCTCGACAGGCTCCAACCATCCTTCTGCCCAGATATTATACGGAGGGATTGAGAAGGTTATTAAGATGCCAAGGTGTACCTTTCAAACAGACTCCCCGACAAGCTCAGTTCTACAACAAGATTTGGAACGTCCCCGGAACTCAGCGAAAATTGCCCAATGGAAAAATAGAAACGATTGGGCTTGGATATCTCCATTCCAAGAAACGAGAGCAATTCCATGGCTGCCATGTCATAAATGACCTCGATGAAGAAGGGGTGCTCTTTTAAAAGACGCTGACGCTGAACCAGAATGAGGTCCTGTCATAAAAATGCCGAGTCCGTCGTTTGAAGAACAGATGGACAAGCTAGTGAGGGAAGCGAGTCAAAAGGTTCGGAATGACCACAACCGCGAAATGACCATTTACGAGAAAACCAAGACGCAACACCTCCTTAAGCAGGCTACGGAGGATGACAATGCCCTCCACCGTCAGCCCGCCATGCATTCCCAAGACAAGAAAAAGGCCCGATGCGGAGGCAAAAACAAGTTAAAGAACGGAAAAACGTTCGACAGCGGCAAAACGGATCCAAAAGGCCACGCGATCGAGAAAAGGTTATATGGTGTTTTTCGTTACCTCATTGAGATGGGAATACGCATCGTTTATCAGGCGTACTATAGATTCCCCCTGCCTAGGGTAGGCCGAGGTTTAATGATTGTGGGGATCAGAATCTCTGGCAGCCACGGACTAAGCTGCCGTTAATTACCCCTCACCTTTGGAGCGAGAGAACCTTCGATTGACGGGTTAAAATGGTCATGCAAACTCAATGTGCAATGTACGTGTGTTTTGTTTTGGATGGGGCTCGGATATATCGGGGGCCCCGTAGAGTTTTTCCGGGGGTCCCGCTATCTGGATAGCGGGCTAGGGGACAAGAGGGCTAGCAGCCCCCTTGCGAGGTGCGGGGCAGCGCCCCGTTAGAAATTTTTTCTAACAGGGACAGTGTTGTGGAGTATGTGTGTGTACACACACACACAGACATATATATATATATATATATATATGTATATCAGAAAAGGCATCCAAAGGATGCGTGGGAGAAGGCGCCAGCGCCTCACGTGCGCGGCATGCGGGCACTGGGTGCATGGCGCCAGCGCCTTACGTGCGCGGCACGCGGGCATTGGGCGCCAGCGCCTCACGTGCGCGGCACGCGGGCATTGGGCGCATGCGCCTCACGTGCGCGGCACGCGGACGCTAGGCGCAAGTCACCAGCGGAATGTAAAGGGGGGGCTCAGCCTCCCGTACTGGGAGTTGTACTCCAATTGACTTTTGGGAGTTAAACTCCATAAAAAAGATGTATTATTATTGTCAATTTATTCTTATGGAGTTAAACTCCCAGAAACTTTGATTTGTGGTGTTAAACTCCAAGAAATCTTTGTAAATGCTCAAGGGGACCCTTTTCTTCTCTCCTGGGCCTTGGATCTTTCCCAAAATGGGATCTCTAGAGATGGGTCTCCTTCCTCCTCTTCTGTCGGCCGGATCTTGGAGAACAAGAGGGGTGGGATTTAAAAATCTCCCCCTTTTGAGATCCAACGGAAGATCTGAGCTCCCCTTTGTGGGTTTTGTGGTGAAAAACTATTTATTTTTTGAAAAAGAAGAGTAAAACTCTTGATATAATTCAAAAGGGGAAGAAGGTTTTAGAACCTTGAGGAAGGAGAAGGAGACACAAAAACCCTAGAGTTTTTAGAGAAATGAAATGTTGTTATAGATATTTTCATCATGTTTGCCTTTATAGGCTACAAACTTTACATATAGCCCCTTAGGCTTTACAAAATGGCATTTTGCCCATCCCATGCCTCATGTGCTCATTTCTTTTGCACATGAGCCATGGGCTTTAAAAAAATTTGGTTTTATGCCCATTCATGCATAAAAAAATTACATCAAAATTATTTATTACATGTTTTTTTATTTCGGCATTGGAGAGGCCGGCCGCGGGGCTCGACTTGGGCATGAGCCCACTTGATCTGGGCTTGGGCCCGCTTACTTGGGGTTGACTTTGACTTTGACTTGGTCAATCGGGGTGCAATTTTCGACCCCAACCAAGTGTCCCCCATCAATAAATGCACACCGCATATGTGGGTCATGTGCATGAAATTGATAGATCTTTTTTCATGTGGAGGCGACTTGATTTGGTTCCCGCTTTTTGGGAAGCCGGCACTGCCCTTTTTACGACATGGACGGTCGATGCTGCCCTTTTAGTGACGTGGACGGTCGATGCTGCCCTTTTAGCGACGGTCGGCGCTGTCCTTTTAGCGACTTGGACGGTCGGTGTTGCCCTTTTTACGACTTGGACGGTCGGTGCTGCCCTTTTAGCGATGTGGACGGTCGATGCTGCCCTTTTAGCGACGTGGATGGTCGATGCTGCCCTTTTAGCGACGTGGACGGTCGGTGCTGCCCTTTTTACGAATTGGACGGTCGGTGCCGCCCTTTTAGCGACGTGGACGGTCGGTGCTACCCTTTTTACGACTTGGACGGTCGGTGCTGCCTTTTTAGCAACGTGGACGGTCGATATTGCCCTTTTAGCGACGTGGACTGTCGGTGCTGCCCTTTTAGTGATGTGGACGGTCAATGTTTGATTTGACTTGCTCTGTTTTCTGCGGTGTCAGGATTTGACTTGTTTCTGAGGTGGAGCATGATTTCGCCAGTTGTCTTGCTGACTTGATATGATTTGGGTTGACATCAGCACCGCTACACTGGAATATGGTACCAGGAGCGAATCATCATTTGCCATGAGAGGATTTGGGGATTTTGGTTTTGGTTTGGCATCAACACCGCTACACTGGAAGATGGTACCAGGAGCGAATCATCATTTGCCGTGAGGGAATTTCCCTCGTTCCCAGTTTAACGACTTAGGGGTCATCTGTTCCCAGTTGACTTAGAGGTCATCTGTTTCCAGTTTAACAACTTATAGGTCATCTATTCCCAGTTTAAAGACTTAGGGGTCTATTGGATTGGAGTTTAGAATTTTGGGGTTAGGGTAGACATCGGCGTTGCTAACACTGAAGCACATGTGCCAGGAGCAATTCATCATTTGCCTTTTCCTGTTGGGGAGCGATGGATTAGGAGACAGGTTTAGGTCCCTATCATCTAAGGCTTTTCAATTTTATGAGCTGTAAGGGTCCCATAAAAGTATTCTCCCTACGAGTCGAAAGGATCTCATAGGTGTATTTTCTCCTTAGGAGTCGCGAGGACTCCTAAGCGTGTTTTCCCTTCGTGAGTCATAAGGATCCCACGACAGTGTTTTCTTACGAGTCGAGAGGATCTCGTAAGTTTGTTCTCCTCATGTATCGTGAGGACACATGAGTGGGTCTTCCCAAATGGAGCATAATTCCAACGGCAGAGACCGGCCGCTGGACTAGTGGTTGCGGTAGGGCATGAGTGTGATGAGAATTATTTAAGCCCGTGGATTGTATACGGTAGTCAACTTGGGGATCAGCTGTAGGGCTGGGAGAATTTTAGGAAATTGGATTTTGGTTGGCGTCTGCATCGCTGCACTGGAATATGGTACCAGCAGCGACTCATCATTCGCCGTTTTGGGATTTGGAATTTGGTTGGCGTCTGCATCGCTACACTGGAATATGGTACCAGGAGCGACTCATCATTCTCCATTGGGAATTTAGGGATTTGGGATTTGGTTGGCGTCTGCATCGCTGCACTGGAATATGGTACCAGGAGTGACTCATCATTTGCCATTGGGAATTTGAGTTTTGGACGGCGTCTGCATCGCTGCACTGGAATATGGTACCAGGAGCGACTCATCATTCACCGTTTTTTTTATACCGCGACTGTTCTATCATTTTAGCTTTTCTTATCGCGAAGGTCGCGATTGCCCTATCATTTCGTCTATTCATTCGCGGTTGTCCCATCATTTCGGCTGTTTATTTTCATCTTTATTTTTACTCGCTGATTTTTACTGCGAGTTGCCCCATCATTTCGGCTTTTTATTTATTTTTATTTATTTATTTATGTTTTATTTACACATTTTTACATCCCCAGTTTAACGACTTAGAGGTCGATTATTCCCAGTTTAATGACATGGTGGTCAGCTGTTTCCAGTTTAACGACTTAGAGGTCATCTGTTTCCAGTTTAACGACTTAAAGGTCATATGTTTCCAGTTTAACGACTTAGAGGTCATTTGACAGGGAGCTTAGAGAAGATACCCGATCGAGCAGTTGTCAAGGGCATCGCTGGAGCTTGCCCAAGATGCCTTATTACTTTGTCGGTGTTGATAAATTCATTCGGCTTGCCCCCAGCTGGGGCCAAGGAAAGTCGTTCAAATACCGACTTGCATTCGAAGATGGCAATTGAAAATTGTTAACCAGCAAATAGAAACATGATTTTAATACAGGCAATCGATATGTATATTGATTGAGTTCGCATGAACGTTTAACCCGGAATATGGGAGGAGAGATTGGTCCCACCGGGCGTGCCAGAATCTATAGGGTGTTTTTCGTCACCCCATTGAGATGGTAATACGCGTCGCTTGTTAGGCGTACTACAGATTCCCCCTGCCTACGGTAGGCCGGGGTTTAATGATTTTGGGGATCCGAATCTCCGGCAGCCGCGGACTAAGCTGCCGTTAATTACCCCTCACCTTTGGAGTGAGGGAACCTCCGATTGACGGGTTAAAATGGTCATGCGAACTCAATATGCAGTGTACGTGTGTTTTGTTTTGGAGGGGGCTTCAATATATCGAGAGCCCCACAGAGTTTTTACGGGGGTCCCGCTACTCGGATAGCGGTCTGGGGCTCAAGGGGGCTAGCAGCCCCCTTGCTGGGTGCGGAGCAGCGCCCCGTTAGAAATTTTTTCTAACGGGGACAGTGTTGTCGAGTATGTGTGTGTATGTATACACACACACACACACATATATATAAAGGAAAGGCATCCAAAGGATGCGTGGGAGAAGGCGCCATCGCCTCACGTGCGTGGCACGCGGGCACTGGGCGTAAGGCGCCAGCGCCTCACGTGCGCGGCACGCGGGCGCTGAGTGCATGGCGCCAGCGCCGCACGTACGTGGCACGCGGGCGCTGGGTGCAAGACACCAGCGGAAAGTAAAGAGGGGGGCGCAAGACACCAGCACTAACCCCCCGTACTGGGAGTTGTACTCCAATTGACTTTTGGGTGTTAAACTCCTTAAAAAAAGATGTATTATTATTGTCAATTTATTCTTATGGAGTTAAACTCCCAGAAACTTTGATTTGTGGAGTTAAACTCCAAAAAATCTTTGTAAATGCTCAATGGGACCCCTTTCTTCTCTCCCGAGCCTTGGATCTTTCCCAAAATGGGATCTCTGGAGATTGGTCTCCTTCCTCCTCTTCTGTCGGCCGGATCTTGGAGAACAAGAGGGGGTGAGATTTAGAAATCTCCCCCTTTTGAGATCTAATGGAATATATGATCTCCCCTTTGTGGGTTTTGTGGTGAAAAACTATTTATTTTTGGAAAAAGAAGAGTAAAGCTCTTGATTTAATTTAAAATGGGAAGAAGGTTTTAGAACATTGAGGAAGGAGAAGGAGACACAAAAACCCTAGAGTTTTTAGAGAAATGAAAAGTTGTTATAGATATTTTCATCATGTTTTCCTTTATAGTCTAGAAACTTTACATATAGCCCCTTGGGCTTTACAAAATGGCATTTTGTCCATCCCATACCTCATGTGCTCATTTTATTTGCACATGAGCCATGGGCTTTACAAAAATTTGTCTTTATGCCTATTCATGCATAAAAAAATTACATCAAAATTATTTATTACATGATTTTTTATTTCGACATGGGGGAGACCGGCCTCGACTTGGGCATGGGCCCACTTGATCTGGGCTTGGGCTCGCTTATTTGGGGTTGACTTTGACTTGGTCAACCGGAGTGCAATTTTCGACCCCAACAAAGGTCAGCCGGAATCCGTCTCTTATGAAAAAAATGAATCGAGCATATTCTTTCTCTCAAGACAAGACAAGGAGAATCTTTGACCTTGTCATGAAATATCAGATGATGACACTCCCGGAGTCTCGGCACTCCGATCAAGCAAACGAGGTTCATCACCCGGATTATTGCTCCTATCACCAAGCGATAGGACATCCTCTTGAAGACTGCTTCACCTTCAAAAACTGGGTTGAGGATCAATATCAACTCGGCAGATTCGCTCTATCCAACAGTTGGAGGGTAGCCCTACCACAAAAGCATGTGCCAAAAGCAACGTATATAGCAAGAGTAGAACCAGATCAACATCGGTCTTGGAAACGATCTTGTACCTGTCACGTGATAACGCTGTCGGAAGAAGGAGAGCGCGAGAATATGGATGACCTCTCCTGGTGCTTCGAAAATGAGGATGAAGACAAGGTGATCTCAGAATTTTCACCGGCGCCAAAAGAGTTGGAAGATGGAATACACACTACTGCGGATAACCTAAGAAAAATCGACTTGGGGACGGCAAACGACCCGTAACCTGCGTTCATCGGTGAGCTGCTGTCTAAAGAACATGTGGCTATGCTAAAAGACGTGCTCATGCAGTATAAAGACTACTTCGCATGGAACTATTCCGAGATGCCGGGGCTAGATCCAGAAATAGCTGTGCATAAATTGGCGATATCTCCGGATGTCAAGCCAGTCAAACAAGCACCAAGAAGAATGCGGCTCGAACTTGAAATGAGTATCAACACCGAAATCAAGAAGCTAATCGACTCCGTCTTCTTCCGAGAAGTTCAATACCCCGACTGGAACGCCAACATTGTCCCAGTGATGAAGAAAAATGGGACGGTGCACATCTGCGTGGATTTCCGAGACCTCAACAAAGCTTGCCCGAAGGATGATTTTCCCGTACGGGTTACCGAGTTGATGATAGATAACACGTCCACTCACGAAGTCTTCTCCTTCATGGACGGATCATCGGGGCACAATCAAATAAAGATGCATCCTGAAGACCAGAATCATACCTCTTTCCGGACTCCTTTGGGTATATTCTGCTACAGAGTGATGCCTTTCGGTCTGAAGAACGCTGGCGCTACCTATCAGAGGGCCATGACGAAGATTTTCGATGACCTCATACATGAAATAGTCAAATGCTATATCGATGACCTCGTAGTGAAAAGCAAATCGTACGAGGAACACTCGGAGCATTTGAAAACAGTGTTCCAACATCTTCGTAAGTATAACCTGAAGATGAACCCTCTGAAATGCGCATTTGGAGTCTCCTCAGGCAAATTTCTAGGGTTCATCATACGACATCGGGGCATCGAAATAGATCCATCGAAGATCAAGGCGATTATGGAAATGCCCACTCCAAGAACTTTAAAATAATTGCGGTCTCTACAGAGGAAGCTCGCATATATCCGACGATTCGTAGCCAACCTCTCCAGAAAATGCCGTCCCTACACTCACCTGATGAAGAAGGGAACCCCGTTCGTTTGGGATCGTAAATGCCAAAGCGCACTGGACGAAATCAAGCAATATCTGCAGAAACCCATCGGTACTGACCGCTCCAGTCAAAGGAAAGCCCCTCATCCTGTATACAACAGCCCTTGAAGGTTCTTTAGGCGCGCTAAGGGCACAGGAGAACGACCAAGGGAAGGAGAGAGCCATCTACTATTTGAGTCGAGTTCTCCTGGGGGCAGAAAACAACTACTCTCCTATCGAAAAACACTGCCTGGCGTTAATCTTCGCGATAACGAAGCTTCGGCATTATACTTTGGCGCATGAGGTCCATCTCATATCAAAAGTGGATCCTCTCAAATATTTGATGTCAAGAGCCATACTAACGGGACGACTCGCTAAATGGGCCCTACTCTTAATGGAATTCTCGATAACATACCGACCTCTCAAGGCAGTGAAAGGCCAGGCCATCGCCGACTTCCTAGCTGAGCATCCGATACCTGCCGATTCACCCCTAAATTGTGAGTTGCTAGACGAGCACGCGTTTGACATGATCGATGGCGAGAGAGGAGAGAGTGATATCCGATGGGAACTCTACTTTGATGGGGCATCTTCCATGAAGAAGCGAAAGCACAGCTCCCCCATAATCAAATCTGGGGTGGGCCTCATCTTCGCGACTCCACAAGGAGGGATACTGCGCTTTGCCTTTTCCTTAACAGAGCCAAGGACAAACAATGAAGCAGAATATGAAGCTTTGATAGCAGGTCTTGAGATCGCTGTCGACATGGGAATCGAAGACCTCATCATATACGGAGACTCTCAGCTGGTCGTTAGTCAAGTAAACGGCGACTATCAAACGTGCAAACTAGAGTTGGTAAAGTACGGCGAGAGAGTGAGACAATTGCTGATTCAAATCCCTTCCTACGCCCTAGAAAGCATACCGCGTACAGAAAATAGCAAAGCGGACGCATTAGTTAAACTCGCTAAAGAACTGGCTGAAGAAAACCTCGATGTCGTAAGGATCGTTGTGCAAAGCCGTCGGGTTCTTGCATTAGCAGAAATATCCCCGGAGTCGTCTTAAGAAAAGGAAGCGACCAAGCAAACAACCTTACAAATAGAGGATCAATAAAAAGCTAAGGATTGGAGAGAAGTCTTTATAGACTACTTCAACTCCCGCCGAACACCTGAGGATGCATCCTTAAGACACCAGCTCATGAAACGAGCTCTGTCTTTCGCCTTCGTCAATGATACTCTATATAAGAGATCGTTCGACTCTCTATGGCTGAGATGCCTGGGACCGGAAGAAGCAAGGAGAGTCGTCCAAGAAACTCACGACGGACTCTGCGATTCTCATCAAGCCGGGCCAAAGACGAAGCTGAAGATCAAAAGAATGGGCTTCTATTGGCCCACGATGATTCAGGACTGCCTCGAATACGCGAAGCAGTGCCACTCGTGCCAAATTCATGGAGACTTCATCCACCAGCATCCAAACCCGCTACACCCAACAGTGGCTAGCTGGCCGTTCGAAATGTAGGGAATCGACATAATTGGGCCCATCGAACCAGCGTCATCCAAAAGACATCGGTTCATATTAGAGACAACTGATTATTTCTCTAAGTGGGCAGAAGCAGTACCGGTAAGAGAAGTGAAGATGGAGAATATTCTCCATTTCTTCAAGACACACGTCATCTATCGGTTCGACACTCCGCGACGGATTATCTCCAATAATGGGCCGGCCTACAGAAGTCACAGAATTAGCCGCTTTGCACAGCAGCATAACATAGACTGGAGATACTCTTCGGTCTATAATCCCCGAGCTAACGGTCTAGCTGAGGCTTTCAACAAAACCAATGATATCCCCGTCGGAACAACTCTTCGACCCGGAAACAAATCAACCAATGACCTCCCCCCCGGAACAACGCTCCGTCTCGGAAACAAGTCAACCAATGAACTCCTCGTCGGAACAACGCTCTGTGTCGGAAACAATTCAACCAATGACCTCCCCATTGGAACAATGCTCTGTCTCGGAAATAAGTCAACCAATGACCTTCCCGTCGGAACAATTCTTCGGCCCGTAAACAAGTCAACCAATGACCTCCCTGCCGGAACAATGCTCCATCTCGGAATCAATTCAACCAATAATCCCTCGATTCGTCTCGACCCCCAGGGAAATCAGTGTCCCTGCGCAAACCTCTCAACCCGTAAAAAGAAGGTTCTCTTGTGAGATCCTTATGACTCTCAGGAGAAAACATACTTAGGAGTCCTCACGACCCCTAAGGAGAAATTAAACCTACGAGATCCCCTCGACTCGTGGGGAGAAACGTCTTTATGAGACCCTCACGGCTCATAAAGTTGAAAAGTCTTAGGCAGCAAACCTGAACCTGTTTCCTAAGCCATCGCTACCCTACGAGGAGTTCAAGATGAACCGTTATCTACCATCTAGATGCCACATTTGCTAAAGTTACAGGACAACGACATGACAAAGAAAAGAAAGCGATAGTATGAGATAAAATATGCCCTTTATTCAGGAATTAAAATGAATACAGGATACATTGCATAAAAGAATCAAAAGTGAATGCATGTTATTCACCAATTACAAATTTTCAGTCAATATCTATATATCTATATCTATATCTATATCTATATATATATATATATATATATATATATATAAAACGGTTGCTAAGAAGGAGGCATCTTCAATAAGTCAGCAAGACGCTCGTGCACTCCTCTCAATCCTTTCTCGTGGTCAGCCACCGCGGCCAGCTCCGCTTCAATTTGAGTTCGCTGCCGCTAACAGGACGAAAGCTTTTCGTCAGTTTCTAGCATGGCAGCTTTGCAGTCCTGTACAACCCGCTCCGTAGAGTCAAGCGCCCATCTCAGAGTCAACCCATCCGAAATGCATCGCTGGAGATTGTCAAAGACAGCTTTGAACTGCGCAGCATTCGCTTTAATCTGGGCGCGCAACCGGGCAGATTCGCTTAAAGCTACTTCATGTTCCTTTCGCCTCAGGGTCGCCTCTTATTCAAAATGGAAGATGAAAGGAACACTACTCTCGACCCACACAACCCGCTGAGATTTCAGATCCAGAACCTCAGGAGCAAGATGCTTGAGCTCAATCTCATGCAGGTAAGCCTCGATCTTTCTGCAGTAATTAACCCAAGACTCGACGACACCTTCATCATGGAAGTTCACGAGCGTTGCTAGCATATAATTAACCTCAGCAGCAAAATTTGCAGCGGATGCGATGACCTCGGCGTCAATATCCTTGATGAATTCGCTTAACATTCGCCGGCTATTCGCAGCGCCCCTGAAAGATGGGCGTTTAGCAACGGGCTCTGCCGACATCGGGATGCAAGACTCGAAGGGAGCTGGAGCCGGTGCAATTGCTGCAAAACAAATTATGGTCAAATGTCGACTTGGGAGGTAAAGAAAATACACGAGCGATGGAGTCTACTATACCGGCTGTGGCAGGTGGCAAAATTGGGAGTACCGGAGGCGCGGATATTCTCTCGTCCCCTCCCCCGATCCATAACGCTGCGATCAATATAAAGAAGACTTAGCAACAATATGGCTATTTATAAAAGAAAGAGAGAGACATTAGCTAAAGAATATACTAACCAATACCAGCAGGCGGAATGACTTCCGACTGGAAGGAGAAATGCGGGTTCAACACCTGGTATAAATGGTCGAAAAGGACTCCTGCAGAGTTGCAACAATATACTATCAATACAAGGAAGATGGTGTCCACAGTTAAACTAAATAAATCGCAAACCTATACCTTCCAGTATTTCGGAGGACATAGAAGAAGGCGAGGGAACACCGACTGTCATGGCGGCGACCGGAGGTGCTTCAGATGGCACAATCTCAGCGTTCACTGCACCTACAAACAAAATATCGTCAGAAGAATATGAACGGGATTGAGAAATAAAAAGAGAACAACGACTCAAGACTTACCTGATGGGTCGTCAACCAAAACCGCGACGGAAGCATCACCAGGCGTAGCGGCTTCTTCGCTCACCCTAAGAGGAGTAGTTTCTCTGCCCATGGCTTCATCCCCTGATTCGACGAGGGCCGTCGTGACGCTTGCGACGCCCGCCGATACCAGGGAGCCACACGGGGAAATAGCAGCGGTCTGGACAGTCCCAAATTCCAGAGAGTGGATAGCAACTTCGGGCACGATAATCGCCAGCGTTTCACCCATCATCCCATCGCCAAGACTTGGCCCTGCAGAAAATGCATATGTCAAAGTTCGAAGACCAAGTTCTAATAAAAGACTCAGCATTACGTTACCTTGGAGCAGCTTTTCTGTTTCTTCTCGAGCTGCGTGCGCAACCTGTCTATGGGCGGCAGACAACGCAGAGGGAACATCCACCGAAGGGGTATCAGCAAGCGGAATGATGTTTGAGCCTGCACCCATGGCCAAACTTGCATCACGTTCCCTCGCCGCATGCTTCCTACACTTCTTTTCAGGCTGAGCAGTGAGAAGCGATCTCCTCAAGACCTCTGTCAAAGGGACGTCGTCGTCCGAACCAAGCTTTGCCTTCGAAGCCGTTACGACGTCTGTCATCGGCTGCTTTAGCGAAGCCTCCTGCGGTAATGTTGGGGGAGCCGGGGACATAATAACTGGCTCTAGAAGTGTCGCTGCATCACCGCTTAGGATCGGTACTGCACTCGGAATAACCTGAGTCAAAGTAGTCCCTGCAATAAAATAAAGGTGAGAGTCAGAGTACGAATAAAAAAAAGGGGGAATGAAGGCACAATGAACTGAATTATACCAAGACCCAAAGAAGCGTGAAGCCTTTCTTCCTCCTCGAACGTCTTGATGGAAGCCGCGAGAGCCTCTTCGGCAGAAATACCTGTTGAAGAAAAGGGCATCAGTAAAAGCATAATAATAAGGAAGGAATGAACGCGGAAAAATACAACTGAAATATACCTGACTTCGTGATGGTGACCAGCGCCGCTTCTTCGCGAGCCAGGCGCTCTGAGGCCACCAGGGCAGCCTTTAGATCGGTATCGGTCACAGGCGTGTCGAACAAGCCATCGTCAATGCCATACTCACACAAGCCTTCGCTGTAGGGAGTATGGGGCTCCTGGCCGATTACAACGTCAGCAGAAAAGAACGACTTCTTCTTTTTTTGTGAGCGAACGCCGGCGGCCGATGACACGAGCTTACGCTTGACGGGCATTTTTGGGCGACAAGTCCCGATTTCCGTACCCACTACAAACTCCGGGGATGCTGAAGCTACCGTTTCTACAAGAACGCGGGGTAGAGGCTCCTCAGGAAAGGCGCGCGGGACCACAACTGCAGCAGCTTCTCTTAATGAAGAACGAACAATGGTTCGTCGCTTTAAGGGGACAGCTGGATTACCAGCATGGGCTGCACCCTTACGATCGAACAGTAACCGCCTTTCTTTCTTAATAACAGCACCCGTCGCATGCTGGTACCACGCCATGTATGCGTTCGAGGCTTTCGGAACGCAGCTCGGCTCACCGATAAAAAAGTTGGACCCGGTGTTTAGCCGCATGAAATGGTGCAGCGCGCTGCGGATACCCTCTTCCGTAGCAACCGACTCAGCTAAAAAACCTCAAGCGGGACACCCTGATCATAACTCGACTGTTGAGCAAAACGGTGCGGGTTGTACATCATGAACAGCACCGAGTCGTTCTGCCTGAACACTAAAAAGCCCGGCCTGATTGAATACAAATGAAGAATCTCCCGAGCCTTAAATGTAGGAGCCCCGTCTTTGAAGGTATCGCGCAGCGGCTGCACCGTTTTAATGGATTCCTTGCCGATAGTTAAGACCTTATCGACGAAAATCATGCTATCCCCGACCATACGCGGGCAAAGGACCAGACCCCGAGCCTCTCGCTGTGACGGACCTAAAGCAGAAGCATCAACTAGAAACATAACCTAGGGGAAATTATAACTGTCATAGAAACGGGGCCGTTTGTGGACTCCAAAAGCGCCGAGCACATGCAGCTCGATCCACGATGTGGAATAGTGCAGCGGGAGATGTACGGGCTGTACCCCCGGCTGAGTGGTGTCTGCCGCTAAGCTTAGGCCATGATACAGGTGAGCCAGCCCAGCGATCCCGACGGCCACTCACGTCCCGACAACCATTCGGTGAGCCGGATAGAAGATGGATGGCCTCATATAGCGAGGGTGCATTGGGAGCACAAACCAGCTTAACCATAGCCCAAGAAACCCCAAAAAGAACGTCTCTTCGTCGACATCTGAAACAGCGAGCTCTGCAAAGGGGACGAACGGGGTGTCTGGGATGAAAAAATTCCTTTGATCCGCTTCCGCTGTCGGCTGATTGTCCAAGCCAAAACCAAAAGGACCGTCAAGCTTGGCGAATTTCGCAGCTTGTTTTGACAAGACTTCCGGGCGAAGAAAGCGGGCAATGAAATCCGTGAAGCTGACTCCGTGCCCTCCGGACTCGAGAAACAGACTCTCGTAAATATTCAACACCTTGATTAGACTCGGGAATCGATGTTGAATAGTATTCTCCGGAGTGAGACCCATCACCATTGATTTGGTGGCGAAGATGTACTCATCAGGAGGAAGTATTTCCTAGTAATGTTCCCCTCTGACGGGTAGGCCCGAAATTTCTGCAAATTCCTCCAAGGAAATCAAAACCTCCCGGTCTGATAAAAGAAAGGTGTGAGTCGGGGTATTCCACAGTTCCAAGAAAGTCTTGACCCACCATACGTAAGTCGCGGGATACTGGAAAAGAGATGCGTAGATAGCAGGGTACAACCCGAGCTTCAGCAGCTGTGACTTTTTGGCCTACAAGATGTATCGAGCCCACTACAAGTATCCGGCTGAATGGCGAGGAGTCAAGCCTATCATGTATGCCTTCCTCCAAGGGCGTGACTCGCCTTGACATATGTGCCACCCCAGAATATCTAAAGCCATCGGCGGTTATACAGATATCGAGCCCATAGAAGGCTGGAGGCGTCCATTCATAATCCAGTTAACCTCCTCCACAGTGTAATTCACCTGGGGCGAGTCAGCATAATGAATGGCGGAAATTGGCTCTGAAGGCGCCACACAAGAGAATTTGCGCCGACCCCTAATAATTTGGTTGTACCACAACCCCCATAAGTGAAAAGACTTCTGCTCCGGGTTATGATCTTTAATCAGTGCAAAAGCTTCCCGATCCACAGGCGTGTCGGCGTATGCACTCTCTAGGCGAACAAATGGGAAAGAAGAGTCAAAAGACATGGTATCTGCGCGAAAAGAAACAAGGGTTAGATGTCAATACATTAAAAATTCTGACATTTGGTACTTTAAATTTGTACCACACTGCAATGCAGGAAAAAGAGACTGAGGGGGACCCACAAAATCAAAATGACGGCTCATCATTGATGAGACAATCAATCGTTAAGCAAGAAATCCAAAAAAGATTCTCATTTAATGAGAAACTCATTGGGCCAAGGAGTCAAACTCCCTCGAGAGCAGTGCTCTGTAAACAGAAATTACATCTGTCACCTGTAATTATGAGGAATAAAAATTCCCCAAAATTTCTAAGAGCCATGCTCTGTGAAAACGATGGAGTAATCCATCAGAACCCTAAAAAGCAAAGCTTTTTGCAGAGTAAAAACTCCAAGATCTTTAAGATCTACAAGACGAACTCCAAGAGTTCTTCATGAAGATGAACAATGTTCAAATTAATGG
This sequence comes from Agapanthus africanus, assembly GCA_030015575.1. NCBI lineage: Eukaryota > Viridiplantae > Streptophyta > Magnoliopsida > Asparagales > Amaryllidaceae > Agapanthus > Agapanthus africanus. The sequence continues at coordinate 921,317,089 of JASDDO010000019.1, forward strand.
GTTAAGTAACCCTAAAAATCCATTTTAAGATCTATGATCTGAGAAGAGCAAAGCTCTGTTAATAGGTTCGGTCCTTACCAAATTTGGGCAGAGTTCTGATTCTAAAAGGAATTTCCTCGGGCAGAGATCTAAGCTCTAAAGGGAGAATTAAATTCTCAAAAACAAGAAAGGAAGAAGATGAACAGAAGTCATCCCAAGGGCCAAAGGCCCTACTTATAGGCGCTGGAAGACGATCCAACTTCCAAGATGATCCAACGGTGGAAAGGTTGCCACCGTTGCACTCACGTGTGAACCACGTGAGCGCAACGGTGGGGGGGCATTTGTTTCCCCCAATAAGAGAGCAAGGCTCTGTTCAAAATTTGAACTGAGGCAGCGCCTCACGTGCAAAGCATGAGAGCGCCAGCGCCAAGAGTTAAAAACTCTGAGGCAGCGCCAAGAGTTAAAAACTCTGAGGCACCGCCTCACGTGTAAAGCACGAGAGCGCCAGCGCCAGAACTAAAAGTTCTCCACCCTTGGATCGAAGATCCAACGAAGATGATAAATCATCAAATTACAGAATTAAATTCTGATTGAGGAAATACTTCTCAAATCTTTCTAAATAAGAAAAATTGTGCTATGTAAATCAGAGCACCGTTGGATCAAAGATCCAACGGTGATTAAAAATCACCAAGCTACAGAATAAATTTCGTAAGGGAGAATATCTTCCCAATCTTTTTAAACAAGAAAGATTGTGCTCTGTAAATTAGAGCACCGTTGGATCAAAGATCCAATGGTAATTAAAAATCACCAAGATACAGAATAAGCTCTGTATGGGAAAATATTTTCCCAATCATGTTAAAAACAAGAAAAATGTCTTCTGTAAAACAGAAGTCCTTGGATCAAAAATCCAATGGTGGATAAATTCAATTCCCCAAATCAATTAAGAAATCTCTCAATGAGAGATTTCCTTAACTGAATCAACAAATGTGCTTTCACTATATAAAGACCCCAAGACTCCAAGTCTTGTAGAGAGGAACCCCCCATAAACTTTAAGTTCAAAAAGAAGAGCAAGAAAAAGAGCTTGAAGAGAGAAGAAAGAAGAAGAACTTTCTTCAAGGTAAATAGATATCATAGCATCTCATTGGCATACCTGAGGGTTTAACCCTTATAAAAGAACATAGTTCTTTCCCTGGATCTGAGATCCATAGGACAAGTCTCCCACAAATGAGAATTTAATTCTCGTAGGGATGAATTTGTTCTCGGGGATTGAAGATCCAGGGGAGAACAAAGAATTGAACTCTTCAGAAAAATGCATAAAGATGGAAATAGCATCAAGTGCCCCACGTGCTCCTCACGTGGGCGCTGCTAAAATAAAGAGTGCTCTGCACTCATTGATTGGCGCCCAACGCCAAGCGCCCCACGTGCCCCCCACGTGGGCGCTATCTAATATAAAAGCGCTCTGCCCATAGAGCCCAAAGCCACAAAGAGTGTTTAACACTCTATAAAAAAAACACACAAAGAAATAGGGTGAGAGTCAGAGCCCATATCAATGCTTAGCATTGTTGCACATAAAAGGGACCGAGCCCAAACAAGTGTTCAACACTTTACTCAAAACTGAGTGGACTGAGCCCAAGTTGACCATAAGTCCCTAATTCAGATCAACCAAGCCCATGTGTTCATAATTTCTCTAATTGGTCTTCATCCCAAACCCGACTACAGATGTCCTAATTGACATTGGTTCAAGGGTACATCTCCCCACACCTCTGATATATGTCGTTGTAATTCTTCAACGTCTTCAGAAAGATGGCGGGTCCCGACAACCAACAATTCAAGGGACCGTAATGTCCTTAAACTAACTATGGACCGTAATGTCCTTAAACTAGCCCATGGACCGTAATGTCCTTAAACTAGCTATGGACCGTGACGTCCTTAAACTAAAACAATAGAGCCCAAATGCTCTTTCTCTGGATCTAAATGATCCTAAAACCTTATTAAGTAGATCTTAGTCTAAAAATTATACTAACGTATTCTTAACAAACATTTAAGTTGATTTTAATCCCAAATAGGGTTAATGATCCTTAAATCAAACCAAACCCAAATCTAAGAAAATACGGATTTGGACTAATCCCCGCCCTATGGGCGAAAACAAAAATTAGTCTCCGTATACAATTCACGGGCAGCCAAAAATAAAACAAACACACAGGACACGAAGTGAACATTTGGAGCAGGAGAAAGTGGTTATCGCTACGCGGTAACGTAATTAACTGCAGGAGCTTGCGCTGCAGGGAAGAGCGTCTCCACAATAAAAAAACCCTCGCCAACGAGGGAGAATCTGACGAAGTCTGCTACAACGGCTGCATCTGTTTAAACCTTCGATACATGGTGCCATAAATTAACTTGGCAACTTCGGAGAGGTAGACAGGTAAAACCAAATAGCATCTGCCCTCCCAAATTCAGGTCAGACGTCCTAACGTTCCGGTCGCGTCTTTCGGCGGCGAACGGAGATGAGGCCGAGAACATAGAGCATACGCCTCTTGTCGAGCGCCTCATCCAGCAGCTCCTTGGAGAGGGGTTGTACAGCCCCGGGGACCTTCTCCAAATTGCAAACATCAACAATTGGAGGAGGGACGACCGACGAGGAAGTGTACGACCGAAATGGTCCTCGATGCGCTGGACCATACCCCGGTACGTCTCCTCGGAGAGGGACTGGTTGTATAAGTAGACATCATCGGAAGTGACGATCTCTTTAATCGTATAGAAGCGCCCCAGCAATCTAAAAAAAGCAATGCTGAAAGAAACCCATCTCCTTATCTATTTATTGCCTCAACAGAATCCCCCAAGGGCCGAAATTCGCGCGCGCATGGGCGCGAATCCTGGGATATTTTCAATTTTTCCAATACAGGACCGCCACGTGGCGGGAATCCCGTGCCTCACGGCTGACCGAAGTCGGAACGACTCGAATCTTGGATCGCCTTGCCTATGCGTTTCAGCCGCGTGCCGCCCTTGAAGGTCACTCTTCCAGATTTTCACACGTCGGGGGAGGTCGGACGATGCCTCGCAAAACCGAGCAGCTTCCCTGCTCGGTCCATCCTTAGTGGGTAACTTCTTATCCATCTACTCCAAGGATCCAAAGCCCTCATCAAGAGGCCATCGAGCAGCTTCCCTGCTCGGTCCATCCATGGCTGGTAGTTTACTACCCACCGACGCCAAGGGTCAAAGCCCTCATCAAGAGGCCACCGAGAAGCTTCTCTGCTCGGTCCATCCATGGCTGGTAGTTTACTACCCACCGATGCCAAGGATTGAAAGCCCTCATCAAGACGCCACCGAGCAGCTTCCCTGCTCGGTCCATCCATGGCTGGTAGTTTACTACCCACCGACGCTAAGGATCCAAAGCCCTCATCAAGTGGTGTTCAGTCGAAAATATTGCACTTTTAACATGACAATTTCCTTACTTTTCTTAATCATCTAAAGGTATTTGTTATAAATATAACACATATTAGAAGTTTATCTGCAAAATACCATTTACCATGCGTTTATATATTATAATCAATATTATGAAGGAAAATGTGCTTAATATTTTGATACACTTATCATATCAAATTGTATCTCAAATATAACTAACATTGTTCATTGAAGATATTCTGCAAGATTAGCTCAGGTCAGATATCAGGAATCAAGAATCTGCCGATAAAGTAAAGAAAGTCGAAGAATCAAATACTGGCAGAGACTCAGAAGAGATAAGAAGGTTCCAGACATCAAAGAAATACCCAAATACCAACAGGAGAAGACTCCAGAAGTTTGAAGCCAAGAACTCACTATGAAGCCGCGGAACCACGGCCGAGTCAGGCCGAGTCGCCGCGGATCCGCGGCCGATTCAGGAAGTTAGGGGGTGAGAGTTTTCTGGAAACTTCTTCGTAACAAGCTTTGTTTTTTGGGGGTTTCGGTTACTAGTTTTGGGGCTATTAAAAGGACCGAGGGCTATATCTCAAAAGGGGGATCTAGATCTAAATAAAAAACATTCAACATCCAAGAAAAATCAAACCCAAAGATCAAAAGCCAATCTAAGATCAAGAATCTACGATCTTGAGATCCAAGATCAAGAAATCCATCGAGAAATCAATCAAGCGATCAAGCAAGCAAGTCTCCTTTACATGAAGCCAATCACCGTCAACGAGCAAGCGATCCAAGACAGGTCTAAGACTCGAGGTGATCAAGCGACGTGAAGATCGATGGAACATTTACTTCTTCGAGACAGAGATCGAGAGCAAATTCTTTTTCCTCTTGTAATCTAAACTTGGAGAAATGTATTGTAAAGTTGAGTAATAAAGGTAGATCATCAGTTTTATCAATTCGCTTACTTTCAATTTCCGCATTATGAATTCTTTCTCTATTCTTTCTTTTATTTTCATGATGTGTGAGTATTTAACCGCTTGATAGGATTCGTAGAATTAAGGTAGATCAATGGATGAGAACATACTATACTCCTTTTAAGTCTTATGAAGTTTATAAATTTTAGCAAAAGAATCGTCAACATCCTTATCGGGCGCGATATCAAATTCTTGATAATCTTGACCACGATTTGAAATTATACTAGGGCAATGAAATAAAATTAACTAGAGCAAGAATTGAAAACTTACTCTAATTTGATGCACTCTTCATTCATTGCAGAAATTTACAGATCTGAATTTTAGATATAAAATGAGGCACAAGAAGAGGCATAGCCTAAAAAGGTTTTAGGGCTTCTATTTATAGGACATAGAAAACCCTAGGTTTACAATCGACGCACGCCTGCTTTTACAAAAATCCCCCTAGAGAAGACTAGTCAACGCGCCGCCAGATGCCACGAATTTTCTGCACCAACATGGGTAACACGTGGCCGCGGAACCGCGGCCATAGGCCCTGTTTGGCCGCTGTTCCGCGGCCTAGTAGCGGCATCTTGGGCTGATTTTTCCTGGGTTTGTTCTATTGCATTTTTACTTCTATTTTCTTCAGTTTGTTCTTTTGAATGTCTTCTGGTTCTCTTCCAGATCTCCACAGTGAATAATTGTAGTGGACTTTTACCGTTGCTTCATGACGATGTCTTGAACCTTGCGCTGCCTTTGTACTCTGTGAACTTATTTATTGATCTTCGTTTATTCTCCAAAATGTAGGCTTGATCAAGATTCTTCCATTCGTTGGTCGTAGTCTCACTTTTGTATCGTCTTTTCATCTTTTTCACTGTTTTTGTTCCGAGAACCTGTAACCTGCAACTATGTAGCAGACATGGGTCAAAAGTACCTGTTTATTTGTAAAATGAATAGGAATGGGGAATATAAGAATGCAATATTATGATATGAACAGGCGCGATATCAAATTCTTGATAATCTTGACCACGATTTGAGATAAGATTGATGATCCTTTTTGTTAAGGGTTAGACATGAATGGAGATCAATAAAAGGACAAGGGTCAATAGAGGAGAAACCCTAGTTTCTTCTAAAGAACCCTAATTCTCATTCATCGCCATCAATCTAGTTTTAAATCTATCAATAGATAAGAGGAGTAATCTTTATTAGTCATCCATGGCTACTAAATCCTAAAAAATCCTACAAGCTTTCTTCATATAAATTTTCTTGATAATTCAATTAGATCTTGAAACAATTTTGTTGATAATTCAATTAAATCTTGAAACCATTTTCTTGATTTTCTTCAATTAGATCTTGAAACTATTTTCTTGATTTTCTTGATTTTCTCTTTTCTATTTCTTTCGACCCATCTAAAACAAGAATTATAAAATTCCATGAATCCCAGAGGACGACCCGTATTCACCACAGCTAGCTACACGCGACGCCGTGCTGATTGCGGTTACTTTACTAAAACTTCTTCTTAATTTTCCAAAAAACAAACAATTCAATCAAATGGCGTCGTTGCTGGGGATCCGTGCGTAATTTTTTCTTTCTTGCTATTTGGGTTGAAATATTATTATTTCATCAAAATATAAATCAAGAATGCATCTTGTGCTTAACGATTAGTGTGTGAACTTTTTGCAAGGGGATCTGGAATCACTGTAGTAGGAGATAAAGATTCAGAAGCATTCATCAAGACCAAAGGAGAAAAGGAAGCAACTGTAACAAAAAAGTTTCAAGAACCCTCAAGTTGGCGGCGGAACTACGGCAATAAGCACATATAGCGGCGGAACCGCGGCGTCTTGGGTGAATTAGGGTTTCAAGTCTCTCTGGTATATTTTCTATTTTCTTCTCTTTCTTCTGAAAAATCCAATAACAATTTTTCTGCAGGATTCTTTGCAAAAATTCGCCGCATAAAAAATTCTTTTTGTGTGTTTTGTTTTCACGTTGTTTTTGCATATTGTAATACGGACAATTAAGGGGTAAAGACCAAATTCAGATTAGGTGGAGATTTCATTACCCTTCCTAAGCCCCACAAATCACAAAACGAGCATCCGTATCACCCTTCATTAATTAAAAAATATCTAGACCAAGACTCTAAGGACCGTCGCTTTCAATTTGGACAGAGAAAGGTCGTGGGTAATCTACTGCTTATCCGCATTTCTTTTGTGGTGTCTAGGCAAGTGTGTTTAAGGCAAATGGTTACTTAATTAGGCCCGTTATTTCGATGATTCATATAGAGGATACCTCCCACTTACCTGGCCACAAGAGGGATAAAGTGGTAGTAGAGGATTGATCCTGCGATTTGTCCTCTGGAAGTTTAGGAGCGATCTAGTGACTTGACCTAGGTGACCTTAGATCTAGGGTTGATTGTGCATTTTTGTGATTTGTCTAATTCCGACATTTTCAAAAACATACCTTTCTTTTTACGTAATTCTTACAAAGGCTGCCAGTTGCACTAAACCCGCTTAGTGCATGCTCGGCTGACACAGGATTCTAATGCCTGTCTTGTCCGCGTTTCTTCGATCGACTCCGAAGTCGGTACTTCTTCATCTTCTTTTTCCTCCCCACCCACAACATCGACCGAGATGGACGTTTCTCTATTAAATTTTAATAACATCACTCTGCCACCACCTGCAGGTGCACAGAATCCACCGCGCATCACTCTCCAAGAGAGATGCTACCCTATACATGGTCCCCTTTCTACTTGTCTATCTATCTTACCAGCCAATAGGGATAATTTTGAAATCGAACCCCACTTTTTCAACCTATTGCCTAAATTTCACGGGCTTGAATCTGAACACGCATACGTTTTTATCACCAAATTCGAAAACGTATGTGCTATGATGGGCACTTCATAACTTTCTGTGGATGCTATGCGTTTACGTCTTCTTCCGTTTACTTTGTGCGGTTTAGCCAAAAAATGTATTTATAACACAACTGCACACTCTATTTCCAATTGGAATGAATTTGTTACAGCATTCTTTAAGAAATTTTATCCCAATCATAAGACCGCCCGTGTTCGGAGCGAAATTAACCAGTTTACCCAGCTTCCCAATGAACCATTTTGGAAATGCTTTGAACAGTTTATGGATCTGCTTGTCCAATGTCCTCATCATGGAATCCATAGATGGGATCTGTGCCGGATTATATATGAGGGCATTACTCCAGCGACAAAGCAGATGCTTGAAACCATGTGTCAATGTAATTTCATGTCCAAAGACGATAGTGAAGCCTGGAAATTTCTGGAAGAACTTGCTGAATATACTTTGCAATGGGAAAGAGTTAGACCACCATCATCTATGGGAGGTATCCATCACTTGATGTTTCTATCGCAGTAAAAGCCGAAATGGCAGCGATGCAAAAGAAACTCGAAGTTATGGAAAACAAATTTTTATTAGCCTCACTAAATCAGGTGACGCTCTCTAAAACCGTGTGTGGATGCTGTTCCGATCCATCACATCTGACGAAAGAATGTCCTTTCAGTTCTCCGTTTCAAGGTCAAGAACACACTAATATTGCTTTTCAACAGCGAACTATAAACGATCCTTATTCTTCTACATATAATCTGGGTTGGAGGAATCACCCTAATTTTGCTTGGAACCAACACTAAACTCAAACTCAAAATACGGTTCCAAACCAAAATAACTATCAAAGGGTACCTCCACAGCAACAACCACCACCACAGAGTCAACACCCCTTTCAACCACAAACTTTTCAAAATCCGGCTAACAATTCAGCACCTTATAATAATTCTTTCTAAACGACCGGTACCGAAAACTCCTCTGCACTCGAACAAACTTGGATATGTTTATAAAACATTTCATGCAAACGTCGGCTAATATAAAGTCTTCTATCGATACATTAACGAAGGACCCTGCCTCCCACAGTGAGAGTATAAAATCGATAGGAGCACAAATTGCACAGTTAAATGTCGCGATGAGTGCTAGAGAGAAAGCGAAACTGCCATCTCAACTCTTACCGAATACTGGCCACTCACAACATTATAATGTGAATGCCATTACCACGTTGAGATCGGGAAGAGTGCTGAACAACTAAGTCGGTGAACAGGTTGATAATGAGGAATCAATCAATAATACCCCGGCTTCCACTTCTAACCCTATTTCGTCTAGTCTACCATATTCTTCCGAGCCCATTCTTCGTTTTCCCCTAGGCTCGAACCCTCTATCCATCTCTTTGAGTCAACCTAACATGATCCAAACTCCAATTCTGGGATCCGTTCCACCCCCTCAATCTTCTCTAATGTTGGACCCAACTCTTATTGATAAAGCTCCTTATCCAAATAGGTTAAGGGGAAACAAACCAAGTCCACAAATGGAGAAGATTATGGAAATTTTTAAAAAGGTTAACATAAATATCCCTTTCCTAGATGCTATACAACAAGTTCCGGCTTATGCGAAAATACTTAAGGACTTGTGCACTAGGAAGAGAAAAACTCAAGTGCCGAAAAATGTATTCATGACAAGTAACGCCAGCACAGCTTTTACCTAATAATTGCCTAAGAAACGTAAAGACCCCAGTTGTCTTACAATCTCTATTTCTATTGGGGGTAAAAATATCAATCGTGCTCTACTAGACCTTAGCGCTAGTGTTAACTTGCTTCCTTACTCTGTTTATGAGCAGTTAGGTATGGGAGAGTTGAAACCTGCCCATTGCACTCTCCAGATGGCAGATCGATCCATCACCCATCCTAAGCGAGAGTTAGAGAATGTGTTGGTAAAAGTCGGGGAATTTATATTCCCTGTGGACTTTATTGTTCTAGATCACAGTCTGTAGCGAACCCATGAAACCAAATTCCAGTAATTCTCGGTCGACCCTTCTTAGCCACTTCCAATGCTGTCATTAATTGTCATAACGATTCTATGAACTTATCTTTCGGGAAGATGACAATTGAGCTTAACATTTATATGCTAGGAAGTCAACCATTTGAACCTTCTGCTCATCTAATTGATGTCTGTTCTGTCAACGAGATAGCTTCCGACAGCAACAAGGTTGAGGAATTTTGCTATAATGATCTCGACGACACTAGCACATCATTGTTTGATCTAGCAAATTATTATAGTGATGACACCTTTGAAGAGTCCACCCCCGAGTTTGAACTTTTTGACTCATCGCAAAAGTCAGTAGCACTTTCCGAGTCAATATTTTACGCAAGTTATGAACTTCTTAGGGAGTCCGAGTATCATTCCCTTACCCCACCTTCTATCGTCTCTCCGCCGACATTAGATCTCAAACTACTACCTTCTCATCTTAAATATGCATATTTAGGTGAGAATGAGTGTTTGCCCGTGATCATATCCGGTTCTCTAGCTTTAGAGTAAGAGAACGCTCTTTTGACGAACTTAAGAACAAATCGGCAAGCATTTGGTTGGACAATGGCAGACATCAAAGGGATTAGTCCCTTAATTGTTGAACATCATATACATTTGATGGATGAAGCCAAACCAACCTGAGACCTACTAAGTGCAGGGTTGTCTAACACGGCTGCAAGGTTTCGGGAGGCATCGTCCATGCCAATTTCAAAAATTTTCCGTTCTAGCTAACCCTAACCCTAGAATCGTTACTAGAAAATCCGACGAATCGATTTGTAAACAACTTTACATACAAGTGAATGAGAAATACAACCTTTGTATACCGGTCCTTCACTTCTAATGCTCCAAGTAGTAGTCCCTTCACCGCGAATCATGAACGCCCGAACTCTTGAAAGGGTTCTCCTGAAGAAATGAGCAAATTTGCACGAAGTCTTCGAGGCCGAAGATGATCTACATTGAGGAGACACTAACCCAAGCTACCACTTCACTAATTGTGGAATTAGTGAAGCAAACACCCTATACTAAATGGCAAATAATAGAGGAGGATGAAGTAGGAATTTTACTCACTTTAGAAATAATTTTCTCACTATTTTTCATCATCTCCATTGAAGCTAGAAAGCTTGAGAGGAAGGAGATGAAGAAAACTCTCATGATAAAATCAAGTAGAGAATGGCAACCTGTCACGACCCGAAATGGCACGTGACTGGCCCTTGAATCATATGAAGTCTATAGGACCCCATCTAATTCAAGTAAGCTAAAGCCCAGAAATCTAAAACCAGTTTAAATAGTAAATGAAGGAAAACTGGTTTTAAAGAAGTGGTTTTAATAGCATAAGCCGAATTATGCGTTTTTAAAATCCTAAATCTTTTCTGAAAATTTCGGCAGAGTTTCCTTCGTAAATACTGGCCCCAAACGGGGTACAACATGAATAATATATGCACAATGATAAAAGGCATCCCCAAGCGGGAGCTAGCTCTTCGTCATTCGACGGTTACAACCACGCAAGCAATATAATATACAACGCCGAAGGGCGAGGATCAAAACTCAAAACATCAAGAAAACCATAATAATACAACGCGAGATTCTAAGGTTGAAAGAATATACAACTGGTTTCTAAGTCAAATACATATACATGTCTGGTTGATGGAGTTTTAGTAGATACAACTGAATATAAATAAATGGTACAATGGTGGTCATGATGCAAGTGAACCCACCTAACAAAGCAATCACCCGAAAAAGAAGCAGTGTGCCAGAAAACCGCAATGAAACCTGTATGACAAAATCTTCAAGAACTGTAGCACAACGGGGGTGGGTTGCCAACTCGTGAGTAGAAAACATCACAGAGCAGAAATCGTATGTATAACTCAATCCTAGGTCAATACGATCAGTAATACATATCTATATCCTCAATATGATAAAGTCTGAAGTATGAAAAGATGGCAAGGGTAACATCTATACCAAGTGTAGTACCAAGTGCTCATGTCAATGCCCCAGGTAGCAACATATCATAAACATGAGGTGTGATCAATGTAATCATCATGAAATCAGTGTCAACTATATCATGAAGTCTAAGTATGTGGATATCATCCGACTATGTAATCAATGCTTGTATGCATATGGATCCCGTCTACGTGTCAACTAATGACATAACAACATCATGCATGTAAAAGTCATAAAAGCATATGCATGAAAGTATGAGGATATAAATCAACGTGTGTCTCTCGCGACACATCAAAATCATGGAACCTGAGTATCTAGCATTGATACTCGAAAACATCATGAAACCCGTGCCCAGCATCGGCACGTAAATCCTCATATCTCTCGGGCTCCGTCAGTCCGGATCGGCCCGTATCATCTCTCGACTCCGGTCGGTATCCTCCGGATATCCGCCGAGCCGAAATACTATCACCGGTAGGTAGTAGTCCCTTTGCCAGGCTCACCGTCTGTATACACAGCATCCCTTTCTTGCCCCGGGGTACCAAACCGGGCCCACCATATACCCGCAAACGGAATCATCCGCCTCCTCGAATCGGGTTTCACATATCACACGTCTCAGAACCGAGAAAACGCATGGTGGACGCATTGAAATATCATATCAAGAGAAACCGGGTTTTTAAAACAGTACATACTTTCTTTTGAAATACCCACGGTTCTCAAATCCAGAGATCTCATGAAAATAGCATATCTCAATGCGTATAATCGTAAAGAATGATGTATGCGACATATAGAGGAAAAGTAAGCATATCAGTATATCATGCAACATGGAATAGTAATATGCACATATCAAGGGAAAACTGCTCTTTCAAATGAATCCAGTTTTAAAATATATCTTGCGGTTCCCAAATCTCCCAAAATTAAGCCAGAATCATCTATGTATGTGCAAATAGGTATGTATGCAAGTATGAGTGTACAAAAATGTCTGTGTGCCAATATGGATGTACAAGTAGGTATATACGCAAGAATGAGTGTACAATATGCATGTGCGCCAATATGGATGTACAAGTAGATATATACGCAAGTATGAGTGTACAATATGCACGTGTGCCAATATAGATGTACAAGTAGGTATATACGCAAGTATGAGTGTACAATACGCAAGTATGTTATGCAAGGGGTCATATCCTGATGCAACAGCCCTACTGTGTAGTGACATGGCAGTTATCGATGATGAAGTATGTGAGCCGGCAAGCAGGTGTACGTGGAACATACGCATCACCGATAATGGTGCTGGTGTCCTGACTGCATGGGTTTAATATAACAATAAATACATTTAAACATGCAATGCGATGCGAATAGCAAGAATATGCAGAAAATGAATAATAAACACAACAGTGAAGAATCTACATCAATATATATATCATACAGTTTTTCCGTTTGAAATAACACGAATCGTGGTGTTTGGAAAAATAAGGGATACGGCGTTTTTAAGAAAAGACGCGTTTTTTGAAAATATCCGTAGAATCTCTTGGCCTGTCTTTAAAATGCTCACGATTCGTTAGTTTTTGAAATAGGTATGACTCGAGTCTAGTCTAACATCTATAAGTAAACTACAGGACTAATCGAAAGGTAAGGAAGCCACCTAAATCTGAGTCGATACATATAAATATAATAGTCGGTGATCCCGCCTCAGTAGTATCACATACGATACAATATATATTATGACATCCTCGAGTCAAGAGTGCGGATCTCTCATCAATATATAGCTCGTACGTAAATCCGTCGTACGGCATCCCAAATCTGGGTACGGGTCAAATATCACTTTCATCTCATTATTCATCTTGTATCCATTATCATCATATCCTGTATTAGGGGTACTGATCTAAGTCTAGTACATACTGATACCATCTATATATATATGCGTGTATGAAAACACATGCCTAAAGGCCTTCTATAATCTCATGTCGTATCTCGTAATACGAACCACATCATATCACCGATCTCATGGCACCATGCCCAATCTCATCGACTCATCTCCAAATACCATGTACAATCCTCATCATCCATGTGTAGGTATACGTATCTATATATACATAGTCCCATACCTATGTGTGTATATATATACAAATCCGCATATACGCACAAGTATAACCAAGTAAGCATGTGTGTGCGTGTGGGTGTAAACCTCATTCTAGGGTTCGCGACTAAGAAGCTAAACTAAGTTACTTCTAACTACCCTAAACTAAACCATGAACACAAATCATACCTTGATAATCATCCACGTAATATAAAACACATATATAACCATATATATATAAGCTATACTACGAACTGTGGGGGTGCTATACGCCATCCACCCGACTTCCCCCGTAGATATAATCTACTCACCTTGATCCTCGCTTGCTGATGCCGATGACGCCACGCTCATACTCGCCGTCTTGAAATCACGTGGGGGTACCTACAACCAATACACAATCACAAATGCGTATTAAAATCAAGTCGGAAAACCAAAACGGCACACGTTTCACTCATAGGTTAAAACTTATAGCCTACGCCTGTAAAACCATCAAACAACCCCCGTCGCTGCCGTACAAATATCAGACGACAGAACACAAAATCAAATACCAAATCCCAAATTAAAACGAAGTCGCAAAACAATGCAGCAACTCAAGAAAAAGGTCCCAGATTTTACCCTAAGTGAAATTAGCCAATTTTGTATATATGGAGGGTCTAATTTAATGGAGATAAAGCCTTAGAACAAGAACGAAGCAAATTGGGTGTACCAAGGCCGCAAATTACGGTCCAAATGAATAAATCTACGGCCTGGCAGTGGGGTTAGGGTCCAGGGTTTTGGGTATAGGTTCTAGGTTGCCTGCTTGTGTCTCTGTATTTGTTAAATATTTTTCAGGTGTCCCGGGTGATAGCAGATACCAAAATACATCACAATTTCCATAAAATCTGCCGATGTCGGGGTTTCTAAGTTTGGGTTTGCGGTTCTATTCTCTGGTTTCATTCCATTTTACAATCTCTACAGGGGTTTTAAGATCACTATTAACCTCAATTACGCTTTTGGAATCAATTCAAACCCTAATCCTTTTCTAGAAATTTCCAAACCCTACTAAACATCGCCTAATCATTTCTAAACATGCATGGAAGCTAAAGTAAACCAAATTCTACACTAATGATTCAGAATTTACCTCATTTGGCACTCATGAATCCCCTAGGGCACCAAAATGCAAACTTTCTCGGTCCAAAGTGTAGCTTGTGAGCTTGTGCACAAATTTTGTGAAGAGAAGATGATGTTTTGGTGTTGTTTTGGGGTTGAAGTGAGGTGTAGGAGGTGGTGGAGGGAGAGGGCAGCAGCTGAGCTTGAGGGAGAGGGAAAAATGATGAGGAAAAAGTGAAGGAAAAAGATCCATGGTCCAAGGTTTGACCCCTCACCCCCCCCTCTCTCTTGCTCATGCCTAATATTCAAATCCTTTATCTTTTTCTTTTCTTTCATTTTCTTTTGTTTTCTTTTCTATTCTTATCAAAACAAAACCATACTTGAAAAAGGAAACACATGATAGGAAAAATGTAACAAGTGTTTGTAAATGTGACATGGTGCATGTTTTGCACAAAACAAGCTTAATGCGCGATTAGCGATATTTAATTGCGATTAGCATTAAAATGGAATATAATAAATCATAAAATTTCACAATTTGCTTAAATCCAATAAAACGCTCTCTTTTTAGTAATTTCCATAATTTTCCAAATTTTTCCCCAATTTATCGGTATTTAATTATACCGCAATATTAAAATATTCAATATATTTATTATTTAATTATAAAAATTCCCAAAAATAATATTTTATTTTTCTGAAATGTTACACAACCATGGGTGAGTTAGTATCATATACTAACCTTTGTAGAGAGTTAACCATGGCTAGGATAATGGTTGGGTTTATAAATATCTTAAGCAAAACAAAAATAGTAGACTAAGTTAATGCATCCACAAGCTTCTACAAGCATTGAGCTATGACAAATTCCAAGCCTTTTTGAATTACTTAATCAATTAAAAACCCTACATTATACATAGCATGGTGTAAGTCACACACACACCCAAGTTGCATGTATCATCAAGCATGACACAAAATGTTGTATACTAATATATATCACATATATACTAATGTACCAAGTGAGGAAGATAAATCATAAGTGAGCCAATATTAGTTAATGCATGTTAATATATCAAATATATAATTATACATTAAATTATTAAATCAACACTTAATTTAATAATCCGGTTATATCACATATAACCGACTAATATCATGTGTATCAACTTATCGAATCAACACTTGATTCGATGAACCGGTTATATCACATATAACCGACCGATAACACAAATCGCGAGAATAGAATACAGTATCACATATCGTATTAATCGCAGTCCCGCACATATCACATATGTGCTCTTACTCCGTTTCGCTTGAGCCAGGAAATCTCTGTGTAGGACTCTAAAGACTCGTCAATACCCCGGAAGTAGGTGATGATCATATCAATCACCCATAAGATGCAAGCGGTCTGCTAAACGTGACGGCCACCCGGGTATTGAGCGATCAGAAGATCAACAAGCATGCCTGCTTATACTCCTGCGAATCCAATCAGTAACACTACCGTACAGTCCGGTCTCTTCGTCTGATATGTCGCATATCTCGTTTAGAGGTGGTAAACATCAGACCCCAATAACTCGATAAGTCGTGCCAATGTGAGGCTCATAACCGGTCGAGAAACTACAGATAACACTTACCAGTATATCTCCGAATCAGCCCTGGCCAGGGACTTACTGTTATGACCAATCGAGCACAGCGCAACATCAACTCCCTATACCGGGAGAGACGAATCCCCTCCTATCGCTCATTGCCTCCATGTGACTCGGGACTGTATTCAAAAACCACCTTTTTGCACGATCCCTTGACCGTGGTATGGTGGAAATCAAAGTACAGTGGGAATCACACAAGTCTCTATGACGATCTCGGGTCAACAGACTAACCTGTACCAGCGTCACCAGAGAACTGCGATCTGACGATAGGTATAATACCATCTAGGAGTTCTCCGCAGGTCCGTCCAGTGTATCCAGTCTCCACTGAGCACCCGTATACCTTCTCTGATGTTAAACACCAATGGATATGGGATCATCCATCGCCCATCACATGGGTCGAGAAGCGTATACGCTAGTCTACTCTGGAGTATCGATGCCCTGTCTCGATACTCCCACAACTAGGAACATTTGAAGGATGTACTTGCCGACTACCTCTGCCCCACTAGTATGATCCGCATCATAATTCTGATAGTCAAGTACTCATCCTTAGGGCTTTATCAACATGTAATAGAGAGACAATAAGTGTACATGTTAAGATAAAGTGCAACCAGATTGCATACTATCATGTCGAGCAAGAAAGTCCTCCCTATATATGTCCAAGCATCCACTACAATATACATCATACGTACAGTAATGGCCTCTAGGGCATACATATAACTAACAATCTCCTACTTGCACTAGGGCCATCTGTTGTAGTATCCAATACCCGACAATTAGCAGTGGTTGAAGTATCCCATACTCAACCATCCCATAAAAGTCTCTATTGGGAAAAGGCCTTTGTGAGTGGATCTGCCGTGTTGTCCTCTGTGTCTACTTTCCTATCCTCAATCTCTCTGGAGATCAACCATCTCCATGATCAGGTGATACTGCCTCAGAATATTTCTGGATCACTGATGGGATGAGAGTTCCTAGGCATAAACCACAACTTCATTGTCACACAATGGTAGGAACGAAGTTCATTTCATGCACTTATATACATCTAGACTGCCTCTTTAGTAGCATCCTTGGTAGCGATGTATCCAGCCTATATCTTCTAGTTTGCCACGGTATCTAGCTTGGAACTCTTCCAACATACCGTCCCTCCACTGAGGGTGAAGACAATGCCTGTGACTGACATTCAGTCGATCTTACCACCCTGGAAGCTATCCAGTGATTCTCCCCAAGATCGATTGATACCATCTCACTACACCTAGTGAGAATCTTAACATCCACTTAGATCTATCACATAGATCCAAAACCCAGGATTTAGGAGGTATCACCTTGATCCTATATGGAGAATCAATGTGATAAGAGGAGATTGACCGAGTGTAGCATAGGAAACTCTTTTCTTATCAAGAGTTTGTCATCCACGTACAATACGAGGAAGACAACACCTTACTCCCTAATACCTTTTTGTATATACAAGGTTCATCTACTATTTTGATGAAGTCAAATGCTTTGACTATCACTTCAAAATAGATGTTCCAACTCCGCGATGCCTGCTTTAACCCATAAAGCAACTTGCACACGTTTCCGCTGCTCCCACTATTTATGAAGCCCTCTGGCTGTGTACTTATAGACGCTTTCTTCTAAATCACTATCTAGAAAAGCAATCATGACACCCAACCGCCAGATATTGTAGTCATGGTATGTATCAATGGCAAGTAGGATCCGGATGTACTTAAGCATTGCTTCTGGAGAAAGGGTTTCATCATAAACCACACCTGATCAATGACGAGAACCTTTTTGCAACAAGTCTAGCTTTGAAAGTCTCAACTTTTCATGTACACCAAGTAATCTTCTCAAGATATACTTACTCTCGATGGGGATTTAACCCTTCAGATATAGCAACCAATGTCCATACTTAGTGTATATGGATTCCATCTCAGATCGCATAGCATCCAGCCATTCTTACAGAGTCCCCACTCTTGATGGCCTGCTCGAAACTAGTTGGGTCATCATCTTATGATGTAATCCTCGCTCCCACTGTCATTAAGAAAACTGAAGTATCTCCCAGGCGGATGAGGAACCCTACCAGATTGGCCGAGAGGCTGAGATTCATCGGGAGCAATTGAATCCTCTGGTTCTACCAAATCGTCAGCTGTAATTTGTATAGCTGGAACTCCTTCCAGTTCTATCCCATGACCACTAATTTCTTCCATAAAAAATTCTTTTTCTAAAAAAGGTGGCATGCCGAGAAATAAAACACCTTTTGTTCCTCGGTGTGGTAGAAGATATACCTTGCGATTGCTTGGGATATCCAACAAACTTCTACAGAACTGATCTTGCCTCGAGCTTGTCCGGATTTTGCTTTTGATATAGGCCGGACAACCCCAAATCTTAAACTTACTTGAGAGATGGGCTCTTCCCATACCATATCGCATATGGAGTGGTAGGCACTGATTTGGTTTGAACCCAATTCAATAGGTATGCAGCTTCTTAAGTGCATAACCCCCAAAAGGAAATAGGCAACTCAGTAGTACTCATCATAGAGCGCACCATATCTAATAGGGTGCGATTGCTCCACCCCGATACACCGACATGCTGTGGTGTATACGGAGGAGTAATGCTGAGAGAGAATCGTATTCTTTCTTAGAATAGTCCAGTAATTCCGTGCTCAAGTATTCTCATCCATGATCACATTAAAGGACATAATACTTATACCCGTTTCGGTTCTCTACTTCTAACTTATATTCTTTTAATTTCTCGAAAGCTTCAGACTTGTGTTTCAACAGGAACACATGTGCGAATCTTGAGAGATCATCACTGAATGTAATGAAGTACAAAGAACTAGTCCTGGCATGTATAGACAGGGGACCTACATACATCATCATGTATCAATACCAAGAGTTCACTAACTCTTTCTTTGTTTCCAATAAACGGAGCTATGGTCATCTTATCTTTGTGACACGACTGGCAGGTTTCACAAGATGTAAATTCAAACTGATTTAAATATGCATCTTTATGTAACTTAACTAGTCGGGTCGCATTGATATGACTTAGTCTACAAAACCTCAAGAAGGATTCGTTCATTTCTGAACTCTTCCTCCTGTGTGTGTTCTGTACATTGAGAACTGTAGTTTGATTTAGAACGTATATGCCCTTAGATAACGTGCCTGAACCGATCAACTCTTGATATATGAAATGTTCAAAACATTATCCAACAATACAAAATTATATCCTTCCTTACTAAATAAAGAGACCGATATGATGTTGTGTATCAGGTTCGGTATCTAATAAAATTCGTTCAGAATCAATGTATTTAGTAATACAGGGTGATAACTGCCAACATCTTGGCTGCAACAATTTAACCGTTTCTAACTCTTAAAACTTATCACCCATTTTCAGTTCTCTACCTATCTGTAGCCCATGTAACAGATTACATATGTGGGATCCTGATCCGGTATCTCATACCCAGGACGTAGAGGATTCTGAGAAACAGTTCTCGGTAATGAACACACCCGAAGAAGATGCATCAACATGCACTTTCTTCGTTTGGACGGCAAGAGAATCCTGGTAATCCCCTATTTCCTGCTCGGTCTTATAACAATTATAAATTGGAGCGGGACCAACGTTCCCCAGCTCAGTATAACAAGCGGGTTCGGTCAATACATCCATATTATTATCTTGATTAATGCGTGACATGGTCGCTACCTGGAGAAAGAGAGAGAAGAAAACACTCTGCGTGTGCTTTTGCAAGATTAAATTGGTTATTATTTTATCTAATCAGGATGGCTCTCACTGTTTTTATCAAATCTTTCTTCAAACCCTAAAAGAAAAGACTAGCCGGGATTAATTACATACTATAAGTTCACCAATCTTTCAGCCAGGTCAGTGCCGGTACTTTGAGGGAGGTTCCCTGTGCTTTCGCACGGACCTAATTAAAATAAATCTCGTTTTCCTAGGGGCGTAACCCCGTTGACACCTACTTGATCGGCTAATTGTAATGTGTAAAACTCTCCCTGGAGTAACTCTTACTTGCAGTGGGTATCAGGATCCAACTATCTCATAGAAGGTATGCAATCTCATTGCAAATTTCAACACTTGAAATCCCCGATAATATTTTGCCCCTAGCATCCTATGACTTTGACGAAAGCCAACAAACCATAGGCTGCTAGTCAAGTTCAACCCGTACATTTCATGATTGAATTAAACCCACCCGCACGACCCTTGACGAAAGCCAACAAAGTCACACGACTACCCTAACTCAATCGCATCATATGCTTTTGCAGATAAGCATAAATAGCTACTGCACACTACGCCTTAACGAAAGCCAACAAACGTTGCACAAACACTATGAAGTACTTATCTGAAATGACGGAGGGCTACGACAGGTTTTTAAGAAAACTTTTTGCGTAATGAACTTGATATTGTTGTAGAATCAAATGATTAAAAATGGAGTGTTTTTAAGGATTTTTCTAGTTTTGCTAAAGAGGTCGCTCCCGGTGAAGGGATCTCGGCTCTTTCCTCGTCGAATGAGGTGCATGATATTCTCAATACCGCTATGCAAAGCAATAACTAGAAAAGCAATCAAAAGACGAAACCGAGGGTTGTAGTATCTGCCAGTTATTGCTAAAGAGGTCACTCCCAGTGAAGGGATCTCGGCTTTTTCCTTATCGAATAAGGCGCTGGATATTCTACAAGGAATACCGCTATGCAAAGTAAGAACTAGAGCTACCTGTTTTTTAAAATTCGATTCCACAACATCTTTAGATTTATTTTCTTTCATTAATCTCATTAATGAAGTCCTATCATTTAAGTTACCTAAGCATCACAGATAAATACAACGTACGCTTATGCCATCCGCATTCGTCTCGATGTCCCGTCATATAACGTTAGGTTAGGTAACTAACGGCAGAGCGAGGCAGGGCTAGCGTGGGTGAAAAACATATGCAACGTCTATATAATATATCACATATACTATATACAGTATCTATCTCATCATATAAAGTGATCACATCACAGAATATCGCAGCAGAAATCAACATATAAAAAATTGGATATACTAGGATTTCCGGGTTTTAAATTAAGCCTGTATAAAACACGGATTCCACGGTCGTGATGAATAGCCAAACCCACATCCCTAGACCTCTACGAGAGCGGCAAGCAAGCCTACCAATTCTAGAGTTAGGAGACCCGGACTCGACTCCTCGAGATGGTCTCCCACTGGACTCTAGAACCCGGTTACTTGTGCTCCCCTCCTTGGGTCTATCCTAATGCGGAAAAGTAAATAATATACATCAATTGTGACATCTTCCTCAACCCGGAAGTGCCCCAATAAAAGAATATTACATACAAGTTTGTACATGAATGTGAAAAAACTCTCATCTCACATAAAAACCCCCGGCTATTCAAACACGGCGATCCAATATAATATATCCCAGCAACATATAACATCACATGTCATCAACGTAAGTAAATATGCATATCCCAATTGTCGTTGACATATAGCAAAGAAACCGGCGACACACCACATATTACACTTATGGTCGCAGAAAAGAAAGTGAAAAACTACAACAATTGGAATCCGCAACCATCTCGGACATCATAAACCCAATGTATCACATACTTTGGATTTCATGCCCAATCAAATGAATTCCTTAGACATCACATGCCTAACAATAATAAACCCTGCATTTTAGTCTCGATATTGAAAACACTTTCCAATAACCTGTCGGATAATTCAACAAGATTCCCGATAACCTGATCGAATGCTCGTTGGAAACTTTAGTAGACGGCCGCACCCCCGATGCCGTCGGCGAAGTGCACTAAGGCGGAACACCATGGCCGCGAGCACCAGAACGGATGCTTTTGGCAACAGGGTTCTTCTACAGTCATTTGGTCGGGGCTATGGGGCGGGCTATCTAGTAAGGTTACCCGGCGAGTATCCGCGTACGCTACGTAATTGCGACGGACTTTTGATCACATCAAAATCCCTTGGCAACCGATCAAATGAGACTAAATTGCTAGATTTACAAAATTCAAATTAGTTTTCTTGTGAATTCCAAGTATTGTATCCCATCACATGATATCCGGACGACGTTAAACTTTTCGATCGATTCATCAAAGTTCCACAATTCCCCGAGAGCTCAACACTTGAGCACAGTTTAATAATACCCAGAATATGCCACAGTACCGATGAACCAACCATAGAGGATAGACCCAAGCCTCATTAATGGCACCGCGGAACTGCTGCAAACCCTAAGATTCGAAAGCGGTTCCATGGTCATTATGTCGAGTTAGGGTTTCATTCTTCTAGAGGGTTCACAGAATTACTTGCATGATTTTCCGAATACATTAAACTTGGAAAAATAGGTTTTTGACATTCGTTCAAACTTTTTAACTTCGCCTAGACAACATGCGATAACCCGAAACAATGTTAAAACTACGAATACGAAACACTCCGAATTGCTTATAGTGTAAGATCACATCACATGCAAACTTAGAAAAAACAAACAACACCTGAAACACCAAAACCCAGAGGTTGGAACACAGGAAAAATTCGAAGCCCAAATTCTACTGTAGAACCGGCCTGCTCGGTTTTAAGCCTCATGTGCTCGGCCAAATTCCGGCCAAAGTGCTTCGAATTTCTTCTGTGTTCATGTCATATCTCATACAATATTCTGTAGTTGTTTAAAAATTTTTTAGAGGACTTTTTAAAATCGACAGAAACCAAGTTTTCGTGTTTCACATTTCGGAGTCATTTCGGTTTCGTAATCTAACAAACATCGTCTAATTTTCTAGCATGGCTCTGATACCACTGCAGGTCAGGCAGCCACCCTATCCAATGGGATCGCCGTGGCACCAACGGGTCCCTCAGCAACTACTTTTTACGCATTCCCCCTCGCGAGGACTACAACTCGCCGGAACACCTTCCGATCACGGGACACCCTGTGGGTAAGAGCCTATGCTTCGCCACACTATCACACAGTGAGAACCCCCCATAGATCGACATCTAATTCCTAGTAGCTCTGATACCACTGCAGGGCTGTCTAGCACGACAACAAGGTTTCGGGAGGCATCGTCCATACCAATTTCAAATATTTGCCGTTCTAGCTAATCCTAACCTTAGAATCGTTACTAGAAAATCTGACGAATCTTTGTAGGATGAGGAATACAACCTTTGTAGGCCGGTCCTTCACTTCTAATGCTCCGTGCAGTAGTCCCTTCGCTGCGAATCATGAACACCCGAACTCTTGAAAGGGTTCTCCTGAAGAAATGAGCAAGCTTGCACGAAGTCTTCGAGGCCGAAGATGATCTACGTCGAGGAGACACTAACCCAAGCTACCCCTTCACTAATTGTAGAATTAATGAAGCAAAAACCCTATACTAAATGGAAAGTAGTAGAGGATGATGAAGTAGGCATTTTACTCACATTAGAAATAATTTTCTCACTATTTTTCATCATCTCCATTGAAGCTAAAAAGTTTGAGAGGAAGGAGATGAAAAGAGCTTGAGAGGAAGGAGATAAAGAAAACCATAGGTGAGTTAGTATCATATATTAATCTTTGTAGAGAACGGCAACCATGGGTGAGTTAGTATCATATATTAACCTTTTTAGAGAGTTAACCATGGCTAAGATAATGGTTGGGTTTATAAATATCTTAAGCAAAACAAAAATAGTAGACTAAGTCAATGCATCCACAAGCTTCTACAAGTTTTGAGCCATGACAAATTCCAAGCCTTTTTGAATTACTTAATCAATTAAAAACCCTACATTATACATAGCATGGTGTAAGTCACACACCCACCCAAGTTGCATGTATCATCAAGCATGACACAAAATGTTGTACACTAATATATATCACATATATACTAATGCACCAAGTGAGAGAGATAAATCATAAGTGAGACAATATTAGTTAATGCATGTTAATATATCAAATATATAATTATACATTAAATTATTAAATTAACACTTGATTAAATAATCCGGCTATATCACATATAACCGACTAATATCATGTGTATCAACTTATTGAATCAACACTTGATTCGATGACCCGGCTATATCACATATAACCGACCGATAACACAAATCGCGAGAATAGAATACGGTATCACATATCATATTAATCTCAGTCCCGCACATATCGCATATGTGCTCCTACTCCGTTTCGCTTGAGCCAGGAAAGCTCTGTGTAGGACTCTAAAGACTCGTCAATACGCCGGCAGTAGGTTATGATCATATCAATCACCCACAAGCCGCAAGCAGTCTGCTAAACGTAACGGCCACCCGGGTATTGAGCGATCAGAAGATCAACAAGCATGCCTGCTTATACTCCTGCGAATCCAATCAGTAACACTACCGTACAGTCCGGTTTCTTCGTCTGATATGTCGCATATCTTATCTAGGAGTGGTAAACGTCAGACCCCAATAACTTGATAAGTCGTGCCGATGTGAGGCTCATAACGGGTCGAGAAACTACTGATAATACTTACCAGTATATCTCCGAATCAGCCCTGGCCAGGGACTTACTGTTATGGCCAATCGAGCACAGCGCAACATCAACTCCCTATACCGGGAGAGGCGAATCCCCTCCTATCGCTCATTGCCTCCATGTGACTCGGGACTGTACCCAAAAACCACCTTTTTGCATGATCTCTTGACCATGGTATGGTGGAAATCAAAGCACAGTGGGAATCACACAAGACTCTATGACGATCTTGGGTCAACAGACTAACCTGTACCAGTGTCACCAGAGAACTGCTATCTGACGATAGGTATAATACCATCTAAGAGTTCTCGGCGAGTCCGTCCTGTAGGGTGTTTTTCGTCACCCGATTGAGATGGGAATACGCGCGCGCTTGTCAGACGCATTACAGATTCCCCCTGCCTAGGGTAGGCTGGGGTTTATTGATTGTAGGGATTCGAATCTCCGGCAGCCGCGAACTAAGCTGCCGTTAATTACCCCTCACATTTGGAGCGAGGGAACCTCCGATTGACGGGTCAAACTGGTCATGCGAACTCAATGTGCAGTGTGTGTGTGTCGTGTTTTGAGTGGGGTTTTTGGATATATCGAGGGCCCCGCAGAGTTTTTACGGGGATATATTTAGTGTGGTGTGCATATATAAAAAAAGAAAAAGCGTCTTAAAGACGTGTGCGTGGCACGTGGGGCATGGTGCCCGGGGTCACGTGCACGCACATGGGCGCCTTAGTGCCCGGGGTCACGTGCGCGCACGTGACCGATGGGCGCCTTGGCGCCCGGGGTCACATGGCGCGCACGTGACCGATAGGCGCCTTGGCGCCCCGGGGTCACGTGGCGCACACGTGACCACGGGAAACACCCGCGGGAAGGGGCCTAGCCCCTAGGTTGGGGAGTTGAACTCCCAAGGGGGCTTTTGGAGTTGAACTCCTAATAGAAACTAAATTATAGAGTTAAACTCCAACAGATCTAGAAAGGAGTTAAACACCTAGGAATGTTTGGCTTTTCTTTTGAGCCATGGATCTGTCCAAAGTTAGATTTTTGAAGATGGGTCTCCTTCTTCCTACTCTTGATCGGCAGGATCTTGGAGAAAAAGGGGGTGAGACTTAAAAGTCTCCCCTTTTCGAGATCTGATTGGAGATCCGAGCTCCCTTTCATGGGTTTTGTGGTGAAAAACTATTTATTTTTGAGAAAGGAAAAGTTAAACTCTTGATTTAATTCCAAAAAGAGGAAGAGGGTTTTAGACCCTTGAGAAAGGGGAATGAGGCACAAACCCTAGTTTTTGGGGAGAATGAAAATTGTATATTTTATTCATCATCATGTTGCCTTATATAGGCTTATACATTTACACATGGCCCCTTGGGCTTTACGAAATGGCATTTTGCCCATCCTATACCTCATGTGCTATTTCTTTTTGCACATAAACCATGGGCTTTACAAAAATTTGGCTTTAAACCCATTCATGCATAAAAAATTACATAAAAATTATTTATTACATGATTTCATTTTGGCATGGAGGAGGGCCGGCCGCTTCATGTTCGGACTCGACCTGGGCATGGGCCTACTTGATCTGGGCTTGGGCCCACTTGGCTTGGGGTTGTCTTTGACTTTGACTTGGTCAACCGGGGTGCAATTTTCTACCCCAACAAAGTGCCCCCCATCAATAAATGCACACCACATATGTGGGTAGTGTGCATGAAATTGATGGATCTTCTTTCGCGTGGAGGCGAGTTGCTTTGGTTCCCACTTTTTAGGATGCACTGCCCTTTTTACGATATGGACGGTCGATGTTTGACGCGTCTCCGAGACGGAGTGTCTGTGGTAGACTTTTCCCTGGCCCGGAGCGATTTGGTTCCCAATTTGTGGGAAGCATGCACTGCCCTTTTTACGACATGGACGGTCGACGCTTAACGCGTCTCCGAGACGGGAGTGTCCGTGGTAGAATTTTCTCTGGCCCGGAGCGGTTTGGTTCCCGATTTGTGGGAAGCCTGCACTGCCCTTTTTACGACAGGGACGGTCAACGGCACTGAGTGTCACTGTTCGACTTGTCCCCGGCACGGAGTTTCGCTGTTCGACTTGTCCCCGACACGGAATGTCGCTGGTCGTTCGACTTGTCCCCGGCATGGAGTGTCGCTGTTCGACTTGTCCCGGACACGGAGTGTCGCTGGCTGTTCGACTTGTCCCGGGCATGGAGTGTCGCTGGCTGTTCGACTTGTCCTCGGCACGGAGTGTCGCTTATCGACTTTTCCCCGGCACGGAGTGTCGCTTGTTCGACTGTCCCGGGCATGGAGTGTCGCTTGTTCGACTTGTCCCCGGTACGGAGTGCCGCTGATGTTCGATTTGTCCCCGGCACAGAATGTCGCTGGTTGACTTATCCCCGGCACGGAGTATCGCTGATCGACTTTTCCCCGGCACGGAGTGTCGCTGGCTGTTCGACTTGTTTCCGGCATGGAGTGTCGCTGATCGACTTTTCCCCGGCACGGAGTGTCGCTTGTTCGACTTGTCCCCGGCACGAAGTGTTGCTGATGTTCGACCTGTCCCCGGCATGGAGTGTCGCTGATGTTCGACTTGTCCCGGCACGGAGTGTCGCTGATCGACTTGTCCCCGGCACGGAGTGTCGCTGATGTTCGACTTATCCCCGGCAAGGAGTGTTGTTGATCGACTTATCCCCGGCATGGAGTGTCACTGGTTTTTCGACTTGTCCCCGGCACGGAGTATCGCTGTTTGACTTGTCCCCGGCACGGAGTGTCGCTGATCGATTTGTCCCCGGCACGGAGTGTCGCTGATCGACTTGATCCCGAGGCGGAGCATGATTCTGACAGGGAAGGTAGATATCCCGAGACGAAGCATGATTTCGATACGGGGTAAATTCTGGGACGAAGCATGATTCCGCCGCAGAGGTTGTTGGTTTGACTTGATTTGTGTTGACATCAGCATCGCTACACTGGAATATGGTACCAGGAGCGAATCATCATCTGTCATGAGAGGATTTGGGGATTTGGTTTTTGTTTGGCTTCAGCACCGCTACACTGGAATATGGTACCTGGAGCGAATCATCATTTACCTTTGCTTATTGGGAAGCGTTGGCTTAGGGGACAGGTTTAGATCCCTATCACCTAAGGCTTTTCAATTTTATGGGCCATAAGGGTCCCATAAAAGCATTTTCTCCCTACGAGTCGTAAGGATCCCGTAGATGCATTTTCTCCTTAGGAGTCGTGAGGACCCCCAAGTGTGTTTTTCCTTTGTGAGTACTAAGGATCCCACGAAGGCGTTTTCTTACGAGCTGTAAGGATCTCGCAAGTTTTATTCTCCTCATGCATCGTGAGGACACATGAGTGGATTCCCCTCGTTCCCAGTTTAACGACTTAGCGGTCATCTGTTCCCAGTTTAACGACTTAGGGGTCTATCGTGCCTAGTTTAACGACTTAGCGGTCATCTGT
The DNA here is from genome assembly GCA_030015575.1 of Agapanthus africanus. Classification (NCBI taxonomy): domain Eukaryota; kingdom Viridiplantae; phylum Streptophyta; class Magnoliopsida; order Asparagales; family Amaryllidaceae; genus Agapanthus; species Agapanthus africanus. The sequence goes on from JASDDO010000019.1 coordinate 921,344,928, forward strand.
CCCCAGTTTAACGACTTTGGGGTCTATTAGATCAGAAGCTTGGAATTTTGGGGTAGGGGTCGGCATAAGCGTTAATAACACTGAAGCACATGTGCCAAGAGCAATTCATCATTTTCCTTTCCCTGTTGGGGAGCAATGGCTTATGAGACAAGTTTAGGTCCCTATCACCTAAGACTTTTCAATTTTATGAGCCGTAAGGGTCCGATAAAAGAATTTTCTCCCTACGAGTCGAAAGGATCTCGTAGGTGTACTTTCTCCTTAGGAGTCGTGGGGACCCCCAAGTGTGTTTTTCCTTTGTGAGTCGTAAGGATCCCACGAAGGCGTTTTCTTACGAGTCGTGAGGATCTCACAAGTTTGTTCTCCTCATGTATCGTGAGGACACATGAGTGAGTCTTCCCAAATAGAGCATAATTCCAAGGGCGGAAACCAGCCTTGTAACTGGTGATTGCGGTGGGGCATTGGTATGATGAGAATTATTTGAGCCCGTGGATTGTATACGGTAGTCAATTTGGGGACTAGCCGTAGCGCTAGAAGAATTTTTGGAAATTGGATTTTGGTTGGCGTCTGCATCGCTGCACTGGAATATGGTACCAGGAGCGACTCATCATTCGCCGTTGGGAATTTAAATTTTGGTTCGCGTCTGCATCGCTGCACTGGAATATGGTACCAGGAGCGACTCATCATTCGCCGCCTTTTTTTTACCGCGATTGCTCTATCATTTTGGCTTTTCTTATCGCGATCATTTCAGCTTTATTTATTCGCGGTTGCCCCATCATTTCGGCTTTATTTTTCGTGTTTATTTTTAATCGCTGATTTTTATTGCGAGTTGCCCCATCATTTCGGCTTTTCTTTTGTTTTTATTTACACACTTTTTTTTATTTACAATCCCAGTTTAACGACTTAGAGGTCGATTATTCCCAGTTTAATGACATGGTGGTCAACGGTTCCAAGTTTAAAGACTTAGAGGTCTATCGTTCCCATTTTAACGACGTGGTGGTCAGCTTGCTTATCCCAGCTCCTCGAACTTTGATCTTGGCGGAGTTGTGTTGATGACCGTAACTCTGTGGCTTGTCAGTACATCTGACGACTGTGGGGCTTTCCCATGTTTGTATTGGTTCTCTACCCAATCTTTGAAATTATAGAAGTCTTCGATGGTATGACTCACCATTCTATGATATGGGCAGTATATGGGATTTCCGGTCATGTTCATTTCATGTGGCCTCTTTGGAACAGGCAGTTGCAGACCGTTGTTCAAGGCGTCCGATAATATTTTGCGGACTTCATCCCTCCTGAAGGAGTATACCTTCTTCTTTCTCTCCATTGGAGTAGGTGCCTTTACTGATACTGGTCCTTGAGGCCAATCAGTCTTTGGTTCTCCCTTTTCAGATAATGGCACATGTCTGAAAGAATCAAGTTCCCGAAGGGCTCCAGTCTCCATTTGTATGAAATCGGTGGTCGTAGCTTGACTATTTGCTAACACGCCTTTAGACAGTTCTATCTCTCCCGTCTTGTATTACTTTTCGACCCAATCTTTGAAGACGAAGCAGTCCTCAATGGCATGACCTATCACTTTGTGATAGGGGCAATATTTTGGGTCTCGGTCATATTCTCTTCTTGCGGTCTCTTTGATTCTGGCAGTTGTAGACCGTTTCTTAGGGCGTCCTTGAATATCTTGTAGACTTTGTCCCTTTTGAAAGAATAAACCTTATCCAGTTTCTCTTTCAGAGGAGATTCCCCTTCGATGTATGTATCGAAGTGACTGGAGACTGATCGCGGCCGTTTTTCGCAAATGCGCTCCGCTCTTAGGCTGAAGGGGGTATCAGTTGGTTGCCTCCGGGTATCAACCCCTGGCTCGTGAACAAAATTTGATTCTGCTGTAATTGCAATCGGGCGACTTGGGTCGTGAGATCTGCCGCAACGTTTGCCAATTCGTCGATCTTAGACTGTACCTTGGCTAACTTCTCATCCCTGTCCTGAAGCTTCCTCTGAAGCCATCGGAATAATGCTTGTTCTGTAGTTCCGGTTATGACAACCGGGTCATCCTTATTGCCCGAGCTCAATTCCGCAGGAACCCCGAGCTCTATTAGCTTATCGGCCTGAGCGAGCTCTTCATCATTTAGACCGAGTCGACGTTGGGTAGAGTCCACCATATCATCAACATGGCTGTGAAGCATAGGAGGGTTCGTTTCTTCATGTCCGACCATGTAGACAGTGTAGACCACATATCCAGCCGTCCCTTTACTTTTGGCGGGGTAACCCCGTTCTTGGAGCCTCATGAAGCTCAGCCTAGCATGAGCCCTAGCCCTTTTGTTGGCTCTGTATCTGAGCCTTTTCTGCCTTAGATTCTCGATTTTGAAGGCTTGGCGGGCATCCGTTTTCTGGAAAGCCACCATGAGTCAATTGATAGATAGCTTAAAGAAGATACCCGATAGAACAGTTGTCGAGGGTACCACTGGAGCTTTCCCGAGATGCCCCGTTGCTTCGTTGACGTTGATGGCCTAGCCCCCAGCTAGAGCGATGGAGAGTCATTCGGAAACGGATTTGTGCTTGGGTAGTGGTGCCGTAGAGATCACCACATTTGGCCTCTTTCCTTTCGAGGTCGGTTTGTCTGTTACCGGAGCTTGAGGAGCTGGGATGGCGTTAGCTGATACGAACAGAATAGAGCCAAATGGTAGCGGCGGCTCCTTCCCATTGTCGCCCGAGACTGACCGGGAGGACCTTCCTGGCGTCCATCTTCATCGTGTAGGAGATGGGAGCTGTGTCGAGAGCTGAGCTGATCCTTAGAAATACGCGCGCATAAAGAAGCATGATTTCAGTACAAGCAATCGATATGTATATTGATTGAGTTCGCATGAACGTTTAGCCCGAAATATGGGAGGAGAAATCGGTCCCACCGGGCGTGCCGGAATCTGTAGGGTGTTTTTCGTCACCCCATTGAGATAGGAATACGCGCGCGCTTGTCAGGTGCATTACAGATTCCCCCTGCCTAGGGTAGGCTGGGGTTTATTTTTTGTGGGGATCCGAATCTCCGGCAGCAGCGGACTAAGCTGCCGTTAATTACCCCTCGCCTTTGGAGCGAGAGAACCTCCGATTGACGGGTCAAACTGGTCATGCAAATTCAATGTGCAGTGTGCATGTGTCGTGTTTTGAGAGGGGTTTTTGGATATATCGGGGGGCCCGCAGAGTTTTTACGGGGATTTTCGATATATTTAGTGTGGTGTGCAAATAAAGAAAAGGAAAAAGCGTCTTAAAGACGCGTGTGTGGCACGTGGGAAATGGTGCCCGGGGTCACGTGCGTGCACAGGGGCGCCTTAGTGCCCGGGGTCATGTGCGCGCACGTGACCATTGGGCACCTTGGCGCCCCGGGGTCACGTGGCGCACACGTGACCGATGGGCGCGTTGGCGTCCCGGGGTCACGTGGCGCACACGTGACCGATGGGCGCGTTGGCGCCCCAGGGTCATGTGGCGCACACGTGACCGATGGGGGCCTTGGCGCCTGGGGTCACGTGGCGCACACGTGACCGATGGGCTCCTTGGCGCCCCGGGGTCACAGGAAACACCCGCGGGAAGTGGCTTAGCCCCTAGGTTGGGGAGTTGAACTCGCAAGGGGGCTTTTGGAGTTGAACTCCTAACGGAAACTAAATTATGGAGTTAAACTCCAACAGATCTAGAAAGGAGTTAAACTCCTAGGAATTTTTGGCTTTTCTTTTGAGCCTTGGATCTGTCCAAAGTTAGATTTTTGGAGATGAGTCTCCTTCTTCCTTCTCTTGATCGGCGGGATCTTGGAGAAAAGAGGGTGAGACTTAAAAGTCTCCCCTTTTCGAGATCTGATTGGAGATCCGAGCTCCCCTTCGTGTGTTTTGTAGTGAAAAACTATTTATCTTTGAGAAGGGAAGAGTTAAACTCTTGATTTAATTCCAAAAAGAGGAAGAGGGTTTTAGACCCTTGAGAAAGGGGAAGGAGGCACAAACCCTAGTTTTTGGGGAGAATGAAAATTATATATTTTATTCATCATCATGTTGCCTTATATAGGCTTACACATTTACATATAGCCCCTTGGGCTTTACAAAATGGCATTTTGCCCATCCCATACCTCATGTGCTATTTCTTTTTGCACATAAGCCTTGGGCTTTACAAAAATTTGGCTTTATGCCTATTCATGCATAAAAAATTACATAAAAATTATTTATTACATGATTTCATTTTGGCATGGAGGAGGGCCGGCCGCTTCATGTTCGGACTCGACCTGGGCATGGGCCCACTTGATCTGGGCTTGGGCCCATTTGGCTTGGGGTTGACCTTGATTTTGATTTGGTCAACCGCGGTGCAATTTTCGACCCCAACACGTCCAGTGTACCCAGTCTCTCCTGAGCACCCGTATACCTTCTCTGATGTCAAACACAAATGGATATGGGATCATCCATCACCCATCACATGGGTCGAGAAGCGTATACGCTAGTCTACTCTGGAGTATCGATGCCCTGTCTTGATACTCCCATGACTAGGAACATTTGAAGGATGTACTTGCCGACTACCTCTGCCCCACTAGTATGATCCGCATCATAATCTTGGTAGTCAAGTACTCATTCTAAGGGCTTTATCAACATGTAATAGAGAGACAATGAGTGTAAATGTTAAGATAAAATGCAACCAGATAGCTTACTATCATGTCGAGCAAGAAAGTCCTCCCTATGCATGTCCAAGCATCCAATACAATATACATCGCATGTACAATAATGGCCTCTAGGGCATACACATAACTAACATAAAGACGGTTAAATCTCATCATTAAGGATGCGGTAAAGAAAGAAATCGTCAAGTGCCTAGATAGTGGTATAATTTACCCAATCTCTGAAAGCCAATGGGTAAGTCCTATTCATGTAGTCTCTGAAAAGTCTGGCATCACGGTCATAACTAATGATGCTAATGAGTTGATCCAAACACGCACCTAAACTGGATGGCGTGTATGTATTGATTATAGGAAACTCAATGCCGCAACGAGGAAAGATCACTTCCTTTTACCTTTTATTGACCAGATATTGGAACGATTAGCTGGACATGAATATTATTGTTTCTTTGACGGATACTCTGGCTATAACCAGGTCCCCATTACCGAAAAAGATCAAGATAAAACAACATTTACTTGTACTTTTGGTACCTTTGCTTATAGACGCATGCCCTTTGGGTTATGCAACGCTCCCGCTATATTTCAGCGGTGTATGATGGGGATATTCTCAGACATGGTCGAGAATTTTCTGGAGATATTTATGGAAGATTTCTCTATATTTGGGGACTCCTTTGAGGATTGCCTACGTCATCTTGACGCGGTTCTTACCCGCTGTAAGGATAAGAACTTAACTTTGAATTGAGAAAAATGTCATTTCATGGTCCAAGAAGGTATCGTGCTTGGACATGTCATTTCACGAAAAGGCATTGAGGTAGACAGAGCTAAAATAGATGTCATCCATAATCTTCCTCATCCCAAATGTGTCAAAAATATACGATCCTTCCTTGGTCATGCAGGATTTTATAGGAGATTCATTAAGGATTTTAGCAAAATTGCTAGACCCTTAACTCTTCTCTTGGCCAAGAATACAACATTTCACTTCGATTCGGATTGCTAGACTACTTTTGAATTGCTTAAAAGATCTCTTACTACTTCCCCCGTTCTATCATCTCCTGATTGGAACCACCCGTTCGAGCTAATGTGTGATGCATCAGATTTTGCTATTGGTGCAGTTTTAGGACAACACATTGATAAGATGCCACATGCAATTTATTATGCAAGTAAGACCTTGAATGATGTTCAAATTAATTCTACAACTACTAAGAAAGAACCCGTGGCAGTTGTATTTGCATTAGAAAAATTCAGGCCTTACTTGATTGGCTCACCGATAGTGGTTTACAACGATCACTCCGCCCTAAAACATCTTTTATTGAAGAAGGATGCTAAGGACAGGTTAATACGTTGGATCATGTTATTACAAGAATTTGATATTGTCATACGAGATAAGAGTGGATGTGAAAACGTAGTAGCCGACCATCTTTCACGCATCTCTTCTTCACCTACAGTGACCTTGCCAATAAACGACTTTTTCCCTGACGAACAACTCTTGACCGTATCCTGCAAACCTTGGTTCGTGGATATTGTGAATTATCTAGCAATGAGACTTATTCCTAGCAATTGGTCTAAAGAAGATAATCATCGATTTCTATCCCGAGTAAAGCACTTTTACTGGGATGAACCTTATTTGTTTAAGTATTGTCCCAACCAAATCATTCGCAGATATGTCCCTAATGATGAATTCAAGAGTGTATTGTCTTTTTGTCATGATCAGGCATGTGGCGGTCACTTTGGACCACGTAAAACGACGGAGAAAGTTTTGCAATTTGGTTTTTACTGGCCTACATTATTTAAAGATGCATATGATCATTGCAAAACTTGTTCACGGTGTCAACACACGGGTCAGATTTCTCGAAGAAATTAGATGCTACTCCAAGCTATCTTGGTTATGGAAATTTTTGACGTTTGGGGTATTGATTTTATGGGCCCTTTTCCCAACTCTTTTGGGAATTTATATAGCTTGTTAGCGGTTGATTACGTCTCGAAATGGGTGGAAGCGATACCATGTCGCACTAATGATAACAAGGTTGTTATTAAGTTCCTTAGAGAAAATATCTTTTCACGATTCAGACACCCTCACGTTATAATTAGCGACAACGGGACGCATTTCTGTAATCGGTCTTTCGAGACTTTGATACGGAAATATTCAATTAGCCATAAATTTTCTACGCCCTATCATCCCCAAACGAGCGGGCAAGCTGAAATTTCCAATAGGCAGATCAAACAAATTTTGGACAAGACAGTTTCTAAAAACCGTAATGATTGGTCAACTAAATTGACGGATGCACTTTGGACATTTTATGCTACTTATAAGACTGACCTTGGTATGTCTCCTTACTGCCTATTGTTTGGAAAGGCATTCCACCTTCCTGTCGAGATCGAACATAAAGCAATGTGTGCTATTAAAGAACTTAACTTCGATTTCAATCAAGCCTGCAACTGTCGGAAGCTGCAATTAAATGAGCTAAGCGAACTCCGCGATGAAGCTTACGATAAGACGGTTATAGTAAAGAGCCGGACTAAAGTATTTCACAATAAAAATATTTTTAGAAAAACTTTACCCCGGGACAACAAGTCCTTCTTTACGATTCCCGTCTCCATCTTCATACGGGTAAGCTAAGATCTCGTTGGAAAGGACCATTTGTTGTGCGGTATGTATACTCGCACGGGGCAGTTGAAGTTGAAAATATTAAAAACGGTTATACTTTTAAAATGAATGGGCATAGATTAAAACCGTATTTTTCCACTGACCCCGCAGAGAAACTCCTGTTTTTACAGGAGCCGTTTTATCATAACTAAATTTCCTCCGCCACACCTCCATGTCTCGATAATATTGTCTCATTCTATAAATGTAGGTGAGTGAAAAAGGACTTAACTGAATATCCGTATGATCAAAAATAAGTTTGGGGGAGATTTTTTTATGTTCATTTATTTTTATCCCCGTTAATAAATTTTCCTTCCAAGTCTGCTGGTTTTTGAGATTTAAAAAACTGACAACAGTGAGTACACTGCTGCAAACAGGTTTGGGGGAGGTTTGTGCTTATTTACGCATTACTTTGCATTACACTTTGCATAAGCACAAAAAAAAATTCTTTGATAATGAAAGATTAGAAAATGAAAAATTACATTTAAAAGATTGGAAGAGTTTGAGAAAAATAAGAAAGTTAGGTGTTTTCTTAAACGAAACTAGTAATAATTAGTTATGAGCCGTTGTCTCAAGGGTTAGTAAGATGAAAGAAGTCACTAATCTGAGGATAAAAATAAGTCTGAAAAATAGTCCATATTCTTAAGGCCAAACATTTGAATGTCGATACCCTACTATAAGCACTTACACACGTCTTGAAACTCGGGATAGTAGAGGATACCTTGAAATGCTCTTGTCTAAAAGCCAAAGTACGAAAAAATATAAATGAAGCATAAAAGTATAAAATGGTGAAGAAAATGAACACTGGTTTTTTAATCACCAAGGCAGCATAAGAAAATATAGCGAGGGTGCTTTATCACTTAGTGCCTTAGACCAACAGGTTTGGGAGCCACTGCTAAGCCTTAGGTGTTGCAAGACGAGAAAATTGCTAATTACGCCTAATAAGTGAGCACATTTAGTAATCGGTCGATTAGTATCTCAAGAAGTATTAACGGTCGCATGATGAATGTGTGAGCAATTCCATCTAAAATATTCACTGACTAAAAGTACCGAGGTAGATGGACAAGAATATGCTAGCTTGAATTGAATTCTCCAAGTGTATGGATGACTTTTACATACACGTAGGGGTATATGATCGGTGTTTGGAAGAAAGGTAGGGAGGAAGACTAAAGGCTATGTTTTATTGAGGGATGATGTGATTTCTGACGTTTTTTCATGACCATTAAGATAGGGCTCATGACAACCGAAAAACTAGTGTAGTTGGAAACTCTTATTTTCAAGTTCTTTTCTATTATAGTTCTTATCTTTATATGTAACTTTCACCATCTTCCTTTTATTATTGGATTTTGTGGGTATAATCAGCTGAAAACCCTCAGGAGAAAACACTCCTCCTACTAGGGACACCTAGAGGTTTAACGGCTTGTTGCACGTGCTCAGTGTAATCGTGTTGTCTACGAAAGTGTGCTAGTTAGTTTTTCTTTTTCTTTCTATTTTTTTCTCCTTCTTTTGAATAAATAGTTTGCTCGGGATGATCAAAGCCAAGTTTGGGGGTATTTGTTCAGTCGAAAATATTGCACTTTTAACATGACAATTTCCTTACTTTTCTTAATCATCTAAAGGTGTTTATTATAAATATAACACATATTAGAAGTTTATCTGCAAAATACCATTTACCATGTGTTTATATATTATAATCAATATTATGAAGGAAAATGTACTTAATATTTTGATACGCTTATCATATCAAATTGTATCTCAAATATAACTAACATTGTTCATTGAAGATATTCTGCAAGATTAGCTCAGGTTAGATTTCAAGAATCAAGAATCTATCGATAAAGTAAAGAAAGTCGAAAAATCAAATACTGGCAGAGACTCAGAAGAGATAAGAAGGTTCCAGACATCAAAGAAATACCCAAATACCAACAGGAGAAGACTCCAGAAGTTTGAAGCCAAGAACTCACCATGAAGCCGCGGAACCGTGGCCGAGTCAGACCGAGTCGCCGCGGATCCGCGGCCGATTCAGGGAGTTAGGGGTTGAGAGTTTCTTGGAAACTTCTTCGTAACAAACTTTGTTTGTTGGGGGCTTCGGTTACTGGTTTTGGGGCTATAAAAAAGACCGAGGGCTACATCTCAAAAGGGGGATCTAGATCTAAATAAAAAACATTCAACATCCAAGAAAAATCAATCTTAAAGATCAAAATACAATCTAAGATCAAGAATCTACGATCTTGAGATCCAAGATCAAGAAATCCAGCGAGAAATCAATCAAGCGATCAATCAAGCAAGTCTCCATTACACGAAGCCAATCACCGTCAACGAGCAAGTGATCCAAGATAGGTCCAAGACTCGAGGTGATCAAGCGACGTGAAGATCGACGGAACATTTACTTCTTCGAGGCAGAGATCGAGAGCAAATTCTTTTTCCTCTTATAATTTAAACTTGGAGAAATGTATTGTGAAGTTGAGTAATAAAAGTAGATCATCGGTTTTATCAATTCGCTTACTTTTAATTTCCGCATTATGAATTCTTTCTCTATTCTTTCTTTTATTTTCATGATGTGCGAGTAATTCTCCGCTTGATAGGATTCGAAGGATTAAGGTAGATCAATGGATGAGAACATACTATACTCCTTTTAAGTCTTATAAAGTTTATAAAGTTAGCAAAAGAATCGTCAACATCCTTATCGGGCGCGATATCAAATTCTTGATAATCTTGACCACGATTTGAGATAAGATTGACGATCCTTTTTGTTAAGGGCTAGACATGAATGGAGATCAATGAAAGGAAAAGGGTCAATAGAGGAGAAACCCTAGTTTCTTCCAAAGAACCCTAATCCTCATTCATCGCCATCAATCTAGTTTTAAATCTATCAATAGATAAGAGGATTAATCTTTATTAATCATCCATGGCTACTAAATCCTAAAGAATTCTACAAGCCTTCTTCATATAAATTTTCTTAATAATTCAATTAGATTTTGAAACAATTTTGTTGATAATTCAATTAAACCTTGAAACCATTTTCTTGATTTTCTTCAATTAGATCTTGAAACTATCTTCTTGATTTTCTTGATTTTTCTCTTTTCTATTTCTTTCGACCCATCTAAAACAAGAATTATAAAATTCCATGAATCCCAGAGGATGACCCGTATTCACCACAGCTAGCTACACGCGACGCCATGCTGATTGCGGTTACTTTACTAAAACTTCTTAATTTTCCAAAAACAAACAATTCAATCAAGATGCTACCGAGCAGCTTCCTTGCTCGGTCCATCCATGGCTGGTATTTTACTACCCACCGACGCCAAGGATCAAAGACCTCGTCAAGAGGCCACCGAGCAGCTTCCCTGCTCGGTCCATCCATGGCTGGTAGTTTACTACCCACCGATGCCAAGAATCCAAAGCCCTTATCAAGAGGCCACCGAGTAGCTTCCCTACTCGGTCCATCCATGGCTGGTAGTTTACTACCCACCGACACCAAGGATCAAAGCCCTCATCAAGAGGCCACCGAGCAGGTAGTTTACTACCCACCGACGTCAAGGACCAAAGCCTTCATCAAGAGGCCACCGAGCAGCTTCCCTTCTCGGTCCATCCATGGCCGGTAATTTACTACCCATCGATGCCAAGGATCAAAAGCCCTCATCAAGAGGCCACCTAGCAGCTTCCCTGCTCGGTCCATCCATGGCTGGTAGTTTTCTACCCACCGACGCCATAGATCCAAAGCCCTCATCAAGAGGCCACCGAGCAGCTTCCCTGCTCGGTCCATCCATGTCTGGCAGTTTTCTACCCACCGACGCCAAGGATCAAAGCCCTCATCAAGAGGCCACCGAGCAGCTTCCCTGCTCGGTCCATCCATGGCTGGTAGTTTACTACCCACTGACACTAAGGATCAAAAGCCCTCATCAAGAGGCCACCGAGCAGCTTCCCTGCTCGGTCCATCCATGGATGGTAGTTTACTACCCACCGACGCCAAGGATCCAAAGCCCTTATCAAGAGGCCACCGAGCAGCTTCCCTGCTCGATCCATCCTTGGCTGGTAGTTTATTACCCACCAACGCCAAGGATCGAAAGCCCTCATCAAGGGGCCACCGAGCAGCTTCTCTGCTCGGTCCATCCTCAGTGGGTAACTTCTTATCCGTCTACGCTAAGGATCAAAGCCCTCCTCAAGATGCCACCGAGCAACTTTCCTGCTCGGTCCATCTCTGGCTGGTAGTTTACTACCCACCGACGCCAAAGAGCAAGCCCTCACCAAAGGGCCACCGAGCAGCTTCCCTGCATAGCCAATCCTTAGCGGGCAACTTTCTACCCATCTGTACTAAGGATTAGCAGCCCTCAACCTAGAAAAACGCCGACCAATCCAAACTAGGCTCTTGTCTTAACTCGTTTTAAGAGAAGTGGTCTTCGGTCCAACTCAAAGGAATGGGCAAACATATACCTTTCTACTCGAAGGAGCCAATCGACGTACCTTAAGTGAACGATCGCCACCTCGACTTCGGGGCCATAAGGACACCGACCTTACACCGGTCTTTGTACACTTGACAAATAATTGGATTTCACTCGACACGCGATCGCCAACTAAAGGACCGGTCACCGACCTGCGGTCTGACTCATCAGGCGAGGAAAATGCTAACAGGCTCGCACAAGAAAACATTGCCACACAAAAATTTGCAAAACGGCTTTTCCATAACTTTGGAGTCTTTACAAAGGTGTTATAGGCTCCTCAGCCTTACAAAATTTCCCGAAGGATTACAAAATTCCAAAACAAAAAAAAGAAGAAGGCAGAAAGGCTCAGGCCTTGGGACCGGGGAGGACCTCGATACACTCCGCGCCAGCATCAGTAGCCGGGGCTATGTCCTTAGGGTCGGCGCCTCCACCAGGAGCTTCGGCACTGGGAGTCGGGGTGATCACCTTATCCCCAACGCTCCTACCGGGCACCTCTCCCCCGGCGGCATTCCCCACCGTCTCATCCTCGACGGGGTGCTCGAGACGGAGTCCGCCGTCGGTAAACTTCGGCATCAACGCCTTGACGGCACCAACGACTTGACAGCATTGAGAGACTGATGCCAGAAGAGGGCTGAGGCATCAGCAAGGTCGGTGTCGAATTGATCCGACGTCTTGTAACTCTCCACCGCCTTTGCGGCCCGGAGGTCGGAGCGCTTCACCCCTTCCTTCGCCGCCTCATTTTCCCTCTTAAGGTTGTCCCGCATCTTCTTCAGTGTGGCGTTGAGCACCCTGGCCTCCTCCAATTTAGCCTTGACGGCCTTGTTGGACTCCTTCAAAATTCGGATGGACTCCCTGCATTTAGAGTTCACCCCCTCACGGTGGCCACCCGATCTTCGAGGGCGGCGATCTTCTCCTTCGCCTGACACAACTCTCGGCACAGGCCCTCCTCCCGTGAAGAAGACTCGCCAGCCATCTGCATCGTAGGGGAAATTTTCTCGTGCTCCATGTTGGCGATGAGGGCGCGGTGTTGGAGGACTTGGGGAAAATGAATGAGGAGGTTAGAAAAAATATCCAAAGCAAGAACCTAAACGGAAAGCGAATACTGACCTGAACGGTCTCCTGAGCAATGGCGGCGACTTGGGCCTTGAGGGTCCCCCGGGGAATTTTTCCTCCGGCCGATTGTTCCATCTCCGATAGCAAGCTGTCGGTGATGGAAAGCCCCGAGGGCACTTCGAAACAAACGTCCCCCTTCTGCACGAAGATCAGGTAGGACGTTGATCGAGATACCGTCCTCTTATGCCTCTTGAGGGGGACCTCGGGGAGGTCAGCCTTGTCCTCTACCTCCAAAACCTGGGGCTCCGGCTCCTGAGAATGCTTGTGTCTCTCCCCACGGCTGGTCTCCGAAGCCCGGGGCATGGTGGAACGCCTACCCGAGGGGGCCGCCGGTGGGGCCGGGCTCATAGCGGGGCGGGACGGGCCGGCGCCCCCGGCCTTCCTCCCCTTCTTTTCGGCCATGGCAGCCATGAATTTAGATCGGTCTATTGGTTCTGCAAAAAAATAAAATACACAAAGGGAGTTAGTGACGCCAGAAAGAACAGAAGAAGAATATGCAAGTCTAGACAGGTCACCTAGGCTCCTAACTTACCCATGAATTGAGCAGGGCTGAGCCTAGCTCAACTGAGGGGCTGCTCGGAAAGCAAAACATCGGCCCGTTGGATAGGCTCCCACGCCGACACAGCCCTCGCTTCGGGAGAGGAAGAACGCTTCACCCGCGGGAAGTCGGCCCTGTGCCACTGTACAGGCACAGGCCAATCCTCACCCTCGGGTAGCCTGACAAATATGAACTTCTCCTTCCATTCATGAATGGAAGAAGGAACTGCTACAACTCCCGACCCTGCCACCCCTCCCCTATGTTTTCTAAAGGAAACATACACCCAGCTCGGCTCATCCTTATGGGTGCCGGGATGATTTTTATAGCAAAGGGAGGAAAGAAGAAGGGTCAAGTTGAAGGGGATTTCTTCGAGTCTCAACCGGACCAGGAACCCGAGGAGAATTCTCCATGAGTTCGGTACTAGCTGGCCCAGAGCTAGTTGGAAACAACGCAGTGCCCCACATACCTTGGGGGAGAAGGGCAAACACATTCCAGCCCAAAAAGCATCCAGATAGAAGGCAATCTCCTTGCCCTGCACCTGGTCAGTCCTCTCTCCCTCCCTAGCCAAGCGAAGCGAATAGCTCAGGGGAATGTGCAAGAGAGCCTGGATTGTGGTAAGCTCATCCACATTCCTCAGGAGGTAGAGCGCGTCACGAGCATTCCTGCTGCGCGCTTTGGAGACCCTCCCCGTTACATAACCACGGGAAGCACGAATAACCCTAACTCTACGGGGGAATCCGACTCGGATGGGGCAGAGGAAGAAACGGCGAGAGACTCCCTAGACTCTACCCTAACTGCCTCAACAGACTCCTCAGAGGAAGGCATCTAACCCGAGTCAAAGAAGGAGTCCTCCGAGGAAAGAGCGCGAGAGATCCGACCTAAAGGAAAGAGCGCCGAGCTTACTCTCGCAGCGATGGGGAAATGATAGCGAAGTGTGGACCCTGAGGGGATCCCACCTCTATTTATAGCGTTTTGGCAAGTGCATCCAACGGCGCAGATCGTTTCCCGCCAGAACAATGCTTCGCACTCAACGGCCGTCGACGTTCGACGTGTTGCACGACCATTGAATGCGTCCCTTCGAGTGCAGGGGACAGTGGCGACCCGTCATGTCAGCCAACCGGTGTCGGACATGTGGCCTGGCGCCTCAACGAATGTACGATCGAATCAGTGCTCCCTCTTTAATGCACGATCTCCTCTCCGATCCGCTGACGTCATCAAAAGATACGCCTGACTGCCTCGGGAATCCGTGCCGACGAGATCTTCAACTACGAGCTGAACCCGGGTGACCGATCAGACCACTCTTAACCCGACCCATAAATAGGTCGGGACGAGAGTGAAGGGCTAATGATGATGCTCATAAGTGGGAGCTCCCCAGATCATGACACGTGGCAGAAGACGTTTCCCCATGCACACGGAAACAGGGCAAGGACTACATATTGGAAGCATCCCTCGGGGCTGTTGTCCCGCTGCCTGGACCCGACCTTCAAGGATTCCCTGAATATTCTTATGGTCGCCAAGTAAACGACCATTGGCTCACCTTCGAGCCCTCCTGCACGCTGAGCTTCCTCAGCCTTCCCAGCTTGTCTCCGAGCTATCACAGAACCGAGCTTCCTCGGCCTCCCGCTCACCTCCAAGCCTCCCGCCGAGCTAAGCTTCCCCGGTCCTACTAAGAGACCCAGAACGCAGATCACAGGTGTCTCCGCCATGGCTCCGGGTATATCGCCAGACACGAGATATCCGCCGCCCCACGATCCCGCGTTCCACGCCGTCGCATCCACCATTAACGATCGTATCTCGTCATTAATGGGGATCCCGCCATTCTCGCAGGCGTAACGACGGGGGCGTAACGGCCGGCGAGAATCTTGCGCCCATCAGCCCATGGCTGCCGCTATATAAACCCCTCTCTCATACGACTCAGGTAAGGCAATTATTATCCAATAGGCCGCTACTCTGCCCAAATACCTCGTCTAACTTGATCGTAGGAGGGTCCACGGTGGTACAACCATCCTGGGACTTCTTTGCAGGTAGCTCGACTTCACACCAAACCAAACCTATTGAAATCCACACGCCTCAGGAGACAGTCCTCAAACCTAATCTCAGCCGTTCGCCAAAGTTGTCGGCAGATCGTCGGAAGACAACATCTAAAGGGGGTCCAGAGCTCCATCAGTATCCGAAAGTTGGATTTGGTATATTAATCATTGTAGTTGCAAAATACATTTGAATTGTAACATAAATAAAACTGCTTCTGTAAAATACGAAATGTCCCCACCAAGGCCAAAAAAGTCGTTTTCTATAGAGACCCATGCTAGAATATGATCTTTGTATAAATGGCACCAAAGGTTTGTGAGCTTGAGGCTAAAATCAAATACCACCCATGTAGAGTATTTTTCGTCATCCATTAGGATAGATGCGTTCTCCTGTCAGGCGTTGTAAAGATCCTTCGTCCGATGGTGGGCGAAGATTTATTGATTGTGGGGATTCTAATCTTCGGCAGCCGCGGACAAAACTGTCATTAATTACACATCGTTTTGAGATGATGGACCCTATGAAAATGTGTGTGTGTTTGAAAATAAATACAGGTTTGTTCATTTCATTTTTTTGTTTATATATATTAATTTTTTTAAAGATAAAAGTCCGGGTGCCGCGGGGAAGGAAAATCCAGGTTCGGGTACCCGGAGAAAACCGAGGTGGCCCCCTTTCATGTGGACCGGGGTCGGCTCCTCCTTAGGGGATCGGTTCCCCCCTTTTTTTAATGGGATCTCCCTCAATTAAGGGAGGGAGGGGGTCGGCTCCCTTTCTTTTGAAGGGAAAGGGTATTCCCCTTGGGTACGTCGACGTTGGAAGGAGGGGGTGTCCGGATCGGGCGTCCTCCCGACGGCTTGAGTTCATTTATTATTTTTATTTTATTATACTTATATATATTTTTATCCTCTGTTTTCTATTCTGAACTTATTTTCTAGAAACGAAACCAAGTGTGCAGATTCTGACGAAATTTGTGAGTTATAACCGCTAGATTACGTCGTTTTTCGTTTTATTTTTTGAGAACATAGGTCGAAGCCTGTATTTCCACGTTTTTTGTGTGAAGCACGGATGAAATCCGCGTTCAAGAGAGGTCTACGGAACAAAATCCACATCCCCGAGAGTTTTCCCAAAGGAGAAACCCAAAGGCTTTCCCTTTGGTGGGATCACGCTCAACATCCTCTGTAATTTGTCAAAAGGGCTCTCTTGATTTTTGAAAACTTGAGTTATGGATCTGAAATGTGGAAAAGGAGATCCTTTTCCCTCTTTTAGGTCTTGGATTTCATAAAGTAAGGGTTTTGGTCGGTGGGTCCTCCTATTTCTTCCTCTTTCCTATTTGAATCTTGAGGAAGAAGGCGGGAAAAAGGCTTTCGTTTTTGGGATTTAGTTGAAGAAAAGCACTTCCTTTCAACGAATCTATGAGTTTTGTGCTATTTTCTTAAAAAAAAGAGAGCATTTTGCTCTTGAGGAAGAAGATGAAGACCTTGAAGAGAGAGAGAGAGAGAGAGAGAGAGAGAGCTCGAGTCTTTATGAGCTGGCTCTTCACCGCCCCTATCGGGTACGGTTTGTTTTTCTTTCTCCTTCGTGGGATTGTCTTGCTTCAATGGTAGCGCCTTGCCACTTTGAAGTTGGATCTGATCGGCTTTCGTGATAGGCTTATCTTCTTTTTTTAGGAAATCAGAGTTCTTCCTCGGAGTCGCTGCCTAGATGGATGGCGTAGCAAGTCACCATGGGACCATATCATCAACATCCTCATCTAGCTCTTTCAGGATCTCTGCTTCTTCATTGGGGAAGAACACTTTCAATGTAATTAGAGCTCTTTTCTTTTTGACATAGTCCTCGAGGGAGGCGAGATAGTCGATTTTCTCGCCGACTATTTTTGGGCCGCATTCCAGGATTTATTGTTAATTTGGAGGTCCGGGTGAACTCGTGCTTTGAGCGTTCCAATACTTGAACCTTCTTGGTCAGCTCCTCGAAGGTCTTGGGACCCGCTGTGCATTGGAAATGAGTCATCCAGTTGCCGATATTTCCTATAAGAAGGCTAACGGATTGATCTTGCTCCAACGGCGGTTCACACTTGACTGTGAGATTACATCATCGGGCTATAAAATCCGTGATGCTCTTGTTGTTCTCTGGTTTGGTTCTCGCAAGGTCGACAATGGTGATTTTATCGCTGACACTCATGAATCTTTGCTTGAACAGTTGTAACGACTCTGAAATTTCTATACAGAATTATTTGTTTAAATGTATAGAAAAAGGCTATTTCAGCCTGTGTAGGAGTTATAAGTTATTCTTGTTCAATAAAAGCAAGAAGCAACTTGTAGTTGTTTACCGCCGGAAACAGAGACGAATTGGGATAGATCGTCTTGCCTGAATCTGGGGGCAGATGCTATTTAGATTTATCCGTCCACCTCTCCAAAGATACCAAGTTGATTTATGGCACCATATATCGGAGGTTTGGACAGACGCGACCGTTGTAGTAAACTTTATCAGATTCCCCTTCATTTTATGAGGGTTTTTTGATTGTGGGGATGCTCTTCCCTGCAGGCGTAAGCCCCTGCAGTTAATTACGTTACTGCATTGCGATAACTACTTTCTCCTTCTCCAGCAGTTCACTTCGTGTTGTGTTTTTTTTTGTTTTGGTTACCCATGGATTGTATACGGAGACTAGTTTATATCGTCGTCCGTAGGACGTAGATTAGTCCAAATCTGTATATTTTAGATTTGGGTTTGGTTTATTTAAAGACCGTTAATCTGGTTTGAGATTAAGATCAACTTAAAAAAAATGAGCATTTGGGCCCCATTATTTTAGTTTAAGGACGTATGGTCCATTATCGCCATGTTTGAGATGAATATTAGCTTAAGGACATTTCGGTCCATTATCGTCATGTTCGAGGCGAATATTAGTTTAAGGACATTTTGGTCCATTACCGCCAGGTTTGAAGCGAGTATTAGTTTAGGGACATTTCGGTCCATTATCGCCGTGTTTTGGGAAAATATTAGTTTAAGGACATTTCGGTCAAACATTCCCATTTCGGGATGAAGATTAGTTTAAGGACATTTTGGTCCATTACCGTCAGGTTTGAGGCGAGTATTAGTTTAGGGATATTTCGGTCCATTATCGCCGTGTTTGGGAAAAATATTAGTTTAAGGACATTTCATTCCAACATTCTCATTTCAGGACGAAAATTAGTTTAAGGACATTTCGGTCCAACATTCATTTTACGCGCACGTGTATTTGTTACGTAGTAGAGTGAACGATGGTGACATGGAATGCGTCCAATTTGGGACGCGATCCGATTTGAGGTCTGCAAGTCAATTTTGAAGTGCATCAATGCATGACGAAAGGAGTTGTTGGTTATCGGGACCTGCCACCTCTCTGAAGACGTTGAGGAATTATAACGACATATATCAGAGGTTTGGAAAGATGTACCCTTGAACTAAATCCCGTATTTGAGGGAAAAAGGGGTTGTGGTGAACCTAAGAATCGTTAGTCATATTTGAGACTAAGATTACTTTAGGAGATATGAGATGAATATCATTTTGGATATCATCAATGAGAGAACATTAGTCATGTTTGAGACTAAGATCAGTCTGGAAAATCATGAGCAATATGGGCTCGGTTGATTTAAAATCAAAGAGGTTTAACCTCAGGAAATTTAGCCAATTTGGGCTGAGATTGGGTTTCTATACTACCCAGTAGTGTTAAACACTAATATATGCAGTGCTCACGTGTATTTCACATGGGGCGCTGGAATAGTGCTGAGCACCAATCTTTTCTAGCGCTCACGTGTTTTTCACGCGAGGCGCTACTATAGTGTTAAGCACTAATCTTCTCTGGCGCTCACGTGTGAAATATGTGAGACGCTCAGATATGGGCGCTGCCCAATCAGTGCTAAACACTAAGTCATTTTGAATGAACATGGAGTGCTAAGCACTTTGCATGGCACTCACGTAGGAAGCACGTGAGTGCTAAGCATTGATTTTAGGTCTTGTTTGCTCACCCCCTTTCTTGACGCAAGTCCTAAACACTTTGCTAGAGCTCACATGTAAAGCACATGAGAGGCCAGATTTTGGGTTTCCAAGAGTGTTTCACGTATATTTCATGTGATTGATTTATTTTGGGTTGTTGGGCTTCTTTATTTGGTGGCTGTCTAATCAACACAAAGGAGTTTTTCTTTGTTCTTTGGACGCTCACGTGAGAATCAAGTGAGGCATTTTAGTTTTTCTTTTGTTTGTTTTAAGCACTCACGTGGGAAACATATGAGGCAATATAATTGTGCTACGCACTAATTTTACTCACGTGTGTTACACGTGAGACGCTAAGTTCTACTTGTTTTTAGAGATATTAATCTCTGTTACTGACATTTTAGTCATTGATGATCATCAAGATTTCTGTTTTGAAGGTCTTGAATCATCATCATTGTTTTTATTGGAGAACTAAATTCTTCTTTTTATTTTTATAAGAACTAAGTTCTTTATGTAAGGTTAAACCCTAATTTCGGTGGAATTAAATTCCCAGAACATATGCTATTTTTCTTTTTCTTTTTAACCTAGTTCTTTTCCCTAAGTTTTGAGTCTGAAGAACAGAATCTCTCCAATGAGAATTAAATTCTCAACTTGTGGGGAGATTTGCTTTTGCAAATCTTAAACTAGAGGAAGAACCAAGTTCTTGTATGAAGGGTTAAACCCTTATATCCATTATACAAGACAAAAGAGATACTTTTAGTATCTCATTTTTTATTTACTTAGAGTTTTTAAAGGAGGAAGGTTTTCTTTCTTTGAGAATTAAATTCTCTGTTCTTTCAAGAGCTCACTGTAATTTTTTTGCAGAAGCTTCTGTTCGTCTGTCTGTCTGCGGGTGTGTGTGTGAGACATGAAGTCTCGGGTCCTTTATTTAGTGAAGGAAAGTTTGTTAATTAAAATCTCTCATTAAGAGATTCCAATTGATTTTATTGGTCTCAAAATCTGTTTGGGGAATTTTACCCACCGTTGAATCTTTGATCCAAGTGTTTCTGTCTCACAGAATATGTTTTCTCGTTTCAACAAGATTGGGAGAATATTCTCTTATATATAGAATAAAATTCTATTGAACGGTGATATTTTTATCACCATTGGATTTTTAATCCAAGGGTGCTCAGTTTAACTGAGCACAATCTTTCTCTATTTAGAAAGATATAGGAAATATTTTCCATCCCATTGGATCTTTGATCCACCAACTTACTGTTTAACAGAAAATATCATTCCCAATAGAATTTAATTCTATGCTCAATCACCATTAGATCTTTGATCCAACGGTTCCTTGTTTAACAGAGAGGATCTTTCTTTTTTAGAAAAATCCATGGAAGTATTTCTAAAGAGCAGAATTTAATTCTACGTAAGGAGGTGCCCTCTCATATTTAACACGTGAGGCTTATTTAGCTTCTCTGATTTGGCGCCCATATGCCTTATATACGGGCGCTCACGCGTTTAACATGTGGGGCCAATTTGGCCTTTAGTTGTTTGACTGCGGCGCCTATATGCAAAAGCATATAGGCGCTCACGTGTTTAACACGTGAGGCTTATTTAGCCTATTAATTGTTTGACTGTAGCGCGTATATGCTTTGCTTATAGGCGCTCACGTGTTAACACGTGAGCCTTATTTAGCCTATTAGCTGTATGATTGCAGCGCCTATATACTTTGGATATAGGCGCTCACGTGTTTAACACGTGAGGCTTATTTAGCCTATTAGTTGTCTGATTGCAGCGCCTATATGCTTTGCATATAGGCGCTCACGTGTTTAAAACGTGAGGCTCATTTATCCTATAGTTGTTTGATTGCAGCGCCTATATGCTTAGCCTATATGCGCTCACGTGTTTAATACGTGAGACTCATTTAGCCTATAGTTGTCTGATTGCAGCGCTTATATGCTTTGCATATAGGCGCTCACGTGTTTAATACGTGAGGCTTGAGTTGTGGGGAATTTTCTTCCCTTTTTTTTATCTTTTATTAGGGAATAGTAGCTCACTGGTAAAAGCTCTACATTGCTGTGACATAGCCTGTGCGTTCGATTTCCATCAGTCCCAATTATTTTTAAGATTTTTCTTTTTAATTTTTCGGAAGCCCAAGAGTTGCACGTGCAATTCATGGAGAAACGAAAAGTTTCAGAAAAATCAAACAGGCGTAAAGAGGAGTAAATACCAATTTAAACACGTGGCATGAATCTCGAGGCAATACATCGAGATCCGACCACCCATTTCCTACTTATGTCCGCCGCCGCCGATCCGATTGGCTCCAAATGATTCCATACTTTGTACACAAGTCCCTTCGACTCCCATCAACTCCCCTGCACTGTTTGATTTTCCTGCAATCAAATAGAAACTCAAATTTCTAATTAACACCATTAAATCCATTTTAATTCATTTAATTTCACACCCTCTCTCATTTTTTACCCTATAAATACCACCTCATGCCCTAACTCTCCTCCAGTCTGAAATTTCTATCCAATTTCTCTCAAAATTTTCTAAGTGCAATTGGAGTCAAGTGGAGTTAGTAAACAAGTTCTCTTTCGTTAAAAATCGGAGTCGATCCCGGAGCTACTGTGATTCCACGGAGCCCCCTCCCTCTTCCTTACTCTTTTCTTGACATTATAAAGCCGTAAGTCCTCTCTCCCTCTCCTTCTTTTCAACTAAAATCGTATCCTTAAAACATATCGGTAAAGTGGAGTTAGAACCGATATTGCTTTCTTTTCAAACCTTTTCACTCACTTGATAAGCAGAATAAATCATAACAACACTATAAAACCACTCTTAATCTTATTTACTTCATTTAGCCTTTTAGCATAATGAAAATTTCCATATGAAATACTCATATAACGAACTTTTTCATTAAAATAGCATAGCATAACCCTTTTTCGATAACTAGTTTACCTACCTTTAGGAAAATTTCACTGGGTAACGACCTACCCCACACGCACACTATGATTTCATAGCACGATGTTCTAAATATAGGGTTGGTTCAAAGAATATGTTTTACATTAAAATACCACAGTTTTACAAAAAGGATTCTTTTAATCGATATTTTTGATTTCTTGGCAATTACGTCTCTACAATCCTCGTTAGGAGATCCACTAATGGATTGTGCGGATTATCGCACATCCTTGAGATAATAGAGCGAGATGCAGAACTCCTCACGGAGTTCTCGAAAGGAAATAAAAAATACGGTTTTTTAGAAATACGTCTTTTCTAAACAAAACTAAAATTTTGGAAAATTATATAAAACTATGAATTCGTATTTTCAATAAAGACATATTATGAGACTATATTTTTTTAAATGAAAAATAAAATTTTTAATAAATACCATCAAGTTTCCAAAAGAGCTAGTTTTCATTAAAAAAATACCATAAACTTTTAAAAGCTAGGTTTTCATCACTAGAATACCATAACAATTAAAATACATGTTCATAAAAACCCTAAATATTACAAATCACCCTTGAGATTTATTTTTAAACTATATTAAAGTATTTTTCATAAAACCCCTTCGAGATATGAAAACAATATTTAAGGATTCTAGATTAATATAGGTTTAAGCGGTATCATTTCTCTTGAGCTCCAAGGAGCCGGAGAAAATGAATGCTTTCCTATTCAGATTAGACAATTTAACGGAGTTATCAATGGCAATTTTTTTGGAAAAAGACACAAATCCTGACGTCCATGTGCAGTAGTTGCCGATTACTCTCGAACTTAAGAAATTTCAAGAACTAAATCCTTTCATAAGATTCTGACTTCAAGCTGAATCCAAACTCAAACCAGAATCCAAAATCAAATACGAACTTGAATACTTGATCATGAACCTGAACACTCGAATTCAAATATCAAACTCAAACTTGAATACTTGACTCGACTTGACCGAACCATGGTTATAACTTGACATGAATACCTGAACACATGATTACATCTTGAACATGAACCTGTACATTTTATATTCATGCATTCGGTCAAGGCCTGTAATCTTAATCTATATAATACAATACGCGGGGATAAAGGGATAGATTGGTACGAAATTTATATCGTGGCATGAGAGGTCATTAAAAAGACACCTACATGAATTCACGTGCCGTTGTCCCGTGGGTTATGACGGGGCCTTGTACTACAAGTTACCATAGTCCACGGGGTAAGATGGACTCCTTTCGTATACATGAATACCTTCTTTATCAAAGTACAAATAACCACGTCAGAATAACTATGTTATACCTGTGAATGATCATATACAATTTTACCTGTCCACTGTTCATTTGGTTTCTATTCACTTTATATACTATCTTCTTTAAGTTCTTTAGGGACTTACCGAGCGTTAGTTCGCTGACGACATTTCTCTATATTTCTTTCTTTGGAATGTTCGTCAGGAAGACCAGATTCGGAGGAGATAGAGCCGAGCCCGGAGGACTTGGACCAGTTTGCTTCTCAACCTAATTTTTTGCTCCTGCTTGTATTTACTTCTAGTATGCCATTGTTTAGGCATTTGCTTTATCATTGTATCTTTTTATTACGAACATTTGTATGTAAATTTGAATATAAATAAAGTTGATGTTTCAATTTATTACTCTTGTTATTCTTGCATATTGTTATATTTCTTAATTATGCTTAACGTATTTTCATAGTAAATACGTTGTGGGCATGCCACGTTACTGTTTTCGTCTACTGGGAAGCAGGGCGTAACAGGTTTTGTTGGTGGCCCATATAGGTCTTCTGCATGAAGTCTTAAGCAATATATTACAAAAACTATAAGAATCAACAACTATACATTCCTTGCATTTCAAATTTCTTGAAACTATCCTAACCTTTCCTTTTCTATCAGGGTAATGGATTCTCCCAACAGCACCAGCACCAACGTCAATGGCAACACACCACCACTTACCTTACCACCTCACCCTACCGTTGCTGCTTCAATCAAAGAACGGACGGTGCTTCTAGAAGTTATCAAAAGTCTTCTGGAGGGCCAGCGGCAGCAGACTGCTATTTTCATGAACCTCCCTGAAGCCGAAGCACCTGGAGTAAAGCAATTTCTTGCATTGTATCCAAGGAACTTTTTAGGGAAAGAGAGTCCTCTTGAGGCTGAAGAATGGGCCAAAAGTATCGATGACGACCTTGCAGCAGCGCAGATACCAGACATAGCTTAGGTTCGTGTGGCTAAGCTCCAGCTCACCGACAATGCAAGAGTCTGGTGGAAAGCTGAGCAAAGCCGTATAACACAACCAATAGAGTGGAAAATGTTCCGCGATCTGTTCGATGCGAATTTATCATGCTTAGCAGGTAAAAATTTCGTATCAAATTCTGTTCCGTAAAACACATCATTATCCTGACATCAACATCTTATTAGGTTCGCGACACAATTGATCCCGACCGATGAGATTCGGGCCAGACGATTCCTCTTAGTTATATGTATGTCCTAGAGGCCATTACTGTACATGCGATGTATATTGTAGTGGATGCTTGGACATATATAAGGAGGACTTTCTTGCTCGACATGATAGTATGCTATCTGGTTGCTCTTTATCTTAACATGTACACTTATTGTCTCTCTGTTACATGTTGATAAAGCCCTTAGGATGAGTACTTGACTACCAAGATTATGATGCAGATCATACTAGTGGGACAGAGGTAGCCGGAAAGTACATCCTTAGATGTTCCTAGTCGAGGGTGTATCGAGACAGGGCATCGATACTCCAGAGTAGACTAGCGTATATGCATCTTGACCCATATGATGGACGATGGATGATCCCACATCCATTAGCGTTTGACATCAAAGATGGTGTACGGGTGCTCAATGGAGACTGGGTACACTAAACGGACTCGCCGAGAACTCTTAGATGGTATTATACCTATCGTCAGATAGCAGTTCTCTGGTGACACTGGTACAGGTTAGTCAATAGACCCAATATCGTCATAAATTCTTGTGTGATTCCCACTGTGCTTTGATTTCCACCTTACCAAGTTCATGAGAACGTGCAAAACGGTGGCTTTTGGGTACAGTCCCGAATCACATGGAGACAATGAGCGATAGGAGGGGTTTCGTCTCTCCCGGTATAGGGGTTGATGTTGCGCTGTGTTCAATTGGCTATAACAGGAAGTCCCTGTCCAGGGCTGATATGGAGATCTACTGGTAGGTGTTATCAGTAGTTTCTCAACCCGTTATGAGCCTCACATCGACACGACTTATCGGTTACTGGGGTCTGACGTTTCACCACCCCTAGACTGGATATGCGACATATCAGACGAAGAGACCGGATTGTACGGTAGTGTTATTGATTGGATTCACAGGAGTGTGAGCAGGCTTGCTTGTTGATCTTCTGATCGCTCAATACTCGGGTGGATGTTACGTTTAGCTGACCGCTTGTATCTTGTGGGTGTTTGATATGATCATCACCCACTGCCGGCGTATTGACGAGTCTTTAGAGTCCTTCACAGGGGTTTCCTCGCTCAGGCGAAACGGAGTAGGAGCACATATGTGATATGTGCGGGACCGAGATTGATACGTGTATGTGATACCGTATTCTATTCTCGCGATATATGATATCGGCCGGTTATTTGTGATATGGCCGGGTCATCGGATCAAGTGTTGATTCGATGAAATGATACATATTATATTAGTCGGTTATATGTGATATAGCCGGATTATTAAATCAAGTTTTGATTTAATAATTTAATGTATAATTATATATTTGATATATTAAATTGCATTAACTAATATATGCTCACTTAAGCATTTCTTTTTCTCATTATGGATACATTGAAATATATGTGATATATGTTAAATGTATTATTTTCTTTTTGCACACATAAATGTATATGTGATATATATTCATGTGTCATACTAGGTTATATATGCAACTTGTGTGTGAGAGACTTATACCATGCTAGGGTTAAGATTATGGTTTATATTTATTATTAAGGAAATTCAAAATTGTGGAATTATTCATGCTTCATCTTTTGGACAAAGCTTGTAAAAGCTTGTAGGTTCATTGACTTGGTCCACTCTTTTGTCAAGCTTAAGATATTTATCAACCTAACCTTTAACCCTAGCTCATGGTTAAGTCTCTACAAGGGTTAAGCATGACATTCTTAACCCATGGTTGCATTTCTAACCTCATCAATAATTCATTCATCACTTCATCTTCTTCTTCCTAAAAAAAAAAGCTTGCTAGCTTTTTCCTTTGTGATGAAAGATTGTGAGAAAAAGAAAACTTAAAAGAGCAAAATTCCTACTTCATCATCCTCTTCTATACTAACCATATAGATTAGTGTGTTATCTTCACTAATTCCATATTAGTGAAATCATAGCTTGAGTTCGTGTTTCCTCGAAGTAGATCATCTTGGATCTCGATGTCTTCAAGAAAGTATGGATCATTCACCGTGCGGAGCTTCTCAATAGTCCGGGAGTTCTTGGATCGCAGCGAAGGGACCACTACTTAGAGCTTGTGAAGTGAAGGAGAGGACTACAAAGATTGTAATCTCTAATCACTTAGATGTAAAGTAGTTTGCTTTATCGATTCCGTATGATTCTTTAGTTAAGAACCTAGGGTTAGGGTTATTTAGAACGGAAAAATTTTAATTTGGCATGGACGATACCACCCGAAACCTTGTTGTCGTAGTAGACAACCCAACAATTCCAACATGACTTAGACCTGGAGATTCAGGCGGTTTTAGCCACAAGCGACTATCCAACTCATGAACTCGCACTAAAGGAAGCACCTCGTTATGAAGCTGTGGTAAGAAAGAAGGGTAAATCTCAAACAGCCGGAATCAAACGCATTGCTACCCAGATGACAGGAAGAGCCTTTTCTAAGCCGAATTTTGCACCCAAGAGGTCAGGAGGGTCGTTTAACCATTCTAGTCCAGATTTCTGTTTCTACTGCAAGGGAATTGGACACTTGGCGAAAGACTGCAGGCGTGCAAATGGCCTGTGTTTGATTTGTGGTATATCTACTCACACTATAGGAGAATGCCCATATTGTATTAATACAGCACCAACATCTAGACCCGCAATTATAGCTCCGCAGAGGCCAGCCATTCAGGCACTTGTACCCTGCCTAACTCTTCCTGCACTAGCTCCACGTGGACCACCTACACAGCCTCATCATCCATTCCATCAGGCACAGAGAAACATGCCTCAAGGGTAAAGGAATGTGCCTCCGGTGAAGAGGAATGTACTGAGACGACAGGCTTTTACAATGACGGTCGAGGAAGCCGATGCCACAGGACAAGTCATCACCGGTAAATTCTCCCATCCTTTCAACCTTTCAATTCTTGTGCATCATTATACCTTCCCTATATCTAAACACAACCTCACCCAACCTAGGTACTATACTAGTAGCCACCCTTCCTACACTCGCACTTTTCGACACTGGAGCTTCACACTGGTTCATGTCACAACAATTCGTGAGAACGTACGCGATTCCCGTGAAGCCATTCATTTCAACTTAGAATGTCAGTTCCGGGAATGGAGTCTTGAAGCCAACTTTGGGATATGATCAATGCCCGGTTGTAGTTTGCGGTCGAGAATTCTACGTAAATTTCAAAATATTGGACACACCAAATTTCGATGTTGTGTTGGGAATGGATTGGCTGTGAGTATTTTATGCTACCATTGATTGCCGTCAAAGGAGGGTAGTATTTGAGATGCCAGATCACCCAGTCTTCTATTTAAAAAGCGGAGACAGAATCTTGGAGCCAGGAAGCTACCATGCTAAACCGAAGAATGCAGAAGTGTTCCCTCTACCAGCTGAAGAAGAAAAACTTAAGGTAGTTCGAGAGTTCGAGGATGTGTTCCATGAAAACGTATCAGGTTTGCCTCCCGATCGAGCTCTTGAATTTAGTATTGATTTACAACCTGGTGTACAACCTATAATCAAAGCTCCATATTGATTAAGTCCGAAGAGATTGAAGGATATCCTTGTTCAGTTAGATGAACTACTGAAGAAAGGTTGGATCCGACCCAGTACTTCAAGTTGGGGATCTCCGGTGTTACTAGTGAAGAAGAAGGAAGGTTCCTACAGGATGTGTGTGGATTATCGAGCTCTGAACAAAGTGATAATTAAGAACAAGTATCCACTACCGCGCATCGATGACCTTTTCAATCAGTTAAGTGGATCTTATGTATTTTAAAAGCTAGATCTTCGTTCCGGATATCATTAAGTGAAGGTCAAAGAGTCCGACATTCCGAAGACGACATTTAGGACTCGTTATGGCCATTATGAATATCTCGTAATGCCATTTGGAGTGACCAATGCACCTGTTATCTTTATGAACCTGATGAACCAAGTTTTCTGAGAGTACTTAGACAGGTTTGTTGTTATCTTCATCGACGACATCCTGGTGTATTCAAAGAATCGGAAAGAACATGCCGAGCACTTACGCATTGTCCTGGAGACATTATGACAACACCAGATCTACTCCAAATACAGCAAGTGGGAATTTTGGTTAGATCAAGTCAGATTTTTCGGGCATATTGTTTCAGGCGAAGGAATTTTGGTGGATCCAGCTAAGGTGTTAGCTGTCAGTGAGTGGTCGACACCAAAGATGGTGAAAGATATAAGAGGTTTCTTGGGCTTAGCAGGATACCACCGACGCTTCATCGAAGGATTCTCAAAGATCGCAACACCCTTGACGAAGCTCACAGGTAAAGAAGAAGCATTCGTTTGGACAGAAGTATGTGAGAAGGCTTTTATAGAACTCAAGTCGAGGTCAACCTTTGCACCTATTTTTGTAATACCTGATCAATCTGGAGGATTCGATGTGCATTATGATGCGTCCGGTAAAGGATTGGGATGTGTTTTATATCAGCATGGAAAAGTTGTGGCTTTTGTATCAAGGAAGTTAAAAGTTCATGAACGCAACTATCCAACACACGATCTGGAATTGGCAGCCGTCATCTTCACCCTCAAGATTTGGCGTCACTATTTATTGAGAGAGCGAGTGGATATATACACTAACCAAAAAATTCTGAAGTATGTATTTACTCAGAAGGAACTCAACATGCGGCAGAGAAGATGGCTAGAACTCATGGCGGACTTCGATATCAACCTACAGTATCATCCTGGAAAGGTGAACGTAGTTCGTGATGTACTTAGTCGTCAGCCATTACAATGAACCTCACCACTCAGTGGAGACTACAACAAGAACTGTATGGATTGGAGATTGAAGTAGTTGTAGCATGTAACACTTCATCTTTGATGAACTTACAAGTCCAGTCCACTCCTGTAAACCAGATCAACGAAGCTCAAGAAAATGATGCAAAGTTATAAAAGATCCGAGAACAAGTAGAAAGTGGACTACGAACTGACTTGATCATCCACGAAGATGGATCCTTACGATATGGAAGCCGTTTATGTGTACCAGTCGGCTCTGTTCGAGAAGAGTTGATGAAAGAAGCTCACAGCTCTCCGTATTCGGTACACCCTGGTGGTACGAAGATGTATGATTGATATGAAAAAAGTGTTTGTAAATAATCACAATCAATAACGATGTCGCGTGTAGCTAGCCGAGATGAGTGCTGGTTGTCCACAGGGATGCGTGGAACTTTTAATCTTGCTTTAGACGAGTTGATTAGAAAGAATGGAGAATAGTTTTAAGATCTTGTTTAAATACAGATATAGATTTTATAGGGAAAAGGCTTGTAGGGTTCATAGGATTTAGTAGTTGATGGATGACTAATAAAGATGACTCCATTTATCTTTAGATAGATTTAAAACTAAATAGATAGTGGTGAATGAGGAGTAGGGTTCTTGGAAGAAACTAGGGTTTCCCCACTATTGACCCTTGTCCCTTCATTGATCTTTATTCATGTCTAGCCCTTAACAAAACAATTGTTAATCTAGTCTCAAATCGCGGTCGAGACTATCAATAATTTGGTAGCGCGCCTGATAAGGATATTAATATTTATTTTGTTAAAGCTTACAAACTTCATAAGATGTAAAAGGAGTTAAACTATTTACTCATCCATTGTTCTACCATAATCCTATGAACCCTAGCAAGCTAGGAATTACTCACGCATGTTGTGAGAAGAAGAAAAGATTGAGAAGGAAATCATAATGCAGAAATTAAATGCGGAAAGTAAATGTAAAATAATTACAAATGATCTACCTTTATTAATCAATGTTACAAGTACAAATCATTCGAATTTAGATTACAAGAGAAAGAAGTTGCTCTCGATCTCTTTCTCGTAGGAAGTATTTGCTCCGTCGACATTCACGTCGCTCTATCACGTCGAATCACGGACCTGTCATGGATCTCTTGTTCTTTGACTGTAATTTGCTTCGTGTTAAAGGTGATGAGTTTTAACTTTAGCTCTCGGTCCTTTATATAGCCCTCAAATCAAAAACCCTAGATCTCATAGGTTTAGACTTGCCATAAAAATCCACTTTCCAAGTTTTCAGATCCTACGACTATGATGAAGCCGCGGATCCGCCGCAATTAAGGCACTTTGGCCGCAGAAGCGTCGCGCTCTGGAGGAGTTAGGGTTTGGGTTTTCTTCTGTGGCCTCATGTTGACACGTGGAGATCCTATAGATATCTGGATTTTGGATATATTTTTTGAGTTTCTGCCAGTATTGGTTCTACGATTTTAGTAGATTTTTGATCCTGACATCTTGAAAATCTTGATCTCCTGACCTGAGCTAAATCTTGCACAACATCTCCTTGAATAATGTTAGTACTATTTATTAAATTAGAAAGAGTATCTTAATCACTTTATATGGTAATAAATCTTCAAAAAACTTGATTAAGAATATTTGATATGCTATGCATCTTTTAATTACTAAAATATTATATAAATATAAAATGCATATATTTTCCTTCATAATTTTAATTATAATATATAAACATATGGTAAATAATATTTTGCAGATAAACCCAAATATGTTCTATATTTATAATAAACACCATTAAATATTTAAGAAAAGTAAGGAAAATGTTATATCAAATATGCAATAGTTTCGACAGAACAATGTACATGGATCTACGACAACACTACTGGTGGCACGGAATGAAACGCGAAATAGCAAGGAGCGTGGCCAAGTGTTTGGTGTATCAGCAAGTGAATGTTGAATATCACAGAACTGCTGATCTACTTCAGTCGTTACCAATCCCAGAATGGAAATGGTAGCACATAACCATGGACTTCGTGACTGCTCTCTCTCGCAGCACGAAGAGTAACGATGCAATTTGGGTTATTGTGGATTGACTGACCAAGTCAGCTCACTTTATTCCATTCAGAGTTGGCCAGTCAACTGAGACGTTAGTAAGAAACTATATAGAGGTGAGTAAAAATCTAAAGTAAGATATATACCTTCAAGATGTACCATACTTGATACCCATAAACTCATGCAGAGGATCGTGAGATTATATGGGGTACCTGTTTACATCCTCTCCGATCGTGATACAAGATTCCGATCACAGTTTTGGTAAAGTCTATAAGCTAGCCTGGGGACGAGTCTGAATTTCAGTACGGCATACCATCCATAAACAGACGGACAGTCCGAACGAACAATTCAGATTCTGGAAGACATGCTGAGAGCCTGTATGTTAGACTTTGGAGGTTCGTGGGAAGATCACCTACACCTGGTGGAGTTTTCATACAACAACAACTATCAGGCAAGCATTAGGATGGCACCATTCGCAGCACTCTACGGACGAAAGTGTCATTCCCCGCAGAGTTGGGACAACATGGGAGATCATGAACTCTTTAGTCCAGAGATGATCGTGGCAACTGTAGATGTGGTTCGCACGATCAGGGAAAAGATGCGCATAGCCCAAGACCGACAGAAATATTGGGCAGATGCAAAGCGTCGACATCTGGAGTTTCAACCCGGAGAGCATGTATTCTTGAAGATTTCTCCAAACAGAGGAGTGATCCGCTTTGGTAAGAAGGGTAAATTAAGTTTAAGGTACATAGGATCGTTCGACAAACTCGAATGAGTTAAAGAAGTGGCGTACCGTTTAGCACTACCATGCTCATTGAAAGGAGTGTACAACGTGTTTTACATATCCCAACAACGACGATATGTAAGCGACCCCATCCATATACTTTATCACTCAGAGCTCACAGTACAGAATGATCTAACTTGCGAGCAGCAACAAATTGAGATCTGTTCACCGCCGGAAGACGGACCGGGACGTCTGTCCTGAATCTTGGGGGCAGATGCTATTTGGATTTATCCTTCCACCTCTCTAAAGACGCCAAGTTAATTTATGGCACCATATATTGGAGGTTTGGACGGATGCGGCCGTTGTAGCAGACTTTATCAGATTCCCCCTCGTTTGTGAGAGGTTTTTCATTATGGGGACGCTCTTCCCCGCAGACGCAAGCCCCTGCAGTTAATTAAGTTACGCATCGCGATAACCACTTTCTCCTGCTCCGGAAGTTCACTTCATGTCGTGTGTTTTTGTTTGTTTAGGTTTCCTGTGGATTGTATACGGAGATTACTTTCTGTCGTCGCCCGTAGGGTGTGGATTAGTCTAAATCCGTATATTTTTAGATTTAGGTTTGGGTTGATTTAAAGATCATTAATTTGGTTTGAGATTAAGATCAATTTAAACATATGAGCATTTGGGCTCGATTATTTTAGTTTAAGGATATCGCGGTCCATTATCGCCGTGTTTGAGGCGAAATGTTAGTTTAAGAACGTTTCGGTCCTTTGTTGCCATATTTGGGGGCAAATATTAATTTAAGGACATTTCGGTCCATTATCGCCGTATTTGGGGCAAAAATTAATTTAAGGACATTTCGGTCCATCATTCATCCTGTGCGCATGTGTATTTGTTACGTAGCAGAGTGAACAATGGAGATATGGAATGTGCCCAATTTGGGGCACGATCCGATTTGAGGCGTGCATGTCAGTTTGGAAGTGCATCAACGAAAGAAGTTGTTGGTTGTCGGGACCCACCATCTCTCTGAAGATGTTGAGAAATTACAACGACATATATCAGAGTTGTGAAAAGATGTACCCTTGAACCAAATCCCGTATTTGTGGGAAAAGGGTTGTGGTGGACCTAAGAATCATTAGTCGTATTTGAGACTAAAATTACTTTAGGAGACATAGGATGAATATCATTTTGGATATCATCGATGGGAGACCACTAGTCATTTTTGAGACTGAGATCAGTTTGGGAAACCATAAGGAATATGAGCTCAGTTGATTTAAAATCAAAGAGATTTAATCTTAGGAAACTTAGCCGATTTGGGCTGAGATGAGTTTCCATAATTACCCAAAAGTGCTAAGCACTGGAACATACAGCACTCACGTATGAAACACGTGAGACGCTGGATTAGTGTTAAACACTAGAGCTTATTGGTGCCCACGAGGCACTCAGATGTGAGCGTTTTTTTAGTCATTTTTGACTAATCATGGAGTGTTGAGCACTCTGCATGATCCTCACGTAGGAAGCACGTGAGTGCTGGGCTTTGGGTTTTATTTGTTCGGTTCCCTCTTTTTACAAAAGTGCTAAGTACTTGGATAGAGCTCACGTGCATTTCACGTGACCGCTTCCTTTTGGGGCGGCTGCCTAATTGACAAAGAAGTTTTTCTTTGCTTTTTAGGCGCCCACGCGAGAATCATGTGAGGCAGCTTTGGCTTTTCTTTTGATTGTTTCCCCTTTTTAAGCACTTACGTGGGGAAACACGTGAGGCAGTTTTGGTTGTTTTTTTTGTTCGTTTGAAGCACTCACGTGGAAAACACGTGAGGTTTTAAAATAGTGCTAAGCACTAATGAGTCGCCAAGTTATTCTTGTGTTCTTTTAGAGATATTGATCTCCTTTTAATGACATTTTTAGTCATTGATGATCATCAAGATTTCAGTTTTGAGGATCTTGGATCATCATCATTTTTTTAAAGTACTAAGTTCTTTATATAGGGTTAAACCCTAATTTTTGGAGAAATTAAATTCCTATATGTTCCTGTTCTTTCTTTTAACTTAGTTCTTTTCGCTTAAGTTTTGAATCTGCAGAACAGAATCTCCTCGATGAGAATTAAATTCTCAACTTGTGGGGAGATCTGCTTCTGCAAATCTCAACCAGAGAAAGAACTGAGTTCTTATATGAAGGGTTAAACACTTAGAGAGGCAAAAGGGGGTATAATACGATCTCTGTGTTTCTTTACCTAGGGTTTCAATGAGGCAGGTCTTCTTCTTCTTTTGAGAATTACTTTCTCTTTCTTTTTCAAGAGCTCACTGTATAATTTTTTTTGCAGAAGCTTTTTTAGAGAGTTCTCTATGTGTCTTTAGATTTAATCTCCTTGCTCCTATTTATAGGAGAAGGGAAAAATCAGTATGTTAAGAAAATCTCTCATTGAGAGATCATGAAGATTAATTGGTGAATTTTATTCACCGTTGGATTTTCAATCCAAAAGCTCTCTGTTTAACAGAGAAGATTTCTTGTTTGTTTAACAAGATTAAGAAATATTTTCCTATGAATATCTTGTTAATTTAGCAAAATTAGGAAAATATTTTTCTAAGATAGAATTTTATTCTACCAGATGATCGGGGGGGTGATTTTATAATCACCGTTGGATCTTTGATCCAAGGGTTCTCTGTTTAAGAGAGAAGATCTTTCTAGTTTGAGAAAGATCAAGGAAATATTTCCCGTATATAATTTAATTCAATCAGGTGGTTTGATTGGTGATATTTTATCACAATTGGATTTTAAATCCAAAATTCTCTGTTAGAGAAGAATCTTTCCGTATCCGAAAGATCAGGGAAAATATTTCCCAAATAGAATTTAATTCTATCTTCCTAAAGAGTGCAGCAGGAGAACTCACGTGTTTAACACGTGACCCCCAGCATGGGTTTTAGCACGCTTTATTTTCATCGCTCATATGGTTTGCATATGAGCGCTCACGTGTTTAACACGTGTGGCCCGTTTGGCCTTTAGTTTAATTTATTCAGCGCCCATATGCTTTGCACATAGGTACTCACGTGTTTAATACGTGAGGCTTATTTAGCCTATCAATTGTTTGATTGCAGCGCCTATAGGCACTCATGTGTTTAACACGTGAGGCTTATTTAGTCCATTAGGTGTTTTGATTGCAGCGCCTATATGCTTTGCATATAGGCGCTCACGTGTTTAATACGTGAGGCTTATTTAGCCCATGAGTCGTTTTAACTGCAACCCTTATATGCTTTTCATATAGGCGCCCACGTGTATAACACGTGAGACTTGAATTGTGCGGAATTTCCCCCCTTTCCTTTTTTTATAAGGGAACAAATGCCCCCCAGCGTTGCTCTCACGTAGCTTGCACGTGAGTGCAACGCTGTCTACCCTTACAACCATTGGATTGCTTAGGGAAACGGGAAGATAAACCGCTCCCCATCCCGTCTTATAAAGGGATGTTTGGCCCTTTAGTTGATCACTGTTTCTTCATCTTCCTCTCTAATTCTTTCCTTGAGAATTTAATTCTCCTTTTAGAACTTAGTTCTATGTCCTAGCATTTCAGAGTTAAACTCTACAAACACTTCTTTTGGATAAGTATCACGAACGACATTCACCTCTTAGAAAACCCTTTTCGTTCTTGCCTTGGATTTTAAATCCATTAACAGAGCTCTGCTCTTTTCTTGAACTGATCTCTTAGAGATCTAAAAACCTTTTCTTCTAAGTAGAGTTTGGGGTATTGAAGATTATTAGTTCTCCTCTTAGGGTTTTTCCTATCAAAGATCTTTAAGGATTCTTGGAATTTAGTTCTATTTTCTTTGTTTCCTCACCATGGGGGTTTCTGGGATTTAATCCCATCAATAAAAGAATTTAATTCCATATTACAAAGCCTAGCTCTGAAAGACACGGAGACTTTTGGGAATTTTATTCCCTGATGTTCTTGAGCATTTTTCCTTTTTAGGGTTCTAATACTCTTGACACAGATTTGAATCTGTTGTGCATTTTAACAGAACTCGTTTTTCGAGGATATTAAAAGTTGTTTAAACTTCACTGTTTATTTAATGAGAATCCTTTTGGATCCTCATAATGATTATCTTTCCCCATCATTGGTGAGCCGCCATTTGGATTTCATGGGACCTACTGGCTTTGTAGTTAGTGGTCCCATGAAACAAACTCATATATATATATCTTTTATTAATGGGGCCCCTTCCTTTTTTTCAGGTATGATGGTATCACTTCCCTACTTCCCTTACACACGCTCGGAGGTCGTTTTTCCACAGTTGCCATTATACGAGGAGGTTATGGCGATGATTAGGGCACATGATAAGGATACTAAGAGTCTTCTCCTATGGGGAGTTTGGTATGACCACATTATCAGGGGTCGACGTAGTTTCACATGCGAGATACCGACAGAACCCATCCATTCAATATCATTCACGGAGAGTCCGCGTGCTGCTTATGCGATGGAGGCGGCTAATTAGACCCCCTGATGGCCGTCTTGAGCCATCAACGACAGGGATGCCCAATCAACCCTTGATGGCTATCGATATTTTTGGACGCCGAATCTGCCTAGGTGATGTACGACCTTGGGGGCAGGTCTACAAGATAGGCGTCGTCCCGTGGCACCCGGTGGGCTACCTTTCTTGGTCCCGTTACATTCTTTTGTCCCAACGCTCACTGCTGCAAAAAGTTGGGCTATATCAAGCGGTGTATGCATCACTGTTCTACTATCATGCTCCCCACGTCTGGTGGGTCAAGGCCTTTTTGATTCAATGGAATCTTCCAACGCACACGTTCCTATTGGGAGATCGCGAAGTTTCCATTTCGCTAGAGGAATTCCGGGAAATTTCAGGGCTGCCGATCAGGAGAGAACACTAAGAAGAATTATTACCCCCGACGAATATATATTTGCTAAGGCGCCAGCGGTGCTTGAAGGCTTGACGACCGAGAATGCTTTTCGGCACAAGCACCCTAGTCTGATCAAAGCCTTGGGTATTTTTGAGAAACTATTCGTGGCATCAGAAGGGCAAGGTGTCACTTTTTACGCTTTCATTGCTTACTTTCTCCGTGAAGATGTCTTATCCAAAAGGCTCCAAAATTCGCAAAGGTTGAGGATCCCTTCGGATTCTGCTTGAAGAAATTGCCGACCAAAGAAGAAGACCTGCCACAATTTTACATTCCAAACTCATCAGCCGTGACCTTTGATGCGATTGCAGCCCCTGGAATAGACGAAGAAACTTTCTTTATCGGCTTCATCAGTCTCTGGCTTAGCTGGTTCACCATGCCGATGCATCGCCGTTTTATGAGAGCCTCCGTCTTCTATCCTGCCCATCGCATAGCCGAAGGAGCGCGATTGGTTGTTGGCGTTGCAGGACTATCACACCTATATCACGCTTTAAGTACTTCCGCCAACACTTCAAACCCGTGTGTGGATACCGTGAATTTCTCCCTCCACTACTTCACGTCATGTATTGAGATGCATGTGTTAGGCGCATTTGCTGCACACCGGCGCCCTGCTTTCTATGAAGCATATACCTTTCCACGGGTCATGAGGCTGATCGATGATTTTGATCCTGATCCAACTCAGTTAGGGGATCTACGGGTATTGCTTAATCCATATTTGAATGAAGGTGGGATTGTTTTCAGTGATCGAGTCCTTTCTGCTCCAGCGGGGCCTGTTCAACAATTTTTTGGTTTGTCGAAGAGTGGATCTCAAGCTTTAAAGACCAAAGAGATCATACATTTATATTCAATCCGGCCGGGGTACTTAGTGTTCCGCCTATATGATATTGCTCTCTTCATACAGTACAATCCACATCGTTTCGCCCAACAGTTAGGTTACAACCAGGGCGTCCCCTTCGAAGCATTTCTAGTTGAGCCCACTTTCTCACTGGAGGTCACTCGAGACGTTATCCACCACTTCATGCGGTTGGGTACTGGTTCTGTCTTCATGATTCCCAAGCCTGACTATCTTCCGAGGCCCGTAGGACCTTTCAAGAGCTGGTATCGCCACCGGGTTGGTCCCATCATTGCAGAGGAGAGAAGGGTGCTCTTTGAATATAAATCCCCTACTTCCGCTCAAGCCGTCAGTGCCCCGTTGCGGCCACGGTCGGTTGTTTACCCTCCTCTGAGGGACAGCGACTCAGTGCTTATTCCTAAGGCTGCTCGGACGGAATCAGTCACCCGCACTCTGGTATGCCGATTCACCCTAGGGCTGGGGCAGAGATTCCTGAGAAGGCACCGGCTGCGGCATCGCCAAAAACAGACATTGAAGGTGAGGTTGGGCAGCGCCGTGCAAAATTGCCGAAGGGAAGGAAGCGCCCTTCTTCTAGTGCTGGCTCGGACCCTAAAAGGAGGAAGAAATCGGTCGCCGGTTTACTCGATGCGTTGCTCGAGTCCGAGACTTTTCATGATGAGCCTATATCTGTGCATGAACCAGACGACGGTCTCCTCATTCCTGGCACATCTGCCGAGGATGCCGCTCAGTTGGCCGAAGCCTTGAAGCGATCCCAGGATGAAAACGAAAATGTGCAGCCCAGAAAGGGAGGCTTTCCCCCTATTGTATTCTATGACGTTGACCCGTTATTACCTAGGTTACTAATGGGTCTTCTGACGGTGGAAAAAGAACGGGCTCTCAAACAGCCCATCTCGTCCGTTTCTGAAGATGAGGCTTCTCTTAAGATGGGCAGGCATTTGCTTTTGATTGAAGCCCGACGAGCGCAATTGATCAGAAAAGAGCAGCGGCTCGAAAAAGCCATACTTCAGGCTCGAAAAGACCATACTTCGGTAAATAATTTGTATTACTTTCACATCATATTATCTTTACCAAAAATTTTGTAGGGCCTTCTGCAGCGGGCGTAGTCTTGTGCACAGATTGCGTCATGGAGCCTCCAATGACGGCTTCTATTCCTTCGACGGAGATTGCTGAACCGGTCATAGATTCTGTGGATATCTTCAGTGACGCACAGGGGGTGTAGAGGAGATTACCGAAACTGCCATCCCCGTCTTGGAGTTTCTAGTAACGGCTTCTATTCTTCCAGCGGAGACTGCCACACCGGCCACGGCTTCTGTGAACATCTCCAATGACACACCGGAAGGTGTAGAGGAGATTACTGAAGCTGCCATCCCTCCGATTCAAAATGGACGAAGTATTAAAGGTAATTTTATCGACATTTGTTTAACGACCCTTCCATATATCTGAACTTTTCTTTTTCTCAGAATTGCGGGAGTTGGCGTCTTCCATTGTAGATCTTTCTCTGGAGAAAACCTTCCAGCGTTTACTTGATATGGCGGCTTCGTAAGCGTTACCTCCACAAAGCATAGTCCTTTCCTCTGGCCAAGGTTGGTAATTCTTCTCCTTTCCGTTTTATATCTTCATATTGATGCCGATTTGCCCCTTTTATTTTAAACCACGGTCTTAGAGGCTGACGACGAAGTTGAAGTTCTCGATGGGCCTGGGGATCTCTCAAATTTGCCTTTTATGGCCGTGGATAAGTGATGCTTTAGCATCGACATTCTTTTACTTCTTCTACGTTTGGAAAGACGACTAACTACGCATATATTTTTACAGTTTTGCCCACCTGACTCTATTAGAGTCCCATATTTCCATACCGCCGGGCCCTTATGCCCGACGCGTGTCTGAGAGAATGGCAAAACAGAGCATTCATTCCCTACCAACTCTTATAGAAGATCTTTGCGTTGGCACTTCCGTCACGGCCGAAGAGTTCACTATTGAAGCCAACGCTTCTTTGTTTGTTCTTGCCACCTACCATGACGAGGCGCTGGTGCGTACTTGGGTCGAGTATTGCCGTCAAGTGGAGGACTCTCTATATGCAGTTGAATGCGTACGCCTTCCCTATGATATCATGTCTGTAAAGGCCAACTTGCATGGATGGATCGATCGGTGTGCGGCCAATCTCCAGTCATGTGAGAAAAGACTCAACCGAAAGTGTTCGGCAAGGGAATTGGATTCGAAGGCTTTAAAGGAACTTCAAGTCCAGCTCACTACCAAGATCGCTAAGGCCTATGAAATTTGGCGGGTTCTTTAGGAGGCCATTACGGAGGTGGTGGCTCTCGATAAATCCGTCATTTTCACACGTGAGATGGTCAAGGCCCATAAGACTACCGAGAAAGAGCTTGAGAGTCGTTTTTTTTATACCAAAATCAACAAGCACGGGCAGGGACCCAGCTAGCGGCATTGATAGAGCTTGAAGCGAAGATCCGGTGAAAAAATGATGATCTTGCTGGTTTATTGAACCACCCACCGGCTTGGAAGTTTTTGTTGATGTATATTCTCTTCCTTTTTTTATATCTTTGTCATGCCCCGCTTCCTAACATACGGGTAGGAGACGTGGCGAGGCTCGCGACGTATTTACTCAGAAGTAAACACGCTAAGCGTAAATAAGCAATATAATGAATGTACAAAAGAAATGACAAGTGATATATATAAACAACTTTTATTGATTAAACATTCTTTAAAATACTGTGAAAAGTAAATACAATATTGGAAAGCAATGCTTAAACAATGGCATGAACTGAAAGTAAAAGTATATACAAGTGAACTAGAGCTCTGGGTCCTCAATGAACTGCTCAAAATCATCCTGTTTAGGCTCGATCTCCAGAGAGTCGGGTCGTCCTGACAACATTCTAAAGAGATAAGAAATAGGAATTTCATCAGCGAACAATCGCTCGGTAAGTCCTAAAAGATAAAGAAGAATAGACAGAGAATAGAACATATAAAGTATATATGGTTATGTTTGTTATGTTAACACGGTTGTTTGTAGCTTGGTAAAGAATATGCCGGTGTATACGAGAGGAGTCCAACTTGCTCCGTGGACTAAGGTATAAGGAGTAGAAGACCTCGTCAAAACCCACGGGATAACGACAACGGATGTTCAGGTTAGGTGTATTAAAGTGACCATCATTGTGCCACTTTTAACACATTCCGTACCAGTCTACCCCTTTAAAACCCCATAATGTATTTTATATTGATTTTAATGATTTGTAGATATAAGACTTGCCGAGACCATGGTATAGATTGTTCATGTAAACGGAATAGGATGTAAACAGATAGTCATGTAGTCAAGTCAGTATATATCCATGGTTCGGTCCAGTCGAGTCATGTTGATATTAGATAATATTCTGGTATTCATGTTCAAGTTCCAGTATATATGGATTCATGTTGTATTGGAGTTATATTTGAATTGTATTCATGTAAGGATTGTATTCAATTTAGACTGAGACTCAAATTGAGTCAGACACTTAAACAAAATTTGATTCCTGAATTAGGTTTTGGAGCTATCGGTAACTACTGCACATGGACGGCAGGATTTATGACTTTTTCCAAGCCAATTACCATTGATGACCCCGTTTTAGTTTCCTACCTTAAATAGGAAAGCACCCAATTTCTCCGGCTCCCTGAGGCTCAAGAGAATTGGTCCCGATTAAACCTATATTTACTAGGGTTCTTATTATAAATTAATAAACTTGAGGGGTTTTTATGACAAATAGTTTTGATAAACTTTCAAAATAAACCTCAAGCATTTATTTATCGTATTTAGGGTTTTCATGGATGTAGTTTTTAAAAGTGAAGTGTTCTAATGATTATAAATCTAGATTGAATAGTATAGGGTATTTTAGTGTAAATTGGAATTATATGGATTTGTGATGGTATATTCATGAAATTTGTTATTCCTTTGTTTAGAAAACATGGAATTTATTATATGTATTTAAAGTAGATATTTTGATAATATATATATATATATTAAAAATAGAATTTATTTATTAAATAGAAAATCACATTATTCTTAAAAATTGTATTAAAAATTCCATCGAGATCGGATGCTCCTTGAGGAGGTCTGCATCTCGCTTTACTAGTCCCAAGGATGTGCGATAATCCATATCATCCAAATCCGGTTCCCCAAAATCGGTTGTAGAGGCTTAATTGCAAGGAATTTAATTAAAACAATTTTAAAGAATACGGTTTTATTAGTTTAAGGTACTTTATTGTAAAATTGTATTTATCCCAAAAAATATTGTTCCAAAAGCCATCGTGAAATGTCATGATGAGTTTGTGATGAGGTTGGTCATTACCTCGTGAGTTTTCTAAAGGTAATATGAGCATATATGATGAAATGATGCCGTGAGTAAACTTTGTAGTATTTAACCGTAAAATTGAAATAAAAGTTGAATAACATTGTATTTTGAATTGAAACTTGTTCTAAATGTTTGTTTTAAGATTACTAAACAAGATGTAACAATATGGAAGTTTGGTTATTAAGAAAAGTTGTGTTTTTAACAAAATTAGAATCGGAAGTTGGAATAACTCTGCTTCCGATGAGTTTTGAGAAGAGAATTCTTTTAATAGGGAAGAGAGGAGAGGAAAGGGGACTTACTGGATTAGATGAGAGTGGGGAGGTAGAGGAAGAGTTTGAGAGCTTCGTGGAGTCACGGTGTCGCCGGATTTGCCCCGAGTCGTCACCGGAAGATGACCTTGGGCTAACTCCACTTGTACAACTAATTTGACTTGAAAAAATTTGAGAGTTTTGAAGATAAATTTCAGAATCGAGAGGGCTAGGTATGGGATGGTATTTATAGGATAGAATTAGGGTTTTAGGAATTAAAATGCAATAAAATATTGGTTTAATGGTGATTTTTAATTATATGGTTAATTGCAGGAAAAACAAACAGAAGAGGAGTAGTGGAGGGAGGCCAAAGGGTGTTGGGGAAAAATTTGAGAGCATTTCCCACCGGAGCCCGGCGGCGCCGGTCGGGGATCCATCTCGCCGGCCATTAGGTGGGTGTGGGGCTCTCGATCGATGCCACATGATCTCGGCTGTTCATATGTTATTTTCCACATGTTTGATTTTATTGACTTTTCATTTTTACGTGTATTGCACGTGTAAAATTTTGTGCTTCCAAAAAATTTTAAAAGAAAAATCATTAAAAGTAATATGTGGCTGATGGAATTCGAACACAGGGGCTATGACAAAGTAGTGCAAGACTTTACCAATGAGTTACAAGCTATTTCTTATTGTTCTTAAACAAGAATACTTTTAAGTTGTGCTCAAGATAAGGTACTCCTTTATGTACTTTACAAAAATTTTGTACAGAAAGTTTAGGGTTGTTTTATTCTACCCTCCTTATAAAAATTTTGTCCTCGAAATTTATAGAAGGAAGTTGTAACAGATTCAAGAAAAATTTGGTGATAGTGGTGGTGAAAGAAATGCTGGTAGTGCATGAAAAGTAACGAGATGATGCAATGGTTTTGAAAAGATTGAAGGGAATTACCAGTGTTACCTTGGTCAATAGTCTCGGCTTCTACTGCCGCTAATGTGTAATCCTGACGCCGAGGTACGTTCCTCCTAACTGGAGGCACATTCCTCTGTCCTTGGGGCATGTTCCTTTGCCCTCGAGGCATGTTCCTCTGTGCCTGATGGAATTGGCGAGTATGCTGTGCAGGAGGTCTACGTGGAGTTGGAGCTGGGAAAGCAAGACGAGGTGCAGGTGCCTGAATAGTTGGCCGCTGCGGATAGTTGATGTGTGCTGGAACTGGGTTGCGTCTATGAGGACATGTTCCAATACCATGAGTGGATACGCCAAAAACTAAGCACATGCCTTTTGCGTGCCTGCAGTCCTTTTGCGCGCCTGCAGTCCTTCAACAGATGTCCATCCCTCTTGCAGTAGTAGAAAAAGTCTGGACTTGGTCGGTTAAATGTTATTTCCGGTCTCCTGGGTGCAAAAGTTTGTATAGAAGGGTCTCCTCCTGCCATCTGGGTGGCAGGGCGCTTCATACCGGCAGATTGAGGTCTGCCCTTCTTCTTCACCACTGCCTCATATCGACGGGTAGCCTTCAGAGCTAGGTCATGGATTGGGAAATTCCCTGTAGCTAGAGCAGCTTGGATTTCCTGGTCCAACTCTTGCTGAAATCTTCTGGTCCTGATCTCAGCAGTCGGTATGAGATGGGCCGCAAACCTGCTCAACATGGTGAACTCAGCATCATAATCATCCACAGATTTGCTCCACATAGAGCCTTGTTGCAAGTGGATGAATTGCTGCTCCATATCAAATCGGGCGGTCTCGGAAAAATATTTCGCGTCGAACATGTCGCGAAAAGTCTTCCATTCGATCGGCTGAGCATGACGGCTTTTTTCCGCATTCCACCATACCCTAGTATTATCAGTTAGTTGCAGCTTCGCAACTCTTACCCAAGTGATCTCTGGCACTTGTGCTGCCGCCAGATTGTCCTCAATCAACTGAGCCCATTCCTCTGCTTTCAAAGGGCTCTCTTTCTTAGAAAAGTTCTTAGGGTGCAATATACGTAATTGCGTCACCCCGGGTGTCTCGGATTCTGAGCGGTACAAGAGAATAGCAGTCTGCTGCTGCTGTCCCTTCAAGAGGCTCTTAATTGCCTCAAGCAATACCATATGCTCGTTGATAGGATCTTCTACGGTAGGTGTAAGTGGAAGAGGTGGTGGTGTGGTGTTGCCGTTCACGTTGGTGCTAGTTTGTTCGGAGAATCCATAACCTTGAAAGAAAAATAGGGTTAGGATAGATTCAAGGAATAAGAAATATAAAGAATGTTTTAGTTGCTGATTCTTGTGAAATATTGCGTAGGTTTCCATGAA
This sequence comes from Agapanthus africanus, assembly GCA_030015575.1. Classification (NCBI taxonomy): domain Eukaryota; kingdom Viridiplantae; phylum Streptophyta; class Magnoliopsida; order Asparagales; family Amaryllidaceae; genus Agapanthus; species Agapanthus africanus. Next base: position 921,389,832 of record JASDDO010000019.1, read on the forward strand.
GAACTGACCCTGCATGGTATGACTTCATGCAAAACTGACCTGCATGGGCTGCCAACAAAACCTGTCACGCCCCGCTTCCCGATGTATGGATAAGGAGACGCAACTAGGCCCACGACGTATTTACTCAGAAGTAAACACGCTAAACGTAAATAAGCAATATAATAAATGTACACAAGAAAGACATGGGATGTAAATGAACAACAACTTTTTATTAATTAAACATTCTTTGCAATACAACTGGAAAGTAAATACAATACTGGAAAGTGATGCCTAAACAATGGCATGGACTGAAATTAAAAGTATATACAAGTGAACTAGAGCTCGGGGTCCTCGATGAGCTGCTCCAAGTCTTCTGAACAGGGCTCGATCTCCAGAGAGTCGGATCCTCCTGACAACATTCCAAAGAAAGAATAGAAAATGAATGTCGTCAGCAAACAATCGCTTGGTAAGTTCCAAGAGGTAGAGAAGAATAGACAGAGAATAGAACATGTAAAGTATTAAAGATTATATTCGCTATACTAATGTAATTGTTTGTAACTTGGTACAGAAGATATTAGTGCTTACGAGAGGAGTCCAACTATCCCCTGGACTAAGGTAACCCATAGTACTAGGCTCCGTCAAACCCCACGAAACAACGACAATGGATGTTTAGTTACGTCTTTTAATGACCATCTTTTCCCACTTTTAATACATTCCGTACCAGTCTACCCCTTTAACCCCGTAATGTATATTGTGTTGTTTTATAGATGTAAGACTTGCCGAAACCATGATATCAATTGTTCATGTAAACGGATAAGGATGTAAACGGATAGTCATGTAATCAAGTCAATATATATCCTTGGTTCGGTCAGCTCAAGTCATGTTGATATAGATGGTATTCTGGTATTCATGTTCAAGTTCCAGTATATATAGATTCATGATGTATTGGAGTTATATTTGAATTGTTTTCAAGTATGGATTGTTTTCAGATTTGACTGCGACTCAGATTGAGTCAGACACTTTAAACAGAAATTGATTCCTGAATTAGGTTTTGGAGTTATCGGTAACTGCTGCACACGGACGATAGGATTTGTGACTTTTTTCAAGCCAATTACCATTGATAACCCCGTTTTAGTTTCCTACCTTAAATAGGAAAGCGCCCAATTTCTCCGGCTCCCTGAGGCTCAAAAGAATTGGTCCTGATTAAACCTATATTTACTAGGGTCCTTATTGTAAATTAATAAACTTGAAGGGTTTTTATGACAAATAGTTTTGATAAACTTTCAAAATAAACCTCAAGCATTTATTTATCGTATTTAGGGTTTTCATGGATGTAGTTTTTAAAAGTGAAGTATTCTAATGATTATAAACCTAGATTGAATAGTATAGGGTATTTTAGTGTAAATTGGAATTATATGGATTTGCGATGGTATATTTATGAAATTTGTTATTCCTTTGTTTAGAAAACATGGAATTTATTATATGTATTTAAAATAGATATTTTGAAATAGAATTTATATATTAAATAGAAAATCACATTATTCTTAAAAATTGTATTAAAAATTCCATCGAGATCGGATGCTCCGTGAGGAGGTCCGCATCTCGCTCTACTAATCCCAAGGATGTGCGATAATCCGCACCATCCAAATCGAGTTCCCTAAAATGGGTTGTAGATGCATAATTGCAAGGAATTTAATTAAAACAATTTTAAAGAATACGGTTTTATTAGTTTAAGGTATTTTATTGTAAAATTGTATTTATCCCACTAAATATTGTTCTAAAAACCATCGTGCTATGTCATGATGAGTATTATGATGAGGTAGGTCATTATTTCATGAGTTTTCTAAAGGTAATATGAGCAAATATGATGAAATGATGCCGTAAGTAAACTTTGTGGTATTTAACCGTAAAATTGAAATAAAAGTTGTATAACATAGTATTTTGAATTGAAACTTGTTCTAAATGTTTTTTTAAGATTATTAAACAAGATGTAACAATATGGATGTTTGGTTATTAAGAAAAGTTGTGTTTTTAACAAAATTAGAATAGGAAGTCGGAATAACTCCGCTTCCGATGAGTTTTGAGAAGAGAATTCTTTTAATAGGGAAGAGAGGAGAGGAGAGGGGACTTACTGGATTATATGAGAGAGGGGAGGTAGAGGAAGGGTCTGATAGCTTCGTGGAGTCACGGTGTCGCCGGATTTGTCCTGGGTCGTCGCCGGAAGATGACCTTGGGCTAACTCCACTTGTACAACTAATTTGACTTGGAAATATTGAGAGTTTTGATGATAGATTTCAGAATAGAGAGGGATAGGCATGGGATGGTATTTATAGAATAGAATTAGGATTTAGGGAATTAAAAATGAAAATTAAAATTTATTAAAACATTGGTTTAATGGTGATTTTTAATCCTCTGGTTAATTGCAGGAAAAACAAACAGAAGAGGAGTAGTGCGGGGAGGCCAAGGGGTGTTGGGGAAAAATTTGAGAGCATTTCCCACAGGAGGGCCCGGCAGCGCCAGTCTGGGGCTCCATCTCGCCAGCCATTAGGTGAGTGTGGGGCACTGGATCGATGCCACGTGTTCTCGGCTGTTCATATGTTATTTTCCACATGTTTGATTTTAGCGACTTTTTATTTTTACGTGTGGCTTATGGGATTCGAACACAGGGGCTACGATACAGTAGTGCAAGGCTTTACCAATGAGCTACAAGCTATTTCTTGATGGTCTTAAACAAGAAATACTTTTAAGTTGTGCTCAGGATAAGGTACTTATTTCTGTACTTTACAAAAATTTTGTATATAAAGTTTATGGTTGTTAATTGTATGCTTGCTACTAGTCGAATGCAACGTCGATCAAGCTGTTAACAAACCGCCGAAGGAAAAGAGCATCATTGCCCCCGGTAATTCCGCATGATGCTTTAAAGTGGACAATGTACTGGTTTGCATTTCCCGTTTCATCAAACTTTCCGAATTTGGGGACGACGTAGTCGCTTGGAAACTCTACGAGATCATATCGTGCAGGGTACGATCTCCCACTGCTGTCGACATTTTTTTGCGCTTCGGCCTCCGACACCAATGTCTTAATCTTGTTGGTGACCAAGTCCATTATCTTATCTTGAGCAGCACGCTACTGTCGTCGAGAGTCAAGACGTCCTCCGAAGCTGAATATGGTCGACTTTCATGCGACTCGCCTACTTTTGGACTTAGGGGTGGGCGTCTTCTGCTTCGGGTCAATGTCTCCCAGCTCATGAGTAGAGCCTTGTGTTGATTAGGCTACGGACGAGCAACTTGGGCAGTGAGCTGCATTATAACATTCGTCAAATCATCAATTTTGGAATATAGCTTTCAACGAAGGCAACGTCGCCGCAACCCGTTCTTTCGTGGGAAGGTTAGGCGACTGAAAATGGTTGGCTTAAATGGAGTTTTTAGAGGAGCCGGCACATGTTTCTCGAACTTTCTCTTTGGATTTCATACGACGACGAGAGCCTGATAGACCCTTGACGAGACTGTATCATGCCTTCGATTTTGGGGCTTTAACATACCTCTTCCCAAGTCCTTTTCGACTGCATGTTTCTTTATCTTTGTCGTCACGACATTCTAATGATCCAGCCTCAATGGTTCAAAAGAGTTATCGAGCTTCACGACCGGCCCGGCTTGCGTTGCGGGGTAACCATTCTTCAGGAACCCTAGCCCTTTTATTGGCTCTGTATCTGAGCTGTTTCTGTCTTAGTTTTTCAGACTTGAGGGCTTGGCGGGCATGTGCTTTCTTGGGAGCCGCCGTAGATCGATTAACAGAGAGTCTGGAGAAGACATCCGAGTGTGCGGTCATCGCGGGCATCTTGTGGGCTTGTCCATGATGCCTTGTGGTCACATTCAAGTCAACGACTTTGCTCCCGGCTGAAGCAATAGAATGCTATTCGAAGACAGATTTGCGCTTGGGCTCGGATGCCCTTGCAACCATAACATTCGGTCTCCTTCCTATCTAGAACGACTTTTCCGTTGGGCTTACTGGAGCCTCCGCGGTAGGAACGCTAGTGGCTGAAGAATCACACTGCTGCATAAGGTTTGACGGGAGAATCACTTGGGCGGTCGTCTTGATTGTGTACGCGACTGGGGTTGCATCAAAAGCTAAGTTTGTCTTCGGAGATATCGTTGAGTGAGATTTTTTTTCGTCATTGATCGTTGAAAATTAGTTGCTGCATTAAGAAGTATGATTTCAGTACAAACAACGATGTATGTGTTGAATAAGTTTGCATGATCGTTTGACCCGAAATATGGAAGAGGAGATAGGTCTCACCGGGCGTGCCAGAATCCGTAGAGAGTTTTTCGTCACCCATTGAGATGGATGTGCTCGCTTATGAGGCGTACAGATTCTTCACGTCCGATGGTGGATGGAGGTTTATTGTTTGCGGGGATTCTAATCTCCGTCTGTCACAAATAAAACTGTCGTTAATTACCCCTCGTTTTAAGACGAGAGAATTTCCGATTAACGGGTCCTGCGATCATGCGAACTCAATATGAAAATATGTGTTTGAAAATAAATATTTGTTCATTTCATTTTTTTGTTTATTTATTATATTTATATATTTTTTAAGATAAAGGTCCAGGTGTCTAGGGAGGAGAAACCCGGGTCCGGGTATCCCGGAGGCACCCGAGGTGGTCCGCCCTTTGGAGTGGAGCCGAGTTCGGCTCCTCCCTAAGGGGAGTCAGGGTCGGCCCGCTCCCCCCCAGAGAGGCCCTCAATTGAGGGGGGTGCCCCCCTCTTTTGAGGGGAGCGGGTACTCCCCTTGGGGTACGACGGCGTTGGAAGGAGGGGGTCCCTAGGTCGAGCGTCCGCCTGCGGCTTGAATTCATTTATTATTTTTATTTTATTATACTTATCTATATTTTTATCCTTTGCTTTCTATTCTAAACTTATTTTCTAGAAAAAAAACGAGTATGCAGATTTCGACGAAATTTCAGTGGCATAACTATTAGATTTCGTCGGTTTTCGTTTTATTTTTTGGAGAACATAGGTCGAAACCTATATTTCCGCATTTTTTGGGTGAAGTACGGATGAAATCCGCATTCAAGAAGGAAGTACAGATCGAAATCCGCATCGCCGAGGGTTTCCCTAAGAGAGAAGCCCAAAGACCTTTCTTTTGGTGGGATCACCCTCAAGTTCCTCTTTAAGTTGTCAAAAGTGCTCTCTTGATTTTTGAAAGCATGAGCTATGGATCTTCAACGGGGAAAAGTAGGCCATTTTCTCTCATTTAGGACTTGGATCTTTTAAAGAGAGGGTTTTGGGAGACGGATTCTTCTTTTTCTTCCTATTTTCTCTTTGGATCTTGAGAGGGAAAAAAGAGGGCAAAATGCTTTCCTTTTTAGAATTTGATAGAAAAAAACCCCTCTCTTTCAAAGGATTTATGAGTTTTATATTGTTTTCTTAATGAAAGAGAGAGAGTTATTTGCTCATGAGAAAGAAGGTGAAAACCTTGAAGAGAGAGGGAGGAGGCACAAAACTCTATAATGATATGAGAGGAATGAATATAATTATTTCTTCATATGTTTTGCCTTATATAGGCTTACATTTTTACATATTATCCCTTGGGTTTTAGACAATCGGCTTTGTGTCTCTCTCAAGCCCATGTGCTCATTTCTTTTTACACATAAACCATGCGTTTTTCATAAATTTGATTTTTTGGCAATTTGTTTTACATTTCCTCATTTATTTACATATAAAACATATTTATTACAAATTTCTTTCTCTTTCTTCTTCGATGGCCGGACGGCTTCGCTTGGGCTTGAGGCAGTCTGGGCGTGGGCCCACTTGCTTGGGCTTGGGCCTGGGTTGGTCGGACTTGGGTCCACTTGTCTGGACGTTGACTTTTACCTTGACTTTGACCTTTGGTTTTTGATTTTTGATTTCAACAAGGAAGTGTAAATTTCGACCCCAACAACCCACGCTCTCTAACTGGATACTTATTCAAAGGTAATTCAATAGGGACATTTGTTTTCTTTTACAGGGAAAGTATCACTTAAAATAGCAAAATTTCAAAAGAAAAGCCTTTAACTTGATATTTTTCTCTCCATACCACAATCGGTTTGTTAGAGCTTTACAAAAAGCTTAGGGTCCGCCGCTTATTTTTTCCTACTATTATGAAAACTTCCCGTGTTTGGATTTTCCTTGTAACCCCGAAGTCCTAATTTAGAGGGCACGTCACCATCCCAAAAGAACATCGCCTTCTGTTTACACTATTATAGAACTTCGGATTTGGCATGCAGGATAAACATGAGCAGAAAATCCGAAATCCTTACAAAAAGCTCACTCTCCATTATGAGCTAATTTTTTTTAGTTTTGATTAGATCCAATATTTACATTTATGCTAATCAACAGCTGAGATACTTGGTTGACATTTTGATATGCATAATTAGTACCCATTAGTTAACTAATAATTGTTATATTAATAAGTCATTAAACAAAATCCATGGGATGTTTTCACATAGCTATGTAGAATTCTGATGATGCTCGATATTGGCGATCCCCAAGATTAGGACACGTGGCAGATGACGTGTCCCGGAACTCAGAAGAAAGGGCCTCCAGGGGCCGACCAGGCCGCCCCTGTACTCGACCTGCAAGCACAAGCTGGTCCTCCTTGGTGCCCCCTGCAAACTGGCCTCCTTGGCCCCTCAGCTCGCTCGCTCCGAGCTGCCACAGGACCAAGGCTCCTCGGCCCTCTTGCTCGTCTCCGAGCTCTCCAGCCGAGGCCATCTTCCATCCGACCGACCAACTCCGCCACTCACAGGCGTAACCGCCGATCCGCAAATCTCGCCACGCGTAAATTCTCCGCCAGCAACATCCCACGTAACATGCCATCATGATCCCCATTAATGGGCGATCCGTTCTTTACGCGGGCGTGACGTCGGGAGCGTAACTGCCGGCGAGATTCTCGCACCTACTGCCGCGCGCTGCCGCCACTATATAAACCCCCATCACAGAGGGGTCAAGTAAGCCATTTTTTACTCCACTTAGCCGTTACTCTGCTCAGATCTTGTGCTAACTAGATCGACGGAGGGTCCTCGGTGGTACCAAACCACCCCGGGACTTCCTTGCAGGCACTCGGTGTTAAACTCCTCAAGTCACCAGTCTCCTCAAAACCCATTGAGACCCACACGCAACAGGAGATCACCTTCAAAATCCACCCGGAGATTGACGGAAGACAACATCTGACGGAGACCCGAAAAGGACCTTCATCAGTTGGTGTCGTCTGTGGGAAAAGACTCCACAAAAAACAAAGTTGGTATTCCGATCTCCATCCACATGGCAAGCGACCACCCTGATGATCCAGGTACCAGCCGCCTCCTCCCCCTCACCGGAGGAGCGGATGAACCTCCCCCGGCGAACATCATCAACGCCCTCGCCAGCCGAATATATAGATCGGCTACAGTCCCTCGTGAAGGCGCTTTTCTGCGTCCAAACGGCCGGGCCAGGGGCCCAGATCGCCGCTCCTTTGCCCCCAGAAGGCTCTGCCCTCGTCGGCACGGCTGACCACCGGCAGGCTACGACCCCTGGCCACAGATCTCACGGGCCGATACTCCCTGAGGCCCACTGGGCGCCCCACGGCTCCACACCAAGATCCGCAGCCAGAGCGCCTCGCCTCGAGCCTCTTCGCATCCTTTACCCCTTGAGGAGATGTCGGTCACCTCGCCTGTCCACAGGCATGATCGACACCCCCTCCTTTGACAGGGTCGCACAGAAAGGGCTCGCCACGACGGCTCGAGGGCCATCTCACCCGGGGATCTGAGGGACCTCATCGAGAGGAACCGGGGCCGCGCCCAGACGCAGGTCTCCCGCAGCAGAGGCCATGGATCACAAGGCGCCGAATCCTCGGGGTACCACGGCCGACTCGACGCCCTCGAAAAGAGGATCGATGGCATGCGCCGGGAAGGTCACCTCTCGTGCGAGGGGGCTAAGTACGCCGCCGACTCACTCACCAAACCGTTTACCGGTAAGGTCACCTCTTGGACCGGTTTTCTTTCGTACGAGGGTTTCCGACGTTGTTCCAGATTAGCCGGCAAAGCATAGGGAACTAAAGGATCAGCTGCAGAGTTGTTTGTTGGGAAGTTTCGTGCTTCTGAGTGTTTCGCATTAGGGAGCTCCTATTTCTGTTTGTCAAGGAGAAAGACGACAGATTGCGGTTGTGGGTTGATGGATCGTCAATTGAACCGGCTTACGGTGCGGTTATGTATCATTTACCTCACATTGATGATTTCTTCGATTAGCTCCAGAGTGCGAGACATTTTCTAAGTTTGTTCGGGATCAGGTCATCATTGTTGCGGGATCGGAGTGATGACATTCCGAAGACTGACTTGTGCGTGCTACAGGCTTTGTGTGTCTTGGTGTGTCATTGGACTCACCAATACCCTATCAGCATTCGTAGATGTGATGAACCGGATTTCTTCAGGACGTTCCTCGACCAGTTATTGTTGTGTTATTTACGACATTCTGGTCTATTTAATGTGTCTTGAGGAACAGGAGTAGCACTTGAGGATTTGTTTTGCAGGCGTTGGGAGAGCCCCAGCGGTTTGTTAGATTCTCGGAGTGTTTCTTCAGGCTTGGTTGTGTTGACTCCTAGGTCTTGTAGTTACGGGAGACGGTTTTGTATGGTTCCGAGGGAGACCGTGGCCGTACAGCTTAGGCCCAGACTTGTGTGCAGGGCAGAGGTCCGCAGATTTTGGGCTTAGCAAGTTTTTACCGCCGTTTCGTGTAGGATTGCTAGTGTAGTGTTGCACCGTTGACTGAATTGACCGGGAAAGAGGTTTCTTTTCTTTGAACTAAGGCATGTGTGCGGAGTTTTCAGCAGTTGAAGATTCGGTTAACAACTGTATCAGTTCTTTCCTTGCTTTTGGTTCGGGCGACCTTGTGGTTTAACCGTGATGTTTCTTGAGTGGGCTCGATTGTGTGCTGATGTAGCATTATGGAGTTATCGCTTTTGCATCCCTACATTTAGAAGATGCACGAGAAGGATATCCCACTCATGATCTGGAGATGGCCGCGGTGGTTTTGCGTTGGAGATTTGGAGACACTATTTGTTCGAAAATCGTGTCAAATTTTCACGGACCACCAGAGCTAATATACATCTTCCTGCAGCGGATTTTGATTATTGTGATACTCTTCTGCAGATTTTCAGTTCTTGTGCGATCGTTGAGTACAGCTTAAGTTCGTCTCTACGGAGGGGACAGCTTGCTCATGTCCGCGCCCGACCATTTGTCCTTAATCGCTTTCGCGAGACACTGCCCACCGATGCTCGTTCGTCAGTGATACTTGAGCATACTCGGCTGGGTAATGATTCGAAGTCCTTGATTTGTGACAAGGGTGTGCTAAGTTAGGGACACGTTTGTGTACCTGATATTATCGGGTAAAGACGCGAAATCCTAGAGCAAGCACATCAGTCAACTCTCTGTATTCATTCAAGTTCCACCAACATTGACGTGACTTGTGAGATAGTTACGGGTGGGCAGGGATGTAAAGAGGAGTTTCAGGGTTCGTTTCAAGGTGTCTGTCTTGTTGTGTGTTTGGGTTGAGCATCTGAGACCGGCTGGAGAGTTGCAACTTTAACCGTTCCGAAGTGGGAGTGGGAGCAGATCTCCACGAATTTCGTTATGGTGTCTACCCAGGTTTAGTCAGGGTGTGACTCCATTCAGATGCTTGTCGTCCGGTTATACTCAGTTTGCTCAGTTGTTCTTTGTTAAGTTTGTGCGTATGTGTTAATTGTTGACGGCAGTTGGGGATCGCCACTCGCCATTGTTAGGATTCTTCTTCGATAGCTGTTATCAGGAGACACTCCAATTGGAAACCTTTAGGTTTAGAGGTTAGATCGTGTCGATCACCAGTCTGTTGTTTTTCTGACTCTGCGCAAGTAGGATTTTTGGACCCCGGCTATTCTAGAGACTTCGGAGATGATCCAGCTGTTTCAGGTCAGGATGAGAGTAGCCCTGTGCAAACAGAGGTCTTATGCCGACTGTGTTGGTCGTAGACTCGAGTTCGCAGGGACAGATCATGTATTCCTACGGACTTTTCCGATGAATGACGTGTTGGATTTTGGGAAGCTTGTCCCAGGATTTTTAGGTCCTTTTCAGATCCTATAAGCGGGTTAGTTTCGTTGCCTTTAATTTGGCACTTCCGTCCAGATTATTGAGTATTCACCCCGTATTCCTTGTGTCGATACTTTGCAATTACCTTCATGGCCTTTCCCACATGATTCAGCACCAGACCATTTAGCTTGGACGCGATCTTTCGTTCACCAGCAGCCAATTGTATTAATGGCTCGGCAGGTGGAGAAACGCCGGTCAAGGGTCTTGCCATCTGTGAAGGGTTTTTCTTAGACGTAGCCGTATAGTGAGGTAATCACTTAGGAGGCTGCGAGCGAGATTGAGAGTTTGTAATCTTCTCCTTGAAGGTACGCTTTAGTAAGAATTTTAAATTCGGGGACGAATTTCTTTAAGGGGGGAAGATTGTAACACCTTAAGATATGTTTAGTGGCTAATTATATTTTAATATATGGTTTTTAGTAAAAAGTTTACCAAATTGATTTTCAAATATTTTATCCTATTTAATGAATATTTTATTAGATTTTTCCTAGACTTGCACACACTTATGCATGTTAACTAGGGTTGTAAATTGGGGTTTAACCATGATTAGCAAACATGGTGAGCTAACCATTTTCCTAATCTAGTTTAATAATTGTATTAGGTGCTTTTGGGTTTTAATTGTGTATGGTTGTTTTTAAAATAAAATGAAAAAGGGTTTGAAAAATGATTTTTTTTTGTTGACCAAGAGAGAGAAGAGCATGGTGCTACATGGTGTGAGCCATGCCTCATTTAATGAGGGAAGAGAAAGAGAAGGGAGGGGTTTTGCCTTTTGCTCTCATTTCTCCCTCTCATTTTCTTTTCTCTCATTCTCTCACACTCACACCAGCAGCTCAGCAGCAGCAGCTGAGGCTCCAGCAGCAGCACCAACAGCAGCACCATCAGCAGCAAGCAGCATCAGCATCAGCACAGGCAGCATCAGCAGCAGCTTCATTGCAGCAGCAGCAACATGCAGCCCCTGCATCACCAGCAGCTGTAGCAACTCAGTTCTTCTCCTTCACCTGCTTCCTAGGGTCTATTAGGGTATAATTTCTGAACTCAATCCCCTAGTTGCTAAGCTTGTGTGTTGTTTAGCTTCGGTTTGCAATAAAAGTTAACTTTTGTGCTAATTATGGTGATTTTTGTAGGGTTTTGGTTAAGTGATGATTGTGTTGGTTAACCCTGCCTATTTAAGTGTTATTAAGGTCACCTTAACTGAGATTAACCCCAGATTTCACTAAAATACCATAGGGTTACCATTTTGTGCAAAATTCGTGTTTTTAAGCGATATTGTAGCTATCTGTGATCTGCTTTTGATCCGGATCCTTCAAGGAAAAATTGAGGAAACTGGAGCATGGTTACTAGGTATAGACCACACTGCCAGAACACGAGCCCCTATTTCCAAAACCTGGCCGCAAATTTAAGCATTCTGGCCGCAAATTGCGGCCAGGAAGGGGAGATGGGTTTTGGGGTTTTGGCTAGGGTAGTCTGCTATGTTTTACAGTGTTTTGGCATGTGCAATTTTGTGAGATTTTACCTGTAGCAAAATCTGGGATCAAATATCGATTTGCTAGTTCGTTTTAATTGCGCGATACGCGCGATACGTGAGTGGGTTTTGTGATCCAGCGTGTCGCGGCGTATCGGATAGTTTTAGACGCATATATACACGTTTCAGCGTACCGTGCACACGCGCGTTTAGTTCACGATGTGAGTTTCTCGTTTGGTTTCGATATCGTGTTTTGCGAGATATTTTGCTTATATATGGATTTCTTGTATAATTTCCAGGTTCGCAGGCGGGTACGTCGGACGCAGCAACGAAAGGGAAGTAGGTGGTCGGCTACGTGTAGCACGCGATCAGGTGAGTAGATTTAACATCTACAGGGGAATCGCCCGCATGGCGTTATGCGTCTGGGATAGAAATGTCAATACCTGTCGCATATTCTAGGTTATATTTAGAATTTTGCATTCACCCTATTACTTAGATATTGTGGTATTGTGACTAGTAGCCATAGGACACTGCACATATTATTGACGGTTCATGTTGCACGAGCACGGATTGTATACTACACACACACCGTCAATAATTGCCATGTCACACACAAACCACTTATAGATATTATATTGCTTGGTTAGAGACTTTGCGACATCGATTCACATTACTCATCACATATGATATTTAGCTACAGGTATACCTTACTCATATATTCTACTCATACCCAGGGGTTATACTACATCAGTTCTTATAGGTAGATACCTATACTTGTTACACCTGTATGTTACACATATATCAGTTACAGTTACATACTTAGATTTACTGATGTTACTTAGCGGTTTCTTCCTTTTATATGCTTACATTTCAGTTATGTCGCACATATTGTATTCATGGATTTGCGCATTCTTATATGGATTTTTTCATGATATTTTCTGGATTTGGGAACCGCCGGAGTTCATGAAATTATTCATTAATTGAAAAACCTGGTTTCCTTGATATGATATTTGCGCATCCACCATGAGTTTTATCGGTTCTGATTTATATATACCCCTACGAGGAGGCGTCGAGACCGTAGATGGTACATGGTGGGGCCCGGAGGTACCCCGGGGCAAGAAAGGGATGTCGATGTACCACGCCGATGAGCCCGGCAGGGAAACCATACCATCCGATGACAGTACCAATGACTCGGCGGTGATCAGGGGGATGTACGTATTGATACGTGAAAAGACGAGGGTCAGAGCTAGGCACTCGTGCTTTTCGGGATAGCGTATGATACGTACCTATCAGGATGCTAGTCTTGGTGACGACATCTGATAGATCAGTATTTCTGTGTCGATACTTGGCACATTGGTTTTCATGATATTTCTAATTACTCGTGTATATATAACAATGGGTTAGGACGCTGTTATATATACCCTTACACCAATATTAGTGGAGTAGGACGCTAATATATGTGTATTGACCTCATCATTTTTATTTATGCAAATATATTTAGGATGTTAGAATGTTACTTGAGATCTGACTTTTGGGATATAGGTGATTCAATGAGATTGGATACTGGATATATATATATATGAGATTGCTGATTTGTACATTCGGGATATAGGAGATTTATTCGATATTGTACATTGAGGAGATATGAGACTTATATGATATGAAAGCCGATTGGGGGCTGATTTGAGGAATTGGGATTTTGAGTGTCTTGATGGATTGTGATCCTACCACGATGTCAGGATTCCGTGGAAATGACATATTTCTCTCCATACCTCACACCTATTTGTTTATGCACTGTTTCATGTATTAGTAGTACCTGTTAGTATACCTTCATGATTGTTGCATATTTACATTCTCATATTCTTATTGCATGATTATTGTATACTGATTGTCATATCATTATTGCTCCATATATTTGTTGTACCTGCTAGTGTACTTTCCATTATTCTGCATTCATATGACCTGTTATTACTGTTAATTGCATATCTTAGATTCATGTTGTACGTACATACCTGCGATTACCTGCGTATGTTATCTACTATTCACGAGTTGGCAACTCACCCCCGTTGTGCCACAGTTGTTTTGCAGGGTGTTTCCCCAGAGTAGTCGAGGCAGGCTATCCATCTATCATCTTTTTCTACAGATACAGTATCGGCTCACAGTATGCTATTTTGCTTAGGTGGGTTTTGGTGGTTATCTGTATTTTGTATTGTATATTGAGGTATCCTTGTACTCTCCATCTACTGTTATTTTGTTGACTTAGAGACCTGGTGAGGACGATATTGTATATTATTTGTGGATTTGTTGTCTTTTATACAGTTTCCTTTCTATTGTATTTTATTTCTTCGCTACGGCGTCGTATATTTGTGATGGTGATTGTTTTCCGCCTTTGGGCGTGTATTTGCTCCCGTTTGGGGATGCTTTATTATATTTCTGTTGTACCCATGTTTGGGCTAGTTTTTACAAAGGGGGTGTTGCCAAAATTTTAAAGAAGGAAAGTTGGACTTTTAAAGAATTTGGGTTGTGATTTCAAATGTTTCAAAACTGCTATTATCTTTTCTTGTCTTTTTTAATGGTTTGGATTTCTGGGTTTTGGGTTTCTTTTACTGTGTTTCGTCTTTAGGCCTTGTGTAGTATTAGGGCCGTCACGTGCCAATTTCGGGTCGTGACACGAGCCTCGCTCAATCTCGACCTTTGACGAGCTGGCTACTCAGTTCCTCGGCCACTTCGTTGGGAACCGTCGGCAGAAGCGCACGGTCGACTAGCTCTTCACAATTAAGAGCGGGGACAAGGAGATGTTCAAGGCTTACATCACCCGCTTCTACAACTCCCTCCTTGAGGTCCCCGAGCACCGGGATGAGACCGTCATCACGGCGCTCAGATCTGGTCTTAGGCACAAGGAGTGGTTGCGTTCCTTTGCGTTGGCACAGCTTAAGACCATGGCCGAGGTCAAAGCGTGGCCCGAGCGCGAGGTTCAGCTGGAGTCCAAGGTGAACGCGAACCTCCCCAGAGCAGAACGGTCCAACCAGAAGAAGATGGCTCGGGAAAAGAGGCCGGAGCGTCAGCAGCCCTATCACCCGAAGTTCCAGGAGTACACCCCGCTCAACGTCTCCCTCGCAGTATTACTAGAGGAGGCCCAGGGCGAGGGGTTCTTCAAATTCCCTCCAATCCCGCGTCAGGCCTCAAAGCGAACCCGGGGCCCTTACTGCTCCTTCCACCGGACGCTGGGCCACGCCACGGAGGATTGTAAACAACTCCGGGACTACATCGAAGAGCTCATCTGATCGGGGCACCTCACCGCCAACTTGAGGGACAAGCGGCAGGTCGACTGCGAGCAGGAGCAGTGTCCCCCTCGCGCTGAGCTGACCATCGTCCAGATCATGCTCGTTTAGGCAGATGACCAGTCCGATGCTCAGGGAGCTCCGTATCCGGTGCCGAGCACGGAGACCAACAAGCCTCCGGGGAGCTCGGGCCACGCTAATAAGGTTATCTATTAGCATGTACTTTTCTTTTAGGGCAATGTAAACTCTTCCTAGGGTCTGTTGTTAATTTAATAAAGATCAATGGAACATTACGAAAAAGAAGGAAAGATCTCAATTATTCAAAAAAGGTATTATGGGCTCCTCAGCCATACATACAAAAAGAAAAAGAAAATTGCAACAGCGGGGGAAGGGGTGCAGAGAGCACTGCTCATAGTACTCGGTGAAGATCTCCTCCAGCTGAGGCCTCGCGAGATCCAACCTCAGCCCTCGATTCCCCCCGTGCGCGTTGACCCCGAGCCTCAGTTCGTAGCACTCACGGACGAGCGTCTCTGAGCGAGCCAGCCGATTCGCGGAGATCAGGCCGAAGCGCCTCAGAGACCGCAGCTTGTCCACGGCCTCGTCGTAGAGCTGCTCGGACAAGGGGTTGTAAAGCCCCGACGACGTCTTCCAGATAGAGTACATCAGCAGCTGCAGCAGGGAGGAGCGTCGGGGGAGCAGCCGGCCGAAGTGGTCCTCGATACTCCCATAGACCAACTACAAAGTGTCCTCGGTGCAGTTCTGATCATAGAGGTATACGTCTTCGAAGTGGATGATCTCGGGGATGGTCAAGTGGAAGTCTTGCATTCTTAACGATCTGTTTATGATAAAAGGAAGGACCAGTGCTCCTTCAGCCTTATGTAGCCCACTTCGTCCCAACAGAACTCAACAGTCGCCCGCCTTCGCCCAAAAATTCGCTGCCACGCGGCAATCATCGAGCCTTCTCTGGCGGAATTGAAATGACGTGACCCTGGCGCTTCGCCTCCCTCCACATTCAATGCGCATGCTGCGCGCACGTTCGCCGCGACAGTTCCTATTCCCCATACCTGCAACTGGACGGTCTGGCGAAACCTCATGAAAAATCAGCCGAGCAGCTACCCTGCTCGGTCATCCCTGGCCTGTAGCTTCCCTACTTGCAACGCCAGGGATCGAAGCCCTCGCCAAGAGGCGACCGCGCAGCTTCACTGCCTGGTCATCCTTAGTGGGTTTCTTACAGCCCCTCTAACGCTAAGGATCAAAGCCCTTTGTAGAGGCAGCCGAGCGGCTTCCCTACTCAGCTATCCCTGGACGGTAGCTCCCCTACTCACAACGCCAGGGATCAAAGCCCTCGCCAAGAGGCAACCGCGCAGCTTCACTGCCCGGTTATCCTTAGCAGGTCTCCTAAAGCCCCTCCAACGCTAAGGGTCCAAGTCCTCCTCAGAGGCAGCCTAGCAGCTATCCTGCTCGGCTATCCCCGGCTGGTAGCTTCCTACCACGACCGACAGGGATCAAAAGCCCTCCCAGAGGCAGTCGAGCCCGAGGATCCCTCGCTCGGCTATCGTTCAGGACAAAATCCCTCGCCAAGAGGCACCGGGCAGAAACCCTGCCCGGCCAAGGGTCCTCGGTAGGATTCTTACAGTCCCTCCCACGCTAAGGACCAAAGTCCTCTCAGAGGCAGTCGAGTCCTTGCTCGGCTATCCCCGGCCGGTAGCTTCCTACTACAACCGACAGGGATCAAAGTCCTCGCC
Organism: Agapanthus africanus; assembly: GCA_030015575.1. NCBI lineage: Eukaryota > Viridiplantae > Streptophyta > Magnoliopsida > Asparagales > Amaryllidaceae > Agapanthus > Agapanthus africanus. The sequence goes on from JASDDO010000019.1 coordinate 921,406,429, forward strand.
AAGAGGCATTAGGCAGTAACCCTGCTCGGTCCCAGTCCTGAAGGATCAAAGCCCTCGCAAGAGGTAACCGAGCGGCTGCCCTGCTCGGTCATCTCCAGCTGGTAGCTCCCAACCCATGACGCCAGGGATCGAAGCCCTCGCAGGAAGCATCCGAGCGGCTACGGCACTCAGTAATCCCAGGCTGGTAGTTGCCTACCCACGACGCCAGAGATCAAAGCCCTCGCCAAGAGGCAACCACGCAGCTTCACTGCCCGGTCATCCTTAGTGGGCTTCTTACAGCCCCTCCAACGCTAAGGATCAAAGTCCTCCTTAGAGGCGGCTCAGCAGCTCCCCTGCTCGGCAATCTCCAGCTGATAGCTCCCTACCCATGACGCCAGGGATCGAAGCCCTCGCAAGAAGCAACCGAGCGGCTACCCAGCTCGGTCATCCCAGGCTGGCATTGCCTACCCACGACGCCAGAGATCAAAGCCTGTTAGTTGTATGTATGTCCTAGAGGCCAGTATTGTACAGATGATGTATATTATATTGGATGCTTGGACATATATAGAGAGGACTTTCTTACTCGATATGATAGTATGCTATCTGGTTGCTTTTTATCTTAACATGTATACTTGTCTCTTTATACTGTCTTATAGATACATGTTGATAAAGCCCTTAGCATGTGTACTTGACTACCTGGACTGTGATGCAGATCATACTAATGGGGACATGGTAGTCCATAAGTACATCCTATAATGTTCCTAGTCGTTGGTGTATCGAGACAGGGCATCGATATACCAGTGTAGACTAGCGTATACGCTTCTCGACCCATGAGATGGGCGATGGATGATCCCATATCCATTGGTGTTTGACATCAGAGATGGTATACGGGTGCTCAGTGGAGACTGGGTACACTGGACGGACTCGCCGAGAACTCCCAGATGGTATTATACCTAACGTCAGATGGCAGTTCTCTGGTGACACTTGTGCAGGTTAGTCTGTAGACCCGAGATCGTCATAGAGTCTTATGTGATTCCCACTGTGCTTTGATTTCCACCTTACCACGTCCATGAGGGCGTGCAAAACGGTGGTTTTTGGGTACAGTCCCGAGTCACATGGAGGCAATGAGCGATAGGAGGGGTTTTGTCTCTCCCGGTATTGGGGGTTGATGTTGCGCTGTGCTCGATTGGCCGTAACAGGGAAGTCCCTGGCCAGGGCTGATTTAGAGATTTACTGGTAAGTGTTACCAGTAGTTTCTCGACCCGTTATGAGCTTCACATCGGCACGACTTATCAGTTATTGGGGTCTGAAGTTTACCACCCCTAGACTTGATATGCGACATATCAGACGAGGAGACCGGACTGTACGGGAAGTGTTACCGGCAGGCTTTTACAGGAGTTGGAGCGGGCTTGCTTGCTGATCTTCTGATCGCTCAATACCCGGGTAGCCGTTACGTCCAGCTAATACCGCTGACGGCTTGTGGGTGCGTGATGTGATCATCACCTACTGCCGACGTATTGACGAGTCTTTAGAGTCCTACACAGAGGTTTTACTGGCTCAGGCAAAACGAAATAGGAGCACGTATGTGATATGTGCGAGATCGAGAATAAATGTGTGTATGTGATACCGTATTTTATTCTCGCGACTTTTTGTATCGGTCGGTTATATATGATATGACCGGGTTATCGAATCAAGTGTTGATTCGATAAGTCGATACAATGGATGTTAGTCGGTTATATGTGATATGACCGGATTATTAAGTCAAGTGTTGATTTAATAATTTATTGTATAATTGTATATTTGATATACTAGTTTACATTAACTAACACTAGTTCACTTAGGGTTTTTTCTCACATGTACATTACTTTAACATATATATGATATATGTTAAAATGTGTTATCATTTTGTATCATGGTTGATGATACAACATTCATGTGTGTATGAGACATACACCATCCTATTTGTTATGAATGGGTTTAATGTTTAAAAGTAATTACAAAATTAGTGGAAAATTAGAAAATGCATGAAGCTTGTGGAAGCTTGTGGATGCATTGACTAAAGTCCACTAGGTTTGTTTTTACTTTGGACTTTAACCTAACCATCACACACTTATCTATGGTTATGGCTCTACAAGAGTTAGTATATGATACTCACTCACCATGGTTAGCCTACACACTTGATCATTATCCTCATTCTTTTCTTTTGTTCATCTTCTTCATTGAGCAAAAGAAAAAGCTTGCTAGGGTTTTGAAAAAGGAGTGAAACTTTGTGAGAAACAAAATTCTAAAAAGAACCCACTTCCTATTTCTCCATCCTCTACTAGACTAGCACTTTAGTTTAGGGTGTTTACTTCACTAATTCTCTAGTTAGTGAAGTAGGAGCTTGAGTCGGAATTCCCTCGACGTAGATCATCTTCGGCCTCGGAGACTTCAAGCAAGGTCGCATCCTTCGCGTCGTGAAGCCATGCAAGAGCCCAGGAGAACCTTGATCGCAGCGAAGGGACTTCAACAAGGAGCAAATAAAGTGAAGGGCCGATCTATAAAGGTTTTATTTCGTATTCACTTTAGAGTAAAGTTGTTTACTTGCTATATGATTCGCCTAATCTCTAGTATACGATCTTGCTTAGGGTTGTTCGGCACATAAAAATTTAATTTTGGCATGGTCGATGCCTTGTTGAGCCTTGTTAGTGTGCCTAGTAACCCTACAGTGGTATCAGAGCCTAGCTAGAACATTAGGCGATGTGTTAACGAAGTTAAAATCCCGATCGAACACGAAAACGTCAAGATAACCCCCTCTCTGGACAATTTTTAAAATCTGGGAATTTTCTGAATTAAAAATACCTAAAAAATTCAGCAGGGTTTTCTAAGAATTACGGTGCAAATTTGATGACCTAAATCGTACGGTCCACCGCGGTTCCGCGGCAATACCCTGCTTGTGCCGCGGAACCGCGGTCGTACAGTGACCTTGGGCTTCTCTGTTTGCACAGTAATGTTAGATTCTGTTATTTCTATTTTATGGATATTTTTAATCTGGCTCAAGTGTTGAGTATTTTGGGGTTTATTTTGTAATCGTCGATTCGATCGGAGAATTTAATTTTGTTATGTTATTCCGGATAATTTAGAAAGTATTAAAATGTTCGAACGGATATCATTAACTCAATTTTTCCCGGCACGAAAAACTTTCAAGTGTTGAATTTTTCTCGGGTTTAAATCTTTCGGAAAAACGTGCATGTGACGCGATGGACCCTCTAGAAGACAACAAAGCTTAACTCGATTATTTGACCGTCTTGAACTGCCCTTTGAACCTTAGGGTTTGGGGCAGTACGGCGCGCCACATGTGAGGCGTTGGCTTGACCCTTCTACGGCTGGACCGTTGCTACTGTGACGTATTCTGGAATTTTTTAACTCCGCTCAAGTGTTGAGCTATTATGGAAATCTTGGGTATTTGATTATTCGATCGGAAAGTTTAATACTGTCTATTTATATGGAATGTGATACAATATGTGGAATTCATACAGTTAGGCATGAAATGCGAAATATGTGATATTTCGGATTTACGATGTCTAAAGAGATTGTGGATTCCAAATGTTGTAGTTTTACACTTTCTTTTCTGCGACCGTAAGTGTAATATATGATATCGCCGGTTTCGTTGCTATATGTCAACGACAATTGGGATGCGCATATTTACTTACGTTGATGACATGTGATATTATGTGTTGCTGGATATGTTATATTGGATCGTCGCGTTCTGAATAGCCGGGGGGTTTTATGTGAGATGGGGATTTTTATTTTCATTCATATAAAATTAAATATATGTAATATTCTTTTATTGGGGCACTTCCGGGTTGAGGTTGATGTCACCATTTGTATATTATTTACTTTTCCGCACAAGGATAGACCCAAGGAGGGGAGCACAAGTAACCGGGTTCTAGGGTCCAGAGGGAGACCAACTCGAGGAGTCCAGTCCGGGTCTCCTAACCCTAGAATTGGAAGGGTTGCTTGCCGCTCTCGTAGGGGTCTAGGGGTGTGGGTTTGGCTATTCATCGCGACCGTGGAATCCGTGTTTTATAGAGGCTCAAAATAAAACACGGACGTCCTAGTGTATCCAATGTTTCATATGTTTCTTCTGCTGCGATATCTGTGATGTGATCATGTGATGTGCTGTGATAGATACTATATATAGTATATATGATATATTATATAGACGTTACTTATGTTTTACACCCGTGCTAGCCCTGCCCCGCTCTGCTGTTAGTTACCTAACCTAACGGTGCACGAGGGGACATCGAGGCAAATGCGGATGGCATAAGTGTACGTCGTATTTATCTGTGATGTTTAGGTGACTTACATGATGGGACTTCATTAATGTGATTAATGAAAGAAAAGAAACCTAAAAGATGTTGTAGAATCAAATTTTCAAATAAAAGGGTAGCTACAGTTTTGCTTTGCATAGCGGTATATATGATATACCCTGCACCTTATTCGATGGGGAAAGAGCCGAGATCCCTTCACCGGGAGTGACCTCTTTAGCAAAACTGGCAGATGCTACAATACTCGGTTTGACTTTTGACTGCTTTTGGAGTTTTGCTTTGCATAGTGATATATATGATATATCCTGCATCTTATTCGATGAGGAAAGAATCGAGATCCCTTCACCGGGAGTGACCTCTTTAGCAAAACTAATGAAAGCCTCAAAATCACTCCATTTCAAAATTTCACTCAATTCTACAACGATATCAAGTTCATTACGCAATAAGTTTTCAGAAAAACCTGTCGTAGCCCTCCGTCATTTCAGATAAGTCCTACTTAGTATTCGTGCTACATTTGTTCGCCTGCGTCAAGGCGTAGTGTGCGGTAGCTAACTAGTATTTAACTGCTTAAGCATATGATGCAGATTGGATTAGGGTAGTCGTGCGACTTTGTTGGCCTGCGTCAAGGGTCGTACGGGTGGGTTTAATTCAATTAAGAAATGACGGGTTGAACTTGACTAGCGCACTATGGTTTGTTGGCCTGCGTCAAGGTCATGGGACGCTAGGGGCAAAATAATATCGGGAATTTCAAGTGTTGAGATTTGCAATGAGATTGCATACCTTCTATGAGATAGTTGGATCCCAATACCCACTGCGAGTAATTGTTACTCCTGGGAGAGTTTTACACAGGACAATTAGCCGATCAAGTAGGTGTCTGGAAAGGTGTCAAGGGGGTTACGCCTCTGGGAAAACGAGGTTTACTTTAATTAGGTCCGTGCGAAAGCACGGGGAACCTCCCTCAAAGTACCGACACTGGCATGGCTAAAAGATTGGTGAAGTTGTAGGGTGTAATTAATCCCGGCTAGTCTTTCCTTTTAGGGTTTGAAGGAAGATTTGATAAAAATAGTGGGAGCCATCCTGATTAGATAAAATAATAACCAATCTGATTTTGCAAGAGCATACGCTAAAAGTGTTTTCTTCTCTCTCTGCAGATAGCGACCATATTATGCCTTAATCAAGATAATAATATGGATGTATTGACCGAACCCGCATATTATACTGTGTTGGGAAACGTTGGTTCCGTTCTTTCTTATAAGAGTTATAGGACTGAACAGGATATAGGGGAATACCAGGATTCCAATGCCACCCGTGTGAAGAAAGTATATGTTGATGCATTTTCTTCGGGTGTGTTCGTTACGGAGAACTGTTTCTCCATTTGCTCTACGTCCTGGGTATTTGATACCGAGTCAGGATCCCATATATGTAATCAGTTACATGGGCTTAGAAAAGGTAGAGAACTTGGAGAAGGTGATAAAGACATAAGGGTTGGAAATGGTGCAATTGTTGCAGCTAAAACCGTCGGGGAATATCACCTTGTATTGCCAACTGATAATACATTGGTTCTGAACGAATGCTATTACATGCCGAACCTGATATGCAACATTATATCGGTTTCTTTACTAAGTAAAGAGGGATATAATTTTATATTACAGGATAATGTTATGAACATTTTCCTTAACCAAAAGTTGGTTGGATCAGGCACGTTGTGCAATGGCATTTATGTTCTAAATCAATCAACAGTTCTGAGCATAACAAACACACACAAGAGGAAGAGTTCAGAACTGAACGAATCGTTCTTGTGGCATTGTAGACTGGGTCACATCAATGCGACACGACTAGCTAAGTTGCATAAGGATGGATATTTAAATCCGTTTGAATTTTCATCTTATGATACTTGTCAGTCATGTCTCAAAGGTAAGATGACCAAAACTCCGTTTACGGGACACGGAGAAAGAGTTACGGAACTCTTGGGACTGGTGCATAGTGATGTATGCGGCCCCATGTCTACACATGCCAGGAATGGTTCTGCATACTTCATTACATTCACTGACGATCTCTCTAGATTCGGATATGTGTTCCTGATGAAACACAAATCAGAAGCTTTTGAGAAATTTAGAGAATATAAACAAGAAGTCGAGAACCAAACCGGAAAAAATATTAAAATCCTTCGATCTGATCGAGGAGGTGAATACTTGAGCAATGAATTCCTGGACTTCCTAAAAGAGAATGGGATTCTCTCTCAGCTGACTCCTCCATATACACCACAACACAACGGTGTATCGGAACGGAGGAACCGCACCCTATTAGATATGGTACGCTCTATGATGAGCACAGCTGAGTTGCCTATTTCCTTCTGGGGGTATGCACTGGAAACAGCTGCAGACCTATTGAACATGGTTCCCACCAAATCTGTGCCAACCACTCCATATAAGATATGGAAAGGAAAGAGACCATGTCTTAATTATGTTAAGATATGGGGTTGTCCGGCCTATGTAAAAACGCAAAATCCGGACAAACTCGCGGCAAGGTGCATTCTGTGTAAGTTTATTGGATATCCCAAACATTCGCGCGGGTATATCTTCGACCACACCGAGGAACAAAAGGTGTTTGTTTCTCGACATGCCACCTTTTTAGAAAATGAATTTCTTGAAAAAGAGATTAGTGGCAAGGAGGTAGAACTGGAAGAGGTTCCAGCAATACAGACTACGACAGAAGATTTGGTAGAACCAGAGGATTCGGTAGTTCCCGATGAACCCCAGTCACTCCGCCGATCTAGTAGGGTTCCTCACCCACCTGAGAGATACTACGGTTTTCTCATGGATGGTGGGAGCGAGGATTGCATCATGGTTGATGATGACCCAACTAGCTTCGAGCAGGCCATCACGAGTGGGGACTCAGTGAAATGGCTGGATGCAATGCGGTCCGAGATGGAATCCATGTACACCAACAAAGTATGGACTTTGGAAGTTGCTCCTGAAGGGGTAAAACCCAATGGGAGCAAGTGGATCTTCAAGAAAAAACTTGGTGTAGATGGGAAAGTGGAGACTTTCAAAGCTAGACTTGTTGCAAAGGGTTTTCGTCAAAGACCAGGTGTGGACTATGACGAAACCTTTTCTCCAGTGGCTATGCTTAAATCCATCCGGATCATGCTTGCCATCGCTGCTTATCATGACTACGAAATCTGGCAAATGGATGTTAAGACCGCCTTTCTAAACGGTGATTTAGAAGAGTGCGTGTACATGACTCAGCCAGAGGGCTTCGTAGATAGTGGGAGCAGCGGGAAGGTATGCAAACTGCTTAAATCCATTTATGGATTAAAGCAAGCATCGCGGAGTTGGAACATCTGCTTTGACGTCGTTATCAAAGAGTTTGATTTCGTCAAAAACGTAGATGAACCTTGTATCTACAAGAAGGTGGCAGAGAGTAAGGTTGTCTTCCTCGTATTGTACATGGACGACATACTCTTGATAGGAAATGACATTCCTATGCTGCAATCGGTCAAGCTCTTCTTATCACAAAGATTCTCAATGAAAGATCTTGGCGATGCCTCCTGCAAATTGGGAATTATGATCTATAGAGATAGATCTAAAAGGATATTGGGATTGTCCCAATCCAGGTACATTGACACCATACTAAAGAGGTTTAGTATGGAAGAGTCCAAACGTGGGTTTTTACCCACGATCTCAGGGCTCACTCTCTCCAAAGAGATGTCTCCGAAGACTGATTTGGAGAGAGCTCGCATGCAAGGGTACCCTATGCTTCGGCAGTAGGCTCTATCATGTACGCGATGCTATGTACCAGACCCGATGTAGCATACTCGCTAAGTGTAGTGAGTAGGTATAAAGCTGATCCTGGAGAGAATCACTGGACAGCTGTGAAGAGCATTCTCAAGTACTTACGAAGGACTAAAGAGATGCTCTTGGTGTATGGTAACGGAGAACTCCAAGTGGAGTCCTTTATCGATTCAAGCTTCCTGAGTGATAAGGACGACTCTAAGTCGCAGTCGGGATTTGTCTTTACCCTTTACGGAGGGGCGGTTAGCTGAAAGAGTTCCAAGCAGGAAACCGTGGCAGACTCGACGATGGAGGCTGAATACATCGCTGCCAACGATGCTGCCAAAAAGGCTGTCTGGATCAAGAAGTTCATTACTGAACTTGGAGTGGTTCCATCCATTGAGCATCTAATACCTTTGTATTGTGATAACAATGGAGCGGTGGCTTTGGCCAAGGAACCCAGGTCCCATCAGCGATCCAGGCATATTCTGAGGCGGTATCACCTGATCCGGGAGATAGTTGATCGCCGGGAGATCGAGGTCAGGAGGGTTGACACGAAGAACAACACAGCGGATCCACTCACGAAGGTCATTCCCCAGATACAATTTGAGAGACTCTTCGGAATGCTCAGTATGCGATACTACAGCAGCTGGCCCTAGTGCAAGTGGGAGATTGTTAGTTGTATGTATGCCCTAGAGGCCAGTATTGTACAGATGATGTATATTATATTGGATGCTTGGACATATATAGAGAGGACTTTCTTGCTCGATATGATAGCATGCTATCTGGTTGCTCTTTATCTTAACATGTTTACTTGTCTCTTTATACTGTCTTATAGATACATGTTGATAAAGCCCTTAGGATATGTACTTGACTACCTAGACTGTGATGCATATCATACTAGTGGGGCCATGGTAGTCCATAAGTACATCCTATAATGTTCCTAGTCGTGGGTGTATCGAGACAGGGCATCGATATACTAATGTAGACTAGCGTATACGCTTCTCGACCCATGAGATGGGCGATGGATGATCCCATATCCATTGGAGTTTGACATCAGAGATGGTATAAGGGTGCTTAGTGGAGACTGGGTACACTGGACGGACTCACCGAGAACTCTCAGATGGTATTATACCTCACGTCAGATGGCAGTTCTCTGGTGACACTTGTGCATGTTAGTCTGTAGACCCGAGATCGTCATAGAGTCTTATGTGATTCCCACTGTGCTTTGATTTCCACCTTACCACGTCCATGAGGGCGTGCAAAACGGTGGTTTTTGGGTACAGTCCCGAGTCACATGGAAGCAATAAGCGATAGGAGGGGTTTCGTCTCTCCCGGTATTGGGGGTTGATGTTGCGCTGTGCTCGATTGGCCGTAACAGGGAAGTCCCTAGCCAGGGCTGATTTAGAAATTTACTGGTAAGTGTTACCAGTAGTTTCTCAACCCGTTATGAGCCTCACATCGGCATGACTTATCGGTTATTGGGGTCTGACGTTTACCACCCCTAGACTTGATATGCGATATATCAGACGAGGAGACCGGACTGTACGGGAAGTGTTACCGGCAGGCTTTTACAGGAGTTGGAGCGGGCTTGCTTGCTGATCTTCTGATCGCTCAATACCCGGGTAGCCGTTACGTCTAGCTAGTACCGCTGCCGGCTTATGGGTGCGTGATGTGATCATCACCTACTGCCGGCGTATTGACGAGTCTTTAGAGTCCTACACAGAGGCTTTACTGGCTCAGGAAAAACGAAATAGGAGCACGTATGTGATATGTGCGAGACCGAGAATAAATGCGTGTATGTGATACCGTATTCTATTCTCGCGACTTTTTGTATCGGTCGGTTATATATGATATGACCGGGTTATCGAATCAAGTGTTGATTCGATAAGTCAATACAATGGATGTTAGTCGGTTATATGTGATATGACCGGATTATTAAGTCAAGTGTTGATTTAATAATTTATTGTATAATTGTATATTTGATATACCAGTTTACATTAACTAACACTAGTTCACTTAGGGTTTTTTCTCACATGTACACTACTTTAACATATATATGATATATGTTAAAATGTGTTATCATTTTGTATCATGGTTGATGATACAACATTCATGTGTGTATGAGACATACACCATCCTATTTGTTATGATTGGGTTTAATGTTTAAAAGTAATTACAAAATTAGTGGAAAATTAGAAAATGCATGAAGTTTGTGGAAGCTTGTGAATGCATTGACTAAAGTCCACTAGGTTTGTTTTTACTTTGGATTTTAACCTAACCATCACACACTTAGCTATGGTTATAGCTCTACAAGAGTTAGTATATGATCTCACTCACCATGGTTAGCTTACACACTTGATCATTATCCTCATTCTTTTCTTTTGTTCATCTTCTTCATTGAGCAAAAGAAAAAGCTTGCTAGGGTTTTGTAAAAGGAGTGAAACTTTGTGAGAAACAAAATTCTAAAGAGAACCCACTTCCTATTTCTCCATCCTCTACTAGACTAGCACTTTAGTTTAGGGTGTTTACTTCACTAATTCTCTAGTTAGTAAAGTACGAGCTTGAGTCGGAATTCCCTCGACGTAGATCATCTTCGACATCGGAGACTTCAAGCAAGGTCGCATCCTTCGCGTCGTGAAGCCATGCAAGAGCCCAGGAGAACCTTGATCGCAGCGAAGGGACTTCAACAAGGAGCAAATGAAGTGAAGGACCGATCTACAAAGGTTTTATTTCGTATTCCCTTTAGAGTAAAGTTGTTTACTTGCTATATGATTCGCCTAATCTCTAGTATACGATCTTGCTTAGGGTTGTTCGGCACATAAAAATTTAATTTTGGCATGGTCGATGCCTTGTAGAGCCTTGTTAGTGTGCCTAGTAACTTTACAAAGCCCTCGCCAAGAGGGAACCGTGTAGCTTCACTGCCCGGTCATCCTTAGTGGGCTTCTTACAACCCCTCCAACACTAAGGATCAAAGTCCTCCGTAGAGGCAGCCGAGCGGCTTCCCTGCTCGGCTATCCCTGGCCGGTAGCTCCCCTACTCACAACGCCAGGGATCAAAACCCTCGCCAAGAGGCAACCGAGCAGCTTCCCGGCTTGTTCATGCCCAATGAACTCTGCGGGCTTGTACCCCTTATAACGAGGCCTCTGAGCCCATTCATGCTCGGCACAAATACGGCGGACATCCCTCTGCCCATCACATGCAGAGGATCCGAGGTTTCAACAAGGGGTATCAGGTCTATCCAAGTCTGAGCGATCCCCCCTCGACTTCGGGGCCATGGAGACGCCTCCTTCTCGGCAGTGCTTGGTACGCTTGGCAAGTGATCGAAATCAACTCGACGAACGATCGCTAGACAGATGGCCGACCTGACATGGAAGCCTAACAGTGCAAGTAGAGATATTTTACAAGCATTCTTCACAAATAGAAGATAGAGTGCAAACCGATGAAACCAAAGAAAAAGTTTTATTACCAAAGGAAAAGTCTTTACAAAGGGTATTTTGGGCTCCCCAGCCTTACAAACTGACCAGAGGCTTACAAAAATTCCAAAAGCAACAAAATAAAGAAGGAGGAAGACGGGGGCTTTAGGCCACGGGGCCGGGCGCGACCTCGGGGTCCTCGACATCCACCATAGGACGAGCAGGGTCCTCGGCGACTTCTTCGTCAGGAATCTCTTTCCCCTGCTCCTCGGCGTTCGCGAGGGGGTATTCGGCCCGGAGCTCTTCGTCGGCGAACTCCGGCATCCGGGCCTTAACGACGTCGAGGGCCGCATGCCAGATGAGGGTTGTGGCCACAGCCAGGCCATCATAGAAGTCCTTCGACTTCTTGTAGCCCTCCACCGCCTTCTCTGCTGAGAGGTTGGCCGACTTTGCCGACTCGGCCGCCACCCCAGCTCCTTCCGAAGGTTTTCATCGTCTTCTTCAGGTTGCCGGCAAGCAACTGAGCGTTCTTAAGCTTGACCTTGGCAGCCACGGCGGCCTCGCGGTACCGGGCAACCTCCCATTTCCCGGCCTCCACCTCGCCCTCTAGGGAGGCAACCCTCGCCATCACCGCCTCCAGCTCCCGCTTGGAGCTCTTTTCCAGCGAGGTGAGCTGGCCCGCAGCCTTCATCGCCGGGGCTATCACCTCGGCCTCCATGCGCAAGGAGAGGGCAACGTGCTGGAGAACCTGAAGGATAGGAAAGAGATCAGAAAGACGAAGGAGGCACCGAATCTCACAAAAAACCAAACACTTACCTGCACGGACTCCAGGGCGATGGACGCCATCTGGGCCTTGAAGGTCCTCCCGGGGACCCTACCCCCCGCCGATTTCTCTATCTCATGAAGCAGGCTATCCGCGACAGACAGCCCCGAGGGCACTGCGAACTGGAGGCCTCCTTCCTCCACCAGGATCGGCGAGGGCGGGCCCCGGGAAGACCTCCGAGAACCCCTCTTGAGCGGCTCCGATGGAGAGCCGATCTCCTCCTCCGAGGCCGGGTCTTCCAGAATCCGAGCCCGCTTCTGGCCCGACACTCAGCTAGGCCCCGGGGCGGGATTCGCCCCCGAATGCTCATGGGACGCGACCACCGGAGGAGCGAGGGCCGGGGCAGGCTTTGAGAGGGAAGAGCTGGCGCCTCCATCCTTCGCGACCTTTCTCGGTTGGCGCATGGAGAATCGGAGCGAGTCCATATCTATGGGTCCTACACAAAACCAAATGCAAAGAAGTCAGCGATACATGCAATGTAAAAGCCAAAAAGCAAGCCTAACTTACCGACGAACTCAACGGGGCTAAGCCCGGCCTAACTCAGGACGTTCTCAGACAGCAGCACGTCGAATCGGGGAACGGGCTCCCACGACGCTACTCTCACCGCGATGGGGTCATTGGACTGGTTCTCCAGCAAGCATTTTTCCCTCGACCACTTTGTAGGCACGGGCCAGTCCTCGCCCTCGGAAGGCAAAACGAAGAAGAACTTCTTCTTCCAGTCATGAACGGAAGAAGGCGGGGCCAAAACCCCTGTCCCGGCGGCGCCCCCCTGTCGCTTTCTGAAAGAGAGGTAGACCCACCTCGGGTCGCCCGCTCGACCCCTAGGATGATTTTTGAAAACGAAGGAAGAGTCAAGGAGGGAGAGGCTGATGGGAACCTCTTGTAACTTCAGGAGAATCAGGAACCCGAGGAGAATCCTCCATGTGTTTGGCACTAACTGGCCAGGGCTAACCCGAAGAAGTTCAGCGCTTCGACGACCTCGGGAGAGAAGGGCAGGCGCATTCCACCCTAAAAAGCTTCCAAGTACAGGGCGATCTCCCTACCCTGTACTTGGTCTGCCCTCTCTCCATCCTTGGCCAGACGAAGCGTATAACGTGAGGGGATGTGGAAGCGAGCCCGAGAATTGGCAAGCTCATCCTCATGCCTCACCCAACACGACGTGCCGGGGGCAGCGTCTACCGCCTCCTCCCTGGAGGCTGCCCCCGCCGCACGATCCCGGGAAGAGGATCCGACCCCTGCTCCCCGGGAAGACTCAGGCTCAACTAAAGCGTCCCTAGAACCTACTCCTACGACATCTACTAACTCTACAAAAGAAGACATCTAATCTTGAGAAGAGAGATTCTCGGGAAATGAAAGCGGAAGAAAGAAGACGAGCGCCGAGCAACCAGGACTTAGAACAGGGAAATACGAAGGAGTAGGGGCCTTAGAGCGGGCCCCACCCCTATTTATCACCGCAGAAGACCTCATACAACGACGCCCTTCATCTCCCGCCAAAACGCCCCCTCGTGTCCAACGGCTCCGATTGCTCCACTTGTCGTTCCCGCACTGGACCGCATCCCATCAGACGCCACAGGTATGCATACGTCGCGTCGGCCAACCGACGCTTGACATGTGGACCGTCGCTTCAGTGGAAGGATGCATGAACCAGCGCACCTTCCTTAAATGCAGAGATCTCCCCCTGATTTGCTGGCAGAAAAGACAGCTGAAAGCCCGGGGACACGTCCCGACGAAATCTTAGAAGGGAGCTTACCCCGGGCGGCTCGGCAGTCCACTCCTGAGCTGACCCGCTAGCTGGTCGGAACAAAAGTGGGGGGCTAATGATGATGCTCGATATTGGCGATCCCCAAGATCAGGACACGTGGCAGATGACGTGTCCCGGAACTCAGAAGAAAGGGCCCACTGGGGCCGACCAGGCCGCCCCTGTACCCGACCTGCAAGCACAAGCTGGCCCTGCTCGGAGCCCCCTGCAAATTGGCCTTCTCGGCCCCTTAACTCGCCCCGAGCTGCTACAGGACCAAGACTCCTCGGCCCTCTTGCTCGTCTCCGAGCTCCCCAGCCGAGGCCATCTTCCTCGGTCCCTCCGACCGACCAACTCCGCCACTCACAGGCGTAACTGCCGCTCCACAAATCTCGTCACGCGCAGATTCTCCGCCAGCAGCATCCGTTCTTTACACGGGTGTGACGTCGAGAGCGTAACTGCCGGCGAGATTCTCGCACCTGCTGCCGTGCGCTGTCGCCACTAGATAAACCCCCATCACAGAGGGGTCAAGTAAGCCATTTTTTACTCCACTTGGCTGTTACTCTGCTCGGATCTTGTGCTAACTTGATCGTCGAAGGGTTCTCGGTGGTACCAAACCACCCCAGGACTTCCTTGCAGGTACTCGGCGCTAAACTCCTCAAGTCACCAGTCTCCTCAAAGCCCATTGAGACCCACACACGACAGGAGATCACCTTCAAAATCCACCGGGAGATCGACGGAAGACAACTTCTGACGACCCGGAAAAGACCTCCATCAAATTCTATGTAGACGTCATCCCTCTTACTGGTCAAAAAATTAAAAACTAAGAGAACCTGGTCAATGTACTAAAGACAATTAAGCATTCTCAGAGTTCTTCTAGTTTTGAAAAAAGAAGTCTATAGACATATCAGTATAACATTCAATTATTAGATATAGATAGATACATCAAAAGCCTGATTCTACGATGTGGGGTTCGATCCGACCATAAGGAGTTTGAACTGACAACATGAAGATTGGCTCAGGGACAATGAAGGCCCGATATATCCCACAATTCATAAAATCCGGTTATGAGAGGCTTGATCCAATGGAGACGGGTTCCGTCCATAAGGAATCGATCCAATGATCGAGAGATTAATACAGCTCAAAAGTGTCTAATTCGGATCATAAAGAGTCACATTTATGGATGTGCAGAAATGACCCGCCTTACCCTGATCATTAGAAAACATCCACAACACGTCTCTCTGGTTTTGATTAATTGTCTTTTGGTTTAAGTGGAGCCTTGCTTAATTTTTGGGAAAAATGGTTCTAGGCCCCCTAGTATGAAAGATGGCATGCTTAGATCCTTCGAGCTTAAGAAGCAGGCAAAAATCCCTAATACATAATTTACATGCTTGAAGGTTACTAATTTTTGACCGATTTATTAAATACCCATAAATAATGCTTAACAGAATAGTGCATGCATTATGGGTATTTAATAAATCGATCAAAGACTTTAAGAAAAGATAGGGACCTAAAACATGAAAACGTTTTACCGACTTTTGATCGAAGCTAAGCCCCTCGCCGCTGAGTCCCAGGGGCCTTATGTAGCAACACATTTCTAAAAGGCTCACTAGCAGAGAACACCACTAGCATAACTGGCTCTATGCCGAAAGGCGGGACACTCGAGTTGTTAGTCAAAGATTTTCAAAGTGGCATCAACCATCCTTGCAAGGCACTTCATAGCTTACAAGGGTCAACTTCCATCCCTTGCTCTTGCTTTCCTTTGGATATCTCCTTGTTCCTTTTCTAAACAAGTGGATGACACCACTGGAAACTATGGCAACATCAATTACAACATAACATGCCTTTGTGAGGTTAACTGTCAGCTTTTGATCCCAACAAGGACTTAAATCTTGATGGGGGTCGGAATCTCTCTCAGATGCTGTCCTCCGTCGATCTTGCTATCAGCGGGACTGAACGGTTGAGATTTGATGTGACGGTTGAGCGTGTGGATCTCAATGGGTTGTTGATGACACCGAGCTACCTGCAAAGGAAGTCCCAGGGTGGGAAACCACCGTAGGACATGATCAAGTAAGTACCGAGAAATATTAGGGCGGAGTAGCGGCATATTAGAATAAGTTCAAGTCACCTGAGTCGTCTGGAAAAGGGGTTTATATAGCAGTCGTATGGAGCGAGCCGATGCGAGATTCTTTCCGTCTGTTACGTCTCTGCGTCACGTTCGCGTTGATGGCGGGATACGCCCATTAATGGCGAGATACGTCTATTAATGGCGATATACGCTAGCGCAGGACGCGGGATGCGAAGCGGCAGAGATCTCGTCGTGGCGAGATACACAGAGCAGTTACGGAGGCGCTCGGACTCCGTGCTCCCGGCCAAACACGGGTGCTGAGGAATCTCAGCTATAAGATAGCTCGGAGACAAGCAAGTGAACTGAAGAGTCTCAGCTACAGGTAGTTCGGATATGAGCAACTGGCAGGCGGTCAGCCGAAAAGGGAATGTGCTCCGGTTAGGTTATCTGAAAGGTTGGACGCAATCTCGGACGTGAGGCGCCGAGGAATGTCCTTCAGGTAACATACTTATTCTAACTCTGTAGCCCCTAGAAATCTAGCAGGCTTATGTGGACGACATGTCATTTGCTACGTGTCGTGATCTGGAGAATTCCCATTTACGAGCATCATCATTAGCCCCCCACTCTCGTTCCGACCTATTTATGGGTCGGGTCGAGAGTGGTCTGCTTGGTCTTCAATGTTCAGTTTGGTGCCGAGGATTCTTTGTAGTGGGTTATTTGGGAACGGCATAGCGCTTGGCGGGCATGTCCCTTCGATCTCCGGATCCACACGACGTTTCACGACGTGCCATAATTTCTGCATGTATTCTTGATGACATCAGCGGATCAACAAAATGGTGGCGCCATAAAGAAGACATCGCTTCGCTTGCTCAGGCCGTCGATTTCCGTGCCACGTGGCCATAATTGGGTGGCAGATTGCGAGACGTCGCTTCCGCCAATTAGATCCATGTAAGGGGGAAACGTCTAATGGTTGGTTGCCATGTGGCGTCATCGGGACCGTAGGGTGCGACACTTCTTTTTGGCAGGAGCTGATTTGGGCCGTCGAATGGCTCTAGCTGAGTGTATAAATAGGAGAGGTCTCTTCCAAGGAAACACATTCACTTTCCTTGCTTCCTGTCATCTGAGAATTGCTCGGCGCTTTATCCCTTAGGTAGGATCCTCAGTCAAAATCCACCTTCAGCCACTCTTCCCTTAAATCAGGTCAGATGCCTTCCTCTGATATTTTGTTGATGTAATTGAGTCGGGCGATGGAGCTTCAACCTCTGAAGCCGAGCCCAGTCGGTCATATACTTCTTTCTCGGCTTCTGAAAGCCGAGGAAGTTCTTCTTCTTCCTCTGCGTCCGGCTTGCCTTCAAGAGGCGGTGATGCCCTAGTTCTTCGTCATCGGGGAGCAAAAAGGGCCCCTAAGGTGCGCATCAAGAATACTCATGATGCACCCTCAATGTTGAATCGGTCAGACGAGCTTTCTGATATCCGGGCTAGTTTCCATATCCCCCGGCTATTTGCTCCATCTGGCCAGGGATGGTGAACGGGCAGGCCAAGTACATGGCAATGAGATTGCTCTGTACGTGGAAGCATTCCGAGCAGGGATGCGTCAGCCCTTCTCACCCGGGATTTGTGCCGTCCTCCATTACTTCCAACTTGCCCTGGCCCAACTAGCACCGAATTTGTGGAGGATTCTTCTCGGGTTCCTGGTCCGGAAAACTGATCGGATCCCCTTCAACTTAGGTCTTCTCCGCTCCTTCCTTTGCAATAAGAACCACCCTGGTACTCATAAAGACGAGGCGAGTTGGGTTTATTTCTCTTTTAAAAAGCATAAGGATAGAGTGGCCGGGTCAGGGGTAGTGGTCGTCCCTTCTTCTATCCATGAGTGGAAGAAGAAGTTCTTGTTCGTCGGCCTTCCGAAGGGAGAGGAATGGCCAGTGCCCACCAAGTGGTATATGGCAGATTGCCCGAGGGCCAAGCACTCAAGCACCCCGGAGGCGGGGGTCGTGTCGCGGTAGGAGCCGATCCAACGTGCTGATGCCTTGCTTTTCGAGCAGGCTCTGCGCTAGGCGGGACTCAGTCCTGCGCACTTCAAGGGTAAGTTAGGACTTTGCCGATTAATTTAGACTCGGCATAATTTTTCGTTCCTGTTGCTGACCTTTTCTTTCGTTTTTTTTTGCAGAGCCCATGGATCGATCGAAGATCATGGCCGTCTTGGCTGCCAAGGTGCAGCGATGGTAGTTCGTCCAAGACGGCGCCGGGCGCGGAGCCCTGGTAGGGCCCTCCTGCCAAGGTTGTCGTCGCTCCCCCCGTCTCGGAGGTGTCACGACATAATTTGACACGGGACCGACACTTAGATCACATGACATCTAGAGATATCGACGCGACCCAATTATACCAAAACCAAAATCTAAATCTTTTAAAAGAAATTTTAAAGAAGGCGAAGTTTTCAAAAGGTATTTATTTTGAAACCCAAATTTGTTACAAAGATTGTTTATTTAAAAGCATATGTCAAGCGTTTTGAAATAAGGTTAAAATGTTTTCTTTATTTGAAATTTCGATAGCACCTCCTTTGCAATTACTGATAAAACAAGTATATATACAAGTAATTAAAAAGGCATCCCCACTTGGGAGCTATCTTAACGCCCAATGGCGAAATCATAACCACACGGTTATATACTACGCTTGAGGGCGAAGGATCATAAGTAAATATAAAATGAACTGCATAATATAGCTAACTAGTCGACTCTATCCGATTTCGACCTAAAAGAATATACATAAAGTCTCAAACTTGATCTAAGTCAAGAGAATATATAGGTGATTTGATGGAATGACGCTGGATACAAGATACAATATAACTGAATATGCGGTCACTATACGTGTAACCTACCTAGCAAAATTTGTGATATACTCCACAGTATGAATCCACGATACTGCTATGCGTCCGTGCAGTCTACCCTGCAAGGAGCTAAGGCACAACGGGGATGAGTTGAAAACTCAGTGAATAGAAGTACATATCACAGGATATAATATGACATGTATAATAATGAATGCAAGTACCATATGAATGAAATCTTATAATAATAATATCCATCACCATCAAATCCTCATAAAACTTGTGTCCATCATCAACACAAAATCTGAATATCGTAGGCACCGTCCAACATATCGGTCCTCTCATGATATCAACTCAGCCATGATTGGAACCCTCCGGATATCTACCGAGCTCTAATTTTACCTCCGGTATCGATCATCCTCGCTAGGCTCTCCGTACCTCCCTACGGTCTTTCTTCCCCTTGGAGTCGTACCGGGTCCACCATGTATCCGTAATCGGTTAACCCTTTTCTCGATTCGGATATCTCCTTATGAAAACCAAAACTCATAGTGGACGCCAAATCATTATATCACGAGAAAACCACACTTTTGAAAACATAATCCGTTTTATAAAAGATACCCGCGGTTTCTCAAATCCATAGAAATATCAAATCTATGTTATCAATAAAGAACAATTCAGTCTTGCAATAGTAGGCAACTACAACACATAAATATATACGACAAGAATATTCAAACATCAAATCGTAGTACACACCACTTCGACTAGCATGGATGCCGTTAAAATACTAATAGCATAGCAGTTTCTAAGTGTCATGACAGTACCAACGATGTATAGTGTTGTATATGCATATGTGATTGTGCAATATGGCAATCGTTGGTACTTGTGCTTGTGTTCTATTCAATATATCTATTCTAGAAAGTGTTATATACAATAAAGATAGCATGGTATTCAATGTATAGCATATGGCATAAATATGGTTACGTATCGCTAATAGTGTTTAGAAACCGATACGGAGTTTTATAAAGTTTCTGGTAGTCGGGGGTGCTATACGCCATCCGTCCGAGTTCCCACTTGTAAATGTTCCCCTACTCACCTAATATCAGTACGCACCAGAAGAAGCTCGTGAATGCCTTGCCCTTCCTTGTCGTGTCGGACGTCTCCGTGATCGAGCCTATATATTAACCCAAGCGTATATATATAAGAATCGAAACGCAAACATTACTATACTTCTAACGCAAAATACCAGAACGTACGATCGACGTATTTTAACGCGTTTTATCAGTATCAAACTACCCCCAGCAAATTCGAAAATCAAAACTTAAGATTTTAAGATGTAAAACATTGAACTTTTATAAGATATTTGTTTCAGATTTTGATACAAGGTGATCTACGACAAAATTGCATATACACTAGTCTTATTTGGGATGTATATAAGCTACTGTAAAAATCCCACACCCTAACTCCAACTCCCAGCCGCAATTTGCGGCCAAATGTAATAAATTGGAGGCTAAGTGGGGCCCGATTGGGTACGGGCTTAGGGTGTGGTCTCAAGTTGTTCTCACCATCTCGTAAAACTCTCAAAATATTTTTCAGAGTTCATTTGTTATAGCAGATTCTAATTTAACAACAATAATTCTACAAAACTTAGCCTTTTCAGATATCACACTAAACTTTTGAAACTTCAACACTTTAAAAACTGGTAAAATATAAATTTTTACCTTATAAAAGAGAGGTTACAGAACTTCCAAGCTCATGGATGCAAACTTGGATCATCTTGGATTGGTTCTTGCTTTATCTTGAATTTTTTTGAAGAAAACTTCATGAAGAACTCGTTTTGATTAGGTGATGAACTAAAGAATTTTCTTTGAGTGATGGAGTTTTAGAAATGAAATGGTTCGGTTTAATTTTTTTTATCTAAATGAATTATCAAATTTTCATAAGGAGGAGGTGTGTGTAGGGTAAGCATGAGGTGGAGTGACATGAGAGTGTGAGGTGTTGTGGTGCGCGCGCGCATGTACAATGCTTAACATATACCACCCTTTACTAAAATTCCAAAAAAAAACCATTTGCAAATAAAGCCTTTCTTACAAATAATTGTTTTTTAATTAGTTGCTACTACACTTAACTACCATAATCTTTAATAAAGCTCTTTTTAACATTATCTAAAATTCTATTACTATTTAAAATTCCAAAATAACATTTAAAATTTTTCTGAAATGTTACAATTCCCCCTTAAGAAAATTCGGTTCCCGAATTTAAAAATCTAACTATGCGTACCTTCGAAGAGATGGGGAAATTTCTTTCTCATCTCCACCTCGACTTCCTAGGTAACCTCTTCGCTAGACGGTCCATGCCATAGAATTTTAACAGAAAGGAAAACCCTAAATCTCAGCTTCTTCACCTACCGGTCAAGAATGGTCACCGGCTGCTCAGTGTAAGATAAATCATGCTCTAGTTGTATAGTCTGATGCTGAATAGCGTGAGAAGGATCATGAAGGTACTTGCGAAGTATGGACGCATGGAACACGGGGTGCACATCTGGAAAGCTGGGCGGAAATGCTAACAGATGCGCTACGACACCCACTCTCTCTAGAATCTCAAAGGGTCCGACATATCTGGGACTGAGCTTTCCCTTCTTCCCAAATCGCATAAAACCCTTCGTCGGAGAAACCCGAAGAAACACATGGTCATCCACAGCGAATTCAAGTCTATGGCGATGACGATCAGCATAAGATTTCTGCCTGCTCTGGGCTGCCCTCATCCTATCATGAATCAACTGGATTTTCTCGGTAGTCTCCTGAATCAACTGAAGTCCTAGGAGGCTTCTCTCGCTATGCTCGGTCCAACAAACCAGCGATCGGCACTTTCTCCCTTATAATGCCTCGAAAGGTGCCATCCGAATTGTCTCCTGAAAGCTATTATTATAGGAGAACTCAATTAAAGGCAAGTGACGATACGAACTGCCACCCAAATCTAGCTTACATTCTCGGAGCATATCCTCAAGAGTCTGAATAGTACGCTCTGAATGACCATCTGTTTGTGAGTGGAAAGCAGTACTGAAATTCAAGCGAGTGCCTAAAGTATCCTGAAGCTTCTGCGAGAGACGACTGGTAAACTGTATGCCTTTATCAGAAACTATACAGGTCGGAAGGCCATGCAACCGCACAATCTCATCAATGTAGATCTGGGCATACTTAGCATATCCGAAAGTGGTTTTCACTGGAAGAAAGTGAGCCGCTTTCGTCAACCGATCCACAATCTCCCAAATAGAATCATACCCTCTGCTGGACCTAGATAGACCCATAATGAAATCCATGGAAATTTGCTCCCATTTCCACTCCGGAATGGATAAAGACTGCAACTCTCCTGGCGGCCTCTGATACTTGACCTTGACATGCTGACAAGTCAGACATCTTGAAACGAAGTTAGACACATCTCGTTTCATCCCTTCCCTCCAGTACACATCTCGCAAATCGTGATAGATCTTGGTAGACCCTGGATGAACACTGTAAGCAGACTGATGTGCCTCTTCCAAGATCTCGCGCCTCAGTCCATTAAAGTTGGGCATACAAAGATGGGTCCCAAACGCAATGCTCCCTCGCTGTCGATCACAAGCTTGGAATCTATTCCATGTCGGACCTGCTCCCTAATCTCAGATATACGGGCATCTCCGGACTGTGCCTCCCTAATATGATCGAACAGAAACAAACAAGCACGAACATGAGCGAACTGTCCAGCTACGGATGTAAACTCGAATCGTATGCTACTGCAGCACAAGATCTTCCAATCAACAGTCGACTGTCTCAGAACTGTGCCTAAATAAGACAAGCTACCTACAGACCTTCGACTCAACACATCTGGTACTACATTCGTCTTGCCTGGATGATAAAGAATCTCACAATCATATTCCTTCACAAGCTCCATCCAACAACAATGTCTCAAGTTCAAATCCCGCTGTTGAAATATATACTTCAAACTCTGGTGGTTAGTAAAGATCTGGCACGACTCTCCATACAAGTAATGTCTCCAAATCTCAAGCGCAAAGACTACCACGGCCATCTCTAGATCATGGGCAGGGTAGTTCTGCTCGTATTTCTTCAACTGTCGAGAAGCATAAGCAATAACTCTGCTGTACTGCATCAATACGTAATCTAAACCCACGCGAGACGCATCACAATACACGACAAAACCTCCTGATCCTAAAGGTAAAGATAGAACTGGCGCAGTCGTCAGACAAGTCTTCAACTGCTGGAAGCTTTGTTCACACTCATCAGTCCACATAAGCGGAATTCCCTTCCAGGTCAAAATGGTCATAGGTGCCACAACCGAAAGAAATTTTGCACAAAGCGACGGTAATACCCTGTTAAGCCTAAAATGCTACGAATCTATGGCACAGAAACAGGTCTGGGCCAATGTTGTACCGCTTCAATCTTCTTCGGATCAACCTGCATCCCGTCTCTCGTAACAATATGATCTAAGATTTCTACACTGTCAAGCCAGAAAGTGCACTTCGAGAATTTGGCAAACAGCTGATGCTCTCGCAAAGTCACCAACGAAATCTTCAAATGCTGCCCGTGATCCTCTCGACTCCTAGAGTAGATCAATATATCATCAATGAATACGATAATAAACTAATCAAGAAAGGACTTGAAGATCTGGTTCATCAGATCTATGAACGCTGTTGGGGCATTAGTGAGCCAAAACGACATCGCCAAGAACTCAAAATGTCCGTAACGTGTTCGAAAAGCCGTCTTCGAAATGTCATCAATCCGAACTCACAACTGGTGATACCCGGACCACAAATCAATCTTCGAGAAGTATCCTGCTCCCTGCAGATGATCGAATAAATCATCAATACGAGATAATGGATACCTATTCTTTACCTTAATTCGATTCAGCTGACGATAATCGATACTAAATCTAATACCACCGTCCTTCTATCAAGCAACTCCGGCAAGACAGGAGCTCCCCAGAGCGATACACTAGGACGTACAAGTCCTCTATCAAGCAACTCCGGCAACTGATTCTTAACCTCCTTGAGCTCTGTCAGGGCCATCCATTAGGGCAGTATAGAAATAGGCCCCGCACCGGGAATCAGGTCAATGAAAAACTCAATATCGCGCTTTAACGGCAATTCTGATAGCCCATCAAGGAACACGTCGGGAAATTCTCGCACAATCGGAACTTGGTCCAACAGACCCCCTACTGCTCCAATATCCTGAATAAATGCTAAAACCCCATGACATCCCTTCTTTAAAAGCCGATTATAACAAAGTGTAGAAATCACATTGGCAGGAGCAGCACTGCGATACCCCTGCACTATAAAAACCGGCTCACCGGGAAAACAGAATCTGACCGTCTTCCCGCTGCAATCAACGTACGCATGACAAGCGGACAGTCAGTCCATACCGGGAAGTAAATCAAAGTCTAGCATATCAAGAAGAATTAGATCGACTAACGACTCTATGTCACCAATATGTACGGAGCATGACCTGAATACGTGGTGGGCTACAAAAGAATCTCTCACTGGAGTAACCATAACTAGCGGTAGGTCTGACAATGACGAATCACTACCCAGTGTCGGTGAAAAATATGAAGATACAAATGATTGCGTAGAACCGGTGTTCCCTAATAAAAGAAAGAGAGAGAGAGAAGAAAATTCCCGATAACTCAAGCCTCACGTATTAAACACGTGAGCGCCTATATGCAAAGCATATAGGCACTGCAATCAAACAATTGATAGGCTAAATAAGCCACATGTATTAAACACGTGAGCGCCTATATGCAAAGCATATAGACGCTGCAATCAAACAATTGATAGGCTAAATAAGCCTCACGTGTTAAACACGTGAGCGCCTATATGCAAAGCATATAGGCGCTGCAATCAAACAATTGGTAGGCTAAATAAGTCTCACATGTTAAACACGCGAGCGCCTATATGCAAAGCTTATAGGTGCTATAATCAAACAATTGGTAGGCTAAATAAGCCCCACGTCTTAAACACGTAAGTGCTTATATGCCTCACATGTTAAACACGTGAGCGCCTATATGCAAAGCATATAGGCGCTACAATCAAACAATTGGTAGGCTAAATAAGCCTCGCGTCTTAAACACGTGAGCGCTTATATGCAAAGCATATAGGCGCCGCGGTCAAATAACTATTGGCCAAATTGGCATCACGTGTTAAACACGTGAGCGCCCATAGGGATGGCATATGGGCGCCAAATTAGAGAAGCTAAATAAGACCCACGTCTTTAACACGTGAGGGCATCTGCTTACGTAGAATTAAATTCTAATCAATGAACCGTTGGATCAAGGATCCAATGGTGGTTAAGTATAGAATTAAATTCTATTGAGAGGGATATTTTCTATTAAACAGAAAGTTGGTGGATCAAAGATCCAGTGAGATGGAAAATATTTCCCATATCTTTCTAAACAAAAAAAAGACCACTCTCTGTAAAACCGAGCACCCTTGGATTAAAAATCCAATGGTGATGAAAATATCACCGTTCACTAGAATTTTATTCTATATATGAGAGAATATTCACTCCATCTTATTAAAACAAGAACAACATATTCTGTAAAAATAGAGACATTTGGATCTAAGATCCAACAGTGTGTAAAATTCCCCAAATCAATTTTGAGACCAATTAAATCTATTGAAATCTCTTAATGAGAGATTTTCTCAAAACCAATTAACAATCTGCTTCCATTATATAAAGGACCCGAGACTTCAAGTCTCAAAAGACACAGAAGGAGATAGAAAGAACCCCCAATAAGCTTCTGCAAAATACAGTAAGCTCTCGAGATAATAGAGAATTTAATTCTAAAAGGAAAAAGACCCTCCTCCCTCAAAACACTCTACGTAAATAAAAAAAAGGAGAGATTAAATGTAACATTTTGGAGAATTATAAATATTAATTTATAATTTTAAATATAAAAATAATGAGGTTATAAAAGTGATATCACATACAGCTTTTGGTATCGGAATTATATCCGTAAAAATGTGATTATTTTGGTAGAATGTGAATAAAGGTGTGTGATGTCATAAAAATGATATTTTAATTATCTTAATATGACATTGTATTTTACATTAAGCTAATGACATTTAAGGGATAGATTAGTCATTTCATATATTTTATTTCATATGGATTTAAATTGTAACATGAGATAATATTTCATATTAAGATAAGAATATTTAAGTGCCGGTCACGTGCCACATTTGGGTCGTGATAAAGTTGGTATCAGAGCATTTGGTTTAACCTTTGTTCGAGTTTGGGTTGGCTATATGGGATCTAGGCATGCACTTTTGTTATCTGGATTTACCTTATAGGACTTAGACTTGACTTTGGGGGTCTTATACCCGAACTTTCGTTATATAGGATTGACCTTGTTGATGGAGTAGGTACTAAGTAGAGTGGCGTACTGTACATATGTTCCGCCGCATATTTACGATATGATACTCCACCTAAGTTACCTTAGGATTTATTTCTTGAGATCTTCCTTCTATTCATTCCATCGATCTATCATCATCAGTGCATGTTGATTGTTCCGGTCACCATGTTTATGGAAGCCGAGAGTGCTGCAAATAAATGTATGGTCAGAGCAGACTTTTCTGGGACAAGGACTGACCAGGGTGACTTTTCCGGTGATATAGAGACACGTCGTTTATTGATATTGATCGAGTTCTAATATTGAAGCGAGTTTCTTCGGGACCCGCACCAGATGGTAGAGTCATTGATGGAGATTACCCGGACTTGAGGCGTGATGTTTTCCCCTCTTCGAAGATCGTGGTCTCGTCTACTATTCGGACAGCGGTACCTATCATTGCTGAAATTATCGAGATGTTGCTGCCAGGGTTCATGAAGTTAAAAGTTGACGATGTTTACAAGTGTAGATGGATCAGAAGGAGTTGTAGCCGTTCAGATGTGGGATGGTTAGGACTTTTAACCCATAGTGGCGCTCCGATGTGAAGTCGAGTAAGTTAGTTAGTTTTTTTCCGATGGGTCTTGCTCAGACCAGATGCAAGTCGATTGAGAAAGAGATCGTGCAGTAAGATTTCCTCCGACAAATTGGGATGAATTTTAGAAGGTGAGCTTAGCCAGATTCTTCTACATAGTATCATAGGTGTCAGATTCGTGTTCCTGAGTTTGGTAAGACTCCAAGCTTAGTCACAACCGAGTAGGACTTGCAATTCGTATGATTATCGTATGGCGCTCCTTAAGTGGTTGATATTGGAGATTTATGAAACAGGAGAATGGTACGAAGTTTCAGTGGACAGTTATTCGTCACCGGCAATATTGAAGACTTGATACATATACTTATACGCGTACGACTACATTTTCGGGAGGGAAATAAAAAAGAAATGATAGTTGTTACTAAAGAGAAAATGGATTCAGTAATGAGTGCTAGTTCCGGAAAGGCTGGATAGCTGAGGTCAGCAGGAGACCTGAAGGAGTTTTTTCTAGAAGTTGATAATAATTAAGATTTGATCCAGAATCAGTTGTTATCAAACCCGTAGATTGCCGTTATCAACATATTGTGTTACAAGAGACTGGACTCCTGATCAAGGAGATATAGTGAGAAGTATCAGTAGGAGGACTGATTATGTCGTTGCTCCTTACCTGACGATCGCATAAGGAAGCCATGGTATTAGAGACCCGCAAGAAGAACCAGAATTCAGAGACAGAGAACGTTAGAAAGTGGCAGATGGAAAGTAGTAATCCTTGTTATGCCAATTCCGGTGGTATAAACACCTTTCGACATTGAAGAGAATATGCTTCGATTGTCATTTGTGTTCGAATTGCGTTTTTATGATTTAAATATTTTGTTTCCAACATTGAAGAAAGGAAAACTCAACGTTCGTTACTTAATGTATGTATTTTTTTGGGATTTGTGAGTCACATGATATTTTGTGCACACCAGATGCACTTGATGAGATTTCCATGTACAGTGATTTCACTTTGATTTATGTTTTGTGCACACCAGGTGCACTTGTTGAGATTTTCGTGCGATGTGACTGCACTTGATCGAAGTGTTATGTACACCGGATGCACTATACTGATATTTCCGTGCATATCAGATGCACATGGTTAAGATTATATATATATATATATATATATATATATATATATATATATATCCTACGAATACTTGGTATGATTTTGTGCACACTAGTTGCACGTTTTGATTTTTGTACACCCCGATGCACTTGAGATTTATTTTGTGCACCCCGATGCACTTGATACTATTTTGTACACTTTTATTCCATGCACAGTAGATGCAGTGGATATCGTTTTGTGCACGCCTGTTGCACTTAGCGCTGTTTTGTTTTCATGCACCCCGTGACGTGTGGTTTGAGATTTACATGCAAACCCATTAGTGTTGATTTTGTTTTCGTACTTTGCACTTGATAAGATATGTTATAGATTTAAATTCTATATTTTCGCTTGGTCGTGTGCACCGATATTACATTACAACTATAGCATTGATTGTGTACTTAGGATACACAACGGTTTTCATATTTTGCAAAGTGCATCATAACTAGACTAATTCTCATAGCAATCGCTAGAGTTACAGTTATGAAAAATTGTATCTTTTTGAATTTTCATGCACACGGTTGCGTTATGATGCGTTTTAGACTTTGGAGTTTCGTTATATCGAGCGGATTATATGTTTTAAATTTGGACCCCGGAAAATTGTTTTGAAATGAGTGGATAGTATTGAGAAAAATGTTTTAAGAAGGGGTTTAATTTAAATTCGGGGACCGAATTTCTTTAAGGGGAAGAGACTGTAACATTTTGGAAAATTATAAATATTAATTTATAATTTTAAATATAAAAATAATGAGTCTAAAAAAGTGATATCACATACAACTTTTGGTATCGGAATTATATCCGTAAAAATATGGTTATTTTGGTAGAATGTGAATAAAGGTGTGTGATGTCATAAAAATGATATTTTAATTATCTTAACATGACATTGTATTTTACATTAAGCTAATGACATTTAAGGGATAGATTAATCATTTCATATCTTTTATTTCATATGGATTTAAATTGTAACATAAGATAATATTTCATATTAAGATAAGAATATTTAAGTGTCGGTCACGTGCCACATTTGGGTTGTGACATTAAAAGTATCCCTCTTGCCTAATATAACGGATATAAGGGTTTAACCCTTCATACAAGAACTTAGTTTTTCTTCTGGTTTGAGATTTGTAAGAGCAAATCTCCCCACAAGTTGAGAAATTAATTCTCATCGGGAAGATTCTGTTCTTCAGACTCAAAACTTAGGGAAAAGAATTAGGTTAAAAAGAAAAAGAAAGAAAAAAAAGAACATATGTTCTGGGAATTTAATTCCCCCAAAATTAGGGTTTAACTATACATAAAGAACTTAGTTCTTATAAAAATAAAAGAAAACTTAATTCTCCAATAATAACAATGATGATGATTCAAGATCTTCAAAACAGAAATCTTGATCATCAAAGACTAAAAAGTCATTAACAGAGATTAATATCTATAAAAACAAGAAGAACTTGGTGTCTCATGTGAAACACACGTGAGTAAAATTAGTGCTTAGCACTGTTATTTTTGCCTCATGTGTTTCCCATATGAGAGCTTAAAACAAATGGAAGAAAAACGAAAAACACATCACGTACTTTCCACGTGAGCGTCCAAAGAGCAGAGGAAAACCCTTCTGTGTTGGTTAGGCAGCCACCAAATAAAGCAGCCCAACATAAAGCAATCACGTGAAATACATGTGAAACACTCTTGGAAGCACAAAATATGGCGTTTCACGTGCTTCACACGTGAGCCCCAGCCAAGTGTTTAGCACTTATGGAAAAAAGGGGGTGAGCAAATAAAACCTGAAATCGATACTCAACACTCACATGCTTTCCACATGAGTGCCATGCAAACTGCTTAGCACTCCATGTTCAGTCAAAATGACTAAGTGCTTAGCCCTGTTTGGGAAGCACCCATATATGAGCGCCTCACGTGAAAAACATGTGAGCGCCAGAAAAGATAGTGCTCAACACTATTCCAGTGCCCCACGTGAAATACATGTGAGCACTACATATATCAATGTTTAACACTACTGTGTAGGATAGAAACCCAATCCCAGCCCAAATTGGCTAAATTTCCTGAGGTTAAACCACTTTGATAGAAACCCATATTGCTCATGATCTCCCAAACTGATTTTAGTCTCATACATGACTAAAGATCTGTCGTTGATGATATCCAAAACGATATTCATCTCACATCTCCTAAGGTAATCTTAGTCTCAAATACGACTAACGATTCTTAGGACCATCACCCCTTTTCCCCTCAAATACGGGATTTGGTTTAAGAGTATATCTCTTCACACCTCTGATACATGTCGTTGCAATTCTTTAACGTCTTCAGAGAGGTGGCCGGTCCCGACAACCAACAACTTTTACATTGATGCACTTCCAAATTGATGTGCATGCCTCAAACCGGATCATGCCCTAAATTGGGCACATTCCATATCACCATTGTTCACTTCGTCACGTAACAAATACATGTGCGTGCAAGATGAATAAGGGACCGAAATGTCCCTAAACTAGTATTCGCCTCAAAAACGGCGATAATGGACCGAAATTCCTTAAAATAATATCCGTCCCCGAAACGGGAATGTTGGACCGAAACGTCCTTAAACCAATATTCGTCCCCAAAACGATAATGTTGGACCGGAATGTCCTTAGACTAATATTTGTCCCCAAAATGGGAACGTTGGACCGAAATATCCTTAAACTAATATTTGCCTCAAACATGGTGATAATGGACTGTGACGTCCTTAAACTAAAACAAACTGAGACCCAAATACTCATATATATTTAAGTTGATCTTAATATCAAACCATATTAACGGTCCTTAAATAAACCAAGTCTGAATCTAAAAATATACGAATTTGGACTAATCCACGCCCTATGGGCGACAACATAAACTAGTCTCCGCATACAATCCATGGGCAACCAAAACAAACAAAAACACACACGAAATGAAGTGAACTTCCGGAGCAGGAGAAAGTGGTTATCGTAATGCGGTAATGTAATTAACTGTAGAGGCTTGCGCCTGCAAGAAAAGCGTCCCCACAATAAAAAAAACCCTCATAAAATGAGGGGGAATCTGATAAAGTCTGCTACAACGGTCGCATCCGTCCAAACCTCCGATATACGGTGCCATAAATCAACTTGGCATTTTCGGAGAGGTGGACGGATAAATCCAAATCGCATCTACCCCCAGATTCAGGTACGATGATCCATCCCAGCTCATCTCTGTTTCTAGCGGTAAACAACCGGAATCAAACAAAACATGCGCATCAAAGGAACACACTGGAAGAGTACCTAAAAACCACCGCATTGGATGCCTGGGCATCCTGAAGAGTCAAGGCGAAAACCCTTGCCTGACTTCCACCTCTTCCCTGGGGTCATCTGCCTCTGCACCTATGTCCTCTTTGTGCCCGACCACTAGTACTGCGGCCTCTCGAAGCGAATGTCTAGCACGGAGTAGCATTAGGCGGAGTAAGTAAGGCTATCTGAGGATGGGGTGGAGGGGGTAAAGTGGTTTAAAAGCTTGCGGTCTGTCTATGTCTCGTAGGACAGTCCCTGTAGAAATGATCTAGGCTCCCGCAGCTAAAACATGTCGATGGTGACCTCTGCCCCTCAGGATTTGAGCCATACATTTGGCCCTGTGTCCAACCTCTGCCGCCACCATGTCAAAGAATGAATCTTCCACGGCCACTCTGTCCAGAAACTGGAATGCTGGGACGAACCCTCTTCGGTTCCGGAAAAACCGTGGTCTCATTCAGACGCTTCTCTACTCATATCGCTGCGTCCATGGCCTCGGTATATGTAGTGAAGTGCTGGGTGCTGAGAGCAAGGAACAACCGGTTATTAAGACTCCTCACATATCTCCACCCTAAGCTCCTCGGTAGGAACTAAGTACTGAGCAAAACGTGACAGCTGGGTAAACTTCAAATCGTAGTCAGCTACAGACATACTCATAAGTATACGCAATGCCTCAAAACTGCGAGCTTTGGCATCTCTTATGCTCTGTGGAAGAAATCGGGCTAGAAAAATCTCGGAGAACTATGCCCAAGTCATCTGAGGAAGATCGACTACTAGACCTCTCTCAATCGACCCGCACCAAGTCTGGGCAAGTCCCTCCAACCGAAAACTAATCAGCTCCACCGACCTCTCATATGAACACCTCAAGGACCTACTGATCCTAGCTATCCTGTCGAGAAATGACTGAGGATCCTTTGCTGCATCTGTCCCTGTGAACACCGGAGGCTTCAGCCTCATAAACTCCGAAAGCGATACCTCCACAATCCCTATGACAATAGGTACAACTTTCCGAACAGGCTGTACAACGGGCTTTAGAATAGACGATACATGATCCTGCCTTTGAATCCGGGTGGCCTCAGCCAACTGTCCTATCATCTGCTGTAACCCCAACATGCTCTCCTCTAATCTACTCATCTGGTCAGGGATAGGAGGATCGACTTGTCCCTATGACATCGGGGTGCTCTGCGGGTCAGCCCCGTCACTAGCGGATCTACCCTAGCCGCATCCCAAGTTGCGGCTCTTTCAGCTCGCATGGTCATGGAAACTGGAACAAGGAAACGAGAGTTGATAAAGTGTAATAACGGGAACAAAAGAATGCAGAGAGTCAAGGAAATTATTAGCAAGACATAATCCTAAGGCCAGTTAAGTGGAGTATCGTATCATAAATATACCACGGAACATACGTACAATATGTTAATCTACCTAAGTTACCTACTGATTTGATCTCAAAGAATATTTTTATAACCGCAATCAAGAACGGCGTCGCTTGGTAGCTAGCCGGTGAGTACGGGTCGGTCCACAGGGATTTTTTGTATCTCCTAATTGTTCTAACGAGTTAATTCCAAACGGTGTGAATGGATTGATTAAATCTAAAAACTAAAGTTTATCTAAATCTTGCTAGAGTTAGGTTTAGGTTAAGTTTGGAAAGTCAATATTCTTCACCGCTTTCTATGCCTATATTAAGATCTATTAGGAGTTATGGTAATTATCAATAAGGGAATTAGTACCATCGAGAAGAAACGGTGTTTCTTCCTCTAGGTTCTTGTACTTTCTTTCTTAATCCTTACCCTAACCTCCATGGAAAACACGCTCAACCGGGCCTTTATACTACGGTATCACCGCTACCTCGTGGGATAGGGTGCCGTAGGGAGCGGTGTGTGCATGTATGCATGGAGTCCCATAAAAAAGTCTGATGGGCAAGAAAGGGGTGAGAGATCTTCATCTCTCAAGCCTTCCCCAAAGCTAACCCTAACAAGCGAGAAGACTACTCGCTCATTAGGGAATTGAAAAATATTTCTAAACTATTTATCTAGGGTAGAGAATAAAAGATCTAACTAGGGCAGATAAGAAATTATACTAGGGCAATGAAATAAAATTAACTAGGGCAAGAATTGAAAACTTACTCTAATTTGATATCTGAATTTTAGATATAAAATGAGGCACAAAAAGAGGCATGATCTAAAACAGGTTTTAGGGTCTCTATTTATAGATTCATAGAAACCCTAGGTTTACAATCGCGTCATATCTGCTTTTACAATTTTACCCCCTAAGAAACCTAAATAATGCACCGACACGAGCGACGCACGGCAGCGGTTCCGCGGCCAAAAGCAGGGTTTGTTCGCGGTTCCGCGGACAAATAGAGGCTTCTTTAGCTGCAATTTCTTGGTTATCTTCCTGATCATTTTTATACTTGTTTCTTCAGTTGTTTTCTTGGATTGGCTTCTATATTTCTTCCAGATCTCCACAGTGAATAATTGTTGTGGACTTTTACCGTTGCTTCGTGACGAAGTCTTGAACCTTGCGCTGCCTTTGTACTCTGTGAACTTATTTATTGATCTTCGTTTATTCTCCAAAATGTGGCATGATCAAGATCCCACCATTTATCGGTCGTAGTCTCACTTTTGTATCATTTTTTTTTATCAATTTCACTGTTTTTGTTCCGAGAACCTGTAACCTGCAACTATGTAGCAGACATGGGTCAAAAGCACCTGTTTATTTGTAAAATTTATAAGAATGGGGAATATAATAATACAAAATTATGGTATGAAAAAATACCCCCAAACTTATCTTTTGCTCGTCCTCGAGCAAACCTAGTTTTATTCTCGAAAAAGACCCAGCCTCACTTTCGCAGGGAAACACGATTGCATTGAGCTCGTGGAACAAGCCGTTAAACCTCTAGGTGTCCCTAGTAGGAGGAGTGTTGTCTCCTGAGGGTTTTCAGCGGATACTACCCACAAAATCCTATCAATTTGGTCTATTAACTTTTATTCTCCAATTAGGTTTTCCAACAAGGAATTCTATTATCTTCGACTCATAAATCATCCACCCGTATTCTTCACGCTTCCTTATCATTTAACTTAAGATTATATATATTCTTGTGAATTTACTTAGCTTTTGTTATCTCTTAAGTTTTCCTTCTAGGGTTCCATCTCAACTTAGGAATTTTTATCATCTCTATTAAAGATATAAGTCCTATTCTTCATTCCTATCTCTTATCTAAACCCCAATCACATACCCCTACGTGTGTATATATATCACCCCTACACTTGGAAATTCAAATCAAGCTATCATGCTCTTGTCCGTCTTCCAAAGCACTTCTTAATTGGTGAATTTTTTAGATGAATTTTGCTCACACATCTTTCATGCGACCGTTAATACTTCTTGAGGTACCAACAACCGATTACAAAATGTGTTTGCTCATTAAAGCGTAATTCCTAGTCTTGTAACACCTAAGGCTTTAGCAGTGACTCCCAAACCAGTTGGTCTAAGGCACTAGGTGATGAAGCACCCTCGCTAAATATTTTTTCTATTTTTGCAGTCTTAAGTAATTACAAAAACCAGTGTTCATTTTTTTCTCTATTCACACTTGTATATTTTTTTTATTTTTCTTCGTACTAAGGACTTTAGACAAGAGCATTTCAAGGTCTCTCCTACTATTCCAAGTTTCAAGGTTTGTGTTTGTGCAATTTGTAGAGTATATATTTTCAGAATTTAGACTTATGCTAGGAATTATTTTTCAAACTTATACTTTAATAAAAATATCGATACTTTCCCCTTGTTTTAACTTAGCCCAAGAAGTCAACTCGAAATTTGCCTATTTCTAAATAAACTACAAAGACATATACTTTCTACCATTAAATTTTAAGAAAGCTTATTTTTAGGGTTTTTAATTTACTAAGTATAAGATCTAGTTGTTCCTAACTAGTTAACCTTTTTGTCAAACTTAAGTCAATTAAGGCCAAGATTGAATGTTTTAATTTTTATAATTTTT
Organism: Agapanthus africanus; assembly: GCA_030015575.1. Classification (NCBI taxonomy): domain Eukaryota; kingdom Viridiplantae; phylum Streptophyta; class Magnoliopsida; order Asparagales; family Amaryllidaceae; genus Agapanthus; species Agapanthus africanus. The sequence continues at coordinate 921,441,721 of JASDDO010000019.1, forward strand.
AAAAATTTTCAATTTTTATGGATTTTAAAATAAGTATGCAAATGCAAAAATATACACATGAATGCGAAGGAAGAAGGCTTACCGAGCATACCCCCAAAGTTAAACTTGACATTGTCCTCACTGTCATGCTATACCAAGAGGGTCAAAATTGTCGGCACTCCTCTGTTTATTTATTTATAAATTTTTTATTTTTTTATTTTATTTTTTTTATTGTTAAAAGAAAAAAAAACAAAAAATATATACAACAAGGTTCCTCCCAAACTTAAGTGAGACAGTGTTTCCACTGTCTAAGCGTTTAAAGTTCAAAGTTAAGGAGGAGAAAAATCAAACTATACAAGGCCTTGCATAGACCAAAGGTTAGCACCAACCATTCAAAAATTCTATTGTGATAATGGTAGAGTTGGTGAAAGAATGGAGTGTAGAGAAAGGAGTTGAGAAACACACGAGACCGTGTGGAGATAGAAGCGGTATACGGTCTCGGTGGAGGAGAAGAATGGCGGAAGAGAGAAAGAAGTGTAGCACGAACTTGAGGGTGTAAATTGAGTGAATAAATTAGCACAATTTGTGATGACCAATGTGTTAAAAGCGATTGTGCTAATCTATCAACCCGTCGAGAAATGGGGTCAAATCCCTCAAGATTCGCAAGAAAACATGGGTACGTTGAACTTGGTAAACCAAACATTAAAAATGGAAGCGTGACGAATTCTTGCTCGGTCGAAACGATAGGAAGGACGAACGGGAGTGATTTAGGGATAGTCTTATTCTCTCCTAAGCAAACTGTCTCGAACTCGAAGGATTCCATCAATGGTTCGAAATGACTGTAAGCAACCGAGTCTGATGAGTCAACTAACTCATCTGAAAATTCATAGGACTCAAACTCGGGCGGTGAGTCTTCAAAATCGTCCGAAAAAGTGAAGCACTCGTAATCGTTATCGTCTATGAGAACCGTGTCAGATTCAAAGAGGTACGCACTAGTGGCATCCAAACTGCTATGATCGAACAAAAAATTTTCAAGCTCACAGTCCTCCTGCATGATCTTCTGCCTGGTCGGAACGATGGAAAGGAGGGAGGGTGATTTAGGAAGTATAACAGTTAAAGGTTCAGGAGGATGAATTGGAAAATCCGACACATCAAACAAAAATGGTTCATCCTCAATACTATCTTCTTAATTCTCCTCAATACTATCCTCATAATTCTCCTCAAAAATTATCTCATCCATGCAATTATCATCAAAATCAAGACGCATATGAAGTTCGGGAGAAATATTTAATGACTCGGGATGATGAATTGGAGAGAAAATTTCAGGCAAATCTACGGGTTCATCATCCAAAATATCCCGGCGTCTATATCCTCAATCAAGTGAAAATCAATTTTTTCAGACACCTCATCAAAAGCATGGATATTTATCGATTTTGGTTCTAGAGTGGAGGTGTAGAGTTCAAAAGGATTAGGTGTGGTTTCACTCGAAAGGGACTCTTCACAATCTGGCAAATCAAGCACTACAAAGTCGCACAACTCATTAAATGTTTTATTTTCAACTGATGAATCATTTGTGGCACTTGTTTGCAAACTGGAGTTGTGGAATTCAATTGGTAATGGGTAGGTTTGATTTGAAAGGGCGTACAGCTCACTCTCTCCTTTCAAATTCTCACTCTGTCCAACCGTCTCATCATACATTGGAAGATTTGGAGCTAGTTGGAAACTAGCTACCGGTTCATTAGGTTGCATAAGGGCGGCAATGGACGCATCCACATTCCTCATCATTTGGTTTGTCGCTATCATATAGGCTTCCAACGACTGTTCCAGACTAGACATGGGTTGTGAAGGGATTTCGGTAAAAGATTCAAATTGTTTGGATACGTGAAACTCCCAAATGGCTGTGTAGAAGCAATGTCTAGGGAAGGTGCGGAAGTCGGGTAGGACTGGTAGGAATTGAATGGTTGGACAGGAGTAGGATCAATATTTGGATAAAGAGGTAAATGGACTCGTTGATCCCAAGAATTAGATGTGTTGAAAGGAGTGAAAGATCGGTTACAAGATTGTTCAATATGTTCAGCAATAGACATGGGTTTCGGAGTTACAATAGGACTCGAAAAAGGAGTATCAACGTAAGAAGGTGGTGAAGGTTGACACGGTTGATACAAAGTGGATTGCGGAGTCCAACTGTTTCTCCTAGACGCTTCTATTCGATCTTTCAAAGAAATTTTGGGCATGGAGGGGTCGTCCGTAATTCGACCGAAACAATTCGCGTATGAAGCAAAGTTTGGTTCAGGGTACCAAAGTTCGGCAAGAGATTTGTGAGGTGGGGTACTCATGATGTAAGAAAGGAGAAGAAAAAGAATGTGGGTGGAAGTGAGGTGCACGGATTTCTTGGGGCCAAAATTTTGCAAGTCTTTATAAAAATTTCCCTTTTTTTATATGTGGAGTTTTTTTTTTTTGCAAAAATTTTCGATAAAGGGCTTAGACACACTTTCAATCAACCACAAATGCACAATCAGGCCTAGATCTAGAGTCACCTAGGTAAGCTAGACAGCTCCTAACTGTTCCAAAGGGTAAGAAATAGGACCTCAAACCGCCTCTTCACTGCCAATTGTGGCCAGGTAAGTGCCAGGTAAGTGGGAGGCTCTCCACCACGTAAGTAGTGGACCTAATTAAGTAACCACTTGCCTTAGACATACTTGCCTAGACGCCACAAAGTCAGGTTAGGATCAACGGTCGATGCCTACAAGTAGTCCCATGTCCTATTGAGCGCGAAGTCCTTAGGGCTGAGTCTAATATTTTTTAATTAAAAGATGGTCCATGCAATATGCCTTATGTGATTTCTGGGGTTCTGGGAAGGGTGATGAAATCCCCACCCAATCTGGATTGGTTTCAAGCCCCTTAAAGTCCGATTAAAAATATGCAAAGCAGTAACAATCACTTGCAATCAATTTTTAGCGCGGCGCAAAAAATCCTGCATAAGATCAATTATTGGAAGGGGGAGAGATTTTTTTTGGCTCAAACAATCCTTCAGGAAAATTTACAGAGGAGAAATAAGGGGCTTCAGAGGAGGAGAGAGAAAACTTACAGTGAGTTTTTTAGGTGATGACGTCACCTCCCTGCGGCGGAAGCACGGCCAGAATTGGGTTGCGGCGGCAGAAATGCCGCGGCGGCGGCGGTTCAGTTCCCAAGATTTCTTCTGCTCGTCTGGACTGATTTTTCTCTGCTTTTCAAATCTGTCGTTTTCTGTTTTGCTTTCTGGATTTTTCCAGATCCGAACTTGTTCATCGATCCTGCAAAATTCACACGAAAAATACCCTTCACAAAATAAAAGATGGTAAATTTTTATATTTTTTTATTTTTCAGTTTTTATGATTTTTTAATTTTATATTAACCCAAAATTGCAAAAAGAAAATAACACGCCATCCCCGGCAACGGCGCCATTTGATTTGATCTCAAAGAATATTTTTATAACCGCAATCAAGAACGGCGTCGCTTGGTAGCTAGCCGGTGAGTACGGGTCGGTCCACAGGGATTTTGTATATCTCCTAATTGTTCTAACGAGTTAATTCCAAACGGTGTGAATGGATTGATTAAATCTAAAAACTAAAGTTTATCTAAATCTTGCTAGAGTTAGGTTTAGGTTAAGTTTGGAAAGTCAATATTTCTCACCGCTTTCTATGCCCATATTAAGATCTATTAGGAGTTATGGTAATTATCAATAAAGGGGATTAGTACCATCGGGAAGAAACGGTATTTCTTCCTCTAGGTTCTTGTCCTTCCTTTCTTAATTTTTACCCTAACCTCCATCGAAAACATGCTCAACCGGGCCTTTATACTACGGTATCACCGCTACCTCGTGGGATAGGGTGCCGTAGAGAGCGGTGTGTGCATGTATGCATGGAGTCCTATAAAAACGTCTGATGGGCAAGAAAGGGGTGAGAGATCTTCATCTCTCAAGCCTTCCCCAAAGCTAACCCTAACAAGCGAGGAGACTACTCGCTCATTAGGGAATTGAAAAACATTTCCAAACTATTTATCTAGGGAAGAGAATAAAAGATCTAACTAGGGCAGATAAGAAATTATACTAGGGCAATAAAATAAAATTAACTAGGGCAAGAATTGAAAACTTACTCTAATTTGATGCTCTCTTCATTCATTCCAGAAATCTACAGATCTGAATTTTAGATATAAAATGAGGCACAAGAAGAGGCATGACCTAAAACAGGTTTTAGGGTCTCTATTTATAGATTCATAGAAACCCTAGGTTTACAATCGCGTCATATCTGCTTTTACAATTTTACCTCCTAAGAAACCTAAATAATGCACCGACACATCTTTTCTGCACCGACACGGGCGACGCACGGCCGTGGTTCCACAGCCAAAAGCAGGGTTTGGCCACGGTTCCGCGGACAAATAGAGGCTTCTTTAGCTGCAATTTCTTGGTTATCTTCCTGATGCATTTTTATACTTGTTTCTTCAGTTGTTTTCTCGGATTGGCTTCTATATTTCTTCCAGATCTCCACAGTGAATAATTATAGTGGACTTTTACCGTTGCTTCGTGACGAAGTCTTGAACCTTGCGCTGCCTTTGTACCCCGTGAACTTATTTATTGATCTTCGTTTATTCTCCAAAATGTGGCATGATCAAGATCCCACCATTTATCGGTCGTAGTCTCACTTTTGTATCATTTTTTTTAATCAATTTCACTGTTTTTGTTCCGAGAACCTGTAACCTGCAACTATGTAGCAGACATGGGTCAAAAGCACCTGTTTATTTGTAAAATGTATAAGAATGGGGAATATAATAATGCAAAATTATGGTATGAACACCTACTCCATCATACCAAGGTCAATCTATAAGAAGAAAGTTCGGGTCTAATACCCCCAAAATCAAGTCTAAGTTCCATAAGGTTAAGCCCGAGTTCCGAAATATATACCCTAGACTCCACATAGTCAAACCTAAACTCGATAAAGGTTAAACATAACGCTATGATACCGACTTTTTCACGATCCAATTTGGCATGTGACCGGCACTTAGATCCCATGACGTCTAGAGATGTCGACGCGACCCAAGTAAGCCAAAAACCAATATCTAAACCTTTTAAAAGAAATTTTAAAGAAGGAGAAGTTTTCAAAAGGTATTTATTATGAAACCCAAATTAGTTACAAAGATTATTTACTTAAAAGCATATGTCAAGCCTTTTGAAATAGGGTTTAAATGTTTTCATTATTTGAAATTTCGACATCATCTCCTTTGTAATTACTGATAAAAACATGTATATATACATGTAATTAAAAAGGCATCCCCATTTGGGAGCTATTTCAACATCCAATGGCGGAATCATAACCACACAGTTACATACGTCGCTCGAAGGCGAATGATCATAAGTAAATATAAAACGAACTGCGTAATAAAGCTAATTAGTCGACTCTATCCAAATTTAACCCAAAAGAATATACATAAAGTGTCAAACTCGATCTAAGTCAAGAGAATATATAGGTGGTTTGATGAAGTGATGCTGGATACAAGATACAATATAACGAAAGAGGCAGTCACTATACGTGTAATCCCTCTAGCAAAATCTGCGATGTACTCCACAGTACAAATCCACGATACTGCTATGTGTCCGTGCGGTCTACCTTGTAAGGAGCTAAGGCACAACATGGATGATTTGCCAACTCAGTGAATAGAAGTATAAATCACAAGATATAATATGACATGTATAATAATGAATGAAAGTACCATATGAATGAAATCTCATAATAATTATATCCATCATCATCAAATTCTCATAAAACTCGTGTCCATCATCGACACAAAATCTGAATATCGTAGATACCGTCCAACCGATCAGTCATCTCCTGTTATCAACTCAGCCACGATCAAAATTCTCTGGATATCCGTCGCGCTCTAATGTTACCTCCAATATCGATCATCCTCGCTAGGCTCCCCGTACCTCCCTACGGTCTTCCTGCCCCTCGGAATCATACCGGGTCCACCGTGTATCCGTAATCGGTTAACCCCTCTCTTGATTCGGATATCTCCTCATGAAAACCAAAACTCAAGGTGGACGCCAAATCATCAAATCGCGAGAAAACCGTACTTTTGAAAACATAATCCGTTTTATAAAATAACCCTCGGTTTCTCAAATCTATAAAAATATGAAATCTATGTTATCAATAAAGAACATTTCAGTCTTGCAATAGTAGGCAACTACAACACATGAATATATATGACAAGGATATTCAAACATCAAATCGTAGTATGCAACCACTTCGACTAGCATGGATGCCGTTAAAATACTAATAGCATAGTAGTTTCTAAGTGTCATGACAGTACCAACGATGTGTAGTGTTGTATATCCGTATGTGATTGTCAACATGGCAATCATTGGTACATGTGCTTGTGTTCTATTCAATATATCTATTCTAGCAAGTGTGATATACAATAAAGATAGCATGGTACTCAATGTAATGCATATGACATAAATATGGTTACGTATCGCTAATAGTGTTTAGAAACCGATATGGAGTTTTATAAAGCTTCTGGTAGTCGGGAGTGCTATACGCCATCTGCCCGAGTTCCCACTTATAAATGTCCCCCTACTCACCTAATATCAGTACGCACTAGACGAAGCTCGCAAATGCCTTGCCCTTCCTCGTCGTGTCGGTAACCCAAGCATATATATATATATATGTTAACCCAAGCATATATATATATATATATATAAAAGAATCGAAACACGAACGTTACTATACTTCTAACGTAAAAGACCATAACATACGATCGACGTATTTTAACACGTTTTATCAGTGTCAAACTGCCCCCGGCAAATACAAAAATCAAAACTTAAGTTTTTAAAACGTAAAACAATGAACTTTTATAGGATATTTGTTCCAGATTTTGTACAAGTGATATGGGACAAAATTGCATATACACTAGTCTTATTTAATATGTATATAAGCTACTCTAAAAATCCCATGCCCTAACTCCAACTCCTAGCCGCAATTTGCGGCCAAATGTAATAAATTGTGGCCAAGTAGGGCCCAATTGGGTACGGACTTGTGGTGTGGTCTCAAGTTATTCTCACCATCTCATAAAACTCTCAAAATATTTTTCAGAGTTCATTTGTTATAGCAGATTCTAATTTAACATAATAATTCTACAAAACATAGCTTTTCAGATATCACACTAAACTTTTGAAACTTAAACACTTTAAAAACCGGTAAAGATAAATTTTTACCTTATAAACGAGAAGTTACAGAACTTCCAAGCTCATAAATGCAAACTTGGATCGTCTTAGCTTGGTTCTTTCTTTATCTTGAATTTTTTAAAGAAAATTTCATGAAGAACTCATTGTTTTGACTAGGTGATGAACTAAAAAAAATTCTTTGAGTGATGGAGTTTTAAGAATGAAATGGTTCGGTTTAGAAAGTTTTATCTAAGCGAATTATCAAATTTTCATAAGGAGGAGGTGTGTGTAGGGTAAGCATGAGGTGGAGTGACATGAGAGTGTGAAGTGTTGCGGTGTGTGTGTGTGTGTGCGCGCACAATGCTTAACATATACCGCCCTTTATTAAAATTTCAAAAAAAACTTTTGCAAATAAAGGCCTTCTTACAAATAAAAACTTTTTTTAATTAGTTACTAGTACACTTAACTACCATAATTTTTAATAATCCTCTTTTTAACATTATCTAAAATTCTATTATTATTTAAAATTCCAAAATAACATTTAAAAATTTTCTGAAATGTTACAGGAGGAGCGCAGGAGTGGAGGGCAGAAGCATGCCCGGGAACAGGCCCCCCCGGGTGAGACCGGAGGCGCCTTCCTTCGCCGAGTCTCCGGCCAAGAGACTCAAGAAAGTGGTTTCCCGGCCGCCCCTGACCGGGATATAGATGCAGGAGGGTGACTTTTGCATCGAGGTGCCGTCAGGGCTCTCTGTGGCCGACAGCTTGCTGGTGGACATGGAGAAGGCGGCGGGGGCCATGATTTCCCTGGGCACTATAAAGGCCCAAGTCGCGGCGATAGCTCATGAGGCTGTCCAGGCTGGTAATCCTCATCAAATTTTCCAAGTGGTTTTTCCTCTGTCTAGTTCCTGACGTATGTGGTTCGTGTTATTCTGCAGGTTCTCTAACATTGTGCCCTCCTAGCCTCTATGGAGGCCGAGGAGGTTGACGCGGCGATGAAAAGGGCCGGAGAGTCATCCTCGCATGAGGAAGAGCTACTCGCCAAATTGAAAAAGGCCGTGGACAATATTGCGTCCCTTGAGTCGAGGCTGGTCTCGGAGGGCGTGAAGGCCACAAGACTGAATGAGTCTCATCGGGCCCTGACTGAGTCTAACCAGGCTCTCCAAGCCCAGGTCAGCGAGGTTAACTAGCTCTTAGAAGCAACGAGGAAGCAGAAAGACTCGTTCAAGGGGGATGCCCAGGCTGCAGCGAAGCGGGCCGAGTATAGGGCGGAAAAGGCCATGGAAGACCACAAGTATAACGACTCTGAAATCCCTGTATAAATGTAGGTTATTCAATGTATAAAAATGGTATTTCATCCTGATTAGGAGTTATAAGTTATTTTTGTTCAATAATAACAAGAAGCAACTTGTAGCTCACTAGTAAAGCCTTTCTACTGCTGTGTCATAGCCTGTGTGTTCGAATCCTATCGGTCCTAATTATTTTTAATATTTTTTCTTTTTCACTTTCGGAAGCCCAAGAGTTGCACGTGCAATACACAAAGAATTAAAAAGTTTCAGAAAAATTAAACGGGATAAATGAGGAGTTAACACAGGATATAGCATGTTGCACGAATTTCGAGGCAAATAGAGCAAATCCGACCACCCATTTCCTCATTCTAGCCAACACCGGCAGTCAGGATGCCTCCAAACGCCTCCGTGCTTCGCTCACACTTCTCTTTGACTCCCCTCCACTCCCCTGTATTATTTAATTTCTCTGCAATTAACCAGAGACCTTTCATTTCCTCATTAATCCTATTTTAATTCTTTTTAATTCCAAATTTTTAACTCACACACCTCATTTCTTCACTATAAATACATCTTATCCCCTAGCTCTCCCCATTCTGAAAATCCCTATCAAAAATTCTCCAAAATTCTTTAAGTTCAAGAGGAGTTAAGCAAGCTATGTGGAGTTAGCGATCAAGCTCTTTCCGTTGAAAACCGAAGCCTTTTCTCGACGATTCCACGATCCCCGAAGGCTTCCTCTACCTCTTTCCCCCTCTTATTAACTCCCTAAAACCGTAAGACCCTTCCTCTCTCTTTCTTTTCATCTCAAACCAATCTCTAAAACGATATCGACAAAGTGGAGTTAACTCATTATTTTTTCCTTAAACAAAATTTTGTCACCTTTACTATGTTTAATATTTCACTTTAAACCTCTAATATCACTTTAACAAGTTATTTGCATCTTTTACCTTTTCATGTGATTAGAATTTTAAGTGAAATAAGCATATATAACGAACTTTTTCATATAAATACCATAAACTTTAACTATACCCCTTTATTCGATAATTAGTCATAAATACCTCTAGAACATTTACCGGATAACGGCTTTCATTTCAGTCTTCTTTAAGTCTGAGACTCTCTTTTATCTGGAGCAGATAGATCTAGAGCCCCACACGCACACTTTTGATTCATAGCACGATATTTTGGTTAGAATTTTTCATCTAAATGAAACAATTTTCAATAAAATACCAATCACTTTATAAAAATTTGTTTTTAATCGTTATTTTTAAAATCCTTTGCAATTGCACCTCTACAACCCTTTTAGGGGAACCCATCTACGGATGGTGCGGGTTATCACATGTTTTTAAGATAGTAAAGTGAGATACAGAACTCCTCACGGAGCATTCGGTTTCGAAAGGAATAAAAGTTTGATTTAAAAGAATACAACTTTTCTTACACAAAATTAAAACTTTAGAAAATTATATAAAATTATGAAAACCGTATTTTCAACAAAAACAAAGTAGGAAAAAATATATTTTTAAATTTTCAATAAAATATCACCAAGTTTACAAAAGGAGTAGTTTTCATTAAAATAGCATAAACTTTTAAAAACTATGTTTTATCACTAAAGTACCACAAAAATTAAAATACATGTTCATAAAAACTCTAAATAACATAAATCACCCTTAAGGTTTATTTTTAAACAATATTAAAGTATTTTTCATAAAACCACCTCGAGGAATACAAACAATATAAATATTGTCACGCCCCGCTTCCCAGTAGACGGAAACGGTGACGTGGCAGGCTGCAACGTATTTATTAAGAAATAAATGTGTTAAGCGTAATTAAGCAATATACAACATGTTCAAGGTTATTAAAATAAAACAACAACTTTATTTACATTCATATTTACATACAACTGTTTTGAAAATGAAAAGATACAATGATAATAAGCTGTGGCTAAACAATGGCATACAGGAAATGAAAGTATAAGGAACTAGAAGTCAGGCTGTACCGTAAGCTGATCCAAGACCTCTTGGCTAAGCTCGTTCTCCTGAGAGTCATGTCCTCCTAACGAACATTCCAAAGAAAGAAAATAAAAAGGAACGTCTTCAGCGAACTAACACTCGGTAAGTCCCAAAAGAAGAAAGAGAATAAAAGGAGTAATGTGAAATGAACAGGTGAGCTGTACAGTATATGATTATTATTCTAACGTGGTTGTTTGTAGCTTGATACAGAAGATATCACGTATACAAAAGGAGTCCATCTTACCTCATAGACTATAGTAACATGTAGTACAAGGCCCCGTCATAACCCACGGGACAATGGCACGAGAATTCATGTAGGTGTCTTTTAAGTGACCTCTTGTGCCACGATATACGTTCCGTACCAATCTACCCCTTTATCCCCACGTAATGTATTGTTGTATAGATTATAATAACAAGTTTTGCCGAAACCATGGATAAAAAATGTTGATAGTCAGGTCAAGTATACTTGATCAGGATGTAATCAAGTAGTCAAGTATTCAAGTCAAGTTATAATCATGGTTCGGTCAAGTCAGGTCAAGTATACATATTTGATATTCATGTTTAGATTCGAGTATTCATGTTCATGATCAAGTATTCAGGTTTGATATTTGATTCATATTTGTATTGGACTCACATTTGTAAACTGATTTAGCTCTTGAATTAGGTTCGGGAGTTATCGGTAACTGCTGCACATGGACGGCAGGATTTGTGTCTTTTTTCCAAGACAATTACCATTGATAACTCCGTTAAGTTTTCTACCTTAAATAGGCAAGCACTCACTTTCTCCGGCTCCGTGGGGCTCAAGAGAATTGATCCCGCTTCAACCTATAATTACTAAAGTCCTTAAATATTGTTTTTATATAACTCGAGGGGGTTTTATGAAAAATGTTTTTAATATAGTTAAAAGTAAATCTCGAGGGTGATTAGTATTATTTAGGGTTTTCATGAGCATGGATTTTAAGTATTTGGGGTATTTTAGTGATAAGTACTTAGCCTTGAAAAGTTCATGGTATTTTATTGTAAAACTTGCCTTTTTGGTATCTTGATGGTATTTTATTGTCATTTGTTAATCTTTTCATTTTTTGAAAAACATAGGTTTAGTGTATTTTGAAAATATGTATTTATAATTTTATATAATTTTAATTTTTAAAAAATAATTTTATTTTATTTAGAAAATTCGTATTTCTTAAAAATCGTATTTAAATACTTTCGAGATCGAATGCTCCGTGAGGAGGTCTACATCCCGTTCTACTAGCCCAAGGATGTGCGATAATCCGCACCATCCATTAGCGGATCCCCTAAAGAGGGTTGTAGATGTGTATTCGCAAAGGATATGAAATATCGATTTAAAAGAAATCTGGTTTTTAAATTTATGTGGTATTTTTATCGTAATATCATACTTCACAATGAAAATACATTCAATGAGTATCATGCAATGAAACCAAGTGTGCGTGAGGGGTAGGTCATTACCCCGTGAAGTTTTTCTAAGGTATCGTTTTAACAAATACTAAAAGAGGTGTTTATAAGTTCATGATATTTTAATGAAAAAGTGCTACTATTGTTATTTCACATGAGAATTTTGATGAAATTTGATTCTAAATAATAGGGTTTAAGGTTACAAGTATTGTGTAAAAGTGGTTTGACCTAAATGATAAAAGGAAATGGAGTTATAGGTTTTATAAAAGAAGATATCGATATAACTCCACTTTTACCGATATTGGATTTAAAGTGAAAAGTAATGAAAAAGGAGGATGATTAGGATGGACTTACGGTTTGAATACACTAAGAAGAGTTTAAGGAAGAGGAGGGAATTCTTATGGTGTCGTGGGAGCTCCGGATGTTGCTTCGATCTTCGTCGGAATTTGCATGCTTGCTAACTCCTCTTTACTCCACTTGTACCTAGGAACTTTTTGAGAGAATTTTGCTATAATTTTCAGAATGGTGCTGAGCCAAGGTAGGGGATGGTATTTATAGTGGAGAATTAGGGTTTTGGAATTAAAAATTTGGATTAAAAAGCATTAAAATGTGGTTTAATTGTAAAATGAAAGTTCTCTGTTTGATTTCAGGAAAATCAAACAGTGCAGAGGAGTTAGGGGTAAGTGAAGAGGCAAGTGTGCAAATCCCGGGCCTCAATGGGCTCTATCCGACCGTCGGTACCGATTATTATGCTCATTTGGCCGGTCTATCTAGGGCTTTGAGTCTCTAAATTCGTGCCACGTGTATTGTTCAGAGTTTACTACATTTTGTGACTGTTTGATTTTTCTGAACTTTTCATTTTCCTGTGTATTGCATGTGCAATCTTTTGGGCTTCCAAAAAGTTAAAAAAATCAGAAAAAAATAATGTGTCTGATGGGAATCGAAAACTGGGGCTACGTCACAGCAGTGCAAGGCTTTACCAGTAAGCTACAAGTTACTTCTTGCTGTTATTTAACAAAAGTAACTTATAACTCAAACTCAGGCCGTAAAACTCATTTCTTGTATATTAACAGTAAAATTTTCGTACAAGATTTTAGAGTCTTTACAAATACAATATAAACAACAATAATAAATATTTAAGGACTTTAGATTAATATAGGTTTAATCGGTATGATTTCTCTTGAGCCCTAGGAAGCCGGAGAAAGTGGGTGCTTAATCAGGTTAGACAAATTAACGGTGTTATCAAATGGCAATTGTCTTGGAAAAATACATAAATCTTTCCTTCCATGTGCAGCAGTTGTCCGATTACTCCCGAACTTTAGAAATTAAAGAGCTAAATTCTTTCTTAAGATACTGACTCCAACCTGAATCCAAACTCAAATTAGAATCCAAAATCAAACCAAACTTCAATACTTGACCTTGAACCTGAACACCCAAAATTATTTTACTTGAACTTGAATACTTGACGCGACTTGACCGAACCATGGATATAACTTGACATGAACTTGACATGAATACCTGAATACATGATTACATCTTGAACATGAACCTGTACATTTTTATATTCATGGATTCGGCCAAGACCTGTTAACTTGAACTATAAACTACAATACGCGGGGATAAAGAGGCAGATAGGTACGAAACGTATATCATGGCACGAGAGGTCACTTTAAAAGACATCTGCATGAATTCACGTGCCGTTGTCCCATGGGTTATGACGGGGCTTTTTACCATAGTCCATGGAGTAAGATAGATTCCTCTCGTATACATGAATATCTTCTTTATCATACTACAAATAACCACATTAGAATAACTATCTTATACCGGTAAATAAACATTCTCAGATAATCTCATATATAACCTTGCATGTTCACTTTTATTTGGTTTCTCTTCACTTTATATATCATCTTCTTTAACTTCTTTGGGGGACTTACCAAGCGCTAGTGCGCTGACAACATTCCTCTCTGTTTCTTTCTTTAGAATGTTCGTCAGGAGAACCGGATACGGAGGAGATAGAGCCGAGCCCGAAGGACTTGGAACAGTTTGCTTCTCAGCCTGACTATTAGCTCCTGCTTGTATTTACATCTAGTATACTATTGTTTAGGCATTTTCTTTATCATTGTATCTTTTTATTACAAATAGTTGTATATAAATTTGAATGTAAATAATGTTATTGTACATTGTTATATTACTTAATTACGCTTAACGTATTTTCATAGTAAATACGTTGCGGGCTTGCCATACCACCGTTTTCGTCTACTGGGAAGCGAAGCATGACAGGTTTTGTTGGTGGCCCATGCAGGTCAGCTCTGCATAAAGTCTTAAGCAATATATCACAAGAATTATAAGAATCAACAATTATACATTCCTTGCATTTCAAATTTCTTGAATCTATCCTAATTTGTCTTTTCTATCAAGGTGATGGATTCTCCAAACAACACCAGCACCAACGTCAATGAAAACACACCACCTCCTACCTTACCACCTCCCCCTACCGTTGCTGCTCCGATCAATGAACAGACGGTACTTCTGGAAGCCATCAAAAGTCTTCTGGAGGGCCAGCAGTAGCAGACTGCTATTCTCATGAACCGTCCCGAAGCCAAAGCACCTAGAGTAAAGCAATTTCGGGCATTGCATTCTAAAAACTTCTCAGGGAAAGAGTGTCCTCTTGAGGTTGAAGAATGGGTCCAAAGTATCGAGGCCGACCTTGCAGCAGCGCAAGTACTATACATAACTTGGCTTCATGTGGTAAAACTCCAGCTCATGGACAACGCAAGAGTCTGGTGGAAGACCGAGGAAAGCCGTCTTGCACAACCAATAGAGTGGAAGACGTTCCACGACCTATTCGATACGAAATTTTTCCCCGAGACTGCCCATTTTGAGATGGAACAACAGTTCATCCACTTACAACAAAACTCTATGAGGGTAAAACCGGTGGATGAATATGATGCCGATTTCATCATACTTAGCAGGTAAAGAATTCGTCTTAAATTTTGTTCCGTAAAACATGTAATTGTCTTAACATCAACATCATATCAGGTTCACGGCACACCTGATCCTTACCGATGAGATTCGGGCTAGACGATTCGAACAAGATTTAGACCCAGAGATTCAAGCGGCATTAGCCACCAGTGACTATCCGACTCATGAACTCGCTCTGAAAGCAGCGCGCCATTATGAAGCTGTGGTAAAGAAGAAGGGTAAGCCACAAGCAGCCGGAATCAAATGCCCTACTATCCAGATGATAGAAGGAGCCTCTTCTAGGCCGACTTTTGCACCCAAGAGGCCAGGAGGATCGTTTAACCGGTCCAGTCCAGATTTCTGTTTCTACTGCAAGAGAACTGGACATTTGGTGAAGAACTGCAAGCGTGCAAATGGCCTGTGTTTGATTTGTAGCGTATCTACTCATGTTATAGGAGCATGCCCATATCGAAGTAACACAGCTCCATCACCTAGACCCACAATGCCAGCTCCACAGAGACCAGCTATTCAGGCACCTGCACCCCGCCTAGCTCTTCCTGCACCAGTGCCATGCGGTCCACCTGCACAGCCTCAGCGTCAATTCCATCAGGCACAAAGAAACATGTCTCAAGGGCAGAGAAATGTGCCTCCGGCAAGGTGGAATGTACCGAGACGACAGGCTTTTATAATGACGGTCGAAGAGGCTGAAGCCACAGGACAAGTCATCACCGGTAAATTCTACCCATCCTTTCGACCTTTCAATACTTGCACATCGTTATACTTCCCCTATACCTAAATGTAACCTCACCCAAGTTAAAAACTATACTAGTAGCCACCCTTCATGCACTCGCACTTTTCGACACTAGAGCTTCACATTGCTTCATGTCACCACGGTTCGTGAGAACGCACGCGATTCTCATTAAGCCACTCGTTTCAAGCTGGAATGTCAGTTCTGGGAATGGATTCTTGAAGGCAATTTTGGGGTATGATCAGTGATTGATCGTGCAAAAAGTGTTTTGTAAATAACCGCAATCAAGAAAGTGTCGCTAGTAGCTAGCTGCGATGAGTAAGGCGAAAGTATGCCTTAGCATCACTACTAGGTTTTTATAAGCATCAAGTATACAATTGTAAAAAATCTAGTGTGCTATTGAATGCTATCCTAGAATCGAACTGGAAAATTAGGGTTTTTAAACTAGTAAACAAGTTTTACACTAAGTGAACAAGGAATACAACCTTTGTAGACCGGTCCTTTATTTCTAAAGCTCCAAGTAGTAGTCCCTTAGCTCCAAGTGGTCCCCTGAACTCTTCTTAGGCTCCACTAGGCGAAGGGAACAAGCTTGCTTAAGGATCTTCGAGGCCGAAGATGATCCACGTCGAGGAATCTCTAACTCAAACTACCTCTTCACTAACTAAGGAATTAGTGAAGTAAACAACCTACACTAACGGGCTAGAAGAGAGCAGGTTGATGAAGTAGAAATTTTGCTCACTTTAGAATTCTCTCTCTTTTTCTTTTATCACCTCACTCAAAGATAGAGAGCAAAATGAGATGAAGAAAATGAACAAGTGATGAACCAAGGTGAAGAAAATATCTCATAGATATTTGTAGAGAGTTAACCATGGCTAAAACATAATGGTTGGGTTATAAAATATCTAGAGTAAAACAAAATTAGTGGAATTAGTCAAGGCTTCTACATGCTTCCACAAGCATCTTAAGCCATGCTAATTTCCATCTAATTTTGTTTTTCCCTTAATAATTAAATCATCCAAATTATCTTTAGTTAGGTGTGAGTCTCATATACCCATGTCCACTGTATCATCTAGCATGACACAATATATATAAATACAAATAATATATATCACATATATATTAAATGCATTTAAATGAGAAGAAATTCTTTAGTGAGCTAATATTAGTTAATATATATTAATATATCAAATATATAATTATATATTAAATTATTAAATCAACACTTGATTTAATAATCCGGCTATATCATATATAACCGACTAATATCATTTCTATGTATATCAAATATACATATAACAAATCATTGAATCAACACTTGATTCAATAATCCGGTTATATCACATATAATATATATCGTGAGATTAGAATACGGTATCATGTACACGTATTTAATCTCGGTCCCGCACATATCACATATGTACCCTACTTTGTTTCGCTTAAGCTAGGAAACCTCTGTATGGGACTCTAAAAACTCGTCAATATGCCAACAGTAGGTAATGATCACATCAGTCACCTACAAGCCGTCAGCGGTACTAGCTGTACATAACGGCTACCCATGTATTGAGCGAATAGAAGATCAACAAGAAAGCTTATCCAAACTCCCATGAATCCTGTAAGTAACACTACCATACAGTCTGGTCTCTTCATCTGATATGTTGCATATCGAGTCTGAGGGTGGTAAATGTCAAACCCCAATAACTTGATAAGTCATGCCGATATGAGGCTTATAACGGGTCGAGAAACTACTGATAACACTTACCAGTAAATCTCATGATCAGCTCTAGCCAGGGACTTCTTGTTATAGCCAATCGAGCATAGCGCAACATCAACTCCCAATGTCGGGATATACGAAACCCTTCCTATCGCCCATTGCTTCCATGTGACTTAGGACTGTACCCAAAATCCACCTGTTTGCACGACTTTGAGCCGTGGTAGGGGGAAATCAAAGCACAGTGGGAACCATACAAGACTCTATGACGATATCGGGTCTACACACTAACCTGTACCAGTGTCACCAGAGAACTACTATCTGATGATAGGTATAATACCATTTAGAAGTTCTCGGCAAGTCATGTTCGGTGTACCCATTCTCCAATGAACACCTGTGTACATTCTTTGATGTTAAACACCAATGGATGTTGGACCATCCATTGCCCCATACAGGGTCAAGAAACATACACGCTAGTATACTCTGAAATATCAATGCCCTGTCTCGATACTCCCTCGACTAGGAACAATTAAAGGATGTGCTTACGGACTACCCAAGCCCCACTAGTATGATCTGCATCATAGTCCTGATAGTCAAGCTAATATCCTAAGGGGTTTATCAACATGTATCAGAGAGACAGTATAACAATACAAGTATACATGTTAAGATAAAGAGTAACCAGATAGTATACTATCATGTCGAGCAAGAAAGTCCTATCTATTATGTCCAAGTATCCACTATAATATACAAGCATGTGCAATAATGGCCTCTAGAGCATACATACAACTAACAATCGGGTCATCCGCATAGAAACATGAACTCTTTTCTTACTTTAGACGAGTTGATAAAAGATAAGATGGTTTGTTGTCGTTCTATTTTTATACGGATATAAAATTTATAATAAAAAGGCTTGTAGGGTTCATAGGATTTAGCAGTTAATAGATGAAAGTTAAAAATGACTCTTTTTAACTTTTAATAGTTTAAAGCTAGAGAGATAGTGATGATTATGGATTAGGGTTCTTGAAGGGAATTAGGGTTTCTCACTACCGACCTTTGTCCGTCCATCGATCTCTATTCATGTCAAGCCCTTAACAAAACAAGTGTTTTAACCAATCTCAAATCGTGGTTGTGACTATCAATAATTTGTAGCGCGCCCGATAAGGAGGTTAACATTTATTTTGCTAAATTTTATAAACTTTAAAATGTTAAGAAGTTAAAAGATTTTTCATCCATTATTCTACCCTATCCTACAAACCCTAGCAAGTAAGGAATTACTCGCTCATGGTTAATTTAGAAAAGAGGTTGAAAATGAATAAAAGCATAATGAAGATGCAGAAAAGTAATGCATAAAGTAAATGTTGAAAAGTAAATGCAGAAAGAATTAAAACAAAAAATACATTTATTAATCAACTATTGCATACAACTTTTCTCCTTAGAAAGTAGATTACAAGAACCCTAGTTTGCTCTAGATCTCTCTTTATGGAGGTAGATGAATAGATGATTATGTGATCCTTGGATGATTTTGAATACACGGCTCTCGGTCCTTTATATAGTCCCTGAAACCAGAAACCCTAGATTCGATATGTGAGTAGATGTTGTTAAGATCAGATCCACAAAATCCCACATCGAACGGCAATCAAAGAGCCGCGGAACTGCCGCATAATGCCATGTTTGGCCGTGGTTCAGCCGCATCCTAGTAGAATTGGGATTTGAGATTTCTTCTGGTTTTTTTGTTGATATTTGGAGATCCTTTTGATATATAGATTCTGAAAATATTGCTCTGAGTCTCTGCCGTTGCTTGATTCCTCGATTTCCTTCTAAAATTTGGCAGATTCGGTTTCGATATTCCAATTTGATTTGGATCTCTTACTTGGATTCCAGACCTAAGCTAAAACCTGCAAAATATCTCAAATCAAATTGTTAGTAGCACTTTATATTTTTGAGATATTATTCTAACCATTAATATGATATAATATCTTAAGAATATTGATTAGAAATATTTGATATGATATACATATTTTAATTACTAATATTTCATTTAAATATTATATGCATATATTTTCCCTAATTATATTAATTAAAATGAAGAAACGTATGATAATAAACTTTTACAAATAAACCCACATTTGTTCTCTATTTACAATTAACATCTTTTCGTAGTTAACAATGTAGGGAAAATGTTCATACAAATGTGGAATATTTTAGATTAATCAAATACCCCCAAACATATTTTTGATCATCCCGAGCAACCTATTTATTAAAGAGAAAAAGAAAAAGAAAAACTTATCACACTTTCGTAGGCAACACGATTGCACTTAGCACGTGCAACAAGCCTTTATACCTCTAAGTGTCCCTGGTAGGAGAAGTGTTGTCTCCTGAGGGTTTTCAGTGGATTACACCCATAAAATCCCATAATAAAAGAAAGAAGATGAAAGTTACATACAAAAACAATTAACTTATAAAAGAAAAAACTTGAAAATAAGTGTTTCAAACTATAATGGCTTTCTAATTGCCATGAGCCTTATCTTAATAGTCATGAAAAATGTCAGAAATCACATCATCTCTCAATAAAACATTGTCCTTAGTCTTCCTCCCTACCTTTTTTCCAAATATCGATCATATACCCTACGTGTGTATAAAAGGCATCCCTACACTTAGAGAATTCAATTCAAGCTATCATACTCTTGTCCACCTTCCTTAGTACTTTTTAGTCGGTGAATATTTTATAGATGGAATTGCTCACACATTCTTCATGCGACCGTTAATATTTCTTGAGGTACTAACCAACCGATTACCAAATGTGCTTACTCTTTTAGGCGTAATTAGCAATATTCTAGTCTTGCAACACCTAAGGCTTTGCAGTGACTCCCAAACCAGTTGGTCTAAAGCACTAGGTGATAAGGCACCCTCGCTATACTTTTTATGCTGCCTTAAGTAATTACAAAACCAGTGTTTATTTTTCTTCACCATTTATATTTTATGTGTCATTTATATTTTGTTGATTTATATTTTTCTCTTCATACTAAGGCTTTTAGACAAGAGCATTTCAAGGTATGCTCTACTATCCCAAGTTTCAAGATATGTGCAAGGACGTATAGTAGGGTATCAACATTCAGAAGTATGGACTCAAGAATAGAGACTATTTTTCAGACTTATTTCTATCCGCAGATTAGTGATTCCTTTCACCTTACTAACCCTTGGGACAACAGCTCATGACTACCTATTACTGGCTTTGTTTTAAAACATCTAATTTTCTTACATTTCTTAAATCTCTTCCTATCTTTCATATGTATTTTCACTTTCTAACTTTTATTTCCAAGAAAATTTTCATTCATTCATTTTTAATTTTTTTTCATATTTAATGTTCATATATAGTGCCTAGTGTCAAATGATATTTCAGTAAATACAAACCTCCCCCCCAAACCTGTTTGCAGCATTGTCCTCACTGATATTGTTCTTTGAGCGCATAAACCTATAGACTTGGGAGGAAAATAATAGGGGCAAAATAATAGTTATATGAAAAACTACCCCAAACTTATTCTTTGGCACGCACAAATATTCAGTTATATTTTTTTATACTCACCTCCACTCTTAGCGTTACCGAAACATGGAGGTGAGGCGGAGGAAAGTTAGTTGTGATAAAGCGGCTCCTGTAGGAACATGAGCTCATCCGATGGGTCAGCAGAAAAGTACGGTTTTAATCTATGCCCATTTACTTTAAAAATAGAACCATTTTTAACATTTTCTATATCCACTGTACGGTGCGGGTATACATACCGCACCACAAAAGGTCCTTTCCAATGAGATTTTAGCTTACCCGGATGAAGATGGATACGGGAATCGTAAAGAAGGACTTGTTGTCCCGGTGTGAAAGTTTTTCTCAAAAGGTTTTTATCGTGGAACACTTTTTTCCGGTTCTTTACTATAACCGCATTATCGTAAGCTTCGTCGCGAAGTTCACTTAGCTTATTTAATTGCAGCTTCTGATAGCTGCTGGCTTGATCAAAATCACAGTTAAGTTCTTTAATAGCCCACATTGCTTTATGTTCGATCTCGATAGGAAGGCGGCAAGCCTTCCCAAACACTAATCGGTAAAGAGACATGCCAAGATCGGTCTTATATGCCATACAAAATGTCCAAAGAGTATTCATCAATTTGGTGGACCAATTTTTACGGTTCTTAGAAACCGTTTTCTCCAAAATTTGTTTGATATGTCTATTAGAGATCTCAACTTGCACGCTCGTTTGAGGATGATAGGGCGTAGAAAGCTTGTTGTTGATTGAATATTTCCGCATCAAAATCTCGAAAGACCGATTACAGAAATGCATCCCATTGTCGCTAATTATAGCGCGAGGGTGTCCGAATAGCGAAAAGATATTTTCTTTAAGGAATTTAATAACAACTTTGTTGTCATTAGTGCGATACGGTACCGCTTACACCCATTTAGAGACATAATCAACCGCTAATAAGATGTATAAATTTCCAAAAGAGTTGGGAAATGGGCCTATAAAATCAATTCCCTAAACATCAAATATCCCCACAACCAAGATAGGTTGGAGCGGCATCTCTTTTCTCCATGAAATTCGACCCATGTGTTGACACCGTGAACAAGTTTTGCAATAATCATATGCATCCTTAAAAGCCACATTGCAAAACATTCTCTGCCGTTTTTCTTGGACCAAAGTGACCACCACATACCTGTTCATGGCAGAAAAATAATACACTCTTGAATTCATTATTAGGGACACATCGGCGAATGATTTGATCGGGACAATACTTAAACAGATAAGGTTCATCCCGGTAAAAATATTTTACTTGGGATGGAAATCGGTGATTGTCTTGTTTTGACCATTCGCTGGGTAGATATACCGTTGCTAAATAATTCACAATATCCACGAGCCAAGATTCGCAGGATATGTTAAGAGTTGTTCATCAGGAAAGGAATCGTTTATTGGTAAGGTCAACGTTGGCAAAGAAGATAGGCGTGAAAGATGGTCGGCTGCGACGTTTTCACATCCACTCTTATCTCGTATTACAAGATCAAATTCTTGTAACAGAAGGATCCAACATATTAGCAGAGATTTAGCATTCTTCTTCTATAAAAGATGTCTTAGGGTGGAATGATCGGTGTAAACTACAACTGGAGAGAAAATTAACTAGGGCCTGAACTTTTCTAATGCAAATAATACTGCTAAGAGTTCTTTCTCAGTAGTTGTATAATTCATTTGGGTATCGTTCAAGGTCCTACTTGCATAGTAAATTACATATGACATCTTATCAATGTGTTGTCCTAAGACTGCACCAATAGAAAAATTGGATGCATCACACATAAGCTCGAAAGGGTGATTCCAGTCCGGAGATGACAGAACGGGGGTTATAGCGAGGGAACTTTTAAGCGATTCAAAAGCAGCCACACAATCCGAATCGAAGTGAAATGTTGTATCCTTGACCAAGAGAAGAGTTAAGGGTCTAGCAATTTTGCTAAAGTCCTTAATGAATCGCCTATAAAATCCTGCATGACCAAGAAAGGATCATACATTTTTGACACATTTGGAAGGAGGAAGGTTGTGAATGACATCTATTTTAGCTCTGTCTACCTCAATACCTTTTCGTGAAATGATATGCCCCAGGACAATATCTTCTTGGACCGTGAAATGATATTTTTCCCAATTCAAAGTTAAATTCTTATCCTTACAACGGGTAAGAACAGCGTTAAGATGCCGTAAGTATCTCTCAAAGGAGTCCCAAAATATGGAGAAATCGTCCATAAATATCTCCCGAAAATTCTCGACCATGTCCGAGAATATCCCCATCATACACCGCTGAAATATAGCGGGAGCATTGCATAACCCAAAGGGCATACGTCTATAAGCAAAAGTAACAAAAGGACAAATAAAAGTTATCTTATCTTGATCCTTTTCAGCGATGAGAATCTGGTTGTAGCCGGAGTATCCGTCCAAGAAACAGTAGTATTCATGCATAGCTAATCGTTCCGATATCTAGTCAATGAAAGGTAAAGGGAAGTGATATTTCCTCGTTGCGGCATTGATTTTTCTATAATCAATACATACCCGCCACCCAGTTTGGATGCATGTTTCGATCAACTCATTAGCCTCATTAGTTATGACCGTGATGCCAAACTTTTAGGGACCACATGAATAGAACTTACCCATTGGCTATCAAATATTGAGTAAATTATATCATTATCTAAGCATTTGATGATTTCTTTCTTTACCGTCTCCTTCATGACGGGATTCAACCGTTTTTGTGGGTCTCAGGCTGGTTTGGTTTCATCCATCAAAAGTATATGATGTTCAACAATCAAGGGACTAATCCCTTTCATGTCCGCCATTGCCTAACCAAAAGCTTGCTGATTTGATCTCAAGACCGACAAAAAAGCTTTCTCTTGCCTTAAAACTAAAGAAGCTGAAATGATAACGGGCAAAGAACCATTCTCACCTAAATATGCATATTTAAGATGAGACGGTGGTGGCTTGAGATCTAGTGTCGGCGGAGAGACGATAGAAGGTAGGGTAAGGGAATGATACTCGGAATCTTTAAGAGGTTCATAACCGGCGTAAGAGATTGACTCGGAGAGCTAGACTAACTTTTGCGACAAGTCAAAGGATTCAGACTCGGAGATGGACTTGTCGACAGAAGGGTCCTCACTCGTATAAATAGCTGGATCAAACAATAACGTTCTGGTGGCGTGTTCAATCGAAAATATCGCACTTTTGATATAATATTTTCCTTACTTTTCTTAGATATTTAAAGGTGTTTATTATAAATATGAAACATATTTGGTTTTATCTGTAAAATATCTATTTTCATATGTTTTTATATTATAATTAACATTATGAAGGAAAATATATGCATATAATATTTATATAATATTTTGATAATTTATCATATCAAATATCTTTAATCAATATTCTTAAAATATAATATTATATAAAATGGTTTGGATAATATCTCAAAAATACCAAATATTACTAACATTATTCATTGAGATATTGTACAAGGTTTAGCTCAGGTCAGGAGATCGGGATATCGAGATGTCGTGAATCAAAAATCTGCCGATAAAGTTAGATAAAATTGAAGAATCAATACTGGCAGAGACTAAGAGAAGATATGAAGATTTCAGATATCAAAACAATCTCCAAGTGTCAACACCAGAGACCACGGAAAATTTCATCACCTGATCCCACATAAGTGCGGCCCTTCCGCGGCAATAATGTACTTCTGGCGGCGGATCCGCGGCCGATTCACCGAGTTAGGAGTTGGGATTTTGTGGTTTGGATCTTCACAACAATCCCTAATTCTGGGGATCTATAGTTTCTGGTTTTGGGACTATTTGAAGAGCCGAGGGCTAAACTTAGAAATGATCAATCTTTACACGAAACAAATCACCGTCAAAGAACAACTGATCCATGACAGGTCCGCGATTCGACGTGATAAGACGACGTGAGATTCGACGGAGCATCTATTTCCAACAAGGCAAAGATCAAGAACAACTTCTTCTTCCTCTTGTAATCTAAACTTGAAGGTTTTGTACTTGTGAAGTTGATTAATAAAGGTAGATCAATAGTTTAATTATGTAGTATTTAATTTCTGCATTATGAATTCCATCTCTATCCGTTCTTCTTCTTCTATCTCCATCATGCGCGAGTAATTCTCCGCTTGATAGGGTTCGTAGGATTAGGATAGAACAGTGGATAAGAAAATACTTTAACTTCTTTTAAGTCTTATGAAGTTTATAAACTTTAGAAAAACAATCATTAACATCCTTATCGGGCGCGCTACCAATTTATTGTTAGTCTCGACCGTGATTTGAAATCATATTAACAATTTTTCTGTTAAGGGCTAGACATGAATAGAGGTCAATGAAGGGACAAGGGTCAATAGTGTGGAAACCCTAGTTTCTTCCAAGAACCCTAATCCCCATTCATCACTATCAATATAGTTTTAAATCTATCAAAAGATAAAAGAAGTCATCTTTATTAGTCATCCATGACTACTAAATCCTAACGAACCCTACAAGCCTTCTTCTTATATATTCTACATCCGTATTTAAACTAGATCTGTATTCTACATCCGTATTTAACATAGATCTAGAATCTATTCTTCACTATTCTTTATTATCCATTCTTCTTTTTTCTAATCAACACGTCTAAAACAAGATTAAAATATTCCACGAATCCCTGAGGACGACCCGTACTCATTTCGGCTAGCTACAAGCGACACCATTATTGATTACGGTTATTTACTACACACTCACATAGAAGATCAATCATGGCGTCAAGATCATTATCGCAAAGTTTCTCAACTTTGCAACTATCGGAGACTGTCTCGTTGACAGAACATATATCAATTAGATGAGCAGAAGATTCGGAGGGTTGACTTCTGATTGATCTGTAGGTGTGTGTAGTAACCGCAATCAATAACGGTGTCGCGTGTAGCTAGACCGAGATGAGTACTGGTCATCCTCAGGGATATGTGGAATCTTTCAATCTTACTTTAGACGTGTTGAAAAAGAAGAAGAATAGAGAAATAAAGAAGAGTGAAGAATAGTTTCTGGATCTACGTCAAACACGGATATAGAATACAGATCTAGTTTAAATACGGATGTAGATTTCATAAGAAGAAGGCTTGTAGGGTTCGTTAGGATTTAGTAGTCATGGATGACTAATAAAGATTACACATTTTATCTATTGATAGATTTAAAACTAGATTGATAATGATGAATGAAGATTAGGGTTCTTGGAAGAAACTAGCGTTTCCACACTATTGACTCTTGTCCTTTCATTGATCTCTATTCATGTCTAGCCCTTAACAAAACAATTGTTAATCTAATCTCAAATCGCGGTTGAGACTAGTAATAAACTGGTACCGTGCCCGATTTGGATGTTAACATTTATTTTGCTAAAGTTTATAAATTTCATAAGACTTAAAAGAAATTAAAACATTTTCTCATACATTGTTCTACCCTAATCCTACGAACCCTATCAAGCGGAGAATTACTCACGCCTGATGGAGATAGAAGAACGGATAAAGATGAAATTCATAATGTAACTAAATAATTAAACTAATTAAACTAAAGATCTACCTTTATTAATCAACTTCACAAGTTCAAACTTCAATTTTAGATTACAAGAGCAAGAAGAAGTAGCTCCCGATCTCTGTCTTGTCGGATGTAGATGTTCTGTCGAATCTCACGTCGAACCTTGGACCTGTCTGGGATCACTTGTTCTTTGACGGTGATTAGCTTGTGTAAAAGATTGATGATTTCTAAGTTTAACCCTCGGTCCTTTATATAGCCCCAAAACCAGAAACCAAAGATTCCCAGAATTAGGGTTTGTTGTTGTAAATCACAACTAAAAATCCCAAATCCTGACTCAGTGAATCGGCCGCGGATCCGCCGCATATTGCATGGTTTGGCCGTGGATCCACGGTTTGTTGGTGAGATCTTGGCTTCAGAATTCTAGAGCTGCTTTGTTGTGACACATGGAGATTTATTTGATATATGGAATCTTCATATCTTTTCTGAGTCTCTACCAGTATTGATTCTTCGATTTTATTTAACTTTATCGGCAGATTTTTGATTCCCGACGTCTCAACATATCGATCTCCTGACTTGAACTAAACCTTGCACAATATCTCAATGAATAATGTTAGTAATATTTGGTATTTTTGAGATATTATCCTAACCAATTTGATATGATATTATATTTTAAGAATATTGATTAAGGATATTTGATATGATATGCATATTTAAATTATCAAAATATTATATAAATATTATATGCATTCATTTTTCTTCATAATGTTAATTATAATATATAAACATATGATAAATCGTATTCTTACAGATAAACCCAAATATGTGTCATATTTATAATAAACACCTTTAGATATTTAAGAAAAGTAAGGAAAATGTTATATCAAAAGATTGATATTTTCGACTGAACAAATACACCTAAACTTAACTTTGATCGTCCCGAGCAAACTACTTATTCAAGAGAGGGAGAAAAAGAAAAACCTAAGTAGCACACTATCGTTGGCAACACAATTGCACTGAGCACGTGCAACAAGCCGTTAAACCTCTAGGTGTCTCTATTAGGAGGAGTGTTGTCTCCTGAAGGTTTTCAGCAGATTACACCCAAAAAATCCTATAATAGAAGAAAGATAGTGAAAATTACATATAAAGATAAGAACTATAAAAGAAAGAACTTGAAAATAAGAGTTTCCAATTACACCAGTTTTTCGGTTGTCATGAGCCCTATCTTAATGGTCGTGAAAAGATGTTAGAAATCACATCATCCCTCAATAAAACATCGTGTTTTGTTTTCCTCCCTATCTTTCCTCCAAACATTGATCATATACCCCTATGTGTGTGTAAAAGACATCCCTACACTTAGAGAATTTAATTCAAGCTATCATACTCTTGTCCATCTTCCAAAGTACTTTTTAGTCGGTGAATTTTTTGATGAAATTGCTCACACATCCTTCATGCGACCGTTAATACTTCTTGAGGTACTAACCAACCGATTACTAAATTTACTCGCGCATTTAGATGTAATTTCTCGTCTTGCAACACCTAAGACTTAGCAATGGCTCCCAAACCAGTTGGTCTAAGGCACTAGGCGATAAAGCACCCTCGCTATATTTTTTTATGCTGCTTTAAGCAATTACAAAACCAGTGTTCATTTTTTTTATTTTCACCACTTATACTTTTTTTTTATTTTCCTTCATACTAAGGCTTTTAGATAAGAGCGTTTCAAGGTATTCTCTACTATCCTAAGTTTCAAGATGTGTGTAAGTGTGTATAGTAGGGTATCAACATTCAAATGTTTGGCCTCAAGAATAGGGACTATTTTTCAGACTTATTTTTATCCTCAGATTAGCAATTTCTTTCATCTTACTAACCCTTGGGACAACGGATCAAAACTATTTATTACTAGTTTCATTTAAGAAAATATCTAATTTTCTTGCTTTTCTCAAACTATTCCTATCTTTCATAGTAAATTTTCACATTCAAACTTTCATTATCAAAAAAAATTTGTGCTTATATATAGTATAATGCAAAGTAACGCGTGAATAAGCACAAACCTCCTCCAAACCTGTTTACAATAGTGTCCTCGCTGATGTCATCTGTTAAGCTTAAAAAAACTGTAGACTTGGGAGGAAAAGTTAGTAACGGGGACATGAAAAAGTGAAAGTAAAATTCTCCCCCAAACTTATTTTTTGGCCCACAATTTTATAAAAAATTTCTTTCAAGAGCCAAAATATTCCCCTCCCTAAACTTGAGTAAAATAGTATTAAGCATTTAAAATTATTGGGGGGTTAAAATTATTGGTCAAAGTAAAGCCTTACAAAGACCAAAAGTTAACACCAACCATTCAAAATTTTATCGATGTAACGCACTAGTTGGTGGAAAATCAGAGATTTGAAGAAGTGGGGAGATATGAGGCGGTATGGTTTACGTCTCGGTTGATAGAGACGAAACAATAATGGTGAACGGAAACGAGAATGTGGATGATTAGGAATCGGAAGAATGGTCACATTTTCGTATGGGATAAGAAGAAATGGTGGTGGTTCGACTTCTTCAGGTGGAGGTTGATTAATCACAAAATCCGTGTCATTTAGGAATGCGAGTTTGTCGGCGAAAATATCTTCGAAACTTTCATCGATGGTCCGATTAAACGTTTCAATGTCAATAAGTGTCGCGCCAGAATTCAACACACTTGATTTGTCAAAAATTATGGATGTAGGAGACTCGTAAAGCTCGTCTACCTCATTCTCAAAAGAGTCTAAATTAGGTTGTCTTTCTAGAATTATTGAACTCGAAATATCGGATTGTGATTTATCAACACTCGCTAAAAGTAAAGGTTGATTAGAAGAAGAACCAGAGAAAGTGGGAGATGAAATGGGTAAACAAATTGGTGTGTCGAGTATTGTTGAACCAGTTGTAGGAAATGAAGGCTGAATTTCGTTCTGCTTTTCGGTTATACATTTATCATCAACTTCAATATATTGCGGTTCGGGTAGAATAGTTAAAGGTTCGAGATGATGACCGCATGGGAGTGAAAGGACCTGATAAATTGGTGGGACAAACTCATCCAAAATTTTGGGTTCATCATCCAGTATATCCCCAACGTCAATATCCCCAATCAAGTGAAGTTTAAAATTCTCAAACACCTCATCAAAAGCATGGTTTTCAATTAATTTAGGTTCTAGAGTGGAGGTGTAGAGATCACAAGGATTCGGTGTGGCTTCACTTGAAATGGACTCCTCACAATCGAGTAAATCAAATACTACAAAGTCACACAACTCATCAGACATTCTATCTTCAATTGGTGAATCATTTGGTGTACTCGATAGATATGTGAAACTGGAATTGTGGATTTCAATTTGGGATGGGGAGGTTTGATTTGGAAGGGTGTACCACTCTCTCTCACTACCCGAATTCTCAATTTGTCCTACGGCCGTATCATACGTTGAAAAATTTTGAGTTGGTTCGAAACTAGTTGCTCGTTCGTTTTGTTTATTGAGAACGGCCATGCACTCATTCAATTCCTCTCTGGCGCGGCGCGACGCTACCATATATTCTTCCACGGTCCGTTCAAAACTAGACATGGGTCAGTAAGGGATTTCAACATAAGATTGAAATTCTTGTGGATAAGTAAAACTCCCAAATGACTGATTAGAAGGAATGTCTCGAGAAGGTGTAAAAGTCGGGTAGGATTGATAGGAATCGAAAGCTTGCGAAAATTGGGCAGGAGTAGGATCAACATTGTGATAAGAAGAATATTGATATTGGTTGTGTGGTTGGCGACTGTCAATAGATGTCACATACGCCACAAACCGAGTAGTAAAATCTTTTTTAGAAGTTGGTGGCGTTTGTTGTCCTAACGGTTTGACCGGATTGAAACTTTGGCCGTTAGTTCTTCCTATATACTCAGCGATAGACATGCGTTTAGGAGTTCCCTCGCACGCTTTAGATGGAGTATCAACAAAAGAAGATGTAGAATTTTGATGCGGTTGATAGGACCTGAAGTGAGGTGGCCAACTGGTAGAGTCGGATGGTATACCGAAGCGATTACGATAATAAGAAATATCTGGTTCTGGATAGAAAAACTCGGCAAGAGTTTTTTATTTGGGTTACCCATTATAAGAAGGTGAAAAGAGGGAGGAGGGTGAAAAGATTTAAGCTCTATTTGGATTGTTTTGCTTTAAAAGTGGGACTTGAGGGTTGACTCAACAAATCACAAAATGCACAAGCAAACCCTAGAACTAAGGTTACCTAGGTCAAGCACTAGACCGCTTCTAGACTTCCAAAGGACAAACCGCAGGATCAATCCTCTACCATCTCTTTATAACTCTTGTGGTCAGGTAAGTGGGAGGTATCCGCTATATGAATCACCAAAAATAGCGGGCCTAATTAAATAACCACTTGCCTTAGACACACTTGCCTAGACACCACAAAAGAAATACGGATAAGCGATAGATTACCCACGACCTTCCTCTGTCCTATTTGAGCGCGACGGTCCTTAGGGTCTTGATCTAGATATTTTTTAATTAATATAGGGTTATGCGGATGCTCGTTTTGTGATTTGTGGGGCCTAGGAAGGGTGATGAAATCCCCACCTAATCTGAATTGTGGTATTTCCCTTTAAAGCCCGTATTAAAATATGCAAAAACAACCCGCAAGACAAAACACGCAAAAAGATTTTTGAGCGGCGATATTTTACAAAGAATCCTGCAGAAAATATATTATTGGATTTTTCAGAGGAGAGAGAAAGAGATAGAAAAGATACCAGAAAAGTTTGAGGGCACAACTCCCCAAGACCTCCGCGGTTCCGCCGCCGTTTGCACACAATAGTCGCAGTTCCACCGCGCTTTAGGGGATTCTTTGTTTAATTTTTTTCACTGTGGCTTCTTTTGCTCCTCTGGGTCTTGATGAATGTCTCTGAATTTTTATCTCCTTGCTAAAGTGACTCCAGATTCCCTCGCAAAAATCGCACACTAATCGTTAAATATGCAAGATGCGGTTTTGTTTTAATTTTATGATATAGATCGAATAAGAATTCAACACAAATAGTAAGAATAAAAAAATTACACACGTGTCCCCGGCAACGGCGCCATTTGATTGATCTGTAAAGTATGTGTAGTAACCGCAATCAATAACGGTGTCGCGTGTAGCTAGACCGAGATGAGTACAGGTCGTCCTCAGAGATATGTGGATTCTTTCAATCTTACTTTAGACGTGTTGAAAAGAAGAATGAATAGAGGAATAAAGAATAGTGAAGAATAGTTTCTAAATCTACGTCAAACACGGATATAGAATACAGATCTAGTTTAAATACGGATGTAGATTTTATAAGAAGAGGGCTTGTAGGGTTCGTTAGGATTTAGTAATCTTGGATGACTAATAAAGATTACTCATTTTATCTATTGATAGATTTAAAACTATATTGATAGTTATCAATGAAGATTAGGGTTCTTGGAAGAAACTAGCGTTTCTACAAAACAATTGTTAATCTAATCTTAAATCGCGGTCGAGACTAGCAATAAATTGGTAGCGCGCCCGATTTGGATGTTAACATTTATTTTGCTAAAGTTTATAAACTTCATAAGACTTATAAGAAATTAAAATATTTTCTCATCCATTGTTCTACCCTAATCCTACGAACCCTATCAAGTGGAGAATTACTCGCGCATGATGGAGATAGAAGAATGGATAGAGATGAAATTCATAATGTAACTAAATAATTAAACTAAAAATCTACCTTTATTAATCAACTTCACAAGTACAGACTTCAAGTTTAGATTATAAAAGGAAGAAGAAATTGCTCTCGATCTCTGCCTTGTCGGATGTAAATGTTCCGTCGAATCTTACGTCGAATCTTAGACCTGTCTCGGATCACTTGTTCTTTGACGGTGATTAGCTTGTGTAAAAGATTGATGATTTCTAAGTTTAGCTCTCGGTCCTTTATATAGCCCCAAAACCAGAAACCAAAGATCCCCAGAATTAGGGTTTGTTGTTGCAATTCATAACTAAAAATCCCAAATCCTGACTCAATGAATCGGCCGCGGATCCGCCGCATATTGCAAGATTTGGCCGCGGATCCGCGGTTTGTTGGTGAGATCTTGGCTTCAGAATTCTGGAGCTGCTTTGTTTTGACACATGGAGATTTATTTGATATTTGGAATCTTCATATCTTTTCTGAGTCTCTACCAGTATTGATTCTTCGATTTTATTTAACTTTATCGGCAGATTTTTGATTCCCGACATCTCAACATCTCGATCTCCTGACCTGAACTAAACCTTGCACAATATCTCAATGAATAATGTTAGTAATATTTGGTATTTTTTAGATATTATCCTAACCAATTTGATATGATATTATATTTTAAGAATATTGATTAAGGATATTTAATATGATATGCATATTTAAATTATCAAAATATTATATAAATATTATATGCATTCATTTTCCTTCATAATGTTAATTATAATATATAAACATATGATAAATAGTATTTTTACAGATAAACCCAAATATGTGTCATATTTATAATAAACATCTTTAGATATTTAAGAAAAGTAAGGAACTTGTTATATCAAAAGTGCGATATTTTCGACTGAACAACTTCCTATCCTGAAAAAGTTGAGCTTAAATGTCATCTTCCCGAAGGATAGCTTCATAGAGCCGTTACGACAATTGATTACAGTATTGGAAGTTGCTAAAAAAGGGCGACCAAGAATCGCTGGGATTTGGTTCCGTGGGTTCGCCACGGGCTGTGTATCTAAAACTATAAAGTCCGCCGGGAATATAAATTCCCCGACTTTGATTAACGCGTCCTTTAGCTCACCCCTAGGGTGGGTGATAGATCGATCAACCGTCTGGAGAGTGTAGTGCGCAGATTTCAACTCTCATATACCTAATTGCTCATAAACAGAATACGGAAGCAAGTTAACACTAGCACCTAAATCGAGCAGAGCGCGATTGATATTTTTACCCCCAATAGTTATAGATATTGTAGAACAACCGAGGTCCTTACATTTCTTGGGCAATTGTTGGGTAAAAGCAGGTCTTATATTGCTCGTTAAGAAAACATTTTTAGGTACTTGAGTTTTTCTCTTCCTAGTGTACAAGTCCTTAAGAATTTTCGCATAGGACGGAACTTGTTGGATAGCATCTAAGAGAGGAATATTTATATTAACTTGCTTAAACATTTCCATAATCTTCTCCATTTATGCATTTGGTTTGTTGGCCCTCAACTTATTTGGAAAATGAGCTTTATCAATAAGGGTTGGGTCCAGCATTTGAGGAGAAATTTGTGGGGATGGAATGGATCCCGAAATTAGATTCGGGATGGTCTGAGATGGTAATTCATTCAAGGAAGTGGGCTGAGGGTTTGAGCCTGGTGAAGGACGGAGAATAGGCTCAGAAGAAGATGGTGGACTAGACGAAGTAGGAGTAGAAGTAGTAGCCAGGGTTTCATCTGACTCATCATCATCAACTTGTTTGCCAACATTATTGTTTAGCACTCTTCCCAATCTCAACGTAGTTACGGTACTCACGTTATGATTTTGTTGGTTAAAGTCAATGTTTGCACTTTGTGAGTAGTCGGGATTTAGTAGAGGTTGAGATGGAAGTCTCCCTTTCTCTCTTTCACTCATCGCGGCATTTATCTGTGCAATTTGTGCTTCAATCGATTTTATGCTTTCACTGTGGGAAGCAGTGTGTTGCACTAACGATTGGATAGAAAACATTAAATTAGCTGTCATTTGTGCGGATTGTTTAATAAACGTTTGTAAGTATCTTTCGAGTGCAGAGATTTTTTTAGTACCGGCCGTTGGAGTATTCGTCTGTGGTTGGAAATGATTATTATAAGGGACAAAATTGTTGGCCGGATTATGGAAAGATTGCGGTTGAAAGGGTTGCTGAATTTGTTGTGGTAGCTGTTGTTGCAGTAGGGGAAGCCTTTGAAAGTTATTTTGGTTTGGGAACAGATTTTGAATTGGAGTTTGGTTTTGGTTCCAAGAAAAATTAGGATGATTCCTCCATCCCTGATTATATGTGGTGGAATAAGGATCGTTTCTAGGTCTTTGCTGAAAAACAGCATTAGTTTATTCTTGACCTTGAGACGGCGGATTCAAAGGACATTCTTCTGTTAAATGTGATGGGTTGAAACAGCAACCACACACGATTTTGAGGAGCTTAACTTGGTTTAGAGAGGCTAAAGAGAATTTGCTTTCTATAGCTTCGAGTTTCCTTTGCATCGTGGCCATTTCGGCTTTCACTGCGAT
Organism: Agapanthus africanus; assembly: GCA_030015575.1. NCBI lineage: Eukaryota > Viridiplantae > Streptophyta > Magnoliopsida > Asparagales > Amaryllidaceae > Agapanthus > Agapanthus africanus. The sequence goes on from JASDDO010000019.1 coordinate 921,476,334, forward strand.
AGAAATATCGAACTGATGGATACTTGCCCTAAATGAAGACGATGTTGGTATAGTGCTCTCCCACTGTAATATTTGTTCAGCGAGATCTTTCAGAAATTTCCATGCTTCGCCATCGTCTTTTGACATGAAATAACATTGACAAATGGTTTCAAGCATTTGTTTTGTGGCTGGATTAACACTCTCATATACAATACGGAAAAGTTGCCATCTATCGATTTCGTGATGAGGGCATTGGACAAGAAGATCTTTAAACCATTCAAAACATTTTCAAAAAGGTTCATTGGGAAGTTAGGCAAACTGGTTAATCTCGCTCCGAATACGGGCGGTCTTGTGATGAGGATAGAATTTCTTAAGGAATGTGTTCCCACCAAAAAATTTTGGCTCAGAGCTTACTGTTCTGTTGCATTTCAGAAATATAAAATATTATTTTTTAGAATTTAAATAATAAAATAATATATTTCACGAAAACTATTCGATTTGCGAATTGGGGTTTTCGTAAAATGGTATAATTATATACCAATATTTGGAAAATAATTAGAGATCGATATGTATTATTTATTAAAAGGGTATTTATTGGATTTGGATATTTTATAAATAATTATGCAATTAATTATACACAGGTTTAAATTAAATTTGATTAGTGCACTACTAATCATGATTAGGCCAAATCCATCTTTTTAATTAGCCATGGTTAGTGCACCATGACATGTTACATTTTGGTTGCATGTTGTTTTCATTTGTGTTTGTTGATATTGTGATTTTATATGAGTGAGAAAAGAGAAAGAAAAGAAAAGGATAAGAGGGGACAAGAGAGAGGGAGAGTGGAGGACAAACTATGACATGGAGGCATGGCATGAGAGCATGCCATGAGAGAGAGTGAGAGAGAGAGAGAGAGGGATGGCTCCTTGACCCTTCATTCTTCACTTCCTTTCCTTCATCTTTTTCTTCACTTCATTTCCTCTACTCTTTCTTCTTTTCCTCCTTCTTCACCTTCCTCTACCTCCTTGAGATCACCTCAAAAACCTTACCAAAACCTTATGCCATCTTCACAAAAGTTGACCACAACCTCATCCTACACCACCTAGTGAGCTTAAGTTTGGATTTTGTGCAACTTGCACCATCTTGGATTTTTCTTCCAAGAGGTATAATTCCATTCTCATCTTGTTAAATTGTTTCTTTGCCTACTAATTAAGTTTAGTGTTCGTTAAAGTATGTTTAGAGATCTTAGAAATTTCAAGGTTGATGTTTAGTGGAAGAATGGACTTGTAGAGTTGTATTTGAGGAGTAGTGAGTGTTTACAAGACCTTAGTGATGATAATTCTGACCAAGACCAGAGACTAGAACCCAATACACGAACTTAGAATTTTCCCGATGTCGGTTTTCGTTGATTGTTGATTCTCAAATGGAATCTGGAGCAACTTAGGGTCTTTATAAGAAAAACAAAAACAAACAACTACATTGAACTAGTTAGACCATTAGGAGAGCACCACAGAAGAACGAGACCCAAACTCCAAAATCGACCCGCCGACACCAGTTACTATAGCACTTCCCGCCGGCCAAATTTTGGAATTTGATGTTGGGGTTTGGCATGTAGCTCACACTCCTTATAACATAGCCACTGTATTGTTTGTTTTGTCCCAAACTACCTGTGCAAAAATCTGGGAGCATTTTTAGTCGGTTTTGATAATGTTTTCGGATATTTGAATCTTAGATTTTTGGATTTCTTGATGTGACTTGGTCGTTCAACATTTGCACGTTGACGTCAGAGAGTATTTTGTTGTTTTAGCGTGCGTTGACTATAGGTTCTAACCTATGTGCGCTTCGCGTGTCGTGTCGGTTTTCGAATATGATTTGATGCGATACGATGTGCTTTGATTTATAGGTACAAGCGCGTGGATTTTTGGGACGACGAAGGAGGGCATGGCATCCGTCAGGATTGACTAGAATGAGGCGTTGCAGGTGAGTTGATTTATATCTACGGGGGAAGTCGGGTGGATGGTGTATAGAACCCCCGCAATCTTATAATGGAAAACCGATATATAGAATGTGATTTGGAGAAACCTATGCTATGAACTTACGGATAAGATCTAAAGATTTAGTTTGAGATATTATGACTAATGTAAGATAACGTGAATTGAGATGTCAATATGATGTTATAATAGGATATGAGCGGATATACTTGATATGAGGATGTGAGGCGATGTAGATATTTATATACATATGCCTAGATATGAAATGAGATTGTTAATGAGAGGATATGAGATCGATAAGGATATGACATGAGATATATATACGTAGGTATATATGAGAATAAAAGATGATTTGCCGTACGAGACCATAGATCCGTACCCTTATCGATGAATAGGACGATAGATCCTTAATCTAGATTGAGGCTACCGTACGATGGATTACCGTACGCGATGAGTTATACCGGATGATTGATCCGCGCTCGTGATTTGAGGATGATGTTCGAGGATATTGCCATATCGGATACTATGAGGCTGGATCGCCGACGTAAAAATGTCACTTGAACCATACTTATTTCTAAAACCGACGAATCGTATGAACTTTTAAATGGAAACCTCAAGGGACGTTACGGATTTTCAAATGATGTCATTTTCTCAAAAACACTGTAACCCCACTTTAGAAACTACGATTCGTATCTTTTAAACTGATCGTATGGTTCATCTGTAATTACGTACCTTATTATAGTTCATGTTTATATTGGCTTAACTCTCGTGACTTACGTGCTATATTTCCGGTATTTACCACTTATGATATCGTCTGCTAGTACACCTGCACTATTACCGATGATGTGCATGTTACACTTACACAGATTTTTCGGCTCACATATTCATCATCGGTAATTGCCATGCCACGCACACTATGGAAACTGCCATTGATAAATATATGTTGTGCCGCATTCATTATTGATAATTAGATAGCGATTCTGGTACTAGTACGCATCATGATTTGCATCATGCATACATTGCTATAGTGATTTATCTTATATGATGTTTTCATGAGATTTCTGTTTCGTGGATTTGGGAAATCGCAAAATACATTATGAAAACTTGAAATATTTAAATGTACGGTTTTCCCTTGATATGATAATTGTGTCCACCATGAGTTTTCTCGGTTCTGAGCTTTTTCGAGTACACGATTCGAAGAGTTGGATGAGCCATCTGCGGATACATGGTAGACCCGGTGAGGTACCCCGGGACAAGAAGATTGTGAGGATGATAATGAGCCTGGCAGGAGGAGCACTACCTACCGGTGATAGTTTGGACCCGGCGGATTATCTGGAGGATACCAGCCGGATTCGTGAGATTGATATGAGGGCCGATCTGAGGATGTGGCGCCTGGTTATATGAGGATTTACATGTCGATACTGGACACGGGTTTCATGATATTTTTGAGTGTCGATGTTAGACACTCAGGTTTCCATTATATTGATATGTCGTTGATGGACATACGTGGATGATATCCATATGCATACAGGTATATGATTCCAGATGTTTATTCTTCCATGTCATTGGCATTGACTCTATTGTTGACATATATGCATACATGGTCACCCTAAATATCATAGTATTACCTTCATGATATAATATGACCTAGGAATCGTTGTTTATTCAATTTCACCTGCTAATGTTTTCTACTCACGAGTTGGCAACTCACCCCCGTTGTGCCATAGTTTTCTTGCAGGTTCGACCGCTTGGATCAGTAGCGGTATCGCTGGCACACAGTTCCTTCAGGGTGTTTGCTTCGGTAGGTGGGACACAAGTTGGATCGTGACCACCCTTGTACTTTTATATTCTATTGTATCTAGATAAACTTCATCAAATTAGAAACTAGTTTTTGTATATTGATAAACCTAGACAGACTTGTGTTGCGAGAGTTAGAGCGTTGGGCGTTTATTCACTATTTGAGCCTTTTGATGTCTTGCTTTAATTATTGTTCTTTCTGTATTTGATTTTCGCCGTAGTGCGTCGTATATTTACTGCTTTATTGCGTGGTTATGATTCCGCCAATTGGCGAAGAGCTAGCTCCCGCTTAGGGATGCCTTTTATTTGTATGTATGTGGTTTTGGATCAAAATATACAAGGGAGGTGCTGCCCAAATTTTTAAAGGACGAAAAATATTTTCAACTAGTATATAATTTACTTGCATTTTCATATATCATTATTTATGCATTTAAAGAAAAACTTGATTTCATTATACCTTTATTTCAAAACTGCACCTCCACTATTTTCCGAAAAAATGTTTAGATTTCTGGGTTTCGGCTTATTTGAATTACGTTACGCCTTTAGACGTTGTGTGATTCTTGTGCCGGTCACATGCCAAATTTCCGGCTCGTGACAAAAATTGCCATGCTTCACCATGGTCTTTTGACATGAAATGACATTAAAAAATGATTTCAAGCAATTGTTTTGTGGCTGGATTAACACTCTCGTATACAATGTGGCAAAGTTGCCATCTATCGATTCTGTGGTGAGGGCATTGGACAAGAAGATCTTTAAACCATTCAAAGCATTTCCAAAAGGTTCATTGGGAAGTTAGGCAAACTGATTAATCTCGCTCCGAATACGAGCGATCTTATGATGAGGATAGAATTTCTTAAGAAATGTGTTCCTGCCAAATTTTTTTGGCTCAGAGCTTGCTGTTCCCTTATAAAAATAAAGGGAAAGCTCCACGTGTTAAAATACATGCACCCACATGCAAGGTATGTAACCATCACCTCAGGAAGCGCCGCACGTGAAGTTCACACGAGCGCCAATGTGCAAAGCACAGGAGTGCATGTTCCCCTAATATTTAAACATAATAAAACAGCTAAGCTCTATTAAAATTTTGTTGAGGCAGTGCCTATCACGAGGGCGCCGGCGACAGCACCAATCTTGTAGGACTAATCCTATGGTGGCGCCGCACGTTCTCCTCATGTGGGTGCCAATGTGAAAATCACATGAGCGCCTATCATAAATAAGAATTAAATTCTTAAGTAGCGCCCACGTGCACAACGCTGTGAACGTCGGCGCCCAAATTAAAAGCAAGTAGAATTAAATTCTACATGGGGATACTTTCCTAAAAACTGGGATATTCTCTGATAAACAGAGCCGTTGGATCAAAGATCCAATGGTGATAATAAATCATCAGATGATAAATTCTATTTGAGAAATATTTTCCTTCTAATATGGAAAGATCTTTCTCTAATAGAGAATTTTGGATTTAAAATCCAATGGTGATAAAATATCACCAATTAAACTATCTGATAGAATTAAATTCTATGGGGAAATATTTACCTGATCTTCCTCAAACTAGAAAGATCTCTGATCCAACGGTGATTATAAAATCACATATCGATCATCTGATAGAATAAATTCTATCTTAGGAAAATATTTTCTTAATCTTGTTAAACTAACAAGATATCCCTATGATAGAATTAAACTCTATGTTAGGAAAATATATTCCTAATCTTGTTAAACTAACAAGATATTCATATGATAGAATAAAATCTATCTTAGGAAAATATTTCCTAATCTTGGTAAACAAACAAAGAATCTTCTCTGTTAAATAGAGAGCTTTTGGATTAAAATCCAACGGTGAATAAAATTCACCAATTGATCTAAAGATCATTTTGATTGATCATAAAATCAATCATGACCTCTCAATGAGAGATTTTCTTAACAAATTGATTTTTCTCTTCTCCTATAAATAGGAGCAAAGAGATTAATCAAAGGAGGAGAGGACTGGATAAAAAGAAAAGAAAAGGAAAGACCTACTTTAAGCTTCTGTAAAAATACAGAAGGCTCAAAAAACAACAGAGAATTTAATTCTCTTAAAGAAGAAGATCTCCCTCATAAAAGCCCTAGGTAAAGAAAAAGAAAGAGATCAAAATATCTCATTTACCTAACATACCATATCTAAGAGTTGAACCCTTTTAAAAGAACTTAGTTCTTTCTCTGGATCGGAGATCCACAAGATAACTCTCCCACAGGTTGAGAATTTAATTCTTATCAGGAAGATCTTGTTCTTAAGAATCAAAGATTCGGAGGGGGACATGGATACAAGAACGTGGAGAAAATGGAGTCCATAATACTCTAGGAACTTAGTTCCTCGGAATCAAGAACTTAGTTCTTTAAAGAACCCGATCCAAGATCCTTAAAATAGTGATCTTGGTGATCCTTAATTGTCAAAACACCATTAAAAGAGGTTTAAACTCTCTGAAAATATGAACATGGAAAACATAGAGTTCATAATACTCCAGGAACTTAGTTCCTTCAAATCAAGAACTTAGTTCTTAAAGAACATGATCCCAAATCCTTAAAACAATGATCTTGGTGATCGTTAATGGTCAAAATGCTATTAACAGAGATTTAAGTTCTCGAAAAACATCAACGGAGATTAAATTTCCAAAAGAACCCAGCGCCTCACGTGAAAGGCACGTGAGCGCTCACAAGGTCAAGTTATACAGCGCCTCACGTGAAACACACGTGAGCACAAGGAAAAGTTAGTGCTTAGCACTATTGGAGCGCCTCACGTGATATACATGTGAGCGCTATATGCATCTAAGTGCTTAGCAATGCTGGGTGTTACAGGAACCCAATCTTAGCTTAAATTGGCTAAGCTTATATTCATGATATCCAAAACGATATTCATCTCATATCTCCTAAGGTAATCTTAGCACTACTAGGTGCGGTTATGACTCATAGGGGGTCCAAATTGAGCCTAACCTTAAGTAAAAAGTATCATAGAAAATTCATAACGCTTGCTCTTCTAACGGTAATATAACCTAAGGAGATTGCATAATGACATCTTTTCCAGCCTCCGAAGGGATCAGAGACACGACAGTCGTGGGGCGATAGCATATTCCTAGCTCCGGACTTCAATTGCAATACATACAGCATAGAGGCCCTACAAATGTCTACCCTACTTCAGCAAAGAATCGGCGCGACATCGTTAAAAAAAATGAAGTAACGGCATATTCCCAGCTTCGGGTCTTGAAGGCAACTCATATAAAGCCTAAAAGACTATCGGAGATTATCCCACACCAGAGCGAAGTGGTTATGACTCATCGGGGCTCCATATTGAGCCTAACCTCAAGTAAAAAAGCGTCATGGAAAATTCCTAACGCTTGCTATTCTGACGATAATATGACCTAAGGAGATTACTTGAAGATGTCTTGTCCAGCTTCAGAAGGGATCAGAGACATGACAGTCGTGGGGCTACTCGAACAGCAGCTTAAAGATTGCATATCGAGAAATACATCACTCAATGCGACGGTACCACGGACTAAAACCCTAGTACCACAAACCTAACGGATCCCTGTCGTAAAGAATAAGGGTTATCTATATTTCACGTTATGATACATCTGCGAGATCCTCTCGACTCATCTTGACTCGTAGGGGAAAATATCTTTATGAAACCCTCACGGCTCATGAAGGTGAAAAGCCTAGGTGACAGGGATATCAACATATTTTCTAAGCACTGTGGCCCTACAAGTAGGTCCAAAATGACTCTTGTATACTATCCACGGAACATATTCTCCGAAGTCGCATACCGACGAGGAAGGAAAACCACTTACGAGTCCTCTCGACTCGTAAGGGGAAAATTCTTTTGTGAGATCCTTACGACTCTCAAGAGAAAATGCACTTAGGAGTCATCATGACTTCTAAGGAGAAAATACTCCTACAAGATCCTCTCGACTCGTAGGGAGAAAAGTCTTTATAAGACCCTCACGACTCATAAAGTTGAAAATTTTTAGGCGACAGATCAAAACATGTTTCCTAAACCATCATTGCCCTACAAAAAGGTCCAAACTGACTCTTTATACTATCTACGGGCCACATTCGTCAAAATTACATGCCAATGATGTGAAGAACCCACTTGCGGGTCCCCTCGACTCGTAAGGAGAAAATACCTGTGTGAGATCCTTACGACTCACTGAGGTGAAAGACACTTAGGAATCCTCACGATTTTTAGGGAGAATATGCACCTATAAAATCCTCATGACTCATAGGGAGAAAAACCTGCTTAAGACCCTTACTACTCATGAAGATGAAAATGTCTTAGGCAACAGGGATCCTAAACTTGTTTCATAAGCCATCAATTCTATGGTAATGCATTATTTTGCACTACTTAACCCACGTATAAGCTTACGTGGGAAAAGTAGTGGGGGCTTTTGTTCGTGCCAAATTTTTTTGGCTCAGAGCTTATTGTTCCCTTATAAAAATAAAGGGAAAGCTCCACGTGTTAAATACATGCACCCACATGCAAGGCATGTAACTATCATCTCAGGCAGCGCCGCACGTGAAGTTCATATGGGCGCCAATTTGCAAAACACAGGAGCGCCTATTCCCCTAATATTTAAACATAATAAAACAGCTAAGCTCTGTTAAAATTTTGTCGAGGCAGCGCCTCTCGTGCCCCTTACGAGGGCGCCAGCGCCAGCACCAATCTTGTAGGATTAATCCTATGGTGGCGCCGCACGTGCTCTTCACGTGGACGCCAATGTGCAAAGCACAAGAGCGCCTATCATAAATAAGAATTAAATTCTTAAGTGGCGCCCACGTGCACAACACGTGAGCGTCAGCGCCTAAATTTAAAGCAAGTAGAATTAAATTCTACATGGGGATACTTCCCTAAAAACTGGGATATCCTCTGATAAACAGAGCGGTTGGATCAAAAATCCAATGGTGATAATAAATCATCAGATGATAAATTCTATGTGGGAAATATTTTCCTTCTAATATGGAAAGATCTTTTTCTAACAGTGAATCTTGGATTTAAAATCTAATGGTGATAAAATATCACCAATTAAACTATCTGATAGAATTAAATTCTATCTGACAGAATTAAATTCTATGTGGGAATTATTTCTCTGATCTTTCTCAAACTAGAAAGATCTTTTCTGATCCAACGGTGATTATAAAATCACCTATCGATCATCTGATAGAATAAAATGCTATCTTAGGAAAATATTTTCCTAATCTTGTTAAACCAACAAGATATCCATATGATAGAATTAAATTCTATGTTAGGAAAATATATTCCTAATCTATTTAAACTAACAAGATAGAATAAAATTCTATCCTAGGAAAATATTTCCTAATCTTGTTAAACAAATAAGAAATCTTCTCTGTTAAACAGAGAGCCTTTAGATTAAAAATCCAACGGTGAATAAAATTCACCGATTGATCTAAAAGATCATTTTAATTGATCATGAAATCAATCAACTCTCAATGAGAGATTTTCTCAACAAATTGATTTTTTTTCTTCTTCTATAAATAGAAGCAAAAAGATTAATCAAAAGAGGAGAGGACTGGATAAAAAAGAAAAAAGAAAAAAGATGAGACCATCTAAATATCTGTAAAAATACAAAAGGCTCAAAAAACAATAGAGAATTTAATTTTGTTAAAGAAGAAGATCTCCCTCCTAAAAGCCCTACGTAAAGAAAAAAGAAAAGATCAAAATATCTCATTTACCTAACATACCATATCTAAGGGTTTAACCCTTTTAAAAGAATTTAGTTCTTTCTCTGTATCGGAGATCTACAAGACAACTCTCCCACAAATTGAGAATTTAATTCTCATCGGAAAAATCTTGTTCTTGAGAATCAAAGATTCAGAGGGGAACATGGATACAAGAACGTGGAGAAAATGGAGTCAATAATACTCTAGGAACTTAGTTCCTCCAAATCAAGAACTTAGTTCTTTAAAGAACCCGATCCAAGATCCTCAAAATAGTGATCTTGGTGATCCTTAATAGTCAAAACACGATTAAAAGAGATTTAACCTCTCCGAAAACATAAACACGGAAAACATGGAGTTCATAATACTCCAGGAACTTAGTTCCTTCAAGTCAAGAACTTAGTTCTTAAGGAACATGATCCCAGATCCTCAAAATAATGATCTTGGTGATCGTTAATGGTCAAAATACTATTAACAAAGAATTAAATTCTCTAAAAATATCAACAGAGATTAAATCTCCAAAAGAACTCAGTGCCTAACGTGAAAGGCACGTGAGCGCTCAAGGTCAAGTTATACAGCGCCTCACGTGAAACACACGTGAGCGCCGGGAAAAGTTAGTGCTTAGCACTATTGGAGCACCTCACGTGATATACACGTGAGCGCTATATGCATCTAAGTGCTTAGCATTGCTGGGTGTTACAGAAACCCAATTTTAGCTCAAATTGACTAAGCTTATATTCATGAAATCCAAACTGATCTTAGTCTCAAACATGACTAATGATCTCTCATTAATCATATCCAAAAAGATATTCATCCCATATCTCTTAAGATAATCTTAGTCTCAAATAAGGCTAATGATTCTTAGATGATCTACCATAATCTTTTCCCTCAAATATGTGATTTGGTTCAAGAGTACATCTCTCCACACCTCTGATATATATCGTTGTAATTCCTCAACGTCTTTAGAGAGGTGGCGGGTCCTGACAACCAATAACTCTTTCTCATCCCAACTTGATGTAAAACTTCATCAGGACTGGGAATGATATATCCCATATTGATGCACTTCCAAATTGATATGCACACCTCAAATCGGATCGCACTCCAAATTAGGTGCATTTCATGTAACCATTGTTCACATCGTCACGTAACAAATACACGTGTGCACAAGATGAATAAAGGACCGAAATTTCCCTAAACTAACAGTCGCCTCAAAAACAGCGATAATGGACCGAGTGTCCTTAAACTAACATTCGTCCCTAAAACGGAAATGTTGGGCCGAAATGTTATTAAACTAATATCTGCCCCCAAACACGGCAGTAATGGACCGAAATGTCCTTAAACTAATATCTGCCCCAAACATGACGGTAATGGACCGTGGCGTCCTTAAACTAAAACAAAATGATCCCCAAATGCTCATATATATTTAAGTCGATCTTAATCTCAAACTAGATTAACGGTCCTTAAATAAACCAAGCCCGAATCTAAAAATATACGAATTTGAGGCGACGACACAAACTAGTCTTCGTATACAATCCACGGGCAACTTAAACAAACAAAAACACACACGGCACGAAGTGAACTTCCGGAGCAGGAGAAAGTGGTTATCCCAGTGCGGTAACGTAATTAACTGCAGGGGATTGCGCCTGCAGGGAAGAGCGTCCCCACAATCAAAAAAACCCTCACAAACGAGGGGGATCAGATAAACTCACGCTATAATGGCCGCATCCGTCCAAACCTCCGATATACGGTGCCGTAAAAATACTTGGTATCTTCGGAGAGGTGGACGGATAAATTCAAATAGTATCTGCCCCCAGATTCAGGCCAGACGATCCATCCCAGTTCGTCTCCGTTTCCGGCGGTAAACAAATTCTGGCACGCCCGATGGGACTCTTTTCCTCTTTCCACTCCACACTTCGTGTGTCATGTTTTTCCACGATCAAATAATCGTGTTATATATGTTTGTAGTTGCCTTTGGGTGATGAGATACTGAAGCCGGCGTTTCGTCTCTTTGTAGAATGGCGTTTGCTTCCACTCACCGCAACTCTTGCTCTGTCACATCTGGTGGAGTCAAGTATGGGCCACTTGCAGCCTCAAATTTCTGCAATCCGGTTCTTCAAGAAATCAATGGGTTTCTTTTTGGGTCTATACTCCCACTTCCCACCCTCGGTACCTCAACACCGAAGAAGGAATCCCAGAAGAAGTCTGTCTTCTACAGGCTGGCTCCTCAATTTTTTGTTTTGCCAACGGAATCAATCTCCAAACAACTGGTACCTCCCAAAGGCCATGGTCGACGCAGGGGGCAGAATACTCAAGCTCTCGAAGAAAACAAAAGGCAGGCTCAACAAAATTCTGAGGCTAATCAAATTCCGGCCGTAAGAAACGGTCGACGTCGATATCGGCGTCATACAAAACAAGCCGGGGGCAGTTCTCTGTATGGTCTTGTTTCAACCCCAGCGGTGAATGTTATTGTCCCAACCGGGAACAGGTTCGAGCTGTTGCGAAGGGTCAGAAAAAATTCTCCCACCACAATATTAAAGAAATCTCCACATCCTGTGGAGATCCGATGCGAGCAGAAAGAAGTTCGCTCCCTAAAAGAACTTTCCTCGTCTATACATAAGGTGTGGAAGCAGGTGAAGGACTCAGTCATCGTCTGTGGCTCTTCCCCTAAACGTTAGCCAAATTCTGACAAATCCCCTTTCAAATACAAGGGGACTCATCCTAAGGCGGTTCCTCCTGAAGCCAAAGCGTCTTCTCACAAAAAAGAGAGGCCTAATAAGGCTCAAGCATCCGAGGAAAACTCTAAAGGCCAAAAATCCAAACACCCCAAGCCTGGGGGCATGGTAGTTCATACAGTCCACATAGTGAACTCCAAAGATGAAGTTCGTGCTTCTACTAGTCACGGAACGCATACCCGGTCTCTGACAAAAGCTCAACTGCGACGTGAAAAGCTACAGGAGATGCTTGCTCAGGCGACAACACTCGCTAATCCATCGCCTAAGGAAAATCCCAAGGAATCACCCGAAGAAAGAGTAGGAAAGGAGTCGGATATTGATTTCCTAAAGCGCGCTCTCTAAAAGAGAGATGAAGAAGCGGCAGGGATGTCCGCTAAAATGGCCCAGATGGCCCTTCTGCTCCAGAATATAGCTGGAATGATGGTTCGATCGGAACCACTGGTATCTGAACTGCTGGTAGTCGTCCTTAAATACAAGGGTGAAATTTCAAATCCTCTGCAAGTCTCATCAACGGCTGAGAGAAAATGATTCCAAAAGCAAAGCAGGACGAATATATCACTCTGCAAATCAAAGCTCACTATGTCAGTGAAGATGCAAACAAGTCAATCAAGACTGCTCGACCTCCGGCCTGGTACGATCAAATATAGTACCCGCCAGAGTACACACTTCCAACGTTCCACATGTACAATGGAACTAGGAATCCTCGCCAGCACATTGCGCGATTTAAATCCATGTGCGGCAATACTGGAGGAAATGATATACTGCTCCTCCGACAGTTCATCAGCAGTCTGGCGGGCATCGCCTTCGAATGGTATGCGGAACTCCCAAATGATTCCGTACAGACCTTCGACGAGATGGATATGCTCTTCTGTCAGAGATTCTCTATTGAGAATGAACACAGTACCATGGCAGCGCTGGTCAACGAAAGGGTTGGATTTGGCCGGTTGTTCGGTACTAAGAAAAGGCGATTTGCACGCCGACAGTCTTTCGCCAAATGTACATCTCTCCTACAGTAGGTGCAAAAGGCTGGGTTGGGCCGGTTGTTCGGTACTCCCAGTCTCCCGGGCATAAATTGTGGCCTTGAAAAGGCTCCTCTTGCCATCTGAGTGGCAAGGCGCTTCATCCCGGTAGATTGAGGTCTGCCCCTCATTTTCACCACTGCCTCATATCGGCGGGCAGCTTTCAGAGCCAATTCGTAGGTTGGGAAATCCCCTGTAGCTAAGGCAGCTTGGATTTCCGAATCTAACCCTTGCTGAAATCGTCTGGATCGGATCTCGGCAGTTAGTATCAAATGTGCCACGAACCTGTTAAGGTCTTGTGTTACCTGTGTAATATGTGATATTTGAAAATCAAAATTGAAACCTATCTTACCTACTGATTATGGTAAACTCAGCGTCATACTTGTCCACTGACTTGGTCCACATCGAACCCTGATGTAGATGAATAAATTGCTGCTCCATGTCGAATCGGGCAGTCTCTGGGAAGTATTTTGCGTCGAACATGTCGTGAAAAGTCCTCCATTCAATCGGTTGGTCAAGACGGCTTTCTTCCGCCTTCCACCAGATCCGTGCATTGTCAGTGAGCTGCAGCTTCGCAACTCGAACCCAAGCGATCTCTGGTACTTGTGCCGCAGTCAGATCATCTTCAATACTTTAAGCTCACTCCTCAGCCTCTAGGGGACTCTCTTTTCCTGAGAATTGCTTGGGGTGCAAAGCCCGGAATTGCTTTACCCCCGGGGCTTCCACTTCTGGGCAGTTCATCAACATAGCAGTCTGCTGCTGTTGTCCCTCCAAGAGGCTGCGGATCGCCTCAAGTAGTACCGTCTGCTCATTGATCGGAACAGCGACGATAGGTGTAAGCGGTAGAGGTGGTGGAGTGTTGTTGAAGTTGGTGCTAGTGTTGTTTGGGGAATCCATAACCTTGAAAGAAAAATTTTGGGTTAGGACAGATTCAAAATATATGAAATTGGAAGATTCAAGGAATATGTAAAGAATGTTTTTAGTTGCTAGTTCTTATGATATATTGCTTAGGACTTCATGCAGAATTAACCCTCATGTCCATGCAAAACCGACCTGCATGTCCATACAGAGCTAACCTGCATGGGCCACCAACAAAACCTGTCACGCCCCGCTTCCCAGTGTATGGCAAGAGGACGCGACGGGTCACGCGACGTATTTACTCAGAAGTAAACATGCAAAGCGTGTCTAAGCGATATAAAGTAAAGTACACAAGAGACAGGAATGTAAATGAACAGCAACTTTATTTATTAAACATTCTTTTACAAGTACAACTGAAATGTAAATACATGAGTAGAAAGCGATGCCTAAACAATGGCATAACTGAAATGAAATAAATAAGTACAAGTGTCTAAAGCTCCGGGTCAAAAGCAAATTGCTCCAAATCTTTAGGGCTGGGCTCGGTCTCTAATGCGTCCGAAACACCTGACAACATTCCAAGGAAAGAAGAAAAAAGGAATGTCGTCAGCGAACAATCGCTCGGTAAGTCCCAAAGGTGAGTAGAGATAGAATAGACGGAAAGAGAATATATCTTATAATGTTTGATTATATTGTTAACGCTGTTGTTTGTAGCTTGGTACAGAAAATGCCAGTGTATACGAGAGGAGTCTCACTATTCCGGAGACTAAGGTATACGGAGCACAAGGAACCGTTCAACCATGGTACAACGCCAATGGATATCCAGGTTCGGTGTATTATGGTTACAGTCTCGTGCCATTTTTAACACCTTCCGTACCAATCTACCTCTTATAAACCCTGCGATGTCTTTTGTATTGATTGTATGGTTTTGTTATATAGATGGATGAGTTGCCAAAACCATGATATCAGTAAATGGAATGAATATAAATGGAGAGTCATGTAGACTGAGTATATTCATGGTTCGGTTCGGTCAATATAGATTGTTATAGATTGAATAGACAGATTCATGGATTCATGTTGTATTGTAGTTTATACTTGAATCTTATTCAAGACAGATTGATTAGATTGAGACTCGGTCTGAGTCAGATACTTTAAAAAGAACTTGAAATCCTGAATTAATTTTGATGTTATCGGTAACTGCTGCATATGGACGGCAGGATTTATGTCTTTTTCCAAGACAATTACCGTGTTGATAGCACCGTTTGTTAGATTTTCTACCTTAAATAGGCAAGCACCCACATTCTCCGGCTCCCTGAGGCTCAAGAGAATTGGTCCCGCTTAAACCTATATTTACTAGGGTCCTTATTGTAATTTAGCATAACTTGAGGGGGTTTTATGTAAAAATAGTTTTGATATGTTTTCAAAATACATCTCAAGTATTTAATTATCGTCTTTAGGGTTTTCATAAATGTATATTTTATAATTATGAAATTTCTAGTGAGTAGAACCTAGTTTTCATAGTATATGGTATTTTATTGAAATATCGGTATTGTTTTGTATTTGGATGGTATTTTCATGTAATGGCGATTCTTTTGATTTGGAAAACTTAGAATATTTATATAATATAATTAAAATAGATATTTTGATAATCGGTATATACATTTATATTTAATGAAAATAAATTTTATTTATTTTCTTGTAGAAATTTCATTTTCTAAAGAAAATGCATTAAAATTATATCGAGATCGAATGCTCCTTTCGGAGGTCTGCATCTCGCTCTACTAGACCCGAGGATGTGTGATAACCCGCACCATCCCAAACGGGGTCCCCAAAAGTGGGTTGTAGAGGCGCAATTGAATTGTTTAATACATCTTTTTAAAGAAATGGTTTTATAAGTTGATGTATTTATTTGTAAAGTCGTGTATCCTATGAATATATTCCCAAAACTTCATCGTACTATATCAAAGATGTGTGTTGTGATGAGGTAGGTCATTACCTCGTGAGTTATCTAAAGGTAATATAAGTTTTGTGTTGTTTTATGTCATAAATGAAGTATGTGGTATTTTACCGTAAAAATACAATAAACATTGCATAAAAGAATATTTTGAGATGAAACTTATTTTAAAGTATTTGTTAATGTTTGTTAAATATTGTGTGATAGTATAGAATTTTATTGATTAAGAGAAGTAGAGTTTTATAGAAAAACCGGATCGGAAGTCGGATTAACTCCGCTTCCGTCAAGTTTTAGAAATAGAACTTTTTAAAGTAGAAAAAGAGAAGGGGAGAGGGGACTTACAAGTTATAGAACAAGAGAAGAGGGAGTGGAAGACTAGGGAAGGCTTTGGGACATCGTTTCATCACCAGAATCTCCTTGGAACATCACCGGAACTTCACCCTTGCTCACTCCACTTGTACACTAAAGGGACTTGAGAATTTTTGAGAGTTTTGATAGGGAATTTCTAAGTGAGAATGAGTGAAATGGAGTGTGGTATTTATAGGGAAAATTAGGGTTTAGAGAGTGAAAGAATGCATTAAAATTTGGATAAAATGGGGTTTTATTGTTCTCTGGATGAATGCGGAGAAAATAAATAATGTGAGAGAAGTGGGGTAGCCGAAGGGGTGATCGGGTGAAAAGATGGGGGCATTACCCACAAGGAGGACCGGTGGTACCGGGGGAATTTGGGCTTTTCGCCGGCCAAATACCGTCGGGTGTGGTTGGGGTTGCTGCCACGTGTCCCTGTCGCGTCATATACCCTTGTGTACATGTTTATTTAATCTGTAACTTATCATTCTACGTGTAGTGCACGTGCAAACTCTTGGACTTCTAAAAGATTAAAAGGAATTTAAATAAAAATATAATGTGGCTGAGGGGATTCGATCATACGGGATACGTCACAGCAGTGCAAGACTTTACCAATGTGCTACAAGTACTTTCTTGCTGTTCTAAATTAAAACAAATACTTGTAGTATACACAGGATTGCAAATACCCCAATTGTACATTAACTTTTAAACAATTTTCTGTACATTGAAATTGGAGTTGTTACAAAAGGTATTCCCATTTATGGCCCTCTTCAAGCCGACGACCTTCCAAAAGCTCATGGATAAAATGAATCGATTGGATCAGATGGGTCAAGTCCCTTTATCATCCGATGAAGATTAATGAAAAACGGAGGCAATGTGGCGTTTGTCGCCAACGCTCAACAAAAAATGAGTGGCTCTGAAGCAACCTGTCGCAAAAATAGTGACGGCGTGGGTACTCGTCCCCCTCGAGATATACACAGGGGGCATATTTTGTCACTGGCGGAAGAATCTCAATGTGGGATGGTCCTTTCTTCTCAAAGAACAGAAAGAATATCAAGGGACCTACAAGCAGGTCCTGTAATCAAGTGGAATATCCCATTTGAACTAAAAAACCATGGGAGAGATGCGAAATCCATGTCTCACTCCGAATCAGACGATGAGGGGAAAAAACCCCAAGTCAAGTCCATACGATGAGGGGAAAAACTCCCAAGTCAAGTCCATTCTTCCAAGGAAGAGGAAGACTTGGCAGAAGAAATGACGTGATATCTCGTTCCTTCACATATGAAGAAGATGCTCCATCAGTATTGGAAAGCAGCATTGATGAGCAGGGGGCAGGTGCCGTTTAAAATATCCGGTATTTCCCGCAAAACAACCCGATTGCTGCGATGGTAAAATAATCAGTCCAAGAGGGTGAAGACAGCCTAAGGCGTGAAGTGTCCATGCATACAAAAGACATGCAGCAGCGCCTCGGCAAGTAAGCGTTGGAATGAATGAGTTATGTAACTCCTCGACCAAACGGCGGTAATGGACCGAAACATCCCTAAGCTAGCGCATCGCCTCAAACACGGCGCGTCGCCTCAAACACGGCACGTCGACCTAAACACGGCGAATAATGGACCGAGAAGTCTCTAAACTAACAATCTGCCTCAAACATGGCGATAACGGACCGAGATGTCCCTAAACTAACAATGGACCGAAATGCCCTTAAACTAACATTCGTCCCCAAAATAGGAATGTTGGACCGAAATATCCTTAAAATAACATTCGTCCTAAAAAACGGCGATGTTGGACCGAAACGTCCTTAAACTAATGCGTTCCCTTAAAAGTCGGGAATGTTGGACCGAAACATTCTTAAGCTAATAACGGACCAAAATATTCTTAAACTAACATTCGTCCCCAAAACGGGAATGTTGGACCGAAATGTTCTTAAATTAACATTCGTCCCCAAAACGGGAATGTTGGACCGAAATGTCCCTAAACTAGAGCGTTACCTAAAAAACGACGATAATGGACCGAAACGTCTTTAAACTAGTGTGTCGCCTCAAATATGGCGATAATGGACCGGAACGTCCCTAAACTAGCGCGTCGCCCCAAATACGGCGATATACTCTCTTGAGATCTATATTGCAATCGAAGTCCCAACGGTGAAAATTGCAACTCAAGTCCTACCGGCTACACAGCTACTCCAGTGGTGAAACCATCCCTAAGTCCCACCAGTAAATAGATGGGTCACCTGCAATGAAACTACTTTCGAGAGTTCCATCGCTCGAATCGAAAAAAAAGGTATGTCCAAAAGCGAAATGGACACGGATAAAAACCCGAGAGGGCGGCGTGAGTAAAAATAGCAAGACTGCCGTCGAGTTTGTGAAAACCCAAAAGGGCACAATCTCGTTTAAAAAACAAAAAAACGGTATGTTCACAAGCGAAATGGGCACGGATGAAGACCCGAGAGGCCGTCGTAAGTAAAAACAGCAGGACTGCCGGCGAGTTTGTGAAAACCCGAAAGGGTATAATATCGTTTAAAAAAAACAAAACAAAACAAAAAACGGTTTTTCTATAAGCGAAATGGGCACGGATGAAAACTCGAGAGGGCGCCGTGAGTAAAAACAGCATAAGTGCCGGCGAGTTTGTGAAAACCCAAAAGAGTACAATCTCGTTTAAAAAAAACAAAAAAAAAACTGTATGTCTACAAGCGAAATGGGCACGGATGAAAACCCGAGAGGGCGCCGTGAGTAAAAACAGCAGGATTGCCGGCGAGTTTGTGAGAACCCGAAAGGGCACAATCTCGTTTAAAAAAACAAAAAAAACGGTATGTCCACAAGCAAAATGGGTACGGATGAAAACCTGAAAAGGTGCCGTGAGTAAAAAACAACAGGTCTTTTAGCGAGTTTGAGAAAACCCGAAAAAGACGCAAACTCATAAAATAAAAAATTCATGTGCACTTGCAAGGTCCTCTCGACCTTGTGAGAAAAAAAAACCTGCGTGAGATCCTTACGACTCACAAAGAAGCAACACACTTAGGAATCCCCACGATTCCTAAGGAGAAAATACACCTACGAAATCCTCACGACCTGTAGGTAGAAATACCTTTATGAGACCCTTACAGCTCATAAAGTCAAAAAGCCTTAGTCGACAGGATCCTAACCCTATTTGCTAAGCCACCTTTGTTCAAATCAACAAAGACAAATGATGATCCGCTCCTAGAAATATCCCAGTTGCAGCAATGCTGATGCCTAAAAAGGTATCAAACTTCAAGTCCTCTCAAGGCAAATGATGATTCGCACTTGGCAATATCCCAGTTGCAGCAATGTTGATACCTGAACAGGTGACAAACTCCAAGTCCTTTCACGGCAAATGTTGATTCGCTCCTAGCAATATTCCAGTCTTAGAGATGCTAATGCCAAGGTTGGTATCAGATTCCAAACTCGCAATAAAAACAGCAGCGAGTAAAAAAATGTATATGAAATAGCCAAAATGATAGGACAACTCGCAATAAAAATTAGCGAGCAAAAATATGCATATAAAAAAACAACCGAAATGTTTGGGCAACTCGCAATAAAAAGCAGCGAGTAAAAATATATAAAAAATAACCGAAATGATTGGGCACCACGGATAAAAAGCCGAAATGATTGGGCAATCGCGACTTTCGCTATATGAAAAGATAAAAAGATAAAGTATCGCGGCAATAAAAAATAAAATAAAATAAAGTTTCCTCTACCCTGCAAGTATGTCCATATTGACTCTTGTATACAATCCATGAGCACAAATGAAAGAAAGGGAACCATATTTTCCTACCAGGCTCTGTCAAAGGAAGAGCCATATCTTGATAGCAACATCTACAGCCTAAATATCAGCTCGACGATCTTTTCATTCCAACAGGGTGCAGACGTGACGTCAGCAAAGCTCCAAGGAGCAAATTAAAAAAGGAGTAATGGTAAAATCCCAGCTCCAACTCGGCGTTCCTTCTCGGTGCAGACGCAACGTCAACAAACAAAAATGGAGTGATGGTAAAAATCCTAGCTCCAGCTCGACGTTATCCTCATTCCAGCAGGGTGCGGGCGTAACTGTCAAATGAAATTGGAGCAATGGCATATTCCTAGCTCCGGACCTCGATGGGCGTACATACAGCATAAAGGTCATTTGGATGTCTACCCACTTTCAGCAAAGAATCGGTATGACGTCACCAAAATAAAGTGAAGCAACGGCATATCCCTAGCTCCAGATCTCGATAGCAACATCTACAGCCTAGAGATCAGCCTGACGTTCCTTCTCAGTGCAGACAAGACATCAACAAAGACCCAAGGGTCAAACAAAAAAGGAGCCATGGAAAAATCCTAGCTCCAAGTCTTGACGGTTCATATACAACTCAGAGACTATCTCGACGTTATTTTTCATTCCAGCAGGATGCAGACGTAACGTCAACAAAAGACCCAAGGGTCGAAATCAAAAAGGAGTAATGGCAAAATCCCAGCTCCAACTCGACGTTCCCTCTCACGGTAGACGCGACGTCAACAAACAAAAGTAGAGTGATGGAAAAAATCCTACCTCTAGCTCGACGTTTTCCTCATTTCAGCAGGATGCGGATGCAACAATCAAATAAATGTGAAGTGACGGAAAAATCCTCGCTTCAGATTTTAATGGCAACATCTAAAGCTTAGAGATCACCCCGACATTCTCCTCATGCCAGCAGGGTGCAGACACGATGTCAACAAAGACCCAAGGGTCAAATAGAAATGGAGTCACAGCAAAATCTTAGCTCCAAGTCTTGACGGTTCATATACAATCTAGAGACTATCCCGGCGCTCCTTCTCACTCCAGTAGGATGTAGACGCAACGTCAACCCAAGGGTCGAAACAAAAATGGAGCAATGACATATTCCTAGCTCCGGACTTCAACTGCGATATATAAAGTATGGAGGTCCTACAGATGTCTACCCTACTTCAACAAAGAATCGGCGCGACATCGTCAAAGCAAAAAACGAAGTGACGGCATATTCCGAGCTTCGGGTCTTGATGGTAACTCATATAAAACCCAAAAGCCCATTGGAGATTATCCCACCCCAGAAGGGTGCGGTTATGCTCATCGGGGGTCCAAATTGATCCTAACCTCAAGTAAAAAATGTCATGGCAAATTCCTAACGCTTGCTTTTTTAACGATAATATAACCTGAGGAGATTACTTGAAGACATCTTGTCCAGACTCCGAAGGGATCAGAGACACGACAGTCGTAGGGCGATGGCATATTCCTAGCTCCGGACATCAATTGCAATACATACAGCATAGAGGTCCTAATATGTCTACCCTACTTCAGCAAAGAATCGGCGTGACATCATTAAAAAAATGAACTAACGGCTCCCAGCTTCGGGTTTTGAAGGAAACTCATATAAAGCCTGAAAGGCTATCGGAGATCATCTCACACCAGAGCGGAGTGGCTATGACTCATCGGGGCTCCAAATTGAGCCTAATTTCAAATAAAAAGCATCATGGAAAATTTCTAACGCTTGCTCTTCCGACGGTAATATGGCCTAAGGAGATTACTTGAAGACGTTTTGTCCAGCCTCAGAAGGGATCAGAGACACGACAGTCGCGGGCTACTCGAATAGCAGCTTAAAGACTACATATCGAGAAATACATCAGTCAATGCGACGGTACCACGGACTAAAACCCTAGTACAACAAACCTAATGGACCCCTGTCGTAAAGAATAGAGGTTATCTATATTTCACGTTAGGATACACCTGCGAGATCCATTCGACTCATCTCGACTCATAGGGAAAAACATCTTTATGAAACCCTCACGGCTCATGAAAGTGAAAAGCCTTAGGCGACGGGGATATCAACCTGTTTCCTAAGTACTGTGGCCCTACAAGTAGATCCAAAATGATTCTTGTATACTATCCACGGGACACATTCTCCAAAGTCTCATACCGACGAGGAGAGGAAACCATTTACGAGTCCTATCGACTCGTAAAGGGAAAATTCTCTTGTGAGATCCTTACGACTCTCAAGAAAAAACGCACTTAGGAGTCCTCATGACTTCTAAGGACAATATTTCTACGAGATCCTCTCGACTCATGGGGAGAAAAGTCTTTATGAGACCTTCACAGCTCATAAAGTTGAAAAGTCTTAGACGACGGATCTAAACCTGTTTCCTAAGCCATCGCTGCCCTACAAAAAGGTCCAAACTGACTCTTGTATACTATCCACGGGCCACATTCGTCAAATTTGCATGCCAATGAGGTGAAGAAGCCACTTGCGGATCCCCTCGACTCGTAAGGAGAAAATACCTGCGTGAGATCCTTACGACTCACTGAGGTGAAAGACACTTATGAATCCTCATGATTTCTAGGGAGAATATACACCTATGAGATCCTCACGACTCATAGGGAAAAAACCTGCATGACCCTTACGGCTCATGAAGATGAAAAAGTCTTAGTCGACGAATATCCTAAACTTGTCTCCTAAACCATCAATTCTATAGTAATGCATTATTTTGCACTACTTAACCCACGTATAATGTAATACCCCAGGTATTATCCGGTATACCCATTTATACCAGATAAGCATGGGGACCCACTGTAAAACAATGGGGAATTTTCGGAATACATTCCGAAAGAGGACAGATCTGTACTATAAATAAAATGATTCCGCTCTTCAATACAGAGGTGCCTTTTAAGTGAACCGGTACTACAGGAGCTTGAGAACTCCGTAGTCAAGCGTGCTTGAACCAAGGAAGTTTTGGGATGGGTGACCTCCTGGAAAGTGTCCCCTGGTCGGGTCCAGTTCGTCCCGAAGGACAAAACCGTGCGGCTTCGGCCAGAGCGGACAATACTCTCATTATTGGAGGTGGGTCGTGACAGAATGGTATCAGAGCTGGTTCCTTAATAGTAGGTCTGTGGTTCGAGGACGAACCATTGTTCTAAGTGGAGGAGAATGTAATACCCCGGGTATTATCCGGTATACCCATTTATACCAGATAAGTATGGGGACCCACTGTAAAACAATGGCGAATCTTCGGAATACATTCCGAAAGAGGACAGATCTGTACTATAAATAGAATGTACCACTCTTCAATACAAAGGCGCCTATTATGTGAACCGGCACTACAGGAGCTTGAGAACTCCGTAGTTAAGCATGTTTGAGCCAGGGAAGTTCTGGGATGGGTGACCTCCTGGGAAGTGGCCCCTGGTCGGGTCCAGTTCGTCCCGAAGGAAAAAACCGTGCGGCTTCGGCCAGAGCAGACAATACTCTCTGTATTGGGGGTGGGTCATGACATATATGCTTACGTAGGCAAAGTAGCAGGGGCTTTTGTTCCCGCCAAATTTTTTTGGCTCAGAGCTTGCTGTTCCCTTATAAAAATAAAGGGAAAGCTCCACGTGTTAAATACATGCACCCATATGTAAGGCATGTAACTATCACCTCAGGTAGCGCCGCACGTGAAGTTCACATAGGCGCCAATGTGCAAAACACAGGAGCACATGTTCCCCTAATATTTAAACATAATAAAACAGCTAAGCTTTGTTAAAATTTTGTTGAGGCAACGCCTCACGTGCCCCTCACGAGGGCGCCAGCGCCAGCACCAATCTTATAGGATTAATCCTATGGTGCCGCCGCACGTGCTTTTCACGTGGGCGCCAATGTGCAAAGCACAAAAGCGCCTATCATAAATAAGAATTAAATTCTTAAGTGGCGCCCACGTGCACAACACGTGATCACCGGCGCCCAAATTTAAAGCTAGTAGAATTAAATTCCACATGGGGATACTTCCCTAAAAACTGGGATATTCTCTGATAAACAGAGCCGTTGGATCAAAAATCCAATGGTGATAATAAATCATCGGATAATAAATTCTATTTGGGAAATATTTTCCTTCTAATATAGAAAGATCTTTCTTTAACAGAGAATCTTTGATTTAAAATCCAATGGTGATAAAATATCACCAATTAAACTATCTGATAGAATTAAATGCTATCTGATAGAATTAAATTATATGTGGGAAATATTTCTCTGATCTTCCTCAAACTAGAAAAATCTTCTCTGATCCAACGGTGATTATAAAATCACCTATCGATTATCTGATAGAATAAAATTCTATCTTAGGAAAATATTTTCCTAATCTTATTAAACTAACAAGATATCCATATAATAGAATTAAATTCTATGTTAGGAAAATATATTCCTAATCTTGTTAAACTAACAAGATATTCATATGATAGAATAAAATTCTATCTTAAGAAAATATTTCCTAATCTTGTTAAACAAACAAGAAATCTTCTTTGTTAAACAGAGAGCCTTTAGATTAAAAATCCAACGGTGAATAAAATTCGCCGATTGATCTAAAAGATCATTTTGACTGATCATGAAATCAATCATGATATCTCAATGAGAGATTTTTTCAACAAATTGATTTTTCTCTTCTCTTATAAATAATAGCAAAGAGATTAATCAAAGGAGGAGAGGACTGAATAAAAAAAAAAGAGGAGACCCCCCCTAAGCTTCTGTAAAAATATAGAAGGCTCAAAAAACAACAGAGAATTTAATTCTCTTAAAGAAGAAGATCTCCCTCCTAAAAGCCCTAGGTAAAGAAAAAAAAGAGATCAAAATATCTTATTTACCTAACATACCATATTTAAGGGTTTAACCCTTTTAAAAGAATTTAGTTCTTTCTTTGAATCGGAGATCCACAAGACAACTCTCCCACAAGTTGAGAATTTAATTCTCATCTAGAAGATCTTGTTCTTGAGAATCAAATATTCAGAGGGGAACATGGATACAAGAACGTGAAGAAAATAGAGTCCATAATACTCCAGGAATTTAGTTCCTCCAAATCAAAAACTTAGTTCTTTAAAGAAACCGATCCAAGATCCTCAAAATAGTGATCTTGGTGATACTTAATAGTCAAAACACCATTAAAAGAGATTTAACCTCTCTAAAAACATGAACATGGAAAATATGAAATTCATAATACTCCAGGAACTTAGTTCCTTCAAATCAAGAAATTAGTTCTTAAAAAACATGTTCTCAAATCCTCAAAATAATGATCTTGGTGATCGTTAATGGTCAAAATGCTATGAACAGAGATTTAAGTTCTCTTAAAATATCAACAGAGATTAAATTTCCAAAAGAACCCAGCGCCTCACGTGAAAGGCACGTGAGCGCTCACAAGGTCAAGTTATACAGCGCCTCACGTGAAACACACGTGAGCACAAGGAAAAGTTAGTGCTTAGCACTATTGGAGCGCCTCACGTGGTATACATGTGAGCGCTATATGCATCTAAGTGCTTAGCAATGCTGGGTGTTACAGGAACCCAATCTTAGCTCAAATTGGCTAAGCTTATATTCATGATATCCAAACTGATCTTAGTCTCAAACATGACTAATGATCTCTCATTGATAATATCCAAAACGATATTCATCCCATGTCTCCTAAGGTAATCTTAGTCTCAAATAAGGCTAATGATTCTTAGATGATCCACCATAATCTTTTCCCTCAAATACGGGATTTGGTTCAAGGGTACATCTCTCCACACCTCTGATATATGTCGTTGTAATTCCTCGACATCTTTAGAGAGGTGGCGGGTCCCGACAACCAACAACTCTTTTTTCGTCCCAACTTGATGTAAAACTTCATCAAGACTGGGAATGATATATCCCACGTTGATGCACTTCCAAATTGACGTGCACAACTCAAATCGGATCGTGCTCCAAATTAGGTGCATTCCATGTCACCATTGTTCACTTCGTCACGTAACAAATACACATGTGTGCAAGATGAATAAAGGTCCGAAATGTCCATAAACTAACAGTCGCCTCAAAAACGGCGACAATGGACTGGAGTGTCCTTAAACTAACATTCGTCCCTAAAACGGGAATGTTGGACCGAAATGTCCTTAAACTAATATCTGCCCCAAACACTGCGGTAATGGACCGTGACGTCCTCAAATTAAAACAAATTGAGCCCCAAATGCTTATATATATTTAAGTCGATCTTAATCTCAAACCAGATTAACGGTCCTTAAATAAACCAAGCCTGGATCTAAAGATATACGGATTTGGACTAATCCACACCCTATGGGTGACGATACAAACTAGTCTTCGTATACAATCCATGGGCAACTTAAACAAACAAAAACACATACGACACGAAGTGAACTTCCGGAGCAAGAGAAAGTGGTTATCGCAATGCGGTAATGTAATTAACTTCAGGGGCTTGCGTCTGCAGGGAAGAGCGTCCCCACAATCAAAAAACCCCTCATAAACGAGGGGGAATCTAATAAAGTCACGCTATAACGGCCGCATCCGTCCAAACCTCCGATATACGGTGCCATAAATCAACTTGGTATCTTCGGAGAGGTGGACGGATAAATCCAAATAGCATCTGCCCCCAGATTCAGGCTAAACGATCCATCCCAGTTCGTCTCCGTTTCCGGCGGTAAATAGAATACTTTAACGAATTCATCTCATTTAGCGATATAATGTGCGGCGGTGCTATAAATCCACTTTTTTTCGAGATCGCACAAGGTAAAAGGGAGAATACGTAATCGCATAGCATCCCCTGAAAATTGGGTGGTACTCATCATAACACATACGTTTTCGAATTTGGTTATAAAAACATATGCATATCCGGATTCAAGCCTGTGATGTTCTGGCAACAAGTTGATGAAGTGTAGTTTAATTTCAAAATTATCCCCATTGGCTGGTGGAAGAGACAGACACGTAGGAAGGGGTCCGTGTACGGGGTAGCATCTTTCTTGAAGAGAGATATGTGATGGATTTTGCGCATCTACGGGTGGTGGTAGGGTGGTGTCGTTAAAACCCAATAGAGATCCGTCCATCTCGGGGGATGTGGTAGGTGGAAGAGAAATAGAAGATGAAGAAGCACCGACATCGGAGTCGATAGCAAAAACGCGGACAAGACGAGCACTAGAATCCCGTGTCCAGCCGATCATGCACTAAGCGGGTTTAGCGCACATGGCAACGTGTGATATGTGTGAGAACGATTTTAAGAAGGTTTGTTTTGAAAAAATATTCATACTTGAAGCTTGACTTAACAAATCACAAAATGCACAATCAATCCCTAGAGTTAGGGTCTCCTAGGTCAAATCACTAGACCGCTCCTAGACTTTCAAAGGTGAAGTCATAGGATCAATCCTCTACTACCACCTTAACAATCTTGCGGCCAGGTAAGTGCCAGGTAAGTGGAAGGTATCCGCTATACGAATCACCGAAATAGCGGTCCTAATTAAGTAACCACTTTCCTTAGTCACACTTGCCTAGATACCACAAGAGAAATGCGGATAAGCAATAGATTACCCACGACCCTCCTCTATCCTACTTGAGGGCGAATGTCCTTAGGGGCTTGGTCTAGATATTTTTATTAATGTAGGGTGATAGTATGCTCGTTTGTGATTTGTGGGGCCTAGGAAGGGTGATGAAATCCCCACCTAATCTGTATTTAGGTTTATTGCCCCTTAAAGTCTGGTTTAAATATGCAAAAACAAACCGAAATCACAACACGCAAAAAGATTTCTGAGCGCCGCTGTTTGCAAAGAATCCTGCAGGTAAAATCAGATTATTGGAGCTTTAGAGGATAGAAAAAGATAATAGGAAAATACCACAGAAATTCAGGGGCCCAAATCCTCAAGAAGGCCGCGGTTCCGCCACCAATTGCAACCAATAGCCGCGGTTCTACCGCCGTGTGGAAGGTTCTTTAGCTAAACTTTCTTCAGAGCAACCCTATGCTCCTCTGGTCCAAGTTGAAAGTCTCTGAATCTCTGTTGCCTTGCTCCAGTTACTCTAGATTCCTTTGCAAAACTCGCACAATAATCGTTAGAAACACAAGATGCGGTTTTGGTTCTCGTTTATTTTATGTTTGCTGGTTTTTTATAAGAAGTCAACCCGAATAACAAGAAATAAATTACGACCGTTTTCCCGGCAACGGTGCCATTTGATTGATCATGCAAAAAGTGTTTTGTAAATAACCGCAATCAAGACGGTATCGCTAGTAGCTAGCCGCGATGAGTACGGGTCGTCCGCATGGAAACGTGAACTCTTTTCTTGTTTTAGACGAATTGATAAAAGATAAGATGGTTTGTTGTCGTTCTATTTTTAGACGGATATAAAATTTATAATAAAAAAGCTTGTAGGGTTCATAAGACTTAATAGTTAATGGATGAATGTTAAAAATGACTTATTTTAACTTTTAATAGTTTAAAGCTAGAGAGATACTGATGAATGTGGATTAGAGTTCTTGGAGGGAATTAGGGTTTCCCACTACTGATCCTTGTCCGTCCATTGATCTCTATTCATGTCAAGCTCTTAACAAAACAAGTATTGTAACCAATCTCAAATAGTGGTCGTGACTATCAATAAATTGGTAGCGCGCCCGATAAGGAGGTTAACATTTATTTTGCTAAAGTTTATAAACTTTAAAATATTAAGAAATTAAAAAAAAAATCATCCATTATTCTACCATATCCTACAAACCCTAGCAAGTAAGGAATTACTCGCTCATGGTTAATTTAGAAGAGATATTGAAGATAAATGAAAGCATAATGAAGATACAAAAAAGTAATGCATAAAGTAAATGCTGAAAAGTAAATTCAAAAAGAATTAAAACAAAAACTATCTTTATTAATCAACTATTGCATACAACTTTTCTCCTTAGAAATTAGATTACAAGAACCCTAGTTTGCTCTAGATCTCTCTCTTTATAGAGTTGGATGAATAGATGATTATGTGATCCTTAGATGATTTTGAATGCACGGCACTTGGTCCTTTATATAGTCCCTGAAACCAGAAACCCTAGACTCCATATGTGAGTAGATGCTGTTAAGATCAGATCCAAAAATTCCCACATCGAACGGCTATCAAAGAGCAGCGGAACAGCCGCATAATGCCATGTTTGGCCGCGGTTCAGCCGCAGCATAGTGGAATTGGGATTTGAGATTTCTTCTGGCTTTTTGTGTCGATATTTGGAGATCCTTTTGATGTATTGATTCTGAAAATATTCCTCTGAGTCTCTGCCATTTCTTGATTCCTCGATTTGCTTCTAAAATTTGGCAGATTCGGTTCCAATATCTCGATTTGACTCGGATCTCTTACTTGGATTCCAGACCTTAGTTAAAACCTGCACAATAGCTCAAATCAAATTGTTGATAGCATTTTATATTTTTGAGATATTATTCTAACCATTAATATGATATAATATCTTAAGAATATTGATTAGGAATATTTGATATGATATGCATATTTTAATTACTAATATTTCATTTAAATATTATATGCATATATTTTCCCTAATTATATTTATTAAAATGAAGAAACATATGATAATAAAAATTTACAAATAAACCCACATATGTTCTCTATTTACAATTAACACATTTTCATACTTAACAATAATAGGAAAAATGTTCATACAAATGTGCAATATTTTAGACTAATCAATCAGTACCCGGTTGTAGTTTGCAGTCGAGAATTCTACGCAAATTTCAAAGTACTGGACATACCAAATTTCGATGCTGTATTGGAAATGGATTGGCTAGGATTATTTTATGTTACCGTTGACTGCCGTCAAAGAAGAGTAGTATTTGAGATGCCAGATCACCCAATTTTCTACTTCAAAAGTGGAGACAGAACCTTGGAAACAGGAAGCTACCATGCTAAACCGAAGACTACAGAAGTATTCTCCCTACCATCCGTTCAGTCGAAAATATCACACTTTTGATATAACATTTTCCTTACTTTTCTTAAATATCTAAAAATGTTTATTATAAATATGACACATATTTGGGTTTATCTGTAAAAATACTATTTACCATATGTTTATATATTATAATTAACATTATGAAGGAAAATATATGCATATAATATTTATATAATATTTTGATAATTTAAATATGCATATCATATCAAATATGCTTAATCAATATTCTTAAAATATAATATCGTATCAAATGGTTAGGATAATATCTCAAAAATACCAAATATTACTAAAATTATTCATTGAGATATTGTGCAAGGTTTAGTTCAGGTCAGGAGATCGAGATGTTGAGATATCGGGAACCAGAAATCTGCCGATGAAATTAGATAAAATCGAAGAATCAATACTGGCAGAGACTCAGGAAATATTTTCAAGTTCCAGACATCAGCTAAATCTCCATGTGTCATAAGAATAAATCCCCAGAAATTTGCAGCCAAGATCCCACCAAACAGCCGCGGATCCGCGGCCAAACCATAAAATATGCGGCGGATCCGCGGCTGATTCACCGAGTCAGGAGTTGGGATTTTCAGGTTGGATTTGCTACAACTAACCCTTATTCTGGGGATATTTAGTTTCTGGCTTTGGAGCTATATAAAGGACCGAGGACTAAACCTAGAAATCATCAAACCGGTGAGATCACGAATTCTAAGACGACTCAAGAATCCAGGTTGATCGTCAGCTGTTCATCTACCTCCTTAAGAAGAGATCGAGAAGCAAACTAGGGTTTTTGTAATCACTTTCTAAAGGAACAAACTGTAATTGATCAAGTTGATTAATAAAGGTAGTTGTTTTATTCTTGTTGCATTTTATTTTCTTTATTTACATCATGATCTCTATCCGTTCTTTTATCTCCATCATGTGCGGGTAATTCTCCGCTTAATAAGGTTCGTAGGATTAGGGTAGATCAATGGATGAAAAAATCCTTTAACTCCTTTTATATCCTATAAAGTTTATAAACTTTATCAAAAGAATAGTTAACATCCTAATCGGGCGCACTATCAATTCATTGATAGTCATGACCACGATTTGAGATTAGATTAACAATTGTTTTGGTAAAGGCTAGACAAGAACGGAGATCCATGTAAAGATAAGGGTTAAGAGTGGGAACCCTATTTCGTCCAAAAACCCTAATCTACATTCATCTCTGTCGATCTAGTTTTAAATCTATTAAAAGATAAAAGGAGTAATCTTTAATTAATCATCCATGACTACTAAATATTAACGAACCCTACAAGCCTTCTTCTGATATAAAATCTATATCCGTCTTTAAACTATATCTATATTCTACATCCGTGTTTAACGTAGATCTAGATTCTATAACTATTCTTCACTATTATCTATTCTTCTTCCTCTTCCTAATCAACACGTCTAAAGAAAAATTAAAAGATTCCACATATCCCTGAGGACGACCCGTACTCATCTCGGTCTAGCTACACGCGACACCGTTATTGATTGCGGTTACTACACACACTTCTTTAAATACAGAATCAATCAAATGGCGTCGTTGCCGGGGATACGTGCGTAATTTATTATTTTTACTATTCGTGTTGAATTCTTGTTCGATCTATATCATAAAACAAAACAAAACCGTATCTTGCATATTTAACGATTAGTGTGCAATTTTTGCGAGGGAATCTGGAGTCACTGTAGCGAGGAGATAAAGATTCAGAGATATTCATCAAGACCCAGAGAAGCAACAGAGGCCACCATAGCAAAAAGTTTTCAAAGAACTCTCAACTCCGCGGCGTAACCGCGTCAAGAAGTGCATTTTGGCGGCGGAACCGCAGCAATGTTGGTGAGTTAGGGCTTCAATTTTCTCTGATATCTTTTCTATCTCTTTCTCTCTCCTCTGAAAAATCCAATAATATATTTTCTGCAAAATTCTTTGCAAAATATCGCTGCTCAAAAATCTTTTTGCGAGTTTTTTTTTTGCGGTTTGTTTTGTATATTTTAATACGGACATTAAGGGGTAAAGACCAAATTCAGATTAGATGGGGATTTCATCACCCTTCCTAAGCCCCACAAATCACAAAACGAGCATCCGCATCACCCTTCATTAATTAAAAAATATCTAGACCAATACTCTAAGGACCGTCGCGCTCAATAAGGACAGAGGAAGGTCGTGGATAATCTATCGCTTATCCGCATTACTTTTGTGGTGTCTAAGCAAGTGTGTCTAAGGCAAGTGGTTACTTAATTAGGCCCGCTATTTTCGGTGATTCGTATAGCGGATACCTCCCACTTACCTGGCACTTACCTGGCCACAAGAGTGATAAAGAGGTGGTAGAGGATTGATCCAGCGGCTTGTCCTTTGGAAGTCTAGGAGCGGTCTAGAGACTTGACCTATGTAACATTAGTTCTAGGGTTGTGTGTGCATTTATTTGTGGTTTGTCTCACGTTCGAAACTTTTCAAAACAAACCAATTTTTAAGTTCTCACACGCTGCCACGTGCGCTAAACCCGCTTAGTGCATGCTCGGCTGGATATGGGATTCTAGTGCCCGTCTTGTCCACGTTTCTGCTATCGACTCCGAACTCGGTACTTCTTCGTCTCCTTTTTCCCCTCCACCCACCACATCGACCGAGATGGACGGTTCTCTATCAGATTTTACCACCACAATCCTGTCACCACCCGTCGGTGTGCAGAATCCACCGCGCATCTCTCTCCAAGAAAGATGTTACCCCATGCGCGGACCCCTTCCCACCTGTCTATCTATTCCACCAGCCAATGGGGATAATTTTGAAATCAAACCCCACTTCATCAAACTGTTGCCCAAATTTCACGAGCTTGAATCCGAAGACGCATACGTTTTTATAAACAAATTCGAAAACGTATGCGCAATGATGGGTACGTCACAACTGTCTGTGGATGCTATGCGCTTACGTCTTCTCCCTTTTACTTTGTATGATCTAGCAGAAAAATGGCTTTATAACACCGCCTCACATTCTATTGCCAAATAGGATGAATTCGTTGTAGCATTCCTTAAGAAATTTTATCCCAATTATAAGACCGCCCGCGTTCGAAGCGAGATTAACCAGTTTACCCAACTTCTCAATAAACAGTTTTGGAAATTCTTTGAACGGTTTAAGAATCTTCATTAACAATGCCCTCATCACGGAATCAATAGATGGGACCTTTGTCGCATTATATATGAGGGTGTTGATCCAACAACAAAACAGATGCTTGAAACCATGTCTCAATGTCATTTCCTGTCTAAAGATAATGATGAAGCTTGGCAATTTCTGGAAAATCTTGCTGAACAAACTCTACAGTGGGATATCCATCAGCTCGATGTTTCCATCGCAGTGAAAGCCGAAATGGCCGCGATACAAAAGAAACTCGATGCTATAGAAAACAAAGTCACTTCAGCCCCCCTAAACCAATTTACGCTCCCCAAAACCATGTGTGGTTGCTGTTCCTACCCATCACATCTAACGGAAAAATGTCCTTTGAATCCACCGTTTCAAGGTCAAAAACAAATTAATGCTACTTTTCAGCAACGACCTCGAAACGATCCTTATTCTTCCACATATAATCAGGGATGGAGGAATCATCCTAATTTTGCTTGGAACCAAAATCAAAACCAGTTCCAAATCAATTATCAAAGACCTCCTCCATAGCAACCACACCCACAGAGTCAACACTCCTTTCATTCGCAACCTTTTCAAAATCCGGCCAACAATTCTACACCTTATAATAATTCTTTCCAAATGGCCGGTAACGAAAACTCATCTGCACTCGAACGAAGCGTGGATATGTTTATTAAACATTCCATGCAATCAACGGATGAAATAAATTCTTCTATCCAATCATTAACACAGACCACCACCTCCCATGGTGAAAGTATAAAATTGATAGAGGCACAACTTACACAAATAAATGATGCGATGAGTGTGAGAGAAAAAGGGAAACTTCCATCTCAACCTATACCTAATCCTGCCACTCACAAAATTATAATGTGAGTGTTGTTACCACATTGAGATCAGGAAGAGTGCTGGATAACCAAATGGGTGAACACGTTGATGACGTTGATGATATTAATGATACCCTGGCTTCTACTTCTTCTCCTATTTCGTCTAGTCCACCACCTTCTTTCGAGCTTATTCTCCATTTTCCCCAAGGCTCGAACACTCCGCCCACTTCCTCGAGTCAACCTAAAACAATCCCAACTCCAATTCTGAGATCTGTTCCATCCCCATAATCCTCTCCAATGTTGGACCCAACCCTTATTAATAAAACACCTTATCCAAACAGGTTAAGGGGAAACAGACCAAGTCCACAAACGGAGAAGACTGTGGAAATTTTTAAGCAAGTCAATATAAACATTCCTCTCCTAGATACTATTCAACAAGTTCCGTCTTATACAAAAGTTCTAAAGGACTTGTGCACTAGGATGAGAAAAACTCAAGTGCCTAAAAAAATTTTCTTAGCGAGTAATGTAAGCACTGTTTTTACCCAACAACTGCCCAAGAAACGAAAAGACCCCAGAAGTCCTACCATATCTATTTCTATTCGGGGGTAAAGATATCAATCGTACTCTACTTGATTTAGGTGCTAGTGTTAACTTACTTCTGTATTCTGTGTATGAGCAATTAGGGATCGGAGAGTTAAAACCAGCGCACTGCACTCTTCAGATGGCCGATCGATCTATCACCCAACCTAAGGGTGAGTTAGAGGATGTGTTAATCAAAGTTGGGGAATTTATATTCCCTGTGGACTTTATCATTATAGATACACAGCCTGTAGCGAACCCATGAAACCAAATTCCGGTGATTTTAGGTTGGCCTTTTCTTGCGACTTCCAACGCAAAAATCAATTGTCGAAACGGCTCTATGACCCTATCCTTCGGGAAGATGTCAATTGAGCTTTGTAGGGTTACTTAGTGCGGCAGCAAGGTTTTGAGAGGCATCGTCCATGCCGTTTTCGAAATTTTGCCGTTCTAAAGAACCCTAACCCTAGAATCTTAACTAGAGAATCAAACGAAACGATATGTAAACACTTTACATCTAAGTGAACGAGGGAATACAACCTTTGTAGACCGGTCCTTCACTTCTAAAGTTCCATGTCGTAGTCCCTTCGCTGCAAGTTATGAAGACCCGGACTCTTGAGAGGGTTCACCTAAAGAAATGAACAAGCTTGCTCAATGCCTTCGAAACCGAAGATGATCTACGTCGAGGAGATTCAAGCTCATGCTACCTCTTCACTAATGGTAGATTAGTGAAGCAAACATCCTAAACTAAATGGCTAATATAGTAGAGGATGATGAAGTAGAAAGTGGGCTCTCTTTAGATTTCTTTTTCTCACAATATTTCATCACCTAAGAAAAAGTTAGCAAGCTTTTTCTCATATGGAAGAAGATGAAGTGAAGAGATGAAGAATGAACTCATGAGGTAAGAATAGCAACCATGGGTGAGTTAGTGTCATACACTAACTCATGTAAAGAGTTTACCAAGGTTAGTATAATGGTTGGATTAATAAATATCTACAAGTGAAACAAAAAGAGTGGACTTGGTCAATGAATCCACAAGCTTCTACAAGCTTGTAGTCATGCCAAATATCCATCCAATTTTTGAATTACTTAGATAAATATAAACCCTACATTATATCAAGCATGGTGTAAGTCTCATACACCCATGTATCATGTATCATCAAGTATGACACAATAAAATGTACATTAATATATATCACATATATATATTATATGCACACAAGTGAGAAAAAGAAATGTTTAGTGAGCAAATATTAGTTAATGTAAGTTAATATATCAAATATATAATTATACATTAAATTATCAAATCAACACTTGATTTAATAATCCGGCTATATCATATACAACCAACTAATATCATATGAATCAACTTATCGAATCAACACTTGATCCGATAACCCGACTATATCACATATAACCGACCGATATCACATATCACGAGAATAGAATGCGGTATCACATACACGCATTAATCTCGGTCCCGCACATATCACATATGTGCTCCTACTCTGTTTCGCATGAACCAGGAAACCTCTGTGTAGGACTCTAAAGACTCGTCAATACGCCGGCAGTAGGTGATGATCATATCAAACACCCACAAGCCGCAAGCGGTCTGCTAAACGTAACGGCCACCCGGGTATTGAGAGATCAGAAGATCAACAAGAAAGCCTGCTCAAACTCCTGCGAATCCAATTGGTAACACTACAGTACATTCCGGTCTCTTCGTCAGATATGTCACATATCACAGCCTGGGGGTGGTATAACGTCAGACCACAATAGCCTGATATGTCATGCCGATGCAAGGTCCATAACAGTTCGAGAAACTACTGATAACACTTACCAGTAGATCTCAGCAACTCTGGCCAGGGATTTCATGTTATGGCCAATCGAGCATAGCGCAACATCAACTCCCTATACCGGGAGAGACGAATCCCCTCCTATCGCTCATTGCCTCCATATGACTCGGGACTGTACCCAAAAACCACCTTTTTACATGATCTCTTGACCATGGTATGGTGGAAATCAAAGCACAGTAGGAATCACACAAGACTCTATGACGATCTTGGGTCGACAGACTAACCTGTACCAGTGTCACCAGAGAACTCCTATCTGACGATAGGTATAATACCATCTAGGAGTTATCGGCGAGTCCGTTCAGTGTACCCAGTCTCCACTGAGCACCCGTATACCTTCTCTGATGTCAAACACCAATAGATGTGGGATCATCCATCGCCCATCATATGGGTCGAGAAGCGCATACGCTAGTTTACTCTGGAGTATCGATACCCTGTCTCGATACTCCCATGACTAGGAACAATCTAAGAATGTACTTACCGACTACCTCTGCCCCACTAGTATAATCTGCATCATAATCCTGGTAGTCAAGTACTCATCCTAAGGGCCTTAGCAACATGTAATAGAAAGACAATAAGTGTACATGTTAAGATAAAGAGCAACCAGATAGCATATTATCATGTCGAGCTAGAAAGTCTTCCCTATATATGTCCAAGCATCCACTACAATATACATCGCATGTACAGTAATAGCCTCTAGGGCATACATATAACTAACAAGCTTAACATTTACAAGTTGGGAAGTAAACCTTCCGAACCCTATGCTCAAGTTTTATCTGTCGAAACGATAAATTTCGACAGCAGCGAATTTGAACAGCTTCACGATTTTGATCTTGGCTCCGCTAGTACATTATTATTTGACATTGCTATTTGTTATACACATACGGACACTTCTATCGAGCTGTAAGGGTCAACATCTAACGCTGAATATAAATCTTTTATGGAGTCCGAGTATCATCCTGTTCTTTCTAATGAGATTATTATTCGGGATATCAATGAAAACTTTG
The DNA here is from genome assembly GCA_030015575.1 of Agapanthus africanus. NCBI lineage: Eukaryota > Viridiplantae > Streptophyta > Magnoliopsida > Asparagales > Amaryllidaceae > Agapanthus > Agapanthus africanus. The sequence continues at coordinate 921,513,820 of JASDDO010000019.1, forward strand.
AAGAAATTTTCGTTGAAGAACTCGCATTCTTAGAAAACATGGGTGTTGTGATGAATGAATCTCAACACAAAGAAGTTGAACCACCACCCCTTCTTCTTATCAATAAGAAGAATGTGAGTAATCCACCATCACTGTTTCGTCTCTATAAACCGGGATGTAAAGACGTTCTATTTCACCCCTTATCCCCTCTCCATTTCCTCACATCAATAGGTGGCATGTTCTTCTACCAACCAGTGTGTTCCATCGATAAAATATTTGAATGGTTGGTGTTGACTTTTGGTCTTTGTAAAACTTTGCAAAGACCAATAACTTTAACCCCCCTCATAATTTTAAATGGTTAATACGATTTTACTCAAGTTTGGGGGGAGGGATATATTTTGGCTCTTCAAAGAAAAATTTTACAAAATTATGAGCCAAAAATAAGTTTAGGGGAGGATATCACTTTCATTATTTCTTGTCCCCGTTACTTTTCCTTCCAAGTCTACAGTTTGTTTTAAGCTTGACAGATAACATCAGTGAGGACACTGCTTCAAACAGGTTTGGGGGAGGTTTGTGCTTATTCACGTATTATTTTGCATCATACTATATATAAGCAAAAAAAATGATAATGAAAGTTTGAAAGTAAAAATTTATATATGAAAGAAAGGAATAGTTTGAGAAAAGTAAGAAAGTTTGATACTTTCTTAAATGAAACTAGTAATAAGTAGGTATGAGCCGTTGTCCCAAGGGTTAGTAAGAAGAAGGAAATTGCTAATCTAAGAATAAAAATAAGTCAGAAAAATAGTCCCTATTCTTGAGGCCAAACATTTGAACATTAATACCCTACTAAACGCACTTACACACATCTTGAAACTTGGGATAGTAAAGGATACCTTGAAATGCTCTTGTCTAAAAGCCTTAGTATGAAAGAAAATAAAATAAAATATAAGTGGTGAAGAAAAAAATGAACACTGGTTTTGTAGTTGCTTAAGGAAGCATAAAAAAAATATAGCGAGGGTGCTTTATCACCTAGTGCCTTAGACCAACTGGTTTGGGAGCCACTGCTAAGCCTTAGGTGTTGTAAGACGAGGAATTACGTCTTAATACGCGGGCATATTTTGTAATCGGTTGGTTAGTACCTCAAGAAATATTAACGGTCGTATGAAAAATGTGTGAGCAATTCCATCTAAAATATTCACCAACTAAAAAGTACTAAGGAAGATGGACAAGAGTATGATAGCTTGAATTGAATTCTCTAAGTGTAGGGATGTTTTTTACACACACGTAGGGGTATATGATCAATATTTGGAGAAAAAATAGGGAGGAAAACTAAAAAAGATGTTTTATTGAGGGATGATGTGATTTCTAATATCTTTTCACGACCATTACGATAGGGCTCATGACAAAAAAACTGGTGTAGTTGGAGACTCTTATTTTCAAGTTCGTTCTTTTATAGTTTTTATCTTTGTATGTGACTTTCACTATCTTTCTTTTATTATAGGATTTTGTGGGTGTAATCCGCTGAAACCTCTCAGGAGACAACACTCCTCCTACTAGGGACACCTAGAAATTTAATGGTTTGTTGCACGTGCTCAGTGCAATCGTGTTGCCTACGAAAGTGTGCTAGTTAGTTTTTTTTTTCTTCTTCTTTCTTTCTCCCTCTCTTGAATAAGTAGTTTGCTCGGGACGATCAAAGTTAAGTTTGGGGGTATTTGTTCAGTCGAAAATATCGCACTTTTGATTTAACATTTTCCTTACTTTTCTTAAATATCTAAAGATGTTTATTATAAATATGACACATATTTGGGTTTATCTGTAAAAATACTATTTACCATATGTTTGTATATTATAATTAACCTTATGAAGGAAAATATATGCATATAATATTTATATAATATTTTGATAATTTAAATATGCATATCATATCAAATATCCTTAATAAATATTCTTAAAATATAATATCGTATCAAATGGTTAGGATAATATCTCAAAAATACCAAATATTACTAACATTATTCATTGAGATATTGTGCAAGGTTTAGTTCAGGTTAAGAGATCGAGATGTTGAGATATCGGGAATCAGAAATCTGCCGATGAAGTTAGATAAAATCGAAGAATCAATACTGGCAGAGACTCAGGAAATATTTTCAAGCTCCAGACATCAGCTAAATCTCCATGTGTCATAAGAATAAATCCCCAGAAATTTGCACCCAAGATCCCACCAAACAGCCGCGGATCCGCGGCCAAACCATAAAATATGCGGTGGATCCGCAGCTAATTCATCGAGTCAGGAGTTGGGATTTTCAGGTTGAATTTGCAACAACTAACCCTTATTCTGGGGATCTTTAGTTTCTGGTTTTGAGTCTATATAAAGGACCGAGGGCTAAACCTAGAAATCATCAAACCGACGAGATCACGAAGTCCAAGACGACTCAAGAATCCAAGTTGATCATCAACTGTTCATCTACCTCCTTAAGAAGAGATCGAGAAGCAAACTAGGGTGTTTGTAATCACTTTCTAAAGGAACAAAGTGTAATTGGTCAAGTTGATTAATAAAGGTAGTTGTTTTATTCTTATTGCATTTTATTTTCTTTATTTACATCATGATCTCTATCCGTTCTTTTATCTCCATCATGCGCGAGTAATTCTCCACTTGATAGGATTCGTAGGATTAGGGTAGATCAATGGATGAAAAAATCCTTTAACTCCTTTTACGTCCTATAAAGTTTATAAACTTTATCAAAAGAATAGTTAACATCCTAATCGGGCGCGCTATCAATTCATTGATAGTCACGACCACGATTTGATATTAGATTAACAATTGTTTTGGTAAAAGCTAGACATGAACGGAGATCCATGTAAAGATAAGGATTAAGAGTGGGAACCCTATTCTCTCCAAAAACCCTAATTTACATGCATCTCTGTCGATCTAGTTTTAAATCTATTAAAGTATAAAAGGAGTAATCTTTAATTAATCATCCATGACTACTAAATCTTAACGAACCCTACAAGCTCTCTTCTGATATAAAATCTAGATCCGTCTTTAAATTAGATCTATATTCTACATCCGTATTTAATGTAGATCTAGATTCTATAACTATTCTTCACTATTATCTATTATTCTTCCTCTTCCTAATCAACACGTCTAAAGAAAGATTAAAAGATTCCACATATCCCTGAGGACGACCCGTACTCATCTCTGTCTAGCTACATGCGACACCGTTATTGATTGCGGTTACTACACACACTTCTTTAAATACAGAATCAATCACCAGCTGAAGAAGAAAAGTCTGAAGTAGTTCGAGAGTTCGAGGATGTTTTCCCTGAAAACATATCAGGTTTGCATCCCGGTCGAGCTCTTGAATTCAGTATTGATTTACAACCTGGTGCACAACCTGTAATCAAAGCTCCATATCGACCAAGTCCGGAAAGATTGAAAGAAATTCGTATCCAGTTAGATGAGCTCCTGAAGAAAGGTCGGATCAGACCCAGTACTTCAAGATGGAGATCACCGGTGTTACTAGTGAAGAAAAAGGAAGGTACTTGCCGGATGTACGTAGATTATCGAGCACTGAACGAAGTAACGATTAAGAACAAGTATCCACTAACTCGCATCGATGACTTTTTCGATCGGTTAAGCGGATCTTGTGTATTCTCAAAATTAAATCTTTGTTCGGGTTATCATCAGGTGAATGTCTAGGAGTCTGACATTCCAAAGACGGTGTTTAGGACTCGTTATGACCATTATGAATATCTCATAATGCCATTTGGAGTGACCAATGCACCAGCCATTTTTATGAGCCTGATGAACCAAGTTTTCCGAGAGTACTTAAACAGGTTTGTTATTATCTTCACTAATGACATCCTGGTGTATTCAAAGAATCGGAAATAGCACGCCGAGCACTTACGCATTGTCCTGGAGACATTACGACAACACCAGCTCTACGCTAAGTACAGCAAGTATGAATTTTGGCTAGATCAAGTCGGATTTCTCGGACACATCGTTTCAGATGAAGGAATCTCTATAGATCCAGCTAAGGTGTCAGCTGTCAGCGAGTGGACGACGCCAAAGACGGTGAAGAATATAAGAAGCTTCTTGGGCTTAGCAAGATATTACAGACGCTTCATCGAAGTATTTTTAAAGATCGCAACACCCCTGATCAAGCTCATACGTAAAGACGAAGCATTTGTGTGGTCAGAAGCATGTGAGAAGGCTTTTCTAGAACTCAATTCGAAGTTAACATATGCACCTATTCTTGTAATATCGGATCGATCTGGCTGATTCGAGGTGCGTTGTGATACATCCGGCAAAGGATTAGGATGTGTTCTACATCAGCATGGAAAAGTTATGGATTTTGCATCAAGACAGTTAAAGGTCCATAAGCGCAACTATCCAACACATGATCTAGGACTGGCAGCCGTCATTTTCGTACTCAAGATTTGGCGTCGCTGCCTTTTGGGAGAACGAGTAGATATATACACTGACCACAAAAATCTGAAGTATGTATTTACTCAGAAGGAACTCAACATGTGGCAGAGAAGATGGCTAGAACTCATGGCGGACTTCAACATCAACCTACAGTATCATTCTGGAAAGATAGACGTAGTTCTTGATGCACTTAGTCGCCAACCAAAAGAAATGAACCTCACCGCTCAATGGAAACTAAGGAAAGAATTGCATGAATTGGAGATTGAATTAGTTATGCCAGGTAATACTTCATCATTGATGAACTTACAAGTCCAATCCACTCTTGTCAATCAAATCAAGGCAGCTCAAACAAATGATGCCAAGAAACAAAAGATCCGAGAACAAGTAGAAAGTGGTCTTCGAACTGACTTCATCAATCACGAAGATGGATCCTTACGGTATGGGATCCGTTTATGCATGCCAGTCGGCCCTGTTCGAGAAGAGTTGATGAAAGAAGCTCACAGCTTTTTGTATTCGGTACATCCCGGCGGCACGAAGATGTACAAGGATCTACGACAACACTACTGGTGGTATGGAATGAAGCGAGAAGTAAAAAGGAGCGTAACAAAGTGTTTAGTGTGTCAGCAAATGAAGGCTAAACGTCACAGAATTGCTGGTCTACTTTAGCCATTACCGATCCCAGAATGGAAATGGCGGCACATTACCATAGTCTTCAGGACTGCATTCCCTCACAGCACGAAGGGTAACGACGCAATCTGGGTTATTGTGGATCGACTCACCAAGTCGGCTCACTTTATACCATTTAGAGTTGGCCAGTCAACCAATACGTTGGCAAGGAAGTACATGGAAGTGAGTAGAAATCTAAATTTAGATTTAAACCTTCAAGATATACCATACTTGTCTTGATACCCATAAACTCATGCAGGAGATTGTGAGATTACATGGGGTACTTGTTTGCATCTTCTCTGATCATGATACTAGATTCCGATCCCAGTTTTGGCAGAGTCTTCAAACCAGTCTGGGAACGAGTCTGAATTTCTGCACGGCGTATCATCCCCAAACAGACAGACAGTCCGAGTGAACAATTCAGATCTTTGAAGCTATACTGAGAGACTGTATGTTAGACTTCAGAGATTCATGGGAAGATCGTCTACACCTTGTGGAGTTTTCCTATATCAACAGCTACCAAGCAAGCATTGGGATGGCACCATTCGCGGCACTGTACGGACGAAAGTGTCGTTCTCTGTAACGACTTTGAAATTCCTGTACAGAATTATTTGTTTAAATGTATAGAAAAGGGTATTTCAGCTTGTGTAGGAGTTATAAGTTATTTTTGTTCAATAAAAATAAGAAGCAACTTGTAGCTCACTGGTAAAGCCTCTACACTGCTGTGACATAGTCTGTGTGTTCGAATCCCATCAGTCCCATTTTTTTAAATATTTTTCTTTTTAACTTTTCGGAAGCCCAAGAGTTGCACGTGCAATACACAGAGAAACGAAAAGTTTCAGAAAAATCAAACGATATGAATGAGAAGTAAACACAGAGTTAAACACATGGCACAAATCTCGAGTGAAACCATCGAAATCCGACCGTCCGTTTCCCCATCTTAGCCGCTACCGACGGTCCAAAATGCTCTGTTTACCTCCGTGCTTTGCACACACGTCTCTTCAGCTCCCCTCTACTCCCCTGCACTGTTCGATTTCCTTGCAATTAAATAGAGACTATTCAATTCATCATTTAACATCAATTTTAATTCTTTTAATTCAATTTTAATTCCCAAACCCTAAATTCTTCACTATAAATACCACCCCATCCCCTAGTTCTCTTCCATTCTGAAATTTTTATCAAAATTCTCTCAAACTCTCTAAATACCAAGTGGAGTTAAGCACCCAAGTGGAGTAGCAAACTAAGCACGACGACCGAAGCATTTCCGAAGAAACCACGACCCCCGAAGGCTTCTCCTCTCTCTTGTTAGAAATCTAAACCAGTAATTCCCTTCTCTTTCTAATTCCTTTCAACCTAAATCACATTTTAAAATCATACCGACAAAGTGGAGTTAATATGTAACAATCTTCTCTTTTAAATATTTTATCATGCTTGATAGGTCAATATGTCACATAATCACCCTAATATCTTTTAAAACAAAATTCACATCTTTTGCCTTTTTATGTAACCAAAATTTCATGTGAAACAATCATATAACAAACTTTTCATTAAAATACCATGAACTTTAGTATAACCGTTATTTCGATAACTAGTTTACCTACCTATAGAACTTTCACGAGATAACGACCTACCCCACACGCACACTATAGTTGCATAGCACGATGTTCTAAATATATGGTTGGTTCAAAGAATAGGTTTTACATTAAAATACCACAGTTTTACAAAAAAATCTTTTAATCAATATTTTTGGAATTCTTGGCAATTGCGCCTCTACAACTCTCGTTAGGGGACCCGCTAATAGATAGTGCGGATTATCACACATCCTTAGGATAGTAGAGCGAGATACATAACTCTTCATGGAGTATTCGGTCGCGAAAGGAAATAAAAAATACGGTATTTTAGAAATACGACTTTTCTAAACAAAACAAACTTTGAAAATTTTATATAAAACTACCAATCCGTATTTTCAATAAAAACAACTTGTGAAAATATATTTTTAAAATGAAGATTGAAATTTTAATAAAATACAATCAAGTTTCCATAAGAGCTAGTTTTTCATTAAAATACCATAAACATTCAAAGCCGGGGTTTTATCACTAAAATAGCATAAAAATTAAAATACATGTTCATGAAAACCCTAAATATTATAAATCACCCTCGAGATTTATTTTTAAACGATATCAAAGTATTTTTCACAAAACTCCCTCGAGAAATGCAAATAATATAAATACAAAACAACAATAATAAATATTTAAGGACTCTAGATTAATATAGGCGTAAGCAGTATCATTTCTCTTGAGCCCTAGGAAGCCGGAGAAAGTGAGCACTTGCCTATTCATGTTAGACAATTTAACGGAGTTATCAATAACAATTATCTTGGAAAAAAACACAAATCCTGCCGTCCATGTGCAGCAGTTGCCAATTTCTCCTGAACTTAAGATTTCAACAGTTAAATCTATTCACAAGAATTATCTATAACTCGAATTCAAACCCGAATCTAATCTTGAACATGAACTCGAACCCAATCTACTCGAACTAACTTGACTCAACCCATGATTGCAATTGACATGACTCGCATTTTACTCAACTCACTCGACTTCATTCTACACCTTTTGTAATCTATGGTTTCGATCAAGACATGTTATAATCATCCAATCAAATTAATTAAGTATATTATACAATTATAGATTATTTATACTCGGGGTGCTTAGGCTAGTTTCTTGTGTGAATCCAACGGAGTTTCAGAAGTCCCGTATTAACCTCTTTTTTATATTTTACTCGAATATCAGTCGGGTCGACTCATCCACAGCCTAGAGCCCCGATGCTAACACATGAAATGTTCCCGTGTTTCCTTGCTCCTAAAGCCCCACTCTTGAGCTCGTGAATACTTCTACGGTTACGTTGATATTCACACTTAGAACTTAACGTTAACATAGCGACCATTTAGAGACCTAGAGTGTGTGTGTGTGTGTGTGTGTGTGTGTGTGTGTGTGTGTGTGTATACACCCATGAATCATATAATTTTACTCGTCATATATATTCTACACTTATTATTTTTACTCTTGCTGCATCTTTGGGACTTACTAAGCGCTAGTTCGCTGTCGGGCATTCCACCTACCCTTATTTTCTTGGAATGTTCGTCAGATACGGTCGAGACGGAGGAAGTGGAGGCTACAAGGACTACAACCAGATTGCTAATCAGGACTAGCTTAGCTTCATTCTCTTTTCCAGCTTATGTATGCCATATGTTTAGGCATTTTCTTTTATTGTATTTACTTTCCAGCTGAAACTCATGTACTTGTAAATATTTGAAGTTGAATGTAAATAAAGATATTTTGTTGAAAATTTTACAGTCTCCATTTATTCTTGCATTGTGTATTATTGTTTCAATATGCTTAGTATATTTATTTAGGGAATGACCTTCTCTGGATAAATATGCCGCGGGCTTACGACGTCACCGTTTCTATCTACTGAGAAGCGGGGCATGACATTCTCCGCTGAGTTAGGACGACATTGGTGATCGTGAACTCCTTAGACCAAAGATGATCGTGGCAACTGTGGATGTAGTTCGCACGATCAGGGAAATGATACGCATAGCTCAGGACCGACAGAAGCATTGGGCAGATGCAAAGCGTCGACACCTGGAGTTCTAACCTGAAGAGCATGTGTTCCTGAAGATCTCTCCGAACAGAGGAGTGATACGTTTTGGAAAGAGGGGTAAACTCAGTTCAAAATACATCGGACCGTTCGACATACTCGAACGAGTTGGAGAAGTGGCATACCGCTTGGCACTACCACCTTCATTGGAAAGAGTGCACAACGTATTCCACATATCTCAGCTACGATGATATGTGAGCGACCCCAGCCACATACTTGATCACTCAGAGCTCACTGTACATACCGATCTGACTTGCGAGTAGCAGCCAGTCGAGATGCTGGATCGAAAGGTGAAGACATTACGGAACAAGGAGGTGAACTTAGTCCAAGTAATGTGGAGAAAAGATTCGCCAGGAGAGAGAAGACGATATGTGTGCACGATACCTTCATCCATTCAAAGATTATTCTTTTGTATAAATTTCAAGGACATAATTTTTATAAGGAGGGTAGAATGTAACGACTCTGAAATCGCTGTACAAATGTAACTTATTCAATATATAGAAAGGGTATTTCAGCCTGATTAGGAGTTATAAGTTATTTTTGTTCAATAAAATCAAGAAACAAATTGTAGCTCGCTAGTAAAGCCTCTCTACTGCTGTATCATAGCCTGTATGTTCGAAACCCATCAGTCCTAATTATTTTTAATATTTTTTCTTTTAAACTTTTCGGAAGCCCAAGAGTCGCACGTGAAATACACGGAGAATCAAAAAGTTTCAGAAAAATCAAACGGGGTAAATGAGAAGTTAACACAGGATATAGCATGTAGCACGGATCTCAAGGCAAATGGAGCAAATCCGATCACCCATTTCCTCATTCTAGCCGCCACCGGCGGTCAGGATGCCTCCAAACGCCTCCGTGCTTCACTCACGCGTCTCTTTAACTCCCTTCTACTCTCTTGTATTATTTGATTTCTCTGCAATTAACCAGAGACCTTTCATTTCCTTATTAATCCTATTTTAATTCTTTTTAATTCCAAATTTTTAACTCGCACACCCTTATTTCTACACTATAAATACACCCCATCCCCTAGCTCTCACCATTGTGAAAATCTCTATCAAAAATTCTCCAAAATGCTCTAAGTCCAAGAGGAGTTAAGCAAGCTAAGTGGAGTTAGCGATCAAGCTCTTTCCGTTGAAAACCAAAGCCTTTTCCCGATGATACCATGATCCCCGAAGGCTTCCTCTCCCTCTTGTCCCCTCTTATTAACGCTCTAAAACCTTAAGTCCCTTTCTTTCTTTCTTTTCATCTTAAACCAATCTCTACAACGATATCGACAAAGTGGAGTTAACTCGTTGTCTTTTCCTTAAACAAACTTTTGTCATCTTTACTATGTTTAATATTTCACTTTAAACCTTTAATATCACTTTAACATGTTATTCACACCTTTTATCTTTTCATGTGATCAGAATTTTAAGTGAAATAAGCATATAACGAACTTTTTCATATAAAAACCATAAACTTTAACTATACCCCTTTATTCGATAATTAGTCATACATACCTCTAGAACATTCACGGGGTAACGACCTACCCCACATGCACACTTTTGATTCATAGCACGATATTTTGGTTAGAATTTTTTTATCTAAATGAAACAATTTTCAATAAAATACCATCACTTTATAAAAACATGTTTTTAATTGCTATTTTTAAAATCCTTTGTAATTGCGTCTCTACAACCCTTTTAGGGAAACCCATCTACGGAGGGTGCGGGTTATCGCAGGTCATTGTGATAGTAGAGTGAGATAAAGAACTCCTCACGGAGCATTCAGTCTCAAAAAAAATAAAAATACGATTTAAAAGAATACGACTTTTATTAAACAAAATTAAAACTTTGGAAATTATATAAAATTATGAAAACTGTATTTTCAACAAAATCAAAGTGTGAAAAAAATATTTTAAATTTTTAATAAAATACCACCAAGTTTACAAAAGGAGTAGTTTTCATTAAAATAGCATAAATTTTTAAAAACTGGGTTTTATCACGAAAATACCACTAAAATTAAAATACATGTTCATAAAAACTCTAAATAACATAAATCACTCTCGAGATTTATTTTTAAACGATATTAAAGTATTTTTCATAAAACCCCCTCAAGAAATGCAAACAATATAAATATAATATAAACAACAATAATAAATATTTAAGGACTCTAGATTAATATAGGTTTAAGCGGTATCATTTCTCTTGAGCCCCAGAGAGCCAAAAAAAGTGAGTGCTTGCCTAATCAGGTTAAACAAATTAACGGAGTTATCAAATGGCAATTGTGTTGGGAAAAAACACAAATTCTACCGTCCATGTTCAGCAGTTGTCTGATTACTCTCGAACTTAAGAAATTCAAGAGCTAAGTTCTTTCATAAGATACTGACTCCAACCTGAATCCAAACGCAAACCAGAATCCAAAAAACACAAACTTGAATACTTGATCATGAACCTGAACACTCGAATTCAGATATCAAACTTGAATTTGAATACTTGACTCGACCTGACCGAACCAAGTATATAGCTTGACATGAACTTGATATGAATACCTGAATCATGATTACATTTTGAACATCAACATGTACATTTTTATATTCATGAATTCGGCCAAGACCCGTTAACTTAACTATAAACTACAATACGCGGGGATAAAGAGGTAGATTGGTACGGAATATATATCGTGGCACGAGAGGTCACTTTAAAAGATACCTACATGAATTCATGTGTCGTTGTCCCATGGGTTATGATGGGGCATTTTACTACATGTTACCATGGTCCATGGGGTATGATGGACTTCTCTCGTATACATGAATATTTTTTTTATCAAACTACAAATAACCATGTTAAAATAACTATCTTATACCGGTAAATAAATATGCTCAAATACTCTCATATATAACCTTTCATGTTCACTTTTACTTGGTTTCTCTTCACTTTATATACCATCTTCTTTAACTTCTTTGGGGGACTTACCGAACGCTAGTTCGCTGACGATATTCCTCTCTGTTTCTTCTTTTGAATATTCGTCAGGAGGACTAGATGCGGAGGAGACAAAGCCAATCCCGGAGGACTTGGACCAGTTTTCTTCTTAGCCTGGCTATTAACTCCTGCTTGTATTTACTTCCAGATGCCATTATTTAGGCATTTTCTTTATCATTGTATATTTTTATTACAAACAGTTGTATATAAATTTGAATGTAAATAAAGTTGTTGTTTCATCTTATTACTCTTGTTATTCTTCTACATTGTTATATTGCAAAATTACGCTTAACGTATTCTTATAGTAAATATGTTGCTGGCTTACCACATCACCGTTTCCATCTACTGGGAAGCAGGGTATGACAACAAGGCGTTCGACCAATTCTACGTCGACCTTTCTGATTCCGCGTCCGTCGGGTGGCACGACGCCTACGACGCCGTCAAGGAGATAGTGCCCGGGTTCGACGACCGGGAGCTCCGCGCAAGTTATCCCCTTGCGGAGGAAGGACCCCATAGCGGTAGTACCGAGCCGGCGGGTGGAGGCGAGCTTGCTGACGAAGGCGCCGAGCAGGCAGACGTCGGGGAGGCCTTGGCCGAGAAGGTGGATTAAAGCCTCCGTTCTCCCTGCTTTCTATCTCCCCCTCTTTCCTTCCCTCTCTTTTTTTAATTTTTGTAAGCCTTCGGGCGTTTTGTAAAGCTAAGAAGCTTATAATACCTTGTATATAATTTGATGATATTAATGAAGTGTTTTTAGCTCGTCATTGATGTGTCTGACTGTAATGTGAATTTCCTCGATTATTTCCTAAGTGTGGATAGACCGGTGTCCCTACTCACCCCGGAGTCGAGATGACATGGGGCGAGTGAACACCAAGTGCAGGTAGACCGGTGTCCCTCCTCACCCCGGAGTCAAGATGACGTGAGACGAGCGAACACCAAGTATAGGTAGACCGGTGTCCCTCCTTATCCCGGAGTCGAGGTGACGTGTGACAAGTGAACACCAAGTATAGGTAGACCGGCGTCTCTCCTCATCCCGGAGTCGAGGTGACGTGAGAGAAGTGAACACCAAGTATAGGTAGACCGGTACCCTTCACCCCGGAGATGAGGTGTGGCGTGAGTCTAGCGAACACCAAGTATAGGTAGATCGGTGTCCCTCCTCACCCCGGAGTTGAGGTGACGTGAAACGAGTGAACACCAAGTATAGGTAGACCGGTACCCCCTTCACCCCGGAGACAAGGTGTACCGTGAGTCGAGCGAACACCAAGTATAGGTAGATTGATACCCTCCTTCACCTCGGAGATGATGTGTAGCGCGAATCGAGCGACCTTAGTAGATCTCGGTGCTATCACTCCTTCGGATTCGAGTGGGGTTGGAGTTGGGCCGGCTATCGACAGAACCCGAGCTTTATTTACTTGGGCCATATTAGGAGTTTGCCTACTTCGTGTATGTGCGCCGGGTAGAGGTCGGCTTGCTAGTTTTAACACGAGGCCTTAGAAAACTACCCGGGGGCCCGTGATGAGGACTTTGGATCAACGGCGATGTTGGGCAGGAAGCTGCCAGCTGTGGATGGGCCGGGAAGGAATCTACCCAGCTGCCTCGTGAAAAGGTCTTTGGATCCACGATGTCGTTGGGCAGGAAGCTGCCAGCAGTGGATGCACCGGACAGGAATCTACTCGGGTGCCTTGTGTAGATGGCTTTAGAACCACGGCGATGTTGGGCAGGAAGCTGCCCGCTGTGGATGGGCCGGGCAGGAATCTACCCGGCTGTCTCGTGTAGAGGGCTTTGGATCCACGGTGATGTTGGACATGAAGCTGCCCGCTGTGGATGGGCCAAACAGGAATCTTCTCGGCTGCCTCATGAAGAGGGCTTTGGATCCACGGCGATGTTGGGCAGGAAGCTGCCCGCTGTAGATAGGCTGAGCAGGAATCATCCCGGCTGCGTCGTGAAGAGGGCTTTGGATCCACTGCGTCGTTGGGCAGGAAGCTGCCTGCGGAGGATGGGCCGGGCAGGAAGCTATCTGGTTGCCTCGTGAAGAAGGCTTTCCGATCAGGAATTTATTCGCGATGATTTGTCAATCGATGGTGGGATCGCCATGACGCCAATATTTATGCATCCCCGATTCCCGATGCTACGTGGCGTGTGGCGGGTATCTCGAGATCCATGCGAATCTCCCGAAAACGTCGTTCAATCTTTCCGGATCTATATGAAAGGGAAGGGGCCAATAGCCGGATGCTATGTGGCAGCGCCGTATCGGGTGGTGTGATACGTATGATGATACTCCGTGATCCGCGCCTTGGTGGGAGAGGATCTCGACCGCTTGGGAACTTTTGTTGTGGCTATAAATAGGAGATACCTGGCCCCTTCTTAGGCACCCTCGTTGATTTGCTTATAGTTGTATTCTTCTTCTCCCCTTTTTCTTTGATCGATCTCCGTAGTTCATTGTTTCCTAATGGCCGGCAATACGTACAACATCCGAGACATCGTGACACGCCATGACGTCTACCATTACCATTACGACTTTGACTGTTCTGAGGCGACATACCAGACTGTGATAGGTCGCCTGGAGCGTCATTGCGGGCGTTTACTCCTGCGCCGATCTTCTCATTTACTTGTGCTCATCTACACGATCTGGAGGTCCTTCTTGGGCCTTTTCCAGGCTTCTTCCCAACAAGCACTGGAGGAGGCCATCGACAAAATGCGCACGGCCCATGAGTTGGGCCTGATCTCGAAGAGCAGACGGGACCGCTCGATAGATATCCTTCACCGAGCTTTCCAACAGAGGCTGATCATAGCATCATGCTCGGCTGCGGAAGCCCCCAGCGGAATCGTAGCCGCTCGGGTCCACGAGCATAGGTAGAGGGAGCGATCGGATGCTGCCTGGGCTCGGCTGTTGGATCTCAGCTCTGAGGACCATGGTCAATGCTCTCTGGACCCCTTTTCCCCTTTGCTGTAATAGTTTTTATTTTGCTAGTCCCCGTGCATTTTTGTAAGGCTGAGGAACCAAGAATACATCTTATCAATAAAAAAAATTTCTTTTGCTTACGAATATTTCTTCGCCTGAAATTTCAAAACATCGAATATTCTCTTTTATTTCTCTTATCCAAATTTTTCTTATCCAATCCTTCACCCCGAATCCGAGGTAAGACTAGCGGAGCGAGACTTAGGTCGTGCTACCTATAGACGTGCCCGTGTATTATCGATATAACTGCAGGGCTGGTCCTGGGTGCTTCGCTTGCCTCCGAGCCGGGCCGGGGAGAGATAGCCTGCTAGCCTATGAGAGGGCTTAGGATTCACGGGTTTTGGCCGGGCAGGAATCTATCCAAGAGCCTCATGAAAAAGGCTTTAGATCCACGATTTCATTGGGCAGGAATCTACCCGCTGTAGATAGGCCGAGCAGGGAACTACCCGGTTGCGATGAACATGAGGCTGTCTGTCGGCCTCGAAACCGAAAGGGAACCTACTCGCGTAAGGGCTTAGATCGGGAACTAAAAAAAACTTTAGTGACAGAAAAAGAGGAATCTCATTATTCAAGAGAGTACAAGTTCATATATACAATTTATGTTTTTCGGTATTATACGGCCGCGAAAAGTTGCACCCCAAGAAATCTTGGAGGCGGTAGGCTCCTCTGGGCAACGCCTCGGTCTCAAGGAAGAGACCGTCCCATTTCGGAGAGAACTTGTGCAGCTTCCCTTGGTCCTCGAATTCATTTCGTCGTAAGACCAAGTCTCCTGTTTTGAATGCTCGGTATTTGACCCGGGCATTGTAATATCGGGCGGTTTGTTGCTGATACGCGGCTATCCTTATTTGCACCCGGTCTCTCTTTTCCAATAGAATATCCAAGTTGCTTCAAAGGGCCAAGACATTGGCCGCGTCGTCGAAGTGTTCGACTCGATAACTGGGTAGGACGATTTCTGCGGGGACCATCGCCTCGGTGCCATGACAGAGACTTAACGGGGATTCCCCTGTGGGTGTCTACTTTGACGTTCGCAATGCCCACAGCACCCATGGCAGTTCCTCGACCCATCCGTCCTATCTTCCTTCCAGGCAGACTCTGAGGCCCCGTATGACGCCTCGGTTTGCTACCTCGCCTTGCCCATTTCACTAGGGATGTGCGACCGTGAAGAACTTCATCAATATATGATAGTCGCTGCAGAATTCTCTGACTTTGTCGTTTTCAAAGTTAGTTCCATGGTCGGTGATGATGCACCTCGGAATTCCGAATCGGGCGATTACATTGTTCTACAGGAACTTCACCGTGGAGGCGGCGTCCGGTTTCCTGATCGGCGTGGTCTCGACCCATTTCATAAAATAGTCCACGGCGATAAGGATGTATTTATGCCCACCAGTGCCGGTAGGGAGTTGGTCAATCATGTTCATCCCCCATTGTGCGAACGGCCAAGGGGAACTTAGTGGTGTTAACTCCGTGGCTGGCAACCGAGAAGTGCTGCCGAAGAGTTGACATGTTGTGCACTTTCGTACGAGCTTTCCTACATCGCTATGGATAGTCGGCCGGTAATATCCTTACAACAGTGTCTTTTGAACTAGGTTGCTGGCCCCCTGATGTGCGCCACCGACTCCCTCATGGAAGGCGTACTCTGCTTCGTCGAAATCAACGCATCTGAGTAGAGGTTGGGAGTACGACTTTTTGTACAAGTTCCCTTTGCTCTATATGAAGTGGCGAGCTTTCATGCAAAGCCGGCACGCCTCGATTCGGTCCTCGGGGAGCACTCCATCCTTGAGAAACTCCACTATGGGCTTTCTCCAGTCTGAGACACTCCCATGAGTGTTGTAGACCCGGTGTACCACTTCTTTATCTTCGTTTCTGGGTCACGGTAGGACTTCGAAGAGAATGTTTCTCTTGTGACTGGCCGAATAGGAAGGGCGAGCTTGCTCAACGTGTCTGTCTCAACGTTCATACTCCGGGGAATCTGTTCCACATGGACATCTTCAAAATTTCTCCGAAGTATTTTTACCTCGGCTAAGTATTTCATCATTAGGGGTTCCCGGGGTTCGAATCGTCCGATCACCTGGCCGATGACCAACGCAAAGTCGCTGCAAGTTCTAATTCTCTTCAGCCCCACTCCCGAGGCAATTCGTAGACCGGCCAATAAGGCTTCATATTCTACGGCATTGTTGGAGGCCTTAAAGTCGAGCAGCATAGAGTACTCCATCTCAGCTTCATTGGGGCCGTGGAGGACCAACCCATCCCCACTCCCTTCCTCTGTGAAGGAACCATCCATATAGAGTAACCAGTCCGAAATTGGACCGAGCTTTTCTTCGATTGAGTGTTGTGGATTTGGGTCTCGCGTTGGCGCTTCTTCTCTGTTGGGAATGGTGCATTCAACCACGAAATCAGCGAGGGCTTGGGCTTTAACAGCTTGCATTGGTCGGTACCGGATGTCAAACTGCAATAATTCCCATCTCCACTTCTCCATGCGGCCCAACGACTCTGGGGAACCAAGGATGTTTCCTAGGGGTCGGTTGGTGAGAACGATGATGGTATGAGCATGGAAATAATACTGAAATTTCCGGGATGTGATGACGGGCGCCAGGACGATCTTTTCGATGGACGGGTACCTATGCGTCCTTGAAAATATGGCTGACGTAGTAGACCGGCCTCTGTATGCCCTCGGATTCTCTGATGAGCACGGAGCCAGCAGCCTGGTCGGAAATGGCCAGATATATCAGTAACTCGTTTCCTTCAACCGGTCAGGTGAGAAGCGATGGCGTCGTCATATGAGTCTTGAGCTGCTCGAAGGCTACTTGATGTTCCTCGGACCACTCGAACCCGGGGATTTTCCTTAGGGCTTTGAAGAAAGGTAGGCATTTCTCGCCGGACCTGAACATGAACCGACTCAAAGCGGCCACCCTGCCCGTGAGCCGCATGATTTCGACGTTTCTCCTGGGCGTCGCCATGTCTATGATGGCCCTAATCTTATTCGGGTTTGTTTCAATTCTGCAATGTGTGACCATGAATCCGAGGAACTTTCCGCCCGTGACACCGAAAGCACACTTGGCTGGATTCAACTTTATTTTGTACTTTCATAGGACTTTGAAGTCTTGCTGAGGTCTGCGGTATGTCCCGCGGACAGGGTGGATTTCACGAGCATGTTGTCGACGTAGACCTTCATATTCCTTCCGATCTGTGGCTTGAACAGCTTATTGACCAGCTGTTGGTATGTAGCCCCCGCGTTTTTGAGACAAAAGGGCATTACCTTGTAGCAGTAGACTCCTCGATCGGTAGTGAAGGCGGTGAGCCCTTCGTCTGCCGGGTTTATCCAGATTTGATTATAACCAGAAAAG
The DNA here is from genome assembly GCA_030015575.1 of Agapanthus africanus. Taxonomy (NCBI): domain Eukaryota; kingdom Viridiplantae; phylum Streptophyta; class Magnoliopsida; order Asparagales; family Amaryllidaceae; genus Agapanthus; species Agapanthus africanus. The sequence continues at coordinate 921,531,811 of JASDDO010000019.1, forward strand.
GCATCCATAAAGCTCAGCAGCTCATGGTCGGCTGAGCTGTCAACCAGATGATCTATTCGAGGGAGCGGATAGTTGTCCTTAGGGAAGGCCTTGTTCAGGTCGGTAAAATCAACACACATGCGCCATTTCCCGTTTGCTTTCTTGACCATGATTATGTTGGATGGCCAGGCCGAGTAGCCCAGGTTCCTGATAAATCCAGCCGCGAGCAGCCAGTCCACTTCCTCTTCGATAGCTTTTGTTTGACAGGTGTGAAGCTTCTTTTCTTTTGTCAGACCGGCCAGGCTTTTGAGTCAATTCCGAGCTTATGGAAGACCATATTAGGGTCGATCCCCGGCATGTCCGCGGGAGTCCAAGAAAATGCGTCGGAGTTGTTTCGGGGGAATCGGATAAGGTTGTCCCGAACTTCTTCGATCAGGAAGGAGCCGATCTGTACGGTCCGGCTGGTGTCCCCCCTCGAGGGGGACTTCGGATAGGTCCTCCACTAGGGAACCCCGATCTCCCTCAAGTTATCCCGTGTATCAGCGGTTCCCGAGGGCCACACGGTCCCTCGAATAGATCTACTTCTTTATCCTCGGGCACCATTGTAGCGAGGCACACCCGAGCGATCTGCTGATTTCCGTAGGCCCGGCCTATCCCCCTATCGCCCAAAGGGAATTTGAGCATGGGGTGGTAGGTCGAGATCTGAACCTGGATGTTATAAGACCAAGAATGATGTTATAAGACGAAGGATGTTAAAAGACGAAAGAACCCGAGTGACGAGAAAACTCACCTACAGGGTTCGGGTTCTTCCGGCCTCCCCAACGTTAAAAGGGAGAGTGATCGTTCTCTCGACTTAGACGGAGGGATTAGCAAACCCAGAAAGGACGTGCGAAGTTGGTTGGAGAACAGAAGGGTTTAACCCTATACGCTGGAAACGGCCGTAAAACAGGATATCCGTCAAGCTCCCCGAGTCGACTAGGATTCTCCGGACTTCATACCCATTTACCTGAGTCGCGATCACTATGGGGTCATTGTGCGGGACGGGTATGCCATGAAGATCTTCGTCGGTGAAGGTAATGGGAGCGGCCTCCTTGCACTTTTTGGAGGGGGAGCACCTAAGGTCATGATCGGCCGAATACGGCAGGAGTCCTTATTGCTCGGAGTCGAATCAACAGAGATGACCATAATCTGTCCGACCGTCAACTCTTCGGTTGGGGGTTGGTCTGCTTGCTCCTGATCTTCTTGGCGTTTGTCTCACAGGTATTTTACTAGATGACCAGAGTGGATCAGCTCCTTAATATAGTCACGAAGCTGTTTGCAATTTTCGGTCGGGTGCCCCTGCGACCGATGAAAGGCACGGTATGGGCCGCCGAGTCGCTTACCCGGCCTTTGTATCATCGGCGGGAGTTTGAAGAATCTTTCATTCTTTGCCTCCTGTAGCAGCTCAGCCTGAGAGACATTCAGGAGAGTGCACTCGTGAAATCTCGGAGAATAGGGTTTCGGATAGTCAAACTTTTTCTTCTCCTCCCGGCCCCACTTCTTTCGATCCCCCCGTCTCCTCAGGGAAGGTTGGCGTTTACCTCCAACTCGTGTTGGATCTCCCGCTCGGTCCAGACTTTCACTTCGGCCATGGTCTTAGGTTGCGCTAATGCAAATGAGCGAACCACTCTTTATGCCTAAGACTAGATCGTAAGGCGGTGATGACCGTCTCGTCCCGGTGTTCGGGTAGCTCTAGGAGGGCATTCTAGAACCGGGTGATATAGCCCTTGAATGATTCCCTATCCTCGCTCTTGATGGTGAACAGATAGTCGACCATCCTTTTCTATCGACGAATGCCGACGAAATGACCGAGGAACTGAGTAGCCAGCTCGTCGAAGGTGGAGATTGAACATAGAGTAAGACTGCGGAACCGATCTCGGCCGGTCCGCATGAGGGTGGTGGGGAAGGCTCGACACTGAGCTGCGTCCGAGTTATCTTGGAAGCTCATGCCTACCGTAAACACGTCCAAGTTGTCCTTTGGGTCGGACTTCCAGTCAAAGAGGGTCATCTTGGGCGGCTTGTTCCGAGACGAGACCTGCTCATTTAGTAGTTGCTCTGTGAAAGGCCTCGTGAGAGAATCCGTTGAGTATTTTGCCGATCCTCCGGACGAACGGGTGGCGAGCCGCATGTCCTAAATCTTCTTCTTGAGTTCCTCGAATCGTTGTTGGTACACCGAGGATTCTCCATAGTCAGAGTGTCTGCTGTCTCGGCATCGGACTTGTGCGATGGAGCGGCTCCGGCTTCGCTCTATCACGTTCCTCATATTCCTAGGGTGAACTCTCCTTGGTTCGCCTCGACGTGTGACATGTGTGCGTCCTTGATGAGTATGTTGACGTCGGTCTTCCCTGAAATCAGGCGACCCGACCAACGTCTCTTCAGGGGGCGAGGAAGCGCGGCGAGTGTTGAAGCGATAATCTTGTCGCTCCCGAGACGTCGGTGTCGAACTGTCCGGCACCTAACGAGTCATGGAATCATTCCTCATACAGGGTTCGGGACTGCCGGAATCGGCATGCCAGTGTTCCTTGACGTCGAGATTAGCACGAGCGAGGCCGAGGACCAGATCGCGCCCCTCTGCCGCCCCATGCACGGCGTCGTTCCGGGAAGCAGGGGCGGTGGCATGGTGGGCTTGGCAACCCGTTTGGACACGAGCGAGCGCGTCCACCATCACCGTGAGTCTATTGATCCATGCAGATAAGGCATCGACGATGTTGGGAGGCAGAGTAGAACCGCACTTGCTTCCGTTGTGAAGAACAGGGTGGCTTGTGCTAGTATCTTCGTTGCAATGATCGGTGGCCATCGAATCGAAGGTGGAAGATCAACTTTTTTTGGGTGGAAAAGTCTTTCGTTTCCACAGATGGCGTCAGCTGATGGAGGTCGTAATCTTCCTCAGATGTTGTCCTCCGTCAATCTTACTGTCGGCGGGGCTGAACGGTTGAGATTTGATGTAAGGTTTGAGCATATGGATCTCAATGGGTTGTTGTTGACGCTGAGCTACCTGCAAAGGAAGTCCCGGGATGGAAAACCATCGTAGGACCCTCCAATGATCAAGTAAGTACCGAAGAATATTAGAGCAGAGTAGCGACGTATTGGAATGAGTTCAAGTCACCTGAGTCGTCTTGAAAAGGGGTTTATATAGCGGTCGCATTGAGCGAGCCGATGTGAGATTCTCGCCGTCCGTTACGTTCCTGCGTCACGTTCGCGTCGATGGCGGAATACGTCCATTAATGGCGATATACGCTAGTGTGGGACGCGGGACGGGGAGCGGCGAAGATCTCGTCATGGCGAGATATACGGAGCCGTTATGGAGGCGTTCAGGCTTCGTGCTCCAGGCCGAACACGGGTGCTGAGGAATCTCAGCTATAAGATAGCTCGGAGACGAGCAAGTGAGCTGAGGAGTCTCAGGTATAGATAGCTCTGATACGAGCTACTGACTGGCGGTTAGCCGAAAAGGGAATGTGCTCCGGATAGGTTATCTGAAAGGTTGAGCGCAACCTCGGAGGCGAGACGCCGAGAAATGTCCCCATGTATCATACTTATTCCAGCTCTGCATCTCCCAGGAATCTAGTGGGCTTATGTGGACGACACTTCTTCCGCTGCGTATCGTGATCCAGAGAATCCCCACTTACGAGCATCATTAGATCTCTTCTCACAAAACAACTTTCCCAGGACTAGTAAAGAAGCCAAACACACCGATATATCGAATGTCCGCGGAAAAGATTCAATGCATAAGAATGAAACTAAAAGTAAATGAAAGAAGGTATTATGTTCTTATTATAGAACATTACTGTCCTGTGAACTTCATGCTGCATTTTGCTGAATCTTTTGATATTTAAGACAGTTCAGTGGTGTGTTACTTGTATAAGCTTGATATACACTATTAGGTTACAAATCCAACAGCCTAAGCTTTTGGATATTGCGATTCTAGACGATGATGCTATATACAATGAGGACAAAAGCCATCAAGTTACCCTGCTTCATTGACCAGGGCGCCTTCAACTTTCGGATAAGGCTTCAACTCAAGATAACTGCTTTCGGGATTCTTGCCGCTCCTGACAACTGAAACTGAAAAATCATCATAAGTAAACAAAATTGAGGTTTGAGATTTTGTTCACAACAAATGATTTTTTTTTTCGCTTTTGAATTATTACATAGCTAGATTAAATAACAGTGATCATCTATCAATTTAAAGCATGCCAAGAAAAATGGACTAAATTGCAACTGCCATTGATTTGTGCAACTTAGCATAATGGAAAACTCACATACGTCTAAGGTTTGGTATATAATGTATATAGATTATGGCCAATAAATGTGTTGCATGGTCCATCTTATAAACAATTTCTCATCTAAATGTAATTACATCCCAGAATCAGTAAGTATAAATATTTACCACATTGTGTCTTCATCCTTGTCTTCCTCAATGAAAGCCCAAAGACTGCTTTAATTCCAACCAAAGAAATGGAGGGAAATGTAATATAGAGCACTTTTAAATTCCTTTCTCAATTCGTCAAAAAATGGCAACAGAAAAAAACATCGCTTCACAAATCAATTGATTAACAGACCCTTGGGGAATAGCCAACTTGTTTCAAATGCTGTCCTAATCTCCGAAGCATCTTCAAAATTCTCGCAGACTGAGGATTCGATCGATCCCCTACAGTAAACTCATGCACCGAATCATCGAGCTCGATCCAACTCGACCCTGTAGGCTTCTGAATGTGCTTCATTTGGATCCTAGTCCTAGCCACACCGTCCCATCGCCCCGCGGCTGCATAAATGTTCGATAAAATCGCATAATTCCCATGATCAGATGGTTCTAGTGTTATCAAATTGTCTACTGCTTCCTCTGCTAATTCAACATTGTTATGGACTCTGCAAGCACCAAGGAGTGTACCCCATATAATGGCATTGGGCTCGAGAGGCATCGTCTTTGCGAGATCAAACGCTTCATTTAAAAGCCCACTACGCCCTAAAATGTCGATCATTATTCCGTAATGCTCAATTTCAGGTACTATACCATAGTCTTTCTGCATGCTTGAAAAGTACCCGTGAGCCTCTTTGACTAGTCCTATATGAGTACAAGCACAAAGAACCGCGACGAAAGTTACAGCGTCGGGCTTAACCCCTTCTTCTCTTGTCATCTGATCGAAGAGATCGAGCGCTTTTCCTCCGTGCCCGTGATTGGCTAAACCATGAACCATGGAGTTCCATGAGACTAAGTCTTTCGACCGCATCGTGTCAAAGACGCTCCACGCCTTGTCTAAGTTTCCGCACTTTGAGTACATATCGACCAATGCATTGCATACTTCAATCTTGAACCTCAAGTTGTTAGACTTTTTGATGTAGGAATGAATCCTTTTCCCTAAATTCAGCAGGCCCGACTTCGTGCAAGCGGCTAATATGCTTACGACCATCGCGCCATCAGGCCTCAATCCGGCTTCTTCCATCCGATCTAACAAGGACGAAGCCTCCTTCATGAGCCCTTTCTCGGCATACCCAGATATAATGATGGTCCAAGGGACCAAATTCTTCACCGGCATCTTATCGAAAAGCATCCGCGCCATATCCATTTCGTTCGCCTTACAATACCCACAAATCACAGTCGACCACGACACCACATTCCGCTCCCTCATCCTCTGAAACAGCTCGAACGCCTTCTCCATCTCCCCTGACTTGGAGTGCCCGTCCAGCATGGTGTTCCAGCTCACGATGTCCTTCTCGGGCATCTCATCGAACATCCTCCTCGCCTCGCCCGTCTCCCCGGCCCTCACCAGCCCGGCGACCATGGCGTTCCATGAGACCACGTCCCTGTACGGCATTCCATCAAACACCTTCCGGGCGGCCTCGATGCCCGTGCCACCGGCCTTGGAGTAGGAGTGGATGAGGGAGTTGGGCACGAAGATATCGTGGAGGAAGCCCAATTTGACGACCTGGGCATGGAGCATTTGGATGTTTCGATAGGCGGAGGGGCCGCAGCAGGCCTTGAGGAGGAGAGGGTAGGTGAAGTTGTCGGGGAAGACGCCGGCTCCGGCGAGGAGCTGCATTCGGAGGAAGGCGTAGAAGGCCAAGGAAGGGAGGGAGTTGTGGGCGAAGGCGCGGATGAGGGAGTTGAAAAGGAGGGTGTTGGGGACGGCGTGCTGGGAGAAGACGGCGAGGGAGAGATGGGGGAGGCGGGAGATGGAGTAGGCGGAGATGAGCTTGGAGGCGACGAAGGGATGGAGGTGGAGGTGGAGCTTGATGAGGTGGGAGTGAATGAGCTTGAGGTGGAGGGGGTTGTTGGAAGGGAGTTGGAGGAGGTGGTGGTCGAGGAGGCGGCGAGGGGAGGGGGAGGTCCAGCTTGGGGGTCGGAGAGACATTGGAGGCGGTGGTGGCGGTGGCGGTGGTGGTGGAGGTGGGAGGTGGGGGAAGGGGCGAGGCAAACTAGTTGAAGCCAGGGGTGAAGTGGTGATGAGGAGGAGGAGGAGGAGGATAGAATCAAATGAGAGGGAGGGAGAGATGATGTTGTTGCCATCATAAATTTAAAACCTTTTTGAAATAAAATGATATAAAATTAAAAGGAAGGAATGCCTGAGAAAATTTCCCCTCACACGGCTTAAAAGGTCTGAATTTCGATTTTGATCTGCATGGCATAAAACTTTAACGCCGAACATTCTATGATGAGTGATACTTATACCTGTAAAATTAACGGTTTTTGTACCATTAAACATTTTACATCTCTGGATCTATGAACACATATTTTGGAGAGCGCCGTATTTTTGTATGCCAAGTTTTCATACCATGAAATCAACACTTAGAAGGGAGTTTTTATGACACCCAAGACATTGTAGTCCTTATGTCCGGCTTAAAAGTCTATTTTTTTAACTTCTTAGATACAAAATTCATCCTATTTGATCGTAGATTTACATGGTCCTAAAATCTATATACACCAAACCTTTAATGATTTAAAATGGCATTTTGGATTTCAATGGATGGTTGTAAATTAATGATTTAAAATGGCATTTTGGATTTCAATGGATGATTGTAAATTTACGGGTTTTTTTATTTTTTTATGTTCACTCCTTTTTGTTAAAGTTTGCTCCTGGATATAAATATTAATTAATACTAATTTATTTACAAGAGTGGTACATGTTTGAAAGTTGAGTAACATTATCATAGATATTGCTTCTCTCATTTTTAATCTTCATACACATTTAAAGAGTCTAATATAATGCATTACCGGTTAAAGGGTCCACGCCTTTTGGAATCCTTGAGGAGTTGTTAATTCATGCATTTAGCCGTACCGATTAAAGGTGGGTGTGATTAAGGTGGTGAAAGCCGAACCTTTTTTTTGTCAAAGACACAATGTTATTCAATCGTTCATCAGCATAGCAAATCAAAATAATCAATGGCTAATATTATTCACTTTCAATTTTTAAGGATATATATTCAAAATGAATGAAGAATTTGCGTATGGAAATAAATTAGTATTAAAAGATCTAGATTAATTGTTTGCAGTCTACCATTATTACCACAAATTAAAAGCAATTACCATTTACATGCAATCAATTTAATTTTTTAATACGAATTAAGAAGCTTTTTTGGAACTGGACAATACATTATATACAATTAAGAAATTTCTGTATCTCCTTATTTAAATACAGGCTTCTCTAAAATGTAAAAAACTTCCCTGGCTTCTTCTATCGTCTTTCTTGCATTTTCTCTCTTCCCTTAGTTTTACATCTAATTTTTTACTAATGATATTTTATTTTGTTATCTAACTTTCGCCTATATGTTTTTTTATTACAGAGTTGGAATATATGTCAAATACAACATTCCTATGGGACTTAAATTCAAATCCTTGGTTAGTTTATTGATTTTTTTTTTGAAAAACAATATATTCTTATTTATATATTATTTTATTTATTGACTACTATTAATCAAATTTTTTGTTGAAGAAAGGATCTAAGCTCGGTGAGTTTATCTCATTCAATTATTATTTATCAATCATTTTGTTATATTAAATCAAGCATTTATGGAAAAGCTTTTATTTATACCTGTCTCAAAAGTATACCAGGTTTATACCCGGGTTGCTATAGAAGGACCCACGTATCTCCATCTTGGTAGAAACCTGGTATGGTTATCGGCAGATATAAATATAATTTTCTTTTATTTATTGTATATGTGATAACCTTATACTCAAGTTTTAAGAATTGTCTCCTCGTATGACTCAAAAAATAACAAGACTTCGATTCTTATGTCTCTTTGAGGTCAGAGACCCAGAATCATTTTTTCTTTAACTTAAATTTTATTTTTTGTTCTAAAGTTTTGAAATTACCATATGAGATTCCGAACATGTGATCGATGAAAGTTTCACTCCATGAGAGCATAATGTTTCATCGCCACATATTAAGGTGATACTCTTTAATTATCAGGTTTAAAATTTGATTGTCCACTATTAATTTTAGGGCGATTTTTCTTGTTTCTTGAGTGTTAGGTAAAGAGTTTAGAGGTGAGGGTGAAGAAGCCCAACAAAATATATAGGTTTCTGTTGACCATATTCTAAAGCAAGATATGTTACCATTTAAAGTAACTATCTGTTTCTGGATTTAGCAATGGGTAAAAGGTTGATGGCAAAGTAGTTTTTATCTTTTTGGCAGGCATTTTATTATTGTAATCTTTTAGTTTTATTATTATTATTATTGCAATGTTATTTGTTTCTGTAATTTTTTGTGTACATTCCATAGTTTGAAATTTACATCTAAAAATAGCAGATCAGTTTATTTAAATGGACACATTTGGATATTTTGAAGCGAGGAGGAATAGAAAGATTTCTCTCTTTTCTTAATTCTTTTCCTTTTTGGTTAATTAAAAAAGGAAAGATCCGTCAATTCTTGACTAGATATGCATCCTTGTAGTTTACATAACAAGGGTAGAGATTTTGTTATTATAAGAACTAGCGTTTTCGACGCGTGCTTGCGTGTAACTATAGCAATTTCCATGATAAATTTCTTTTTTAATTCAATTATATGCATCTCGCTTATAAAATGATAATAACATAGCAATTTAATTACGTATATCGTACTTGTAAAATAATAAGGACATCACGTTTAATTACGTGCAATGTATATAAATCAATGGTGTTTTTTTTTTGTTTAATTTATCTGAAATAATAAAAATCCACTTCATCAATCAATTTCAAAATCAAATTAACCCCTTTTTTTTTCCTTATAACAGTGGAGAAGCAAAGATGAGGAAAGAGAGTTAGTTATTTTACTCTTTTTTTTCCAAAAAAAATGTTTTATGAAAAATGTTTTCCTTGGTAACTAAATGGACCTATATAGAAATCTTTCCTCTTGTTTACAGGTAGACTTATACTAATTATTTATATTCGTGTCATCAAATGTAAGTACTTCATTTCTCTAAATGATTATGCAGAAGAATCGTGTTTCACAGTATGGTTGTCACGTTTTCTATGATTATTTTAAAACTAAATAGCTTTATTGTAAAACGTATAATTGATAATGCTCAATATTGGCGATACAAGATCAGGACGCGTGGCTGATGATGTGTCCCACGACCCGGAAGGAAGGGCCTACAAAGACTGATCAGGCCACCCTTGTACCCGACCTGCAAGCACAAACTGACACTCCACGGGGGCCCCTGCAAATTTGCCTCCTCGGTCCCTCAGCTCGCCCCGGGCTGCCACAGGACCAAGATTCCTCAACCCTCTTGCTCAGTTCCGAGCTCCCTAGCCGAGGCCGTCTTCCTCGGCCCCTCCGACCAGCTCCACCGTTCACAGGCGTAACTGCCGCCCCACGAATCTCACCATATGCGGATTCTCCGCCAGCAACATCCCACGTTCCACGCCTCCGCGATCCCCATTAATGGGCGATCCGCTCTCTACACGGACGGGACGTCGGGAGCGTAACTGCTGGCGAGATTCTCGCGCCTGCTGCTGCGTGCCATCACCGATATATAAACCCTCATCACAGAGGGATCAAGTAAGCCATTTTTACTCCACTTAGCCGTTACTCTGCTCGGATCTAGTTCTAACTTGATCGTCGGAGGGTTCTCGGTGGTACCAAACCACCCCGGGACTTCTTTGCAGGTACTCGGCGTTAAACTCCTCAAATCACCAATCGCACCAAAACCCATTGAGATCCACACGCAACAGAAGATCACCACCAAAATCCACCGAGAGATCAACGGAAGACAACATCTGACGGAGATCCGAAAAGGGCCTCCATCAGTTGGCGCCGTCTGTAGGAACTAACTCCATAAAACACAAAGTTGGCCTTCCGATCTCCGCCCATATGGCAACCGATCCCCCTGAAGATCCAAACACCCGCTGTCGCCTCCCTCACAACGGAGGCGCGGGCGAACCCTCACCGAATGTCATCAGCTCCCCCGATGGCTGCCGTTTCACATGCTCCGGCGACCGCCCGAGAAAAAGGGCTAGAGGCCGAGAGCCCATCACCTTTGGCGACGAGGATCTCCATGGCATATCTGTGCCCCACAACGACCCGCTGGTGATCACAGCCCAAATCCATCGATACGAGGTCCACCGGATACTCATCGATTCGGGCAGTTCGGCGGACATCCTCTTCCACGACTGCTTCCTGCGTATGGGGCTCTCCCCAGCAGACCTGAAACCGACCTCTCACGTCCTCTCGGGGTTCACCGACCACTCCATCCTGGCGCAAGGGATGGTCACCCTGCAGTTCACGATCGGGAAGCCCGGCCACACGCGCACACTGCTTGTGGACTTCATCGTAGCGAAAGTTCCGTCGGCTTACAATATCCTCCTCCGCCGCCCGACGCTGAACTCCCTCTAGGCCCAGATCTCGACCTACTACCTGGCGATAAAATTCCCTCTCGATCGGGGCGGGATAGGTCGGGCATACGGGAGCCAGCGGGTCGCGAAGATAGGCCTCACCGAAACGTCTTCGCCCGAGCAGCATGCCGACAGCGCTGAGGCGTGTGACGACATCAAAGGTTCCCTGGACACCCGAGACGAGCGGAAGGAAGTCCGTGGAGCACCGGTCGAACCTCTGACCAAGGTGCCCCTAACAGAAGAAGACCAGGGAAAGACCGTCCAGGTTGGGTCACTCCTGACGGGGACTCAGCGGGATGACCTGATCAGATTCCTCAGAAGCAACTCCGACGTCTTCGCCTAGACGCCTGCTGGCATGCCTGGGATCGACCCTAAAATCATCTCCCATAAGCTCGGAGTTGATCCTGCGGCCCAGCCCGTCAGACAGAAGAAAAGAAACTTCGCCCCGGTCAAACGGAAGGCTATCGAAGAGGAGGTTGATCGGCTCCTCGCCACCAACTTCATCAGAAATGTGCCCTACTCGGAGTGGCTGGCAAACGTAGTTCTGGTCAAGAAGTCAAGCGGGAAGTGGCGTATGTGCGTCGACTTCACCGACCTCAATAAGGCCTGCCCCAAGGACAACTTTCCGCTCCCCCGTGTAGACCAGCTCGTCGACAGCTCGGCCGGCTACGAGCTGTTGAGCTTCATGAACGCTTTCTCCGGCTACAACCAAATCTGTATGAATCCTGAAGACGAAGATCTGACCGCATTCACAACGGACCGGGGAGTGTACTGCTACAAGGTGATGCCCTTCGGCCTCAAGAACGCCGGGGCCACGTACCAAAGGCTGGCCAACCGCATGTTCAAGCCACAGATCGGCAGGAATATGAAAGTCTACGTTGATGACATGCTTGTCAAGTCCATCTCGTCGGCCGAGCATGCCAAGGACCTGGGCAAGGCTTTCGGAGTGCTCCGCAAATTCAACATGAAGCTAAACCCCGCCAAGTGCGCATTCGGAGTCACCGGGGGAAAGTTCCTCGAGTTCATGGTCACTCACCGCGGAATTGAAACTAACCCAGAGAAGATCGACGCTATCCTGAACATGGCCGCGCCCAAGACTAACGTCGAGATCATGCGACTCACGGGGCGGGTCGCCGCTCTGAGCCGTTTCATGTCCAGGTCGGGGGAGAAGTGCCTCCCGTTCTTTAAGGCACTGAGGAAAATTCCGAGGTTCGAGTGGTCGGAAGAATGCCAAGCCGCCTTCGACCAATTGAAGAAGCACCTCACAACACCGCCGCTGCTCACCCGGCCAGTGGAGGGGGACGAGTTGTCGCTGTATCTGGTGGTATCCGACCAAGCAGCAGGCTCGGTGCTCGTCCGGGAGGCCGAGGGGGCGCAGAAGCCGGTGTACTATGTGAGCCACGTGTTTAAGGACGCGGAAACAAGGTACCCCGCCATAGAGAAGATTGTCTTAGCCCTCGTGGTAACCTCGAGGAAGCTGCGGCACTACTTCCAAGCACACACCATCATTGTCCTCACCGAGTGCCCGTTGGGAGCTATCCTAGCATCACCGGAATCCTTGGGCCGCCTAGAAAAATGGAGGTGGGAGCTATCTCAGTTCGACATAAGATATCGCCCGAGGCAAACCATCAAGGCACAGGCCCTGGCCGATTTCATCGTTGAATGAACCATCCCTAGCAAGAAGCCGGAGTCCGCGCCGCCACTCGCAACCCAGTGTCTCGTCACGGAAGGCCCTGGCTCGGTTCCGGAGTGGGTCATCTACGTCGACGGGTCTTCTACCGAGGAAGGCTGCGGTGCCAGCCTCATTATCCGAGGCCCAAACGAAGCAAAGATTGAGTATTCTTTGAGGCTCGGTTTCAAAGCATCGAACAACGCGGCAGAATATGAGGCCCTCCTGGCTGGACTGCGCATGGCCGTCGGGCTGGGGCTGAAGATAATTCGAATCCGTAGCGACTCGGCCCTTGTTGTCGATCAAGTGACCGGCCGCTTTGAAGCTCGAGATCCCCTGATGATGAAGTACCTAGACGAAGTGAGGAAACTCCGAAGAAACTTCGACGAAGTCCAGGTAGAACAAATACCCAGGCAGCTGAATGCCCAAGCAGACGCCCTGAGCAAGCTGGCTTCGTCATACTCGGCCAACAATAGGCGGTCTATCCTCTTCGAAACCTTGCCTCGACCCAGCGTGGGAGACGGAGCGACGACACTCCACGTGTACGCGGCGCAGGAGAGCGACCAGGACTGGAGGAAGCCCTTCGTGGAGTTCCTGAAAGACGGCGCGCTCCCGGAGGACCGGGCAGCCGCCCGTCGTCTCCGGGCCAAAGCACGCCACTTCGTCTGGAGCAACGGGAATCTCTACAAGAAGGTCTTCATTCAGCCCCTGCTCTGGTGCATTGACCCCCACGAAGCCGACTACGTCCTTCGGGAAATCCATGAAGGGGTGAGCGGTGCACCAGGGGGCTCGAACCTTGATCCAAAAACCGTTACTCCAAGGGTACTACTGGCCCACCATGCACGAGGATGCCCTGAAGCTGGTCAGGAGATGCAAGAGCTGCCAGCTCCACGGCAGCATTCCCCGCCTCCCGGCTACCGAGCTGACCGCCCTGACATCCCCATGGCCGTTCGCTCAGTGGGGGTTGGATATGATCGGCCAGTTCCTTACCGGAACAGGAGGGCACAAATACGTCCTCGTCGCGGTGGACTACTTCACCAAGTGGATCGAGGCCGTCCCCATCAGGAAACCGGACGCCGCCACAACCATCAAGTTCCTGCAAAACAACCTGATACTCCGGTTTGGCATCCTGAGATGCATCGTCACCGACCACGGGATGAACTTCGAGAACGAGAAAGTGAAGGACTTCTGCAAAGAGTACCATATCCTCATGAAGTTCGCCGCGGTCGCGGATCCCCAATGCAACGGGCAGGCTGAGGTCGCTAACCGAGACGTCCTGCGAGGTCTCCGGACCCGCCTAGAGGAGCGACAAGGCAGTTGGGTCTTATGGGCCCTGCGCACGTCAAAAAAGACTCCCACCGGGGAAACCCCCTTCGGCCTCTGCTACGGGACCGAAGCGATGGTCCCAGCAGAGATCGGGCTACCCAGTCACCGGGTCGAGCACTTCGACGATGACGCAAACACCTCGGCGCTACGGACCAACCTCGATATCTTGTTGGAAAAGAGGGATCGGGCTCAGATCAAGACTGCCGCCTATCAATAACAAACGGCCCGATACTACAACGCTCGGGTCAAACACCGCTCCTTCAAGACCGGGGACCTGGTCCTGCGGCGGAATGAGTTCACCGACCAAGGCAGGCTTCACAAGTTCTCCCCAAAGTGGGAGGGTCCCTTCCTCGTCTCTGAGGCGCTCCCCGGCGGAGCCTATCGCCTACAAGACGCGGACGGACGAAAGCTTCCGCGGCCTTACAACGCCGAGAAGCTCAAGCTATACCAGTGAGGTCAAAACCAGCGAGTGTGTACCACCCCCCCTCTTTTTCCCTTTCGCAAAGATGGTGTAAATCGTTCACTAAAATTCCTGTCCATACGAATAAAGAAACGTCGAATCATTCCGAGTGGAGTTCCATCTTTACAATTCAAGGCCCTCGCCAAGAAGCGGCCGTGCAACACACTGCCCTGCTATCCTTAGTGGACTTCCTGCAGCCCCCCTGACGCTAAGGACCAAAAAGCCCTCCCAGAGGCAGTCGAGCCCGAGGATCCCTCGCTCGGCTATCCCCAGCGGGCAGCTTTCCTGCCACAACGTCGAGGATCAAAAAGCCCTCCCAGAGGCAGTCGAGCCCGAGGATCTCTCGCTCGGCTATCCTTCAGGACAAAAGCCCTCGCTAAGAGGCACCGGGCAGTAACCCTGCCCGGCCAAGGGTCCTTGGTAGGCTTCTATAGCCCCTCCCGTGCTAACGACCAAAGTCCTCCCAGAGGCAGTCGAGTCCTTGCTCGGCTATCCCCGGCTGGTAGCTTCCTACCACAACCGACAGGGATCAAAGTCCTCGCCAAGAGGCACTGGGCAGTAACCCTGCTCGGTCCCCGTCCTGAAGGATCAAAGCCCTCGCAAGAGGCAACCGAGCAGCTACCCTGCTCGGTCATCTCCGGCTGGTAGCTCCGTACCCATGACGCCAGGGATCGAAGCCCTCGCAAGAGGCATCCGAGCGGCTGCCCCGCTCGGTCATCCCAAGCTGGTAGTTGCCTACCCGCGACGCCAGAGATCAAAGCCCTCACCAAGAGGCAACCGCGCAGCTTCACTGCCCGGTCATCCTTAGTGGGCTTCCTACAGCCCCTCCAACACTAAGGATCCAAGCCCTCACCAGAGGCGACCGAGCAGCGACCCTGCTCGGTCATCTCTGGCTGGTAGCTTCCTTCCCATGACGCCAAGGATCGAAGCCCTCGCAAGAGGCATCCGAGCGGCTGCCCCGCTCGGTCATCCCAGGCCGGTAGTTGCCTACCCGCGACGCCAGAAATCAAAGCCCTCGCAAAGAGGAGACCGCGCAGCTTCACCACCCGGTTATCCTTGGCGGGCCTCTTACAGCCCCACCAACACTGAGAATCTGAGGCCCCAAAAAGGGGCAACAAGTCCATCGAAGTCTAAGCGATCCCCCCTCGGCTCCGGGGCCATCGAGATGCCTCCTCGGCAACGCTTGGCAAGTAATGGAGATACAAGGTCGGCAGCGCTTGGCAAGTGATCGAAATCAATCCGACGAACGATCGCTAGACAGATAGCTGACCCAACAGTGCAAGCGGAGATATTTTACAAACATTCTTCACACACAGAAGATGAAATGCAAACTGATGAAACAAGAATTTTCTTTTATTACCAAAGGAAAAGTTTTTATAAAGGGTATTCTGGGGCTCCCCAGCCCTACAAACTGCCCGGAAGCTTACTTCGGTCCCCTCATCGCTGGCATCACGGCCTGCCCGGGGCTTTACCACCGGAGATTTCGCCACCAGGGGCGTGCCCTGCTCCCCTCGCCATCTTCCACCGGAGGCCTCGCCACCGGAAGCGAAACCCGAGCGCGGAGCTCACCATCGTCGAACTCAAGAAGTTGCTCCTTCACGGCGTCCAGGGCCTTGTTCCACGCGACGGCAGAATACTCCCCGAGCTCGATGTAAAACTACTCTGACGCCAGATAATCGGCCACAGCTTTCATAGCCCGAGCCTCAGCAACCTGGGCCTCCAGAAGCGCCGCCTCAGCATCTCCCTTGCTGGCATCCCTCTCCTTCTCCATGGCTGCGAAGCGTTCGGCCAGATCTGCCAGCTTCCTATCAGCCACCCGGAGGGATGCACTCAGACGACGATGTACACCCCGATTCGCTTAATTGGCAAGTTCCGCAGCCTCCGCCCGGGCTGCCAGGACGTCGGCCCTTGCCCTCTCCAGGCCAGGTCACGCCGCAAAACCTCGACCTCCGAGGGAAACGCTTGTACTGGCCTCAGTGCGTGGAATGCCCCCTCAGCCTCCATACGAGCGGCAAGGGCGCAGTGTTGAAGGACCTGATGGAAAGCGAATGAGAAACCAGGAGGCCCTCGAGCCAAAGAAAGGAATACCAGAAAAACTACAAGTAGAGGAGTTCGTACCTGGACCGCCCCCTGGGCCATGGCCTCCAGTTAGGCCCTCAAGGAGCCATGCGGAAGCTTTCCCCCAGCCGACTCCTCCATCCCGGCGAGTAGGCCAGCAGCAATGGAAAGCCCAGACGGAACCGTGAAGACGGAGCCCCCCTCCTGCACGGAAATCCCCTCAGGGACCCTCAATGACGACGCGCGAGAAATTGTCCTCTTTCTCTTAAGAGGGCCCCGTCCTCGCCCTCCCCTCTGTCCCCCGTCTGGAGCTCGGATAACTATGGACGTCTCTGGCCACCGCCGGAGCAACCACTAGGAGCCGTCAACGAGCAGACAGCCCTATCGCCAGCAGAACATCCGGCGCAGGGCATGAGCCAGCCAGGGGCTCGGCCACGCCACTAGCCTCCCTATGGCGCGAGCAACCCAAAGAGTGGGAACAAACCATGTATTCAAAAAGAAGAAGAACGCCGAGCAGCCGCGACTTAAGAGAGAGGAAATATGAAAGGGTAGGGGCCCTGGAGCGGGCCCCGCCCCTACTTATTGCTGCAAGCGGCCTCATCCAACGACGCCCGTCATCTCCTGCCAAAACAACTCCTCACGTCCAGCGGCTCCGATCGCTCCATATATCGATCCTGCACTGGACCGCATCCCGTCAGACGCCGCAGGCCTACATACGTCGCGTCGGCCAATCGACGTTTGACGCTTGGGCCGTCGCTTCAGTGGCAGAATGCACGAACTGGCCCACCTTCCTTAAATGCAGAGATCTCTCCCTGATTCGCTAGCAGAAAAGACAACTGACGGCCCGAGGACTTGTCCCGACAAAGCCTTAGGAAGGAGCTCACCTCAGGAGACTTGGCAGTCCACTCCTGACCCGACCCGCTAGCTGGTCGGGACAAGAATGGGGGGCTAATGATAATGCTCAATATTGGCGATACAAGATCAAGACGCGTGGCTGATGACGTGTCCCACGACCCGGAAGGAAGGGCCCACAGAGACCGACCAGGCCATCCTTGTACCTGACCTGCAAGCACAAGCTGGCCCTCCACGAGGCCCCTGCAAATTTGCCTCCTCGGTCCCTCAGCTCGCCCTGGGCTGCCACAGGACCAAGATTCCTCAACCCTCTTGCTCGGTTCCGAGCTCCCCAACCGAGGCCGTCTTCCTCGGCCCCTCCGACCAGCTCCACCGCTCACAGGCGTAACCGCCACCCCGCGAATCTCGCCATACGCGGATTCTCCGCCAGCAACATCCCACGTTCCACGCCTCCGCGATCCCCATTAATAGGCGATCCGCTCTCTACGCGGGCAGGACGTCGGGAGCGTAACTGCTGGCGAGATTCTCGCGCCTGCTGCTGCGTGCCATCACCGATATATAAACCCCCATCACAGAGGGGTCAAGTAAGCCATTTTTACTCCACTTAGCCGTTACTCTGCTCGGATCTAGTATTAACTTGATCGTCGGAGGGTCCTCGGTAGTACCAAACCATCCCGGGACTTCTTTGCAGGTACTCGGCGCTAAACTCCTCAAATCACCAATCGCACCAAAACCCATTGAGATCCATACGCAACAGAAGATCACCACCAAAATCCACCGGGAGATCAACGAAAGACAACATCTGACGGAGACCCGAAAAGGACCTCGATCAATAATAAAAGAATTTTTATATCTCTATCTGATGATGCTCACAAGTGGTGTCTCCCCAGATTATGACACGTGGCAGAGAACGTGTCTCGGATTCTAAGGGGTTGGAATAAATGAGCCACATCGGGGACATTTCCCGAGGCCCCTTCTCCGGAGACGTCCCCGACCATTCGGGAGACCCCCTGAAAGACATTTCACCTTCATCTAGGAGACTACCAACAGCTCGTCTTCGATCTTCCTCAGTCTCCTCCCCTTCGAGCCTTCTCTCGTGTCGATCTTCCTCGGCCTCCCGCTCGTCTCCGAGCTTCCTCGGCCTCCCGCTCGCCTCCGTGGCATTGCAGAGCTGAGCTTCCTCGGCCTCCAGGCTCGTCTCCGAGCCATCCGCCAAGCTAAGCCTCCCTAGCTCTCCCGATCAAACGAGAACGCCGATCCCTAGCGCTTCCGCAACAGCTCCGCGTATCTCGTCAAAGCGAGATAACCGCTACCCCACGTCCCGCGTCCCACACTGGTACGTCCACCCTATTAATGAGCATATCACGTCATTAATGATGGGATCCCGTCATTCACGCACGTGTAACGTCAGGGGCGTAACCGAATGCGAAGATCTCGCGCCTGCTCGCCCTTTGTGATCACTATAAAACTCCTCTCTCAGACGACTCAGGTAAGGCAACATGAACCCAATAAGCCGCTACTCTGCTCAAATTTCTCGGCTAACTTGATCGTCGGAAGGTCCTACGGTGGTCACCCACCCCGGGGCTTCTTTGCAGGTAGCTCGGTTTCCACCTCAAACTCAACCCATTGAGATCCACATACTCAAGTAGGCAACCTCCGAATACAATCTAAACCGTCCAACAGGCTCGCGACAGATCGATGGAGGATAGCATCTGAAGGAGATCAAGGCCTCCATCAGTTGGCGCCGTCTGTGGGAACCGTAAGACTTAACTTGTTCCACCAACAAAAGTTGATCCTCCGCCCTCGATCCAAATGGTGAGCGATGACCGCAATGATCCAAATACAAGTCGCCATAACGGAGGCGGAAGCGGCTCGCTTCCTCCTCCTAACGCCATCGGCGCCTTATCCGCTCGGATAGACAGGCTCACATCGCTGGTGGATGCTCTCGTTCGCGTCCAAGCAGCGAGCAACACCCACCAAGCCGCAGTTCCCCCTCCATAGGATAATGACGTCCGCCGAAGGACGGACGGGCACACTCAAACCCTCGATCTACCTCGTCCTCGTCACAGCGCCACTGAGCGCCAGCGGGCCGACTCCGGCCACCTTAATCCATACACGGCGACTGATTTCATGACCCACTGGACGCTGGACAGCTCCACGCCACGGTTCCAAGGAAGATTGGGCCGTCGTTCCAATGCCCACTGTGCGTTCTTGCCCCCCCAAGGAGGTATCGGTCAGCTCGCCTGCTTCTAAGCATGACCAACACCTCCCCTCTCGCTGGGTGTTCAGTTGATAAAACTGCACATTTAATATGACTTTTTCCTACTATTTCTATATAGTAAAAGGTGTTTATTATAAATATAGCACATATGAAGGTTTATTCGCAAAAATACTATTTTCATGTGTTTATACATTATAATTATCATTATGTAGGAAAAAGTAAGCATATAATATCCATGTAACATTTGGTCTATTTAAATATTCTTACCTTATTAAATATTTTTGACCAATTCTCTTAAAACTAAAATATTATGACAAATGGTTAAAAATAATATTTCAATAAAAACAAATTCTACTAACATTATTTATTGAGATAATTGTGCAGAAATTATTTCAGGACTGGAATCAAGGAAATCCGAGTTATCGAGATCAAATCTGCCGAAATAGTAAAGTAAATTGAAGAAATCAATTCTGGCAGAGACGTAGAGAAGATTTTCAGATTCCAAATACCAAAATAGTCTACATGTGTCACCAGAAGAAGCCTCAAGAGAAACGAACCCACGATCCTCCTAATCCACCGTGGATCCGCGGCCAAACCCACCATTACGCCGCGGTTCCGCCGCACTTCGAGGGTAGTTAAGGCATGGGATTTTTTCTGTTGGGATCTTAACCACTGGTTTCTATATTAAGAAACTAGGGTAGTTAGGGCATGAGATTTTTTCTGTTGGGATCTTAACCACTGGTTTCCATATTAGGAAACTAGGGTAGTTAGGGCATGAGATTTTTTCTGTTGGGATCTTAACCACTGGTTTCCATATTAGGAAACTAGGGTTCTGACTCTGGGACTATAAATAAGGACCGAGAGCCTCTTGGAAAATTTATCAAGCTGAAGAGATCACGAAGTCCACGACAGGCTCACGCATCCAGGCTGATCATCAACGATTCATCTACCTCCTTAGAAGAGATCGAGAAGCAAACTAGCATTTTTGTAATCATTTTCTAAGGGAACAAAGTGTAAATGAATTTTGTTGATTAATAAAGATAGTTATTTTCTTATTCTATCCCTTTGTAGTTTTTAATATGATTTCTCTCTCCATCTCTTCTTCTCCCAACATGCGCGAATAATTCTTCGCTTGTTAGGGTTCATGGGATTAGGGTAGGTTAATGGATGATGAAGATCTTTAAACTCTTTTTAAGTCCTATAAAGTTTATAAATTTTATCAAAAAAATAGTTAACATCCTAATTGGGCGCGCTATCAATTCATTGATAATCGCGACCATGATTAGAGATTAGATTAACAATTGTTTTGGTAAAGGCTAGATATGAACGGAGCTCCATGTCGAGATAGGGGTTAAGAGTGGGAACCCTTTTCCCTCCAGAAACCCTAATCTACATGCATCATTGTCGTTCTAGTTTTAAATCTATTAAAGGATAAAAAGAGTAATTTTTAATTAATCATCCATAACTACTAAATCCCAATGAACCCTACAAGCCCCCTTTTAATATTAAACTTACATCCGTAGTTAATCTAGATCTATATTTTGCATCCGTATTTAACGTAAATCTAGAACCTACAACCATTCTTCACCATTCTTTATTCTCCCTTCCTAATCAACATGCCTAAAGTAAGAATAAACGATTCAACGTTTCCCTGAGGAGGACCCGTACTCACCTCGGTCTAGCTACGCGCGACAGCGTTCTGATTGCGGTTACTACAAACACTTCTTTAAAATACAGATCAATCAAATGGCGTTGTTGCCGGGAATACGTGCGTAATTTTTTATTCTTACTATTTTTGTTGAATTCTTATTCGATCTATATCATAATTAAAACAAAACTGCAAATTGTATATTTAACAAATTGTGTGTGAATTTTGCAAGGAGATCTGGAGTCACAGACTTGAGGAAATAGAAAGACAGAGACATTCATCGAGATCCAGAGGAGTACAGAAGGCCACGGAGCAAAAATTCATCAACCGATCCTTCTTTCTTGCGGCTGAACCGCGGCACAAGAGCCATATACGCGGCGGAAGCGTGGCGGGATTGAGGAGTTACGAGTCGTAACTTCTCTGGTAAGTTTCTCAACTTTTTCTCTCTCCTCTGAAATCCAATAAAATATCTTTTCTGCAGGATTCTTTGCAAAATTTTGCCGCTCAAAAATCTTTTTGCAAAGTTTTGTAATTGGTTTGTTAATTCATATTTTAATACGGATTTTTAAGGGGAAAGACCAAAATTCAGATTAGGTAGGGATTTTATCACCCTTCCTAAGCCCCAGAAATCATAAATCGAGCATCTGCATCAACTCTATATTAATTTAAAAAATATCTAGACAAGACTCTAAGGACTGTCGCGCTCAATAAGGACAGAGAAAGGTTGTGGGTAATTTATCGCTTATCCGCATTACTTTTGTGGTGCCTATGCAAGTGTGTCTAAGACAAGTGGTTACTTAATTAGGCCCGCTATTTTCGGTGATTCGTATAGCGGATACCTCCCACTTACCTGGCACTTATCTGGACATAAGAGTAGTAAAGAGGTGGTAAAGGATTGATCCTACGGCTTGTCCTTTGGATGTCTAGGAGCGGTCTAGAGACTTGACCTAGGTAACCTTAGTTCTAGGGTTGTTTGTGCATTTTTATGTGATTTGTCTAAATCCGACACACTTTTCAAAATAGACCATTTTTAAAAAGTACACACGCTGCCACTTGCGCTAAAACCGTTTAGTGCATGCTCGGCTGGACATGAGATTCTAGTGCCCGTCTTGTCCGCGTTCCTGCTATCGACTCCGAGATCGGTACTTCTTTATCTTCATTTTACCCACCATCCTCCACATCGACCGAGATGGACGGTACTCTATTAAATTATAATACCACGCTGCTACCGCCCATAGGTGAGCAGAATCCACCGCGCATCTCTCTCCAAGAGAGATGCTATCCTATCCGTGGTCCACTTCCTACTTGTCTATCTATTCCACCAGCCAACGGGGATAATTTTGAGATTAAACCCCACTACATCAATTTTTTACCAAAATATCACGGTCTCGAGTCTGAAGACGCATGCGTCTTTATTACCAAATTTGAAAATGTATGCGCTATGATGGGTACTTCACAGCATTCTGTGAATGCTATGAGATTACGTCTTCTCCCATTCACTTTGTGCGATATAGCCGAGAAGTGGCTTTATAACACAGCCGCATATTTTATTTCAAACTGGGGGGAATTCATCACAGCTTTCCTAAAGAAATTCTACCCTAATCATAGGACAGCTCGAGTCCGTAGCGAAATAAATCAATTTACCCAGCTTCCTAATGAACCATTTTCAAAGTGTTTTGAACACTTCAAGGATCTGTTAGTTCAATGTCCTCATCACGGAATCCCTAGATGGGATCTGTGCAGAATCGTATATGAGGGCATTAATTCTACAACAAAACAGATACTTGAATCCATGTGTCAAGGCACCTTCATGACTAAAGATGATGGTGAAGCCTGGAGATTTTTAGAAGATTTCGCTGAAAAATCTTTACAGTGGGAGAGTGTAAACCAACCATCGTCTAGGGGTGGTATTCACCAATCTGATGTTTACATAGGAGTTAGAGCTGAAATGGCAGCAATGCAAAAGAAACTCGAAGCTATGAAACATAAATTTTTAGTAGCCTCCCTAAATCAGATGACACTCCCTGAAACTGTCTGTGGATTCTGTTCTGATCTATCACATCTTACGGAAGAATGTCCTTTGAATTCTCCGTTTTAAGGGCAAGAGCATACCAATGCTGCTTTTCAACAAAGAACTAGAAACGATCCGTATTCTTCCACTTAT
Organism: Agapanthus africanus; assembly: GCA_030015575.1. Lineage (NCBI taxonomy): Eukaryota > Viridiplantae > Streptophyta > Magnoliopsida > Asparagales > Amaryllidaceae > Agapanthus > Agapanthus africanus. Next base: position 921,555,034 of record JASDDO010000019.1, read on the forward strand.
AATCAGGGTTGGAGGAATCACCCTAACTTTGCTTGGAACCAACAACAAACTCAAAACACAGTTCCAAACCAAAATAACTTTCAAAGTGTCCCTCCACCACAACAGCAACCACTACAATTGAGTCAGCACCCCTATCAATCACAAAACTTTCAAAATCCAGTCAACACTTCTGCACCGTATAACAATTCTTTGCAATTGACTGGTACTGATAACACCTCTTCACTCGAACAAACCATGAATTTACTTCTGACAAAATTCATGCAAGTTTCGGCTGAGATGAAGTCTTCCGTCGATGACATAAAAAAGAACTCTGCCTTCCAAGGTGAGAGTATTAAATCGATGGAAGCACAAATTGCACAATTAAAAGCCAAAATAAGTGCTAGAGAGAGAGGGAAACTTCCAGCTCAACCTGTACCGAATCCTGGCTACTCACATCATGTGAATGCTATTACCATATTGAGATCTGGAAGAGTGCTTGACAACCATATCGGTAAAGAGATTGATACTACTAATGATGAATCAATTGATGATACCCCGGCTGAGACTTTTCCTTCCATCCACTTCTACTTCTATTTCTGACCCCTGTTCGTCTACGCCACCATTTTCTTCCGAGCCTATTCTCCGTTTTCCCCGAGGCTCGAACCCTCAGCACACTTCTTCTAGTCCACCAAAGACGATCCCCACTCCTATTCTGGGATCTTTCCTACCCACACCACCTTCTCCACTGTTGGACTCAGCTATTATTGCTAAAGCTCCTTATCCGAATCGGTTAAGGGGAAACAAACCGAGTCCGCAGATGGAGAAAATTATTGACATCTTTAAGCAAATTAACATCAATATCCATCTCCTAGATCCTATACAACAAGTCCCGGCTTATGCGAAAATTCTCAAGGACTTGTGCACTAGGAAGAGGAAGACTCAAGTGCCAAAAAAGGTGTTCATGTCGAGTACTGTAAACACAGCTTTTTCCCAACAATTACTAAGGAAACGTAAGGACCCGGGCTGTCCTATAATTTCTATTTCTATTAGGGGTAAAAATATTAACCGTGCTCTACTTGACCTTGGCGCAAGTGTTAACCTGCTTCCTTACTCAGTTTATGAGCAGTTAGGGATCGGAGAGTTAAAGCCCTCGAACACAACTCTCCAGATGGCCGACCGATCAATCACTAAACCTAGGGGTGAGCTTGAGGATGTGTTAATAAAAGTCGGGGAATTTGTATTCCCTGTGGACTTTATTGTTCTCGATACACAGCCCGTAGCGAACCCACGGAACCAAATTCCGGTGATTCTCGGTCGACCCTTTTTGGCCACTTCCAATGCTGTAATCAACTGTCGTAATGGCTCTATGACCCTATCCTTCGGGAAGATGTCAATAGAGTTTAACATTTACAAGTTGGGGAGTGTATCCTCCGAACCTTCTGCTCAAGCATGTTCTGTCGAATTAATGGATGTCGATAGCAGCAAATTTGATCAGCTTCATGATGCTGATCTAGACTCTTTTCATATGTTGTTGTTTGACCCAACCATGTATTATACACATACGGACTCTTCCATTGAGTTGTCCGGGTCATCATCTAACACTGATTATGAACCTTTCATGGAGTCTGACGATCACCCCGTTTTTTCTGATGAGATTATTCTTCGGGGTATCGATGAAAGCTTTGAGGAAATTTTCGTTGATGAACTCCCATTTTTAAAAGACACAGGTGTTGAGATGAATCAACTCTAAGATAAAGAAATTGAACCTCCACCCCTTCTTTCGGACAATCACGAGAATGCGAGTAATCCATCATCACTATCACTGTGTCGTCTCTCCAAATTGAGACGCAATCCTTTTCTTTTACACCACTTATCTCTTCCCCACTTCTTCCTGACTCTATACAACATGTTCTTCCACCAACCGGTGCGTTTCACTGATAAATTCTTCGATTGGTTGGTGTTGACTTTTGGTCTTTGCAAAGCTTGGCATTGACCAATAATTTTGACCCCCTCTTATAATTTTAAATGCTTAATATGATTTTACTCAAGTTTGGGGGGGATATTTTGGCTCTTGAAAGAAAATTTTTACAAAATTACGAGCCAAAAATAAATTTAGGGGAGAATTTCACTTTCATTATTTCTTGTCCCCTTTGATAACTTTTCCTCCCAAGTCTACAGATTTTGAGATTTAAAAGAGACAACAGTGAGGACACTGCTGCAAACAGGTTTGGGGGAGGTTTGTGCTTATTTACGCGTTACTTTGCATTATATTATATATAAACACAAAAAAAAATTTGATAATGGAAGTTAGAAAGTGACAAATTACATTTGAAAGATAGAAATAGTTTTTAAAAAATAAGAAAATTAGATGGTTTTTTAAACAAAACTAGTAATAAGTAGTTATGAGCTGTTGTCCCAAGGGTTGGTAAGATGAAGAAAATTGCTAATCTGAGAATAAAAATAAGTCTGAAAAATAATCTCTATTCTTGAGGCCAAACTTTTGAACATTGATACCCTACTATATGCACTGTCACACATCTTGAAACTTGGAATAGTAGATGATACCTTGAAATGCTCTTGTCTAAAAGCCTTAGTATGAAGGAAAATAAAAAAATATAATGAGGGTGAAGAAAAAAATGAACACTGGTTTTGTAATTACCAAGGCAGCATAAAAAAAATATAGCGGGGGTGCTTTATCACCTAGTGCCTTAGACCAACTGGTTTGGGAGCCACTGCTAAGCCTTAGGTGTTGCGAAATGAGAAATTACGCCTAAATATGGAAGCACATTTTGTAATCGGTCGGTTAGTACCTTAAGAGGTATTGACGGTCGCATGAAAAATGTGTGAGCAATTTTATCGATAATATTCACCAACTATAAAGTACTTTGGAAGATGGACAAGACTATGATAGCTTGAATTAAATTCTCTAAGTGTAGGGATATATTTTACACACACGTAGGGGTATATGATCAATGTTTGGAAGAAAAATAGGGAGGAAGACTAAAAGGCGATGTTTTATTGAGAGATGATGTGATTTCTAATATCTTTTCACGACCATTAAGATAGGGCTCATAGCAACTGAAAAGCTAGTATAGTTGGAAACTCTTATTTTCAAGTTCTTTCTTTTATAGTTTTTATCTTTATATGTAACTTTCACTATCTTTCTTTTATGGGATTTTGTGGGCGTAATCCGCTGAAAACCCTCAGGAGACAACACTCCTCCTACTAGGGACACATAGAGATTTAACGGCTTGTTGCATGTGCTCAGTGCGATCGTATTGCCTACGAAAGTATGCTTACCTAGTTCTTCTTCTTTTTCTCCTTCTCTTGAATAACTAGTTTGCTCGGGACGATCAAAGATAAGTTTGGGGGTATTTGTTCAGTTGATAAAACTGCACATTTAATATGACATTTTTCCTACTATTTCTATATAGTAAAAGGTGTTTATTATAAATATGAGACATATGAAGGTTTATTCGCAAAAATACTATTTTCATGTGTTTATATATTATAATTATCATTATGTAGGAAAAAGTAAACATATAATATCCATGTAACATTTGGTCTATTTAAATATGCTTACCTTATTAAATATTTTTGACCAATTCTCTTAAAACTAAAATATCATGACAAATGGTTAAAGATAATATCTCAATAATAACAAATTCTACTAATATTATTTATTGAGACAATTGTGCAGAAATTATTTCAGGATTGGAATCAAGGAAATCCGAGTTATCGAGATCAAATCTGCCGAAATAGTAAAGTAAATTGAAGAAATCAATTCTGGCAGAGACGTAGAGAAGATTTTCAGATTCCAGATACCAAAATAGTCTACATGTGTCACCAGAAGAAGACTCAAGAGAAACGAATCCACGATCCTCCTAATCCACCGCAGATCCGCGGCCAAACCCACCATTATGCCGCGGTTCTGCCGCACTTCGAGGGTAGTTAGGGCATGGGATTTTTTCTGTTGGGATCTTAACCACTGGTTTCCATATTCGGAAACTAGGGTAGTTAGGGCATGAGATTTTTTCTGTTGGGATCTTAACCACTGGTTTCCATATTAGGAAACTAAGGTTCTGACTCTGGGACTATAAATAAGGACCGAGAGCCTCTTGGAAAATTTATCAAGCTGAAGAGATCACAAAGTCCACGACAGGCTCACGCATCCAGGCTGATCATCAACGATTCATCTACCTCCTTAGAAGAGATCGAGAAGCAAACTAGCATTTTTGTAATCGTTTTCTAAGGGAACAAAATGTAAATGAATTTTGTTGATTAATAAAGATAGTTGTTTTCTTATTCTATCTCTTTGTAGTTTTTAATATGATTTCTCTCTCCATCTCTTCTTCTCCCAACATGCGCGAGTAATTCTTCGCTTGTTAGGGTTCATGGGATTAGGGTAGGTTAATGGATGATGAAGATCTTTAAACTCTTTTTAAGTCCTATAAAGTTTATAAATTTTATCAAAAAAATAGTTAACATCCTAATTGGGCGCGCTATCAATTCATTGATAATCGCGACCATGATTAGAGATTAGATTAACAATTGTTTTGGTAAAGGCTAGATATGAACGGAGCTCCATGTCGAGATAGGGGTTAAGAGTGGGAACCCTTTTCCCTCCAGAAACCCTAATCTACATGCATTCTAGTTTTAAATCTATTAAGGGATAACAGGGTAATGTTTAATTAATCATCCATAACTAATAAATCCCAATGAACCTTACAAGCCCCCTTTTAATATTAAACTTACTCCGTAGTTAATCTAGATCTATATTTTGCATCCGTGTTTAACGTAGATCTAGAATCTACAACCATTCTTCACCATTCTTTATTCTCCCTTCCTAATCAACATGCCTAAAGTAAGAATAAAAGGTTCAACGTTTCCCTGAGGATGACCTGTACTCACCTCGATCTAGCTACGCGCGACACCGTTCTGATTGCGGTTACTACAAACACTTCTTTAAAATACAGATCAATCACTGGGGTCGTGCGAACGACGAACGCCGGGGCCACTCGAAAAGGACCGCACACTGGCGTAGACCCGGAGCAGGGATAGTCACCACTCCGACTGCGCAGAATCCTCGGGCTACCACTACCGACTCAAGGCCCTCGAGAAGAAAATCGAGGGCATACACAGGGGCGGCTAAGCATCCGGCGAAGGGGCCCGATACTCCGTTTATTTGTTGACGAAACCCTTTACGGAAAACCTGCTGGCCGAGCAAGTCTCGTCCAGGAACGAACCGTACAAGGTGACCCTCTTCGACGGGAAATCCGACCCGAAGAACCATCCAAACGCCTTTACGGCAGGCATGAGCTTCTAGGATAACTCCGACGCAGCCCAATGCCTAGCTTTTCCCACCACCCTCATCCGGGCTGGCCGGGACTGGTTCCGAGGACTAACGCCACGCTCCATCTCGACCTTCGGTGAGCTGGCCACCCAATTCCCCAGCCACTTCATCTGGAATCGACGACAAAAGAGAACAATTGACTTCCTGTTCACCATAAAGAGCAGGGACAAGGAATCCTTTAAAGGATACGTCACTCGTTTCTACCATACTCTCCTCGAGGTCCCCGAGCACCGAGATGAAACTGTCATCACTGCACTAAGGTCGGGTCTTAGGCACGAAGAGTGGCTCCGCTCTTTTGCATTAGCGCAACCTAAGACCATGGCCGGGGCAAAAGCTTGGACCAAGCGGGAGATCCAACTCGAGTCGGAGGAGAATGCCAACCTGCCCCGGGGAAACCAAGCCGACCGGAAGTAGAGAGGCAGAGAAGAGAAGAAGAGGGTCGACCAACCAAAACCCTACTCCACAAAGTTCTAGGAGTATACTCCTCTCAGCATCCCCCAGACCGAGCTGTTGGAGGAAGCGAAAGGCGAGAGATTCTTCAAGCTCCCGCCAGTTACCCAAAGAGCGGCTAAGCGTATCCGGGGACCGTACTGCGCCTTCCATAGGTCGCAGGGTCACCCGACCAAAAACTACAAACAACACCGTGACTACATCGAGGAGTTGATCAGCTCTAGCCACCTGGCGAAGTACCTGCGGGACAAGCAGCAGGAAGACCGGGAGTAAGAGAACCAACCCTCTCCCGGTGAATTAACGACCAGGCAAATCATGGTCGTTACCTTGGCCATTATCCCAGAACCTGCTCGGGAAGCCGGCAAAAATCGCCAGCTCCTACCAGTCGAGGGTACAAACAAAACACCCCGGAAGAAGTGCAGAACGGCCGAGCCCATCGTCTTCACCGATGAAGACCTCCACAGTATATCACAATGACCTTCTTATCATAACAGCCCAGGTCCACCGTTACGAGGTACATAGGATATTGGTCGATTCCAGGAGCTCGGCAGACATCCTCTTCTACGACTGTTTCAAGCGTATGGGGCTGGGACCGTCCGACCTACGACCCACCTCCCATGTCCTCTCGGGTTCACAAACCACTCCATCCCGGCTGAGGGAGAGCTCACCCTCCTCCTCAACATCGGAGAAGCAGGCCATACGAGGACCGTACCTGTGGAATTCATCGTCGCTAAAATCCCCTCATCCTACAACATCCTCCTAGGGCGTCCATCGTTAAACACCTTCCGGGCTCAAATCTTGACCTACCACATTGCGATCAAATTTCCATTAGACCAAGGGGGATAGGTCGGGCCTACGGGAATTAGCAAATTACTAAGGTTTGTCTCGCCTCCGTGTCGTCCACTGGAGAGACGAACGATGATTTTAAAGATGCGTGTGATTTACAGGGGTCTCTGGACACGTGCGACGACCAAAGGGAAGTCGAAGGATCCTCGGTAGAATCACCGACGGAAGTCCCCCTCGTCGAAGGGGTCGATGAACGAACTGTCCGGATTGGCTCCCTCTTAACCGGGAACCACCGCGAGGTCCTGATACGGTTCCTTCGAGACAACTCAGACGTGTTCACTTGGACCCCCACGGATATGCCCGGGATCGACCCCAAAGTGATCTCCCACAAGCTCGGGGTCGACCCGAAAGCAAAGCCTGTCCGGCAAAAGAAGATAAGCTTTCCGCCGGCAAAGCAAAGGGCGATTGACGATGAGGTGGATCAACTGCTTGCCGCCAACTTTATCAGAAACCTGGACTATTCAGAGTGGCTTGCGAACATGGTCATGGTCAAAAAGGCCAACGGGAAATGGCGCATGTGGTCGAATTCACCGATCTGAACAAGGCCTGCCCTAAAGACAACTATCCCCTCCCTCGGATAGACCAGTTAGTGGACAGCTCGGGCGGCCATGAATTACTTAGCTTTATGGATGCGTTTTCCGGTTACAATCAGATCCGGATGAACCCGGCAGACGAAGAGCTTACCGTATTCACCACGGCTCGGGGGGTATACTGCTACAAAATGATGCGCTTCGGTCTTAAGAATGCTGGGGCTACATATTAACGCCTCGTCAACAGACTGTTCAAGCCGTAGATCGGGAGAAATATGGAAGTTTACGTCGAAGACATGCTAGGGAAATCCATTTCTTCGGCGGGGCACACTAAAGACCTCGGCGAGACATTCGACGTCCTGCACAAATATAAAATGAAACTCAATCCGGCTAAGTGCGCGTTCGAAGTCACCAGTGGGAAATTCCTCGGGTTCATGGTAACCCATCGAGTAATTGAAGCAAACTCGGAAAAGATCAACGCCGTCCTCGACATGGCATCCCCCAAGAGTAATGTTGAGATCATGCGCCTCACCAGGAGGGTCGCTGCCCTGAGTCGCTTTATGTCCATGTCCGGGAAAAAGTGATTACCATTCTTCAAAGCCCTAAGGAAGATTCCCAAGTTCGAATGGTCTGAGAAATACCAGAACGCCTTCGAGTAGCTCAAGGCACACTTAGCGACTCCTCCGCTACTCACTCGACCAGTCGAAGGCGACAAGCTATTGTTATACCTCGCGGTCTCTGATCAAGCTGCAAGCTCAGTGCTCATCAGGGAAGTCGATGGTGTGCAGAAGCCGGTTTACTACGTGAGCCATGTCTTCAAGGATGTAGAGAAAAGATACCCCGCCATGGAGAAGATAGTCCTGGCACTTATCGTCACTTTCAGGAAACTCCGACATTACTTCAAAGCATACACAATCCTCGTCCTCACCGAGCAACCTTCAGGGTCTATCCTCGCCTCCCCCGAGTCATCGGGTCGTCTGGAAAAATGGAGGTAGGAATTGTCCCAATTCGATATCAGGTACCGCCCTCGGCAAGCCATCAAAGCGCAGGTCTTAGCTGATTTCGTTGTCGAGTGCACCATTCCCATTAAAGGCGGAATAGCAGAACAAGGTCCAGAACCACGTCCGTCAGTCGAAGAGATATCCGACCCTATCCCGGACTGGGTGTTATACGTGGACGGATCCTCCACCGAGGAAGGAAGCGGGGCTGGCTTGATCATCCGCAGCCCAAATGAAGCAGAGTTGGAATACTCCTTAAAGCTCGGGTTCAGAGCATTAAACAACGCCGCGGAATACGAAGCTTTATTAGCAGGACTACGAATCATATCCGAGGTGGGGCTGAAGACCATCAGAATCCGCAGCGACTCCGCACTAGTCGTCGGCTAGGTAACTGGGTGTTTCGAAGCCCGGGAACCGTTCATGATAAAGTACCTAGCCGATGTAAAAAGACTTCGCAAAAATTTCAGCGAAGTCTAGGTAGAGCAGATTCCCCGGAATCTGAACACCCAAGCTGACGCATTGAGCAAGCTCGCCTCTTCCTATATGGCCAACCATAAGAGGAATATCCTCTTCGAAGTATTACCACGGCCCAGCGAGGAGGACGGAGAAGTAACACTCCAGGTATACACGACTCAGAAAGGAGGCCAAGATTGGAGGAAGCCCCTCATGGAATTCCTAAAAGATGGCACACTTACAGAAGACCGAGGAAAGGCATGCCGCCTTCGAGCAAAAGCTCGTCATTTCGTCTGGATCAATGGGAACCTTTACAAGAAATCACACACTCGGCCCCTACTCCGATGTGTCGACCCCCCCGAAGCCGACTATGTTCTATGAGAGACACACAAAGGGGTCGGGGGCGCATCAAGGGGCCCACACCCTGGTCCAGAAGACGTTGCTCCAAGGATATTATTGGCCGAGCATACACCAGGATGCTGAGAAGCTTGTCAGAAGATGCAAAAGCTGCCAACTCCATGGCAGCATACCTCGTCTCCCCGCTACTGAGTTAACAACCCTCGGTTCCCCTTGGCCGTTTGCACAATAGGGGATGGACATAGTGGGCCAACTCTCCACTGGCACGGGCAGACACAAGTACATCCTCGTCGCGGTAGACTACTTCACAAAGTGGATAGAGGCCATCCCCATCAGAAAACCAGACACCGCCTCCACTATAAAGTTTCTGCAGAACAACGTAATCACCCGATTCGGGATCCCGAGATGCATCATCACCGACCACAGGACCAACTTCGTAAACGACAAAGTCAGAGAGTTTTGCAGCGAGTACCACATATTGATGAAGTTTCTCGCGGTTGCCCATCCTCAATGCAACGGACAGGCAGAGGTTGCGAACAGGGGCGTCATCCGTGGTCTCCAAGCTCGTCTAGAAGGAAGACAAGGCGGCTGGGTCGAGAAACTAACACAGGTCCTATGGGCACTGCGAACATCAAGAAAACACCCACAGGAGAACCCCCTTCAGCCTCTGCTACGGCACTGAGGCCGTGGTCCCCGCGGAGATCGGATTGCCCAGTTACAGAGTTGAACACTTCGATGATGAAGCTAACACCTCGGCGCTCTGGACCAACTTGGATATCTTACTAGAGAAACATGACCGAGCAAAAATCAGAGCGGACGCCTATCAACAACAAACTGCTCGCTACTACAACGCCCGAGTCATGCATCGCGCCTTCAAGGCAGGAGATCTAGTCCTACGAAGGAACTGAAAGTCTACCCTAGCACCGCCAAGGGATCCAAGAGGCATCAAGCATGCCAAATTCAAATTTTTATGGCGCTAGGCTAGAATTAACAAGATGTTTAGTTAGGTGATTAGGGTTTTGAGGTTTGAAATCAAGTAAACTAAAGAAGCGAAAGATGGCTATACCCTCATAGATCGAGTCCTTCACTTCACATGCTCCGTGTAGTAGTCCCACGACTCCACTAGACTCCACTTGAGGCTTTGGACGAGCTTCATCCGATGACCTTCGTGCTGAAAATGATCCATGCGAAGTCCCTCCAACTCAAGCTGCCTCTACACTAAAACCTTTTAGCGTAGTAAACACGTTACACTCGATCGCTAGTCAAGTGTAGGATGATGAAGTAGGGAATGCTAAAGCTCACATGTTTGTGTTCAAACTTCATGATTCATATCTTATGTGAGGGTTGAAGCTTGAACTATGACATAGAGGAAGAAGAAGCTAGAGAGCAAATGAGAGCAACTCAAGAAAATGGCTAAGTGTTGAGAATGAGCTCAAGAACGAATGGAAATTCTTGACCCCCACTCATTCAAGCATGGAATTTTGCAATATAAAATTGCAGCCATGCTTGAATAGTGAGTCAAGATGAAAAAACAAATATAAAGCCTATACTTGCAACCATGCTCTCATTTCTATTTTTCTCAAAAATAGAAATCATGCCCTGCTATATATATATAGATATAGATATATAGATATCATATATATATATATATATATATATATATATATATATATTAATACATATAAGAAAATATTTAGTGAGCTAATGATATTAGTTAAGATATAATTATATCACATATAATATATATCACATTATTAAATCAACACTTGATTTAATAATCTGGTTATATCACATATGACCGACTAATATCATTTATCTGTGTATCACATTATCAAATCAATACTTGATCCGATAATCTGGTTATATCACATATAACCAAACCGATAATAGATAACTGCCAGATTACAATACGGTATCACATACCCGTATTTAATCAGGCCCACACACATATCACATATGTGTCCTACTTCGTTTCTCTTGAACCAGGGAACTTCTGTGTGGGACTCTAAAGACTCGTCAATACGCCAGCAGTAAGTGATAATCGCATCAGTCACCTACAAGCCTTCAGCGGTACTAGCTGGACGTAACGGCTACCCGGGTATTGAGCGATATGAAGATCAACAAGCAAGCTTGTCCATAGTCTCCATGAAGCCTATCAATAACACTATCGTACAGTCCGGTCTCTTCGTCTGATATGTATCATATCATGTCTAGGGGTGGTAAATGTCAGTCACCAGCAACGTGATAAGTCATGCCTATGTCTGGCTTATAATGGTTCGAGAAACTACTGATAACACTTATCAGAGAATCTCGGCAGCAGCCCTGGCCAGGGACTTCTAGTTATAGCCAATCGAGCATAGCGCAACATCAACCCCCAATACCGGGAGAGACGAAACCCCTCCTATCGCTCATTGCCTCCATGTGACTCGGGACTGTACCCAAAATACACCTGTTTGCACGTCTCCTTTGAGCGTGGTAAGGAGGAAATTAAAACACAGTGGGAGCCGCACAAGAATCTATGACGATCTCGGGTGTACAGACTAACCTGTACCAGTGTCACCAGAGGACCGCTATCTGACGATAGGTATTCTACCACATAGGAGTCCTCGGTGAGTCCTGTTCGGTATACCCATTCTCCAATGAGCGCCTGTGTACAATCTTTGATGCCACACACCAATGGTTGTGGGATCAACCATCGCCCTCTAAGGACAAGAAACGTATACACTAGTCTACTATGGAATATCGATGCCCTAGTCTTGATATTCCCACGACTAGGAACTGATTAAAAGATGTACTTTTGGACCACCCTGGCGCCACTAGTATGATCTCATCATAATCCTTGTAGTCAAGTACATATCCTAAGGGCTTTATCAACATGTAAGAGACATACAGTATAAATACCAGTCTACATGTTAAGATAAAGGTAACATAATAGCATACTATCATGTCGAGCAAGAAAGTCCTCTATATATATGTCCAAGAATCCACTATATCATCAACAATGGCCTCTAGGGCATACATATTCCTAACAGGAATGAGTTCGTAGACCAAACGACGCTGCGCAAATTCTCTCCAAAATAGGACGACTCATTCCCCATAGCAGAAATATTGCCTGGTGGAGCATACCGCTTGCAAGACGCCAAGGGACAAAAGTTTCTTCGGCCTTACAACGCCGAGAAACTCAAATTGTATAAATGAATTTCCGTGACCCCTAAGCTCATCTCGAAAAAGCACGTAAACAATGCAAAAGGGACAGAAGGAAACAAAATGCCTCAATAAGAAAAACTTTTATTCATCAAAGATGTATTATAGGCTCCTCAGCCTTACAAAACATATATATTTACAACAAGGGGGCCGGGGATTAAAAAAGCATTATTGATGGTACTCCGAGGAAATCTCCGTCAGCCGAGCCCGAGCCTCCTCGGCTGCCACGGAAGCGCCATCCGCTGGAAAAAAGTCAGCGATCAGCCTCTTCTGGAAATACTCCAGAAGAAAACCCACTGATCGGTCCCGCTTGCTTTTCGAGATCAAGCCAAGGAGGCAGAGCGAGCGCAACTTCTCGATCGCCTCGTCCCTCAGCTGCGGAGACAGGGCATTGTGCAGCCCCAGGGACATCCTCCAGATCGCATAGATGAGCAGTTGGAGGAGCGGAGAACACCGGGTAAGAAGGCGTCCAAATTGCCCCTCCACGCGGTCTATCACCACCTCATACGTCTGCTTGGAGTGGTCGAGGTTGTAAAGATATACATCATCACGAGAAATGATCTTCCCGATGAGCACACACGGAAGACCGGCTATTTTCAGAAACACAAGGCTAGAGAGAAACCAACATGCTCTCGCTATTTATAGCCTCAACAAAAAACTCCAAAGGCTGTAATTTCGCGCACAGCGACGTGAATCGCGGGACGTCTCAATTTCTCGATATGGAACGGGCATGTGTCGGCCATGCATGTCTTCAACGGCGGCAAGGCGGCCCACTGAAGTTTGAACAACGCCACTCGCCCGCCAATGCGGCCCACGGAAGGTTGAACGACACCCTCACTCCCACCAACGCCGCCATGGAAGTTTGAACGACGCCCCCAAGAAGGCGCAAAAGGGTTTCTAAAGCCCTCCTCGCGAGACCACCGAGCAGCTTCCCTGTCCGGTCCATCCCTAACGAGTAGATTCCTACCCATCTATGCTAAGGATCTAAAACCCTCCTCACGAGGCCACTAAGCAGCTTCCCTGCCCGGTCCATCCCTAGTGGGTAGATTCCTACCCATCTACGCTAAGGATCAAAGCTCTCCTCATGAGGCCACCGAGCAGCTTCCTGCCCGGTCCATCCCTAGCGAGTAGATTCCTATCTATCTACGCTAAGGATCAAAGCCCTCCTCATGAGGCCACTGAGCAACTTCCCTGCCCGGTCCATCCCTAGCGGATAGATTCCTACCCATCTATTTTAAGGATCTAAAGCCCTCCTTGCAAGGCAACCGAGCAGCTTCCTTGCCCGGTCCATCCCTAGCGGGTAGATTCCTACCCATCTACGCTAAAGATCAAAGCCCTCCTCACGAGGCCACCGAGCAACTTCCCTGCCCGGTCCATCCCTAACGGGTTGATTCCTACCCATCTATGCTAAGGATCTAAAGCCCTCCTCACGAGGCCGCCGAGCAGCTTCCCTTCCCGGTCTATCCCTAGCGGGTAGATTCCCACCCATCTACGCTAAGGATTTAAAGCCCTCCTCGCAAGGCCGCCGAGCAGCTTTCCAGCCCGGTCCATCCCTAGCGGGTAGATTCCTACCCATCTACGCTAAAGATCAAAGCCCTCCTCACAAGGCTACTGAGCAGCTTCCCTGCCCGGTCCATCCCTAGCGAGTAGATTCCTACCAATCTACGCTAAGAATCTAAAGCCCTCCTCGCGAGGCCGCCGTGCAGCTTTCTTGCCCGGTCTATCCCTAGAGGCTAGACTCTTGTCCATCTACGTTAAGGTTTAAAGCCCTCCTCACGAGGCCACAGAGCAGCTTCCCTTCCCGGTCTATCCCTAGTGGGTAGATTCCTACCCATCTACGCTAAGAATCTAAAGCCCTCCTAACGAGGCCATCGAGCAACTTCCCTACTCGGCTAATCTCCGAGGGGGAGATTTCTGCCCTACGGAGACATGAGTCTGGAAACCGCACAAAGAGGAATCAGTCAATGCCGGCCTATTCTAACTTGGCTATTTTACAACTCGTACTAAAGGACGTAGTCGTCAATCCGACTCTGAGGAATGGACCAATACTGACCTTCCTACACTTGGATGTCTTTGGATTCATCCTAAAAGATCGATCGCCACCTCGACTCCGGGGAGCGGGAGGGCACCGACCTGCCTACATTTGGCAATTACTCGGCTCACACTCAACGCGCGATCGTCATCTAAACAGCCAGGCTTCTAAAAATCATACGGTCATGCAGAGGAAAATAAGCTCAGTTTTAATTATATTCCAAAAATTTTTACAAGGTATTCTGGGCTCCTCAGCCTTACAAAACGCTCGGAGAGTTACAAAACTTAAAAAAGGAAAAGACAGGAAAGCTCAAGCCGCTGGCCTGGGGAGTGTCACGCCCCGCTTCCCTGTATATGGGCAGAGAGCGCGGTGAGGCCGCTACGTATTTACTCAGAACTAAACATGCTAAGTGTATCTAAACAATATAAAGTAAAATGTATACAAGAGACATGAATATAAATGAACAGCAACTTATTTATTAACATTTTTTTTATAATACAATGAAAAGTTAATACATGGAATGAAAGTAATGCCTAAACAATGGTATAACAGAAATGAAAATGGAATAAGTACAAGTGGCTACAGCTCTGGATCTTCAGTGTACTACTTGTTGGGGTCGAAAATTGCACCCCGGTTGACCAATTCAAAGTCAAGGTCAATCCCAAGCCAGGTGGGCCCAAGCCCAGATCAAGTGGGCTCATCCCGAGTCGAGCCCGAACATGAAGCGGCCGGCCTCCCCCATGCCAAAATAAAAATCATGTAATAAATAATTTTGATGTATTTTTTTATGCATGAATGTAAGAAAAATGGGCATAAAACCAAATTTTTGTAAAGCCCATGGCTTATGTGCAAAAGAAGTGAGCACATGAGGTATGGGATGGGCAAAATGCCATTTTGTAAAGCCCAAGGAGCTATATGTAAATGTGTAACCCTATATAAGGCAACATGATAATAAAATAAAGCATACAATTCATTCTCTAAAATTCTAGGGTTTGTGTGCCTCCTTACTCTCTCTCTCGGTTCTAAAACCTTCTTCCCTTTTTGAATTAAATCAAGAGTTTAACTCTTCCTTTCTAAAAAATAAATAGTTTTCCACCACAAAATCCACAAAGGGGAACTCAGATCTCCCATCAGATCTCAAAAATAAGAGATTTTTAAAATCTCATATTTCTTGTTCTTCACGATCCGGCCAACAGAGGAGGAAGAAGGAGACCCGTCTCCAAAGACCCTATTTTGGGAAAGATCTAAGGCTCAGGGGAGAAGAAAGGGGTTCCCTTAAGCATTTACAAAGATTTCTAGGAGTTTAACTCCATAAATTAAAGTTTCTGGGAGTTTAACTCCATAAAAAAAAGAAGAAGAGGTCTTTCGCTCAAGGAGTTCAACCCCAAAAGTCAATCGGGAGTACAACTTCCTGTGCAGGGGCTAAGCCCCTTTTTCCTACTGGCGCCCAGCGCTCACGCCACACACATGGGACGCTGGCGCCTGGCGCCCAGCGCCCGCGTGTCAGGCACATGAGGTGCTGGCGCCCAGCGCCCGCGTGCCACGCACATGAGGTGCTGGCGCCTGGTGCCCAGCGCCTGCATGCCAGGCACGTGAGGCGCTGGCGCCCAGCGCCCGCGTGCCAGGCACGTGAGGCACCCAGCGCCCGTGTGCACAAATAAAAATAAAAAAAATATAGCGAGGGTGCTTTATCACCTAGTGCCTTAGACCAACTGGTTTGGGAGTCACTGCTAAGCCTTAGGTATTGCAAGACGAGGAATTACGCCTAAATGCACGAACATATTTTATAATCGGTCGTTAGTACCTCAAGAAATATTAACGGTCGCATGAAGAATGAGTGAGTAATTTCATCTAAAATTCACAAACTAAAAGTACTTTGGACGATGGACAAGAGTATGATAGTTTGAATTGAATTTCCAAGTGTAGGGGTGATAATCACACACATGTAGGGGTATATGGTTGGGGTTTGGATGAGAGATAGGAATGAAAGATAGGGCTTATACCTTCAGTAGAGATGATAAAAATTTCTAAGTTGAGATGAAACCTTAGAAGGAAAATTCAAAAGATGCTGAAAGCTTAATAAATTTGCAGAACATATACGATATTAAGTTAAATGATAAGTGGGTATGATAAATACGGGTTGATGATTTCTAAGTTGAAGATAATAGAATTTCTTGCTAGAACACCGAATTGAAGAATGAAAGTCAACAGACCAAATTGATCGGATTTTGTGGGTAGTATCCGCTGAAAACCCTCAGGAGACAGCACTCCTCCTACTAGGAAGACCTAGAGGTTTAACGGCTTGTTGCACGAGCTCAGTGCAATCGCGATTCCCTGCGAAAGTGAGGTTAGGATTTTGTTGAGAATAAAAATGGTTTTGCTCGGGACGAGCAAAAGATAAGTTTGGGGGTATTTGTTCATATCAGAATTTTGCATTATTACATCGCACATTCTTAATCACATTACATATAAATAGGTGCTTTTGATCCATGTCTGCTAAATAGTTGCAGGTTACAGGTTCTCAGATCATTACAGTGAAATTCATGAAAAATCGCTACAAATGTGAAACTGCGACCAACAATAGATGAATCCGTATGATGCCGCCTACCAGTTCAAGGAACAAATGAAAATCATTAGACAGTTCAATACACAAAGCATAAGGGCAGCACAAGATTCAAGACTTCAACGCGAAATTCAAGGCAAAAGTCCACATCATTCTGCACTATTGGAAATCTGGAAGGAAATAGAAGAAATTCTGAGAAACCAAGTAAAGAAAACAGAAGATAAAAGCAACACAGAGAAACCCTGAAGAGATGGGCCCAAGAACCCACCAAATGGCCGCGGAACCGCGGCCAAACAGGCCTTTCTGCCGCGGTTCCGCGGCCATAATATGCACGTGTCGGTGGGGTGTCGGTGCTTTGACTTAGTCTTTGGAGTTGTTTTGTAATTTCATGTATGGATCAGAATGTAAACCTAGGGTTTTTCCTATATATAAATAGGAGGGCTCATAGCCAAATAAGGGGGGCCTCTTTTTGGTGTGCCTCTTTGGAGGATGCCTCTTTTTATTCTAGATCTATAATTTAATTCTTCATTGTAATGATCTTTTAAGAGGTATCAATAAAAAGTAAGTTCCTTTATTCTTATCGCATTTTTCTTATCGTATTTTATTATCTGCAATTATTATTTGTTAATCTAGTTGTAGAATTTAATCTGCATTTTTTCTTATCTTGAATTTTATCGTTATCTTCCTAATGAGTGAGTAATTCCTCACTTGTTAGGGTTAGGATAGGGAAGGTTTGAGAGAAGGAAATCTCTCTCATTCCTTTCTTTACCAATATAATTTTATTAAAAGGACTCTTTTTAAATCAACCACACACCACTCACTACGACACCCTATCCTACGTGATAGCGGTAATTCTCTAGTTAGACCGGGTGTGATTGAATTAACTGGAGGTTAGGGCTAAGAGCCAAGAACGGACGGACAAGGACCAAAAGGAAGAAACTTAGTTTCTTCCCAGTCGTGCTAATCACCGTTGTTGCCAATTACCCTAACACGTTTATTCACAACTAAGGTATTGATAGAAGCAAGAAGATCCCTATCTCAAACTAACATAATCCTAACCCTAGCAAGCTTTTTATCAACTTTTATCTCATTCTTAGATCTTAAAACAAAACCACCAATTTTTTGGACTTAACTCGTTAAAATATAAAGAAAAGGAATCTTTCTCCCTGTGGATCGACCCGTACTCAACTGGCTAGCTACCAAGCGACACCGTTATTGATTGCGGTTAATTTAAATTTTAAAACGCACGTACAAAACATAGCTCTCAATCAAATGGCGTCGTTGCCGGGGAGACGGTAGTCTCTTTCTTTGTGTAATTTCGAGTTAATAATAAATATAAAAAAAAAAAATTTAAAAAAAAATTGAAAATTTTTAATAAAATAAAATAAAATAAAATAAAAATAAAAATCATCTTGTTCTTTTTGAAAGGTTTTTGTGCAAGTGTGCAGGCTTGAAGCAAACTCTATTTCAGATCTGGAGCAAGCTCAGTGAACAAATCAAGAAACAGAGAATCTGAATAGACAGCGGAGAAACAAAACAACACAGAGAAAAAATTTGGAAATCTAAACCAACTAAACCGCCGCGGAACCGCGGCAGATTCAAGGGTTTGACCGCGGAACCGCGGTCAACTGGTGACATCAGCACCCAAAAATCTCTGTGAGTATCTCATTTCTAATATACTCTCCTCTGCACTCCACTAAAAAAAAATTCCTGCGGCTTTCTTTGCATAGATTCTCTTTTTCCTATCCAATAAATTGTTTTTGCGCAGGATTCTTTGCGCTGCCAAATAAAAAAAATTGCAAAGTGTTTTAGATTTTTGGTGTGTTAACTGCTTTGCATAATTAATACGGACTTTTAAGGGGCTATAACACCAATTCAGATTGGGTGGGGATTTTATTACCCTTCCTAAAACCCCAAAAATCACTAAAAAGCATATGCATCACCCTTGAATTAATTAAAAAATATTTAGACTCAGCCAACTAAGGACTGTCGTGCTCAATAGGACAGAGGAAGGTTGTGGGCATTCAATCGTTTATCTAAACCTGACTTTGTGGTGCTTAGGCTAGACAAGTGAGAAAGGTAACTTTAAAAGGCCCGTCTCATGGTGATTCGTGAGCGGAACCCTCCTTTCTTCATTTGTGCTTACCTGGCCACAATTGGCGGTGGAAAGGCGATTTGAGGGATATCTCACAACTTGTCACTTTGGAACAGTTAGGAGCAGTCTAGTTGACTTAGGAGACCCTACCTCTAGATTTGATTGTGCATGTTTAAACTATGGTTATTGAAATTGTGCTGTAGTTCCGTACAAATTTTTGCAAAACTCTTTCTAAAAAAACGCTTCAAAAAATTTCAAAACTCCAAAAACAAACAATTTTTTAAAAAAAATTAAAAAAATTAAAAAAATATCACATTCTTTTTCTTCTCCTTTCTCTCATCACATCATGGGTACCCCACCTCGCAAAACTCTTGCCGAACTTTAGTACCCACAACCAGACATTACTTCTTATGCTTCTTGTTTTGGTCGAATTTCGAACGACCCCTCCATACCCAAAATTTCTTTAAAAGATCGAATAGACGCATCTAGGACAACCAGTTGGACTCCGCAATCCACCTTATATCAACCATTTCAACCTTCACCACTTTCTTACGTTGATTTCCCTTTTTCGAGTCCTGTTGTAACTCCGAAACCCATGTCTATTGCTGAACATATTGAACAATCTCGTAAACGATCTTTCACTCCTTTCACCACTGCGAATTCTTTGGATCAACAATTCCATTCACCTTCTTATCCAAATATTGATCATACTCATGTACAACCATTCAATTCCTACCAGTCCTACCCGACTTTTGCATCTTCCCTAGACATTGCTTCTACACAGCCATTTGGGAGTTTCATGTATCCAAACAACTTTGAATCTTTTATTGAAACCCCGTCACAACACATGTCTAGTCTGGAACAGTCGTTGGAAGACTTTATGGTAGCGTCATGCCAACAGATGAGGGATTTGAATACGTCCATGGCCGCCCTTATACAACCTAGTGACCTGGTAGCTAGTTTGCAACTAGCTCCAAATTTTCCAATGTTTGATGAGGCGGTTGGAAAGATTGATATTTTGAGTGGAGAGAGTGAGTTGTGCACCCTTCCAAATCAAACCTACCCATCCCCAATTGAATCCCACAATTCCGGTTTTGAATGTCTATCAAGTGTTCCAAATGATTCACCGGTTGAAAATAAAACGTTTAATGAGTTGTGTGACTTTGTAGTGTTTGATTTACCTAATTGTAAAGGGTCCATTTCGAGTGAAACCATCACCAATCCTTTTGACCTCTACACCTCCACTCTAGAACCTGAATTGATTAATATCCATGTTTTTGATGAGGTGTCTAAAAAAATTGATTTTCACTTGATTGAGGATATAGACGCTGGGAATATTTTGGATGATGAACCCACAGATTTGGATGAGTTTCTCTCTCTAATTCATCATCCCGAGTCATTAACTGTTTTTCCCGAACTTCATATGCGTCTTTATTTTGATGAGAATTGCATGGATAAGCTAAATTTTGAGGAGAGTATTGAGAAAATTATTGAGAATGAAGCAGTTTTACTTGAGGAGTCGGATTTTCCAATTTATTATATCTCTTTCATTGACTGCGCACACCCTCCTGAATCTTTAACCGATACCCTTCCTCAATCACTTCCCTCCATTCTCGTTCCGACCTTACAAGAAACCGTTACACTTTCATTTTTTATGTCTGGTTTACCAAGTTTGACGTACCCATGTTTTCTCACGAATCTTGAGGGATTTGACCTCATTTCTTAGTGGGTTGATAAATCAGCACAATCGCTTTTTACACATCGGTCATTACAAATAGTGCTAATTTATACACTCCATCTCTACTCTCAAGTTCGTATTCAACTTCTTTCTTCCACTTTCTCGGGTTCTTCTTCTATTCTTCCTATAATTTCAGTGAGTGTTGATGAATCACAATCCGATAATTCAAGTTTGATCATTCCAGAAAGCCAACTTGATTTGGATACTTTTGAAAATGAGTAGATGAGTTTTTCGAGTCTCCTACCTCCATAATTTTTGACAAATCAAGTATGATAAATTCTGGCACAAAACTTGCTGACAGCAAAATGTTCAATTACATCGATGAGAGTTTTGAAGAACTTTTTGCTGACGAACTTGCATTCCTAAACATCATGGATTTTGTGATTAATCAGCCTCCACCTATAGAAGTTGAACCACCACTCTTTCTTCTTATAAAATACGAGAATGCCAATATTCCACTCATTTTTTATCATTCACATTCTCGTTTTTATTTATCATCACCTCTTATCTCCTCACATTCACGTTCACGCAAACCCTTTCCATACCACCACTTATCTCTTCCCCACTTCTTATTGGCTCTATATAACATGTTCTTCTACCGACCTATACGTTACATTGATAAATTCTTCGAATGGTTGGTGTTGACTGTTCCCCTCCGAACGGCGGCCAAGACATGGGCGTCTTGCCTGTGATTCGGGGCAGATGCTATTTGGTTTTATCCGTCCACCTCTCCGAAGATGCCAAGTTGATTTATGGCACCGTGTATCGGAGGTTTAGACGGATGCGGCCGATGTAGCAGACTTCGTTAGATTCCCCCTTACTTGAGGGGTTTTTGATTGTGGGGACACTCTTCCCTGCAGGCGCAAGCCCCTGCAGTTAATTACGCTACCGCATCGCGGTAACAACTTTCTCCTTCTCCAGAATTTCACTTCGTGTCGTGGGTGCTTGTTTTGTTGGTGGGTGCCCGTGGATTGTATACGGAGACTAAGTTATGCCGTCGCCCGTAGGACGTGGATTAGTCCAAATCCGTATTTACTTAGATTTGGGTTTGGTGTTTTAGTTTAAGGATACGTTAGCCATATTGATGCTAAGATCAACTTAAACGTTCGTTAAGGATATGTTAGTCTGATTTAAGACTAAGATCAATTTAACGGAAAGAGCATTTAGGGGGCTCTATTCCAGTTTAGGGACGTAGTGGTCCATTTAATATATGGCCGTCGGGACCCGTCACCTCTCTGACGACGTTGAAGGATTACAACGACAGGTGTCAGAGGTGTTCGGAGATGTACCCTTGAACCAAAATTGATTGGGGGTCTTATAGTCCAATTTGGGACTAAAGTCTGTTTGAATGTTTAAAAATACGTTAGACATGTTTGAGGCTAAGATCAACTTAAACGAGATCGTTTAGATCCGACAAAAGAGCATTTGGGGCTCTATTGTTCCAATTTAGGGACGTGGTGGTCCATAGGTAGTTTGAGGACACTGCGGTCCATTGCCAGTTTAGAGACATGGTGGTCCATCGCCAGTTTAGGGACATGGTGGTCCATCGTTCCCGTTCTAGGGACGGATATTAGTTTAAGGACGCATTAGTCCATGGGTTTAAGGACCCCATAGTCCATATAGATATGTATAAGGACGCATTAGTCCATTAGTTTAAGGACGCATAAGTCCATGGGTTTAAGGACCCCACAGTCCGTATGGGTGTGTTTAAGGACGCATTAGTCCATTATTCTAAGGACGCATAAGTCCCTGGGTTTAAGGACCCCACAGTCCGTATTAATGTGTGGTTGTCGGGACCCATCACTTCTCTGACGACGTTGAAGGATTACAACGATAGGTGTCAGAGGAGTTCGGAGATGTACCTTTGAACCAGATGTAAATTGATTTAAGAGAGCAATCTTGCTCAGTCAATTTAATTTGAGGACTTACGGCCATGATTGGGCTAAGTCCAGTTGAGAATATTCAACGTTTTTATCTTTGGCCTATTAGGTCTGTGCTAGAGCTTTGCCCATGTTTAATAATGCACTGCATTTTCATTTGGCCTGCTAAGCCTTTTTGATTTGGGCTCTGTCCCTTTTAAATGATGTACAACATCTGTTTTTGTTTGGGCTCTGCCCTTTTTAAAATAATGCATTGCATTTAATTAAGCCTGTTAGGCCCTTTTTAATTGGGCTTGGCCTTTCTGTAAATAATGCAGTGCATTAATCAAACTGACAGTGGCCATGTGGCCTGTCAGGCGCTTTGCGCCAATTATTGAGCGCAAGCGCATGTGGAGGTGACACGTGTTACGCTCTGGTGAGCACAAGCGCAGTGCGCTGCGCTGTTGCGCTGCTCACACGTGGCGCGCTCTGGTGAGTTGCACCAGTTTCAGAGAGCAATGCTCTATCTTAAAAGCGCATAGCGCAAGTTATTCTGGTGCTGACACGTGGCGCTCTCTGGTGACTTACGCCAACCCAGGAGCGCAATAGTGCAGATCTGCAAGTGCAAGGCACTGTTTTGATTTCTTGATCCAATTTTGGATTCAAAAAAAGAATCTTTAAGATTCCAGAACCAATGGTTCATGAAAAAGCAATGCTTTTGTCATTATTTATTTTTTATTGAAAATCATTGATCTTGTTCTTAGATCAATGATCTATTCAGAAGAAATTCTTCTTTTTTAAAGGGTTTTACCTTCTTTTTCCTTCTGAATTTCTTCTCAGAGTTCTTTAAAGTTCTCTCTCTGTTTCTAGAGCTTTTCTATTCTCTGTGTTCTTGTTGTTGATGATCTCTTTGAATTGGGGTCTAGGGGCCTTTATATAGTGCCCATTAATTTGTTAAATTTGTTAAAGAGATCATTCTCTGAGTGATTTGTGGAATTTTCCCCACCGTTGGATCTTTGATCTAAGGGCTTCTGTTTTACAGAAGACAATCTTCTTATTTTAACAAGAACAGAAAGATCATACTGAAATTTTAATTCTGTTTGGTGCAGATGCATCAGCACTTGACACGTGTCGCGCAGCGCAACTGCGCTGACACGTGTCCCGCAGCGTATAGCGCGGCGCAACAGCGCTCGCGCAACTGCGCTGACACGTGTCGCGCAGCGCATAGCGCGGCGCAACAGCGCTCGCGCAACTGCGCTGACACGTGTCGCGCAGCGCAGCGCTCGCGCAACTGCGCTGACACGTGTCGGGCAGCGCAGAACGCGGTGCAACTGAGCTAGCGCAACTGCGCAAACACGTGTCGCGCAGCGCAGAGCGCAGCGCATCTGAAGCGTTGCTTCTTTTAATTTTGTTTTTAAATAGAGTCTTGCTCTGATTGGGCGCGCTGCCTTAGGCGCTGCGCTGGCGTGTCAGCTTTTGACACGTGGCGCGTAATTTGAAGCGTTGCTTCAATTTTTGAATTTTTTTGAAATTCAAACAGAGCTTTGCTCTGATTGGGGGAACAAATGCCCCCCCACCGTTGCGCTCACGTGGCGCACACGTGAGTGCAACGGTGGCAAGATCTTGGCCGTTGGATCAACCGGTGAGTTGAAGGGGCGCAGGCACCTATAAATAGGACCCTTGGTCCTTAGTAAATATTTACCATCTTCAAGAATTTTGATTTTCAGAGCCTTGCTCTTACTTTTAAGAAATTTAGAGCCTTGCTCTTGCTTCTTTTCAACTCCAGAGTTCAAATTTTTAGAACATCTTAGGTAAAATTTAACTTAAATTAAATTAAATTTAATTTAATTTAATTAACAGAGCCTTGCTCTTATAGATCTCTGATCTAAAGAAAACCCCTTTGGGGTTTCATCAACAGAGCCTTGCTCTCAAAAATCCATAGATCTACAGAGATCTTGTTTCATGGGTTTTAACCTATGAACAGAGCTTTGCTCGTGGATCAAATGTAGATCTTTTTTGATCTGAAAATAAAGAACTCCTAAGAGTTAAATTTTCCTTTTGATGGATCTTTCCATCATTATTATAGAGTTAGGCTCTTTTTAGGAAATTTTTATTCCCTTGAGACCAGAGTTTGACAAATGTCACTCTGTGACAGAGCTTTGCTCTGAAAGAAGAGATTTTCTCCTTGTCTCTAGGGATTTCCCATGAGAATATTCTCTTGGGGATCTCTTTATTAATTGACAGTCTCATCCAATGATGGGGCTGTTTTATTAAATGATGCACTGTCATCCAGATTTTGTGGGTCCCCCTTTGGTCTCCTACCCACTGCATTGCAATGTGGTATAAATTTTTAAAACGCCAAGCGTTGGAATTACAACACTGACGGCTGACTTTTGTCCCTCTACAGAAAACATGCCTGCTGACTTATCATTCCCGTTTGTTCGCTCGGAGGGAGGATTTCCCCAGGCACCAATGGACCGAGAGGTGCTCACTCTCATCAAGGATCATGACCCTGAGCACAAGAACCTTCACCTGTGGGGTAGCTGGTATAACGAGATCATTCAGGGTTGCCGAAGCTTCGGTTCCGCTACGCCGTCCGAGCCCATATTTTCGATCCCCTATGCGGATGAACCCCCGGTGAAGTACGCCGTAGAGGTCAAAAATTGGAACTCGGATGACCTCCTCCAGACTGCAATTGGTGCTATTCCCGTGCAGCCGCCGCCGGCAATAGACATTTTGGGGAGGCGAATCTGTCAGGGTGAAGCACGCCCTTGGGGACAGGCCTATAACATTGGATTGATCCCACGACCGCCCGCCGGATATTTGCAGTGGGCCCGGTACATCTTATCGGCGAAGAGGACTCATCTGATGAAGATTGATTTATATTCGGCCATCTACGTCTCACTCTTTGAGTATCCCTCTCCTCCAACGTGGTGGGTTAAGGCTTTTATCGAACAATGGAATATCCCCGCCCACACCTTCCTGATGACGGACAGGGAAGTCTTTATCTCCTTGGAGGAGTTTGCTGAAATCTCGGGTCTGCCGATGAGGGGGGAGCATTACGAGGAGCTGCTTCCTCCTAACGAATATGTCTTTGCCACCAAGCCGCTGGTGTTTGATCTGACGCCGGAGAACGCTATTCAGCACCAGTTTCCGGGCTTGGTGAAGGTGCTGGACATATATGAAGGGCTCTATTTGGAATCAGGCATCCAGGGGGTCAGTTTCGCAGATTTTATCACCCGTTTCATTCGACCGGAGTTTCTATCGGAGCGGAGCGAGAAGTTCGCCCAGCTTGATGACCCTTTTGGCTTCGGCTTGGACCGTCGTCCCACATCGGAGGACGCTCAAAAGGATTTTTATCTCCCCGGCGCCGCAGTCATGCCCTTGTCAGAAATTTCCGTCCCGGGCATGGATGAGGAGACCTTTTTTGTAGGGTTCCTAGGATTGTGGCTGTGCAGCTTTGCGCTCCTCATGCACCCGCGCCATATGCGGCCGTCTGTCTTTTACCCAGCGCATCGGATGGTGGCTGGCTTGCAGTTGACAGTAGGAATCGCCGGGTTGGCTCACCTATATAATAGACTTAGCGTGGCGGCGGACGCTAATGAACCTGGGGTGCAGCCTACTAATTTCCCGATGCACTACTTCACCTCATGGATGGAAATGCATGTGCACAGGGTGTTCGAGGCCCATAAGATCCCCCCGTTTTTTGAGAAGTGCAGACTCCCAAGAGTCATGCGGCTGGTCGGCGCCTCGATCGTGGTTGCGTCTCCGTGGGAGGCTAGGGGGCTACTCCTTCGTCCACACCTGGTCGGAGCGAAGGTTTCTTTTTTGGATAAAGTCATAACCATAGGCTCAGAGACCACCAAGTCGGTAGTGCCGCTGCACGATGATTTTAAGGACGGGGCCTCCATATTGAAAGCTCGGGAGATCCTCTACCTCTATTCCATTCGGCCGGGCTACCTGGTGTTTAGGCAGAATGAAACGGCGCTCTTCATAAAGTGTAACCCTCACCGGTTCGCTCAGCAATCGAGCTATCACCAGGGGATCCCGATGGAAGCGTTCTTCGAAGAGCCCGCGGCCAGCCGAGAGGGGATAAGGAGTGTGATGCACCATTTCATGCGGCTTAACACGGGCTCCTATTTCTTCATCAGTGAATCAAGCTGCGTTCCCAATGTTCTCAACGCGTACGTGGCTTGGTACGCGCATGCAATGGGCCCAGTTATCCATATGGAGAAGCGCATGCTGGTTGACCGCAAGGGTGCGCCTCCTGGCGGCGATCGCAAGGCTCCCTTGAAGCCAAGGACCCCGGTCATTCCTCCGCTAAAAGATGACGGAGTTGGGCCACCGCATGTGTTGAGCCCTCCGCGCGGATTGCCGCCTCCTGATACTGTGGATGCGCCGCCAGCGCCCCGTGCTCCAGTGGAGACGGTAAACTTGGTATCGCCGGAGTCCGGCGTGGGTGCGGATATCGGGACCCGCCGCCCTAAGGTGCCTGCAAAGCGCAAGTTGATCTTGGGTGCACCCAAGGCTGGTGGGCAGAAGAGGAAGAAGAAGTCGCTCTTCTCAGCTGACGTTGTATTCGGTCAGAAACCTCATACTCCCTATAGCGAGGGCTTGAGCGAGTACGGGACCAATAAAGGATTGGTTATGCCGCCAGATGACACTGATCTGGCGGCCGCCATTGCAGCTTCAGAGCGATTGGCGAGGCGCGACGCATGGCTAACTAAGCTTGCACAATCGGGTAATTACTAGTCGCATTATATTTATTGCATCGTATTTTTATTATTGTCTTTGACTAATACTTTTCCTTTCTTTTCTTCAAACAGGCATCACCACCGAAGAAGCCATCGCTACTTCCCTCAAAACTTTTCAAGAGGAAGAATGACTCAGAGCATTCCTAGGCCTCGGTACATTTCGATTCATTAAGTCTTTATTCTCCTTTTGTTATGGTCGATCTAACCCTTTCTTTTTCTCATCACAGGAACCACAATGCCGGTCCCGCAAAGTGACGCAGAGACTCTTCCCGGACCAACTACTGAAGTCCCGGTCTCTTCGGGGTTGCCGCAAGAGTCTCGATTCGAAAAGCCGATGAGGGATGCCTTGAAGGCTCTGGAGGCATCTCTGTTCACGGACGATGACGCCTTAATGAAGGAAGCTTTGAAGAGCTCCGTTTTGACGGCTCAGGAGGAGAGAAAGCGGTTAAGGCGCGAAGCGAAGGCACGCAGGGCTGCTTTGGCCATGGGAGCGGGTCCAAGCACCGTTCCTCATGCTGATACTCCCTCGGAGGAGCCCCCGGTCGCCTTGTCTACAGCTCGCAGGCAAGTGGCACGTGCAGTTCGGGAGGCCAACGATCAGTCCACCTTAGGTAATGTATCTTTCAAGATTTTATTGTAAGAATTGTAAGCCTGTCGATTCTTATATATCTTGTCCTGCAGGGCCAAGTCCAACCAAGGGGGAGGCGGAAACCGTCGAACCTAAGGGGACAGAGGAAGAGACACTGGCTGAACCCGAGCCGACGGTGGGTGACGTCGCCGGGGTTGCTGGACCTGAGCCGGGGGCTGAGGGAACTGCACCAGAGAAGGTCGTTGATGCCGAGCCTGAGGTAGCGGCAAATGAGACGACTTCTATAACTGAGCCTGGAGCAGCGGCGGACGGAATACCTGAGACTGGTGACCTCATGGTAACGGCGGACGAAACAACGGCGACTGCCGAGCCTGAAGGAGTAGCGGGTGAGATGGGTATGACTCCCGGGGAAAAGCCAGCCGCTCTTTCTCAAGAGTTTGGCAATGCTACAATTATTGCTCTCCCCGTCTACGGTCCTCCGCCGTCTCCCGGTCGTGCGAGTACGACGACAGCCCCTGTCGAGTCCGGTGATGAGGCCATGGGAGGTGGACTCGTATCGATGGAGGAGGGAGACGCCTCTGTTTCGGCTGGCAGCTCATCAGGTAAATTTCGGGTTACCGTCCCCTCTTATTTTATCTTGCAATCTTTTCTGACAAGTTTATCTTTGTTTTTAATGCAGGTGCGGCCAGTGCCGATGCTCCATTGCTCGAGGGAGCGCCGTCCACTGCTGCTTTGGCGGTTGTCACCTCTCAGCCTTCCCTTGTACCATCGCAGATATTGGAAAGTATGGATTTGCAACCCATTAGTTTTATCTTTCGGCCGCATAATTTATGTACTAATGTCGTACTATTGCGTCTTTTCAGGAGTGCTTTTTGATCATCTCTATCAGGTGT
This sequence comes from Agapanthus africanus, assembly GCA_030015575.1. NCBI lineage: Eukaryota > Viridiplantae > Streptophyta > Magnoliopsida > Asparagales > Amaryllidaceae > Agapanthus > Agapanthus africanus. The sequence goes on from JASDDO010000019.1 coordinate 921,583,727, forward strand.
TGCATCCGCACTTCTCCTTCCCATCTGAACTCGGTTCTTCCTCCAGTGGCGCCGGTAAGTATCGTTTCCAATTAATGTCTTTCTTTTCTTTTTTTTAGTAATGGAATTATTTCTGACTTTCCCTCGTCCTGATTGCAGTGCTATAAATCGAAGGAGGGGATGAAAGATCGGTCGCGCCACCGGCCCTCCCGGCCTTGCCGCCTGCCGCAGCTGGTATAGTAAACTATCCCATCGATGACTTTTTCATATTTCTTGAACCGTTATCTAATCGTATTTTGCCTTTTCAGCTGTCGTTCCGATTCCGGCGCCCTTTGAGTCTCATGTTATAATGCCAGCAGGCCCCTTCCTGAGACGTCCGTCTTCAAAGGGTGCCGTAATGAGCTTGGGCATGCTGAGCGGATACGTCGAGGAGCTTAACGCAGATGCTCTCCCATCTGCTGCGGATTTCGCTGCGGAGGTTAACCCGATGTTGGCGGCGCTTGTGAATTTTCATGATGGAGGCATCGTCGAGCTTTGGGTCAATCACTGCAGGGAAATTGAGGTCCGCCTGCATCAATCGGAGTTTATGCGCCCTGCTCCCGAGGCCGTAGCTGCAAGCAATCAAAGAGCAGCGTGGATCGAGCGAAGCGCTTCTTACTTCCGTCACTTAGAACAAGAAGCGGCTTTAAGGCTGAGGGAATGCCAAGAGACCTCAAGCGAGACGGCTCGTCTGCGCGCTGAGGTTGAGGCGAACGCTGCTCAGGTGAAGGCTATCTTCGAGGGCCTTCTGGAGCGTATCTCTAATGGGCTAAACCTGAAGTGAAAGCTCGATGCCGCCGAGCGTGATGCCCAAGGTCGCAAAGCAGCTCAGCAGGCCGTTGGGGAGCAGCTTGCATCCTTCTTGCAGCAGCGGGCCCAAGTGGAAGCAGAACTGGCAGTGGTGGCCGATCAAGAGAAGGCATGGAAGGAAGTGCGCGAACAACTGATAGGGCAATTTAAGACGCTTCCTTCCCAGTAGCTGCCCTTGTATCGATATACTTGTAAAAAATTTCTTTTTCGAATAAGATGTATCCATTCTTTATTCTTTTGTACGATTCGCTTTGTACTTGATTGAATTGATAAATAAAGATACACATTTTTTCTTGCAATGTCTTGTATCATTTCTTTGCTTTTTCCCTTCTCTTATTATCAGCATGCTGTCTTGATAAACATGGTTGACAGATAATAGAGTAGGCATCTTGGTTTCTTGAAGAGATAGCGATGGCTTAGGCCACAGGTTCAGATCTGCTGTCGAAGACTTTTCAACTCTATGAGCCGTGAGGGTCTCATAGAGACTTTTCTCCCTACGGATCGAGAGGATCTCATAGGTGGATTTTCTTCTTAGGAATCATGAGGATTCCTAAGTGTGTTTTCTCTTATAAGTCGTAAGGATCTTATAAGAGAATTTTCCCTCTTACGAGTCAAGAGGACTCGTAAGCGGTTGTTTCCCTCCTTGTCGAGATTCGACTTTGGAGAGTGAGACCCGTGGATAGTATGCAAGAGGCCGTTTTAGGCCGACTTGCAAGGTCCCAGTGCTTAGGAAACAAGTTTTTTAATCCCTGCTGCCTAAGGCTTTATCTTGCAAGTTGAGACGAATCGGGAAGTCCTCGTGAAGACACTAATTTCTTCACGAGCCGAGACGAATCGGGCAGCTCTCATCAGGGACGCTGGTTTCCCTGAGTTGAAGTATTTTGCCGAGGACGCTGTTTCCTCGAGGTTGAAACGAATCGAAGTATTCCTGCAAAGACGCTGGTTTCTCTGCGGGCCGATGCGAATCAGGATGTTCTCGTTGTAGGATTCCTAGGCACTCTAATGAGGTCTCACAAGGCATCGACCATGCCAATTTCAAATTTTACGGGTGCCGAGAAACCCTAATACGGATCGTTAACTAGATTTTAGGCGATAAATGAAACTAGTTAACAACTTAACTAAAAGAACGGAAATACAACCTTTGTAGATCCGGTTCTCCACCTCCATGGCTCCGTAATGAAGTCTTCTCGCTGTACTAATCGGATCTTGGGCTCTAGCGTCGGCTTCATCGGAGAAAGGACGGGCTAGGTCATCGACTACGATGCCGAAGATGATCTACGTCGAGGCATCACAAGATCAAGCTCCAACTTCACCAAGCCTTGAAAACTTATGAAGGAAACACCCTATACTACTTGGCAAGAGGTAGAGGATGAAGAAATGGGAAGTGGGTTCACTTTAGAATTGGATTTCTCACTCTTTTTCATCAATCACCATTGATGGTCAAGCTTTTTCTTCTTGTAAAGAAGAAGAAGAAGAAGAAGATAATGATATGATAAGTTAATTCAAAAAGAAAAGAATATGAATACTTATCATATACAAACCATGGTTAGGTGTAGAGAATCAACTAGGGTTAGTGAATGGTTAGGTTTAGAGATGAAGACAAAATGGTCACTTGGGTCAAACCTTCATGAAGCTTCAACAAGCTTCATCTTTGAAAGCAACCCTTTTGTTTTCATTTCCCTTTTTCTTTTTGTCAAAACAAAATAAATAAAGGCATAAATAAATCAAATGAAACCCTAACCATTAACTAACCATGGTTTAATCATACACCTAATCAAGTTAGCATGTATCATCAAACATGATACAATCAAGTGCACAAAAGTATATCACTTATACAACTTGTGCAATGCAAGTGAGAAAATCCATTTAAAGTGAACCAATACTAGTTAATGCAAAGTAATATATCAAATATATAATTATACATTAAATCATTAAATCAACACTTGATTCAATGATCCGGTCATGTCGCACACAACCGACTAGTATACAATGTATCGTTTTATCGAATCAATCCTTGATTCGATAACTAGGTTATATCGCATATAACCATTCGATACATTCATCGCGAGAATGGAATACGGTATCACATACACGCATTATTCTCGGTCCCGCACATATCTCATATGCGCTCCTATTTCGTTTCGCTTGAGCCAGGAAACCTCTGTGTAGGACTCTAAAGACTCGTCAATACGCCGGCAGCAGGTGATGATCATATCAAACACCCACAAGCCGCAAGCGGTCTGCTAAACGTAACGGCCACCCGGGTATTGAGCGATCAGAAGATCGACGAGCAAGCCCGCTCACACTCCTGTGAATCCAACCAGTAACACTTACCGTACAGTCCGGTCTGATCGTCTGATATGTCGCATATCTTGCCTAGGGGTGGTAAACGTCAGACCCCAATAGCTCGATAAGTCGTGTCGATATGAGGCCTATAACAGTTCGAGAAACTACAGGTAACACTTACCAGTAAATCTCAGCAACCCTGGCCAGGGATTTCCGGTTATAGCCAATCGAACACAGCGCAACATCAACCCCCTATACCGGGAGAGACGAATCCCCTCCTATCGCTCATTGCCTCCATGTGACTTGGGACTGTACCCAAAAACCACCGTTTTCCATGCCCTCTTGGACGTGGTAAGATGGAAATCAAAGCACAGTGGGAACCACACAAGACTCTATGACGATCTCGGGTCAACAGACTACTCTGTACCAGTGTCACCAGAGAACTGCCATCTGACGTAAGGTATAATACCATCTGGGAGTTCTCGGCGAGTCCGTCCAGTGTACCCAGTCTCCACTGAGCACCCGTATATCATCTCTGATGTCAAACACCAATGGATATGGGATCATCCATCGCCCATCTGTATGGGTCGAGAAGGTATACGCTAGTCTACTCTGGTATATCGATGCCCCGTCTCGATACACCCACGACTAGGGACTTTGAAGGATGTACTTATAGACTACCATGTCCCCACTAATATGATCCGCATCATAGTCCAGGTAGTCAAGTACACACCCTAAGGGCTTTACCAACATGTAACAGAGAGACAATCAGTGTACACGTTAAGGTAAAGATCAACCATATAGCACACTATCATGTCGAGCAAGAAAGTCCTCCCTATATATGTCCCAGCATCCACTACAATATACATCCTATGTATAGTAATGGCCTCTAGGGCATACATATAACTAACAATCTCCCACTTGCACTAGGGCCATCTGATAGCAGTGGTTGTAGTATCTCATACTCAACCATCCCATAAAAATCTCTCTCTGGGAAAAGGCCTTTGTGAGTGGATCCGCCGTGTTGTCCTCAGAGTCTACTCTCCTAACCTCGATCACCCTGGAGATCAACTATCTCCATGATCAGGTGATACTGCCTTAGAATATGTCTGGATCACTGATGGGACCTTCGTTCCTTGGCATAAGCCACAACTCCATTGCCTCACAATGGTTGGAACGTAGTTCATCTCATGAACCAATATACACCCAAACAGCCTCTTTGGTAGCATCTGAAGTAGCGATGTATCCAGCCTTTATCGTCTAGTATGCCACGGTATCTAGCTTGGAACTCTTCCAACATACCGTCCCTTTACTTAGGGTAAAGACAATGCCTGTGACTGACATTCAGTCGTCCTCATCACCCTGGAACCCTTCCAGTGATTCTCCCCAGGATCGATTGATACCATCTCACTACATCTAGTGAGTTTCCTAACATCCAATTACATCTATCTCATAGATGAAAACTAAGGATTTAGGAGGTATCACTTTGATCCTATATGGAGAATCATTGTGATAAGCGGAGATTGACCGAGCGTAGCATAGGAAACTCCTTTCCTATCAAGAGCATGTCATCCACGTACTCTACGAGGATCAACACCATACTCCCTACTACCTTTTTGTTTATACAAGGTTTATCTACCATTTTGATGATGTCAAACTCTTTGACTAATCACATCAAAACAGATGTTCCAACTCCGCGATACCTGCTTTATCCTATAAAGTATCTTGTACACGTTTCCGCTTCTCCCACTGTCTACGAAGCCCTCTGGCTGTGTACTTATAGACGTTCTCTTCTAAAACATCATTTAGAAAAGCAGTCATGGCACCCAACCGCCAGATATCGTAGTCATGGTATGTAGCCGTAGCAAGTAGGATCTGGATGGACTTAAGCATAGCCACTTGAAAAAGGTTTCATCATAATCCACGCCTGGTCTATGACGAAAAACTTTTACATGTCTAGTTTTGAAAGCCTCAACTTTTCCATCTACACCAAGTAATCTTCTCAAGATATACTTGCTCCTGATGGGGATTTAACCCTTCAGATATAGCAACCAAAGTCCATACTTTGTCGGTGTACATGGATTCCATCTCAGATCACTAAGCATCCAGCCATTCTTACAGAGTCCTACTCCTGATGGCCAGTTCGAAACTAGTTGGGTCATCATCTCATGATGCAATCCTCGCTCCCACTGTCATAGAGAAACCGAAATATCTCTCAGGTGGGTGAGGAACCCTACTAGATCGGCGGAGAGGCTGAGGTTCGTTGGTAACTATTGAATCCTTTGGTTTTATCAAATCATCTGCTGTAGTTTGTATAGCTGGAACCTTTCCAGTTCTACATTACAGAACTTGCCTCGAGCTTGTCCGGATTTTGCTTTTCAGACATAGGCTGGACAACCCCAAATCTTAACTAACTTAAGAGATGGGCTCTTCCCTTATCATATCAAATATGAAGTGGTAGGCAACTGATTTGATTTGAACCCTATTCAATAGGTATGCAGCTTCTCAAGTGCATAACTCCCAAAAAGGAAATAGGTAACTCAGTAGTACTCATCATAGAGCACACCTTATCATATAGGGTGTGATTGCTCCACCCCGATATACCATAGTGCTATGGTGTATACGGAGGAGTAATGCTGAGAGAGAATCTCATTCTCCTTTTAGAATAGTCCAGGATTTCCGTGCTCAAGTATTCTCCTCCTTGATCTCATCAAAGGACATAATACTTATACCCGTATTGGTTCTCTACTTCTAACTTATATTCTGTGAATATCTCAAAAGGTTCGAACTTGTGTTTCAACAGGAACATATGTCTGAATCTTGAGAGATCATCAGAGAACGTAATGAAGTACAAAGAACCGGTCTTGGCATGTGTAGACAGGGGACCTTTATACATCAACATGTATCATCCCAAGAGTTCACTAACTCTTTCTCTGTTTCCAGTAAACAGAGCTATGGTCATCTTATCTCTGTGACATGACTGGCAAGTTTCACAAGATGTAAATTCAAACTGATTTAAATATGCATCTTCATGTAACTTCAGCTAGTCGGGTCGCATTGATATGACCTAGTCTACAATGCCACAAGAAGGATTCGTTCATTTCTGAACTCTTCCTCTTGTGTATGTTCTGTATACTCTACAAGGATCTCGATACACTTCAAGCTCACAATGTGCAGGACCTGCGAACATTTTACGTCCCTCCCAGGCAAAGGGGTGAGAAGGCGATCCTATTCTACCGATCCTCAGAGTCGAAAGTAGAGAAAGAGATCTGGCATGGCGCGGACGCTACATTCGACAGGCTCCAACCCATCCGTTTGCCCAGATACTATACAAATGGATTAAAGAGGCTATTGAAGCGCCAAGGAGTACCCTTAAAACAGACTGTTCGACAAGCTGGGTTCTACAACAGGATCTGGGATGTCCCTGGGACTCAACGCAAATTGCCCAACGGGAAAATGGAAACACTTGGGCTTGGATACGCGAGAACCGGAAAACGGGGACGGGCCCACAGCAGCTACGCTATATATACTTTTGATGAAGAAGAGGACGCCCGGTCAGGAGATGCCAACCCCTCATCAAAACTAGATCCCGCGATTGAAATGCCGAGTCCGTCGTTTGAACAACGAATGGACAACCCTATCAGGAAAGTGGGTCAGAAAGCTCGGGAAGACCACAACCGCGAGACGGCCATCTACGAGAAAGCCAAGACGCAACGCCTTCTTCAACAGACTGTAAAAGATGAAAATGCCGCTCCTTGTCAACCTGATGTAAAGAAGGCTCAACGCAAAAGCAGAAATAAGTCGAAAGGCCAAAAAGGCGCTCAACAGCAGCAAAGCAGGGCTAAGAAGCCACGCAAACGGGAATCGAGCGTTATTGACCTATCCCTCATGAAGAAAATGGGTCGAGCATACTCGTTTCCTCGGGAAAAGATGAAGAAGATACTCGATCTTGCCCTAAAGCACCAAATGCTTACATTGCCGGAGTCTAAACACCCCAAACAAGCGGGCGAAGCCTCACTCCCAGACTATTGCTCTTACCATCGAGTGATAGGTCATTCTCTCGAAGATTGCTTCGCCTTCAAGAATTGGGTCGAGGATCAGTATCAGCTTGGCAGATTCTCCTTATCCGACGGCTGGAGGGTAACGCCGCCACAAAAGCACGAACCCAAAGCCGCAAAAGCAAAACCAGATCCACCTCAGTCCTGGAAGCGGATTCGCACCTGTTACACGATTACGATATTAAAAGAAGAGCTCGAGAATATGGATGACCTTCCCTGGTGCTTTAAGAACAGCGATGATGAGGTGGTCTCAGAATTTCCGCCAGCTCCGAAAGAACTGGAAGATGGCATACATACTACTGCAGATAACCTCAAGAAGATTGAGTTGGGATCGGCAGATGACCCGCGACCGACATTTGTCAGCGAGCTGCTATCTGAAGAAAGGGTGGCTGCTTTAAAGAACGTGCTTCTACGACATAAAGACTGCTTCGCGTGGAACTACTCCGAGATGCCAGGATTAGATCCGGAGATTGCTGTGCATAAGTTAGCAATATCCCCGGATATCAAGCCAGTCAAGCAGGCGCCAAGAAGGATGCGACTCGAGCTTGAAATGAGCATCAACGCCGAAGTCAAGAAGCTGATCGATTCTGGATTTATCCAAGAAGTCCAATATCCCGACTGGATCGCCAATATCGTCCCGGTAATGAAGAAAAATGGGACGATACGCATATGCGTGGATTTCAGGGATCTCAATAAAGCTTGCCCGAAGGAAGATTTCCCAGTACCGGTAACCGAGCTAATGATAGATAACACGTCCACTCATGAGGTTTTCTCCTTTATGGACGGTTCATCAGGATACAATCAGATAAAGATGCATCCCGAAGACCAGAAGCACACCGCTTTCCGGACCCCTTTGGGTATATTCTGCTACAGGGTTATGCCCTTTGGTCTAAAGAACGCCGGTGCTACCTATCAAAGGGCCATGACAAAGATCTTCGACGATCTCATACATGACATCGTCGAGTGCTATATCGATGACCTTGTAGTGAAGAGCATGTCGTACGAAGAGCATTTAAAACATCTGGAGACTGTCTTTCAACGCCTTCATCAATATAATTTGAAGATGAATCCCCTCAAATGCGCGTTTGGAGTCTCCTCGGGTAAATTCCTGGGATTCATCATCCGACATCGAGGTATCGAAATAGATCCATCTAAGATCAAGGCGATCATGGAAATGCCTCCGCCAAGAACCCTCAAACAGTTGCGGTCTCTCCAAGGGAAGCTCACATACATCCGGCGGTTTATCGCTAATCTTTCAGGCAAATGCCGTCCTTACAGTCACCTGATGAAGAAGGGAACCCCATTCGTCTGGGATCAAAAATGCCAAAGCGCGCTAGACGAGATCAAGCAATACCTGCGGAACCCGCCGGTGTTGGCTGCTCCGGTTAAAGAAAAACCTCTCATTCTTTATACAACCGCCCTCGAAGGTTCTTTAGGCGCATTATGGAAAGGCTATATTGACGGGTCGACTCGCTAAATGGGCTCTACTCCTGATGGAGTTCTCAATAACGTATCGACCTCTTAAGGCAGTGAAAGGCCAGGCCATTGCCGACTTCCTCGCTGAGCATCCAGTACCTGCTGGTTCTCCTCTGAACTGCGAGTTGCCAGACGAGCATGCATTTGATGCGATTGGCGGCGGTAGTGCCCGGTGGGAACTCTATTTCGATGGAGCATCCTCCGTAAAGAAACAGAAACAGGGTATCCCAATGATCAAATCGGGGATAGGCCTCATCTTCGCAACTCCACAAGGAGGGATAATGCGCTTCGCCTTCTCCTTAACAGAGCCGAGGACAAACAATGAAGCTGAATACGAAGCTCTGATAGCAGGCCTCGAGATCGCCATCGACATGGGAATCGAAAATCTCCTTATATACGAGGATTCCCAATTGGTCGTTAGTCAAGTAAATGGTGACTACCAAACGTGCAAACCAGAATTGGTGAAGTACGGCGAAAAGGTGCAACAACTATTGACCCAAATTCCCTCCTATACTTTGGAGAACATACCGCGTGCGGAAAACAGCAAAGCAGACGCGTTGGCCAAACTTGCTAAAGAACTGGCTGACGAGAACCTTGATGACGTCAGAATCGTGGTACAAAGCCGTCGAGTGCTCGCCCCGGCAGAAATACCTCCGGAATTATATAAAGAGAAGGGAGCGACTGAGCAGGCGACCCTACAAATAAAAGACCGCGAGAAGGCTGAGGACTGGAGGGAAGTCTTCATAGACTACTTTAAGTCCCACCGAATGCCCGAAGAAGCGTCTTCAAGACATCAGCTCATCAAACGAGCTCTATTTTTTGCTTTTGTTAATGACACTCTATACAAAAGATCGTTTGATTCTCTATGGCTGAGATGCCTAGGACCTGACGAAGCAGAAAGAGTCGTTCAGGAAGTTCACGACGGACTCTGTGGTTCTCACCAAGCAGGCCCAAAGATGAAGTTAAAAATTAAACGGATGGGTTACTATTGGCCCACGATGACCCAGGACTGCCTCGAGTATTCGAAGCAATGCCACTCGTGCCAGATTCATGGAGACTTTATCCACCAACATCCGAATCCACTACACCCAACGGTGGCCAGCTGGCCATTCGAAATGTGGGGGACTGACATAGTTGGCCCCATCGAGCCAGCATCGTCCCGGGGACATCGTTTCATCCTGGCGACAACTGATTACTTCTCCAATTGGGCAGAAGCAGTACCGCTGAGGGAAGTGAAGACAGAGAATATCCTCCACTTCTTCAAGACGCACGTCATCTATCGGTTTGGAACCCCACGGCGGATTATATCCGATAACGGGCCAGCCTACAGAAGCCATAAGATTAGCCGCTTCGCGCAGCAGCACAATATAGACTGGAGATATTCTTCAGTTTACAACCCACGAGCTAACGGTCTGGCCGAGGCCTTCAATAAGACCTTGACAAAGATCATAAAAAAGACCGTTTCCCGGAATAAGAGAGACTGGCACGAGAGGCTGCAAGAGGCCCTTTGGGCCTATCGAACTACATTCAAGACGGCCACGAACGCAACGCCGTACGCGTTGGTATTTGGGACGGAAGCAATGCTCCCCCTCGAGATAGAGTTACCCTCTCTACGAGTGGCAGTCCACTACGAGTTGACGGACGAAGAAAACGCTCACCTTCGGCTTGAGGAGATTGATGCCCTCGATGAAACCCGGCTCATAGCGCAACAACATCTAGAAGCCTACAAAGCAAAGATGACGCGCTCGTATGAAAGATTGACCAGGCCGAGGACATTCCGCCAAGGCGAACTCGTACTAGTAGTCAAAAGACCTATGATCCCCAATCGTGCCAAGCGGGGAAAATTTGAGCCAAACTATGAAGGCCCGTACATCATAGACAAGGTCTACCAGGGTGGAGCCTATCTACTCATGGACATGCACGGTGAAAGGCCTTTCAGGCCAATAAACGGCCGCTTCTTAAAGAAGTACTATGCTTAATGAGCCACAGCCTGGGTCAATGATAGATGACGACGACTATGTCCGCTCGCTATCTTCCTAAGCTCAGACTTTACAAGCAGTAGCCGGCCCTCCCCTGAACAACGGACCGAAATGTCCTTAAACTAACAACGGACCGAAATGTCCTTAAACTAACAACGGACCGATACGTCCTTAAACTAACGACGGACCGAAATGTCCTTAAACTAACGACGGACCGAAACGTCCCTAAACTACTACCGCAGCATCCTTAGGCTGACGAAGTAAAAAAAAAGAGAAAACGAAAAATATAAAATAAAAAAAATGATGAAAAAACGGTATGTCCATAAGCAAAAAGGGCATGGATGAAAACCCGAAAGGGCTCCGTGAGTAAAAACAGCAGGGCTACCGGCAAGCATTCGTGAAAACCCGAAAGGGCGCGACCTTGTAAAAAAAAGAGAGAAAAAGAATTTAAAAAAAAACGGTATGTCCATGAGCAAAATGGGCATGGATGAAAACCCAAAAGGGCTCCGTGAGTAAAAACAGCAGGACTACCGGCGAGTGTTTGTGAAAACCCGAAAGGGCGCAACCTCGTCAAAAGACACTTATAGGGTCCTCTCGACCTTGTAAGGAGAAACCACCTACGTGAGATCCTTACGACTCACAAAGGAGCAACACACTTAGGGATCCTCACGATTCCTAAGGAGAAAATACACTTACGAGATCCTCATGACTCGCAAGGAGAACTCTCTTATGGGACCCTCACGGCTCGTAAGATTTGAAAGTCTTAAGTTACAGAGACCTAAACCTGTGCTTAAGCAATCCCCCACAACCTTCGATAATGCCCTACAAGTAGTCCAATATTGACCCTTGTATACAATCCACGGGCGCGAATAAACATTTCCCTAACTAAGTCCCATCCGAGACTAGGGATATGTTTGCATGGTAAACAACCCTTGTAAATCCTCTCGACTTATAAGGAGAAAACCCTCCCGTAGGACCCTTACGACTTACAGAAGAACAATGCACTTAGGAACCCTCACGATTCCTAGGGAGAAAATACACCTATAAGATCCTCATGACATGTAGGGAGAAATACCTTTGTGAAACCCTTACGGCTCATGAAGTCAAAAGCCTTAGTCGATAGGACCTTAACCCTGTTTGCTAAGCCACCTTTGTTCAACATCGACAGAGGCAAATGATGATTCGCTCCTGGCAATATTCCAGTTGCAGCGATGCTGATGCCTAAACCGGTATCAAATCCCAAGTTCTTTCATGGCAAATGATGATTCGCTCCTGGCAATATTCCAGTCGCAGCGATGCTGATGCTAAGATTGGTATCAGATCCCAAGTTCCACACTCGCGATATATAAAAAAAAACAGCAAGCCATACGTGCATACGAAATAGCCGAAATGATGGGGCAACTTGCAATAAAAATCAGTAAGTAAAAAAAATGTATGCATGAAAAATAGCCGAAATGATTGGGCAACTCGCAATAAAGAGCAGCGAGTAAAAATAAAGTAAATAGCCGAAATGATTGGGCACCGCGAAAAATAGCCGAAATGATTGGGCAATCGTGATTTTCGCGATATAAAATGCTGAAATGATAGAGCATCGCGGAAAGAATAAAAAATGATGAAAGAATGAAACTTTTTGCCCTACAGGTGATGCTACATCAATCCCTGTATACAATCCAGAGGCGCAAACAAAGAAGGAGTCGCACTCTTCCCCCCCTCCCCAGGTTTCACCAAAGAAGAAGAAGCCAAATCTCGACGTGCCAAAGGAGACCTGGAGATCGTCTCAACACTCGTCTCGTAACGACGGACACAACTTCAAGCTAAACGAAACAGCGGCAACTCCCTGTTCCATGGCTCGGCGGTATACATATCGCCAACAGTCAAACCTCCATCCCGTGAAATGCGGATACAATCGACAAAATTCCTGGTTACGTGGAACGCGGATAACGTCACTCTTTGACCCCGTGGAAAGCGTCCAGAGCGGATCCTGGTCCTCGCAGAGCACGGCAGTGAACCCGTGTGAAGCATCCAGAGCGGAGCCTAGTCCTCGCCGAGCGCGGCAGTGAACCCGTGTGAAGCATCTAGTGCAAAATTCCTGATTACGTGGAACGCGGATAATGTCACTCTTTGACCTCGTGTGAAGCATCCAGAGCGGAGCCTAGTCCTCGCCGAGCGCGGCAGTGAACCCGTGTGAAGCATCTAGTGCAAAATTCCTGGTTACGTGGAACGCGGATAATGTCACTCTTTGACCCCGTGTGAAGCACCCAGAGCGGAGCCTGGTCCTCGCAAAGCACGGCAGTGAACCCGTGTGAAGCATCCAGAGCGGAGCCTAGTCCTCGCCGAGCGTGGCAGTGAACCCGTGTGAAGCATCTAGTGCAAAATTCCTGGTTACGTGGAACGCGGATAACGTCACTCTTTGACCCCGTGGAAAACGTCCAGAGCGGATCCTGGTCCTCGCAGAGCACGGCAGTGAACCCGTGTGAAGCACCCAGAGCGGAGCCTAGTCCTTGCCGAACACGGCAGTGAACCCGTGTGAAGCATCTAGTGCAAAATTCCTGGTTACGTGGAACGCGGATAACGTCACTCTTTGACCCCGCGGAAAATGCCCAGAGCGGAGCCTGGTCCTCGCCGAGCACGGCAGTGAACCCGTGTGAAGCATCCAGAGCAAATACAAGACTGTGGAGTCCTTAAAATCCACGGACTATGACGTCCTTAACCTCGACCGCAATGTCTTAAAACTAACGATCAACCACCCCGATTCCCTACGGATTCTCCCTTGGTTAAAGGGCACATCTCTTCACTCCTTTGATACTCAGCGTTGTAATTCCTCAACGTCTTCAAAGAGGTGATGGGTCCCTGCGACCAAATATCGGACGGTGGAGTCCTTAAATCCACGGACTATGAGGTCCTTAACCTTGACCGTGATGTCTTAAAACTAACATCGGACTGTGGAGTCCTTAAATCCACGGACTATGAGGTCCTTAACCTTGACCGCGACGTCTTTAAACTACGATACCTGGAAAAACCCTGACTCCGTAAAACACGGATAAGGGCGACCACATCCAACACTTGCAGGTCCTCACGACCTGCGAGGAAGAAAAACTCTCTTGTGAGATCCTTACGACTTTCAAGGGAAAACCCACTTAAGAACCTTCACGATTCTTAAGAAGGGCTTACACCTATGGGATCCTCTCGACCTGTAGGGAGAAAAGCTCTTTATGAGACCCTTGTGGCTCTTAAAATGCAAAAGTCTTAGGAAGCAGATCTTAACCCTGAGTCTTAAGCTATCGCTGCCCTACGAGGAGATCAAGATAAATTGTCCACAAACGCATTCAATGAAAGGGGACACATCGTTAAGAAGAAAAATGTATCTTTTATTCATAAACCAAAATGGATACAAAGTACAATTCATGAAAGAAACAAAAAGGAAAGATACTCTTATCCACGAGTACGTACAAAAAAGGGGAAAAGATACAAGTCCTCAAGCCGGCGGGCAGTGCAGTAATTTCACCAGCTCATCGTTCTGTTGCTGAGCCACGGCTTCATGACGCAAGATCTCCAGAAGACGAGCCTCCGCCTGAGCTTGCTGAGCTTGATACGAAGCAAGCCGAACTTCGAGCTCTTTCTCGGTGGCTTTATGAGCCTCGACCCTCTCACGAGTGAACGTGGCAGCTTTATCGAGGGCCACCACCTCTTTTATGGACTCCTGGAGCACTCGCCAGAGTTCGTATGCTTTGTTGGCCTTGGCTGTGAGGCTGGCCTGAAGCTCGCTCAGCGCCTTAGAAGCCAATTCCCTCTCCGAGAACTTACGGCCAAGCCTCTTCTCGCATGACGTCATGTTAGCCGCACATCGTGCTATCAGACCCCGCAACTCCGCTTTTCCAGCCACGGCTTCCGAGGAAAGGCGAGAACATTCAAGAGCGTGCAAACAAGCCTCCACCTTCCTACAGAACTCCACCCAGACCCGCACCACCTCCTCGCTATGATAGGTGGCGAGAAAAGGAAGAGAGCCGTTAGCTTCAGCGGCAAACACTTCGGCCGTGGTCGCGCTACCAGCACGGAGCTCCTCGACGAAAGATGACAGGGAGACAAGGCTCAATCGGGCCAAGCGTTCTGAAGCCCGCAAAGCATAAGGACCGGGCGGCATCACGATGCGCGATTCCAAAGCCATGGAGACTGGCAGAGCTGCTCAAATTTGGGAAATGTTAGTAAAGCTTTTAAATGCAGAACAAACGGGACTATAATAAAATATCACCCACCGACAGTCATGCAAGCAGGAGCTGAAGGTTTCCCTGGCCCTTCAACGACCTCGACCTCATCGTCAGCTTCCAAAACTATAAGAGACATCAACGTCATTTCGCAAGATAGTAACAATGCTATAGTAAAAGAAAAAATGGCGAATGACACTAACCTTGCCCAGAGGAAAGGACAATACGCTGAGGGGAGATCGCCTGCGGAGCTGCCATCTCCAATAAACGCTGAAATGACTGTCGAGGCGACAGATCCGCGATCGTGGCCGCCAAACCACGCAATTCTGGGAAAGATAAAAAGAATTCAGACTATGAAGGGGTTGCTAAATTAAAACACAGAGGGTTACCTTCAACGCTCCTCCCATTCTGAGCTGGGGGGATAGCAGCTTCGACGGTCTCCGCCGTAACGTCAGGATTCAACAAAGGAAGAGTAGCCCCGACTACCTCTCTTCCGGCCTCTGGGCCGCCCTCAGTAAGAGTCGTTGGGGCGGTGACCTCCAAAGGAGCCTCCCCCAAAGGGGCAAACGCTCCCTGATCAAGAACCGCCGCTGGAGGCTCTACCATGAGAGGAGCAGCCTCATTAGCCCCCTCCACATCAAGCAAGGCTTCATTGAGAATTTCGGCGGGCTTCAGCTTTAATAGGCCCGAAGGGAGCTCCCCCAGCGTCGAAGATTCTGCACGATTCAAATAAGAATAATGATACATATGCACGGGCACAAACAATCTGAAGAACTACGAAAAGAACCACAATGTACCGATGCGCAAAGAAGCCCTCAATATGGCTTCTTCAAGCCGCTGCTCCTTCTCAAGGAGGTGGGCTCGCCGGGGTTCGAGAGTGGACTCATGGCCGCCGGTCCATAAAGAAAGTGCGTCAGCTGCATCTTCTGAAGCGGCCTGCTTCAAAGCCCTCTCCCCCCATTCCTCCAAAGGACCGATAAATCGCCGCCGAATCCACGAAGGGTCTTCGTAAAAGATTACAGCGGGATAGGACTTCTTCGGAACCTTAGCATTATGAGACACATCTTTGGAACGTCGTATGGCCTCAGCCAACTGTGCGGCCTCCTCATCGGCCGAACTCGGGAAAGGAAGTCCAGCGTCTGACTCTTGCGGGGCCAACGGCTCGCCTTCAAGAGTGGGCTCAGACTCCGCCAAAGAATCGAGCGAATTGGTGGCCACCTTCCTTCGACGCTTAGACCCAGAGCCGGTCGCCGAGGATGACCGTTTCCTCCCCCGTGAAGCCTTAGGGCGACGCTGACCCACATCGCCTACGACGCCCTCATCTCTATTACCCTCGCCTGGTGCCACGACCGAGGATGACACTGTCATTGTCAATGCCACGGGGGGCGGTGGTGCTACTACCGGGGCCCTTCCACCTCGCGAGCGGGAACCCAGGGGCATACCGGCCGTTGGAGTAAGGTTCACCTCCGATTCTCCTGGGATGAGCGCAGTGCCGGTATCCCTTAGAGAGAAGCGGACCGGAGCCCTCGGTCGCAGCTTAGCTCCTGGAACCAGAGGAGGGGCATCGTGGCCAAGAAGCACCCTCCTTTCCTCAAGAATGATTGGGCTGACCCGATGAAGATACCAACCCGTAAACGCGCCCACGCACCGGGGCAGGTATTCAGCTTCAGGTACAATGAAGTGGGAGCCGGTGTTTAGCCTCATGAAATGATGAGCTGCATCGCGAACGGCATCGAGCGAAGGGATTGGGGCGACTATAAAAGCCTCGAAGGGAACACCCTGGTCGTATCCAAGTTGTCGGGCAAATCGATGCGGATTGTACCGCATGAAAAGAGCTGCACTGTCCTGGCGAAACACCAAGTAGCCCGGTCTAATTGTATATAAGTGCGCAGCCTCTCGGGGTTTCAAAGAAGGTGCGTTGTCTTTTGACAGATCCCAGAGTTGTTGAACTGGACCTGAGGGAGTAGACAAGACCCGATCATTAAAAACCATCCCGCCAGCGGCAGCGTAAGGAGAAATCAGCACCCGAATAGCCCCGAACTGAGTCGGGTCGGCGGCAGAAGTATCCACTAATCGCATAAGTCGTGGAAAGGGGTAGGCATCATAAAATGAGGGCCTCTGATGCATGGCAAAAGCCCCCAATACGTGCATTTCGATCCAGGACGTGAAATAATGAAGCGAAAAGTTTACCACATCCACGCCAAGAGTAGAGGTATTAGCTGCGGTGCCTAACCCATGATAAAGATGCACCAACGCCGGGATGCCGATAGCCAATCGCGTCCCCTCAGCAATACGATGAGCCGAGTAGATAACCGAAGCTCTCATGAAGCGGCGATGCATGGGGATAACGAACCAACTGAGCCAAACACTGACAAACCCCACGAAGAATGTTTCCTCATCCATACCGGGTGCTGCAACGGACTCAAAAGACATCGGCGACACGATGGGAATATAGTATTGTGGCAGGTCCGATTCAGCGGTCGGTAGCTTCTTCGGACCAAACCCAAAGGGGTCTTTGATGTTAGCAAACTTCGGAGCAGTCTTCGATATGACGTCCTCACGAAGGAAGCGGGAAATGAAGCTTTTAAAAGTAACACCCTGCTCCTCAGACTCAGTGAACAATCGATCAAAAATACCCAGCGCCTTGATCAAGCTGGGGCGCTTGTGGCGAACGGCGTTCTCAACAGACAAGCCGTCAGCCGGTGCAGACTCGGGCTCAAAGACATACTCGTCAGGAGGCAGCAACTCCTCATACAGTGCACCCCTGATTGGCAATCCCGAGATTTCATAAAATTCTGCAAGAGAGATCGAGACCTCACGATCTCCTAGAATGAAAGTGTTGGTGGGAAGGGTCCATTGGTTCAAAAACGCCTTAACCCACCAGACATGCGGGGACTTATAATGGAAGAGTGACGCGTATATTGCCTGATAAAGCCCGACCTTCTGCAGCCGCGCACGATGGGTGGCAAGGATGTAGCGAGCCCAGAGAAGATAGCCCGTGGGGTGTCGGGGAGTGAGCCCTATTTTATAGATCTGCCCCCACGGGTGGGCCTCACCCTGGCAGATACGCCGCCCCAAGATGTCTATAGCCGGGATCGGATGGTTCGGAATACCGGTCGTCGAAGGCTCGAGCCTCCCCGTTGGAGTCCAGTTAGGCATTTCCACAGCAAAAACCATCCTCGGAGGATCCATCGGTAAGAATGGGAAAGTGGGCTCCGTCGGTACGGCGCAAAGGAAACTCCGGCAACCCTGAATAATCTGACTATACCAAGATCCCCATTGAAGAAGGTTGGTACAGTTCGGGTCATGGGCCCGGATCATCGCCATCGCTTCCTCATCAGATGGCGACTGAGGAAAAGCAGCCTCCGAGCGAGAAAAGGGAAAGCAGGGAACAGAAGCCATCGCACCTGAAATCCAATAAAAGGAGACCGTTAAAAGCAAAGTCAGCGATATAGATCCATGCATGAACATGAAGACTAGTTAAAGAAAGCAACATCAGAGTTTTCTGGGACTATTGGCTACAAAACACATGGGCCCCACAGAATCCGGATGACGGCTCATTAATAATGAGACCAAATAGATATAATAAAACAAAGGGAATATCCCCATTAAATAAAGACTGAGATTCAGGTGACCCTACACATCCCCCCTAGAAGACGAATCTGTCTCGGGCCCCGCAACAGATCCAACAGGATCAAAGGAATTAAATTCCCACAGAAGATATCATTACAAAACTCCTGTTCCATCAATTGCAGAAGGACAACCTCGGGCCAAGAGGCCCCAAGAAGGCTCCATGTGAAGAAACTGGGTTCTTCACAGGAATTAAATTCCTTTTAGAAAAGGGAATTAAATTCCCATAAGACATTTTGGGAAGGAATTAAAATCCATAGATTGTCATCATCATTTCCCTAAGGACCGCTTAAACCCTAAGAGAGCTACAGTTTGAAGATTAAATGGCTTTCTGTTCCTGTTGATGAATTTGAAGGAAATGGGTTCATATTAAAATAGTAAAACTCTTGTTTTGAATTTAAAATCCAGAAGAATGTGAAAGTCCATCGTTTGCCCAAGAACATTACCTAAGGGAAAGAAGTCCTTTCAAACAGAGTTAAACTCTGAAAATTGTTTCAAGGCAGAGAACTAAGCTCTGAAAGAAGAGAATTAAATTCTCAGAGAAAGTTTGCAAGGAGGAAGACAAGCAAAGTGGAGGCGTCCCTGAGATGACCCCTATATTTATAGATGCGATGGAAACGATTCATCTCCCCAAATCCCTAAAGGAATCCAACGGTCATAAAAGGTGACAGCGTTGCACTCACGTGCGGACACGTGAGAACAACGTTGTGGGGGCATTTGTTTCCTGATTTAAAATCAGAAAAGCTTATGGAAAAAGCTTCAGAAGAGGGTCACGTGCTTACACGTGACCAGCAGTCACGTGTTGGCACGTGACACCTAAAAGCATCAGCAAAGCAAATTCAGCTTCCCGATTACATCAAAGATAAGGGCTTCAGAAAGGGTCACGTGCTCCCACGTGACCTGGGTCACGTGTTGGCACGTGACAATCAAAAAGCGGCTTCAAAACCCAACAGCTCCCTGAGAAAATTAAGAAAAAGGCTTCAGAAGAGGTCACGTGCTCCCACGTGACCAGGGTCACGTGTTGGCACGTGACACTCAAAACATCAGACTCATTCTCCGGTTAAATCGAGAAGAAGGCTCCACGCCAGGGTCACGTGTTCACACGTGATCAGTTGTCACGTGGTGGCACGTGATAGTTAAGCAGCAACCAGAAGACAGAGCGTAAAAAGAAGGAAGAAGGCTCGTTCCAAGGGGGTCACGTGCCCACACGTGACCATGGGTCACGTGGTCACACGTGACCGGCTTTCAAAGCCCATTTTGTTAACAGAATTAAATTCTGAAAGAGATTCAAATCTTTCCAAAGGAAAGCGATTATCTGGAACCAACCGAATTAAAGATTTAAAGATGATTGAATATCATCTATCTATGGAAAAATCCTGAACTTGGAAAGATTTCCCCTTTAAATCTAACAGAAATAACAAAGGAGAATCCCTGGATTTGAAATCCAATGGTGAATAAAATTCACCTAATAATCCAAAGGTCCAAAACGAATGATGGATGCAAATCAAATCTCTCAATGAAGATTCGTCAAAAAACTAATTGACTCGGCTGCTTCTCCTATAAATAGGAGCCAAGAGACACGCAAAAAGATACACACGCAGAGGGAAGAAAAGAGAGAGAGCCTTGATACTTGAGAGGAATTTGGATCTTCTGCAAAAGAAAACCCTAGGTAAGAAAGGGAAGGTTTCATTGAAAGAAAGAGAATTTAATTCTCAACAGAATTTAACTCTGATATAAAACAGAAGGACATATTTCTTCTCTCTTTGGTGGAGGATCTGTAAAGTGCACATCTCCCCTTGAGTTGAGAATTTAATTCTCAATGGGTTGAGATCCTGCCATGCAGATTCAAAGCATAGAGAGGGAACGGAAGCACGAGGATTCAATTCTCACAGAACTATAGGAATTTAATTCCTTTAAAATAAAATTAGGGCTTGACCCTGTGTTATGGGAATTTAATTCCTTCAGAACAAAAAGAAGCAGGGTTTAACCCTAATTAAGAACTTAGTTCTGTTGAAACAACGGGAGTTTAATTCCCTATCATAATTCTTTAACCGAGAATGGGAGTTTAATTCTTTAAAGCTTTTATTAGGGTTTAACCCTATTCAGTTCTTCACATATATGAGGAATTTAATTCCTACAGAAAATTCAGAGTTCAACTCTATTCCAGAATATAAATCTTCAAAAGGAAGTAGGAATTTAATTCCTCTGGAATTTAAAGCTTTTTATTAGGGTTTAACCCTACGAGGAATTTAATTCCTGAAAAAAAAGATTAACAGATCTTCTAAACAACATACATAGAGGCAGGGTCACGTGCCACCACGTGACCCTCCCCCCCAAAAGATCTACAGAAAGCCCTCTGGAGGCAGTGCCTCACGTGACTCACGTGACTCTTGACAGAAGCTTTAACACATAAGCGCTTGAATCCCCGTCACGTGATGGCACGTGATGCTCTAAAAGATGTATAGTCTCAGAAGAACAAGTGAAGGGAGGGCGCTCTCACGTGTTGCCACGTGACCCCTCTTGCCTTAGTGTTTAAACACTAACACGGAACCCCTTAATTCAGTGACAAAACATTGTTTGGCCTTAGCGTAACACTAAGCACAGAACTATATTTGCAGTGTTCAACACTGATTACCGTAGTGTCCAACACTAGTTTGGGACTCCTGTTGCCAGTGTTTAACACTGGACTGTTTTAGTGTTCAACACTAATCTGAAAGCCTGGTTGCTGGTGTTTAACACCAACTATCTTTTAAGTGTTGAAACGCTAACTTATCAATCTTATTCCCAGTGTTCAACACTGATTCGTCTTTAGTGTTTAACACTGGACACTGGCCCAATTGGTCGAATGGATGGAGGCAAAGCCTCTCCTTCAAGGGACCAACAGGAAGTCAATATTCCAGACATGATTGGACTTAGCCCAAGATGGCCATAAGTCCTCAATTCGTAATTAATTGGGCTAATAGGCTCATAACATAATTAATTGGTCTTGATCCCAAATTGGGCCAAAGACTATTTAATCCACTCCGGTTCCAGGGTACATCTCCTCACTCCTTTGATACTTGGCGTTGTAATCCCTCAACGTCTTCAAAGAGGTGACGGGTCCCGATGACCACATATTGATACGGACTGTGGGGTCCTTAAACCCATGGACTACGACGTCCTTAACCTTGACCGAGATGTCTTAAAACTAACAACGGACTGTGGGGTCCTTAAACCCATGGACTACGACGTCCTTAACCTTGACCGAGATATCTTAAAACTAACAATGGACTGTGGGGTCCTTAAACCCATGGACTACGACGTCCTTAACCTTGACCGAGATGTCTTAAAACTAACAATGGACTGTGGGGTCCTTAAACCCATGGACTACGACGTCCTTAACCTTGACAGAGATGTCTTAAAACTAACAATGGACTGTGGGGTCCTTAAACCCATGGACTACGACGTCCTTAACCTCGACCGAGATGTCTTAAAACTAACAATGGACTGTGGGGTCCTTAAACCCATGGACCGCAATGTCCTTAAACTACCTACGGACCGCAATGTCCTTAAACTAGCAATGGACCACTATGTCCTTAAACTGGAGCAATAGAGCCCAAACGCTCTTTTGTCGGATCTAAACGATCCCGTTTAAGTTGATCTTAGCCTCAAATATGGCTAACGTATCCTTAAACCTTCAAACAGACTGGACTACGAATCCCCCCAATCAACTTCGGTTCAAGGGTACATCTCTGAACTCCTCTGATATTTGTCGTTGTAATCCTTCAACGTCGTCAGAGAGGTGACGGGTCCCGACGGCCATACATTCAATGGACCACTATGTCCCTAAACTGGAGTAATAGAGCCCTAAATGCTCTTTTGTCGGATCTAAACGATCCCGTTAAGTTGATCTTAGTCTCAAGTTAGACTAACGTATCCTTAACAAACGTTTGAGTTGATCTCAGCCTCAAATATGGCTAACGTATCCTCAAACCAAACCCCCAAACCCAAATCTAAGATAAATACGGATTTGGACTAGTCCACGTCCTACGGGCGACGACATAACTCAGTCTCCGTATACAATCCACGGGCAACCACAAATAAAATAAACACCCACGACACGAAGTGACCAGCTGGAGAAGGAGAAAGTTGTTACCGCGATGCGGTAGCGTAATTAACTGCAGGGGCTTGCACCTGCAGGGAAGAGCGTCCCCACAATCAAAAACCCCTCAAGCGAGGGGAAATCTGACGAAATCTGCTACATCGGACGCATCCGTTTAAACCTTCGATACACGGTGCCATAAATCAACTTGGCATCTTCGGAGAGGTGGACGGATAGCACCAATTAGCATCTGCCCCCGAATCACAGGCAAGACGTCCAGTCGCGCCGTCTTTCGGAGGGGAACACCGAATATGCATTTTTAAATTCTCAATATCTTTTCTGAAAATTTCGGCAGGGTTTCCTTTGTAAATACTGGCCCCGAACGGGGTATAACATGAATAGTATATATACAATGATAAAAGGCATCCCCAAGCGGGAGCTAGCTCTTCGTCAATTGACGGTCACAACCACGCAAGCAGTATAATATACAACGCTAAAGGGTGAGGGTCAAAACTCAAAGGAAACTCAAAATCAGCATGAAAACCATAATACTACAACGCGCGACTCTAAGGTCGAAATAATACGCGACTGGTTTTCTTGGTCTGAAACAATATACAAGTTTGGTTGATGGAATTTCTAGATACAACTGAATAATACATATACAATGGTGGTTCTGATGCAAAAGAACCCACCTACCAATGCAAATCACCCGTAAGGGAGGCAGTGTGCCTGAAGCCGCAAAGGAACCTGTACGGCAAAACCTACAAGAAACTGTGGCACAACGGGGGTGAGTTGCCAACTCGTGAATAGAAAACATCACAGAGCAGAAATCGTATGTATGACTCATCCTAGATCAATACGATCAGATATATATATAAACCTCAAATGAATAAGTCTGAAGCATGATAAGGTGGCAATGTAACATCTATACATGAGTCTAGTGCCAAGTGCTCGTGCCAGTGCCTCAGGTAATAACATATCATAAATATGAGGTATGATCAATGTCGACTATATCATGAAGTCTATAAGTATGTGGATCTCGTCCAACTATGTGATCAATGTCATCAATGTCAATATATGTATGTGGAAATCGTCCACGTGTCACCCAATGACAATAAGCATCATGCCTGTAAATATCATAAACATATGCATGGAAGTATGAGGATGTAAATCAACATGTGTCGCTCGCGACATATCAAAATCATGGAACCTGAGTGTCAAGCATCGACACTCGAAAACATCATGAAACATATGCCTAGCATCGGCACGTAAATACTCATATATCGGGCTCCGTCAGTCCGGATCGGCCCACGAGCTCCGTCAGTCCGGATCGGCCCATATCATCTCTCGACTACGGTCGGTATCCTCCGGATATCCGCCGAGCCCAAATACTATCACCGGTAGGTAGTAGTCCCTCTGCCAGGCTCACCGTCTACTACACAGCGATCTGTTCTCGCCTCGGGGTACCATACCGGGTCCACCATGTACCCGCAATCGATCTCATCCGCCTCCTCGAATCGGGTTCACATGTCGCTCTCAGAACCGAGAAAACACATGGTGGACACACTGAAATATCATATCAAGGGTAACCGGGTTTTTTAAAACAGTTACATACTCTCTTTTGAAATACCCACGGTTCCCAAATCCAGAAATATCATGGAAACAACATATCTCAATGCGTATAATCAAAAAGCATGATGTATGCGATATGTAAAAGAAATGTAAGCATATCAGTATATCATGCAACATGGAATAGTAATATGCACATATTGAAGGAAAACCGCTCTTTTAAAATGAATCAGTTTTAAGGAGTATCTTGCGGTTCCCAAATCTCTAATCAAGCCAGAATCATCTATATATGTGCAATTACTTATGTATGTAAGTATGGGTGTACAATAGGTATGTACACAAGTATGAATGTACAATAGATGTTTGCACAAGTATGAGTGTACAATATGTAAGTACACGAGTATGCCATGCAAGGGTCATATCCTGAATGCAACAGTACTACAGTGTAGTGACATGGCAATTATCGATGATGAAGTGTGTGAGCCGGCAAGCAGGTGTACATGGAACATATGCATCATCGATAATGGTGATGGTGTCCTAACAGCATGATTTTACTATAACAATAACCATTTGCACATGCAATGCGATGCGAATAACAAGAATATGCAGAAATCGACTAATAAACACAATAGTGACGCATCTGCATCAATATAAAAATGGCATACAGTTTGTCTTTTGAAATAAGACGAATCAGGGTTTTTAGTAAAATAAGGGTTATGGCGTTTTTAAGAAAAGATGCGTCTTTTGAAAATATCTGTAGTATCCCTGTGCCTATCCTTGAAACACTCCCAATTCGTTAGTTTTGAAATAGGTATGATATCGGCCTAGTCTAACATCTACTAAGTAACTACAGATCTAGCTAACACGCTAATCGGGAGGGGTATGAAAACTATCTAAATCCGAGTCGATATATATATATATAATAGTCGGTGATCCCGCCTCAATAGTATCACGTACGATACAGTATATCATATGACGTTCTCGAGTCATGAGTGCGGATCTATCATCAATATAAAGCTCGTACGGCAAATCATCGTACGGCATCCCAAAAGCTAGGTACGGGTCAATATCACATTCATTTCATCAATTATCTGGTATCCTTATCATCATATCTCATGATCTGGGGTACTGATCTAAGTCTAATACAAGTCGATACCATCTATATAAATATAAGTGCGTGTGTGAAATACACGTCCAAAGGCCCGCTAAAATCTCGTGTCGTATCCCAAATACGAACCACATTATATCACCGATCTCATGGCACTATACCCAATCTCATCGACTCATCTCCAAATATCATCCACTATCCTCATCATCTAGGTATATGTATATATAATATATAAGCATGTGTGTGCGTGTGGGTGTAAACCTATACTAGGGTTCGCAACTAGGAAACCATACTAGTTTACTTCTACCCCTAATCTATCCATAGTACACCTACACACCTCTAGAATATCCATGTCATGCAATAAGCTATTATATATAATATATATATAGTATACTAAATATCGAACTGCGGGGGTGCTATACGCCATCCACCCGACTTCCCCCGTAGATATAATCTACTCACCTTGCATCCTATGTGTCGGTGTCGACGTCGCCTTCATCTTCTTCATCATATGGAACCCTAGAGAAGGTACCTACAAGATAACACAATCGCAAATGTACCTTAAAATCACATCGAGAAAACCAAACGATGCGTCAAGGCCTATAGGTTAGAACCTATGGACTACGCTTTCAAAACCATCAAACAACCCTCGATATCGTCGTGCAAACGTCAAGTGATCGAGGTAAAACACAAATACGAGAATCCAGAATTCAAAATACGCAATACGAAAACACGAATCAAAACAGCAACTATAGAAAAGGGTCCCAGATTTCACCCTAGCTCAAATTAGACAATTTTGCATATACCAAGGGTCTAGTGTACATGAAATAAAGCTTCAGAACCAACACGAGCCAAAATGGTAGGACCCAGGCTGTAATTTGCGGCCAATTGGATTAAATCGGCAGCCAGTTTGGGGAATTAGGGGCTAGGGTTTTGGTGGTAGCTTCCTACTTGCCTGCATGTATCCCTGACCTTGCAAAATAATTTTCAGAGTCTCGGGGCGATAGAAGATTTCATTTAACCCTCACAGAATCCACAAATTTCCGATATCGGCTTTTCTAAATCCGTATTCCAGGTTTCTAGTCTCTGGTTTAGGCCTGAATTCTAGCACTAGGGGGTTGTGTGGGCTCTACTGAGCTCAACTTCACATCACAACTCTCAAATTCCTTTAACCCTAACTAGAATTCTTCTAAGTCCACAAAACCACTGGATATCGGTTCTAATCTAACATGGGGGTAAATGTAATCGAAACACTAAGCTTATGGTTCAGAAAATACCTCATTTGGTAACTCAAGAAAATTCTTGAGTTGCCCCAAGTGGCCAAAATCTTTGCTTTCTTGGTCCAATGTGTTTCCCTTGAGCTTGTACATCTTTTTTGTGAAATAGGATTTGGGTTTTGAATTGATTTTCGTGGAGTTTTGTGGCTTGAAAATGGAGGAGGAGGGGGAGGCAGCAGCAGCAGCAGCAACAAAAGGAGGGGAGAGGGAATGAGTGAAGGAAAATGATGGGGGATGGCTCAAGACAAGGTTGACCCCTCACACTATCTTTCTCTCTCTCTCATCCATACTTCACACTATTCCATTCTTTATTCAATTTCTTTTCTTTTCTAATCCATTTTCCTTCTCTCCTCAATAGTAAACCCAAAATAAAAACCATGCAAAAATGCAACAAGTGTAAAAATGATACGGTGCAACGTTTTGCACAAAATACGCTTAAAGCGCGATTAGCGATTTTTAATCGCGATTAGCACTAAATTAGTGTCAAACTAATCATAAAAACTTAAAATTTGCATAACTCACATAAAACACCCTCTTTCTAGTAATTTCTATAATTTTCCAAATTTTTCCCCATTTATCGGTATTTAATTATACCAAAATATTAAAATATTCATTAAAACTAATATTAAATTATAAAAAATCCCCAAAAATAATATTTTATTTTTCTGAAATGTTACACAATCGATCGATCGGAACCCTGCACATATCCAATACGGCTACTACATCATTTCGCCAGAACTAGAAAAACCCTCTGTGTGGGACTCTATAGACTCTTCAATACGCTGGAAGTGGGTTTAACCACAAGCACGTCGGCGGTACTAGCTGTATGTAACGGCTGCCCAGATATTGAGCGAAAGGAAGCCTGACGAGCAAGCTCATCCAAACCCCTACTGAGCCTGTCCGTGACAATCTCCGTACAGTCCGGTCTGTTCGTCTAAGAGTATCGCATATCGGGTCTACGGGGTGGATAAAATCAGACCCCTAATAACGCGATATTTCGTATCGGTATGAAGCCCATCACCCACTGAGAAAGTACCGATCCAAATCAGTAATTCTCGTCCACCGTGGCCATAGATTTCTGGTGATGGCCACTCGTGCACAACGCGATATCAACCCCCAATACCAGGAGAGACGAATCCCCGACGATTTGCTCACTGCCTCCATATGGCTCGGGACTGTACCCAACTAAAACATGTTTGCACGACTCCTTTGAGCCGTAGTAGGGTAGTAATCAAAGCACGGTGGGAACTCACACGAGACAAATGAAAATCTCAGGTCGACAGGCTAACCTGTACTCATGTCACCTGGGAACTGCTATCCGACAATAGGTATAATACCAACTAGCATGTTCCCGGCGAGTCCGTCCAGTGTACTCATAACCCAATGAGCACATGTATACTATCTTAGGTGACTAACTGACACCAATGGCTTGTGATACCGGCCACCGCCTCTCGTCGGGGTCTCGATAAGTATACACTAGTCTACTCCGGAGTATCGATACCCAGTCTCGATACTCTCTCGACTAGGGACATTTAAGAATGTGCTTATAGACCACCCAGCTCCCACGTATATGATCGTCATCATAATACTGGTAGTCAAGTAAGAATCCTATGGGCTCTATCAACATGTAATAGTAATCTGTAATGCCACCTAATACTGTACATGATGATAAAAACAAACCAGATAGCATATTATCATCTCGAGTAAGATTGTTCTCCCCGTATAGGTCATCCCTCAATCATCACAATCGCGTGCCTGCGATTCAATAATTGACTTGAGGGCACTATAGCCTACAAGTATGATTAATCAAAGCTAAATCTACAACCAAATAAGCTCAGGCTACTAATATTGCATATGTTACTATCTATAATGTGATATAATATTTTACTATTAAGTAGTATGCATACCAACATCTCCTTCAACTTCTCGACGGTGGTCTTCAAGACAGCAACATCATGCTCTAGACGTCGCTCACGGAGGGTAGGGGAAGTAACCGCCGGAGTGGAGTCCAACCTCATATGGGCCCTGCTATGTCCCAGTCCCCGGCCTCTCTCCTAACCTCTATGGTGCCCTCCATATGCGGCGTCTAGGAGTGGGATCAATAGCATCGGATCGGTCTGTCCAGTAAAATCGACCCCCGATGCCTCCGCCTGCTCCACCACTTGCTCCTACACCCACATTAACCATTAAAATATAAGTATATCATTTAAATTTGAACTTTTCAAAACAAAAATTTCAAACCTGTTAGAATAAATATTAACACTTACGCAATACTCCTGGGTAGTGGTGTCGGGGAATCGAAGCTCGTCCATGGCGGGATCTATCGAGGTGCCGTGGGCAACAAGATACGCGGTCAGCACGCTCGGTGTACCACCCTGCGCCAGGGACAGATTATAAACTATCATTACAACGGACCATGTGCTGTGGCTTCCAGCCATATAGTTGAATGAGCAGAAACCATCACTAGCGAGTCCGAGCCTGACATTGCGAGGATCACTACTAAATATTTCGTACCTCCTATCGAAATCCTTCCATGCCGGTGAATCTCTTGGATGGCTCATTTTTCCATTTTCACTTGGAGCAACACGGTGATGCCAAATCATTACCTCGGCTGTTTTCTTACACCTAAATAGCCTCTGCAGCCTTATTGCAAAGTATCGTGCTATCTTGACAGATATATCGGGCTTCTTATCAGATTCTTTCGGTTTATACCTGGTATCTCCGCATGTTGGATACTCTTTCAAATCTGAATTCTCTTTCCGGTACAACACGCAATCTTTAGGACATGCATGAATCTTCTCACACTTCAGACCTAAATCAGACATCATCTTCTGGGCTTCGTACTAGCTGTCGGGCACGTTATTTCCCAGGGGCTTAGAATCTTTCAGGAACTTCAAAAGTACCGTGAATGACTTGTTTCTCCATCCATTTAGGCACTTAATCTGGAAAAATTGGACGAACCATGATAGAGTGGAATAATTTGCATTCTCATAAATTGGTCTTCTAGTATCATTCATGAACTTTTCATACTTATCCGCACGCGGTCCTTGACCCGAAGGAATGTCATTTTCGGTAGGAATACTATCACCTAGAGCAGCCTCTACCATATCCTCCATTTCTTCTCTTGGAAAGAAGTTATCATCTTCTTCTTTTTCTGTCGCATTACCATCTTCTTCTTCTTCTGCCGCATTACCGTCTTCTTCTTATCCTTCCTCGTGATATAGCCAAGTTGTATAAAGTTTAGTAAAACCATGTTCAGCGATGTGAAACTCTACGATTTCTACCTTCTGCCGGAATTTATTCCCACATGTATCGTACGGGCAGAGAATTTTTTTCTAACACAATCTTATTATGTGCGCATGCAAATTCAATGAAAGCAGCAACTCTTGCGACAAACTTAGATTGCATGTGTTATTGCCAATCCACGTACATCCAGTCCTTAATTTTGATGTACTCATGGGCCATATTAGACCGTATAACATATAAATTGTAGGTTATGGTGACTATATTGAGAAATATAAGAATGGGGTGGTTGCTGACAAAGAAGAAAATCCGTAGAGACAAGTTTGTCGTTGGAAAGAATAAATTATCGATAAAAAAATTAGATTTGAAGATACCCAAGTATGAGTTATATTCTTTGTATGTGTATTTCAATTTATGATTTCACTTAAGTGTAGGGTTATTAGTGTGTATGTGCCTTGTGTGTGCGTTTGTTGTGTATTCGTATCGTATGTGTGTGTTTCGGCCGTCGGGGGTAAAGCTTCTATCCATTAAGAATGTATAGAGCAGACACCCATTCGCTTGTGCTTTCATCCGTTTCGAGTAAATTTCGGCAGCACCTCCCCGCTGTTCTCCGATTACACTGTAATAGAATAGATAATCATTTCAATGCAGTGAAACAATATTGAAATGAACATCTAATCTATCTTTGTACACGGAGAACCAACGGAAAAATACCGATGAAATAACTCAAAATGAATGAAAACACAAGTAAATGCAGATGTTTGCTTTATACATTCCTAACTTGTCCACACTGGATAAATCTATCGGTCATCATACGATTGAATCTCTCGTCACATAGACTACACGACGGTTGTTAGTACCGAATTATACATCCGATATTTAACAACCTTCGTATAGTTCAATGTCACGACGAACATCGAACGTATATTAACCGATAGACGGGGCCTAAGTCGCGCTTTGATTTTCACATATGAGTATCGATGAGAATATGAAAGTTTCATATTATCATCGACTATCATATATTGGTTTTAACCTGAATATTTAACTTGAATAGGTTTTATGTTTACCTTTCGTTTTTAAGAGTTCGAAATTTTTAATTTAGGGTAAATTTTTCTTACGTTTACGGTAAAATTGTACGTTTACGTTATCGTCAAGTATCCTACTGAAGAAACTAGTGCACCCTAAATCATAACCCAAATTAACTTAATTAACCCAAATTAACCCTAATCATCACCCTAACTCAAATTATCCCTAATTAAGCCAAAATTAACCTAATTAAGCTAATTAACCCAAATTAACCATAATCAACACCCTAACTTAAATTATCCCTAATTAACCCAAAATTAAACTAATTAAACCAAAGTAACCCTAATCAACACCCTAACACAAATACACTCTATTTTACCTAATCAACCCAAATTAAACCTAGCCCAAACCCTAACTCAAATTAACTTAACCCTAATCATTTTCCAAACCCTAACCCAAATTAACCCTAGCCCAAACCAAAATTAACCCTAATTAATCTAATTAACCCTAACCCTAACCTTAATCATCACCAACCCTAATTAACCCTAACCCTAATCCTAAATATCAACCGAACTTTAATCCTAACCCTACCTAATTAACCCTAACCCTAATCCTAATCCTAATTAACCCTAACCGGCCCTAACTATAACCCTAACCCTAAACATCAACCGAATCCTAACCCTACCTAATTAACCCTAACCCTAACCCTAATTAACCCCCAATCAACCGAACCCTAACTCTAACCCTAAAATCAACAATAACACAAAAAAGCATAATTATAAATTCAAAATGGAAATTAATGCACCTCGGTAGTAGTTTTGCCGGCGGATGGAGCTCAACAAGGTGGAAGAGGCCGAGAATGGAGCTCGACGAGACCGTGGTGGCGGCAAAGATGGCGACGAGCGTGTGGTAACGAGACTGTGGAGGAGGCGACAGCGGGAAATTTTAGCGACGAGAGGCGGAGGAGGCGTGTGACGAGACTGAGGTGGAGGAAGCGGGTGATCGATCGCGCGAGAGTTGATGAGGAACTTGGGGACGATGGGAATTGCTGAGTTTTATTTTTTTTATAAATAACCCTTTGTTGCTCTTACGGATTAATCCGTAGGGCCTTCTTTTGCAGCTCCGTAGGACCAAATAAAAAATTACATTTTAATATTTTTTAATTAATCCGTAGGGCACCGTAGGGACAAACCGATGGCCCTACGGGGTAATAAAAAGTTGCCTTTACGAATTCTTATATCCGTAGAGGCAACCCCTTATTGTAGTAGTGTTCTCGTATTTCATTAGAAATTACTTAACGAAACATAATAAAATATAATAATAAAAATACATATATTGTTTAAATGGAAAAATTTATGATTTGAATTTTTGGAATTTGAGTATATCACCCATTATATTTAAAAGATAATAATCAAATTCAAATGTACAATATGAAAAAACTCCTATCTAGTAGCCTAACTAATACCAATTTAGCATTTATGACTAGTTTTTTTTATATGAAATGATTATTATTACCACTATAAAAATAAATGAATAGTCATTTGACTTTTCATCAATATGGATCGGATACAACCACGAGCCCACGGGTGGTGTCTGTCCGGTGATGCTTCTAATTTATAGATCGGATACGGGAAATTTTATAAAGGGTAACAAAATTTTGTTTCGTGACCCGCATTTTACGGGTTGGCCTGTTGGTAAAAGGGGTTGCGGGTCAACACCTATATTGTATTTTGATGGGCAACTATGTAAACTATGGAATTTAACTCCAAAAGTTATGAGATGGATTTTAAATTTAAAATTCACTGTATTTTAATTATAATTGGAATTTTAAAATTCTTACTTTTATCATCTTACAAAATCCAAGTTTCCACTCACAACCAATCTTAGCATTTTCTAGGCTACAACTGCAGGAAAACCCTCTCATTTGTGTCTAAAAAACAGAAACCCCGGGAGTTAAAAAAACATGCACTTTACATCAAAAACCCTAATGATGTTAGTTTTGTTGGGTTTTTTGTTCCATGGGGTTTCAGGTTTTGGGTTTGGGTTTGGGTTTGGTTTGGTATTTATTTTGGATCCATATATATTTGGTTGCTTTGCTTAGGGTCGTTTGGTAATTTTATGTTTGGTAGGATCTTTGACTCGTATAAATATTGTTTTAGGGTTTAGTGATAAGAGAGGTTTTTTCTACTTGTGTGTGATGGCTAAGTGGGAGTAGGGTTTTGGGAAAGTAGGTTGCAAACCTTTTTTTTTTTTGTGAAGTGAGTTTCTTTGTGATTCTTATGCCTATCTTTTAATTTCTTTTCTTGTAGTTATGTTATCGAAATATCTTTATCTGGTCTCAGAGCGAGATCTCGATCGAGTTGATTTGTGAATTTTTTTTGGGATCTTATTTGTGTGTTTCAATAGCAAGTACTGAAGATACACGTATGGTGGTATCAAAGGTTTGAGTATTTTGGTATAACTATTTAATAGCATTAATGATTTTACGTTATAGTAACAAAGGGTGAGGAATATTTTGACTCGAGAAGGACTGGTGAAGGTTTTGAAATCGAAATCAAACAAGCCGGAGAAGATGACAAATGAAGCATGGGGAAGAATAGCAGGACATGGAAAATAGTATGATCCTAATAGACTTGGCGAATAACGCTCTCCGTGAAATTATTGGGTTAACGGATCCAGCTGAGATTTGGGCTAAATTGGAAAGCAGGTACCAATCTAAATTTTTAGAAAATCGATTACTTTTAAAGAAAAAGTTGTATGGTCTTAAGTTAGAAGAGGGAACAAATCTCGAGTCGCACATAGATGAGTTTAATAGGCTTTTGACCGAATTATCTTCCTTAGATATTAAGATTGATGAAGATGATATGGCATTGGTTTTGTTAGCATCATTCACGTCCTCATTTGATCACATCGTGGTTGTCCTTATGTTTGGAAAGGATACTTGATCTCTGCTTTATTGATTAATGAGTCTCGAAAGAAAAATTGCATCGATGGATTGTCTGAAGAGAGTAGTGTCTTTGTTAACACTGGTGGCAGTCAGAGTCAATATGCTAGAAGGCATGAGAGTGTTGAGCATAAAGGACGATTTCAGCCGAGGGAACACAAGACATCTGCATGCTGGAATTGAAATAAGATAGGTTACATATGAATATTTTGTCCCAATATAAAGACGAGCTAGAAGAAAGAAAAGGAAAATGCATCATCATATACGACGATATTCGAAGAATCAGACAACGTTTTATTGGTTGCATCTAGTGTCGAGGAAAAATCAGATCAGGTCTTAGATTCTGGGTGTTCTTTCCACATATGCTCAGTGAGAAAGCAGTTTGACACCTATTAGGCATGCGATGCGGGTACAGTCAAAATAGCAAATGGTGCCGAGAGTAGAATTATTGGGATCAGATGGATCCGTATGCGCATGTTTGATGGAGTCGTGCAGAAGATTACTGGGGTTAAGCATGTACCTGATCTTAGAAAGAATCTTATATCTTTGGAGGTGTTGGACTCATGAGGTTATAGATGCTCAATTCGTGGTGGAGCTATCATGGTGTCCAAAGAGAAACGAGTTGTACTGCATGGAAAGACGGCGCATGGGTTGTACCACCTTGTAGGTAGTGCATGGAAAGACGGCGCATGGGTTGTACAAATGGAGATGATCTTGATAGTGGTGGAGCGGTGGATCCACATTCAATTATATGGCGATGAGATTTTTTTTTATTTTTTTTTGTGTTTTGGCTGATGAACGAGTTATGGTGGAGATTTTTCAAAATCCAAATCAAAGTGGAGATTGTTGGGTTTTTTGACTTATATTTTGTTTTATCGGGTTTCGGGTTTGGGTTTGGTTTGGTATTTGTTTTGGATCCATATATGTATGGTTGCTCTGATTAGGGCGGTTTTGATAATTTTGGGTTTGGTTTGGTATTTGTTTTGGATCCATATATGTATGGTTGCTCTGATTAGGACGGTTTTGATAATTTTGTGTTTGGTAGGATCTTCGACTCAAATATTGTTTTATGGTTTAGTGATGAGAGAGAGGTTTTTTTCAATTTGTGTATAGTGACTAAGTGGGAGAGGATTTTGGAAGAGAAGGTTGTAGCCTTTTTTTTGCGAGAAGTGAGTTTCTTTTGTGATTCTTGTGCCTCTCTTTTAATTTCTTTTCTTGCAATTGTGTTATTGAAATCTCTTTATCAGTATTAGTTTTGCATCCATAAAACTATTTTATGCTAAAAGTTCCTCCCTAATCTATTTAATTGACTGACCTAATTTCCTTTCATTTTCTTTCAAATCCATACTCTTTTCATGAATCACGTTCACCCTTTTGAAGGATTAAAGAGAAGGTTATGTAATGTTTGGGATTAGAGATTTTGGCCTAGAAATGTTTTAAGAAGTTTGGAAAGAAATAAATTTATAGAAAAGTAAAGGAGAGAATTTGGAGAATTGATGAGCATTTTCGGAAATATACACCTTAAAAACTAATAATGTTAAAATATATGGAGTAGAGTGTATGTTTTTCAAGTTTAGAAGGGTTTCCTGATTTTCATGCAAAAATAAGAAGGACGTTCCGCACATCTGCCAATTTTCTATTACTGCAATGAAAAATCCATATCCCCTCACTAGCAAAGAATCGGTTGTGGGAAAAGTTTGCAATTAGTCAGCTTCGACTGATTGTTTGATTGTTGGTTCTTATTTCAGGATCGCAAATTTCAAAATATACTCTTGCCCAGCTGGACAAAGCATAAAAACCATAGAGCAAATGAAAATGCAATGCCTTATTGCAAAATTAGTATAAAATGGTAAACAGTAAGTTATGTGCCATGTTAGATATCACGGGAGGGAAAGAAAGTCATAATCATATTTATTGGTCGCAAAAATGAGCTGCAACGTTTCAGCAATTGCAGTCATGACTTTTATTGATAGTGACAAAAACCAAAATAACAATCATCGTTAAAGAAAATCACCGATGATCATGATGCCAGCCAATCACACTGCAACACGAATCTCTATAACAAAGCCCACAACTGTTGACGCTGTAGCCCGTCCCGGCCCACTGGTTGTAGAATCTCACCTACCCACAAACCTAACCTCAGATACCCTACACATCCAGAACAGCAAACACCGATCCAACCAATAAAATACATCCACGTATACAGAATCCACAAATAAAACACATAAGCTTTTGTTTGCTGTTTTATAGGAAACAGCGAATCCTTCCAGCTGCACCAGCCTTGGCGCTCGCTTTCTCTTAGTTATTCCTTTTTCTATTTAGAACCTTAAAGGATTCGCTATTTTGGAAAACCACAGCCCAAAGATTGTTATTTATAAAAACCACCTCAAAGTCAAGCTAATGAAAATAGGTCCTGCAGTTAATTGACGTACGTAACTACTAAATGGATACGGATAATCCGAGCCAACTATGTATCCACATCTGAAATTTATCAAATACAGATAGTAATTTTTATTTCCGATAACAATCTGCATTTGTAGTCAAATTAGCCAATGAATGCCAGATACATAACGCCTATATCCGCTCCGCATCCGATTCGTTTACATCCCTATTCCAACACGAATAGAAGTAAGTGTTGGGTTGGGATATAAAAAGACATTTTTACCCCCTGTAACAGCTTCTTCTGCACCTTTAAAATTCCCACCCATCTGCACTTTATGGCCTGTTTGGTTGCAGGATTACGGATTTGGATTTGGATTTTGGATCGTGGAATCCTAAGATTTCATAATTTTATGTTTGGTTGATGGATTTGGATTTCTAGGATCCCTTTATTTTTTATGGAGGGCCTACCACAAAACAAGGATTCTTGAATCCTAAAAAATTTCAAGGATTTTCAAGGATTTGGCCATAATCATTGTAATTTTAGATGGGACATGTGTACTTTATTTATTTAATAATACTCTCTCACTCTATCTCTCTCTAAAATACTCAAATCCAAATCCTACCTTTTTTAACCAACCAAATAAAGATTACAAGGATCTACAAATCCAATACTAGAAATCCAAA
Source organism: Agapanthus africanus (assembly GCA_030015575.1). Classification (NCBI taxonomy): domain Eukaryota; kingdom Viridiplantae; phylum Streptophyta; class Magnoliopsida; order Asparagales; family Amaryllidaceae; genus Agapanthus; species Agapanthus africanus. The sequence goes on from JASDDO010000019.1 coordinate 921,620,500, forward strand.
ACCAACCAAACAATAAATTACCAAATCCAGAAATTTCAACCGTACTATTTTGGAATTCAAATTCCATAATCCTGCAACCAAACAGTCCCTTGGCCTTGGAGGAAGCAACAGCACCAGCAACCTCTCCGAGCTTTAGATCGAAGAAAAGATCTCGCACATCTTTAATGCTTACTAAAATAGGGATTGGCAGATCTGTATGCATTAATTTAGGCCTGTCAATTAAATTGCATTTTTGGGATTACTAATGGTTTACAAAGAATATATTGGGAAAACTGATTAATAAAATCCAACCTTTTAAACTCCCAGCTTAAATTATTATACTTCCTTATATTTAGCCTGGTTAATTCCTTCTTATTTCTCCCATCTAATTCTTCACCCCTTCGTCTCATGATCTCATCTATCAATTTATCTTTGGTTTTTTTCTGATGAGTTGTCCTAAAATATTAGAAATATTTTTCAGAATATACCATTATTAATGAGATATTATTTTTATATATTTCTTTCCAAAATTACAGAGCAAATCAAAATTGAAGAAGGAAAGTTGAAGAAGACGACTAGAGCCTAAGTTACATATCTTTGGATTAATTGTAAGCCTCTTGAGTCTTGATGATATTCGTATATAGTTTTTTTTTTGGCACTATATTCTTATATATATTTTTTTGGCACTATGATTGCTTTCAAGTCATATGTTGGTATACAATTTTTTAGATTCAAATAAAATTTGCAGTGGTTCTTTCTTCCAAAAAAAATTGACAGTTTTGAATGTATGTGTATACTATATTCTAAGAATGGTAAGACCTGAAGTCTCCCCCTTCCCTATATTTTAATATTAATATAATTTTAAGGGTTTGCCTAGGTCCTCGATAAGTTACCACTGATTTTCGGTTGTCGTCCTAACGTCTAAAAAAGCTTGTTCCGTCCATGATGGTGACGGGAATTTGAGCAAGTCAGGATTTTCTTGCAGGGGATCGTGAGCTAAAAATGAATAAGTACCCGTAGAGGTATTTGTGAAATTTGATTTGTCCTAAAGCTGACCATTTAATCTTAAGTAGCCTTAACTGGGGTCCAAATTGGGTTAGAGTAACAGAGGGGTCTATTTAGTTTACGTAGAATATTTGGGTCTGTTTTTATAATTTATAATCTTGGATGATGGTTTTCCACATTAGTTAATATTTGGGGTCCTATATGAACAAAATCCCTTCTCCAAATTGCTTTTTCGCAAAATTTTTTGGCACTGAATTTCTCAAATATTTCAAGCTTGATAGATTTCTCTTTCAATTCAATTCAACCTCTAATGGAGCTTGAACTCTCGAGAGCGGGTCTAGCTCCGATTCCCAACTCTCGTCTCTTATCGGGTCCGAGACCCGTTTCATCTTTCTCGATTCGAACCATTAGAAGGCATGGTTTTGGGCGGAAGCTCCATTCAATCCGAAGCGCCATTTCTCCTCCGAGGTATGCGGAAAAAAATTCGAATCTTTAAGTTGTCCATTAAATGATCTTGCTTGTTTTTAGCTGATTTTTGGGGTTTTGTGGACCGAATCGTTTTGGGTAACTTTAATTTGCTTGTTTGGGGTAAATTTTAGATGCGTGTATGGTTGAATTCATACAATCATGCGAAGCTTGAAGAATTATTTATCATTTGCATTTAGTGTATGTATTATAGCAAGCATCTAGTAGCAAGAAATAACAAAAAATAAAAACAAAGAAAAAAGGGGAAGAAAGGAAAGGAGGAAGAAAACTAGAAGCAAAGAGGCGGGGAAAGGAAAATTAAGTAAGTTTTGAAAATATAAAAAAATGCTTAGGAAAAATATGGAATTGGTTGGAAGCAGAACTGAATGAAATGGAAGAAGATAGAAAAAAACCGGAGAAAAATTGAAATGGAAAAACTTGAAGAAAAAAGGGGGAAAAAGAAAATTAAGTAAGCTTAGAAAATATAAAAAAAATGGCAAGGAAAAATATGGAATTGGTGGGAACAGAATTGAATGGAATGGAAGAAGATCCCAAAAAAATCGGAGAAATTTCGAAATGGGAAAAGGATGATGAGGAAAATTTGGGGGGGAAAAGACTAGGGAAAAATTACCAAGTAAGTTTGTGGAATAGTAAACATATTAAAATTAAGAATTTAAAAATAGGAAAATAAGGAGGAAGGAGATTAGAAAGGAAAGTTCAAAAAATTCGTGTTAGGTTATAGAGTATCAAACGAAGTTTAGAAATTATTTTAAAAATATAACAAAAGCAAAGTTCAGGAATAACTTGCTTTTTCCGAAATAAGTTTAAAATTCAAAGTACTTCAATGAGATATTTATACAAACGGACATAAATTATCAATTTGCAACAATTATTAACGCTGTTTGCGGGTTAATTTACACTGACAAGGTTCAGATGAGTTGCAGATAACAAAAATAGTTCAGTTAAGTTTACTGAAAAAGGTTGAAAGTTTAGATTGTGTATAAAAAAAGAAGAATAGCCGTACTACTACTAATAATATAATAATTCATAGTAATATAATAAAAATATAAGGTGCTAAATGAGTATATTCGTGTAAAGGTTGGTGTGCCACTTGTGTAGGAGAAAATGCGAGAAAACCGTCTAAGACGGTTTGGTCATGTGCAACGTAGAACTACGGAAGTATCGGTTTAACGAATATATATTCTTGATTTAGGCCAAGTCAAAAGGGAAAAAGGGAACCGAAGAAAACGTGGATGGAGGCGATACGAAAAGATATGGATACCAAGGGGCTTAATGAAAGTGTATTTTTCGATAGGAATGAGTGGAGGCGGAGAATCCATGTGCTTGACCCAGCGTGATTCTCATGTTGGTTCATGTAGCCTACCCCATATGCTTGGGATAAAGGCTCGTTGTTGTCATTGTTGTATAGTAATACAATAAAAATATAGTTGTAATAATAATGAGGTTTTTTTTAAACTACTGGGGGCTTGACCACTTTATTCTAATTTACCAATCTTCTATAATTTAACATTTAATGAAGCGACAAAAACGTTTCTTCTTTTTTTTTTTTTGGATTGCATTCGGAATATAACTGAAATTAGTACCTATGCTGTTCTTACTTCCCTTATATCCAGCTTGTCTATTTAAAATAAATCGATATTTTCTATTTTGCATTCGACACGTATTTTCTTCTCTTTGATATACTCAGTAAATGGAATATCATCATATGAAAATTATATGCATGCCATATCTTACTCCATATATTCATACAATGACAGGAAACCCATATGCATGAATGTGATTAGATAATAAATTAACAAATAAAAAGCAATTACTGCTGCTTTATATGCAATTACCTGCAATCCTCATGAGCATCCCTTTTTCCCTGAGGATCTCTTTAAATTGTGACACTACATTTTTTCTGTTCTTATTTCTTTGGTAAGATTAGAGAGGGTGGACGAGAGTCGATTTCTGACACTAGACGGTATCAGGCACTCTTTGATTCGCCAAGAAGATAGCATTATATTTAGCCTTCTTGAGAGATCCCAATACCGTTACAATGTAAATACCTATGAGACAAATGTATTCACCGAAAATTGCTCATTGGTCGAGTTTATGGTCAGGGAAACTGAGAAACTTCATTCACAGGTAAATTAAACCTTAAAGGGTAAAGATCACGATAGTTGGAATATTTTTAATCTTTCTCATTGAGTATATGCATATTTATATTGTACCTCAGGTTGGTAGATACGAAAGCCCTGATGAGCATCCCTTTTTCCCTGAGGATCTCCCGGAGCAAATGCTACCTCCAATACAATATCCAAAGGTTTGAATGGATGTGCTGTCACACTTTGCATACTAGCCTTCTCATTTATTCTCTAATGTTGTTGGGTAAACTTCACGATAGTTGGAATATCTGAAGACACAGCAGAGCTTTGTTGGCCAAATCTCTCTTAATATCATGACCTTTCCGCGTTGTTGTGATAATTATGAATACTTTATAAATTGCACCATACCATAAGCTTGGTGATTAAAAAAAGAAGATGCACTTTACACGTTTTTGAATTGAAGACTACATTGTTTCAATGATATAACGAAGTCGTTAAGTGAGCCTGCTGATCCCGTCCTTTGCCGCATGTTTTCAACAATTTATGGGCATCAGGTTGCAATCTACAGGATATATGATATTTATGTATAATAAGTTCAAAAGTCATTGTATGTTAATGAAAATTAGCCCAACTTTTCTTCTTCACCTGAGATAAGGATGATATGACAGTCCAAGCTTTGATATGACTAAATTATTAGGTCTTGGTAACTTTTGTGACATTTTGCTATTGCTGCAGTTGATATTGAGAATTGAAGTTTCTTTTCTATCTGATGCTAGGTTTTGCATCCGATAGCTGATTCAATAAATTTAAACAAAAAGATATGGAAGATGTATTTTGATAGGCTTCTACCAAGGTTAGTTAAAGAAGGAGATGACGGCAACTGTGGCTCTTCTGCTGTTTGTGACACAATATGCTTACAGGTATTCAAGTCTTCCTTTTTATTGGTCGTGACTCTTAATTCAAGTTTTCATCTGCATAAAAACCGCTTGAAAAATATTAAATTCCTCTATTTGGACCCTTTTGAGAACCCTTTTTGTATGTTTTTATCAAATCGGTATACTCTATTTTTACTTCCTGCATATTCCCCAAACTAAAATAAATATCAATGTCATTTTGTGATATTATGCTTATTTGGTCGAATAAAAGGGTAACTGCGTTTTCAGTTTTATTTAATAAATAAAACTTAAGGAAGTTATTTTTTCAGCCTGCTCATTGTCACAATACTTTTGCGGACTTAGGTGCCCACTATTTTCCTCCAAACAAGTGATTTTCTCGTTGTACTATTATTCCGCTCTGGTTCTATTCTAATCTTTGATTTGCAGTAGTAAAGAATGATGCACTAGTCATTGAGCCAAACATTATGATATAATAATGTCATATAATGCTTTCTCATATTAATTATGAGGGAAAGCTTGAGAGAGAGAGAGAGAGAGAGAGAGAGAGAGTAATTATTCTGGAAGCATCCGATAATTATATATACATTAAACATTTGTAGCTGAGATTTCGGCTCCTCAAGCAATAGAGGGGGGCATCTTTCAATTATAAAATTTTATATTTAGCCCCAGAGATGTACACTAAAGGTATCGTGCTATAACTAGTTCAAATACCTTAATATGTAAGATTTTGATTGGAGTTAGGATCATAATTTGATTTGTATAAAAAATCATATATGGACGCATGTGGTGTAGCTTAAGAGTAACTTGCAGAATATGGTGTCCACCTTAACTCCTATCTTGATTCTTTTGTATGCATGTGTGCACACACGCGCGTGCATTGTGTAAAATATGCTCATGAAATGGTGGATCTTTTACAGGCTCTCTCTAAGAGAATTCATTACGGAAAATTCGTAGCTGAGGTCAAGTTTCAGGAGGCCCCCGGCGCCTACCAACCTGCAATAAGAGCACAAGTATGCTCTCATTTCTCTTCAATCCCTCATTTTCTGCATCGTTACTTCTCATATTCTTTTATTGTGGGCATCTTAAATATGAATTTTTATAGGATGGTGACCAGCTGATGAGGCTGCTGACTCATGAATCAGTGGAAGCTGCAATCAAGCAGAGGGTGGAAGCGAAGGCCAAAGTGTATGGCCAAGAGGTGACCATTGGGATTCAAGAGATGAGCCCTAACAACAAGCATGAGACATCTGAAGGTTACAAGATAAAGCCAAAGCTGGTAGCTGATCTTTATGACAAGTGGATCATGCCTTTGACAAAGGAAGTGGAGGTTGAATACTTGCTTAGAAGACTGGACTAGACAACTAGATTGTGACCTTATAGATTTGGTATTTGTATGTAAGATTTTGATGAGGTTGAGATTGACATTACCTTTTACATTTGAGATTAAAGAAAAGAAGTTATTATCCAATAATTATAGATTAGCTATCAAATACATGGAAGTTGGAAATGAAGGTGGTTGTTTTTTCTCTTATGCCTAGGAAAAACTTGTTAACCATTGGTTTATTTATGAGACTTCACACCTATAAATGAAAACTAGCTACCTATAAGGCTAGCGGATTTTTTTATATAAAAAAATTTAACCCCTTTCAAAGATCGAATTTGCAACCTCATACACTGGAGAGAAAATTGGTACCAACTGAGCAAGACCGGTTGGTGGGGTAGTTTGGTTTGCTTAGAAATAAAGTTAGACTGCAAAATTTGATGTGAAAAAATCCTCAAATGTCCTTCAAACATTGCTATTTAGTTTTATTTGGTGCATTTTTGATTGCATAAGGGGATCCTAAATCCTTCTTATGTTGCATTATTTTTATGGAAAATTTTCTTCTACAAATTGTGACTGATGGACATGATTGTTTTTCCTTGGAAAATATCAAGATTGGAGATTTATTAGATCTTTATGGATTAGGTAAAGTAGAAACTTCTCATTAAGGCCCTGTATGGTTAAAGGGAACCAAATTCAACCTCTAAGAAAACAGATTTATTATATAGGGATTCAGTGTTCGTCTATAAAGAGAAAGAAAAAATGATTGGAAGAGGAGCGAAAAACATGATTATATCATCTTAATTTTTATTTTTTTTATTTAAAGCCCAAGATCGGTCCTTTTCTCGCAATTGAGTATCAAAAGCTTTGAAATGATTTTTTATGTTTTGCCGAGTTGGCAAGCTTTCTTTTTCATTTTAGCTTGTGGCAAATAAATAAGGAAATGGATCACTGTGGAAAGAAATCAGTCGCTTGGGACCCATGGCACCCCAATTCCATACTTTTCCTTTATTTTATATATATCTATAGGAGTACTTGGTTTCTCGAATGCTTGATTTCTAGCATTTTGTTTCCTAATTTGCCCATCTCTTCAGGTATAATTACTTCTATGTTCTCAGCTAAGCGCATGCCTCAAGTAGAGCTTTCTTTTGGAATTATTGACTCATCACAATTGTTATCATTATCGTTATATATATTATAAAACCATACTTAAAACTTTTTATCCTGATTCAAGTTTTTTGTTTTTCCCATTTTACCCTTTGCATTTCAGTTTAATTACTATTTTTTCCTCATCTTAAATGTCTCCGAGCTTTTCTTTTGTTTTCGTGCAAGGCGAATTAGACTCCACCCCTTTAGTTTAAGAAAACCTACTTTTAGCCCCTTATTGCAAAAAATTAATCCTCCGCATCCTATAATTTAAGTTAATACGCATTTGACCCATTCTAAGTTTAGATTCAGATTCATGCAATATATTTTCTGATGCATTATCTATATTTATTTTCATACAAGTTATCGCTGTTCAATCTAGATTTTACTGTAACATCTATGGAAAGTATTTTCTCACTGAACACATGTGGATGAAAAATTAGATGAGCCTCGATAAGCTTTACCGCTTTTAATTGATATATATACATACATGGAAAATTAGATGAGGCTCGATAAGCTTTACCACTTTTGAGCAGATAGTAAATATAGCATTTTGAAAATTATTAATATTATTTTAGAATTTAAATAATGATATTATGAGTTTTACGGAAATAATAATAAGAATAAATATGGATTTTCCTAAACCGGTTTGTGTGTGTCTATACAAACACACATTTAATTTTATAAATGAGAAATATGGGAATTTTGTTATGGCAGTAGAATTATTCACGCACGAGCGAGAGTGAGTGAGTGGGGCATGGGCTCTCATGCCTATGCCCATGCCCACTCCCTCATACTCCTATCCTCTCATTCTCTCATCTCTCTTCTCTCTCATCCTATCATTTTTTTCTTCCTCCCAAAAATATCTCTAACTTCCAAAACCCTCAAACCCAAATTACCTACTCCAAAACCCAGCTTCTCTTCATCAAAATCATCTCTTGTGCCAAGTTCATCAAATAGAACTACTCCAAGACCTCATCTAGAGCTACCATACCCTTAGGTTATTCAAGTGGCCCAATTTAAAGCTAGGATCTTCTATTTTCCTTACCCTAATAGGTATTGATCCTTCTTTTTATCAAGTTTTCAAAGTATTGCAATGAAAAACTACATCTTTTACATAAAAATCATGTTTTTATGGGTTAAACTCTTTCGAGCTTGATTGTTTAAGTGATCTACTAGATATAATAGATCTAATATGGTTTACTTGGTGATTACATCTTATTTTGGGTGGTAGAGGGTATTTTGATGCAAAAGTTTGGATTTTTAAAGGTTTACAATTTTCAGAGATTTCGAACCTGCGGTTTTAGGCATTAGACGTCTGAGCTCTAAAACTTCAGACGCTTGCCTATAATCTATTGATTTTGGATTTTTGTTCATCAGACGTCTGAGCTCTAAAACTTCAGACGTCTGCCTATAATCTATTGATTTTGGATTTTTGTTCATCATACGTCTGAGAGTCCTTCACCAGATGTCTGCAGTGTATTTTTCTTTAATGTTTTGCTCTTTTGCTTGATGTTTTGTTTTCTACCCTTCTCGACTAATGTCATGGCCCACTTCCCAGTAGACGGAAACGGTGACGTGGCAAACTCGCGATATATTTATCTAGAGAAAGTCATTCCCTAAATAAATATATTAAACGTATTGAAACAATAATACATAATGCAAAAATAAATGGAGACTGTAAAATTTTTCAACAAACATCTCTATTTATATTCAACTTCCAATATTTACAAGTACATGAGTTTCAGCTGGAAAGTAAATACAATAAAAGAAAATGCTTAAATATGTGGCATACATAAACTGAAGGAAAGTGAAGCTGTGCTAGTCTTGAGTAGAAATCCGATCGTAGTCCTCCTCTGTGGCCTCCACCTCCTCCGTCTCGACCGTATCTGACAAATATTCCAAGAGAAGAAAAGTGGGTGGAATGCTCGTCAGCGAGCTAGCGCTCGGTAAGTCCCCATGATAAAATAAGAGTAAAGAAAATGACATAAGTAGAATATATAGATGACGAGTAAAAATATATGTTCATGGGTGAATATGTATTATAGGTCTCTATATGGTCATTATATTAACATTAAGTTCCAAGTGTGAATATCAACGCAGCCGTAGAAGTATTCATGAGCTCAAGAGTGGGACCCCAGGAGCAAGAAAACACAGGCCCATTTCATGTGTTAGCATCGGGGCTTTGAGCTGTGGATGAGTCAATCCAACTGATATTCGAGTAAAATAAAAAAAAAAGGTTAATACGGGACTCCTGAATCTCCGTTAGATTCACACAAGAAACTATCCCAAACACCCCGAGTATAAATAATTTATAACTGTATAATATATTTAATTAACTTGATTGATTGGTTATAACATGTCTTGATCGAAACCATAGATTGCAAAAGGTGTAGAATGAAGTCGAGTGAATCGAGTAATATGCGAGTCATGTCAATTGCAATCTTGGTTCTAGTCAAGTTAGTTCAAGTAAATTGGGTTCGAGTTCATGTTTAGGTTTAGGTTCGAGTTCATGTTCAGATTTAGATTCGAGTTGGGTTAGAGTTCGAGTTTTTGTTCGCGTTCAAGTTCAAGATTAGATTTGAGTTTGGATTCGAGTTCAGGTCTTTTTCATATAATTTGATTTAAACTGTTAAAACTCTTATGTTCGGGAAAAATTAGCAACTGCTGCACATGGACGGTAGGATTTGTGTCTTTTTCCAAGACAATTGCCATTTGATAACTTCGTTAAGTTGTTTAACCCGAATAGGTAAGCACTCACTTTCTCCGGCTCCCTAAGGCTCAAAAGAAATGATACCGCTTAAACCTATATTAATCTAGAGTTCTTAAAGTTTTGTTTGCATATCTCGAGGGGGTTTTATGAAAAATACTTTAATATAGTTTAAAAATAAATCTTGAGAGTGATTTATAATATTTAAGGTTTTCATGAACATGTATTTTAATTGTTGTGGCATTTTAGTGATAAAACCTAGTTTTTTTGAAAGTTTATGGTATTTTTATGAAAATTACTACTTTTGGAAGCTTGGTAGTATTTTATTAAAAATTCTGATCTTTCATTTTAAAAATATAGTTTCATAATTTGTTTTTATTGAAAATATGGATTCATAACTTTATAAAAAAAATCCAAAGTTTGTTTTGTTTAGAAAAGTCGTATTTGTTAAAAACTATATTTTTATTTCCTTTCGAAACCGAATACTCCGTGAGAAGTTCTGCATCTCGCTCTACTGTCCCAAGAATGTGCGATAATACTCACCATCTATTAGCGGTTTCTCTAACGAGGGTTGTAGAGACATAATTGCCAAAAATTACAAAAATACCGATTAAAAGAAACCCGTTTTGAAAAGGTGTGGTATTTTAATGAAAAGTTATTCTTTAAATGAACCATAGATCTAGAATATCGTGTTATAAAACCACAGTGTGCGTGTAACAACTCTAAATTTTGTGTACATAAAATTGTTTAAAAGTTAATGTACACTTGGGGTATTTACAATTCCTGTGAGTACCATAAATATTTGATTCAATTTTGAACAGCAAGAAAGAGCCTGCAGCTTACTGGTAAGACCTTGCACTGCTGAACCAAAACCCCAGAGTTCAAATCCCATCAGCCATAATATCTTTTTATTTTAAATTCTTTTAATCTTTTAGAAGCCCAAGAGTCTACACGTGCAACACACGTAATAGGATAAGTTACAGAATAAACAAACATAAACACGAGGGAAATTGAAGCGACAGGGACACGCGGCCCAAGAACCAACGCCCCTCGTCGGAATTGGGTCGGCGACATGGGCAATAAAACCGGCGACGTCGGTCTCCCCCGTCCCAAATGCCTCCAAACTTCACCCTCTGCAATATTTGGCCTACCCCACTACTCCCTTATTGCTTGTTTACTCTGAATTAATCCAGAGAGCAATCAAATGCCCATTTAACCTCATTTTAATGCAAATTTAAATGCATTTTTCATCACCCCCTAAACCCTAATTTGTCCTATAAATACCCACTCCATTTTGAATCCCTTCACACTGAAAATCCTATACAAAAACTATACAAAATTCTCAAGTCCTTAGTGTACAAGTGGAGTTAGTGAAGGGCGAAACTCCGACAAACTTCCGAGGAGATTCCGGCGACGAAACGACGCTCTGAAGCTTTCTTTAGGACCCCCTCTCTACCCTCTTAATCCCAAGCCAGTAAGTTACCCTTCTCTCTCTCTTTTGCTATTCCCAAACTCTTCATTCTCAAAACGTGTCGAAAGCGGGGTTATCCGGCTTCCGATTCTCTTTTCTTTTAAAAATACAACTTTTCTTAATAACAACCCTACAACTTTCGATATATTATTTAGTAATCATTAACAAAGACAATAGAACAAGTTTGATATCAAAATGATAACAATAGCGTTGTATTTCAATTTTACATTAAAATACCTTTATGTTTCATATCGACATGTTTACACCTTTTAACCGTGTTATCTTTAGAAAATCCATGAGGTAATGACCTACCTCATTACAACACACATATCTAATATAGCGCGATGGAATTTAGGAATATAGATTCGGGAAAATACGACTTTACATATAACTATCTTCAACTTATAAAACATTCTCAATAAGAAGTGTATTTAACAAATTTTTGCAATTGCACCTCTACAACCCACTCTTGGGGACCCCATTCGATATGGTGCGGATTATCGCACATCCTCGGGCCTAGTAGAGCGAGATGCAGACCTACTCACGAAGCATACGATCTCGAAAGATTTTTAATACATTTTTCTTTAGAAAATGTGATTTCTATTATAAATAAAACTTATATTTTTAATAAATAAATATATATGTAATTAATATCAAAATATCTATTTTTAATATTTATAATATTCCACATTTCCAAAATTCAAGAAAAACATTCCATTTATAAGAAAATACCATACAATTCCAATATTTCAAATAAATACCTTATACTTTAAAATCTATGTCATATTCACTAGAAATTTCATATTGAATAAAATAAATATCTATGAAAAACTAGAAAGACGATAATTAAATACTTGAGGTATATTTTGAAAGTATAACAAAATTATTTTACATAAAACCCCCTCAAGTTATACTAAATTACAATAAGGACTCTAGTAAACATAGGTTTAAGCGGGATCAGTCTCTTGAGCCTCAGGGAGCCGGAGATATGGGTGCTTGCCTATTTAAGGTAGACAACTTAACAAATGGTGTTATCAATACGGTAATTGTCTTTGAAAAATACACAAATCCTGCCGTCCATGTGCAGTAGTTACCGATAACATCAAAACGATCAGGATTTCAAGTTCTTTTTAAAGTGTCTGACTCAGACTGAGTCTTAATCTAATCAATCTGACTTGAATGTGATTCAAGTACAAACTACAATTCAACATGATTCAATACGGTAATTGACCGAACCGAACCATGGATATACTCCATTTACATGTTCATCCATTATATCCGTTCCACTACTGATATCATGGTTTCGGTAAGTCATCCATTATTACAATTTACAAGACAATACAATACAATCAATACAATCAAGATATCGCGGGGTTTATAAGGGGTAGATTGGTACGGAAGGTGTTAGAAGTGGCACGAGACTGCAACTATAAGACACCTAACCTGAATCTCCATTGCCGTTGTACCGTGGCTGAACGGTTCCTTCTACTACGTATACCATAGTCTCTGGTACAGTGAGACTCCTCTCGTATACACTGGCCTCTTCTGTACCAAGCTACAAACAACAGCGTTAACACTAAATACAACATTATAACAATATACTCTATATTCTGTCTATTCCATTCTTGTCTATTTACGGGACTTACCGAGCGATTTGTTCGCTGACGACATTCTCTTCCTTCTTCTTTGGAATGTCGTCAGGTGTTTCGGACTCACTTGAGATCGAGCCCAGCAGCGAAGACTTGGACCAGTTTACTGAAGATCCAGAGCTCTAGTTCACTTGTACATTATATTTCCTTTACATTTCTGTTATGCTACTGTTTAGGCATTGCTTTCATTCCATGTATTTACTTTTCAGTTGTATTGTAAAAAGAATGTTAATAAATAAAATTGTTGTTTATTTACATCTTGTCTATTGTGTACATTTTATTTTATATTGCTTAGATACGCTTAGTGTGTTTACTTCTGAGTAAATACGTAGCGGTCTCGCCGCATCCCTTTCACTGTACACCGGGAAGCGGGGCGTGACAGGTTTTGCTGGTAGCCCATGCAGGTCAGATGTGTGTGGACATACAGGTCAGCACTGTATGGACATGCAGGTCAGCACTGTATGGACAACCTAAGCAATATAACACAAGAACCAGCAACTGAAAATATTCTTTACAATTCATATTCCTTGAATCTTACAATTTCATATATTTTGAATCTGTCCTAACCCAAATTTTTCTTTCAAGGTTATGGATTCCCCAAACAACACCAGCACGAATGTCAACACTCCCCCACCACTACCACTCACACCTGCTGTCGCTGCTCCGATCAACGAGCAGACGGTTCTGCTTGAGGCAATCCGCAGCCTTCTTGAAGGACAACAGTAGCAGACTGCTATCTTGATGAACCGTCCAGAGACGGAAGCACCTGGGGTGAAGCAATTCAGGGCCTTGCACTTAAGCAATTCTCAGGAAAAGAGAGCCCTCTAGAAGCTAAGAAATGGGCTCAAAGTATTGAAGATGACCTGGCAGCGGCACAAGTGCCAGAGATAGCTTGGGTTCGTGTTGCGAAGTTGCAGCTCACGGACAATGCACGGGTTTGGTAGAAGGCGGAAGAAAGCCGTCTTGATCAACCCATCGAATGGAAGACTTTCCGTGACATGTTCGATGCAAAGTACTTTCCAGAGACTGCCCGCTTTGATATGGAACAGCAGTTCATCCATCTGCAACAAGATTCAATGTGGACCAAGTCAGTAGATGAATATGATACTGAGTTCACCATGATCAGTCGGTAAGATACGTCTTAATATTTAGATTTTAAAATATCACATACAACACAGCTAACACAATGCCTTAACAGATTTGCGGCACACCTGATACCGATGGATGAGATCAGAGCCCAACGATTTCAACAAGGGTTAGATCTGGAGATCCAGGCTGCATTAGCCACAGGAGATTTTTCGACCCACGAATTGGCTCTGAAAGCTGCCCGCCGTTATGAGTCAGTGGTAAAGATGACGGGCAGACCTCAGTCTGCCGGAATGAAGCGCTCTGCCAACCAGATGGCAGGAGGAGCCTCTTCAAGGCTACCATTTGTGCCAAGGAGACCGGGAGTACCAATCAACCGGCCCAGCCCAGCCTTTTGTACCTACTGCAGGAGAGATGGACATTTGATGAAAGACTGCCGGCTTGCAAATCACCTTTTCTTAGTCTGCGGCTCAGCTACTCACAATATTGGGTCTTGTCCTTATAGACAAAACCCATATGCTGTATCCAGGCCAGCAATCACATACCCGCAGCGCCCAGCCATTCATGCACCTGCTCTGAGACTTGCGCTGCCTGCTCCACTTCCTCATGGACCGACTGCACCTGTCACGCCCCGCTTCCCGGTGTACGGGCAGAGGGCACGACGGGCCCGCTACGTATTTACTCAGAAGTGAATACGCTAAGCATAACTAAGCATTATAAAAGAAATATTCACAAGAGACAAATGTAATGAACAACAACTTTATTTAATAACATTCTTTTACAGTACATCTGAAAAGGAAATACATGAAATGGAAAGCAATGCCTAAATAGTGGCATAACAGAAATGGAAAATACAGAATGTAAATTTGTATAAGAATCTAAAGCTTTGGGTCGTAAGCTAGCTGATCCAAGTTCTCGCTCGTGGGCTCGATCTCCTGAAGGTCCGAATCACCTGACGAAATTCCAAAGAAAAGAAAGAGAATGTCGTCAGCGAACAAATCGCTCGGTAAGTCCCAAAGATAAGGGAGAAGTAGAATAGACAGAGAGAGAGTGTGTGTGTGTAACTTTTAAAGTGGTATTATATTGTTATAATGTTGTATTTAGTGTTAACGTTGTTGTTTGTAACTTGGTACAGAAGAGGCCAGTATATACGAGAGGAGTCTCACTTACCCCGGAGACTAAGGTATCAGGAGTACAAGGAACCGTTTATGCCATGGTACAACAGCAGTTGAATTCAGGTTAGGTGTATTATGGTTGCAGTCTCGTGCCACTTCTAACACCTTCCGTACCAATCTACCCCTTAAAAACCCCGCGATGTCTTGATTGTATTATTTGCATTGTTTGAATTGTAAAAGTTTTGTTTGAACTGTTTTGTAAATGTAAATAGAAGACTTGTATTGTAAATAGAAGACTTGCCGAAACCATGATATCGTATAAATGGAAATGGAGGTGCTGGATAATCATGTACATGGAATATATCCATGGTTCGGTTCGGTCAGGTTATATAGATTGTATAGATATATGTGTTCATGTTGAATTGTAATTTGATACTTGAATCATATTCAAGTCAAATTGATTATATTGAGACTCAGTCTGAATCAGACAATTAGAAAAGAAATTGAATCCTGAATTAGGTTTTGGTGTTATCGGTAACCGCTGCACATGGACGGAAAGATTTATGACTTTTTCAAAGACGATTACCGTGTTGATAACACCGTTTATTAAATTGTCTACCTTAAATAGGCAAGCACCCATATCTCCGGCTCCCTGAGGCTCAAGAGATGGGTCCCGCTTAAACCTATGTTTACTAGGGTCCTTATTATAATTTAATATAACTTGAGGGAGTTTTATTTAAAAATAATTTTGTATAATTTTCAAAATACACCTCAAGTATTTTATTATCGTCTTTAAAGTTTTCATAGATTTAGATTTTATATATGTGATATTTCTAGTGAATAAAACATAATTTCATAATATATGGTATTTAATTGTAAAGTATTGAACTTGTATGGAATTGCATGGTGTTTTCATGTAAAGTGATTCTTTTGATTTAGAAAAGTTAGAATATTTATATTATATCAAAAATTAGATACTTTGATGATACACACACACACACGAAAAGTTGGAATATTTATATTATATCAAAAATTAGATACTTTGATGACACACACACACACACACACATATATATTTATAAAATAATTTTAATTTATTATTTTTTCTAGAAATCTCATTTTCTTAAGATATTTGTACTTTTAAATCTTTCGAGACCGTATGCTCCTTGCGGAGGTCTGCATCTCGCACTACTAAGCCCGAGAATGTGCGATAATCCGCACCATCCCAAACGGGTTCCCCGAAATGGATTGTAGCTGCGCTTTGCAAACATTTGTTTAAAATACATAATCTTGTAGAAAATGGTTTTTTATATGTTAAAGGTATTTAATTACAAATTCGTATTCCCGTATTCTATATTCCGAAAAGATATCGTGCTATGATAGAGATGTGTATTGTGAGGAGATAGGTCATTATCTCGTGAACTATCTAAAAGTATAGCAAGGAATTAGAATAATTTATGTCAAAACTAAACTATATAGTATTTTTCTGAAAAAGTGCGATAAAATTTACAATATGAATTTTTTTGCTATGAAACTTGTTCAATATATTTTTTTAATGTTTAATGGTCATGATGTGCAAGTTTGGTATTATTTTATTTAAGAAAATTGGAACTTTTTAAAGAAAACCGAATCGGAAGTCGGATTAACTCCGCTTCCGTCGGGTTTTAGAAATACAAGTTTTCATAATAGAAAAGAGAAGAGGGAAGAGGGAATTACTGGATTTTAGGTTAGAGAAGAGAAAGAGAGAGTGGTAGGAGGTGCCGGTGCATTGTTTCGTCGCCGGGAGCTCCTAGGGCAGTCGTCGGAAATTCGTCGGAGTTTCGCCCTTCGCTAACTCCACTTGTACACAAATGTAACACCCTAGTTCATTTATACCAATTCCAGTTCACGTAGTTCTTTAATTATGGTATTTTCCTGATTTATCGTGCGAATAGTATTTTTACATTAGTATTGCATCCGACCCAACCCGCTTGCTTGGAACCTGTCTTGGTTCATGTTTATGAATTATCCTGACTTATTACGTGGACTTGTGCACATTCATGAATACTGCATATTGACATTTTATCTGGCACTTGCATTTTCACAATATAATATTTTAAGTCACGTAAAATATTTTAAAAAAATAAATTGCATGGCCTGCATGATACCCCTAACCCTGTGGTAGTATCCGCGCATCTTGTTCTCGTCCCGTTCAGTGAAACGGACTTATTTGGATGGCTACGCGCACGTACGTGCATCCGTTCTTGGGGATATGCATTTTCGTTACCTGAGTATTCATTTTTAAATTTGGTCGTCGCATATATTTTTTCATATTTTAAAACTGAATTTTTAGACCCGACCCGGACGCGTTTTCGAATATTTTGTATCCCGCCAAAATTCGAATTTATTTGATTTAATATATAAATTTTAATCGACAGTTAAAATTTCTTTAACTAAAATATTTTATTAAATTTAAATATTAACAGTTTAACAACCCCATCTTCTCTCTCCTTCTCTGGCCCCACCAATCACCTCTCTTTGTCACAACCGCAGACCCAGCCTCTCTCTCTTCTCTTTCTCTTTCTTCCTCTCTTTCTTTCTCCCCTCGCTACCTTTCTATCCGTCTCTCTCTCTTCCGCTACAGGACAAGATTATCTCTCTTCCCCCCCTCTCTCTCCTCTCGCATCTCCCTCTCTCTCCTCTCACGGTGAGAAAGAATCCCGTCACCTCCTCGCTGATACGGTCACCTCCCTTAACCGCCTCCTTTATTCTCCCTTCTTCTTCTCCTTATAAAACCCAGCACTCCTCCTCGAGAACCCATCATAACTCAAAACCCTAACCCTAAAACTCCCTGCCTCCTTACTCTCTACCCTCAACCGAGACTCCTCCTCCTCGCCATCTCCTTCCTCTTCTTCCTCCTCCCCGAGCTTAACCTGCACACCCAACACAACCTGAGAACCCATCATCACCACCTGCACCACCTCGCCGCTGACGACTCCCTCACCTCGTCGTCATCACCACCATTCTCCTCCTCTCCTCTGCACTCTTCCTCCTACACCAACCCCTGCACACCCCAGCAAACAACAACCCGAGCCTAATCCTAACCTAACCCTAACTCCTCTAAGAAACCCTAGCCTCGCCGGAGCTCCGTCGACCTCATCGTCACCCTCACACCTCATCTCTAAAAACCACAGAGCACTTACAATCCCAGTAAGCTTCATCCCCTCTCCCCTTTCTTCTTCTTCGTCCTCTTTCTTTCTTTTCTTTCTTTAGTTCTTGATTTCTGTATTTCATAGTTCGCCGGAGCCGGGCTTGACGCCGACGATCCAGATGACCCAGGGGAAGTACCTTACCTGCGTGATCACCCTCTTGCGTTGCTTGGACCCGTCCCGTGTGCCGTACGTGCGTCGTGACATTTTGTCGACGTCGGACGTACCGTACATATCCGTTTCGTGATCAATCTAGGCAAGTTTATCTTGCTACATGCTACGTTACTTTATATACATCTATTTTAACAAATATAATACTTGGATTTCAAATCGTGCATCCCATGTTTAGTTTTTCATGTTTTCGGATATCCGTATCCATCTGTACAGTGTATTTCATATCTAGTTACAGGCAAGTCAATCTTACTACATGCTATATTACTCTATATGCATCTATTTGAATAATTATAACACTGGTATTTTTAAATCATGCATCCCAAGTTTTCGTTTTACAATTTTACGACGTCCGAATGCGTCCGTACATGTTATTTCACATCTAGCGCATGCAAACCTATCTTGTTACATAATATATTACTCAATATTTACATCTCATATTGTTTAATTGTACATCCTACGTTTACCAGTTTATCATTTTACTGTTATATCACGTCCGTCTGCATCCATATCAGTAATTACATATCTAGTCGCATGCTAAATCATCTTACTACATGCTAGGTATAGTATTATACATCCATATGAATCAAATGTTACCCGTTTATCACATTATTCATCTATATTAAAGTTTTATAGTTTTTGGATACCCGTTTGCATCCATATCATAGAATATACATATAGCTGCATGTACAGATCACATTAGTACATAATACTGTTATATTAACACACCATGTTTAATAAAGTGCATCCGAATTAGTATTGGAACTATAAATGTAATCCTAATCGATAATTGTGCATCCATACTATTGATTTTATATCTATTTGCATACCATGCTACTCTATTTCATTTTATTGTTATATTAGTACTCCATACTTGATATTGTGCACCCTACATAGTAATGAAGTAACTCCTGATAAATATTCATGCATCCATACTTCTATTGTACATCCGTACCTGCTACAGTTTTATTATGAGCATACTTGATACCTGTGCACTACTTGACATGACCTGATACACTACTACTTGATCTGACTTGATACATGTACACTACCTGACATGACCTGGTGTACCACTGCTTAACCTGATACCTGATCTTATTACTAATGCCGACAATCTTGACCCGTTGTCCCTATGGACATATCCTGTTGTCTATTTAGATAAACCCGTACCTGCTTGATCCTATGTTGGCATTAGCTCCAGATTATTCAATACCTGACTTGAACACATAACTTGGGGGTATGAGGAAATCAATGATGAAACCTGACTTGTAACTCGACAGTTCGATACCTTTACTGATCAGTCTTATGGGCTAGGCCAGCCCCGGAATGATGCTGCTGACATCATTCATCTATACATGTTACCTATTTACTGCCTAGCGGCACGTCTCGGATTCAACCCGAGAGTCTTGACCGTGGTCCCGGGCACGCACGGGATACTATTGAGTTATATCGACGATTCATTAAATTGATTTCAATAACTTTAGAGTAGATAACCCTATAGAACAGTTTAGACTACTTACTGCACTTCACCTGTATATATCTTGTTCACTGATCTATATTCATGTTACTGCTTATTTCCTGATAACTTGTTATTGTTTATACTTTATGCCTGCATATTTCATTACATCCCGCTTGCTTAGAATTATTGATATTATGACGCAGTGACGTCTGGGTTTTGCATGACCCAGATCCATTATCCTTATCGCAGGCTGTCCATGAGTATTTTGATCAACATGCCGAGCAATGAGGACCTGTTATTAGTTTAGTTCAATTTTCCTTTCAATATTTTTTCATTCCTGATGTGAGCCCGTATTTTGGGACGTACATTCCAGATTATTATTGTATTTGGATCTTTTGTTTCCGCATTATTTTATTTCATGACTCGTTTATTCTGGCTTTATGGACATGTATTAGATAACTTATTTTATTTCTACTGTTCTTGATATCTTCTAGACAGCCGTAATGTAACTGTGGAGGAATCTTTCCTAGCCACAGGTAGCACGGTTGGCTCTGTCACGTGCCGATCTTAGCGCACTCTGGGAAGCGGGAAGTGACAGGGTTTGTTTGGTATTAGAGCCATAGGATTTTGGTTAATCGGGTTGATTCTTTTGTAGTTGGGTATTGGACCGAATACACGAATCGGGTATTATATTATTATAATGTTGTATTTAGTGTTAACGTTTTTATTTGTAGTTTGGTACAGAAGAGGCCAGTGTATACGAGAGGAGTCTCACTTACCCCAGAGACTAAGGTATCAGGAGTATAAGGAACCGTTTATGCCACGGTACAACAGCAATTGAATTCAAGTTAGGTATATTATAGTTGCAGTCTCATGCCACTTCTAACACCTTCCGTACCAATCTACCCCTTAAAACCCCCGCGATGTCTTGATTGTATTGTTTGCATTGTTTGAATTGTAAATGTGTTGTTTGTACTGTTTTGTAAATATAAATGGAAGACTTGTATTGTAAATGGAACACTTGCCGAAACCATGATATCGTATAAATGGAAATGGAGATACTGGATAATCATGTACATGGATTATATCCATAGTTCGATTTAGTCAAGTTATATAGATTGTATAGATATATGGGTTCATATTGAATTGTAGTTTGATACTTGAATCATATTCAAGTCAGATTGATTATATTGAGACTCAGTCTGAGTCAAACAATTATAAAAAAATTGAATCCTGAACTAGGTTTTGGTGTTATCGATAACCGCTGCACATGGACGGCAGGATTTGTGTTTTTTTCAAAGAAGATTACCGTGTTGATAACACCGTTTGTTAAGTTGTCTACCTTAAATAAGCAAGCACACATATCTCCGGCTCCCTGAGGCTCAAGAGACCGGTCCCGCTTAAACCTATGTTTACTAGGGTCCTTATTGTAATTTAATATAACTTGAGGGGGTTTTATGTAAAAATAATTTTGTAAAATTGTCAAAATACACCTCAAGTATTTTATTATCGTCTTTAAAGTTTTCATAGATGTAGATTTTATATATGTGACATTTCTAGTGAATAAAACCTAATTTCATAATATATGGTATTTAATTGTAAAGTATTGAACTTGTATGGAATTGTATGGTGTTTTCATGTAAAGCGATTCTTTTGATTTAGAAAAGTTGGAATATTTATATTATATCAAAAATTAGATATTTTGATAATACATATACATATATATACATACATATATATATATATATACACATATATATTTATTTATATAAAATAATTTTAATTTATTATTTTTTCTAGAAATCTCATTTTCTTAAGATATTTGTATTTTTAAATCTTTCGAGACCGTATGCTCCTTGCGGAGGTCTGCATCTCACACTACTAAGCCTGATGATGTGCGATAATCCGCACCATCTCGAACGGGTTCCCCGAAATGGGTTGTAGCGGCGCTTTGCAAAGATTTGTTTAAAATACATAATCTTGTAGAAAAAGTTTTTTTATAAGTTAAAGGTATTTAATTGTAAATTCGTATTCCCGTATTCTATATTCCCAAAAGATATCGTGCTATGATAGAGATGTGTGTTGTGAGGAGATATGTCATTACCTCGTGAACTATCTAAAGGTATCGCAAGGAATTAGAATGATTTATGTCAAAACTAAACTATATGGTATTTTTCTGAAAAAAATGCGATAAAATTTACAATATGAATTCTTTTGCTATTAAACTTGTTCAATATGTTTTTTAATATTTAATGGTCATGATGTGCATGTTTGGTATTGTTGTATTTAAGAAAATTGAAACTTTTTAAAGAAAACCGAATCGGAAGTCGGATTAACTCCGCTTCCGTCAGGTTTTAGAAATACAAGTTTTTAGAATAGAAAAGAGAAGAGGGAAGAGAAACTTTCTGGATTTTAAGTTAGAGAAGAGAAAGAGAGAGTGGTAGGAGGTGCCGGTGCATCGTTTCGTCGCCGGGTGCTCCTAGAGTCGTCGTCGGAAATTCGTCGGAGCTTCACCCTTCGCTAACTCCACTTCTACACAAAAGTTCTTAGGATTTTTCTTGAGAGTTTGGACAGAGATTGTGAGTGAGGGGGTATGGAATGGAGTGGTATTTATAGGAAAAGATTAGGGTTAGGGTTTGATAGAAAATGCATTAAAAATTTGCATTTAAAAAGATTTTAATTGGTTTTAATTGTCTCTGTTAAAGGGGCAGGGATTTTAAACATGACAGGGGTTAAGGGGAGACAAAAAATCACAGGTGAAAAGAAGAAAACTCGGGTTTGGGCCGATCCAGCCCGGCCTCGCCGGCCGAGTCAGGCCGAGTCGGGCCTCGACTCGTCGCCACACGTCCATAGCCGCTTGGTCTACCTCCTGGACTCGTTTGTTTTTAGTGTGACCTTTAGGTTTACGGGTTAAGCACGTGTAGACTCTTGGGCTTCTAAAAAGATTAAAAGAAATCAATTTAAAAAAATAATATGGCTGATGGGATTTGAATTCTGGTGTTTTGGTTCAGCAGTGCAAGGTCTTACCAATGAGCTACAAGCTCCTTCTTACTATTAAAAAGCAAAACAAATTTATAACTTGTGCTCAGGCAAAAATACCACTTTCTGTATTTTTGAAAAAAATTGTACAGAAAGTTTAGGGTTGTTACAGCACCTCCTTCCCGTCAGTTCCATCAAGCTCAAAGGAACCCACCTCAAGGACCAAGGAACGGACAGAGGAATGCTCCTCTAGTAAGGAGGAATGTGCCGAGGCGACAGGCTTTCACGATGACTGTGGAAGAGGCTGAAGCCACCGGCCAAGTCATCACTGGTAACACTTTCCTTTCAAATTCTCTTTCAGTTCATAGACATACCTATATATCTTCTCCCTTATACCTAAAACATATCCCATATACCTTAGGTACAATCTTAGTAGCCTTACTCCATGCACTCGCACTATTCGATACTGGAGTATCTCATTGCTTTATGTCGCAACGGTTCGTCCGAACTCACGCGATTCCAGTCACACCGATTATATCTAGCTGGAATGTCAGTTCAGGAAACGGCGTTCTAAAGGCAACAATGGAATACAGCCTGTGTCCAGTGGTCATCTGCAGCAGAGAATTCTACGCTGACTTCAAAGTGCTGGACATACCGAACTTCGATATGGTTCTAGGTATGGATTGGCTCAGAATATTCTATGCTACCATTGACTGTCGTCAAAGAAGGGTATTATTCGAGATTCCCGAGCATCCAGTCTTCTATTTCAAAAGTGGAGACCGTACCCTGAAGCCAAGCACTTACAAGGAGAAACCAAAGAAGGCAGTGATTGCGGCAATTTAAGCGGAAAAAGGATCAAAGCCAAAAGTAGTTCGAGAGTTCGACGATGTGTTTCCTGAAGATATATCAGGTTTGCCTCCCGATCGAGCTCTTGAATTCAGTATTGATTTAATACCAGGAGCACAACCGGTGATCAAAGCACCGTATCGATTAAGTCTGGAAGGTTTAAAGGAGGTCCGAACTCAGTTGGACGAATTATTGGCGAAAGGATGGATTCGTCCCAGCACTTCAAGTTGGGGATCTCCAGTTCTGCTTGTGAAGTAGGAAGGATCATATAGAATGTGCATTGATTATAGAGCCTTGAATGAAGTAACGATAAATAACAAGTATCCACACCCGCACATCGACGATTTATTCGATCAGCCAAGTGGATCTTGCATTTTCTCCAAGTTAGATTTTCGTTCGGGTTATCATCAGGTGAAGGTCAAGGAATCTGATATCCATAAAACGTCATTCAGAACTCGCTATGGTCATTACGAATTTTTAGTGATGCCATTTGGAGTGACCAACTCACCAGCAATATTCATGAACTTAATGAATCAAGTTTTCCGGGAGTACCTAGACAGGTTTGTTGTCATCTTCATCGACGACATCCTTTTGTATTCTA
The DNA here is from genome assembly GCA_030015575.1 of Agapanthus africanus. Classification (NCBI taxonomy): domain Eukaryota; kingdom Viridiplantae; phylum Streptophyta; class Magnoliopsida; order Asparagales; family Amaryllidaceae; genus Agapanthus; species Agapanthus africanus. Next base: position 921,644,695 of record JASDDO010000019.1, read on the forward strand.
AGAGTCGGAAAGAACATGCTGAACACCTACGAATTGTCTTGGAAACTCTACGACAGCATCAATTATATGCCAAGGATAGAAAATGTGAATTTTGGCTAAATCAAATTGGTTTCCTTGGACATATTGTATTGGGCGAAAGAATCTCTGTGGATCCAGCGAAAGTTTCAGCAGTAAGCGAATGGCCGACACCAAAGACAGTGAAGGACATTCGAAGTTTCTTGGGTCTAGCCGGATATTACAGAAGGTTCATTGAAGGATTTTCGAAGATAGAAACACCCCTGACAAGGCTCACACGTAAAGATGAAGACTTTGTGTGGTCAGAAGCATGTGAACAAGCTGTCGTAGAACTCAAGTCAAAGTTGACAACAACACCTATTCTCGTGATAGTGGATCAAACTGGAGGTTTCGAAGTATACTGCGATACATCTGGTAAGAGATTAGGATGTGTTCTACATCAGCACAGAAGAGTTGTAGCTTATGCTTTAAGACAGCTGAAGATTCATGAGCGCAATTATCCGACGCATGATTTAGAGTTGGAAGCCGTAATCTTTGATCTTAAGATTTGGTGCCATTATCTACTTGGTGAGCGAGTGGACATATACACAGACCACAAAAGTCTAAAATATGTGTTTACTCAGAAGGGGCTTAATATGCGGCAAAGACGATGGTTAGAACTCATGGCGGACTTTGACATCAACCTGCAATATCACCCATAGAAGGTGAATATAGTTCCAGATGCTCTTAGTCGTCAACCATTCGCAATGCATCTCACCTCCCAGTGGAAGCTTCAACAATAATTATATCAGATGGAGATTGAAGTAGTCATGTCAGGTAACGCTTCAAGTTTGATGAATTTACAAGTTCAATCTACCATAGTCAATCAGATCAAAGCAGCTCAAGAAAGTGATGCCAAGTTGCAAAAGACCAGAGAATAAGTGGAGAATGGACTAAGAACAGATTTCATTATCCATGAAGATGGATCTTTGAGATACAGCAGCAGATTGTGTGTACCAAAAGGTTCTGTGCGAGAAGAGTTGAATAAGGAAGCTCACAGATCTCCTTATTCAATACACCCTGGAGGTATAAAGATGTACAAAGATCTGCGTCAAATTACTAGTGGCATAGAATGAAGCGTGATGTAGCCAGAAGCGTCGCTAAATGCTTGGTGTGTCAGCAAGTAAAGACTGAACATCACAGGACTGCTGGATTCTTCAACCGTTACCGATCACAGAATGGAAGTGGCAACACATCACAATGGATTTTCTGACTGCACTCCTTCGCAGCACAAAGGGTAATAATGCGGTATGGGTTATTGTGGATCGACTCACAAAGTCGGCTCACTTCATCCCATTTCGAGTTGGCCAATCTACTGAGACACTAGCAAAGAAGTACATGGAGGTAAGAATCTAAGTAAGATTTAAACTCTTCAAAATGTACTATCTCTGATACCCATGAACTCATACAGGAAATCGTGAGACTTCATGGAGTACCGGTCTGCATTGTCTCCGATCGTGACACCTGGTTCCGATCACAATTTTGGCAAAGTCTGCAAGCGAGATTGGGAACAAGTCTGAACTTCAGCACAGCTTATCATCCACAAACAGATGGTCAGTCTGAACGAACTATTCAGATCTTGGAAGATATTCTCAGAGCGTGTATGCTAGATTTCGGAGGATTGTGGGAAGATCACCTACATCTTGTGGAGTTTTCATACAACAACAGGTACCAAGCAAGTATCGGAATGGCACCTTTTGCAGCACTTTATGGAAGGAAGTGTCGATCGCCATTGAGTTGGGACGACATTAGAGATAGATAACTCCTTAGACCAGAGATGATAGTAGCAACCGTAGATGTGGTCCGCACTATCAAGGAAAGAATGCGCATAGCCCAAGATCGACAGAAGCACTGGGCTGATGCGAAGCGGCGTCATTTGGAGTTCCAGTCGGGAGATCACGTATTTCTGAAGATATCTCCGAACCGCGGAGGGATTCGTTTTGGAAGACGGGGTAAGCTAAGTCCAAGGTATATTAGACCGTTCGATATACTCGAACGAGTCGGTGAAGTGGCGTATCGCTTGGCACTTCCACCCTCATTGGAAGGAGTGCACAACGTGTTCCACATATCTCAACTCAGAAGGTATGTAAGTGACCCCAGCCATATTTTTTATCATTCCGAGCTCACTGTACATCCAGATTTATCCTGTGAGCAGCAACCTGCTGAGATCCTTGATAGAAAGGTGAAGTCACTTCGGAATAAGGAAGTCAACTTGGTTCGAGTGATGTGGAGAAAATACACACCAGGAGAATCAACATGGGAAAGAGAAGATGAGATGCATGCAAGATATCCTCACTTATTTGTAAACTAGTCCTTAAAATAAAATTTGTAAATTTCGAGGATGAAATTTTTGTAAGAAGGGTAGACTGTAACAACTCCAAATTTTGTGTACAAAAAATTGTTTAAAACCGTATAAGTGAGGATATTTTGCATCCTGTAAAACAGTATACAATCCATGGACGTAAACGACCCCTATCTCTCCCAAGTCCTGCCGGTAAGACTACTTTTAAAGTCCCACCAACGATGACAACTCAAAAAAAAACAAAAAAAAAACAAAACAAAAAAACGGTATGTCCACAAGCAAAATGGGCACGGATGAAAATCCGAAAGGGCTCCGTGAGTAAAAAAAAAGCAGGACTGTCGGCGAGTTTGTGAAAACCCAAAAGGGTGCAAACTCCTAAAAAGAGAGATGAAATACACCCGCAAAGTCCTCTCGACCTTGTGAGGAAAAAATCCCCGCATGAGATCCTTACGACACACAAAGGAACAACACACTTAGGGATCCTCATGATTCCTAAGGAGAACATACACCTGTGAGATCCTCTCGACTCGTAGGGAGAAAATGCTTTTATGAGACCCTTACGGCTCATAAAATTGAAAAGTCTTAGGTGATAGGGATCTAAACCTATCTCCTGAGCTATCTTTCCCCAACGGGCAATGGAAAATGATGAGTCGCTCCTGGCATTACGCTTCAGTGTTTGCGGTGCTGATACCGACCCAAAACTCAAACCCCAAATTCCCAAACGGCGAATAATGAGTCGCTCCTGGTTCCGTATTCCGATGAAGCGATGCAGATGCCAACCAAGATCCAATCTCCCAAAATTCTCCCGGCCCTACGGTTGGTCCCCAAGTTGACTACCGTATACAATCCACGTGCTCAAATAATTCTCAGCATACCCATGCCCCACCGCAATCACCAGTTATGCGGCTGGTTTCCGCCCTTAGGATTATGCTCCATTTGGGAAGACCCACTCATGTGTCCTCACGAAACATGAGGAGAACAAACTTATGGAATCCTCACGACTCGTAAGAAAACACCTTCGTGGGATCCTTACGACTCACAAAGGAAAAACACACTTGGGAGTCCCCACGACTCCTAGGTAGAAAGCACACCTACGAGATCTTTTCGACTCGTAGAGAGAAAATGCTTTTATGGGACCCTTACGGCTCTTAAAATTAAAAAGTCTTGGGTGATAGGGACCTAAACCTGTCTCCTACCATCGCACCCCAACAGGAAAAGGCAAATGATGAATTGCTCCTGGTACATATGCTTCAGTGTTAGCAACGCTGATGCCTACCCTAACCCCAAAATTCCAAACTCCAATCCAAGAGACCCCTAAGTATTTAAACTGGGAACAGATGACCTCTAAGTCGTTAAACTGGGAACATATGACCCCTAAGTCGTTAAACTGGAAACGAGAAAGATCCCCACATGGCAAATGATGATTCGCTCCTGGTACCATATTCCAGTGTAAGCAGTCCTGATGCCAAACCAAAACCAAAATCCCCAAATCCATTCATGGAAGATGATGATTCGCTCCTGGTACCATATTCTAGTGTAGCGATGCTGATGTCAACCCAAATCACATCAAATTAGCAAAACAACCAACGACCTCCCTGGCGGAATCAAGCTCCACCTTGGAAACAAGTCAACTCCCTGACACCGCAAGAAGCGGAGCAAGTCAAATCAAGCACCAACCTTCCAAGTCTCTAAAAGGGCAGCACTGACCGTCCAAGTCGCAAAAAAGGCAACACCGACCGCCCATGTCGCTAAAAGGGCAGAACCGACCGTCCACATCGCTAAAAGGGCAGCACCGACCGTCCAAGTCGCAAAAAGGGCAGTACCGACCGTCCACGTCGTAAAAAGGGCAGAACCAACTGTCCACATCGCAAAAAGGGCAGAACCGATCGTCCAAGTCGTAAAAAGGGCAGCACTGACCGTCCAAGTCCCAAAAAGGCCAGCACCAGCCGTCCACGTCGCAAAAAGGGCAGCAACGACCTCCACGTCATCAAAACGGGAACCAAATTAAATCAACCTCCACACGAAAGAAGATCCATCAATTTCATGCACACAACCCACATATGTGGTGTGCATTTATTGATGGGGGGCAATTTGTTGGGGTAAAAATTTACACCCCGGTTGAACAAGTCAAAATCAATGTCAACCCCAAGTCAAGTGGGTCAATGCCCGGGTCGAGCCCGAACATGAAGCGGCCGGCCTCTCCCATGCCAAAATAAAAATCTTGTAACAAATAATTTTGATGTACTTTTTTTATTTTATTTTATGAATAGATGTAAGAAAAATGGGCATAAAGCCAAATTTTGTAAAGCCCATGGCTCATATGCAAAAGAATTGAGCACATGAGGTATGGGATGGGCAAAATACCATTTTGTAAAGCCCAAGGGGATATATGTAAAGTTTATAGCCTATAAAGACAAACAAGATGAAAATATCTATGACAACTTTTTCATTTCTCAAAAACTCTAGGGTTCTGTGCCTCCTTCTCCATTCTCAAGGTTCTAAACCTTCTTCTTTCTTTTGAATTAAATCAAGAGTTTTACTCTTCCTTTTCTAAAACTAAATAATTTTTCACCACAAAACCCACAAAGGGGAGCTCAGATCTTCCTTTAGATTTCAAAAGGAGGAGATTTTTAAAATCTCACCGCTCTTGTTCTCCAAGATCCGGCCAACAAAGAGGAGGAAGAAGGAGACCCATCTACGAAAATCCCACTTTGGAAAAGATTCAAGGCTCAAGAGAAGATCCCAAGCTTAAGAGAGAAGAACCTCTGAAGATTTTAGGGAGTTCAACTACAAAACCCCTTCAAAACACAACACTGCGCATTGAGTTCGCATGACCTGTTTGACCCGTCAATCGGAGGTTCTTTCGCTCCAAAGGCGAGGGGTAATTAACTGCAGCTTAGTCCGCGGTTGCTGGAGATTCGGATCCCCACAATTAATAAACCCCAGCCTACCCCAGATGGGGGGAGTCTGTAATGCGCCTGACAAGCGTACCCGTATTCCCATCTCAATGGGGTGACGAAAAACACGCTACAGATTCTGGCATGCCTGGTGGGACCTTTCTCTCCTCCCATACCTCGAGTCAAGTATTCATGCGAACTCATTTAACATATATACCGATGTTTGTACTGAAATAATGTTTTTTTCCGTGCAGCAATCAACTTTCAACAATGATGTCTCCTAAGATGGATCCAGCTTCTGATGCGACCCCGATTCTGTACGTGATCAAGATCAATACTCGTATGGTTCTCCCCGCAAGCCTCAGTCGACAGTGGGAGGAATTGCCCCGCCAATTTGGTTCCGTCATCATCTACCATACCGGAAGCTCTCATCTAGCAGAAATCCCGGCAAAACAAGTGGCCAAGACGGTCTCAGGGGGCAAGAGGCCGAATGTTGTGATTGCTAAGGCACCACAACCGAAACTTAAGACGGTGTCTCAACGACTCTCTGGTGCTCCAGCTGGGGCAAGACTTTCGGTACAAAGGGCAATATCAAATGTTGCGGACGGGCTCAGGCGATGACTCCAACAAATGCATAATCAGGCGTATCTCCAAAGCCCTCCATCGCCCGGTCTACGACGGCTTCCCGAAGAGCTGTAACCAGCCAAGTGCTCAAAACAGAAAGGCTGAGATAGAAGCGGCTCAGGTATCGAGCCAATAAGAGGGCTAGGTCTCCGGCCAAGTGGAATCTTGTGAGTTTCCAAGAGCAGAGCCGTCCTGCGATGATGGCTGAGTTGGCCGTAAAAATCAGCAATTCCTTCGAACCTCTGAAGTGGGTTCAGAAAAATGCCATGACCGCCAGAATCAAGAAGACAGCGGTCCGAACGTTGCTACAAAGAGACGTGTCCCGGCCCCAACAGAAAAAGTGTGACACTGTCTCCTCAAGAGTCTACCAGGTGCTCTGAGCCGCGCGAAAAAAGCGTGGCAAAACCAAAAAGGAAGCGTCAGCACCATTCAAGAGTCCGGCCAGGCCAGCCACCTTCAGTCGACTGCCCGTTACCGAAACAGGAGGGTCAAGACAGCAATCCGTAAAATCAGCCGCTGGTAACAAAAAGACGGCTGGATATGTTATCCATACGGTCTATATGGCGGGTGGATGCCCCAGTGACAACCTTCGCAGCAGAAGCAAAGATGGGGCCACCACATCCCAAGCCCAATCTGGCTTGAATGTGGTTGCCGCTTCCCAAGAACAGCCGCCTCCGCTGGATGATGAAAACCCTCTCGATGAGGATGATAGGCAGAAAGACCCCTCAGTCCATGTAGAGTCAAGCTCAGACGGCGAGAAAGAACCGACTTTCCGCCCTAGAACCGCGGAGCAAGAGCTGTTTCAAGAGCTTTGAAAATAGCTCAGGAGCAAAGATAAAAAGATGGCCAAGCTCTATTCGAAAATTGACGACCTAACGAACATTGTGATGCAGCTTATGGCTCAAATTGCTCAAGCGCCTCCCAATCAAGCATAAGTTGCTACTCATGAGCTGGATGATGACAATCAGAAGCGGCCGATGCCTGTCCCTTTGGGTCCAAGATTGGTCGAGCCGCACGAAAGCTGGCCACATTCCGCTTCTGGGGATGCCTTGGCCCCAGATAGCACAATCCCGCTAGCACAAGATCAGATAATGGATTTGGTCACCAGCAAGGTTAAAACATTGGTGGCCGAAGCTGAAGCTCAGAAAGAAATTGACAGTATTGGACGGCCATATCTCGCACAGTATGATCTGATCGAGTTCCCAAGCGGCTACGTCATTCCTAAGTTCAGAAGATTTGACGGACGGAAATGCAAACCAGCACGTCGCCCACTTTAAAGCATCGTGCGGAAATACAGGGGGCAATGATGCTCTCCTTCTTCGTCAGTTTATCAACAGCATGACCGGTGTCGCTTTTGACTGGTACGCGAGTATACCAGACGGGTCCGTCATTACCTTTGCCCAAATGGAGTCTCTGTTTCGGGAAAGGTTCATGAGTGTCAGTGATAAAATCTCCATTGATGACCTTGTGAGGACCAAGCCGGGGAAATATGAAAGCAACACCGACTTTATCGCCCGATGGCATAATCTCACAGTCAAGTGTGAACCGCCGCTGGAGCAGGACCAGTCCGTCAGCCTTCTCAATGGGAACCTCAGCAATTGGATGGTCCCATTCTTGTGTACAGCAGGCCTCAAGACGTTTCAAGAGCTAACCAAGAAAGTCCAAATGCTGGAACGCTCGAAGCAAGAGTCTACCCCGGACTCTCAGAGAGACAAGATTTGGAAAAGCAAGCGGGACGACAACCGTAGAAGCGGGAGTTCCAGCAGTACCAATGTCTTCAATGTGTCCGACAATGAAGACAAGCGAAAGGCAGGCGATTCCAAAACCAATCGGGCTCGAAAGCCATTGCTGGGAGGAGAAAGGCTTTCCCTAGGGGAGAAAAAAAACAAGGTTTACTCTTTCAGAAGGGACAAGATCCGCAAGATATTCAAAGATGCCTTGAACAATAGTCTACAATTGCCGGAGTCGAAGAGACCCCATGAAGCAAAAATGACCGACAATCCCCTGTATTGCCCGTACCACAGAGTAGTGGGCCATGTGATCGAGGATTGCTATATCTTCAAAGATTGGGTCGAGAAGCAGTATAAGGATGGAGAGATCGAGCTGTCCAAAAGTGTGTTGGTGAACAATCAAGTTGCAACCACCAACTTTATACAGACAGAAGCTGAAACCTTCTGGGAGCATACAGCCGAACCCGCTGCCCTGAGAAATGAAACGGACTCACCGCGGCCTCCGTAGAGTACGCACATATCTAATAAGACAAAGAAGATGATAAAGCTACTTCGGAAAGAGCCCAGGTCCGAATGGGAAGGGCAGAAGAAGCCTACCATTCCAGCTGCCAATGCGGCTCCATCAGGCTCAAAATCCAAAAGGCTCAAAAAGATGAAAAGTGCAGCTTGGCGTGAAAAAGAGTCTGCAGGGAGATCGACCATTCAAAAATATATCGATTCCCTCGAAGACTATGAAAAGAAGGAAAGGACTCTGATTCAATTGAAAGAGTTCCTCCCTATAGAAGCGGCTGAAATTCTGGAGGAGTTAGAGGAAGACTCTAATGAAGAGATCCCTATAGCGACCTGCTACGCCATCCATCTTGGCAGCGACTCTGAGAAGGAGCTCTGTTTTCCCGAAGAGGACGAGGAGCTCGTCATAAGGGCCAATCAAATCCAGCTCAGAAACGGCAGGGCTTTGCCGCCAAATCAGGGCAACGCCCCAAAAGGAAAGGAAAAATGGGTGGCTAATGAGGAAGATGGCAGAGAACCGGCTAATGCAAACTCAAGCCCTTCCTCGGTTGACTAGAATACCTTGGCTCATCTCCGGAAGCTTCCGTCTCTCCTGAGCATCTACGATACCTTGGTCCTATCTAAGGAGCTTAGAGATGTTCTCATTCACGCTCTACAAAACCCCGAGCGGTATCAGACTCGCTTTGCGGAAATTAATATGAAAGAAGCCCGGTACGCTTTGCATGCCGCTGCAGTCACGTTTAAGGAAGAACACTTGCAACTGGGAACGACCGAGCATAATCGGCCGCTTTACGTGACCAGGTACAGCGACGGAGATTAGATTAATCGCATATTGATTGATCCGGGGTCCTCAGTGAATATCATGTGTTGGGGTAAAAATTTACACCACGATTGACCGAGTCAAAGTCAAGGTCAACCTCAAGCCAGGTGGGCCCAAGCCCGGGTCAAGTGGGCCCATGCCCAGGTCGAGTCCGAAACGTGAAGCGGCCGACCCTCCCCATGCTAAAATATAAATCATGTCATAAATAATTTTTATGTAATTTTTTATGCATGAATGTAAACAAAATGGGCATAAAGCCAATATTTTGTAAGCCCATGGCTTATGTGCAAAAATGAAATGGCACATGAGCCATGGGATGGCAAAATGCCATTTTGTGAAGCCCAAGGGGCTATGTGTAAAATGTATGGCCTATAAAGGCAAAGATAATGAAAATATCAAAAGAACTTTTTCTCTCTCCAAAAAAAAGGTTTCAGATCTGAGATCTTTCTTCCTTCTTCAAGGTTCCAAAACCTTCTTTTTTCTTGAATTAAATCAAGAGTTTTACTCTTCTTTTTATAAAACAAATTAGTTTTTCACCACAAAACCCACAAAGGGGAACTTGGATCTGTCATCAGATCTTAAAAAGGAGAGATTTTGAGATTTCACATCTCTTGATCTTCAAGATCCAGCAAGCAACAGGAGGACGAAGAAGAACCACTTCCATTAAACCCAGAACACATTCAGGAGCCCGACTCCTCTCTGATTTCTTTTTGAGAAATCTTTTTTCAGGCTAAAAGCCTCTTGTCCTCTCCAGCGCGCAGCGCAAGTGCGCAAAGCGCCCGCGTGCCGACACGTGGCGAGCGCGCTTGCTTGCGCACCTGCGCGCTTGCGCAAGGGCGCAAAGCGCCCGCGTGCCGACACGTTGCGCGCGCTTGCGCACCTGTGCGCTTGCGCAAGTGCGCAAAGCGCCCGCGTGCCGACACGTGGCGCGCGCGCTTGCTTGCCCACCTGCACGCAACGCGCATTGCGCAAAGCGCCCGCGTGCCGACACGTGGGGCGCGCGCAGCGCTTGCGCACCTGCGCGCAGCGCTCATGCGCAAAGCGCCCGCGTGCCGACACGTGGCGCGCGCGCTTGCGCTCCTGCGCGCAGCGCTCATGCGCAAAGCGCCCGCGTGCCGACACGTGGCGCGCTTGCGCCTGAGCGCACAGCACCTAAGCGCGCAGCGTCCAAGGTGCTGCCCCACGCATCCTTTGGATGCCTTTTCCCCTTTATTTATATATATATGTATATATTTACATTTGTATACAAATGTACACATACACATACTCCGCAACATTCTCCCCCTCCAAAAAATTTTCGGGCCGGGGCGCTGCCCCGAACCCCGCAAGGGGGCTGCTAGCCCCCTTGACCCCCAGTCCGCTATCCGGGTAGCGGGACCTCCGTAAAAACTCTGCGTGGCTCCCGATATATCCAAAACCCCCCTTCAGAACAGAACACACGTACACTGCACATTGAGTTCGCATGACCAGTTTAACCCGTTAATCGGAGGTTCTCTCGCCCCAAAGGCGAGGGGTAATTAACAGCAGCTTAGTCCGCGGCTGCCGGAGATTCGGATCCCCACAATCATTAAACCCCAGCCTACCCTAGGCAGGGGGAATCTGTAGTACGCCTGACAAGCGCGCGCATATTCCCATCTCACTGGGGTGACGAAAAACACCCTACAGATTTTGGCACGCCCGGTGGGACTTATCTCTCCTCCCATATTTCGGGTTAAGCGGTCATGCGGACTCAATAAATATACATACCTGTATTTATACTAAAAATAATGCTTTTTCATGCAGATTTTCAAGCAATCACCTTCCGACGATGTCTTCGATGATGAACTCATCTCCCGTCTCCTACACGATGAGGATAGACTCTAGGACGGTCCTTCCGGCCAGTCTCGGGCGACAATGGGAGGAGCCGCTGCTACCATTCGGCTCTATTATGTTCATGCCAGTTGGCGCCATCCCAGCTCCTCAAGCCCTGGTGGCAGACAAACCGGTCTCGAAAGGCAGGAGACCAAATGTGGTGATCTCAAGGGCACCCCAACCCAAACGCAAGCCGGTGTCTGAACGACTTTCCTTCGCCCCAGCTGGGGGCAAGGCCATCAACACCAACAAAGCTACAACGCGTCCCGAGCAAGCTCCAGCGGGGCCCTTGGCCACTGCTCGATCAGGTGTCCTCTCTAAGCTCCCCTCTGATCAACTCACAATGGCTTCCTGGGTAGCGGATGCCCGCCAAGCCTTCAAAATCGAGAAGCTGAGGGAGAAAAGGCTTAAATATAGAGCCAACAAAAGGACTAAGGCTACTGCCAGGCTAAACCTCATGAGGTTCGAAGAACAGGGTTACCCCGCCAAAGATGAGGGGATGGCTGAATGTGTTATCCACACTGTCTACGTGGTGGGCACGCGCAGCAAGAGCAAGGACGGGGCCGCCACATCTCAAATCCAATCTGGCTTGAATGTGGTTGCCACTTCCCAAGAACAGCCGCCTCCGCTGGATGATGAAAACCCTCTCGATGAGGCTGATAGGCAGAGAGAGCCCTCAATTCATAAAGAGTCAGGCTCGGAAAGCGAAGATGAGCCAACTTTCCGTCCTAAGACCGCAGAGCAGCAACTTCTCCAAGAGCTCCGAAAACAGCTCAGAAGCAAAGATAAGGAGATGGCCAAGCTCTACTCAAAGATCGACGACTTGACAAATGTCGTCTTACGGCTTACGGCCCAACTTGCCTCTCAGCCGCCCAATCAAGCACAGGGCTCAGCTCATGAACCGGGAAACGGTGTCCCGAGACAGCCGGCGCCCGTTCCCTCAAATCCAAAAGTGGGCGGACCGCATGAAAATCAGTCGCATCCTATCTCAGCAAATGTCTTGGCTACCGATGACAGTAGCCCGCTAACTCAAGATCAAATCATGGATTTGGTTGCCAACAAAGTCAAAACCTTGGTAGCCGAAGCCGAAGCGCAAAAAGATATCAGCAGTAGTGGGAGACCATATCCTGCTCAGTATGATCTGGTAGAATTTCCTAGCGGCTATGTCATCCCCAAATTCGGAAGATTCGATGGGACGGGAAATGCGAATCAGCACATCGCCCACTTCAAAGCCTCATGCGGGAATACTGGGGGCAATGATGCGCTTCTCCTCCGCCAGTTCGTTAATAGCTTGACCGATGTTGCTTTCGACTGGTACGCGAGCATACCGGATGGCTCCATTACTACTTTCGTCCAAATGGAGTCTTTGTTTCGACAAAGATTCATGAGCGTCAGCGATAAGATCACCATTGCCGAGCTCGTGAAGACCAAGCCCAAGAACAACGAAAGCAGCACGGATTTTATAACCCGATGGCGCAATCTCTCCGTCAAATACGAACCGCCGATAGAGCAGGACCAATCTGTCAGTCTCCTCGTCGGAAATCTCAACAATTGGATGGCCCCGTTTCTATGCACCGCGGGTCTCAAAACATTCCAAGAGCTGACCAGGAAGGTTCAGATGCTGGAGCGCTCAAAGCAGGAGTCCTCCTCTGACTCCCAAAATAACAATAGGTCCTGGATAAACCGAAAGGACGATAATCGCAAAGGCGGAAACTCCGATGATTCTGAATCTTTCAACACTTCGGCTAACCGAAATAAGCAAGGGATGAGCGGGCCTAGCGCCAACCAGCTTCGGAAGCCAATGTTCGGAGAGGGGGGAGAATCTCCACTGAAAGAGAAGCTGGATAAGGTCTATTCCTTCAGAAGGGACAAAATCCGTAAAATATTCAAAGACGCCCTGAAGAACGGTCTACAACTGCCAGAGTCAAAAAGACCGCAGGAAGCGAATAGGACCGACGACCCCAAATACTGCCCCTATCACAGAGTGATAGGCCATGCCATTGAGGACTGCTTCGTCTTCAAAGATTGGGTCGAAAAGCAATACAAGGCAGGAGAGATAGAACTGTCCAAAGGCGTGTTAACAAACAGTCAAGCTGCAACCGCCAATTTCATACAAACGGAGACCGAAGTTCTTCGTGAAACCGATTCTCTCAGGCATCTGCCTTTCTCTGAAAACAATCGACCACCACGTCATTAAACTGGGAACAATCGACCTCTAAGTCGTTAAACTGGGAATGTAAAAAAATGTAAATAAAAAAAAATGTGTAAATAAAAGAAAAATAAAGAAAAGCCGAAATGATGGGGCAACTCGCAATAAAAATCAGCGAGTAAAAATGAAAATGAAAATAAAGCCGAAATGATGGGACAACTCGCAATAAAAATCAGCGAGTAAAAATGAAAATGAAAATAAAGCCGAAATGATGGGGCAACCGCGAATAAATAGCCGAAATGATAGGGCGATCACGACCTTCGCGATAAGAAAAGCTGAAATGATAGAGCAATCGCGGTAAAATAAAATAAAATAAAAAAACAAAACCAAAAATTAAACAAAACAAAAAGAAAACAAAACAACGGCGAATGATGAGTCGCTCCTGGTACCATATTCCAGTGCAGCGATGCAGACGCCAACCAAAATCCAATTTCTCAAAATTCTCCAGCCCTACGGCCAGTCCCCAAATTGACTACCGTATACAATCCACGGGCTTAAATAATTCTCAGCATGCCCATGCCCCACTGCAACCACCAGTTACGCGGCTGGTCTCCGCCTTTGGAATTATGCTTCATTGGAAAGACCCACTCATGTGTCCTCACGATGCATGAGGAGAACAAACCTTCGTGAGATCCTTACGACTCACCAAGGAAAAACACACTTAGGAATCCTCACGATTCCTAAGGAGAAAATACACCTGCGGGATCCTTACGACTCGTAGGGAGAAAATGCTTTTATGGGACCCTCACGACCCATAAAATTGAAAGTCTTAGGTGATAGGGATCCAAACCTGTCTCCTAAGCCATCGCTCCCTAATCCCCAAGTGGCGAATGATGAGTCGCTCCTGGTACCATATTCCAGTGCAGCGATGCAGACGCCAACCAAATTCCAAATCCAAATCCCCAACGGCGAATGATGAGTCGCTCCTGGTACCATATTCCAGTATAGCGATGCAGACGCCAACCAAATTCCAAATCTCATACCAACGGCGAATGATGAGTCGCTCCTGGTACCATATTCCAGTGCAGCGATGCAGACGCCAACAAAGTCCTGAAATGTTTCTGGCCCTACGGTCTGGATCATGCATCCTACAAAACCGTATACAATCCACGGGCATAAAACAATCCCAATCTCTCCCAAGTCCTCCCGGGGCAAATGATGAGTTGCTCCTGGCATCATTCCAGTGCAGCAATGCTGATGCCAAACAAAAACCAATTCCCAAATCCTCTCAGGCAAATGATGAGTTGCTCCTGGCATTATTCCAGTGTAGCAATGCAGATGCCAAAACAAAAAAAAATCCCCAAACCCTCTCATGACAAATGATGATTCGCTCTTGGTACCATATTCCAGTGTAGCGATACTGATGTCAACCCAAATCAAATCAACCAACAAGCTCTGCGTCGGAATCATGCTTCGTCTCAGAATGTGCACTCCGTGTCGAAATGATGGTTCGCCTCGGTGTATCTGCCTTCCCTGTCGGAATTATGCTTCGGCTCGGAATCAACCAACGACCTCCTCGTCGGAATTATGCTCCGCCTCGGAATCAAGTCAACCAGCAAGCTCTGCGTCGGAATTACGCTTCGTCTCAGAATGTGCACCCCGTGTCGAAATAATGGTTCGCCTCGGAGTATTTGCCTTCTCTGTCGGAATTATGCTTCGCCTGGGAATCAACCTCCGCATCGAAATTATGCTTCGGTTAGAATGTCTGTCACCCTTCGGAATGATGCTCCGAATCTTGGAATTATGCTCCGCAAATTGGAATGATGCTCCGCTCATCGGAATGATGCTCTGATCCTTGGAATTATGCTCCGCCCTTCGGAATGATGCTCCGAATCTTGGAATTATGCTCCGCAAATTGGAATGATTCTCCGCCCATCGGAATGATGCTCCGATCCCTGGAATCATACTCCGCCCTTCGGAATAATGCTCCGAATCCTGGAATTATGCTCCGCTCTTCGGAACGATGCTCCGAACCCTGGAATAATGCTCCGCCCATCGGAACGATGCTCCGATCTCTGGAATTATGCTCCGCTCTTCGGAAAGATGCTCCGATCTCTGGAATTATGCTCTGCCTTTCGGAATGATGCTCCGAACCCTGGAATCATGCTCCGCTCATCGGAATGATGCTCCGATCCCCGGAACCATGCTCCGCCCATCGGAATGATGCTCCGATCCCTAGAATCATGCTCCGCCCTTCAGAATAATGCTCCGAATCCTGGAATTATGCTCCGCTCTTCGGAACGATGCTCCGAACCCTGGAATAATGCTCCGCCCATCGGAACGATGCTCCGATCTCTGGAATTATGCTCCGCTCTTCGGAAAGATGCTCCGATCTCTGGAATTATGCTCTGCCTTTCGGAATGATGCTCCGAACCCTGGAATCATGCTCCGCTCGTCGAAATGATGCTCCGATCCCCGGGAATCATGCTCCCCGGGATGATGCTTCGCCTCTGGAATGATGTTCCACCTCGAAGTTCAGCTTCAAGATCCATCAATTTCATGCACACAACTCAAATGTGCGGTGTGCATTTATTGATGGGGGGCACTTTGTTGGGGTAAAAATTTACACCACGGTTGACCGAGTCAAAGTCAAGGTCAACCCCAAGCCAGGTGGGCCCAAGCCCGGGTCAAGTGGGCCCATGCCCAGGTCGAGTCCGAAACGTGAAGCGGCCGACCCTCCCCATGCTAAAATATAAATCATGTCATAAATAATTTTTATGTAATTTTTTATGCATGAATGTAAACAAAATGGGCATAAAGCCAATATTTTGTAAGCCCATGGCTTATATGCAAAAATGAAATGGCACATGAGCCATGGGATGGCAAAATGCCATTTTGTGAAGCCCGAGGGGCTATGTGTAAAATGTATGGCCTATAAAGGCAAAGATAATGAAAATATCAAAAGAACTTTTTCTCTCTCCAAAAAAAAGGTTTCAGATCTGAGATCTTTCTTCCTTCTTCAAGGTTCCAAAACCTTCTTTTTTCTTGAATTAAATCAAGAGTTTTACTCTTCTTTTTATAAAACAAATTAGTTTTTCACCACAAAACCCACAAAGGGGAACTTGGATCTGTCATCAGATCTTAAAAAGGAGAGATTTTGAGATTTCACATCTCTTGATCTTCAAGATCCAGCAAGCAACAGGAGGACGAAGAAGAACCACTTCCATTAAACCCAGAACACATTCAGGAGCCCGACTCCTCTCTGATTTCTTTTTGAGAAATCTTTTTTCAGGCTAAAAGCCTCTTGTCCTCTCCAGCGCGCAGCGCAAGTACGCAAAGCGCCCGCGTGCCGACACGTGGCGCGCGCTTGCGCACCTGCGCGCTTGCGCAAGGGCGCAAAGCGCCCGCGTGCCGACACGTGGCGAGCGCGCTTGCTTGCGCACCTGCGCGCTTGCGCAAGTGCGCAAAGCGCCCGCGTGCCGACACGTTGCGCGCGCTTGCGCACCTGTGCGCTTGCGCAAGTGCGGAAAGCGCCCGCGTGCCGACACGTGGCGCGCGCGCTTGCTTGCCCACCTGCGCGCAGCGCGCATTGCGCAAAGCGCCCGCGTGCCGACACGTGGGGCGCGCGCGCGCTTGCGCACCTGCGCGCAGCGCTCATGCGCAAAGCGCCCGCGTGCCGACACGTGGCGCGCTTGCGCCTGAGCGCACAGCACCTAAGCGCGCAGCGTCCAAGGTGCTGCCCCACGCATCCTTTGGATGCCTTTTCCCCTTTATTTATATATATATGTATATATTTACATTTGTATACAAATGTACACATACACATACTCCGCAACATTCTCCCCCTCCAAAAAATTTTCGAGCCGGGGCGCTGCCCCGAACCCCGCAAGGGGGCTGCTAGCCCCCTTGACCCCCAGTCCGCTATCCGGGTAGCGGGACCCCCGTAAAAACTCTGCGTGGCTCCCGATATATCCAAAACCCCCCTTCAGAATAGAACACACGTACACTGCACATTGAGTTCGCATGACCAGTTTAACCCGTTAATCGGAGGTTCTCTCGCCCCAAAGGCGAGGGGTAATTAACAGCAGCTTAGTCCGCGGCTGCCGGAGATTCGGATCCCCACAATCATTAAACCCCAGCCTACCCTAGGCAGGGGGAATCTGTAGTACGCCTGACAAGCGCGCGCGTATTCCCATCTCACTGGGGTGACGAAAAACACCCTACATCATGAACTTGCAAACTCTGAAGAGTTTGTCAATGGACGTCCGACACCTGTCAAGGGAAAGGATTGTCATTCAAGGCTTCAATCAAAACTGCCAGCAAGTTCTAGGGTCTATAGCTTTGCCAATCAAATTTGGGGATCTGCAAACTGAAGCTAAGATATACGTGATCGACGCTGACACGTCTTATAAAATTCTCTTGGGATGGCCGTGACTCCATGTTTACGGCATCGTTCCATCAACTCTCCATCAATGCAAGAAGTATACTAAAAATGGCGAAGAAAGATGCATTGACGGAGACATCCAGCCGTTCGGTGTGCATAAAGTCCGATATGAAGATTCTCGGTACTTTGTGAACGTCCAAAGTGCTGAGCCACAGCTGACCAAAGACAGAACAACCCCGAAACTCAAAAGCAAGTCTGAGCCGGCTGTCACTTTCAAAAGCAGAAACCCCCATGTGCGTCCGCGTTTCGGCAGTGAAACTGATGATTCCGACGTTGAAAGTCCGTCCTTCCATAAAACCCGCCCTCATTTCGGTAGCGATACGGACGAATCTGATACTGAAGGCCCATCCGACAGCAAAATCCGCTCTCGTTTAGGTAGTGACAGTGAAGAATCAGAAGAAGGGGATCCGTCTTGCAATGGCCGTGCAGATCGAGCTATCGTGTGAACAACGAAGCTACGAGAGACCTTCGAAGTTGCAGAAGGGTCCCTAGCCATCACAAGGGTGTCAAAGCGGATGTGCAAAGAGTTCGATCCATTGTCAGTCTCTACCGTGGACCAGATGAAAACTTTCTACGTTCACGGGAGGAAAAGTGGACAGAAGGGTATCCTGTTTTATGGGTCAAATCCTGTTGTGCACCTGGAAGATTTTTTTGTGGCGTGCATTCCCTATGAGAGAGGCATAAGGGCCGTCCTCAATCCCAGATACTATGCGCCCGAGATGCGGGAATATTTCAAAAGGTACGGATGTCGGTTATATCAAACGGAGTCCGAAACAAAGTTTTATGAAGGGCTATGGCATCCGCCTCTGGTCCGAGCACTCATCGATGGACGAATTCCAGATAGACGGGGCATAGGTTTCATCCAGCCTGATTCTAAGGCATGCTACATGATCCATGTTGGTGAAGCCAGCGAAAGATCAAATGATGAAGACGAGCTAGCCGAGCCAGAAGAAGATCCTCAAGAGCTCGAAGACGGCGGACAAGCAACCTTTGACGAGCTAACCGAGATTGACTTAGGAACACCCGATAATCCAAGACCGACCTACATCAGCTCACTCTTGTCAGACGAAATGAAAGAGCAGATAATCGCCCTGCTGCATGAGTTCGTCGATTGCTTCGCGTGGACGTACAAAGAAATGCCTGACCTTTCTCCTGAAGTGGCCGTGCATAAGCTGGCTATATCTCCTGATGCTAAGCCAGTCAAACAAGCTCCTCGAAGAATGAGAAAGGAACTGGAAGAAAAGATCATCGAGGAAACCAAGAAACTCATCGATGCCGGCTTCAACACGGAAGAGAAAAATGCGGACTTGATCGCATGCATAGTCCCAGTGAAGAAGAAAAATGGGCATATCCGAGTTTGTGTCGATTTCAGGGATCTCAACAAGACATGTCCTAAAGACGACTTTCCGCTACCGGTCATGGAAATGATGGTCGATGACACCTCAAATTACGAGCTGTTCACCTTTATAGATGGCTCGTCTGGATATAATCAGATCAAGATGTCGCCTGAGGATGAGAAGCACACAGCATTTCGAACCCCGATCGGAATATACTGCTACAAAGTGATGCCGTTCGGACTGAAGAACGCAGGTGCTACATATCAAAGGGCAATGACCAATATCTTTGATGACCTAATCCATAAAGTCGTCGAATGTTATGTTGATGATTTGGTCGTCAAGACTAAAGCCAAGACCGATCACATCCAGGATGTTAGGACAGTTCTCACTAGAATGAGGGAATACGATTGTTGGGGTAAAAATTTACACCCCGGTTGACCAAGTCAAAATCCAAGTCAACCCCAAGCCAAGTGGGCCCAGGCCCCGACCCAGTGGGCCCATGCCCGGGTCGAGCCCGAACATGAAGCGGCCGACCTCCCCCATGCCAAGATAAAAATTTTGTAATAAATAATTTTGTTACATTTCTTTTATTTTATTTATGGATAAATATAAGAAAAATAGGTATAAAGCCAAATTTTTGTAAAGCCCATGGCTTATGTGCAAAAAGAAATGGCACATGAGCCATGAAATAGGCAAAATGCCATTTTGTGAAGCCCAAGGGGCTATTTGTAAAGTGTATGGCCTATAAAGGCAAAGATAATGAAAATAACTCATAATTTTCTCTCTCTCCAAACAAAAAAAGTCTCAGAGCTGAGCTCTTTCTTCCATCTTCAAGGTTCCAAAACCTTCTTCTTTCTCTTGAATTAAAATCAAGAGTTTTACTCTTCCTTTTTCAAAACAAATTAGTTTTTCACCACAAAACCCACAAAGGGGAACTTGGATCTATCATTAGATCTGAAAAAGTAGAGATTTTGAGACTTCACATCTCTTGATCTTCAAGATCCAGCAAGCAACAGGAGGAAGAAGAACATCGTTCACCAAACCCAAAAAAAAAAAAAAAAAAAACACACACACTCAGGAGTCCAACTCCTCTCTGATTTCTCTTCTGAGAAATTTGTTTTAGCAGCGCACAGCGCAAGTGCGCAAAGCGCCCGCGTGCCGACACGTGGCGCACCTGCGCGCTTGCGCACCTGCGCGCTTGCGCAAGTGCGCAAAGCGCCCTCGTGCCGACACGTGGCGCGCAGCGCGCGCTTGCGCAAGTGCGCAAAGCGCCCGCGTGCCGACACGTGGCGCGCGCGCTTGCGCACCTGCGCGCTTGCGCAAGTGCGCAAAGCGCCCGCGTGCCGACACGTGGCGCGCTTGCGCACCTGCGCACCTGCGCGCTTGCGCAAGTGCGCAAAGCGCCCGCGTGCCGACACGTGGCGCGCTTGCGCACCTGCGCGCAGCGCTCATGCGCAAAGCGCCCACGTGCCGACACGTGGCGCGCTTGCGCCTGAGCGCACAGCACCTAAGCGCACAGCGTCCAAGGTGCTGCCCCACGCATCCTTTGGATGCCATTTTCCCCTTTATTCATATATACATGTATATATATACATATGTATACAAATGTACACATACACATACTCCGCAACATTCTCCCCCTCAAAAAAATTTTCGGGCCGGGGCGCTGCCCCGAACCCCGCAAGGGGGCTGCTAGCCACCTTGACCCCCAGCCCGCTATCCGGGTAGCGGGACCCCCGTAAAAACTCTGCGTGGCTCCCGATATATCCAAAACCCCCCTTTCAAAACAAAACACACGCACACCGCACATTGAGTTCGCATGACCAGTTTAACCCATTAATCGGAGATTCCCTCGCCCCAAAGGCGAGGGGTAATTAACGGCAGCTTAGTCCGCGGCTGCCGGAGATTCGGATCCCCACAATCATTAAACCCCGGCCTACCCTGGGCAGGAGGAATCTGTAGTATGCCTGACCAGCGTGCGCGTATTCCCATCTCAATGGGGTGACGAAAAACACCTTACAACGATCTGAAGATGAATCCTCTAAAGTGCGCTTTTGGCGTGTCACCGGGAAAATTCCTGGGCTTCATAGTCCAACATCGAGGGATCGAAGTTGACCCATCAAAGATAAAGGCCATCATGGAGATGCCCCCTCCAAAGAGTCTGACGCAGCTAAGATCTTTTCAAGGCAAGCTTACTTATATATAAAGGTTTATCTCAAATTTATCGTGGAGATGTAGGCCCTTCTTAAAGCTCATGAAAAAAGGAGCTCCTTTTGTCTGGGACGCCGAATGTCAAGAAGCGTTCGAAAGTATCAAACAGTACTTGTTGCGCCCTCCAGTGCTGGCCGCTCCCATTATAAATAAACCGCCGATTCTCTACACTGCCGCGCTAGATGAATCACTCGGTGTGCTCCTTTCCCAGAATAGCGAGGAGGGAAAGGAAAATGCCCTCTACTACCTCAGTCGAACTCTAGTCAGGGCGGAACACAACTATTCCCCGATCAAAAAGCAATGCCTGGCTCTGATATTCGCTATGAAG
Organism: Agapanthus africanus; assembly: GCA_030015575.1. Lineage (NCBI taxonomy): Eukaryota > Viridiplantae > Streptophyta > Magnoliopsida > Asparagales > Amaryllidaceae > Agapanthus > Agapanthus africanus. The sequence goes on from JASDDO010000019.1 coordinate 921,665,952, forward strand.
AAGCTAAGGCACTATCTGCTTGCTCATCGGGTTATGTTGATCTCCAAGGTCGACCCGCTCAAACACTTAATGACCAAGGCAAGCCTAGCCGACAGAATGGTAAGATGGGTTGTCATGCTACTTGAGTTTGACATAGTTTATACTCCTCAGAAAGCAGTAAAAAGGCAAGCCCTCGCCGATTTTCTCGCTGCTCATCCTATACCAGAAGGGTCACCGTTCAATTGCGAGTTACCCGACGAATAAGTGCTGCACCTCGAGGAAGGTGAGCCATGTTGGGAGCTCTACTTTGACGGAGCCTCATCAATGAGGAGCTCCGGCAAATCAAGCATCCCGCAGATAAAAGCGGGGATAGGATTGGTGTTCATCACACCATCGAGGGGAACCCTACGGCGTTCTTTTGCTCTCACCGAGCCTCGCACAAACAACGAAGCTGAGTATGAAGCTCTGATAGCTGGTCTGGAGCTCGCCATAGAAATGGAAATCCTTCGGCTACGGGTTTACGGTGACTCCCAGCTTGTCGTCAACCAAGTAAGCGGCGGCTATAAGATATACAAACCCGAGTTAGCTCGGTACAGAAGCTGGGTGGTGGAGCTTATGAAACAGTTCACCCATATTGAGCTGATGAGAGTTCCTAGGGCGTTGAATGGAAAGTCTGATGTACTCGCTCGCTTAGCCAAGGAGTTGGCTGATCCTGATATGGACGAAATTCTGATCAGAGTCAGGAACCGATAAATTCTGCCTCCAGCCTCTTTGCGTGAAGAAGAAAGCGTAGAACAAGAGAACAATCCTGCCGAAGAAACTTCGATCATCCAAGACGAGCCCAATTGGAGAGAACCCTTCATAGAATACCTCCGATACGACAAGCAGCCCGAAGGAAAATCTGCGAGGGTTCAAATGAAGAAGGGAGCTCTTCGATACGTGTTTGTAAATGACATGCTATACCGCAGGTCATATGACCAACTCTGGCTCAGGTGTCTGTCATTGGCCGATGCCCAAAAGGTCATGAAAGAAGTTCACTCGGGCGTTTGTGGTGCTCACCAATCTGGCCCCAAGATGCGACTTCAAATTAAACGGCTTGGGTATTACTGGCCCACCATGATACGGGATTGCGGCGAGCATGCAAAGAAATATTATATCTGCCAAATTCATGGTGATTTCATTCACAAGCATTCCAATCCGTTGCATCCTACGGTGGTGTCGTGGCCCTTCGAAGTCTGGGGAACCGACATAGTTGGACCAATTGATCCTCCGTCATGCAGAGGCCACCGGTTCATATTGGCAGCAACTGACTATTTCTCCAGATGGACTAAAGCTGTCCCGCTAAAAAAAGTCAAGACAGAAAATATTCTGACGTTCTTCCAGCATAATATTCTATACCGCTTCGGTACACCAAGAAGAATCATTTCTGACAACGGGCCTTCTTTAAAGAGTTTCAAAGTCTCAAGGTTCGCTACTCAGCACAAGATAGACTGGAGATATTCCTCCATCTATAATCCAAGAGACAATGGGCTGGCCGAAGCCTTCAATATGACTCTATGCAAGCTCCTGAGGAAAAATGCTTCAGCCAATAAGAGAGACTGGAATCTCAAACTTCATGAGGCGTTGTGGGCATATCGTACCACGCACCGTACTCCAACTCAGTCCACTCCATACTCATTGCTATTTGGAGTGGAGGCAGTCCTCCCCCTCGAAGTCGAAGTTTCAAGCTTAAGAATGGCTGTTCAGCACGAGTTGACAGAGGAGGAAAACGTGCTCCTTCGGCTTGAAGAGCTCGACGCCCTCGAAGAAAAGACGCTCGTGGTGCAGCAAAATCTGGAGCTATACCGAGCCCAAATATCATGGGCTTATGACAAGATAACCCATCTCCACGCTTTCAAGAAAGGTGAATTGGTGTTGGTCCTCAAAAGACCGATCATCCCCAATCGACATGCCAAGAGAAAATTCGAGCCAAACTGGGAAGGACCATACGTCATCGAGAAAGTGTTTGACGGAGGATCCTACCGGCTGATAAATGCCGAGGGAGAAAGGCCCACGCCACCCATCAATGGCCGATATCTCAAGAAATACTACGCGTGAATGCTCCAAGTCGCAGGCGAATTGAGCACACCATCCCTACGGTCTAGATCATACATCCTGTAAAACCGTATACAATCCACGGACGTAAACGACCCCTATCTCTCCCAAGTCCTGCCGGTAAGACTACTTTTAAAGTCCCACCAGCGACGGCAACTAAAAAAAAACAAAACAAAAAAACGGTATGTCCACAAACAAAACGGGCACGGATGAAAACCCGAAAAGGCTCCGTGAGTAAAAAAAAGCAGGACTGCCGGCAAGTTTGTGAAAACCCGAAAGGGTGCAAACTCCTAAAAGGAGAGATGAAATACACTCGCAAAGTCCTCTCGACCTTGTGAGGAGAAAATCCCAGCGTGAGATCCTTACGACTCACAAAGGAACAACACACTTAGGGATCCTCATGATTCCTAAGGAGAACATACACCTGCGAGATCCTCTCGACTCATAGGGAGAAAATGCTTTTATGAGACCCTTACGGCTCATAAAATTGAAAAGTCTTAGGTGATAGGGATCTAAACCTGTCTCCTGAGCTATCGTTCCCCAACGGGAAACGGCAAATGATGAGTCGCTCCTGACATTACGCTTCAGTGTTAGCGGTGCTGATGCTGACCCAAAACTCAAACCCTAAATTCCCAAACGGCGAATGATGAGTCGCTCCTGGTACCGTATTCCAGTGCAGCGATGCAGACGCCAACCAAGATCCAATCTCCCAAAATTCTCCCGGCCCTACGGTTGGTCCCTAAGTTGACCACCGTATACAATCCATGGGCTCAAATAATTCTCAGCATACCCATGCCCCACCGCAATCACCAGTTACGCGGCTGGTCTCCGCCCTTGGGATTATGCTCCATTTGGGAAGACCCACTCATGTGTCCTCATGATACATGAGGAGAACAAACTTACGGGATCCTCACGACTCGTAAGAAAACACCTTCGTGGGATCCTTACGACTCACAAAGGAAAAACACACTTGGGAGTCCCCACGACTCCTAAGGAGAAAGCACACCTACGAGATCCTTTCGACTCGTAGAGAGAAAATGCTTTTATGGGACCCTTACGGCTCATAAAATTGAAAAGCCTTAGGAGATAGGGACCTAAACCTGTCTCCTAAGCCATCGCTCCCCAACAGGAAAAGGCAAATGATGAATTGCTCCTGGCACATGTGCTTCAGTGTTAGCAACGCTGATGCCTACCCTAACCCCAAAATTCCAAACTCCAATCCAATAGACCCCTAAGTCTTTAAATTAGGAACAGATGACCTCTAAGTCGTTAAACTGGGAACAGATGACCCCTATGTCGTTAAACTGGAAATGAGGGAGATCCCCTCATGGCAAATGATGATTCGCTCCAGGTACCATATTCCAGTGTAAGCGGTGCTGATGCCAAACCAAAACTAAAATCCCCAAATCTATTCATGGCAGATGATGATTCGCTCCTGGTACTATATTCCAGTGTAGCGATACTGATGTCAACCCAAATCACAACAAATCAGCAAAACAACCAACGACCTCCTTGGCGGAATCAAGATCCACTTCGGAAACAAGTCAAATCCCTGACACCGCAAGAAGCGGAGCAAGTCAAATCAAGCACCGACTGTCCAAGTAACTAAAAAGGCAGCACCGACCGTCCAAGTCGCAAAAAGGGCAGCACCGCCCATCCATGTTGCTAAAAGGGCAATACCGACCGTCCACATCGCTAAAAGGGGAGCACCGACCGTCCAAGTCGCAAAAAGGGAAGCACCGACCGTCCACGTCGCAAAAAGGGTGGAACCGACTGTCCACGTCGCAAAAAGGGCGGAACCGACCGTCCACATCGCAAAAAGGGCGGAACCGACCGTCCACGTCGCAAAAAGGGCGGAACCGACCGTCCAAGTCGTAGAAAGGGCAGCACCGACCGTCCAAATCGCAAAAAGGGTAGCACCGTCCGTCCACATCGCAAAAAGGGCAGCAACGACCTCCACGTCGTCAAAATCGGAACCAAATTAAATCAACCTCCGCACAAAAGAAGATCCATCAATTTCATGCACACAACCCACATATATGGTGTGCATTTATTGATGGGGGCAATTTGTTGGAGTAAAATTTTACACCCCGGTTGACCAAGTCAAAATCAAAGTCAACCCCAAGCCAAGTGGGCCAATGCCCGGGTCGAGCCCGAATATGAAACGGCCGGCCTCTCCCATGCCAAAATAAAAATCTTGTAACAAATAATTTTGATGTACTTCTTTTATTTTATTTTATTTTATGAATAGATGTAAAAAAAAATGGACATAAAACCAAATTTTGTAAAGCCCATGGCTCATGTGCAAAAGAATTGAGCACATGAGGTATGGGATGGGCAAAATATCATTTTGTAAAGCCCAAGGGGCTATATGTAAAGTTTGTAGCCTATAAAGACAAACATGATGAAAATATCTATGACAACTTTTTCATTTCTCTAAAACTCTAGGGTTCTGTGCCTCTTCTCCTTCCTCAAGGTTCTAAACCTTCTACTTTCTTTTGAATTAAATCAAGAGTTTTACTCTTTCTTTTCTAAAACTAAATAGTTTTTCACCACAAACCCTACAAAGGGGAGCTCAAATCTTCCATTAGATTTCAAAAAGGGAAGATTTTTAAAATCTCACCCCTCTTGTTCTCCAAGATCCGGCCAACAAAGAGGAGGAAGAAGGAGACCCATCTACGAAAATCCCACTTTGGAAAAGATCCAAGGCTCAAGAGAAGATCTTAGGCTTAAGAGAGAAGAATCACTGAAGATTTTAGGGAGTTCAACTCCAAAACCCCTTCAAAACACAACACTGCACATTGAGTTCACATGACCTGTTTGACCCGTCAATCGGAGGTTCTCTCGCTCCAAAGACAAGGGGTAATTAACGGCAGTTCAGTCCGCGGCTGCCGGAGATTCGGATCCCCACAATCAATAAACCCCAGCCTACCCCAGGCAAGGGGAGTCAGTAATGCGCCTGACAAGCGCGCGCGTATTCCCATCTCAATGTGGTAACGAAAAACAACCTACAACGCTAAGCGTAAATAAACAATATATAAATAAAATGTACAAGAATGACAAGAGATGTAATATAAATAGCAACTTTTATTAATATCCATTCTTTACATTACAACTGGTTTGAAAAGAAAAAAAATACAATGCTGAAAGCAATGCCTAAACAGTGGCATAGGAAATGGAAATAAGTACAAGTAAGCTAGTAGTCGAGCTGCTCGGGTATCTGCTCCAATCGGCTGGGCTTGGACTCCTGAAAGTCAGGTCCTCTTGACGAATATTCCAAAGAAAGAATAGACAGGAATGTCGTCAGCGAACTAACGCTCGGTAAGTCTCAAAGAAAGAATGAAATAGAAAAGTAAAGAGAATAAAATAGGTAATTGTTACAAGTATATATGTCTGTTATACTAATGTAGTTGTTTGTAACTTGGTACAGAATGTATCAGTGTTTACAAGAGGAGTCCAACTATTCATGGACTATGGGAAACAGAAAGTACAAGGCCCCGTCAATACCCACGGGACAAAGGCACGGATGTTCATGTAGGTATCTTTTAGTGTCATTCATCGTGCCACTTATAATACATTCCGTACCAATCTACCCCGTTAAAACCCCATAATGTATATTGTATTGATTGTATTGATTTGTAGTTATCAAACATGCCGAGACCATGGTATAAGTTGTTCATGTAAACAGATTCAGGATATATCAAGTAGTCATGTAGTCAAGTTAAGATATAGCTATGGTTCGTTCACGTCAAGTTATGTTGCATGTTTGATATTGTTCTGGTATTCATGTTCAAGTATTTATGTTTAGATTCATGTTGACTTGGATTCATATTTGTATTGGGTTCAGATTGATTTAGACTTGGACTCAGACTTGAGTCAGACACTTTAAACAGAATTGGATCCTGAATTAGGTTTAGGAGTTATCGGTAATTGCTGCATATGGACGGCAGGATTTGTGTTTTTTTCCAAGACAATTACCATTGATAACTCCATTTTAGTTTTCTACCTTAAATAGGCAAGCACCAATTTTCTCCGGCTCCCTAAGGCTCAAAAGAATTGGTCCCGCTTAAATCTATATTTACTAGGGTCCTTAATGTAATTTTATATAACTCGAGAGGTTTTATGAAAAATGATTTTAATATACTTTCGAAGTAAACCTTGAGTAATTATTTATATTATTTAGAATTGTCATGAATGAGAATTTTAGAGAATGAGGTATATTAGTAAATATATACATTGCTTGAATAGTTCAAGATATTTTAGTATAAAATTTGACTTGTATTGATTCTTGATAGTATTTTTATGAAACTTGTAATTATTTTATTTTGTTTAGAAAACATGGAATTTAATTATATATTAAAAATATATAATTTGATAATATTTATATAATTATTAAAAATAAATTTGTATTATTAAATAGAAATCCTCGTTTTTCTTAAAAATTGTATTAAAATTCCATCGAGATCGTATACTCCGTGAGGAGGTCTGCATCTCGCCCTACTAGCCCGTGGATGTGCGATAATCCACACCATCCGATAGCGGGTTCCCAGAAATAGGTTGTAGAGGCACAATCCCCAAAAATTAAGTAACATAATTTAAAGAAATCCTGGTTTTTAATAGTTTAAGGTATTTTGATGAAAAGTCGTATTTTGGCACAAAAATATTGTTCAAGAGAATCGTGCTATATCAAGATGTGTGTATGTAAGGTCATTATCTCGTGAGGTTTCTAAAGGTAATATTAATTAAAACAATAAAAGATGTCATATGTAAGGTTTGTGGTATTTAAACGAGAAACGCAATTTAAAGTTACATAACATGATATTTTAAGATGAAAATTATTCTAATTATTTTTTTCAGGATTAATAAGCAAGGTATAGTGATATGAATGAGTGGTTCTTAAGAAAAAAATTGTAATTTTAAAGATTATAGAATCGAATTTCGGTATAACTCCACTTACCGACACGTTTTGAAAAGAAGAATTTTCATGGTAGAAAGAGAAGAGGGGGGATGGGACTTATAAGTTTAAAGGAGAGAAGGAAGGTAGAGGATGAGGGTAGTAGCCTTCGTGGAGTCACGGGATCGCCGGAAACGTCTCGAATCCCCGCCGGAATTTGACCTAGTGCTAACTCCACTTGTACTCTTCTTAAACTTAGAAATTTTTTAAGAACTTTGACAATAGATTTCAGAATGAAGAGGGTTAGGATATGTGGTTGTATTTATAGTGTAAAATTAGGGTTTTGGAATTGAAGAAAAAAATAAAAATGTATTAAAAATGAGATTTATGATGAATATAAATTCTCTGGATAATTGCAGAAAAAATAAACAGAACAGGAGTAGTGGGGTAGGCCAAGGGGTTTTGTGTGCAGAGCACGGGGAGCATTCCCCAAGGAGAGCTTGTCGGCACCGGGGTTTGGGCCGATCTCGCCAGTCCATCGGAGGAGATGGGGGCTGGGATTCATGCCACGTGTCCTAATTGGTGTTAACTCTAATTTGCACATGTTTGATTTTCTGTGACTTTTCATTTTATATGCAGAGCATGTGTAAATTTTTGGGCTTCCAAAAAAACTAAAAGAAAAATCAGTAAAAATATATATGGATGATGGGATTCGAATACATGGGCTATATCACAACAGTGTAAGGCTTTACCAATGAGCTACAAGTGCTTTCTTGCTGTTCTTAAATAAAAACAACATTTAAAGTATACTCAAGCTTGCAAACTCCATTCTGTACATTAACTTGAAAATTTTCGTACAGTAAAATTAGAGTTGTTACATTCTACCTCCTTATAAAAATTTCGTCCTCGAAATTTATAGAAGGAAGTTGTAATAGATTCAAGAAAATTTTGATTACAGTGGTGATGAAAAGAATTACTGAAAGTGCATGAAAAAATATGTTTGAAAGAACGAAAGGATGCAAGGGTTTTGAAAAGGCCGAACAGATAGGAAGGGATATAAGTTAACAAAGAAAATATGGTTTGATAATATACGTAAAACTAAATTAAGAAGAAAGAGAATCAAAGGCAGAATTTTAAGTCACTCAAGTAAAGTACCGCATTGTAATTATGCTACAGTTCATAGTTACAATCACATAACTCCATTTAAATCACCCAAATCCTACCATCAGAGTCAAGGTGATAAGGTTTAAGAAACAATCAAGAAAAATTAAAGGAAGATCAAGAGTTTGTAGTTTCGTGTTACGTCGAGACAAGATTATCAGGGAATACAAGAAAAGAGTCAAAAGAATGCAATTATGTTGCAGGCATTACAGTCTACCCTCCTTAAAAGAGTTTTGTCTGCGAAATTCTCTCAAGTTGCAACATGAAGCATGGTGACGCTCCAGTGTCTGAAATTGCAAGTGCAGGAGTAGTGGGTTAAGTCGTGTGGGGTTGGTTTTAGATATAAGGAAAAATATAGAGATATACAAGGATTTGAAAAGCTGAAAGGATTGGGAATTACCAGTGATAATTTGGCCAGTGATTTCGGCTTCTCCAACCAGTATCGTGGATGTCTGGCCTCCTGGCACTTTTCTCTGTGCCTGCTGGTACATTTCGGACTGACGAGGTAAATGTGGTCCTCATGAAGGTGGTGCAAGAGGTCCACGAGAAGGTGTAACAGGCAGGGCAAGACGAGGTGCAGGAGCCTGAATAGCTGGCTGCTGGGGAAAAGTGATCGCTGATCGGGGTGTGGGAGCTGGGGTGCGACGATGTGGGCAAGCTTCGATGGCGTGAGTGGATGCGCCACAAGCTAAGCATAGGTCATTCGCACGCCTGCAGTCCTTTACTTCATGTCCGGTTTTTTTTTTACAATAATAGCAAGTCCTTACTGGCGGTGTCCTTTCCTTCTTCTTGATATAACACTGAACTGCCCTCAAGACTGCCTTAGTGCGAAATAGTCCTTGGTGAAGGAGAGCGGTCTGCTCCTGTTGTCCCTTAACTAGACTCCTGATTGTTTCAAGGAACGCCATTGATCTTATCAGTAAGTTCTCAATGGTGGTGGGTGGTAGTGTAGGTGGTGGAGTGTTGCCGCTCATGTTGGTGCTCATGTTGTTAGAAGGATCCATAACCTTGATAGAAAAGAAATGTTAGGATAGATTCAAGGAATTTGAAATGTAAAAAATGTATAGTTGTTGAATCTTATAATTCTTGTGATATATATTGCTTAGGATTCTATGCAGAACTGACCTGCATGAGCCACCAACAAAACTTGTCACGTCCCGCTTCCCAGTGTATGGAGAAGTAGACGTGACGGGGCACGACGTATTTACTCAGAAGTAAACACGCTAAGCGTAAATAAGTAATATATAAATAAAATACACAAGAATGACAAGAGATGAAATATAAACAACAACTTTTATTAATATCCATTATTTTCATTATAACTGGTTTGAAAAGGAAAAAAATACAATGTTGAAATCAATGCCTAAATAGTGGCATATGAAATGGAAATAAGTACAAGTAAGCTAGTAGTCGAGCTGCTCGGTTATCTGCTCCAATCACTCCTGGCTGGGCTTGGACTCCTGAAAGTCGGGTCCTACTGACGAACATTCCAAAAAAAGATTAGACAGGAATGTTGTCAGCGAATTAATGCTCGGTAAGTCGCAAAGAAAGAATGAAATAGACAAGTAAAAAGAATAAAACTTGTAATTGGTACAAGTATATATGTCTGCTATACTAACGCAGTTGTTTGTAACTTGGTACAGAATGTATCAGTGTTTACGAGAGCAGTCCAACTATCCCGTGGACTATGGGAAACGGAAAGTATAAGGCCCCGTCAATATCCACCGGACAACGGAATGGATGTTCTTGTAGGTATCTTTTAATGTCCTTCATCGTGCCACTTATAATACATTCCGTACCAATCTACACCGTTAAAACCCCGTAATGTATATTGTATTGATTGTATTGATTTGTAGTTATCAGACATGCCGAGACCATGGTATAAGTTGTTCATGTAAACAGATTCAGGATATATCAAGTAGTCATGTAGTCAAGTCAAGATATAGCCATGGTTCGGTCAGGTCAAGTTATGTTGCATGTTTGATATTGTTCTGGTATTCATGTTCAGGTATTCATGTTTAGATTCATGTTGACTTGGATTCATATTTGTATTAGGTTCAGATTGATTTAGACTTGGACTCAGACTTGAGTCATACACTTTAAATAGAATTGGATCCTGAATTAGGTTTAGGAGTTATCAGTAACTGCTGTGCATGGACGACAGAATTTGTGTCTTGTTCTAAGACAATTACCATTGATAACTCCATTTTAGTTTTCTATCTTAAATAGGCAAGCACCCACTTTCTCTGGCTCCCTAAGGCTTAAGAGAATTGGTCCCGCTTAAATCTATATTTACTAGGGTCCTTAATGTAATTTTATATAACTCGAGGGGTTTTATGAAAAATGATTTTAATATACTTTCAAAATAAATATCGAGTAATTATTTATATTATTTATAATTTTCATGAATGTGAATTTTAGAGAATGAGGTATATTAGTGAACATATAAGTTCAAGGTATTTTAGTATAAAATTTGATTTGTATTGATTCTTGATGGTATTTTCATGAAACTTGTAATTCTGTTATTTTATTTAGAAAATATGGAATTTAATTATATATTAAAAATATATAATTTGATAATATTTATATAATTATTAAAAATAAATTTTTATTATTAAATAGAAATTCTCGTTTTTCTTAAAAATTGTATTAAAATTCCATCGAGAACGTATGCTCCGTGAGGAGGTCTGCATCTCGCCCTACTAGCACGTGGATGTGCGATAATCCGCACTATCCAATAGCGGGTTCTCCGAGATCGGTTGTAGAGGCACAATCGTAAAGAATTAAGTAATACAATTTTAAAAAATCCCGGTTTTTAATAGTTTAAGTTATTTTGATGAAAAGTCGTATTTTGCCACAAAAATATTGTTCAAAAAAATCGTGCAATGTCAAAATGTGTGTATGTGAGAGATAGGTCATTACCTCGTAAGGTTTTCTTAAGGTAATATTAAGCAAAACAATAAAAGATGTCATATGTAAAGTTTGTGGTATTTAAACGAAAAACGCAATTTAAAGTTACATAATATGATATTTTAAGATGAAAATTGTTCTAATTATTTGATTCGTGATTAATAAGCAAGGTATAGTAATATGGATAAGTGGTTCTTAAGAAAAAAAAATAATTTTAAAGATTATAGATGGAATGTCGATATAACTCCACTTACCGACATGTTTTGAAAAGAAGAATTTTTATGGTAGAAAGAGAAGAGAGAGATGGGACTTACAAGTTTAAAGGAGAGAGGGGAGGTAGAGGATGAGGGTAGTAGCTTTCGTGGAGTCGCGGGATTGCCGGAAACGTCTCGAATCCTCGCCGGAATTTGACCTAGGGCTAACTCCATTTGTACACTTCTTAAACTTAAAATTTTTTTGAGAATTTTGACAATAGATTTCAGAATGGAGAGGGATAGGGTATGGAGTTGTATTTATAGTGTAAAATTAGGGTTTTGAAATTGAAGAAAGAATTAAAAATGGGATTTATGATGAATATAAATTCTCTGGATAATTACAGGAAAAATAAACAGAATAGGAGTAGTGGGGTAGGCCAATCGGTTTTGTGTGTAAAGCACGGGGACCATTCCCCACGGGGGGCCCATCGGCGCCGGGCTTTGGGCCGATCTCGCCAGTCTATTGGAGGAGATGGGGGTGGGATTCATGCCACGTGTCCTTGCCCGTGTTAACTCTAATTTGCATATGTTTGATTTTCTGTGAGTTTTCATTTTATGTGCAGAGCACGTGTAAACTTTTGGACTTCCAAATTTTTTTTAAAAATCAGTAAAAATATATGTGGCTGATGGGATTCGAACACATGGGCTATGTCACAGCAGTGCAAGGCTTTACCAATAGGCTACAAGTGCTTTCTTACCGTTCTTAAATAAAAACAACATTTAAAGTATACTCAAGCTTGCAAACTCCATTCTGTACATTAACTTGAAAATTCGTACAGTAAAATTAGAGTCGTTACAGATCTTGAGCAATTGCCTTGAGATTCGTGCCACCGGCTTTAATCACTGTTTACTCCATTTTGCACATGTTTGATTTTTATGAAACTTTTCATTTCTTCGTGAATTGCATGTGAAACTCTTGGGCTTCCGAAAAATTTAAAAGAAAATGTCACGCCCTGCTTCCCAGTAGACGGAAACAGGTACGTGATGAGGCCACGACGTATTTATTTCGAGAAGGTCATTTCCCGAAATAAATACGCTAAGCGTAATATAAGCAGTATAAAAAGACATGATAATAAGCATGAAAGTAAAATTTCAACAACTTTATTTATATTCAACTTGATTCATTTATAATACATGATTTTTAATTGAAAGAAAATACAAAGATTGAAACGCCTAAACAAGTGGCGTATATCAACAGAGAAAAGGTAACTGGTCTAGGCCTGTGACTCGGTCTGTTGGTGCTCATTCTCTGGGATGTCTACTCTTTCAGTCTTCTCAGTATTTGACGAACATTCCAAGAAAACAGAGAAAGGTGGAATGTCCGTCAGCGAACTTTCGCTCGGTAAGTCCCAAAGAAAAGGGGAGTAAAGAAAAATGTAATGATAGGGAAAACTATAATATGAATTATTGAGTATGTCATATCATCTTGTCAAGTTTATTTAGCATGCGGTTTTATTGTAATACAAATGAACAAGTATAGTAATGTGTGACGAGTAGATAAACTTGATATCATGAGCATGGTAGTATAAAAGTAACATAGCCATGTAAGTGTTGTGAACATGCAGTGAAGGTAAGTGTCTTAACAGGTCTCTACTTAGGTATACTAATCTAACGTAAATTCAAGGGTGAATGTCAACCAATCTCAAGAGTATTCTCGAACTCAACAGGCTGTAATCCAGGGGTAGAGAACCACGGGCCCGAATCAAATATTAGTAACGGAACTTCAATCTAGTGTTGAAGTATTCCAAACTCAATAGGCTGTAATCCAGGAGCAAGAAAACACGGGAACTCATGATAGCTTGCTTGTGTTAGTAGACATGGATTCATGATTTAGGGGGACTCTTGAGATTTTGTTGGATTCACGCATGAACTACCCCAACACCCCGTGTATTTATTGTATTGATAGTAATGATTGTGCTGATGGTATTGTATTGTATTGTATTGTATTGTATTGTATTGTAAATTGAATTGCATAGATGGATGACTTGCCGAAACCATGATATCAGTAAATGAAATAACTGGAGAATCATGTAGATGGATGTATATTCATGATTCGGTTCAGTCAAGTTGTATAGATTGATAGATTGAACGGATTGAATATATGGATTCATATTGAATTGTTATATATGCTTGAATCATATTCAAGTCAGATTGATTATATTGAGACTCAGTCTGAGTCAGACAAATAGAAAAGAATTTGAATCCTGAATTAGGTTTTGATATTATCGGTAACCGCTGCACATGGACGGCAGGATTTGTGTCTTTTTCAAAGACGATTACCGTGTTGATAACACCGTTTGTTAAGTTGTCTACTTTAAATAGGCAAGCACCCATATCTCCGGCTCCGTGAGGCTCAAGGGCCCGGTCTCGCTTAAACCTATGTTTACTAGGGTCCTTATTGTAATTTATAGAACTTGAGGGGGTTTTATGTAAAAATAATTTGTATAATTTTCAAAACACACCTCAAGTATTTAATTATCGTCTTTAGAGTTTTTATAGATGTAGATTTTATATATGTGACATTTCTAGCAAATAAAACCTAATTTCATAATATATGGTATTTAATTGTAAAATATTGAACTTGTATGGAATTGCATGGTATTTTCATGTAAAGTGATTCTTTTTTATTTAGAAAAATTGGAATATTTATACTATATCAAAAATAGATATTTTGATGATACATATATATATATTTATAAAATAATTTAATTTATTATTTTTCTAGAAATCTCATTTTCTTAAGATATTTGTATTTTTAAACCTATCGAGACCGTATGCTCCTTGCGGAGGTCTGCATCTCGCACTATTAAGCCCAAGGATGTGTGATAATCCGCACCATTCTGAATGGGTTTCCCGAAATGGGTTGTAGCGGCGTTTTGCAAAGATTTGTTAAAAATACATATCTTGTAGAAAAATGTTTTTATAAGTTTTAGGTAGTTTTGTGTAAAACCGTATTTTCCCAAATCTATGTTTCCCAATATCATCGTGCTATATTATATATGAGTGTTGTGAAGAGGTAGGTCATTATCTCGTGAACTATGTAAAGGTATAGCAAGGGCAAATGATGTTTATGTCGAAACTAAACTATATGGTATTTTTCTGAAAAAAATGCAATAAAAATTACAATATAAATTCTTTTGATATGGAACTTGTTCAATATATTTTGTTAATGATTAATAGTCATGTTGTGAGAGTTTGGTATTGTTGTTTTTAAGAATAATGGAACTTTTAAAGAAAAACCGAATCGGAAGTCGGATTAACTCCGCTTCCGTCGGGTTTTAGAATTACGAGTTTTCAGAATAGAAAAGAGAAGAGGGAGGAGGGACTTACAGGTTTAGGGTCAAGAGGAAGAGGAAGAAGTGTAAGGCGCCAGTGCGTCGTTTCGTCCCCGGAATCTCCTCGAATCGTCGTGGGAAGTTCGCCGGAGTTTCGCCCTTTGCTAACTCCACTTGCACACACAAAGTCTATGGAATTTTCTTGAGGGTTTGGATAGGAATTTCAGTGTGAAGGGTGTGAAAAATTAAGTGGGTATTTATAGGAAAAACTAGGGTAAGAGTAGATGAAAGGGTGTGAAAAAAATGTATTTAATTTTGCATTAAAAAGAGTTTAATTGGATTTTATTAATCTCTGGAATAATGTAGGAAATTTAAACAGTGTAGGAGTTATGGGGAGGAAAAGAGGCACAGAACATGTAAAGAAATTTTGGGTTTGGGCTGACTAAGGCCGGCAGCGGCGGCCGAGTCGGGCGAGTCGCCGGCCCGAGTCGACCGAGTCGTGCCGATTCTTCATGCCGCTTGTCCCCTGTCGATTTGTCTACCTCCTGAACTTGTTTGTTTTTAGTGTGACTTTTGGGTTTATGGGTTATGCACGTGTAGACTCTTGGGCTTCTAAAAAAATTAAAAGAAATCAATATAAAAAATAATATGGCTGATGGGATTTGAACTCTGGTGCTTTAGTTCAGCAGCGCAAGGTATTACCAATGAGCTACAAGCTCTTTCTTGCTATTAAAAAGCAAAACAAATTTATAACTCGTGCTCAGGCAAAAATATCCCTTTCTGTATTTTTGAAAAAATTGTACCGAAAGTTTAGGGTTGTTACAGAAAAATCTAATACATAATTGGATCTGATGGGATTCAAACACATGGGATATGTCACAATAGTGTAAAGGCTTTACCTGTGAGCTACAAGTTAGTTCTTGATTTTATTGAACAAAAATAACTTATAACTTCTATACAGGCTGAAATACCCTTTTATATACAATAAACAAGTAATTTTTGTACAGGGATTTCAGAGTCGTTATGTCACGCCCCGCTTCCCAGTGTACGGGTAAAAAGACGCGACGAGGCCCGCTACGTATTTACTCAGAAGTAAACACGCTAAGCGTAACTAAGCAATATAATAAAGTACACAAGAAAAATGATAAGAGATATAAATGAACATCAGCTTTTATTTATTAAACATTTCTTTACAATACAACTGAAAAGTAAATACAATGATGAAAGTGATGCCTAAACAATGGCATGAACATGAAAGTAAATTGAGTACAAGTAAAGCCTAATGGTCGTGCTGCTCAGTGGTCTGCTCCAAGTGCTCCTGGCTGGTCTCGAACTCCTCAGAGTCGGTGTAATAACTGCATTTTTAGTGTACAAAAATTTGTTTTAAAATTAATGTATACTTGGAGTATTTACTTTTGCTGTTATCACTTTAAGTATTTAATTCACTCTTAATTACAAGAAAGAGCTTGTAGCTCATTGGTAATACCTTACACTGCTGAACCAAGCCACCAGGGTTCAAATCCCATACCCCGCATTATTTTAATATTATTTTATTTTAAATTTTATAGAAGCCCAACAGTCAACACGTGATAACTCCAGAATTTCCCACTACACCCACTAAACTAAATGCACTAGAAGCCTAATCCAGCGACCCCCCACCTTCCGAGCCCTCGACTCGGCCGGCGGACCGGCCGCCGGCGCCGGCCGGACTCGGCCGATCGACCGAGTCATCAACAGGTGAAATGTGCCTTTTCCACTTCCTTACACCCCTGCATACTTTAAATATTGAGATCGTTTCCAGAGAGCCCATTAACACTCATTTACTCCATTTTTAATACATATTTCCTACATTTTTTCATTTTTTAAATTAAAACCCTTCATCTACCCTAACCCTAGCCTAACCCTATAAATACCACCCCTACCCTCTACCCTTTCACCCCAAACTCTGAGCCAACTCTCTAAAATTTTCAAGAAACTTTTGTGTGCAATCGAAGTGAGCGAAAGGTGAAACTCCGGCGAATTCTTCGGCGGATTTTCCGGCAACGTCCGTAGGAACTCCCGGCGACGAAACGACACACCGCCGACTCCTTCTGAACCATCTCCCTGTTCTAGTTGTCCAAAACCCGTAAGTCCATTCTCTCTCCTTCCCCCCGCCTCTTATTTTGCTCTTGTCATGCTTCGTGAACCCCCTATTCTTTTCATATCATAATTCATAAGAGAAGATACACATAAACATATACATATACATATACATAAGTTTAGATATATATGATTCTATATGGTTTAATAATATCTTATTATCTCTTGTTCAAATTAAAGTATTTTTAATTCTTTGTTCATTACTAGGAATGTTTATTACAAGTTGTGAGAACACAAATTTCATACCCAAATATATCTATAATATCTCATGAAATCGGTTTGCTTATTAAAAGAAAAATAGAAGCCTGCATAAAATACTAGTTAATCTTTCTGCCGATTTTAGTATACACATCAATACGTTTAGCTTTAAAATAATTTTTAGAAATTAATTTTTACTTCTGAAAATTTCAGAAAATTTACATATGATATATTATATTATTTTGAACATACTGTAAAAATTTTAGATCGAATCACTTAACGGTTTAGAAATTATATCATTTTTATTCACCGTTCGTAAAATAGAAAACTGCAGTTATTGGTCAATTTCTAGGACACATAACTTGGTATACCGATATCCAAATTGAGAAAACTCAGATGTTTTAGATATATACATCGAATAATATATATTTTATTAGTTTTAAGTTTTTATTTAAAACCAACGTAAGATAAAGAAAACTGCGTTACAATATTAAGTGACGGATCTGGAAAGAAACTGTCCTGATTCACACACTGTTTTTAAATTAGACATAACTCAAACTCTCGATGTCGTTTGTGAAAAACTTTAGATGTGTAGATGCAAAATTGATAGAACTATAATTTTCTGTATACTTTATTACTTATAAATGCATGAAACAACCCGATATAGGCTTTGCAATATAACATATAGTTGATGTCCAGAAATCTGAATTTCTGTTTTAAACACTGATGTTAGAACAATCATAACTAGAGTTTCAGAAATCCAAATCATGCGAAGCCTGGTGTTTTGGATAAGTACATCGAAATACCTACAATTTTATAATAATCTTTGTAACCTGAAACCCGATAGAAATTAACTCAAACTGCGTTTTAAAAATATGCGATGGTGTCGAATAGATTCTGATCTGTTTTGCGCGACAATATGAAAACAGATATACCTCCCAAACCGGTAGTCGAATTTTGGTGAAACTGGAACTCACGCATGAAAAACACTTAGAGCCATATTTCTGTTTATATTCCGCATTCGTTCGACTTAATTAATTAGTCGTACATAATATTTCGTTACAGCATTGCTTATGGTAGTTACTCGAATAATATACTCGACTCATTTCATGCTATTCGAACATGTATACATATTTATCTTGATCATTAAATTGTTGTATGTACTTAAAGACGATAATTAAATATTTGAGTTGTATTTTGAAAACTATACAAAATTATTTTTACATAAAACCCCCTCAAGTTATATAAATTACAAAAAGGACCCTAGTAAATATAGGTTTAAGCAGAACCAGTCTCTTAAGCCTCAGGAAGCCGGAGATATGAGTGCTTGCCTATCTAAGGTAGACAATCTAACAAACGGTGTTATCAATACGGTAATTGTCTTTGAAAAAAACAGAAATCCAGCTATCCATGTGCAGCAGTTACCGATAACACCAAAACTTAATTCAGGATTCCAATTTATTTTCTAATTGTTCTGACTCAGACCGAGTCTCATTATAATCTGACTTGAATATGATTCAAGTACAATCTATAATTTACAATCTACAATCTACAATTTACAATATTACAATTGAACATGAATCCATGAATCCATGAATCCATTATTCAATCTATCAACTTGACTGAACCGAACCATAGATATACATTCCATTTACATGATTATACAGTTACATCCATCATTCTACAGTTACATACATGATTCTACGGTTACATCCGGTTACTGATATCATGGTTTCGGTCAGCCAATCAATTATACAAGTTATAATACAATACAATACAAACAAGACATCTCGGGGTTTAAGGGGTAGATTGGTATGGAAGGTGTTAGAAATGGCACGAGACAGTAAGACTTAATACACCTAACATGAATCCAGTTGTTGTTGTACCGTGACATAAACGGTTCCTTGTACTATACTTGCCTCTAGTCTCTGACATATAGAGACTTTTCTCGTATACACTGGCATTCTTCTGTACTAAGCTACAAACTACAGCGTTAACATCACAATATAATATAACTTTAAAAGTTACTTTCTTATTCTGTCTATTCTATTTCTCCCTTATCTTTGGGACTTACCGAGCGACCTGTTCGCTGACGACAATCTCTTTCTTTCTTCTTTGAATACCGTCAGGTGATCTGGACACATCAGAGATCGAGCCCAGCGCTGAAGACTTGGACCAGTTCAGTGAAGACCCCGAGCTCTAGTACATTGTACATTTTCCATTTCAGTACTCTTCTTTTCTGTTATGCTATTGTTTAGGCATCGCTTTTTATTTCAGTTGTATTTACTTTCTATGCATTGTACAGAAAGAATTTGAATAAATAAAGTTGTTGTTCAGTTATATCTACTGTCATTGTCTCTTGTGTACATTTCTTTTATATTGCTTAGATACGCTTAGCGTATTTACTTCAGAGTAAATACGTAGCGGTCTCGTCGCGTCCTCTGCCCGTATACTGGGAAGCGGGGAGTGACAGTCGGGTCCTCCTGACAACATTCTAAAGAAAGAAAAGAAATATGAATGTCATCAGCGAACAATCACTCGGTAAGTCCCAAAGAAAAGTAGGAATAGAATTGACAGATGAATAGAAAGATATGAGAATATAACTGGTGTATTGTGAGTTTGTTATGTTAACGCAGTTGATTGTGGCTTGGTACAGAATATGCCAGTGTATACGAGAGGAGTCCAACTTACACCGTGGACTATGGTAACCCGTAGTACAAGGCTCTGTCACGCCCCGCTTCCCGGTATACGGGCAGAGGACGCGATGAGGCCGCTACGTATTTACTCTGAAGTAAACACGCTAAGCGTATCTAAGCAATATAAGTAAAATGCACAAGAGACAAAAACAATTGATATAATTGAACAGTAACTTTATTTATTAACATTCTTTTTACAATACATCTGAAAAGTAAATATATGGAATGAAAGCAATGCCTAAATAGTGGTATAACAGAAATGAAAATGCAGAATGAAAATGTGTACAAGGAATCTAAAGCTCTAGGTCGAAAGCTAGCTGGTCCAAATCCTCGCTGGTGGGCTCGATCTCCAGTGAGTCCGAATCACCTGACGACATTCCAAAGAAGAAGAAGAATATGAATGTCGTCAGTGAACAAATCGCTCGATAAGTCCCAAAGAGGAGGGAGAAATAGAATAGACAGAGAGAGAGTGTAACTTTTAAAGTTGTATTATATTGTTATAATATTGTATTTAGTTTTAACGCTGTTATTTGTAGCTTGGTACAGAAGAGGCCAGTGTATACGAAAGGAGTCTCACTAGACCAGAGACTACGGTATATAGAATACAAGGCTCCGTCAATACCTGAAACAACGGTGATTGAATTCAGGTTAGGTGTCTTCATGGTTGCTGTCTCGTGCCACTTTTAATGCATTCCGTACCAATCTACCCCTTATTAACCCCGTGATGTCTTATTTATATTGTTTGTATTGTATTGTCTTATAAATTGAATTGTATAGATGGATGACTTGCCGAAACCATGATATCAGTAAATGGATGTAACTGGAGAATCATGTAGATGGATATATATCCATGGTTCGGTTCGGTCGGTATAGATTGATTAGATTGAACAGATTGAATATATAGATTCATGGATTCATGTTGTATTGTAGTTTGATACTTGAATCATATTCAAGTCAAATTGTATATATCGAGACTCGGTCTGAGTCGGACAATTAGAAAAGAAATTGAATCATGAATTAGGTTTTGGTGTTATCGGTAACCGCTGCACATGGACGGTAGGATTTGTGTCTTTTTCAAAGACGATTACCGTGTTGATAACACCGTTTGTTAAGTTGTCTATCTTAAATCGGCAAGCACCCATATCTCCGGCTCACTGAGGCTCAAGAGACCAGTCCCGCTTAAATCTATGTTTACTTGGATCCTTATTGTAATTTAATATAACTTGAGGGGGTTTTATGTAAAAATAATTTTGTATAATTTTCAAAATACACCTCAAGTATTTTATTATCGTCTTTAAAGTTTTCATTGATGTATATTTTATCATTGTGATATTTCTAGTGAATAAAACCTATTTTTCATAATATATGGTATTTATTTGTAATATTGGAATTTGTATGGTATTTTCTTGTAAATGAGATGTTTTTCTTGAATTTTGTAAATGTGGAATTTTTTATAAATATTAAAATAGGTATTTTGATATTATTTACATATGTATTTATTTATTAAAAATATAAGTTTTACTTATAATAGAAATCACATTTTCTAAAGAAAATAGTATTTTTAAATCTTTCGAGACCGTATGCTCCTTGAGGAGATCCGCATCTCGCACTACTAAGCCCAAGGATGTGCGATAATCTGCACCATCCCAAACGGGTTCCCCGAAATGGGTTGTAGCGGCGCATTGCAAAGATTTGTTAAAAATACATATCTTGTAGAAAAAAGTTTTTATAAGTTTGAGGTAGTTTTGTGTAAAATCGTATTTTTCCAAAACTGTGTTCCCAAAGATAATCGTGCTATGTTACATATGAGTGTTGTGGGGACTCGTGAGTTTTCTAAAACTAGCATGGTTTAAAGGTATAGACATATCGATATGAAACATAAAGGTATTTTAATGTAAAATTGAAATAAAACTGATTATGGTTATCATTTTAATGTCAAACTTATTCTATTGTCTTAGTTAACGGGTATTAAACAATATATCAAAAATTGTAGGTTTGTTATTAAGAAAATGTTGTATTTTTGAAAGAAAAGAGAATCGGAAAGCCAGATAACTCCGCTTCCGACGCGTTTTAAGAATTGAGAATTTGAGAATGGCAAAAGAGAAAGAGAAGAGGGACTTACTGAATTAGGGTCAAGAGAAGAGGAAGATTGAGGAAATACCGGTGCTTCGTTTCGTCGCCGGAAACTCCTCGGATCGTCGTCGGAAGTTCGCCAGAGCTTCGCCTTTTGCTAACTCCACTTGCACACAAAAAGTTTATGTAATTTTCTTGAGAGTTTGGACAGAGATTTGGAAGTGAGGAGGGTTGATTTTAGGTGTGGTATTTATAGGAAAAATTAGGGTTTAGGGTAAATGAAAGGGTGTGATAAAAATTGTATTTAATTTTGCATTTAAAAAATTAAAAGGGGTGTTTTAATTCTCTGTTTAATTTGAGAGATTGTAAATGGTACAGGGGGAGTAGGATAAGCCAAAGGTCTGTGGGAGTTAAAGAAAATTTGGGATTGGACTGACTCGGGCTGGCGGCGGCGGCCGATTCACCCAAGTCACCAGCCCGAGTTGGCCGAGTCGGGCCGAGTCAGGTTGCCACGTGTCTCCTGATGCCGTGTCTTGACTCGTAGACCCATTTGTTTTATGTATGACTCTTGGTTTTTACGAGTTATGCACGTGTAGACTCTTGGGCTTCTAAAAAGATTAAAAGAAAACTAATTAAAAAAATAATGTGGCTGATGGGATTTGAACTCTGGTGCTTTGGTTCAGCAGTGCAAGGTCTTACCAATGAGCTACAAGCTCATTCTTGTTGTTCAAAAGCAAAACAAACTTATAACTTGTGCTCAGGCAAAAATACCCCTTTCTGTATTTTTGAAGAAAAAATGTACAGAAAGTTTAGGGTTGTTACAGGCTCCGTCGATAAAACCACCAAACAACGGCAATGGATGTATAGTTACATCTTTTAATGACTATCTCATGCCACTTTTAACACATTCCGTGCCAGTCTACCCCTTTAAAACCCCGTAGTATATTTGGTATTGATTTGTATTGTTTTGTTTAATGGATGTACGACATGCCGAAACCATGATATCATGTAAATGGAATGGATATAAATGGATAGTCATGTAATCAGAGTATATCCATGGTTCGGTTTAGTCGAGTCATGTTGATATAGATTGAATTCTGGTATAAATGGATTCATGTTGAAATGGAGTTATACTTGATTCATATCAAGGATAGATTGATTGATTGATTTCGGATTACACTGAGACTCTGTCTGAGTCAGACACTTTAAAATGAATTGAAGTCCTGAATTAGTTTTGATATTATCAGTACCTGCTGCACATGGACGATAGGATTTATGTCCTTTTCCAAGACAATTACCGTATTGATAACATCGTTTTAAGGTTGTCTACCTTAGATAGGCTAGCACTCATATTCTCCGGCTCCCTGAGGCTCAAGAGAACTGGTCCCACTTACCTATGTTTACTAGGGTTCTTATTGTAAATTAATATAACTTGAGGGGGTTTTATGAAAAATAGTTTTGATATATTTTCAAAATACACCTCAAGTATTTAATTGTCGTCTTTAGGGTTTTCAAAGTTGTAGTTTTATAAAATGAAATATTCTAGTGGATATAAACCTAACTTGAATGGTATATGGTATTATAGTGTAATATTGAAATTGTATTGATTTGTAATGGTAGTTTCATGAAATTTGCGATTCCTTTGATTTAGAAAACATGAAATATATATTGTATATTTAAAGTAGATATTTTGATAATATATATATATATATATAACTTATTTATTAAATAGAAATCATATTTTTCTTAAAAATTGTAATAAGAATTCCATCGAGATCGAATGCTCCGTAAGGAGGTTAACATCTCGCTCTACTAGGCCCGAGAATATGCGTTAACCCGCACCATCCTGATCGGGGTTCCCCAAAATGGGTTGTAGAGGCGTATTTGTAAGGAATTAAATAATACACTTTTAAAGAAAAACGGTTTTTTGAAAGTTTATGGTATTTAAATGTAAACTTGTATTTTATCCCACAAGTTCCAAAAGCCATCATGCTATGTCAAGAATGAGTATTTTGATGAGGTAGGTCATTACCTCGTGAGTTTTCTAAAGGTAATATGAGCAAAAACATAAGGTAATGTCGTATGCAAACTTAAGGGTATTTTACTATAAAAGTAAAATAGAATTTGTTTAATATAATATTTTGAACTGAAATTTTGTCCAATTGTTATTTAATGGTTACTAAACAATATATGAAAAGATGGTTAATTGTTGTTTAAGAAAAATTGAATTTTTTTTAAGAAAAGAGAATCGGATGTCGGATTAACTCCGCTTCTGACGAGTTTTGAAAAGAGACATCTTTTTAACGGAGAGAGGAGAGGGAAGAGGAGACTTACTGAATGATTATAGGGGGGAGGTAAAAGGAACTTCTGAAAGCGTCGTGGAGTCATTTCGTCGCCGGATTTGTCCCGAAACGTCGCCGGAACTTTGCCTTGAGCTAACTCCACTTGTACAACTTCTTGGACTTGGGAATTTTAGAGAGTTTTGGCAATGGAATTCTGAATGAGGAGGGATAAAGTGTAGGGTTGTATTTATAGGAGAAATTAGGGTTTAGGGTAATGAATAAGAATTAAAAATGCATTAAAATTTGGTTTTAAGGCTACTTTTAATTCTCTGTTAGTGTGCAGGGAAAACAAACAGTACTGGGGTTAAGGGGGAGACCAAGAGGTGTAGGGTTAAAAAAATTGGAGTATTAGGCATGGGGGGCTTGGCGGCGCCGGCCCAAAGCCTAATCTCGTCCGCTATCTTGGCTTGGTGAGGTCTCGGATTTGTGCCACGTATCAGGGTCTGTATGAATAGTATTTTGCACATGTTTGATTTTTCAGTGACTTTTCATTTTACGTGTAGTGCACGTGCAAACTTTTGAGCTTCTAAAAATTTAAAAGAAAAATCAATAAAAATAATATGTGGCCGGAGGGATTTGAACACAGGGGCTATGTCACAGCATTGCAAGCCTTTACTATTGATCGACAAGTGTTTTCTTGCTGTTCTAAAGCAATTTAAATTTATAACTTGTGCTCAGGCTTAGGTGCTCTTTTCTGTATTTTTGAAAAAAATATCTGTACAGAAAGTATAGGGTTGTTACACGTTACAACTAATTTCTACGTGTTTAGGGTTGATTGCGAGGACTTCCGAGACGACGATGAAGGATAAGACGATCGAGAGCTTCGACTAGAGCGAGATGCGCTTCGGTGAGTAGATTTATATCTATAGGGGGAAGTGGGAAGGATAGCGTATAGCACCCCTGAAACAAATTCTTTGGAACACTTATTAATTAGTATAATTGGATAACTCATATACTTAGTATATAGTGTCATGTTAGAGTGCTTAAAATATATAACTCATATATGTAGTTTATAATGTCACGTTAGAACACTTAGTATTCATTATAATTCATATCTCATATACTTAGCCTATAATTATATTTAGTATATAATTCGTAAATTTAATATTTAATCTACAAGGCCATGATAACACTGATACACATATATTTATAAATTCAAATACCTGGTCTATAATACTATGCTAGAAAACTTATATACATAACTTATTTTTCTAGTCTATAAATAGATACTTAGTCTATAATTCGTAATTCATATGCTTTATATATTTGTATATATGATTAATGTAATGTACCGTACAGGACTAGATGTCCATATTATTTGAGCTATGTGTGTGCATACATAGACCAGAGGTCCGTACT
The DNA here is from genome assembly GCA_030015575.1 of Agapanthus africanus. Taxonomy (NCBI): domain Eukaryota; kingdom Viridiplantae; phylum Streptophyta; class Magnoliopsida; order Asparagales; family Amaryllidaceae; genus Agapanthus; species Agapanthus africanus. Next base: position 921,691,326 of record JASDDO010000019.1, read on the forward strand.
GATTATGATTGGATGTTTGGTTGTTATCATACGATGCGAGATTCCGTACTAGATGAGATGAGGATAGTTTGCCGAATGCGGCTTTTATTTATTTGACTCGTGGAGTTTTGTTATTAATCTCGATTGAGAGATTATGGAATGCTAAAAATTATTCTCATTTTATAACTAACGATTCGTTTTCTATTTTTAAAACCATAATGTTAAGGATGCGCTGCTAATTTCAAATGAATATCCATTTTAAAAATATCGTAGCTTTCTTATTTCCAAAACAACATTTCGTTTTATTTTAAACTATAACCGTATTATTTGTAACTATTTATCTATTAATAACGCCTGTTCACGTTACGTTTACTTTACCCATTATACGTTCGCGTTTCGATTATTTTATTATTTACGCTACGCTTGTACTATTCGTTCTAATTAGCTTCGTATATTTAGTTACGATACCATACTTGTACACTTCTTAGTCGTTATAATTCAAATTTCGTATGCTAGGGAATTACGCTATGTATTGCCTATACTTGTTTAAAATGTCGTGTTTCATATTTCAATTGACATGCTTATATAAACACACTTGATAGAACACTAGCACGCTACTAATGATTGCCATGTGGCACAATCACAGACGCGCATGTTACACTATATATCATTAGTACTGTCATGACACTGTAGAAAGTGTCATGCCTATTCTTGTTTTAATTACCTCCATGCTAGTATTAAACACCGCCTACCATGATTTTGTTATGTGAATGCCATTGTTTGGTATATTCGTGTATGTTAATTGCCAACTATGACAAACATGAATTATGCATTGTTGTTCTTATGAAATTGATGTTTTTCATAAATTTGAGAAACCTCGGGTATGATTTATAAAACTTGCTTATGTTTACAAATTGCAGTTTTCTCTTGAAATAATGATACGTCCACCATGAGTTTTCTGTGTATTTCTGATTGATATTATCCGATATCGAGGCAGAGGGGAAACCGATTTCGAATATATGGTGGACCTGGTACAGTACCGAGGAGTAAGAAGCCCATATAGAAAGGCATGGTGAGCCTAGCGAGGTAACGTGATACCGGTGATATTATGGATCACGGCGAATATCCGGAAGATTCCGACCAGTGATAGTCTTGAACACGGTGGATTTGGCCGATGTTCGAAGATGGGATTGAGATTCCAGGTGTCAATGATTGACACAAGATTCATGATGATTTATTTGATGATGATGATTTTATGGATGATGCTTTTTCCATGTTTGCGCGATCCGTTATGATGCGCATGTTAGGAATATGTATGCTCTAGAAGCCATTATTGTATGATATAGTGGATGCTTAGACACATATATAGAGGACTTTCTAGCTCGACATGATAGTATGCTATCTGGTTGCCTTTATCTTAACATGTTCAGTGGTATTATTATACTGTCTCTCATATACATGTTGATAAAATCCTTAGGATGTTGGCTTGACTACCAGGATTATGACGCAGATCATACTACTGGGACCTAGATAGTCTACAAGCACATCCTTCAATTGTTTCCAGTCGAGAGAATATGGAGACAGGGCATTGATATTCCAGATTAGACTAGTGTGTACATTTCTTGACCCTGTATGGGGCGATGGTTGATCCCATAGTCATTGGTGTTTGACATCAAAGATTGTACACGGGTGCTCATTAGAGAATGGGTACACTGAACAGGACGCGCCGAGAACTCCTAGATGGTACTATACGTATCGTCAGATAGCAGTTCTTTGGCGACATTGGTATATGTTAGTCTGTAGACCCGAGATCGTCATAGAGACTTGTGTGGTTCCCACTGTGGTTTGATTTCCTCCCTACCACGGCTCAAAGGAGACGTGCAAACAGGTGGATTTTGGGTACAGTCTCGAGTCACATGGAGGCAATGAGCAATAGGAGGGGTTTCGTCTCTTCCGATATAGGGACTTAATGTTGCGCTATACTCGATTGGCTATAACAGGAAGTCCCTGGCCAGGGCGGTTGATGAGATTTACTGGTAAGTGTTTTCAGTAGTTTCTCGTACCGTTATAGGCCATACATTAGCATGACTTATCAAGTTATTAGGGTCTGACGATTCCACCCTAAGACTCGGTATGCGACATATCAGACGAAAAGACCGGACTGTCATGTAAGTGTTACCTATAGGCTTCATGGGAGTTTGGAAAAGCTTGCTTGTTGATTTTCTAATCGCTCAATACCTGGATAGCCGTTACGTCCAATTAGTACCGCTGACAGCTTGTGGGTAACTGATGTGATCATTACCTACTGCTGGCATATTGACGAGTCTTTAGAGTCCCATACAGAAGTTTCATAGTTCAAGCGAAACGAAGTAGGGCACATATGCTGATATGTGCGAGGGCCTGATTAAATACGAGTATGTGATGTCGTATTCTAATCTGGCGGATAATCTGATATCGATTAGGTTATATATAATATGACCGGATTATTGAGTCAAGTGTTGATTTGATAATGTGATATACAGATAAATGACATTAGTAGGTAATATGTGATAAAACCGGATTATTGAATCAAGTGTTGATTTAATAATATGATATATATTGATATTTGATATAATTATATATTAACTAATATTATTTCTCACTAATAATTTGCTTATCTTCATAATATATATGTATTAATATATATATATATATATATATATTTATATATTATATGAATCATGGTTTGATTTTCTATTTTGTGAAAATAGAAAATGAGGTGGAAAATAGGGAAACTTTTGTGGAATGGACAAACATGGCTTTGTCATTTATTTTATTCATTTGCTTGCACTATTGAAATATGGTTACAATTTTTAATTGTTGAAAATTGTATGCTTCAATAATGTGTGAGCTAAGAGCCATTCTTGACTTGATTCTACACTTGAGTTATTTTCTTCACTTAAGCTCATTTTGCGCTCTAGCTCTCTCCATCTTCTTCACCTCCACCTCCAACCTCAATCCATCACATGAGTTGTGAACTCTTGAGCTTGTGAGAACCCTAGTGAGCAAACAACACCCCTACTTCATCATCCTACACTAGATTAGCACTTTAGTGTAGTGTGTTTCCTTCACTAAAGAGTTTAATGAAGAGGTAGCTTAGATTAGCGGAGCTTCGGGTGGATCATCTTCGGCACGAAGATCGCAAAGAAAGTTCAATCTAACTTCAAGTGGAGCCTAGTGGAGTCGCGTGGACTACTACACGGAGCTTTTGAAGAGAAGGACGCGGTCTACAAAGGTTGTAACCTCTTTCTCTTAGTGTAAAGTTTTGTTATATCATGTTAAACCCTAATGTTCTCCGCCGAAAACCGGGAAGACAAACGTCTTGCCTGAATTTGGGGGCAGATGCTATTTGGTTTTATCCGCCCACCTCTCCGAAGATGCCAAGTTGATTTATGGCACCGTGTATCGGAGGTTTAGACGGATGCGGCCGTTGTAGCAGACTTCGTCAGATTCCCCCTCATTTGAGGGGTTTTTGATTGTGGGGATGCTCTTCTCTGCAGGCGCAAGCCCCTACAGTTAATTACGCTATGCATCGCGGTAGCCACTTTCTCCTTCTCCAGATGGTCACTTCGTGTCGTGTATATTTGTTTTATTTTTGGTTGCCCGTGGATTGTATACGGAGACTAATTTATGTTATCGTCCATAGGGCGTGGATTAGTCCAAATCCGTATTTTCTTAGATTTGGGTTTGGGTTGGGTTTAAGGATCGTTAATTTCATTTGAGACTAAGATCAATTTAAACGTTTGTTAAGAATACGTTAGTCAAATTTTAGACTAAGATCAACTTAACTATTTGTTAAGGATACGTTAGTCTAATTTTAGACTAAGATCTACTTAACAGGGTTTTAGGATCATTTAGATCCAGCGAAAGAGCATTTGGGCTCTATCGTTTTAGTTTAAGGACGTTACGGTCCATAAATTTAAGGACATCATAGTCCGTGGAGTTTAAGGACATCATAGTCCATAGTTTAGAGACATCATAGTCTAGTTTAGAGACATCATAGTCTATAGGGTTTAGTTTAGGGACGTTGCGGTCCATAGTTAGTTTAAAAACTTTACGGTCTAATGGGGTGTATCTTTGGGTTTGGAAATGTACCAAAATAATTGTTGGTTGTCGGGACCCGCCACCTCTCTGAAGACGTTGAATAATTACAACGACATGTATCAAAGGTGTGGAGAGATGTACCCTTGAACCAAATGTCAGATTGAGAAGGAATGGAATAACATTACTTTGAATGGGATCTGAGATCAATTTTGAAAGACCTGAGTATAATTGAGGCTCAGTTGAAAAAGAGTTTTGGTTTTGGGAGACTTAGCTAACTTGGGCCAAGGTTGGCCTAAAATACTAGCATATGCTTGGCGCTCACGTGCTCCCACGTGAGGCATTTGAAGTAGTGTTAAACACTGAAAATTTGAAGCGCTCACATGGGGTCACGTGAGGCGTCCGAAGTAGTGTTAAACACTGAAAGTCTGAGGTGCTCATGTGAGGTCACGTGAGGCGCCTGAGATTTGGCACAGCTTCTTTGAATTTGTTCCCTTTTTCTTTTCTGAGTGCTGAGCACTATTGGGTCACGTGAGGCGTCCTCAAAGACTGAAAGGTGCCTCTGTTTTATTCTCTTTTGAAAAGTGCTAAGAACTATTAAGGGGTCACGTGATGTCACGTGAAGCGCCCTAAAATAGAAACCGCCTCGGGTTTATTCCCCCATTTTCTTTCTGAAGAGCTTGTTCAGGGGTCACGTCGGAGCACGTGACCTGATCTCATTTTTTTCTCTCCTTTAACAAGGGTGCTCACGTGGGCGCTCATGATCTGTCATTTATCATGTTGGGTGCTAATCTCTTTTACGTGCATAGAGATCTTGAGTTAAATGCCCTGTTTAATAAAAATTAAATTCTTTTATAGGGTTGAACCCTAATTTTATTTAGAGAAATTAAATTCCTATATGTTGTAAGAATTAAATTCTTTAAACTCAATTCTCCCCCTAGGTTTTGAATCTGCATAACAAATCTCCCCGATGAGAAATAAATTCTCAACTTGTGGGGAGATCTGCTTCTGCAGATCTTCAACCATAGGAAGAACTAAGTTCTTTGAGAAAAGTTAAACTCTTGGTTTGAGAATTAAATTCTCTTTTTTTTTGTGGGAGCTTATTGAATGATTTCCTTCCTTCTCTTACCCAGAGTTTTTTTCTTCTCTGAAGAGATCTTCTTCTCTATTTCTCTCTTTTGTATTCTCTTCTGTCTTTTTTTTCTCTTCCTTCTTGGCTCCTATTTATAGGAGAAAGAAAAGAATCAGTTTGTTCAACCAATCTCTCATTAGGAGATTTTGATTGATTTTATAACTAACATGATCTTTTAGATCATTTGGTGAATTTTATTCACCTTTGGATTTTTAATCCAAAGATATTTTATTTGTTGTTCCTGGCAAATTTTAGGAAAATATTTCCTTGTACAGAATCTTTCTATAAATTGGTGATTTTTTAATCACCATTGGATTTTTAATCCAACGGTGCTCCACTTTACAGAGTGCAATCTTTTTTGTTTGAAAAGATTAAGGTGAAGTCAAGTAAACTCAGGGTGTTCTCTCGGTATGGAGCCAGCGTCGGTCGAAGATAGTGTTTGGGAACCAAACTTGGAGTTCCCAAACCCGTCCTAGTGTGTCGGAGTTGCCAGAATCTCCGAGATCCTGTACTTGCCCGACGAACCGAAACATTTTGTTTCGGGTCTTCAGGGCACCCGCCTTAGTCAGCGATTCTTGAAAAGAATCGCCTTTCGGGCCTGCGGAGCGCTCCTGCCTTAGTCCGAAACGAGTGCGGTTCAATACCGCCCCCTTTAAGACGTCGACTTTGCCTTTGACTTTTCAAAGGCAAATCGACTTTCGATCATTATATACGATGCACTTGACCAGTGTAGTCAAGTGCTCGGTTTCGTAAAATGTAATACCATGGTAATGGTAGCAAGATAAATAAACTGAGTTTATTTATCTTGCTACCATTACCATGGAAATATTTTTTCTAATTAGGGCTTTTGATTCCTTTTAATTAGAATTTAATTCTATTGGTTCAGAGGATTTAAGAGTCTATCATGTGTTGGCACGTGACCTTACCAATTAAGTATTTAATTAGAATTTAATTTTATTGGTTCAGAGGGCTCAGAAACCCATCACGTGTTGGCACGTGACCCCACTGATAAAACATTTAATTAGAATTTAATTCTATTAGTTCAGAGGGCTCAAAAACCTATCACGTATTGGCACGTGACCCCACTGATTAAGAATTTAATTGGTTATTTCATTCAGCGCCTATAGGCTTTGCCTGTAAAAGGTCACGTGCCTGCACGTGAGACCCGGTCACGTGTGGGCATATGATGCCCTCTTTGGGGGGTTTCCTTGCTGCTTTATTTGTATTTTATTCAGTTTTCATGAGGGAACAAATGCTTTTAATTCCTTTTAATTAGAATTTAATTCTATTAATTCAGTGGGTTCAAGAGCCCATCACGTGTGGGCACGTGACTTTATCAATTAGGCATTCAGGCGTAGATAGAATCTGCCCATAAAAGGTCACGTGTTTGCACGTGAGGCCCGGTCACGTGTGAGCACGTGATGCCCCATTTGGCGGTTTTCTTTACTGCTTTATTTGTATTTTATTCAGTTCCCATGAGGGAACAAATGCCCCCACAACGTTTTTCTCACGTGTTTGCATGTGAGTGCAACGCTATCATCTTTGTGGCCGTTGGATTTACCTAGGGAATGGGGCAGATGAACCGTTTCCTATCACGTCCTATAAATGCAACGGTCTCATCTGTAACACCTCCATTCCTTCATCTTCTTCCTTCTTCATTTTCTTTGAGAATTTAATTCTCTTCCTCAGAGCTCAGTTCTCTGTTCAACAAAACAAAATCCAGAGTTTAACTCTGTTAACAAAAAAGAATCCTTTTTCAGGTAAGGATCTTGAACGGCCGATGAACTTTTTATAAAATTCTCTTTGGATTTTAAATCCACACCAAGGGTTTTTCCCTTTAATAAAAACTCATCTTTCTAAGTTCTAAGAATGCACGATCTTTAGGTAGTAAGCCCCCAATGTTAGACATTTTTCTGCTCTTAGGGGATTGATGATGGTATTTGTTTTCTTCTGGAATTTAATTCCATTCCAAAGAGCTCAGCTCTGAAAATTTTCTTGGAATTTAATTCCCTCAGAGAACTTAGTTCTAATAAGAAGACCTCTTGGGATTTTTATCCTCAGTTGTTCTTTGACAAAAATTTTTAGGAGAGCTTCTGTTTGATTTGCACAGAGTTCATGATGGGCTTTTCCATAGAGGAATGTGCAGAGATGTTTCAACTCCACTATTCATTTATTGAGAATCTTCCTTTTGCTCTCATAATGTTTACCCTGCTTCATCATTAGTGAGCCGCCATATTGATTTTGTGGGGCCCATGTGTTTTGCAGTTAATGGTCCCATGGAATAAGCTGCTTGTCGTTTTCTTCCATTGTCTATATATATATATATATATATATATATATATATATATATATATGCACGTGTGGGTTTCATTAACAGTTTTACCTTCCTTTAGTTCAGGAACAATGGCTTCTCTTCCATACTTTCCTTTTACCCGCTAGGAGGCTGCTTTTCCTCAGTCGCCGTCTGACGAAGAAGTGATGGAAATGATTAGGGCCCATGACCCGGATTGCACCAACCTGCTTTTGTGGGGAACCTGTGTAACATTTCAGAAAAATAAAATATAATTTGTAGGAATTTTTATAATTTAATAATAAATATTATGAATATTTTAATATGGCGGTATAATTAAATACCGATAAATCGGGAAATATTTGGAAAATTATAGGAATTTCTGAAATGAGGGCGTTTTATATGATTTAAGCAAATTATAAGTTTCATGAATTATTATACACTACTTTAATGTTAATCGCGACTAAATATCGTTAATCTTGCATTAACCCGGTTTTGTGCATATGACATGCATCATATCATTTTTCACACTTGTGCCATTTTCTTTCATGGTTTCATTTGGGTTTCCTATTGCATAAAGAAAAGAGAAGAAAACAAAACAAAAAAAAGAAATGAAAAGAAAAAGGAAAGGGAAAAGAAAACATTAAACTAAAGAGTATGGGCAAGAGAGAGAGGTGAGGGGTCAAACCTTGGACCGTGGCTCATCATTCTCACTTCATCATCATCTTTTCTTCTTCTTCTTCTCATGGCAACACTCCCTCTTTCCCCTCCTCAAACACCTCATAACATCACCCAAAAACACAACAAAAGTTCATCTCCCCTTTACAAAAAACATGTACAAGCTTGCTACAAGCACTTTGGACCCAAAAAAATTGGATTTTGAGCTCTAAGAGATTCTAGGGTGTTCCTAATGAGGTAACTCCTTCACACT